>CM067330.1:114697844-115997844 GCA_034376525.1 Nicotiana benthamiana | reverse complement strand
CTTCAAATTGACCAAAAATCTCTTGAGGTGGTGTAAGAATGGAGGAAATAATAAATGGGTCGCGGATGAAATATCACTTAAAAGCATTCTACGCAGGTGACTTTAACCTTATGCGATCGCGTCCCTACGCATGCGATCGTGATGAACGAATTCTTAGGCACTCCAAAACATTCTATGCGATTGCACTACGGGCCATGCGATCACGGTGAACAACTTCCCAAACTCACACGATTGCGGCCAATTTCATGCGAACGCGATGAACAAGCCAGGCAGGGCCCCAGACCCTTCTACGTGAACACAAGGCCACCTATGTGAACGCGATGGCCCTGAAAGCACAACTACACAATCGTTTCTGATACCTCCATGATCATAAAGGCCAAAAGCGGCCTGCAACAACTGTGCATTTTCTGCAATGAGCTAAGTCATAAAATCCCCCGTTTAGCCATCCGAAATCACCCTGAGGCCCCCAGGACCTCAACCAAAAACACAAACATGACCCATTACCTTATTCAAACTTGCTCGAGCCATCAAAATGCTAATGCTTATATATAATCACTGATTCCATCAATCCAAGCCTAAGTCTAACCAAGACTTTCAAAATTCGCATTCGCTTCCAAACCCGACCGAAACAGCTGCGAATTAACTGAAATTTTGCACACACATCCAAAATCACCTAAAGAACCTACTGCAACTCTCGGAACTCTATTTTGACCCTCGGATCAAAATCTCACCTATCAACTGGAATTTGCCAAAATTAAAACTTAGCCAATTCAAGCATAATTCTACATTGAACCTCCAAATTCAATTCTGATTGCACTCCTAAGTCACAAATCATCTGCCGAAGCTAATCGACTCATAAGAATTTACATCCGAGCCCTCTAACTAAATAGTCAAATTCCAGTTGACTTTTCCAAAATAAGCTCCCCTCTAAGAGACTAAGTGTCTCATTTCTATCTAGAGCCAATCCAATCATACCCGATAGACTCAATTACTGACATTGAAACATAGTGAAACATATTATGGGGAAAACGGGGTGGTAACTCACGTGACGACAGGCCGGGTCATCACATTACTGAATTTTTTTAGTTATTTATTAAAAACTTCAGCAAGAGGGCTGGTGTTTTTTTCCTCAAGTGGATAAATAAAATATCATGATGCACAAAAAAACTTAGGCCTACTTGCTGAAGTTTTTTAGTTATTTATTAAAAACTTTAGTAGGAGGGCCGAAGTTTTTCTTTTAATTTTACTGCTGAAGTTTTTTAGTTATTTATTTGAAAACTTAAGCAGATGATGCCTAAGTGATTTAGTTGAAACTAATCATGAATCTGTCCACTTTGCTAGTACTTGAAACTAAACATGAATCTGCAGAATGAGTTTGATTTGCGTTGTTATAACTTTCAATGGGAGTTGGACTACTGATTATAAATACTTGTATCACGATACAAAACTTGTTCTAGTTAATAAGGACATACCATTCAATACTTTCCTGAAGAAAATTAGTGAAGTTGCAAATAGTGATTCAACCAGATATGCGTTGAAAGTATGGTTTGACATCAAACTAAATGCAAGCAAAGTAATGCTTGTAACTTCAGATGAAGAACTCAGTACGTGTATACATTTGCTTACAACTGATTCAGCCTAAAAGAATTGACATTTCGTCATCGATCAAATACAAGCTTCAGAATCAGCAAGATTCAACTAATCTCTTGCATATGCAATATATTCAGAACATTTTGCCGACTATCAACATGAAGTATAACAACCAATAATGGAAGTAGACAATGGGCTACAACCTTCTAACATTCTAGCTGCTTCAGAATACATAATGCTGTAAAAAATACCCATTTCTCCAATAAATTCATACCAGTTTGTCGATGGCCAAGATGAAGAAGGACAACTAATAATGCAAATTGAAAACCAACACACAATCCAACAAAGCTATTCTGCACCTTCTACAACCATAAACAACAATGAAGATGAAGTAAACACGGAGTTTATACTGATAATATCACATAGAATTGAAGAAATTGCTGAAAGTTCTTGTGCTTCTCAGAAATCAAGAAAAAGAGTGAAGAGAAAGGTGAAAGAATCTCTATCATGTAAAATACTTAGGCACGATGCGTTGCCTGAGGAAGAAAGAATTGGATCAATCTTTGAGAACAAACAAAGCATGACTAAATTTTTCTACAGCTTGGAGATAAATCAAAAAGTTGAATTCACTGGTGTTAAATTATGTTCCAAGAGATACGAGCTGAAATGAAAAATGTGGTTGGAATGTACGTGCTACAAGAATAAAAAATTCAGCACTGTTCAGGGTGATAAAATATCATAACATCCATGAATTCTTGGTTGATGCAAGAAAATCAGATCAGAAGCATTCTACATCAAATTTATAAGTGAACAAATTATAGAACATGTTCGAGACAGAAAATAGAGGTTACACCAGCCTTTGTAGAAAATGAAATGAAAACGAAATTTGGAACTGGCATTGGTTATCACAAGGCATGGCGTGCTATTCAAAAAATTGTTGCTTGCATAAGGGGAACACCTTAAGAGAACTACCACATTCTTCCTTCATACCTACACATGATGGTGGCCAAAAACCCAGGAACATACACAAGCATAAAAAGAGATGCACAGAATAGGTAAGCAAAATAATACTAACCATCAGCCTGAAGTTTCAAATATTACTATTTGAAAAACTTCACACCTTATGATTTTTTTTTGTGTTTCAATATACAGATTTGCTTACTTGTTCTTTGCTCCTGCAGCATCAGTAGCTGGTTGGCCTAAAAAGTAGACCCGTTATAGCAGTAGATGCAATATTTTTGAAGTCAAAATATCGTGGTGTTCTATTTGTTGTTGTATCAAATGATGCAAACAATCAAATATTTCCTCAATGTTTTGGTGTAGCAGATCCAGAAAATAATGAGGCATACATTTTGCTCTTCGGGGAATGAGAAAAGCAATTCAAGTCCATCATGAACTGGTTTTCTTATCAAATAGAAACCAATCAATCACAAATGGTATTAGAAAAGTTTTTGCTGAAGCTCACCATGGTATCTGCCTTTATCGCTTTGAGAAAAATTTAAAGCAAAGACATGCAAAAGAAATGGTAATAAATCTTTTTCAAAGTGTTGCAAGGTCATAAAAACGTGAAGATTTTAATCAGTTAATATCCCAACTCAAAAGTATTGACAAGAAAACATACAATTACATAATGGAAGAGCCTCCCGAGAGATGGGCTCGATCGTGGTTCCCACGACGACGTTATGATATGCCAACAACAAATATGGTAGAATCAATAAATTCTGTGTTACTAAAAGGGGGAGAAATGCCTATTTTAAGAATATTAGATTTCATCCAAGAAAGCTGGAGAAGTGGTTTTATAAACGGAGAAAAAAAGCAAATGAAACTTTTCACATAGTATCAATATGGGCAGAAGAAGAGATGACTAAGAAGATGGACTTGGATGTTTGTGAGTATATTTATTAACTTCAGCTTTTTATATTTGTTGCAGTAATTCACTGCTTACATTTAAAAAATTTCATACTTTTTCTTTTTGAAACAAAAACACACTAATATAATTTGTCTTAATTTTTTATTCCTTGTTAGGTGTTCAACCTTGACTCAATGTTGTTTAGGATAAATAGTGAAGGAATTGAATTCATTGTGGACTTAAAGAAGAGAACTTGTGATTGTTTGAAATTCCAACTTGATGAATTGCCCTGTCCACATGCAATTGATGCTACTAATAAGAGATATTTACATAAATTTGATTACTGCTCAAATTGGTATTCAAGGAAAGCATGGTTGAAAGCATATGGAGGACATGTTAATGCCGTGGGAGATCAAAAATCATGGGAAATACCACAAAATTTACAGTCTGAGACCACAAAACCTCCCGATGTAGAGATATTACAAGGAAAAAGACAAAAGAAGAAGCATATACCTGCGAGTGAATTATCAGTACCATACACGTCTACCAAAAACAGTCGATGTATACATTGGGCATAATAGAACAACTTGCTTGTCTTCTTTAGCACCTCATCCATATTCCAAGAAACCCACTGAAAAATACTCCAAGCTTCAATAATCCTTGGTCTAAATTTAGAAATTCTTTATTATATGACATAATTCAAATGTGATTTTTTACATAGGAATAAAAAAAACTCATGGACAATTTTATATACTGCTAAAGTACAAATCACTCATTTTTGTTATGCAGACTTACAAGTTTGGTTGCATTTTAAAAAAAGTATGCAATGACTTTTGCGATAAAAAACTTCAGGTTACAGTATGTGAAATACATATCCTTAAACAAACATACACATATACACACATACAAATACTCACACGCCAACAAATAACAAGGATAATGCAATAGAAGATTGGAACAAAAAGGGGGACGATTACATTGATATTAAAACAGGTCACAACAACACACATTTTACTAAAAAAACTTTACCTCTCCGGGCCTAAGTTATACAAAATTAACTTAAAAAACTTCAGCTCTATGGGCTGAAGTAAGAAAAGAAAAATATTGAAAAACATAAAAATATGATTACAGACACTAACAATCATCATCATCATCATCATCATCATCATCATCATCATCATCATCACAGTACTCCTCAATTTCCCTAAATATCTCATCATCATCGCTATCGGAGATAACTATAGGGTTGTCGGGCAAAAGACCACTAAGTCCAAGGAGATCAATCTTCAACTTGTCAAATTCGTCATGCAGCTAACTCTATTCAACGATTACTCTGTCCATAAGATCAATAAGAGTCTTCAGCTGGAAAACTGAAAACTATCAAACTGCTGCACAACCTTATCGAACGAGGTTGAATTATCTACACTAAGTTTCATGTTAAGCATGTTCTGGAATGATTGATTGGCACATAGCTTTGGTTTGATTATCTCCCGATCAGCCTTAGTTTCATCCCACAAACGCATAAGTCTAGCCATATGTTTGTTGTTGTACCACTCACACTTCAAACTCTGCCACTTCTTCATATTTCATCTATATTAGGCTTACCACTTCCGATTGCACCAGATATTTTTTCTTTAGCAAAAGCTGAAAGACTAAGGATAAATATAAATTTGTGAAATATTAGAAGTCTATGAATGTGTATAAAATTTTCAAGTGAAGAGATTGTTAATATAGGCAAAGAGTTAACCTAATCAATTCAATAGCAGTAAATGCAAAGTAGCTTTTCAGCTTCATTTACTGTTTTATGTTCAGAGAAATTGAATGAAACAAGATAAGTAGATGATAAAAACAAGTATGTGATAAATGCAAAAAGAAATGTAACTTCAGCACTAGTAAACCCACAGTTTTTCTATATTAAAAAATAACTTCAGCCTGAAAAATAACTTTTCAGATCATTTACTATATAGTCAAATAAATTTAAATGAAAGATGTAGTAGTTGACAAAAGATAAAAAGTAGATAGTAAATGCAAAAAAGATAAGTATCAACTTAAAAAAAATACCAATGTGCTGAATGGATAAGCACAATAAGCCTAAGTTTTTTTGTTGGATTCAATAGTTATTGTGCTAAAGATTTTTCAAAAAACTTCGGCCAATGTGCTGAAGTTTTCTAGTATATTTCCAAAAACTTCAGCACTTGATCGGCCTAAGTTTTTTATTGGATTCAATAGTTTTTGTCCTAAAGCTTTTTCAAAATACTTCGACCATTTTGCTGAAGTGTTTTAGTATATTTGCAAAAACTTTAGCATTTGGTCGGCCTAAGTTTTTTTAGTATATAATAACTCCAGTACATAGTGGTTTAATAATATATGCATCCAGTACACTATATAAAAAATAAAATTATAAATTATTTAATTCCTCTAACTTGTTATTGATATTAGTTTTTCACTATTTTAGACTTCTCTTCATTATAATATACTGGGATATATAACTGCTACTACTATGTGTGAGATTATTTGATTTTTTCATATGTCAAACAGTAAAAACATAGTCATTATTTATATTTTTCTTGAATTTGAAAAGGTCAAAAGTAAGGAAGATAAAGACACTAACAAAAAGATATTATATTAATATAAAATAAAATTACATTGCCATCATTCAGATTCAAAATACTTCCACAAAAACACCAGACAAAACAATATAGAAATAAAGTACTAATCATGTCCCATATCATCAGAGTCAAACGAACTAGCATCCATACTGCCATCTCAGACAATGCTCTCCAGCCTATCCAGCTTATCCTTGAGTCTTCTTAAATCTCTTTCATTCCTCTACATGAACTCATCAAACTTTATCTCAAATGCTTAGATGATATCTTCTTTCATTTGATCTACTATGGTTTTGATCGTTGCATTCATTTTTGCTTCTTTTTTCTGTTTTGTCTATTAAAACTAGATGAATTTGTGTGAATAAATCAGTAAAGGATGTCCTACTTATATAGCAATTTTTTAATAAAGGATATATGAAAAGACAGAAGGCAAATTGAACGTCGGGGGTAAAAAGAAAGATTCATGAATCACAATTTAATAAAAATAGTGAAAATATAATTATTAATATAGGTGCATCATAAAAAACTTCGGCCAATGTGCTGAAGTTTTCTAGTATATTTCCAAAAACTTCAGAACTTGGCTGGCCTAAGTTTTTATTTGGATTCAATAGTTTTTGTCCTGAAGCTTTTTTGAAAAACTTCGGCCAAAGTCATGAAGTTTTTTAGTATGTTTGCAAAAACTTCATCATTTGGTCGGCCTAAGTTTTTTGTTGGATTTAATAATTTTTGTCTTATAGCTTTTTGAAGAAACTTAGGCCCAATGTCCTGAAGTTTTTTTACCATATTTCCAAAAACTTCAGCAGTTGATCGGTCTAAGTTGTTTGTTAGATTCAATAGTTTTTGTCGTAAAGAATTTTCAAAGAACTTATGCAGATACTGCTTAAGTTATTTAGTGTATTTAGTAATGAGCTGATTTTTTGTACTGCATATTTGAAATAACCAAGTCACATAATTCACACAAAATAATATATATTCACAAAATACAAATTTATTTTCACTTACATTCTTGGAATAAAAGAAAAAATTAGTTATTTGTTTACAAGATATTCCCAATTGAAAAAATTCACAGACTGTCTTCATAGTCATGTCCTAGTTGTTCTTCTTGGTTTTCTTAACCACATTCCATGAACCTTTACTATGTCTTCCACTAAAGCGTTTTCTTTCACACACAAGTTGACGAAGTTTAGTCTTATGATAAATTTAGCAACTACCGTCTTCTTTTCATAAGAAAAAAATAAGAAAATATTGGCCAAAGACATGCTTACTGGTATGCATATGAGAATTCGTGGGAAGTAAAGATAGTGAAGAAGAAGTCCAAAAAACTTCATATGTGATGGAGACTGGCCACATCAAAAATTCGAACCCCAAAAATATTCTCTTTTTCCTAAAACTTAGATTTATCAACTAGTAAAAAGAGCAAATGTCCTGGTGCTCCAGTTTTTGATTTGGCCAGTCTCCTTCACATATGAAGTATTTTGACTTCTCCTTCACTATCTTTGTTTCGCACGAACTCCCTTCTACACCCAATAAGCATGTCTTAGCCAATATTTTCTTGTTTTTCTTTGAAATATGATAGAACTATATGGATGAATATGAAATTTTCAAGTGAACAGATTGTTAATATAGCCAAAGAATGCACCTAAATAATTTAATATCTATAAATACTGAAAAGATTATTACCTATTTTTTATCTAAGAAATGTGAATGTAAGAACACAAGTAGTTGGCAAAAGGAGTAAGTGGTAAATGCTAGTAAATGCCAGTAGTTGGTAAATGCAATAAAAAATAGTAATTTCTAAAGCTTTTGTTCGAAAAACTTAGGCCCGAAGTGCTGAAGTTTTTTATATTTCTAAAAACATCAGCACTTGATCAGCCTAAGTTTTTTGTTGTATTAATTAGTTTTTGTCCTAAATATTTTTTGAAAAACTTCGGCCCAAAGTCCTGAAGTTTGTTAGTATATTTGGAAAAACTTCAGCACTTTTTCAGCCTATATTTTTTGGTGTTGGATTCAATAGTTTTTCTCCTAAAGCTTTTTTCCGAAAAACTTAGGCCCAATGTGCTGAAGTTTTTTAGTATATTTCTAAAAGCTTCAGCACTTTATCATCCTAAGTTTTTTTATTGGATTCAATAGTTTTTCTCCTAAAGCTTTTGTCCGAAAAACGTAGGCCCAAAGTGATGAAGTTTTTAGTACATTTTTAAAAACTTCAGCACCTGATAAGCAGAAGCTTTTGTGTTGGATTAATTAGTTTTTGTCCTAAATTTTTTTTGAAAAACTTCGGCCCAAAGTCCTGAAGTTTGTTAGTATATTTGGAAAAACTTCAGCACTTTATCAGTCTAAATTTTTTTTTGTTGGATTCAATAGTTTTTCTCCTAAAGTTTTTGTCCGAAAAACTTAAGCCTAATCTGACTTTGATCAAAGCTGAAGACATCTCCTTTATTCAACCGAATATAAATAAACTTAAGAGAAAATATACCACAATCAACATTGCAAAAAAACACATGAAAAAGAAATTAAAGAATAGTTAACACGAGAGCAAAAAATAATAAACGTAAAATGCATGGTAAAAAATATGTGAAATACATACTTCGTAGTCTGTTTCGGTGTGTTCATCCACTAAATTTTAAAATCTTCCACAGGAATGTCCACATAAAATTTATTATGTTCCGCAAAATTGAAGCCTTTGAGACAGTAAATTTTGACATGTTCAAGTGCACGCTTGTATGTTGCGAGGCACATGGAATCATACACAGATACAATTTTGTCTTTAATGTCCAGAATTTTAAAAAAGTAGCGCGTAGATATCTGGCCCTCCATTGGCTTAAGTCGAAAAGGAAAGAATACTTTTTTGGCAGATGCCCATGAGAAACCACAGGACATGTAGAATCCTTTTATGTAGTTGGCCACCTTTTCATTCGTTGATTCTTCCTCAAAATACATAATCCGTAAGTGGCTTAATAACCGCTTCTTCTTCTTCTTCTTTTTCAATCTGTTTTTTTGATATCTTCTTTTTCTTTGATTTGCTCTTAAGAATCGCCATTATTTGTTCCTTCCTTTTGTCAATCATCTTCAACGTTTTTTTAGAAGGATGAATGTTATCCAGGTTAGTCATGTACTGATCGAAAAGTAAATCTCTTACTACACATCTTGCTTTTGCATTACTTGGAAGGTGATGGCAATATATTTTGCACAAGTAATATACACCCACATCAATATGCTACAAATGGACAACGACAAATGATAACATATGAAATTACCACTATAAAATTTAGAAAAAATACATTACACAACTACAAACAACATTAGAAAAACTTAAACATATTCAGTTTTAGCAAATAAGCTAAAAAAAACTTTAGCAGTTTACTATGAATAAAGCTATACTACAAAAGATATGCTGAACTTTTGGGAAATATAGTTGAAAACAAATTTAAAAACAAAATTAACAACTTACTTCATCCGCAAGATTAGGGTCAGCATCCACAAGCTCGGTAAAGAATGATTTTTTAATCTCAATTCCAGCTAATATGAATGGATTGCAATTATATCACTACCATCCGTCTTCAACTACTCTTGAAAATTTTGCATCAATCCACCGTCTAGATCAAGATAATGGAAGGGGCACCTTCTTCTATACTTTTCTACTATCCAATCTTGCGTCCTTTGATTTTTCATATAAACTATATACGGAGATCTCAACCAAATAATCTCCATACGCATCTTTTCTCCTTTTTATCTTATTTTCCTTTTGCTTAATTTTTTCGCTGTACCGTCACAATTAACTATAGCCATCATGGCAGATGATTGACCAATTTTCTACTGTTCACAACGTTCTTCTATCTCTTCACGAACAACAACAACAGCAGAATTAGCTTCTAAATCAGCCCCTTGTGTACTACCAAGTGAAAATGAACATATATTGAAGTTGGGGATATCACAGGTGTCACACATAGGGGAACTAGAAATCTTCCTTCTCTTAGATTTTGGAAGCAATTTTGATGCATCATATGAGATCTGCAAAAGCAAGAAAAATATAAACATAAATAAAACTGATAGAGAGCATACATTAGGCAAAAAAATAGGCAATAATTGAATTGCAAAAACTAATTACCTAATCTAAGTGTTGCGACACAGATGGTGTTTGAATTCCAAAAGATCATGTATCTTCATGTAAAAAAATAATAAATAATACTGACTAAAGTTTATAAATAATACCAACACACTTCACACCTGTCTGTGACTCAACAGGTGTAAATATATGGATTTCTCCTTCTTCATATTGCTGCAAGATCTCACCCAATTCTTTTTGACCTGCCTCCAGTGTTTCTGAAAATCATTCAAAAACATCAAAAACAAAATAAAATATGTAAATTTTCAAAATGTAAAAAATATACTTCGATCAAATATAATAAATTTATGATATATAGAATACCTTTACATTTGTCTTCTGTTGTGATTTCACCAAGCTGCATTCCTTTCTCAATATCAGCATTTCCAGCATCATTCAATAGTGAACCAATGGCGACGACCATTGCAGTATTCTTTGGAAGGTTTTTCTCAATTTTACCTTCTCCAATTGAGCATCATCAGAGATTTTTTGAGTTGTGGCAATTGAACCACGACTACTTTCAACTACCACTGCATATTCATAAAAGAGGGTGAATAGATCAACTACTTTTTCTACATATAAAACATAGAAAAGATTTATACATGTAGTGAAAATTTCACTACAGGATATTATTAAAAAAATAGTTAAACTTTAACTCTAAGAATCCTGAAGTTAGCCAGTAACAAACAAAAACTTTGACAGTTATAAAAAAAACTTCAGCTCTAGAGCCGAAGTTCGAAAGTTATAAAAAAACTTCAGCTCTACAGCTGAAGTTCGACAGTTATAAAAAAACTTCATCTCTAGAGCTGAAGTTCGACAGTTCTTAAAAAGAACATCAGCTATGTATCTGAAAGTTCACCAGTTACAAACCAAAACATTCACCAAATAACATGCTTTAGTTTTTTTTTAAAAAAAACAAGCACATGAAAACAAAACTTTAGCTCGTATCTAAGGTATAATTGAAATATTATAAACTTCACACTTTGTACCTGTAGTAACAATTTCATGTGTATCACCAGCTATAAGTTCATTGAAAATCGCTATTACTGGTCCAAAACAATTGTTGTTCATATCACCAAAATGACCAACAGGTGCTTGATCTCCATCGCCAATATCACGTTCAAAAGCATAACAGGGTGCATGTGTTTGAGTGTCAACAGGTACTTGATCATCTGCACCATGATCATCAGGTACTTGATCATCTGCACATTTCTCTCCACCTTCACTCTGTCTACAGACATTGTATTGTTCCTCTCCACCTAGTTGTTGAACATGTTCAACAACCGCTTCATTACGCAATGCATCTGCAATGGAACTTTTCTCTTCAACTTGTTCTTGAACATCTTGATTGCACCTTGATAAGCCGATGGAAGTTTGTCATAGTCGTTCGTCCTGTCATATTCTCGATGCTTACTCAAATCAAAATTGGCATTGTCAACTCCATTTGATTTGTTGACAATCGTAAACAACTGTTCAAACTTCGCATCGAAATATTCCTAGAAAAAAAATTAATTACAATGATTAATTGTGACAACCCGGCCGATCATCTTTGGAATTTATGCCCTTTTTCCCATTAACAGCATCCCCTAAGTTCATTTCTGTTATTTTGGTTTGTGGGGTTGTTCGGTAATAGAATTCGGGATGTTTTGGGACACTTAGTCCCTAAATGAGAGCTTAAGTGTTGGAAAATGATCCGTAATTAGAACAGTGTTAAGACGACCTCGAAATGGAAAATCGATTGTTTTGTTAGCTCTATTAGGTGATTTCGGGGTTGGGACCGTGTTCGGAATGTATTTTGGATGTTCGTAGCTCATTTAGGCTATAAATGCCGAAAGTTTGAATTTTGAAGTTTTCGATCCGATAGTGAATATTTGATCTGAGGGTTGGAACGTGATTCTGGAAGTTGATGTAATACTGTCATGCCATTTGGGACGTGCATGCAAAATTTCAGGTCAATCGGACGTGTTTTGGTTAGGTTTTGAATCGAAAGCGAGTTTGGTTAAGTTTTGAAGTTTTTAAGTTCAAATTATTGATTCATTCGAGTTTCCCCGTTGTTTTAGGTGGTTTAAGGATTGGTACAAGTTTGAAAGGTGTTATGGGATATTTCTGTAGGTTTGGTTGAGGTCCCGGGGGGCCTCGGGTGTGTTTCGGATGCTCAACGGAGCTATTGGAGTTGATTATTGTAGCAGAAAATTGCAGGTCAATGATTCCTTCTTTGCGTTCGCGAAGAAGGCCTTGCGATCGAAAAGCTTTACTTTCGCCTTCATCGCGATCGCGTCCCTCACCCAAAGATCGCGAAGCCCAGCCAGTGCCTCTTCCACGTTCGCGTCCCCGCCAACGCGTTCGCGTAGGCCATTTCTGGATCCCTTGTTCTCCCTTCTACGCGACCGCGTGAAACCGACGCGTTCGCATAGTGTCCAGTCCCAGATCATCGCGTTCGCATCCCTGCCTTCGCGATCGCGAAGGCCATTTTTCAGCCACTTAAATTTTACTCTTCGCAAACGCATGGCCATCCACGCGATCGCGATGTTGTACAAATTTTTAGACCAGTTCACATATTTCAAGAAAACGAACCCTTCTTCCATTTTTACAAAAACTCAAGCTAGAGAGCTCGGTTTTGGGAGTTTTTTCGAGGGATTTTCAGAGGCAAACATAGGGTAATGATTCCTTTTTCCTTTATGATTATTACCCGCTAATATAATCTCGAATTCAAGCTTTAATTTTGGATTTTAAATAAAAATTGGGGTAAAGTTCTTAATCCTAACTTTGATAATTTGAAGGGGCATTTGACCTCTGATTTGAGAGATTTTTATATGGTTAGACTCGTGAATGTACGAGTGCAATGTTATTTACAATATGTAATTGGTTTGAATAGATTTGGGCCACTCAGAGTCGGATGCTCGTGGCAAGGGCATTGTTTCTTAGCGGTTTTATACCAATTCGAGGTAAGTGGCTTATCTAACCTTATGTGGGGGACCTCTCCCATTAGGATATCTTTGTCATTGTTTAAAAGCCTGGTGCGTGAGGTGACGGGCGTGTACTTGTGCTAGTTGTTGGAGATTCACCTTACTTTGCTTATTTAGACTGTGTTTTTATTCCATATTTACTGTTAAAAATGAAACTGCGCGTGTTTTGATTCAGGGAAAGTATGTTAGTAACTTATTTGCTCTATCTGACTAAATTGAAATATCTGTTTTTCCTTTGGAAGTATGCTAGGGACTTATTTTCTCTATTTCACCAAATTGCCATATTTGTCTTTCTTGCGAAGCATGTTAGATTCTCGACTTTACTTGTTGTTCGCATTTGGATTCCTTTCCGTTAAATATTGAATTGTTGTGGTGTATTTTACTTTTGGGACTGCGGGTTCAATTCCTGGATATCCTCTGTTATTGGTATAAAGGATTGCGGGTTCAATTCCCGGAGATCCTCTGTTATTGGTATAAAGGACTGCGGGTTCAATTCCGGGGATCTTCTGATATTGGTATGAAGGACTGCGGGTTCTATTCCCGGAGGTACTCGGATATTGATAAAGTGGACTGCGGGTTCAATTCCCGGGGCTCCACGTGGTGATGGAATGCGGGTTCGATTCCCGGAGATCCTCGGATATTGGTAAAGTGACTTCGGGTTCAATTCCTGGAGCTCCACGTGGCGATGGATTGCGGGTTTGATTCCTAGAGATCCTCGGATATTGGTAAAGTGTACTGCGGGTTCAATTCCCGGAGCTCCATGTGGCGATGGACTGCGGGTTCGATTTTCGGAGTTCCATGTAGAGACCCTGACTTTTGAGTGATTTGCTTTGTGTTCGTAGTTTGTACTTGTAGCCGTTCTGCTTTAATTATTGCGTTGTTTGATATTCGGGATTTACTTCATTATCTACTGTTTATTTATTTTTGCATTATTTCTTATGTTCTTCTCAGTAGGGCCTCGACCTTCCTCGATACTACTCCATCGAGGTTAGGCTTGGCACTTACTGAGTACTACTGTGGTGTACTCATGCTACTCTTTTGCATACTTTTGTTATGCAGATCCAGGTACTCTTGATCGGGCGCGCTATCAGTGATTAGGAGCTAGACTCGGAGATCTGAGGTATGCATCTGCCACGTCCGCAGAGCCGAATAGTCTCCTTCTATTCTCCCTTTAGCTAGTGGTTTCATTCATGTACTCACTTGTTGTAGATACTCCTAGGTGTTAGAGCCGTATGTTATACGTTACTCTTAGCATGTGTTGCCCGTGGGTTTCCGGGTCTTGGAGAATTTTACATTATTTTGAGTCGACATGTATGTTCCAGGCGGCACCCTATACATTATCTTATGTTTTTATGTTTTATTTATCGTTTCCGCAAAGATTTTTGAACTTCCGCAATGTGTCAGGCCTACCTATTCGCGAAGACTGGGTACCGTCATGACAGGTTCACGATTGGTGAACTAGGGTCGTGACAAGTTGGTATCAGAGCTCTAGGTTCATAAGAGTCACGGGACACAGGCTGGTTTATTAGAGTCTCGCTGATCGGTACGGAGACGTCTGTACTTATCTACCAGGGGCTATGTAACTATTTAGGAAACATCTTCACTTCATTTGACTTCCCTGTCGTGCGAGAATTTTCGACACTGCAATTCTAAACTTCTGCTTCCTATTCTCTCACAGATGGTGAGGACACATGCTACTCGAGACGATCAGACACCCGTGCCCCCTACTGCAGCAGCTAGATACCGGGGCCGGGGTAGAGGTCGAGGATGCTCACGTGCTGCAGCGAGGGCACCTGCGCGGGCTACAACCAAGGTACCACCAACGGATCCATCCAGGACTCAGGCACCTGACACGCCCACAGCCACCACTACTCCAGCTGTTCAAGAGGCATTGACATAGTTCTTGAGCATGTTTGGTACATTGATCCAGGCGGGATTGATTCAGGTTGTGCCGACTACTTCACAGATCGAGGGAGGGACCCAGACTCCCGCCACCCCCACTCAAGTGCAGCGAGTTCCCATTAGTCAGATTTCAGGTTTCATGCCAGCACAGCCTTTTGTTCCGGTACAGCGGGTGGTGAGGACCTCTCGCCAAGTAGAGGGTAGACGAGGTCAGGAGGGAGTGTATATAGGAGTGAGTTGACCTCGTGGACCGGGGAGATATATTGGTCCTCATCTTGGAGGTAGGGTGTGTCATGGTAGAGGTTTTGTGGGTCAGCCAGTTCAGTTTGCATCTCAGAGATTCCATAGAGTTTCGGGTGTACATGGGTCTTGGAGTACCCGTAGCGCACAGTTCCCGCCGCCACGTCGGTCACGAAGTTGCTTTGAGTGCGGTGACATACATCACATGGTTAGGGGATGTCCCAGACTTGGGAGGGATACACCTTCTCAGACTTCTCAGCTACAGTGTGCCTCGCAGGGTTCTCAGGCCATAGGTACGGCCCAGCTGCTACCCCACCTACCCGTACTGAGGGAGTTATCTCCGATTCCGTCATCTCATGTATTTTCATGGTTTGTTATAGAGGTGTTCCGAATCTATTTGACCTAGTCTTCACTTATTTATGTGTCATTTTATTTTGCTCCGCATTTGGTTATAGTTTGAGTGATCTTGAGTTGTCCTATTTATGTTTCCATTCCCATGGGAGATTCTCTTGTTGTGGACCGTGTGTATCGGTCATGTTTGGTTACTATTCATGGTTTTGAGACCAGGGCAGATCTCTTGTTGTCACCCCATTATGCTATTCTTGATTATCACGCTAAGACCGTGACGCTGGCTATGCCAGGTATTCCTCGTATTGAGTGGAGTGGTACTTTTCATCACATTCCTAGTAGGGTTATATCCTTTCTTAAGGCTCAACGTATGGTTGAGAAGGGGTGCGCCGCGTATTTGCCTATGTGAGAGATGTCAGTACTGATACCCCTTCTGTTGACTCTGTCCCAGTAGTACGGGATTTCCCCGATATGTTCCCAGCTGATCTTCCAGGCATGTCGCCCGATCGGGACATTGACTTTGGTATTGATTTGTTTCCGGGCACTCAGCCCCTATCTATTCCTCCTTACCGTATGGCTCCTCCTGAATTGAAGAAGTTGAAGGATCAGTTACAAAAATTGCTTGATAAGGGTTTATTTGACCCAGTGTTTCACCATGGGGTGCTCCTCTCTTGTTTGTAAAGAAAAATGATGGTTCTATGTGCATATGTATCAATTATCGTCAGCTGAGCTAAGTTACAATGAAGAACCGATATTCTTTGCCTCGTATTGATGATCTATTTGACCAGCTTCAGAGCACACAAGTGTTTTCAAAGATTGATTTGCGCTCAGGTTATCACCAGCTAAAGATTTGGGAGCTGGATATCTCAAAGACTGCTTTCAGGACTCGGTATGGTCATTACGAGTTCCTTGTCATGTCATTTGGGCTAACAAATGCCCCAGCAGCTTTTATGCATTTGATGCACAGTGTATTCAGGCCCTATCTCGACTCATTTGTCATTATTTTCATAGATGATATTCTTGTATACTCCCGAAGCCGGGAAGACCTGAGGATAGTGCTTCAGACTCTGAGGGAAAAGAAATTATATGCAAAGTTCTCAAAGTGTGAGTTTTGGTTGAGTTCTGTGGCATTCCTAGGCCACGTGGTATCGATTGAGGGCATTCGGGTGGATCCGAAGAAGTCGGAGGCCGTGCAGAGTTGGCCCAGACCCTCCTCAGCTACAGAGATCTGCAGTTTCCTTGGCCTGGCAGGGTATTACCATCTCTTTTTGGAGGGGTTCTCGTCAATTGCAGCCCCTATGACTAGATTAACCCAGGAGGGTGCTCATTTTAAGTGGTCGGATGAGTGTGAGGCGAGCTTCCAAAAGCTCAAGACGGCTTTGACTTCAGCCCCTATTCTGATTTTGCCTACTGGTTCGGGGTCCTATACAGTATATTGTGATGCCTCACAAGTTGTACTTGGAGCGGTATTGATGCAGGACGGTAGGGTGATAGTCTACGCGTCCAGACAGTTGAAGGTGCATGAAAAGAACTATCATGTCCATGACCTTGAGTTAGCTACTATTGTTCTTGCCTTAAAGATCCGGCGTCATTAATTGTATGGTGTGCCTTGTGAGATTTATATGGATCATCGGAGTTTGCAACATTTGTTCAAGAAAAAGGATCTGAACTTGCGCCAGAGGAGATCGTTGGAACTACTAAAGGATTATGATATTACTATTCTTTATCACCCGGGTAAGGCTAATGTGGTAGCCGACGCCTTGAGCCGCCAGATGGAGAGTTTGGGGAGTTTGGCATATTTACCAACTTCAGACAGGCCCCTGGCGATGGATGTTCAGGCTTTAGCCAGTCAGTTTGTGATATTGGGCCTTTGAGAGCCCAGTCGGGTTCTAGCCTGTGTAGTTTCTAGGTCTTCATTGTTTGGTCGTATCAGGGAGCGACAGTATGACGATCCTCATTCGCTTGTCCTCAGGGACACAGTTCAGCATGGCGATGCTAAGGATGTGACTATTGGAGATGACAGGTCGTATTTGTGTGCCCGATGGTGATGATATTCGGGGGTTGATATTGACCGAGGCCAATAGCTCACGGTATTCTATCCATCCGGGTGCTGCGAAGATGTATCAGGATCTGAGGAAGCATTACTGGTGGAGGCATATGAAGAAGGACATAGTAGAGTTTGTAGTTAGATTCCTCAACTGTCAGCAGGTAAAGGTTGAGCACCAGAGACCGGGAGGGTTACTCCAGCAGATGGAGATTCCGGAGTGGAAATTGGAGAATATCACTATGGATTTTGTAAATAACCTCCCTCTGACGGCGAGGAAGTTTGATTTTGTTTGGGTTGTTGTGGATCGACTGACCAAGTCCGCTTATTTCATTCCAGTGCGCACTTCTTACTCAGGGGAGCGGTTAGCAGGGATTTATATCAGGGAGATTGTCCATCTGCATGGCATTCCAGCTTCTATCATCTCAGATAGGGGTTCAGTGTTTTCATCACGGTTCTGGAGAGCTGTCCAGCATGAGTTGGGTACCAGAGTGACCATGAGCATATCTTTTCACCCTTAGGCGGACGGAAAGTCCGAGCGCACTATTCAGATTCTTGAGGATATGCTCCGTGCGTGCGCGATTGAGTTTAAAGGGTCTTGAGATCAGTTCTTTCCATTGGCTGAGTTTGCATACAACAACAGTTATCAATCCAGTATTCAGAGGGCGCCTTATAAGGCCTTATATGGTAGGAGATGCAGGTCCCCGGTGGGTTGGTTTGAGCCGGGCGAGGCCAGGTTATTGGGCACTGATTTGGTCCAGGATGCAGTTGAGAAGGTTAAGGTGATTCAGGATAGGCTCCGTGCGGCCCTTTCCAGACAGAAGAGTTATACGGACCGGAAGGTTTGTGAAGTTTCATTTATGGTTGGTGAGCGGGTTTTGCTTCGGGTCTCGCCTATGAAAGGAATCATGAGGTTTGGAAAGAAAGGAAAGTTGAGCCCGAGGTACATTGGTTCATTTGAGATTTTGAAGCAGGTTGGGAAGGTTGCTTATGAGCTTGCTTTACCTCCTAGTTCGGCCGGGGTTCATCCTGTATTTCATGTTTCGATGCTTCGGAGGTATCATGGTGGACCGTCTCACGTGTTGGAGTTCACTTCGGTCTAGTTGGACAATGACTTGTCCTATGTTGAGGAGCCAGTGGCAATATTGGATAGGCAGGTTCGAAAGCTCAGGTCAAAGGATATAGCTTCAGTAAAGGTGCAGTGGCGGGGTCAGCGGGCCAAGGAGGCGACTTGGGAGACCGAGCGGGATATGCGCATTCGGTACGCTCATCTTTTTACTACCTCAGAAATGTTCTCTATGCTCGTTCGAGGACGAACGAATGTTTATGTGTAGGAGGATGTGACGACCCGGCTGGTCATCTTTGGAATTTATGCCCCGTTTCCCCATTAATTTCTTCCCCTATGTTCATTTCTGCTATTTTGGTTTGCTGGGATGTTCGGTAATAGAATTCGGAGTGTTTTGGGACACTTATCCCTAAATGAGAAATTAAGTGTTGGAAAATGGTCCGTAATAAGAATAGTGTTAAGACGACCTCGAAATGGAAAATCGATGGTTCCTTAGCTCCTTTAGGTGATTTCGGGGTTGGATGCGTGTTCGGAATGTATTTTGAATGTCTGTAGCTCATTTAGGCTATAAATGCCGAAAGTTTGAATTTTGAAGTTTCCAGTCCGATAATGGATTTTTTATCAGAAGGTTGAAATAGGATTCCCGAAGTTGTTGTAGCACCATCATGACATTTGGAATGTGCGTGCAAAATTTCAGGTCAATCGGAGGTATTTTGGTTAGGTTTTGAATCGAAAGCGAGTTTGGTTAAGTTTTAAAGTTTTTAAGTTCAAATCATTGACTAATTCGAATTTCCGGTGTCGTTTTAGGTGGTTTAAGGATTGGTACAAGTTTGAACGGTGTTATGGGATATGTTTGTAGGTTTGGTTGAGGTCCCGGGGGCCTCGGGTGTGTTTCGGATGCTCAATAGAGCTATTGGAGTTAATTATTGCAGCAGAAAATTGCAGGTCAGTGATTCCTTCTTCGCGTTCGCGAAGAAGGCCCTGTGATCGCGAAGCTTTACTTTCCCCTTCATCGCGATCGCGTCCCTCACCCAGCCATCGCGAAGCCCATCCAGTGCCTCTTCTGCGTTCGCGTCTTCTGGACCCCTTGCTCTTCCTTCTACGTGACCGCGTGAAACACGTCGCGTTTGCGTAATTTCCAGTCCCAGATCATCGCGTTCGCATCCCTGCCTTCGCGATCGCGAAGGCCATTTTTCAGCCACTTAAATTTTACTCTCCTCGAACGCGTGCCCATCCACGCGATTGCGATGTACAAATTTTTTGACGAGTTCATATATTTCAAAAAAACGAACCCTTCTTCCATTTTTACAAAAAACTCAAGCTAGAGAGCTCGGTTTTGGGAGGTTTTTCCAGGGATTTTCAGAGGCAAACATTGGGTAACGATTCCTTGCTCTTTTATGAGTATTACCCGCTAATCTTATCTCGAATTCAATCTTTAATTTCGGATTTTGAATGAAAATTGGGGTAAAGTTCTTAGACCTAACTTTGATGATTTGAAGGGGCATTTGACCTCCGATTTGGGAGATTTTTATATGGTTAGACTCGTGAGAGTACGAGTTTTCTGAAAATGTAAAAAAATTATTCAATTCTGAGACGTTGGCCTGAGGGGAATTTTGGTCATTTCATATATTTTCGCGTCTTAGCTTTAATTTTAACAGTGTAATTAGTTACTTGTGATGTATTTACAATATTTAATTGGTTTGAATAGATTTTGGCCACTCAGAGTCGGATGCTCGTGGCAAGGGCATTGTTTCTTAGCGGTTTTGTACTAATTCGAGGTAAGTGGCTTGTCTAACCTTGTGTGGGGGACCTCTCCCCTTAGGATATCTTTGTCATTGTTTAAAAGCCTAGTGCGCGAGCTGACGAGCGTGTACTTGTTCTAGTTGTTGGAAATTCACCATTTTTTAGCACAAGTACACGCCCGTCACCTCGCACACAAGGCATTTAAACATAAGTAAAGATATCCTAAGGGGAGAGGTCCCCACACAAGGTTAGACAAGCCACTTACCTCGAACCGGTGCAAAAATCACTAAGAAACGATACCCTTGCCCTGAGTATCCGTCTCCGAATGACCCAAATCTATTCAAACCAATTACATATTGTAAATAACATATCAAGTAACTAATTCCACTATTAAAATTAAAGCTAAGGCGCGAAAATAGGTAAAATAACAAAAATCCCCCTCAGTCTAACGCCTCGTAATAGAATAATTTTCACATTTTTAAAGACCTCGTACTCTCATGAGTCTAACCATATAAAATCTCACAAATAGGAGGTCAAATGCCCCTTCAAAACTCGATAGTTTAGCCAAAGACGTTTTACCCAAATAATCCAACTTTTGATTCTAAATTTTAATTTAGATGATGGATTTAACCACAAACCAGTGGAATATAACCTAAAAGGATCATAGAAACATTACCCAACAATTTCCTCTTCGAAACCCCCTAAAAATCTCCTTTGCCCGAGCTCAAACTTAACTTTTCGAACTTTGAAATTAGGTCTCGGATAAAACCCTTAACATTATAGTGATTTCTGCTTTTGCGGATCCAGGGACCGCTTCTGTGGTCCTGCTTTTGCGGAGAAGCCAACCGCTTTTGCGGTTTTTCCAAAATGCCGACCTACCGCTTCTGCGGTCTATCATCGCAGAAGCGAGTCCGCTTCTGCGGAAAGCTATACCGCTTCTGCGGTTCCTGGCCTTGTGCCCATATCCGTATATGCGGTGACCTAAGCCGTTCATGCGTCTCCGCTTCTGTGGTCCCCCAAGCCACTTAAGTGAAAATACCAGAAGCCTGAAGTCCTCAATTGTTATACACTTAGAATTTTCTTCCGTTAACCACCAAAAACCATCACGAGGCCCCCGAGACCTCAACCAACAGCACCAATACCACCTAATACCTTATTCAACTTGCACCAATCCTTAAGACACCTAAAACAACACCGAAACCTCGATCAAATCAAAGATTCAAGCCTAAGAGCTTCATGTTCATCCAAAACACACTTTCAATTCAAAACCTAATCAACACTCGTCCGATTGACCTGAAACTTTGCACGCACGTCCCAAATGACATGACGGTGCTACAGTAACTTTCAGAATCCCATTCCGACCCTCGGATCAAAATTTCACTATCGGACCGAAAACTTCAAAATTCTAACTTTTGGCATTTCGAGCCTAAATGGGCTACGGACATCCAAAATACATCCCGAACATGCCGCCGACCCCAAAATCACTTAACGGAGCGAAAAGAACAGCCGGATTTCCATTCAAAGGTCGTCTTCACACTGTTCCAATTACGGACCACTTTCGAACACTTAAGCTCTCCTTTAGTGACTAAGTGTCCCAAAACACTCCGAATTCTCACACCGAATGTCCTGGTAAACCAAAATAGTAGAAATGAACTTAGGGGAAGCAGTTAATGGGGGAGCAGGGCATAAATTACAAAAACGACCGGCCGGTTCGTCACATCCTCCTACACTTAAACATTCATTCATCCTCGAACGAGCATAGAGAACATACCTAAGTAGTAAAAAGATGAGGGTATCGGTTGCGCATATTCCGCTCGGCCTCCCAAGTCGCCTCCTTGGTTGGCTGACCCCGCCACTGAACCTTTACTGAAGCTATATCATTTGACCTTTGCTTTCGGACCTGCCTGTCTAATATTGCTACTGTCTCCTCAACATAGGACAAGTCATTGTCCAACTGGACTAAAGTGAACTCCAACACGTGAGACCGGTCACTGTGATACCTCCAAAGCATCATGACATGAAATGCCGGATGAACCCCGGCCAAACTGGGAGGTAAAGCAAGCTTATACGCAATCTTCCCAACCTACTTCAATATCTCAATGGGCCAATGAACCTCGGGCTCAACTTCCCTTTCTTTCCAAACCTCATGATGCCTTTTATAGGCGAGACCCGAAGCAAAACCCGCTCACCAACCATAAAGGAAACATCACAAACCTTCCGGTCCGCGTAACTCTTCTGCCTGGACTGGGACATACGGAGTCTATCTTAAATCACCTTAACCTTCTCGACCGCATCCCAAACCAAATCACTGCCCAATAGCCTGGCCACACCCGGCTCGAACCAACCCACCGAGGACCTACATCTCCTGCCATATAAAGCCTCATATGGCGCCATCTGAATACTAGAATGATAACTGTTATTGTACGCAAACTCAGCCAATTGCATAAACTAATACCAAGACCCTCTAAACTCAATCACGCACGCACGGAGCATATCCTCAAGAATTTGAATAGTGCTCTCGGACTGTCCGTCCATCTGAGGGTGAAAAGTTGTACTCATAGTCACCCGGGCACCCAACTCGTGCTAGACAACCCTCCAGAACCATGATGTAAACAATGAACCCCTGTCTGAGATGATAGAAACTGAAATGCCGTGCAGAGAATGATCTCCCTGATATAAATCCCCGTGAACCGCTCCGCTGAGTAAGAAGTACACACTGGAATGAAATGAGCGGACTTGGTCAGCCGATCCACAACAACACAAATAGAATCAAATTTCGTTGCCGTCAGACGGAGACCAGTCTAAAATTCCATAGTGATCTTCTTCCATTTCCACTCCAGAATCTCCATCTGCTGGAGTAACCCTCCCGGCCTCTAGTGCTCATCCTTTACTTGCTGACAAGTGAGGCTTCTAGCTACAAACTCTGCTATGTCCTTCTTCATCCGCCTCCACTAGTAGTGTTGCCTAAGATCCTGATACATATTTGCAGCACCCGGATGGATGGAATGTCGCGAGATATGGGCCTCGGCCAATATCAACTCCCGAATATCATAAACATCGGGTACAAAGATCTGACCCTGCATCATCAATACCCCATCATCTCCAATAGTCGCTTCGCTAGCATTACCATGCTGAACTATGTCCCTGAGGACATACAAATGAGGGTCATCATACTGCCGCTCCCTGATACGATCAAACAATGAAGACCAAGAAACCACACAGGCTAGAACCCGACAGGGCTCCGAAAGGTCCATTCTCATGAATTGACTGGCTAAAGCCTAAACATCCATCGCCATAGGTCTCTTTGAAGCTGGTAACTATGCCAAACTCCCCAAACTCTCCGCCCCACGACTTAAGGCATCAGCTACCACATTGGCCTTGCCCGGGTGATAAAGAATAGTAATATCATAATCCTTCAGTAGCTCGAACCATCTCCTCTAACGCAAGTTCAGATCCTTTTGCTTGAACAAACGATGCAAGCTCCGATGATCTGTATAAATCTCACAAGGCACGCCGTACAAATAATGACACCAGATCTTCAAGGCATGAACAATGGAAGCTAAATCAAGGTCATGACAGGATAGTTCTTTTCATGTACCTTCAACTGTCTGGACGCGTAGGCAATCACCCTACCATCCTGCATCAACACTGCTCCAAGTCTGACTCATGAGGCATCACAATAAACAGTATTGAACCCCCAACCAGTAGGCACGATCAGAATCGGGGCTGAAATAAAAGCCGTCTTGAGCTTTTGGAAGCTCGCCTCACACTCGTCTGACCACTAAAAAGGAGAGCCTTCCAGGTCAATCTAGTCATAAGGGATGCAATCAATGAGAACCCCTCCACAAAACGGCAATAGTACCCGGCCAGGCCAAGGAAACTGCAGATCTCTGTAGTTGAGGAGGTCCTGGGCCAACTCTGCATGGCCTCCACCTTCTTCGGATATACCCGAATGCTCTCACTTGATACCACGTGGCCTAGGAATGCCACAGAACTCAACCAAAACTCACATTTCGAGAACTTTGCATATAATTTCTTTTCCCTCTGGGTCTGAAGCCCTGTCCTCAGGTGCTGCTCATGATCTTCGCGACTCCGGGAGTATACAAGAATATCATCTATGAAAACAATGACAAACGAGGCAACATAGGTACTGAATACACTATGCATCAAATGCATGAAAGCTATTGGGGCGTTGATCAGTCCAAATGACATGACAAGGAACTAGTAATGATCATATCGAGCTCTGAAAGTAGTCTTCAAGATATCTGGCTCCCGAATCTTTAGCTGGTGATAACCTAAGTGCAAGTCAATCTTAGAAAACACCTATACTCCCTGAAGCTGGTCAAATAGATCATCAATACAAGGCAAAGGATATCGGTTCTTCACTGTAACTTTTTTTCAACTGACGATAATCGATATACATGTGCATAGAACCATCCGTTTTCTTTACGAACAAGACAGGAGCACCCCACGACAAAAACACTGGGTCAAATGAAACCCTTATCAAGCAATTCATGTAACTGATCCTTCAACTCAGGAGGAGCCATACGGTAAGGAGGAATGGATATGGGATGAGTGCCCCGCAACAAATCCATACCAAAATCAATGTATCGATCGGGTGGCATGCCCGGGAGATCAGCTGGAAACACATCGGGTAGATTCCGTAACAGAGTCAACATAAGGGATATCAGCACTGACATCTCTCACATAAGCTAAATACGCAGCGCACCCCTTCTCAACCATACGATGAGCCTTAAGAAAAGATATAACTTTACTGGGAGTATGATCAGAAGTACCACTCCACTCAATACGGGGAATACCTGGCAAAGCCAGCGTCACGGTCTTAGCATGTCTATCAAGAATAGCATACTGGTGAAACAACCAGTCCATGCCCAAGATAATATCGAAATCAACCATATCAAGTAATAAAAGATCTGCCCTGGTCTCAAAACCATGAATAATAACCAAACATGACTGATATACGCGATCCACAACAAGGGAATCTCCCACGGGAGTAGAAACATAAACAGGAGAGCTCAAGGTCTCTCGGGCTGTACCTAAATGCGGAGAAAAATAAGATGACACGTAAGAATAAGTAGAGTCTGGATCGAATAGAACCAATGCCTTTCTGTGACTAACCAATATGATACATGTGATAACACAATCGGAGGTGACAGCCTCGGCACAATCACGAATGGCAAAAAATCTAGCCTGGCCCCTCCCTCGAGGGCGACCTCTATCTCCCCGATCCCCACCCCAGGCTGGCTGGGCAAGTGAGGTGGCAGCTACAGCTGGAACAATGGCCTGAGAATCTCGTTGGGTACGCTGTTGTTGAGAATGTTGTGGAGGTGCACTCCTCCAAAGCCTAGGGCAATCCCTCACCACATGGCGGGTATCCCCGCATTCATAACAAGCTCTAGAAGGGTGTGATGGCTGTGACTGACTGGGCCCACCCTTGCTAGATTGGCCTCAGGAAGTACCCCGCGCGGGAGGTGTACCGGAAACTGGAGGTGAATAATAAGGCTCTTGAGATCAGGGAGGAGATGGAGTATCGCTGGGTGAAAGAAGAGTTGAGTGAACCGGACGACCCATATATCCCCTACCATGACGCCCTGCTCCTTAGGTACGGGTACCAGAGTAATGACCTGACTCTCGAGACCTCTTGGCCTCTCTCTCCTCTCGCTCTCTGGCATGCATACCCTCTATCCTTCTAGCTATGCTCACTACCTGCTGATAGGGTATATCCATCTCCAACTCTCGCGCCATGCCAGACCTAATGGAAGGAATAAGACCCTCGATAAATTGGCGAACCCTCTCACGAACAGTAGCCACCAAAGCAGGCGCATGCCTGGCTAACCTAGTATAACAGATGGCATACTTAGAGACAGTCATAGGGCCCTAGCGCAAGTGCTCAAACTCCATGCACCATGCCTCTCGGAGGATCTGGGGAACAAACTCCCCCTGAAACATATCTAAAAACTGAGTCTAATTCAGGAAAGAAGCCTCGTCTGGACTGTCTGACTCAAAGGTGCGCCACCAGTCATAAGCGGCTCCCCGAAGCTAGAAAGCTGTGAAAGAAACCCCGCTCGAGGCAGTAATACCCATGGTGCGAAAGATGCGGTGACAATCCTCCAAAAAACCCCCAAAGCATCATTTGTAGCTAGTCCGCTGAAAACATGAGGGTCGTACTTCTTGAACCACTCCAATCTACACTGTTCATACTCGGAAGCAGGTGCCCCATCCACGGGCTGAACCGGTACTACAAGCAGGATAGGGATAATATCTGAAATCTATCCCATATGCACCCTCTGCTCTGGAGTGCGGGCTACGAGAGTCTAGGCTCTTCCCTCGGCCTAGGAGGTGGTTGTAGGAAGGGGAAGCAACCCTACCTGTGATAGTGTAGTATACATGCTCATAAACTGCGCCAATGCCTCCTGAACAGCTGGAGTAGCGGTGGCTGCGGGCGTGTCAGGTGCCTCAGTCCTCGCTGGATCCACTGGTGGTATCTCGCCGGCTGCTCGCGCGGGTGCTCTGGCTGCACCCCGTGCACGTCCACGACCCCTGCCCCGACCCCTACCTCTAGCGCCTGCAGGAGGGGATGCGGGTGCCTGATCGCCCTGGGTCGTATGTGTCCTCACCATCTGTGAGAGAATAGAAGACAGAAGTTTAGAGTCAATCTCAAAATATAGCACGACAAAGAATTCAATAAAGTGAAGGTTTTTCCTAAACAGTTACATAGCCTCTCGTAGATAAGTACAGACGTCTCCGTACTGATCAGCGAGACTCTAATAAACCAGCCTGCGTCCCATGACTCCTATGAACCTAGAGCTCTGATACCAACTTGTCACGACCCTAGTTAACCAATTGTGAACCTGACATGACGGCACCCAGTCTTCGCGACTAGGTAAGCTTAACTCATTGCAGAACTTAACAGTTCGAAATAAATACAGTAAACAAACACTAAATAGAATAAGAAATGTATAATGGTTCCGCTTAGCACATACACTGAATACACAACTTCTGAAAAAAATATCCCAAAACCCTGAATCCCACGGGCAACACAGGATACAACAAGTCTTACACTGCTCTAATCACCAGAATTTGTCTAATATAAAGAGAGGAATCGAAATAACAACTAATAATTAGGTATGGAATGAGGAGGAGACTTTGCGGAACTGCGGACGTAGCAGATGTATACCTCAAGTCTCCAATAATGCTTCCTGACAGCTACTGGTGGTATGCCTTCTCAGAAGTACCTATATCTGCACATAAAAACCATGCATATGAGAGACATGAGTACACCACAGTAGTACTCAGTAAGTGCCAAGCCTAACCTCGGTTGGGTAGTGACGAGGAAGGTCGAGGCCCTACAGAGATACACATAACTATAAATATAAATGAATAGAGAGTAGGAGTACAGTAAATCTCGAGTAACTAGCAGAATAATAAGTATAACAGAAATAGACTACAAATACAATCTACGAATACAAGAACAATCACTACAGGCTATTTATCATTGGGGATCTCCGGGTATCACGAGGATCTCCTGGTATCCTCATCATATACACAAGGGATCTCCAAGTAACCCGAGGATCTCCTATTATCCTTATCATATACACAAGGGATCTCCAAGTATCCCGAGGATCTCCTAATACCCTCCCGTTACATCACGAGGGATCTCCAAGTATCCCAAGGATCTCCTACTATCCTCCAATTAATCAATCATGTGCCAGAGATCTCTTAGTATCCCGCACTTCCAAATCTCGAAACAAAATACGTGTAGGGGAACTTTCGGGATGCAATTCCGTAGATCCATTCGTAAATGCTTCACAGCAATTCAATTTTGAACAGAAAGAAGCTAAGTATAAACAATAGGAAAAATCTAGAGTCTAGCATGCTTCACAAAAAGACAGATATTGCAATTTAGTCAAATAGAACAAATAAGTTACTAACATGTTTTCCCTAAGCTAAAACAAGTGAAATTGAATTTTTAACAGTTAAATACGTGAAGAAACACAGTCTAAATAAGTCAAGTAAGGTGAATTTTCAACAATTAGCATAAGTACACGCCCGTCACTTCGCGCACAAGGCATTTAAACAACAGTAAAGATATCTTAAGGGGAGAGGTCCCCCACACAAGGTTAGACAACCCACTTACCTCGAACCGGTGCAAAAATCACTAAGAAACTATGCCCTTGCCACGAGTACTTGACTCCGAGTGACCCAAATCTAATAAAACCAATTACATATTGTAAATAACATCGCAAGTAACTAATTTCACTATTAAAATTAAAAATAAAGCGCGAAAATAGGTAAAATGACCAAAACGTCCCTCAAGCCAATGCCTCGAAATCGAATAATTTTCACATTTTCAGAAACCTCGTACTCTCACAAGTCTAACAATATAAAAACCTCCCAAATCGGAGGTCAAATTCCCCTTCAAAACTCTATTGTTTAGCCAAAGAAGTTTTACCCAAACTATCCAATTTTTTATCCTAAATCTAATTTAAATGATGAATTTACCCACAAAACGATGGAATATAACCTAAAGGAATCATAGAAACGTTATCCAATAACTTCCTCTTCAAAACCCCCTCAAAATCGTCTATGCGCGAGCTCAAGCTTGATTTTTCAAACTTTGAAATTAAGCCTCGGATAAAACCCTTAACATTATAGTGATTTCCGCTTTTGCAGATCCAGGGACCGCTTCTGCATTCCCGCTTTTGTGGAGAAGCCAATCGTTTTTGCGGTTTTTTCAAAATGCCGACCTACCGCTTATGTGGTCCATCACTTGCAGAAGCGAGTCTGCTTCTGCAGAAAACTATACCGCTTCTGCGAATCCTGGCCTTGTGCTTAAATCCACATCTGCGGTGAACTAAGCCGCTCATGCGGCTCCACTTCTGCGGTCCCCCAAGCCGCATAAGTGAAAATACCATAAGCCTGAAGCCTCAGCTGTTACACACTAAGATATTTCTTTCGTTAACCACCCAAAACCATCTCGAGGCCCCCGGAACCTCAACCAAAAGCACCAATACCACCTAATACCTCATTCAAACTTGCACCAATCCTTAAGACACCTAAAAAACACCGAAACCTCGATCAAATCAAAGATTCAAGCCTAAGAACTTCAAGTTCATCCAAAACACGCTTTCGATTCAAAACCTAATCAACACTCGTCCGATTGACCTAAAACTTTGCACGCACATCCCAAATGACATGACGGTGCTACAGAAACTTCCGAAATCCCATTCCAACCCTCGGATCAAAATTTCACTATCGGACCGAAAACTTCAAAATTCTAACTTTTGGTATTTCTAGCCTAAATGGGCTACGGACATCCAAAATCCATCTCGAACACGCCCCCAACCCCGAAATCACCTAACGGAGCTAATGGAACCGTCAAATTTCCATTCCGTGGTTATCTTCATACTGCTTTGATTACGGACCACTTTCCAACACTTAAGCATTCATTTATGGACTAAGTGTCCCCAAAAACTCCAAACTCTCAGACCGAACGTTCCGGCAAACCAAAATAGCAGAAATGAACTTAAGATATATATATATATATATATTGGGGGAGCGCGGCATAAATTCCAAAGTCGACTGGTCGGGTCGTCACACGACAGGTTGGGTCTCTCCCACTTAAACATACATTCGTCCTCGAACATGTTGAGAACAATACCGAAGTAGTTTGAAATCACTGTTTAGCACATTATGAACCTTTACGTGCTACCACAACTTAGCTAAGAACATTAGCTCGATAAATTCTGAAGAAACTCCCCTTTATTCAGGCAATTAAGCCTTAGAGCCCAATTCCAACATCCGGAATTCTATGCCAGGCCTATTTCCATCATAGGATCACCAAATCATTCACCAGACACTGTACCCAACATGATTGCATAACTTACTCATAGGACCACAATGACATTTTCTGATCAACTTAGCCAAAATTCAACAAATCAAATGCTCCCATTGCACCTCATGAACTACATAGGTCTTTGCTCCTTAATATACTTCATATAATCAGATTTCACTAATCCTAATTCCGATAATCTCGTCTCACCCACTACGAACTGCTCGGGCAATAAGCCACCTCGGACACAATCAAGAGTCCCATATGATACCACAATGTGCCGATAGGCTACATATGATACAAGAGGAAAACAAACTCTAAAATGGAGATCTAGTTAACCCGCCCACGAATCATACATGGGACGCAGGCTAACAACTTATACGAGTTTTCCTCAGAAAATGGAATTCAGAACACATAAAAGAAACTAGGGGGAAACAGTACTGAACATCACACTGTTGCGAAGTGCAACTCGATCCAAATAGCATAACCATGGCAGCGTGCCACCCGATCCACACAATATAACCATGGCGGCGTGCCACCCGATCCACACGTAGAACTCACATAAGGAGATACACATCGAGCTAAATCGGTCACCACATGAAAATACCAAATATCGGTCATAAACACACTGAGATGCATAATACCATCCCTGAGGAAACATATAGCGCAATAGGCTAGAAAACTCAAGCACAAATGAGGTGCGATACATGATCTGAATCTCAAGAGCCATCCTGCTCATATAACACTACCGCTACGCGGAACCTCAACACATAAGAAATTTACCAAGCCGTTTCACAACACATATGGCGCAATACATCATTATCTGGAATAGCTTATGACAGAAGAACACCCTGGTTATTTCCCCATAGGGAACGCTTGCTGAAACAAACACAAAACTGGCATGATATAAAGCCTTGTTCACATATAAATCAATCCACTGATCTCAAGCCAATTTCTAATTGCACCAACTTGGCTAATAACCTTTCAAAGGTTCATAGTAACTCATTCTTCCTCATAAAATATAAGAACAACCATTATAACCGGAGCAACCTCCTCCGTTCATATCACAGTAAACAAAGTGCCCTCCAGGCCTAAATTCCCAAATTGATGATATTACCAAAATCCTCATACTTGGTTTAAATCTCTAATCAATCAAGTGACTACATGTTACACTTATACAATCTTCCTGTGGGACACGCTCCCACAAGCTTCCAAATTAATTAACGGGTCTGCACATCCAAACCACCGTTGTACCAATGCTGAAAAGCGATCAAGAATTAATAACCAGGATGCAAAACCTTTCTCACAAAACACTGATCTCAAGTGATACTGACGACAACACCAACTTACTCAAAATACTGAAACTCCCTTACTGCTCATCCAAGCTCGTGACATCATAGTCATTACCAAGTTGTAACCTTGATTCCTCACTTTGAATTCTGTACTTCTCACTGCACCCAACGTGCCGATATATGATAGATAAAATTTCCATCACAACCCTGAAACCTCTAATAAACTAACACGTCATCATATAAACCTTTTCATTTAACTCACTTCAGGAGAGCTAAAGCAACATACAGGCGAATTCTCATCACCATCGAGTATACAAATCTCTAAGTATTGGTCCAAGCCACCATAACCCTTCCGGGATCCGCCTACTCATAACAGGCTATAGCAGAAATGCTTGTGAATAACATCAATCACTGCGGCCGACAAGAATCTTACGCACCGCCACACTTCACATGCATGACTTGATCATGCTGGACGAACTGATCACCACTGCCAATATGCCAAGTTAACCATGGCTAATCAATCTACTTCCTTCCACTAAATCCTTGATTGCCTTAGAAATAATACTTCTTCATTCAACACATAACATGCTCCATCCGCACTGATCCCTAGTGACCTTGAATAACGAAACCATGTTGTCTCGAATCCCAGGAACCATTTCATATTTCTCAATGCTACCCGTAAGTCATAATATCGTAGAACATTCTTGGCACCTTCTCGTAAGCTGCTACAAAGCTTGATTCTTAAATGTACTCATAGGCTCGAAATCATTGAGCACCTTACTTTAACTTCGAATTCACTAGGACCATTATTGAGAGCCACCCGCTCTATCTTGGTCCCAAATATAACTCACTCCATACATTTTATTACACATGAACACTCTCTCCACGAAGCATCCGGCGAAATCACTTCCTCTGAAACCTGCATCTATACGAGGCATAAATCTTAAACCTTTTTTCCAATCTGAACATGAGCCAATAAGGCCAACCATAGCATGCTCCAACAATTCATTTGCTCGAATTACCACTTATGGTCTTCTCTTATAGCTTAAATAACCCATCAATATGCTAATAACCAGAAATCACGCAAGTAATAAACCATACAGCCCAATCCTAAACGGTGGGACTCTTCCACTTAGCTTGAAGCCATTTCATAATTCTAGAGTTTGCCCGACCGATCTCCTTGTCGAACAACCAATAAAATTCCTCACAGAAGCTTCGCCAACTACAAGACCACAAACCTATTCACGGGGAATAACCCACCTAGGGGAATCACCTCCCCATATCTTCTAACGCTGCTGCACGGAGTATATTCACTATGACACCAATAGCCCACACTTCATACCATAACCGCAGGCTTCAATCACAAATCCTTAAAATCCCCAATTTGATCCAAACTCTCCTTAAGGCACGTAGTCTTCTTACTACGAAACGTGTATGAAACCCCTGCCACTCTCCCACTTTGGAAGAACTAGTCTGCTTAGTCGGTCACTCGACCTTGCTTCTCATGCTCGGATTTTTAGAAATTTTTGAACGCTGCCTGACGCCTCCCACATGTCCTTTCTCATACTCTGTTGCTCAATTGTTGCCTCAAATAAAACCTATCTTCGTGGAACTTGAACCCACCATAGCTGCTAATCTTTAAGCCTTTTCGAAGGTCATCTTTATCGATCCGTCAACATTAGAAATTCTGATTTGATCTTGAACCATCGCACCATGCAACAACTGACAGACGTATCTCCAATATACTCACAATATCCAGCCATAAAAGCGAATTGTATTAGATAATAACATCAACGAACTTTAGGACCACAACACCCCATCATAGAAGAAAGCTCCACCACGCTGCAATTACCAAGTCTCATTACTTTCACTAGCCCACATCTGACCATCCTTAATCCGACTTCCTTTTTCCTCTGCCGGAAATAAAATACTGAATCCCTTGATTACACGCTGAGTAAACCTCCCTTCAATTCATCCACTGCCCCGACATGTGGGCAAACATCCTACCATCACAAGAACACTGCAAAAATAATCGCTCATAAGCATCAAGGCAACTTGTGCCTAGCCTCAAAGCTCTTAGCAGCCATGTTACTGAGCTGAACAATAGAATATCCTCCCATAAAGCGACTACAATAGCAAAATCAACTAGACCGGGAAAATCATCATACACCACCTTTGTAGTGCCATTTTAATTCTTATAATTCTCGATTTCTAGCAAGCGCTCGCGTCACGTAAGAGAGTATGAAGGAATCAAAGGCATAATCCTCAAAGAAATCGAACTGCACGATAAGGAAATCAAGAAAGGAAGTACTCCTAATAGCCCTGTAGCCTCCCGAGGATACGTACAGATGTCTCCTACCGATCCGCGAGACTTTACTAGACTTCCTCATAACTCGTGAGACCGACGGGAACCTAGTGCTCTGATACCATATTGTCACGATCCAAAATCCACTAAGAATCATAGTGGCGTCGGACACCGCTGTCATGCCGGCCAACTAAAATACTTAATTAAATTCTTATTTTAATTATTTTAAAAACACCTCTTTATTATGATTAAATCAATACTCAGTATGTTCCTCCAATTAAATAAGGAAATATTAAATCAACTTTCAAAATTTCTGAATAAATTCAAATACATCCCCAGAACCTGGAGTCACAAGTACATGAGCAGTTTTCTAAAGGAAACCAAATAGAAAGCCCGGAATATAATTGGACAGAAAGTAAATAAAATTCTGAAAGAGACTATACTAGCTGCGGAATCGCCTCGAAGAAATACAGCTTACCTAGTCTCTACGTCCGACATGCCGTTATGCCACTAAGCTACGAGCCACACAATAAACATGTGCAACAAAATGTGCAGCAAGTATAGTACGAGTACAAAAATAACGTGTACCCAATGATTGTACTGCCTAATCCCAAAGGGGTAGAGATGAGATGGTCAACCTTGACACTCACTAGCAGTCCAATGATTTATTTATCCATAATAAATATATTAAACGTTGGATTTGTTTTCTAAATATTGTTCTAATCCAGATAGAGGAAACAAGTAAACATATAATTCTTTCATGGAAAATTTTCTTAGATTTCTTGTTATTATTAACAATATGATCTCGAGCCATAGTGAGGCATGAAACAACTCAAATAAAGTTTAAGACAACAACACAAACATGCGCAAATAATGCCGAGGTCAACGGCCTCTTCCAACAGAAATGTAAAGTGTGCACTACCGAGAGTCGAGAGGCCTGTACCATAGATGCATCTATTTCACTGAGGCGACCGTCCCATTCCAAAATTAAACACAAACTCTGCTCGCGAATCATACATGTGATGCATGCACACATCAAAAATCATGCACAAACAGCCAATTACGAATTTATTCGGGAACAATTATCCAATTACAAGCAATTCCCTTTTTAATCAATTTAAAGGAAAGAAGTGTAATCCTTTAGGAAATCTTTTACAAATTCTATATGATTCAAGCCATCAATGGGTTCACAATTAATCCAGGTATAACATGCCTTTGGGTCCTAGACTACCAGAACAATAGCGTAATAGTAGCTACGCACGGACTCTCGTCACCTCGTGCATACGTAACCCCCACAATTAGGAGCACATAATCAGTTTAACTCGCCTATGGGATAATTCCCCCTCACAAGATTAGAAAGGAGACTCACCTCGCTCCGAAGACTCAAAGCTGGCATTCTACATTTCTCTGAAGGCTTGAACCAACGTACAATGCTCCCAAAACTAACCAATGATTATGTAAATCCATTAATATATGCTAAGGTATACATTATAATCCAATTTACAATAATTAATCCCGAACGAAAAGTTGACCAAAACGCCCACGTGCCCGGAAATCTAAAATTTTTCGAAAATAAAGTTTACCATGACCTTAGGAACTCAAATATATAATATCCTCTTAATTTCATGCTCAAATTCGTGGTAAAAATCTAATAACAAAACATTTCTAGGTCTTCCTCTAACCCTCAAATTTCTACCAATTTTCATGCTAAAATCCATACATAATTGATGTACATACTCAAAACTTGTAGAGATCACTTACCTCATGCTTGATGATAAAAATGGCTCTCCAAAGTTGCTCCAAAGTGGGTTCCCATGGAAGAAATGAAGTGAAAAATAAGCCAAGTCCGATTTTTAAAGAAACCTCTCTGCCTCCAACAGTTTCCTCGGAAAATTTCCGCTTCTGCGGCCTGCTCTTGCGGAAAAATTTCCGCTTCTGCAGACAAATTCCCACTTCCGTGGTCCTGTTTCTGTGGTAGATTTCCGCTTTTGCAGTTTTGACAGTACCAGCACTTTTCTCGACATGAAACGGGCATAACTTTCTCATACGATGTCCAAATTCAACGAATCTTTTTGCTATTGCTTTTAATTTATGATACGGATCTAATGGTTCAATAAAAACTTAATTTGAATATCATTTGATTAGTATGGTACCGCTTTATGTCTAAAGAAACATGTTGAAACATCAAATAAGAGCGCAACACAACCCGAAACACACCCGAGGCCCCCAGGACCCCGACTAATAATACCAACCAGCCCCAAAACAAATTACGGACTTGATCGAGGCCTTAAATCACATCAAACAACGCTAAAATCGTGATACAACCTCCAATCCAAGCTATATAAACTATAGAACTTCCAACTTCTACTCTCGATGCTTAAACCTATCAAATCACGTCCGATTGATCTCAAATTTTGCACACAAGCCATATTTGACATTACGGACCTACAACAGCTTTTGGAATTGGATATACTACCCCGATATAAAAAATTCCACTTTCGGTCAAACTTCTCCAAAACCTTCAAATTTCTATCTTTAGCCAACGGCTTCAAAATGACATACGGACCTCCGAATTCACTTCCAATCGTGCTCTCAACTCCAGAATCACCATACCGAGCTACTCCCAGTCTCAGAATCTCAAACAGACATCAATAACTATGAAATGCACTTTAAGACAAACGGATGCAATTTCTTCTAAAATGCTAACTTCCACAATATGCGCCAAAATGCTCCCTAGTCATCTAAAACCAGATCTGGGCATACGCCCAAGTCCAAAATCATCATACGAACTCGTTGGAACCTTCAAATCCCAATTCCGAGGTCATTTACTCAAAATTTTAGTCCTAGTTTATTTCTTCAACTTTAAGCTTTTAAAATTAAAATTCTCCTTCTATTTCCGCTATGAACTTACCGAAATTCAATTCCGACCATGTGTACAAGTCTATATACCTGAAATGAAGCTGCTCATGACCTCAGACTGCTGAACGACGCGTTAGAGCTCAAAATAACCGGTTGGGTTGTTATAATAAACTCATAATGCCTTTGTCCTGGTCTTGTAGGTGGAGGAGAAGGGACATAAGGACCTGGTGATACTACAGGTAGTCTAGGTTTTTTAGATGCTTTTCCTTGTTTAGCTACTTTAGGACCTTTAGGTGCTTTAGGATCTCTAGGTGTTTTAGGAGTTATTTGTCCAAAAAAAGTAAAAGATACAAATATTAACATCAGGACATTAGATTAAAAACTTCAACATCTAAGAAGGCTTATGTTCAACAAGTATAAAATAAAAACTTCAAAAAAACTTCAGCTCTAGAGCCGAAGTTCGAAAGTTATAAAAAGGAAACTTTAGCTCTTGAGCTGAAGTTCATTAGTTATTAAAAAATACTTCAGCTCTAGAGCTGAAGTTCTATAGGTATAAAAAATCTTCAGCTCTACCAGTAACTAACACAAATTCACCAGTTACAAATACAAAAAAATCCAGATGCTAAAGATGGAATTTTATCAGTTACAAACAAAATAACTTAATTTTGGTTCTCCATACAAGCACAAAAAATTCAGTCCAAAAATAATGCCAAAACATGAAAAAAAAAATACTTCAGCTCATATCTAAGGTATCATTATCATCTGTTTAACTCTGAACATTTTTAAAATTTTGAACGTCTAATCATAGAAGAATTTATAGAGTTTTCATTAACAACATAAATAGTCGTTCAAAAAACCTAAAAATACAAACGTAAAGGTAAAACTAATGAACTTATCAAACTAAACCTATCATAAATATATGACTATCAGACCCAAAATCATAAATTAAATCGTAAAATAAAACCCATAAAGTTAATGCAATGTACGTGATTAAATCGTAATGTGGAAACAACGACAACTAGCAGTTAAAAATTCGAAACAACGACGAAAACTCTTTGATTTCAGAGAAGAGCGCGAATAACGGGATACAGAGAGACAGAGAGAGAAGAGGACTTGAGTGAGTATACTTGGAGAAAAAGTATTCTTTTAATAAAGAAGGGCAAAATAGTCTTTTTAAATGGCTTTTAACAAAAAAACGGATACGGGTACAAACAAAAGGACAAAACGGCTACAGGTTAAAAGGGGCCGCACAACTAAAACGCACCGTGCAATTTTTACCAATGGTAAAGCTAACTTTTTCATTATGGGATGCCCTAATATAAAGAAGTAAACTAAGAAAAAGTCAAAGAAATTCAACATATACATACTTAACAAAATTAACCTATCTACATGTTGTAACTCCGCCACAGCTTGTATTAGCAATAAATTGATTGTTATTTACTACATAACAATTCTTGCATTATAACTCATGCATAACAATTAATAAATTAATCAATCCCTTACAACAATCCATTACCTAAAGATAGGGGTAAAATTTACGTATACACTACCCTTTTCAGGGCTCAGACCCTGCGGTGTTGGACAATACTTGGTATGTTGTTGTATACAACAATTCAGGTGTTATTTTTGGGATTTTTTTATTCCTATATATTATTGGAAACTTTATTACCCTAAATATTTATGTTTAGTAAACTACCTTACCTACTCATATTTTGTTTATAAAATATATATATTCCATTTTAAAAGACTCCCAATCTATTATTAGTATCTTCAATTAAGGGAGAATTGTAAACCTAAAAACCTACTAATTGGTAGAGGTCAAACTACTTAATAATAAACTTCCAATCTTTGCCACATTCAGAAAGCAGTGGACGTCGACGAAGAAAGCTAATTCATTTCCAAAACCCTAGTTGTAGCTAGGTGATGAAAAATAGGTACAGCAAAAGCTACATAATAAAAGGCACACAAGGCTTAAGAGTCCGAAACTTTTCTAATGCCTTTTTGGGCAAAAAAAATATTTTTATTATTAAAAAAAAGTTATATAAATAACTAAAATACAGTATAACTTTAACGGAAAGTTAATTGTTAAAATGAAATGCAGTACTATACTGCGTATTATTAAAAATTTATTTTTTAAGGAAAACGTAGTACTATATTGTATTTTTGTTAAATGCAGTATAGTTCTGCGTTTCACTTATTAATCAGGGACCAACTATATTTAATTAAAGGGAAACACAGGACTATACTGCATTTAAGGAAAACACAGTATAGTACTATATTTTTCTTTAATAAAATAAAGCCCTTCTTCTTCCCCAAGACAACGACTTCTACTCATCCCCCATTAAAAAACGACCCCTGCTCCAGTGCTGGTCCCCCCCCCCTCCCTCGTCAAATTAAAAAAATTTGGCCCCGCGCTCACCCAGAAAGCAAAGAGTGTAGGTCCCGCATACAAGACAAGCTTTGGATTCCTTCATTCGGGTGCAAAAATTCGATTTGAAACTCAAATCGAGGTATTTCAATTTTGTTGTTGTTGAAACTCAGTACATGCATATTTGTATTGTTGAATATATTTCCATGTTAATTTGTGTTTGTATTGGGGAAAACTGAATTTACATATTGAAGGTGATGTGTCATGACACGTGTATTAGTCAAATGGTCAAAGCATTATAATCGTCCATGAGGCACGGGCACTAACAGATACGGGAGAAGAAATTTAAAAGAGGAGCGAGTTGTTATTCAAATTGTTAGAATATACGCTTAACGCTAGAGGGGGGGGGTGAATAGCGTTATAATAAAAAATAATATAAACTTGCGGAATTAAAAATTGCAGGATTGAAATAAGTGCGGTAAGTAAATAATAAGGAACGAACGCACCGAAATTATCCTGGTTCACCACAACCTGTGGCTAGTCCAGTCCCCGAGAGACTCTCTCGAGATTCCACTAACTTCGTTAAGCTTACGGGTGCTTAACAAACCGTTACAAACTGAGAACTTGAGTCACACAAGCCTCAACAACCTTTGCTCGAAGATACCACACTTCAAGACTTCAACCGAAGGAATAAAAACGTTCCTTCTTACAACCACAAGGGATTAACACTTTCCTTCAAGTGTATACAAACACTTAGCACTCAAGACAAGACTCTCTTTAATAGTAGATATGAGTAAAATAAATACGCTCAAGAACACAACAACTTTCGTCAAGAGTTTGGCTCTCAAAAACTTATTAAATGAATAGAAAGTGATGAATATGAGAGTATGCGAGCTTTAGCAAGAATATAATCAGTTGTTGTTCTTAGAAGACTGATTTTGAGTTGTATTTATAGTGTTCAAAACCCCCACAACCGTTGCCTAATTGCCAATCAAGAATTGCTGATTTTGTGCTAAGATAATCGATTATCTGATTTGCATAATCGATTATTTTTCAATCGTTCAAAAAACATTCCCAGATTTTAAGCAGAATAATCGATTATCCAAATCGTATAATCGATTACCTGACAACGTTCAAAAAATCATATTCAGATTTTACTTAACATAATCGATTATCAGATTGTGTATAATCGATTACCTGACAACGTTCAAAAAATCATATGCAGATTTTACTTAGCATAATCCATTATCAGATTGTGTATAATCGATTATCTTTCAGAGTTTAAAAATACTTTGGCAACGGTCATTTGCATAATCGATTATGCTATAAGGATAATCGATTATCTTTTATATTTTGAAAACTTCGGACTACACTGTCTTAACATAATCGATTATTTTACAGTCTTGTAAAATTTGATAGACACTGCCTCAACATAATCGATTATCATAATGTGCATAATCGATTATTTTATAGCTTTGAAAAATCTGATGGACACTGCCTCAACATAATCGATTATCATATGGTACATAATCGATTATCTTGTAGCTTTGAAAAATCTAATGTACACTGCCTTAACATAATCGATTATCATAAGGTACATAATCGATTGTTGTTCAGCTTTGTAAATCTGGTGTACATTGTCTTAACATAATCGATTATCATAAAGTACATAATCGATTATCTTTGTCCAGATTTGAGAGGCATGTTTAAAAATCATTTTGGCTAAAATAAAATGTTTGAAAATTATTTTGCTTTAAATTAAATATGCATAATTTGATAAAAATGATTTTACGAGAGAAGCCAAGTCTTGAGTTAATTATCGGATCAAGATCACAATTAAAGAACGACTCATGTATAACTTTATTTCTTTGCTTGATCATGATCTTTGTTCGTCTTGTGCTTGAACCTCGTTATGTGTCAATTGCGCGCTTCTGCTTGGACCTCGTCATATGTCAATTGCGCGTCGTTTGTCATTTATCAAAACCTACAAATATGAACACACGTTTAGTTTAGTGCCTTGAGAACGTGTTTCAACAATTTTTCCCTTTTTGATAATGGCAAACCAATATCGGGATATGCATATTAGATAATTCATAATGACGATCCAAGACAAGTATATTGATATGCAATTAGTTCCCCCTCAACATATGAATTCCCCCTCAATTTATGCCAATAAATATTAAGTGCATAGCCCTTATTCTTCCCCCTTTTGACATTAGCAAAAAAAACATTAGTAAATAACTTGTTTATTGATTAACCAAAAATCGCAATTATAAAAGGGACAATATAATGTCAACATAATCGATTATTGATACTTGATAATCGATTATGTACTTAAGAGAAATCGATTATTCTTAAAAGAGATCGATTTTTCTGCACCAGTGCTTTATAATTCCCCCTGTCTTTGGGGCGATGCCTGCAAAACAGAATTAGGCGCCTCCAACGCTCAAGTTAGTAATGAAAAGAAAAAGAATGCAATTCATGCCTTAGATCAACGTGGAGTCAAGAATCCCGAGTTCACTACGAATTCGGAAAAAGGACTCTTTCTCTAAAGGCTTTATGAAAATGTCGGCCAATTGAGATTTGATTTCAACAAACTCAATTTCGACATCACCTTTGAGAACGTGATCTCTTATAAAGTGGTGCCTAATTTCAATGTGTTTTGTTCTTGAATGAAGAACGGGGTTCTTCGTCAAGCTTATGGCGCTAGTATTATCACATCTAAGAGGGATACGATCGATACTTAGTCCATAGTCCGAGAGTTGTTGTTTCATCCAAAGGATTTGAGCACAACAACTCCCCGCGGATACATATTCAGCCTCGGTTGTGGACAACGCAACACTTACCTTTTTCTTACTAAACCAAGAGACAAGAGAGCTACCGAGCAAATGGCAAGTGCCACTAGTGCTCTTGCGGTCCAATTTGCAACCCGCAAAATCGGAGTCAGAATAGCCAACAAGTTGGCATGAAGAACCTTTGGGATACCATAGTCCCACATTTATAGTACCAACAAGATACTTCATTATCCGCTTAACCGCAGTTAGGTGCGACTCCTTCGGACATGATTGATATCGAGCACATAAGAATACGCTAAACATTATGTCCGGTCTACTAGCAGTAAGATAAAGAAGGGATCCAATCATACCTCGATACTTCTTGGTGTCGACTTCCTTACCTTTCTCATCTTTGTCAAGATGATCAGATGTGCTCATTGGAGTGGCCATTGCTTTGGCGTTGCTCATTTCAAATCGTTTTAGCAACTCTTTGCAATATTTAGATTGACAAATGAAAGTTCCTTCTTTCATTTGTTTCACTTGTCGAGAGGATGGTCTTTGATTGTCCTCCACGCGTTGGGCAGTTTCGTTTCTTTCTTCAGTGGTGGCGCTTCCTTCGATGATTGTTCCAAGATTTCATCTTGAATTTCCTTTGGATTTTCCTCTTGTACTTTGTCTTGAGGACTTATTGTGTTTAAAATACCTGCAAGATCAAAACCAGAATCCTTTCTCGCCAAGCGAGTATTATTTTCAGAAAACACAATATGAGGGGATTCCTCAACAGTTTTAGGTTCTATTATTGAATACTCTATATGCTTTGCTACGTGATGAATAACCAAGAAAAATTCCTTCATCCGATTTGGCATCAAATTTTCCCAAATTATCTTTTCCGTTGTTATGAATAAAGCATTTACAACCGAATACTCTAAGATGGGAGAGATTAGGTTTCCTTCCCTTATAGAGTTCATAGGGAGTTTTCATGAGTATTGGCCTTATGACTACTCTGTTTAAAATGTAGCATGCGGTACTCACGGCATCCGCCCAAAATTGTTTGGGAATCTTAGCCTCATCGAGCATGGTTCTAGACATCTCTTCGAGACACCTATTTTTCCGTTCCACACTCCATTTTGTTGTGGTGTACGTGGAGCAGAGAAGGTGTGCTCAATACCGAGTTCGTCACAAAAGTCCGTGAAGAGATTGTGATCGAACTCTCCCCCATGATCACTTCTTATGGAAGTGACGGTTGTGTTCTTTTCATTTTGAACACGTTTAAGAAAGCATTTAAAATTTTGAAAAGCCTCACTTTTGTGAGCAATAAATAGTGTCCATGTAAATCTAGAATAATCATCAACAATAACAAAAGCATAACAATTTCTACCAAGACTTTCAATGCGAGATGGTCCAAAGAGATCCATGTGAAGAAGTTGCAAAGGTCTTGTAGTTGAAACAATATTCTTAGATTTAAAAGATGCTTTTGTTTGCTTCCCTTTTTGACAAGAATCACAAATAGTGTCATTTTCAAATTTCAAATTTGGAAGACCAATAACTAAATTTTGTGAAACCAATTTGTTTAAAAGATGCATGTTGATATGAGCTACTCTACGATGCCATAACCACATATCGTCTTCTTTACTCATAAGACAATTCACATACTCTGATGAAGAGTTTTGAAGATCAACCATACAGATGTTATCAATTCTAAAACCACGAAGAATAATTTTAAAATCACTACAACGAAAAACTAAGCATTCTTCCGAATCAAACAAAACAAGATTTCCCTCGTCACGTAATTGAATTATGCTCAAGAGATTATGTTTTAGACCTTTAACTAGCAATATATGTTTAATGGAAGAAGATTCATTCTTACCGACCGAGCCAATGCCGATAATTTTTCCCTTGTTATCTCCAAAAATAACGTTTCTTCCTTCCTTGTGTTCTAGTTGAAGGAACTTGGATGCATCTCCGGTCATGTGTTTGGAGCATCCACTATCAAGGTACCAAAGTACACTTGATCCCTTCAAACATACCTACAAGACAAATCAATGAGTTTTTGGTACCCAAGCTGTTTTGGGTCCTTGAGAGTTAGGTGTAAAATGTTGTTGTGCTTGACATGCAGTTAAGTGTCTGTGTCTAGTAAAACAAGCAGGAGCAATATGTCCAATTCGACTACAATAGTGACAAATGACATTAGGATTATGCATTCTTCTAGGTTGGTAGTAGTTGGAGGTACGAAAATCGTTTGCTCTATTTTTGACCATATGGTTATTGCGCAATCCTTGAAAATCATTTCTCCTACTGTTTGTTCTAGGATATGCAGCGTTTCTAGAATAATTGTTTCTAGGTCGAGTATGTCTAGGTTGCGATTGTTGAAGGCCATTTCTAGGCGTTCTAAAATGTTCAAAGTTTCTTCTAGTGTTTGGTCTAGGATGCATGTTGATTCTAGGATGGTTATTTCTAGGATAAATGTTTATTTTATTTATCCTAGGTTGAGCCTTGGGTTGTTGGGGGATGGCTTCAACTTTTTCTTTAGGCTCGTTTTTTAAACCTATGCCATGTTTGGTCGATTTCAAATTGACAAGAACATCATTCAAATTTTTATGAGAAGAATTGAACTTATCTAGGGTGCCCTTAAGTCTTTCTACTTCATCTTTTAGATGCATGCAAGAAATACAATTTTTACTAGAACTCTCGGGTTTGTCAGCGCTTCTCTTGCCGAAAAATTTGTTTTCTTCTTTCAATTTCTCATTTTCCAAAATCAATTTTTCCAAATCTTTTTCTTTCAAAGAGAGTTGTTTTTCAAAATCTTTTTCTTTCAAAGAAGAATTTTTCTTTACGTCTCTAACAGTTTCGGAAGCTCTAATGAATTCACTATACAATTCATCAAAAGCATTTTGCATTTCCTCAAGAGAAAAGAAATTTTTTGAAGAAATTTGACATACCTCTTCTTGATTGTCTTCGTGTGCCATGAGACATAGATTTGCGGCTTCGTATTCTTCATCGTCGCTTGATTCGTCTCCGGAGTCACCTCCCCAAGATATGTATGCTCGTTGTTTCTTGAAGGGTTTCTTCTCCTTTTTGACATTTGGGCAATTTGATTTAATGTGCCCGATTTCTCCGCATCCATAGCACTTTACTTGATCTCCTTGTTGTTTGCCTTTTCATTCATACTCTTTTCGCATGAACTTTTGAAACCTCTTAATAACGAGTCCGAACTCGTTATCTCCGTTGTTCGAGTCCTCATCATTTTGAGGTTGAGCCGTGCTTGCCTTGAGGGCGATTCTTTGTTTCCTTTGATCATTAAACGGGGGGTTAAGTATAGTAGATTCATAGGTTTTAAGATTACCTCTTAGTCCGTCGATGGTGACATTTGAAACGCCGATAGACTCTTGAATCGCGTCGGCCTTGGAGCGCCATTCCGGAGTGAGACTTTAGAGAATTTTTCGGACAAGTTCCTTATCCGTGAAGGTCTTCTTAAGAGCATGTAGGTCATTGATGATTTTTGAAAATCGTTCGAACATGTCATCGATCCTCTCGCTTTCCTTCATGTGAAACAGTTCATATGCATGGGCTAGAAAATCAATTTTTGCTTCTCTTACCTGGTCCGTACCTTCATACGTGATTTCCAGCTTATCCCACATTTGCTTAGCCGTTGTGCAACATGATATTTTTCTGTAATCATCAGCATTTACAGCACAATATAATAAGTTGATGGCTCTAGCGTTGTTCTGCACTTTTCGGATATCATCCGCATCGTATTCATCCTCGGATTTTGGAACCCATTCATTTTCAACCTTTTTGGTTGGAATCTGTTCTCCCTTCGTTATAACCTTCCATAGATGAAAATTATTCGATTGGATGAATATTCTCATCCTCTCCTTCCAGTACGTATAGTTTGTGCCGTCGAACAGTGGTGGTCTGGTGGAGCATTGTCCTTCACCTATTCCTGCATTAAAGTCACGAGTAGAAGCCATGGATTGTTTCTCTCAAACGGTTAAGTCTTTCAGAGAGTTGGGCTCTGATACCAATTGTTAGAATATACGCTTAACGCTAGAGAGGGGTGAATAGCGTTATAATAAAAAACAATATAAACTTGAGGAATTAAAAATTGCAGGATTGAAATAAGTGCGGTAAGTAAATAATAAGGAACGAACGCACCAAAATTATCCTGGTTCACCACAACCCGTGGCTAGTCCAGTCCCGAGAGACTCTCTCGAGATTCCACTAACTTCGTTAAGCTTATGGGTGCTTAACAAACCGTTACAAACTGAGAACTTGAGTCACACAAGCCTCAACAACCTTTGCTCGAAGATACCACACTTCAAGACTTCAACCGAAGGAATGAAAACGTTCCTTCTTACAACCACAAGGGATTAACACTTCCCTTCAAGTGTATACAAACACTTAGCACTCAAGACAAGACTCTCTTTAAGAGTAGATATGAGTAAAATAAATACGCTCAAGAACACAACAACTTTCGTCAAGAGTTTGGCTCTCAAAAACTTATTAAATGAATAGAAAGTGATGAATATGAGAGTATGCAAGCTTTAGCAAGAATATAATCAGTTGTTGTTCTTAGAAGACTGATTTTGAGTTGTATTTATAGTGTTCAAAACCCCCACAACCGTTGCCTAATCGCCAATCAAGAATTGCTGATTTTGTGCTAAGATAATCGATTATCTGATTTGCATAATCGATTATTTTCCAATCGTTCAAAAATCATTCCCAGATTTTAAGCAGAATAATCGATTATCCAAATCGTATAATCGATTACCTGACAACGTTCAAAAAATCATATTCAGATTTTACTTAACATAATCGATTATCAGATTGTGCATAATCGATTACCTGACAACGTTCAAAAAATCATATGCAGATTTTACTTAGCATAATCCATTATCAGATTGTGTATAATCGATTATCTTTCAGAGTTTAAAAATACTTTGGCAATGGTCATTTGCATAATCGATTATGCTATAAGGATAATCGATTAACTTTTATATTTTGAAAACTTCGGACTACACTGTCTTAACATAATCGATTATCATAAAGTACATAATCGATTATTTTACAGTCTTGTAAAATTTGATAGACACTGCCTCAACATAATTGATTATCATAATGTGCATAATCGATTATTTTATAGCTTTGAAAAATCTGATGGACACTGCCTCAACATAATCAATTATCATAAGGTACATAATCGATTATCTTGTAGCTTTGAAAAATCTAATGTACACTGCCTTAACATAATCGATTATTATAAGGTACATAATCGATTATTGTTCAGCTTTGTAAATCTGGTGTACATTGTCTTAACATAATCGATTATCATAAAGTACATAATTGATTATCTTTGTCCAGATTTGAGAGGCATGTTTAAAAATCATTTAAATAAAATGTTTGAAAATCATTTTGCTTTAAATTTAAATATGCATGATTTGATAAAAATGATTTTACGAGAGAAGCCAAGTCTTGAGTTAATTGTCGGATCAAGATCACAATTAAAGAACGACTCATGTATAACTTTATTTCTTTGCTTGATCATGATCTTTGTTCGCCTTGTGCTTGAACCTCGTTATGTGTCAATTGCGCGCTTGTGCTTGGACCTCGTCATATGTCAATTGCGCGTCGTTTGTCATTTATCAAAACCTACAAATATGAACACACGTTTATTTTAGAGCCTTGAGAACGTGTTTCAACACAAATAACACGAGGCCCATATCTACTAAAGTCATTCAAAGCTCGAGGATCAAGAAAGTTCAAGGGAATGAACCTAACAGCGCAGAAGGGGCCAAATTCAATATTAAATGCCAAATACGTTAGAGAATTTTTATTTAATGAAAATGATTGAGTAACGTTTCTTTTAATATCATTTATTGCTCATAATTGTCTTATTAAGACAAAGGCAATACACATTCCCCTAAATCTGCTATAAAAGAGGGGGTCTGAACATTTGTAAGGACACGAAATATTATTGAGAGATCACTAAAATATAAACTTGTTCATTTCATTACTATTACTTTGAAAATCATTTCTTATTTTTATTTCTTGATTATCGGTAACCCGAATTTCTCTTAATTTCAAGCTTTGGCCAAAATTTTAGTTTTTCGGTTAAATAAATTGGTTCCATTATCGGGAATCTGATAATCAATTTCCTTCTACTATGGGAAACAATAACAACAACAACAATGACAACACCTTGGGAAACCAGGAAAATCAAACCCAGTAAGATCAAAGAGATTTACAAAATATTCACCTGGTTCCTTCCCCCCATGGCCACCACGATAATCTCGTGAAGGCACTCCTGCTCCTGAGTCTGATGCTGGTGAACAGGAGCAATCTGAACATTTTGAAGGAGCAGATGAAGCTTTACAAAAGGTAATTGATGCATGGGTTAGCAAAGCTCTTCAAGCTCTAGTTAATTGATTACATGATGCACCGCCGATACCTACGTCTAACAATAATACGTTGGAGAATCCCCATTCTGGGCTTGTTAATTCTAGAAATTGAGGAACCCCCAGTGAATCACAGGAGGTAGAACCAGGTAATTCAATCAATTCTCATTTGCAAATTTAGTACTAACCTTGCAAAAACAGCTCATGGAACAGAATGGCCGCATAGAGCAAATTCTCAGAGTTTCACATGTAATCAAAGGATTGGATATGGATAAATATTCACAACAACTGTGGAATCTCGTGGCCTTCCAATTCGAAGGCCATGAGAAGACTCAAGGAAAGCCTTCAAGAATTCCCAACTACAACGTGGAATGATGTTTATAGCAGGTACAGTACGAAGTTGCGGATTGAAGAGGATACCGTTCAAAAATTCCAAAAAGAAGAAAAAGTAAGTTCAAGACGTGCTTAAAATGAAAGGAGATCCGGCAAAAATAGGCACAAGCCATACATGGTACCGGCGATAAAACACTCACAGTCAAGTTCGGATAATCAAAGGTACAATCACAAATCTAGAAACAATGATTCAATTTTCTCATCTAGATTTAGGAACAAGCGAAACAAACAAGAGTCACGAGATTATGATAGAAGTATAAAGGCTAGATTCAGTGGTTATAATTTCAATGCTACCTCCGAGCTCGTAGCTGTTTTGAGAAGTATGGGAGATAAGGTCCAATGGCCAAAAGAGATGAGGTCAAATCTGAACCGGCTTAACCCTAACCATTGGTGCTAATTCTATAATGATCGTGGCCACAAAACATCTGAGTGCATATTTTTACAAAGTGAAGTCGATCATTTGTTGAAACAAGGGTATCTTACTAAGATATTCAGTGAACTAGGCAAGGAAGCTTACATGAAAAACAGGCAGGTGACCCCAAAACCACCATCTCCCAAAAGAACCGTCAACGTCATAAGCGAGGGAGAAGATATCAACGTTGTAACGTATACCACATCTAATAAAGTTTCAAAAGTTACTATCACCTGGGGGAAGCGGATACGACAAATTTTGGAAGAAATTATTACATTCGATGATGCAGATAAAGATGGCGTGTTATCTCCGCATAATGATGCAATGGTAATATCTCTACTTGTATATGATACTAATGTCAAACAAGTTTTGATTGATCCAGGGAGTTCTGTAAATATTTGTAAGGCCCCGTGAAAATGAGCGTTCAGGTGTTAGCATCTCATAGAGTCGAGTCTACCTATGTGAATCAGATTCTTTTACTATTTTGAACTTTAAAATGTGAAATCGAAATTTTTCCAGAAAGGGGTCAAAATGCGGTCACAGATCAGCTATGCGGACCACATTCCTACCGCAGAGTGAATCAGAGAGCAACCAATTTTTTTGATGTTGAAAATGCGGTCAAACTTGTTGTTGCATAATCAATATGCGGACCATAGAGTGATAGCATATTGTCCCTGAGGAAATTCGAGGGTCAGTTCTACGATGCATTCTGCGACCGTAGAATGCAAATGCGTACTGCATATTCACCGCATTTCTAACCCGAGAGGTTTTAAATTTGAGCCATTTCTGCGGTCCATTATGCGGACCGCATGTCTGTTCTGCGATCACAGATTGTGTTCGCCTGGTATTTTTCTAAACTTTTAGACCCCACCCACCTTTTATTAAAACACATTCTCCCTCATTTTAACACACTTCTAATCAAAAATAAGAGAGAGGGAGAGAGGGTTTTTGAGAGAGAAAGTGAATTCTTCATCATCTAGTCTTTCAAAATCATTGGAGCTTGGGAAATTCTTGGTGCATTGTCTTCTTTATTGATTTCTCAGGTAAAATCCCTAACCCATTTTCCCCTAAATTTCGAAATTAAGCTTGCTAAGTGAACCCCATACACTTGCTTTGGCATTTCTTAATAAAATCTTCATGCATGTCTTCAAAATCCAAAAATCTTGTAAAAAGGGGATTGGGTAGTAACTATGAGTTTAAATTTCTAAAACCTAAGTGTTGTTCATGAACTAGATTGACTTCTTGATTGCTTGGCGAATTGGGCAAAAGGTTTAAAGGGAATAAATCAACTCCACGTATGTATGGCTAACTGTGATCCTTGTGAAATCGCCCTATGCTAGTTGTGAAATTGTTGATAGCTGATATTCATGTTAGAATCATTGTGAAGCTTGTGTGGTATAATTGTGTGGTAACACTTTGTGGTGAATGTTGTGGAACTTGTAATTGTAACAATGGAAATGCAAGTAAATGGAACAATGGAAATGAAAGTAATGTGGAACAATGGAAATGGATCACTGTGGAACAATAAAAATGGAACATTATGGAACAATGGAAATGGGAATAATGTGGAATAGTGGAAATGAAAATATTATGGAACAACGTGTGTGATTATTTGTGAATAACTGTTGTGAGGTACCAATTTTATGAACATGAGGAATTTTTGTTGCTAGTTATGAAATTGCATTACCCTTGTTGTGGATCTATGTTAACAATGTGCCATAGTTGATTTCTTGTATTTGTTGTTGTGTTGTTTGTTGTTGTAAATTGAAAACTGTCAGGCGGGGTCGGGTTCCGCGCCACAACACGGTGAAATAAGGTGTGGGTTGGGGTGATAAGGGTGGACGGGGCAATATGGGTGGAAAATGTGATCCAATATCACTATTGACATGAATATGAATCGTGAAATGATAAATGTGGAAATGTGAAAGGAGACAGCAGGAGAGTTTGTAACCTGTGGGGCACTGGTTGCCCCTTTGTATGACTACTTGAATTATGTTGGTTGTTGCTCCATGGTTGTAATTTTACTATTGTTGTTCAGTAGTATACTTGTATATGCATTTTGGCTTGAGTTTACTTGGGACAGAGTTCGTTCATACATGCCAGTACTTCAAATGTACTGACGTCCCTTTTATCGGGGGCGCTACATTTGTGTTATGATTGTAGGTGGATCTGTGGCAGGCACTCCAGTACACCGTCATAGCTCCTCCTTCTCTCTATCAGTGGTATTCTTGTTGGTGAGCCCCTTTCCTTTCGCGGCCTTGTGTGGCTCATGCCACCTATGTTGTTGTATTTTGGAGTCTTATGTCCTTTTGTAAAGGTATAGCCGAGTCCTTGTCGCCGGCAAGTGTTTTACTATATTTATCTTAGAGGCTCCGTAGACAGCGGTATCTAGGATAGAACTTATGTATAAAGGTGTATGTTTTGGGTGCTGTAAAACTTGTACACTACGTTCCATGTTAATCATAGTATATGGTTATTAAAAGATGTTCCCTGTTAATCATAATGTGTGGTTATAAAAGATAAATCATATGTTCTTTCAATTGAAAATTTAGTACCTTATGGCTAGTTATCATTGAATAATGTGTGGTAACGCGTGGGGAATAGGAAAGGCACCCAGGTCCACTCGACTGGGGATACCTGGTTGAGTGCCGGTCATGCCCTCGGATTTGGGGCGTGACAAACTTGGTATTAGAGCCTAAGGTTTTAAAGGAGTCCTAGGATGTCTCGGAGCCGTACCTAGTAGAGCCCTTCTTATCAGTGTGTTGTCGACCACATCTATAAGTTGTGGGCTACACGGGCATTTAGGAAAAATGATTCTCTTCTTTGTTATTCCAAGTTCGTGCGAAGAAGTGATGTTGTGTCTAATTCGTGCTCTATTTCAAATTTTCAGTGATGGCACCTAAGAAGAATGCTAGACTTGGCCTAGGGGCCAATGTCACTTCCAGTGCGGTTGTAGATCATGTGCCGACTGCCGTGGATGAGAGTGATTCCCCCGTTTTGAATTTGCCTGCTCCGTCTGCTCCTGATCCAAGCAATCATGTTCCAGCAACGGCGAGGGTGCTACTATCCCTCCTGCCAATGCTCCTAATCCTGATGTTGCTCCAGTTTCTGATTTCGTGATTTCTGATGGAGATCTTAGGGGAGCTATCCGTATGTTGACTCAGTTAGTGGCCGCCCAGGACCAGAGATCTCATGATGCCCCTGTGTCCTCCAGCGGGCATGGAGATTCCTCCAGCTCTAGAGTTCATAAGTTTTTGCGATTTAATCCTCCAGAGTTCTCAGGCACAGACCCAGAGTCCGATACGCAAGAATTCCTTGATGAGATGTACAAGACCCTTCGAGTGATGAAGGCTACGGAAATAGAGGGGGTAGAATTGGCTTCATATAGGTTGAAGGGGGATGCGCGTTCGTGGTTTGAGATGTGGGAGGATTCCCGTGAGGAGGGGAGCCCTGCAGCTAGATGGGATAAGTTCGTGGATCCCTTCATGGACCACTTCTTGCCTGCCGAGACTATGGAAGCCCGTGCCACCAAGTTTGAGGTTCAAAAGCAGGGTAGCATGAGTTTTTGGGAGTATCATATGGAGTTCGTGAGGTTGTCCAAGTATGCTCCTCAGTTGGTATCGACTATGGAATCTAGAGTTCGGCGATTCGTTTAGGGTCTCAGTCCGTTGGTAGTAAATGAGGCTGCTACAGCGTCTTTGCATTCATACATGAACTATGGGAAGATCGTGGGTTTTTCTCAGGACACAGAGGCCAGGAAGTTGAAGATTCGGGGAGACAGGGAGAGTAGCAACAGGGCCCGGTCTATGGGTCACTAAGGGATAGGGTCATCTGGACCATCTCAGTCTTATGCTCCGTCCTCAGCAGTGCACCGTCATCTGTGCACCATTTCCAGCAGGGTAGCCCTTCGGGGCCAGGTTCAGACTGCAGGAGGTCCTGCCAGTTCAGTCATTTGGGGATGAGACCTCGACATCAGGGAGGTATATGCCCCAAGTGTGGGAGATTTCATACAGAGGCTTGTTACTTGGATGTTCCAATATGTTACAATTGTGGGGTGAGAGGTCACATACAGTGGGACTGCCGTACGCCCAGACAGGGCACAGGTAGGGGACTTGCTCACCCATCCAGTTCATCAGTTGCTACGTCATTGGTGCACCCTCCAGCCCTAGCAGCGTGTGGTGCAGCCAAAGGTGGAGATCGTGGTAGGGGCGGACCCAGCAGGTTTCATGCATTGAGTGGCCGTCAGAGTGCTGAGGCTTCCTCGGATGTTGTCACAAGTATCCTATCTGTTCAGACCTTTTATTGCTATGCTCTTATTGATCCGGGGTCCTCTTTGTCCTATGTCACTATTGCTTCGAGTTTTGGGATTCAACCCGAGCAGCTTCTTGAGTCGTTCTCTGTATCGACTCCGGTTGGTGATTCTACTAATGTCGCGCGGGTCTATAGGAATTGTGTTGTCATGGTAGGTGGTCGTGTTACCACGGCTGACCTTATCGAGCTTGGGATGGTGGATTTTGATGTAATCATGGGGATGGATTGGCTCTATTCGTGCTTCACTAAACTTGATTGCCGGACGAGAGTCTTGAGGCTCGAGTTCCCTAATGAGCCGGTTGTTGAATGGAAAGGAAATGGTGTTGTGCCGAAGGGTAGGTTTGATTTCGGGATTGATGTATTGCCAGATACTCAGGTAATATCTATTCCACTGCATAGAATGGCGCCAGCAGAGTTGCGAGAGTTAAAAGAGCAGTTGAAGGATTTATTGGAGGGGGGGTTTATCCGGCCAAGTGTGTCGCCATGGGGTGCCCCGGTTCTTTTTGTCAGAAAGAAGGATGGGTCACTTCGGATATGTATTGATTATCGGCAGCTTAATAAAGTCACCATCAATAATAAGTACCTGTTGCCTCGAATGGATAATTTGTTCGATCAATTGCAAGGTGCAAGGTTCTTCTCCAAAATTGATTTGCGGTCCGGGTACCACCAATTGAAGATCAAGGAGCAAGATATTCCTAAGACCGCTTTCAGGACGCATTATGGCCACTTTGAGATCTTGGTCATGTCTTTTGGGCAAACCAATGCCCCGGCAGCTTTTATGGATCTTATGAATTGGGTCTTCAAGTCATTCTTAAACTCCTTCGTGATTGTTTTTACTGACGACATCCTCGTATATTCGCGGAGTAGGGAGGATCATGCCAGCCACCTCAGAGCGGTTTTGCAGACTCTAACACCAATTGTATGCCAAGTTTTCCAAATGTGAATTTTGGTTGGAGTCCCTCACTTTTCTGGGTCACGTTGTTTCCAGTGAGGGAATTTAGGTAGACCCCCAAAAGATTGCAGCGGTGAAAGATTGGCCTAGGCCCACGACCCCGACGGAGATCTGTAGCTTTTTGGGGTTAGCAGGGTATTATCGGAGGTTTGCAGAGGGATTGTCCACCCTCGCCTCTTCTTTAACTAAATTGACGCAGAAATCAGCTAAATTCCAGTGGTCAGATGCTTGTGAGAAGAGTTTCCAAGAATTGAAGACAAGGTTGACTTTGGCACTAGTATTGGCCTTGCCAGAAGGCACAGAGGGGTTTGTGATTTATTGTGATGCCTCCAGGGTTGGTTTAGGGTGTGTTCTAATGCAGCACGGGAAGGTTATAGCATATGCTTCCAAGCAACTCAAGAATCACGTGAAAAATTATCCAACGCATGATTTGGAACTTGCAACGGTTGTATTCTCCTTGAAAATATGGCGGCATTACCTATATAGGGTTTATGTAGATGTGTTTTCAGATCACAAGAGTCATCAATGTTTGTTCAAGCAGAAAGAGCTGAATTTGAGGCGGTCGGGGTGGTTAGAATTGCTTAAGGATTATGATATGGACATCTTGTACCATCCAGTGAAGGCGAATGTGGTGGCCGACGCCCTCCGTCAGAAATCCATGGGTAGTTTGGCTCACTTGACAACGGATTAGAGGTTCCTATCTCGGGAGGTACATCAGTTGGCCAGCCTTGGGGTTTGTATCTCGGCCCCGAATGAGGAGGAACTTATGGTGCACAATATAGCAGAATCGTCGCTCACAGTAGAGGTTAATGAAAAGCAGTTTGTTGATCCAGCATTGGCACAATTGAAGGAGGCAGCTTTAAGTAACAAAATTTCAGCATTTTCACTCGGCAGCAATGATGGTGTGCTACGGTGCCATGTCAGGTTATGTGTCCCAGATGTGGATAATCTTCAGGATGGGTTAATGGCGGAGTCTTATCATTCCAGGTATTCAGTGCACCCAGGCTCTACAAAGATGTATCACGATCTCAAGAATATCTATTGGTGGAGTGGTATGAAGAAGAGTGTAGTGGACTTTGTCTCTAAATGTCCAAATTGCCAGCAAGTGAAGGCCGAACATCAGCGACCGGGAGGGTTGACTCAGCTTATATAAATACCGATGTGGAAATGGGAAATGATCAATATGGACTTCGTGACAGGACTACCTCGTACTCAGCACAAGTTCGACTCGATTTGGGTAATTGTGGATAGGCTCACCAAATCAGCTCACTTTTTGCCGGTCAAGTCCACCGATGCTGCGGAACAATATGCTCGGTTGTATATCAAGGAGATAGTGAGGCTTCATCGTACTCCACTTTCTATCATTTCAGATTGAGGAGCTCAGTTTACAGCTAACGTCTGGAGGAAATTTCAGCAAGGTTTGGGTACTCAAGTAAATCTCAGCACAACTTTTCATCCGCAGACCGATGGCCAAGCAGAGCGGACTATTCAGACGCTAGAGGATATGTTGCAAGCATGTGTCCTGGATTTAAAAGGTAATTGGGATGATCACTTGCCCCTTAGAGAGTTTACTTATAATAATAGCTTCCATACTAGCATCCTGATGGCCCCATTCGAAGCATTGTACGGAAGAAGGTGTAGGTCCCCGATCGGGTGGTTCGAGGTTGGTGAAGCAGATTTAATAGGGCCATATCTCGTACATCAAGCCATGGAGAAAGTAAGAGTCATTCAGGAAGGAATGAAGGCTACTCAAAGTCGCCAGAAATCCTATGCGGACGTGCGTCGGAGAGAATTGAAGTTTCAAGAGGAAGATTGGGTATTCTTGAGGGTGTCTCCTATGAAGTGAGTCATGCACTTTGGGAAGAAGGGAAAACTAAGTCCTAGGTATGTCCGTCCCTATCAAGTTTTTCAAAGGATCGGTCAATTTGAGAATAGGTTGGAATTGCCCCCTGAAATGTCCTTAGTGCACCCGGTGTTTCATGTATCCATGTTGAGCAAAGTTGTGGGTGATCCGTCAAAAATTTTGCCTCTGGAAGACATCAAGAATATAGAAGAGTTATCATATGAGGATATTCTGGGTGCTATCCTGGATAGGCATGTCCGAAAGTTGCGAAACAAGGAAATTGCATCAGTTAAAGTGTTGTGGCGAAACCAACAAGTCGAGGAAGCCACGTGGGAAGCGGAAGATGAGATGAAGATAAAATACCCACATCTATTTGAATAAGTTAGAAATGATCATGCAAATCCTGTCCCTAGGAGAGCTAATGTTGTGTTCCGTTAGGTGTAAAACTCATCACTTCTCTTTCCAAGTGCCTTATCATTGTAGTTTCTCCAAGTTGTGCTAACAAAATTTATGTGTTGTGATTATTTGAACAGTGTGCAGTCCTCTATTTTGGTAATGAAAGATTTGTGCACCCATGGTAAGGTGATATATGGAAGTAATAATTAATTTTGCATGGATACTGTGTATCAAAGTGTTCTAATTGTGTAATGATTAGTTTTGCATGGAGGAATTGTATTGAAATGAATAACTGTGTTGTACCCTTGTGATAGGTAATTGGCTTTAATAGTGCAGATGACTAATGCTTAATTTGACTATATGTTGTGTGCCAAATGGTTAAAAGTGTATCAAGAGGTTGAATATGTGCAAGTGTGAGGATTATGCATTTTACAACTGTTGTAAAGGTAGCAAGTTGTGTAGTAATGCTTGGGAATGTGTTTTGGAGGTTCTTTTACAGGTGGTTATGTCCATATTACAAAAGAAACTCTGGCAAAATTTTTCTAAAACAAACTTGAAAGTTAATAAAAGTGTAGAAACTTGCAAACTCATTTGGTTCCCAAGTCCTCATTCGAGGACGAATGATCTTAAGCGAGGGAGGATGCAAGGCCCCGTGAAAATGAGCGCTCGGGTGTTTACAGCTCATAGAGTCGAGTCTACCTATGTGAATCAGATTCTTTTACTGTTTTGAACTTAAAAATGTGAAATCGAAATATTTCCAGAAAAGGGTCAAAATGCGGTCAAGAATGCGGTCGCAGATCAGCTATGCGGACGGCATTCCTACTGTAGAGTGAATCAGAGAGCAACCAATTTTTTTGATGTTGAAAATGCGATCAAATTTGCGTTCGCATAATCAATATGCGGACCGCAGAGTGATCGCATAATGTCCCTGAGGAAATTCGAGGGTCAGTTCTGCGGTGCATTCTACGACCGCAGAACGCAAATGCGGACCGCATATTCACCGCATTTCCAACCCAAGAGGTTTGACATTTGAGCCATTTCTGCGGTCCATTCTATAGACCGCATGTCTGTTCTGTGATCGCAGATCGCGTCGCAGATTGTGTTCGCCTGGTATTTTTCTAAAATTATAGACCAGACCCACCTTTTATTAAAATACCTTCTCCCTCATTTTACACACTTTTGATCAAAAGTAAGAGAGAGAGAGAGAGGGTTCTTGAGAGAGAAAGTAAATTCTTCATCATCTAGTCTTTCAAAACCATTGGAGCTTGGGAAATTATTGGTGCATTGTCTTCTTTATTGATTTCTCAGGTAAAATCCCTAACCCATTTTACCATAATTTTCGAAATTAAGCTTGCTAAGGGAACCCCATACACTTGCTTTGAAATTTCTTCATAAAATCTTCATGCATGTCTTCAAAATCCAAAAATCTTGTAAAAAGGGGATTAGGTAGTAACTATGAGTTTAAATTTCTAAAACCTAAGTGTTGTTCATGAATTAGATTGACTTCTTGATTGCTTGGCAAATTGGGCTAAAGGTTTAAAGGGAATAAATAAACTCCAGGTATGTATGGCTAACTGTGATCCTTGTGAAATCGCCCTGTGCTAGTTGTGAAATTGTTGATAGGTTATATTCATGTGAGAATCATTGTGAAGCTTGTGTGGTATAATTGTGTGGTAACACTTTGTGGTGAATGTTGTGGAACTTGAAATTGGAACAATGGAAATGAAAGTAATTGGAACAATGGAAATGAAAGTAATGTGGAACAATGGAAATGGAACACTGCAGAACAATAAAAATGGAACACTGTGGAACAATGGAAATGGGAATAATGTGGAATAGTGGAAATGGAAATATTTTGGAACAACGTGTGTGATTAACTGTGAATAATTCTTGTGATGATCTAAATTGTGTACCAATTTGATGAACATGAGGAATTGTTGTTGCTAGTTGTGTAATTGCATTACCCTTGTTGTGGATCTATGTTAACAATATGCCATAGTTTATTTCTTGTATTTGTTGTTGTGAATTGAAAACTGTCAGGCGGGGTCGGGTTGCGCGCCGCAACACGGTAAAATAAGGTATGGGTTGGGGTGATAAGGGTGGACGAGACAATAAGGGTGGAAAATGTGATCTAATATCACTATTGACATGAATATGAATCATGAAATGATAAATGTGGAAATGTGAAAGGAGACAGCAGAAGAGTTTGTAACCTGTGGGTCACTATTTTCCCCTTTGTATGACTACTTGAATTAGTTGTTGTGAGATGTTTGTTTGTTGCTCCATGGTTGTAGTTGTACTATTGTTGTTCAGTCCTATACCTGTATATGAATTTTGGCTTGAGTTAACTTTGGACAAAGTTTGTTCATACATGCCAGTACAATTCAAATGTACTGACGTCCCTTTTACCCGGGGCGCTACATTCGTGTTATGATTGTAGGTGGATCTGTGGCATGCAATCCAGTCCACCTTTCGTAGCTCCTCTTCCTCTCTATCGGCGGTATCGTTTTGGTGAACCCCTTTCCTTCCGGGGCCTTGTGTGGCTCATGCCACCTATGTTGTTGTATTTTGGAGTCTTCTGTCCTTTTGTAAAGGTATAGTTGGGGCCTTGTCGCCGGCAAGTGTTGTACTATCTTTCTCTTAAAGGCTCCGTAGACAGTGGCATGTGGGTTAGAACTTATGTATAAAGGTGTATGTTTTGGGTGATGTAAAACTTGTATACCATGTTCCCTGTAAATCATAGTATATGTTTTGTAAAAGATGTTCCCTGTTAATCATAAAGTGTGGTTATAAAAGAGAAATCATACGTTCTTTCAATTGAAAATTTAGTACCTTATGGCTAGTTATCATTGAATAATGTGGGGTAACGCGTGGGGAATAGGAAAGGCACCCAGGTCAACTCGACTGGGGATACCCGGTTGAGTGTTGGTCATGCCCTCGGACTTGGGGCGTGACAATATTATCCTACTGAGGGTATTATAAGAAATTCAAGTTGAGGAAGAAATGATTCCAAAGGCACACACCTTGTCTAGATTGAACAATTCTAGCGTGGTAACAAAAAGAGAGGTAATACTAACAACGTTTGCAGAAGGTGTTACTAAAGAAACTAAATTTCAAGTAGTAGATTTGGACATGGCTTACAACATGATCCTAGGGAGACCATGGATCCATGGAATAGATGTTGTCCTCTCAACTCTACATCAAGTTATTAAATTCCCATCACCTAGGGGAGTTTGCCAAATTCGTGGAGATCAACATTCAGCCAGGAGTATTAATGTTGTGACAGATGCGAGCACCGTAAATGAAGAGAAATAGCAATCACAGGAAACGGTTGAGGACATCATACCTCAAACCTCAACTAAATAAGAGCGAACAGACATAGACTTGAGACCTGACACAATTCAAGAGCTAGAGGAAAATGAAAATTTCAAATAACGATTGAAGAATTGGAAACTGTTATATTATTTGAACAATGGCCCGATTAAAAGGTTTACGTTGGAGAAAACCTGGAACCAGACATGAGAGCTATGATAGTTAAATTTTTAAAAGCTAACGTGGACTGTTTTGCTTGGTCCCATGATGATATCACAGGTATACCACCGGAGGTAGTGACTCACAAGCTAAATGAAGACCCATCGTTCACACCAATAAAGCAAAAAAAAAACAAGGAGCTATCAAAAATCAGATAATTCAAGATAAGGTACAAAAGTTGTTAAAAATTAGGTCTATCCGTGAGGTAAAGTATCCTAATTGGTTAGCTAATACAGTTGTGGTGCCTAAAAAGAATGGTAAGTGGTGAGTTTTTGTTGATTATATAGATCTAAACAAAGCTTGTCCAAAAGATTCTTTCCCTCTACCGCATATAGATCAACTAATTGATGCTACTGCAGGGCATGAGCTATTAAGTTTTTTAGATGCATATTCAGGATAAAACCAAATAAAAATGGATCCAAGTGATGAAGAGAAAACTTCTTTCATCACAGACAGGGGAACTTATGGCTATAAAGTAATGCCCTTTGGTCTCAAAAATGCTGATGCAACCTATCAACGGTTGGTCACTAAAATGTTCCAGAAACATTTAGGAAAAACAATGGAGGTATACATAGAAAAATGTGCTCGTCAAACTCAGTATTCTCATAATCATATCTCTCATTTATCTATTACATTTCAAATTTTTTTAGAAAAATGTGCATTGGGGCTCACATCATGTAAGTTTTTGGGTTTTCTTGTTTCTTACCGTGGTATTGAGGTAAACCCTTCACATATCAAAGAAATAGAGGAAATCCCTAACGTGCTTACAAGTAAAAAAGAAGTCCAAAGGCTAACGTGGAGAATTGCAGCTTTGGGGTGTTTCATTTTCAAGTCTTTAGAAAAATGTTTCAAATTTTTCTCAGCTCTAAAAAAGCAGGATCATTTTGAATAGAACGAAGACTGTCAGCAAGCACTTAGAAATTTGAAAGCTTATTTGTCAAATCCACCATTGTTGGCAAAGCCAAAGGAAGGGGAAAAGTTACTTATCTATCTAGCCGTATCAGAAGTTGCGGTAAGTGATGTTTTAGTTCGGGAGGACCAATGTAAATAATCCCCTATCTATTATGTTAGTAAGCCTTTATTATATGCAGAAAAACGGTATCCACAACTAGAAAAGTTAACACTTGCTTTAATCGTGGCATCTAGAAAGCTAAGACCCAATTTTCAATGTCACCCTATGGTTGTAGTAACTGCTTTTCTATTACGAAGTATTTTTCATAAGCATGAATTGCCTGGAAGATTAGCAAAATGGGTTATTGAATTAAGTGAGTACAAAATCACGTATCAACCTAGGACTGCTATAAAATCCCAAGTATTAGCTGATTTCATGGCTGATTTTAGTCAGGGGATGCAATTAGAAGTGGAGAAAGATTATAAGTTTTCAATGGTGCAAACCCAGGGGCTTGGATTTTGCTTACTGATGGTTCCTCTTATGTAAAAGGTGCAGGCCTAGGAATAGTTCTCATACCACCCACGGGTGAAACCATTAGACAGGCTATAAAATGTCATTCTATAACTAACAATGAAGCAGAGTATGAAGTTGTGGTTGTTGTTTTGGAATTGGCACGAGAACTCGGCATAACCCAGATCATAAAGTAATTCAAAACTCATGGTTAATCAAATGTTGGGGATTTACACAGCCAGAGTGTCACGATCCGAATTTCCCACCATCGATAGTCGTGATGGCGCCTACTGTCAGAGCTAGGCAAGCCAACTTAGACATACCTTTTCAACTAATTTTCAACAAGATAATAATAAAGAAAATAAATTCAAGCATAAGTCTTAATTCAATATTAAATGAAAGAAATGCGGAAAAAGTTAACACATCCTCTACCTAAGATTTAGTGTCACAATACTCACGGTCTACTATAAAATACTACAAATAAGAGTTTGAAAGAAAATACATAAGGAGTCTGTTTCGATACAAAGAAAACAAACAGAAATGAAATAGATGAGACTCAGGGCCCGCGCACGCCAGCGAACTACCTAGGAGTCTCTGGATTGAAGGCACGCTCCCAATCTATTGTTGGGCTGTGGTTCGTAAACTGCTCCCAACTATGTGCACAAAAAGGGCACGGAAGTGTAGCATCAGCACAACCGACCTTATGTGCTGGTAAGTGCCTGGCCTAACCCCGACGAGGTAGTGACGAGGCTATACCGAACCTACCACAATTAACCTGTACAGATATATGTGCAACAACGGAAAAATATACAAAACATAAATAGATGATAGGGAGGGGACATGATGTGGGGTGTAACAATTTAGATATGAGACCAACGAACAGAGAGATGGAAACTGAATAATTAACATAAATGAAAGAGAGCAAGTAAATCAACAACTGCACGGCACCAACCTTCATGCTTTTACTCTCAATTCTCACCAGAACTACCAAATATAGTGCACACCATCACCCTTCGTGCTTTCCCCTCATAACTCTCATATCAGGGCACGGAATGACCTTCGTGCTCAAATAATCAAAACATGGCACGGAAAGACCCCTCGTGCATACTTATCAAAACATGGCACGGAAAGACCCTTCGTGCATAATCACTCTTCCTCACCCAATCAACGGTCACAACCAATCGGAGAAAGGAACATACAATAAAATTAAGCATCCCTGCAAGGGAAATAAATCAACATTTAAGTCCGGGCAAGGGAAAACGAGTCAACAATGAGTCTCGGCAAGGGAAAAAAATACCACACATCCTTCTTTAACTCATTTGCTTCTCAACTATCGCTTCATATTTAGATTAGCAAGTAATTAACTCAATTGTTTCACATCTTTTGAATTTAGAAGCAACTACAACTCACGATCATGCTAGACTCAGGCGCATAGGTAACCGTCACCATACCTATATACCGACTCCACATAGCACGTAGCAAATATTGTCCTAATCCTATTCCCTCAAGCCAAAGTTATATCAAACACTTACCTCGAAAGCTCCAAACTCAACTCACGCCTCTAGGATAGCTTTACCCCTTGAATTGCAAAAACCCGCTCGAATCTAGTCCCAAGATACCCAAATGTATCAACAAATTCTAGTTAAATCAATTTGAATGCATAAGAATGAATTTCCCAAAGTTTTACCCCAAAATTCCAAAAATGCCCCTGGGCCCACATGGTCAAAACCCGAGGTTCAAACAAAAATCGGGTTACCCATTCCCCCACGAGTTCGTATCTATGATTCGTTTTGAAATCAGACCTCAAATTGAGGTCCAAATCCCCAATTTTAAGAAAACCTAGGTTCTACCCCAAATCCCCATTTTCACCCATGAGAGCTTTGATTTTTAGATAAAATCATGATAAAAGATGTTAAAGACCAAAGAAATTGAGCAAAAGTTGACTTACAATTGAATTGGGGACAAAAGGGTTTGAGAGAAATCGCCAATGGATGTTTGGGTTTTGAAAATATGAAAAGTGAGCTTCAAAATCGGCTAAGTGTAAAATATGCAGGTGCAGAAGAAGGGCAAATATCGCACTTGTGAGGAAATGTTTGCAATTGCGAACAAGGCAGAAATGGGCCGGGACTCGCATTTGCGAGGGAATGTTTGCATATGCGAACTCAGGTCTTAGGCTGGGGCAATTGCATTTGCGAATAAGTCTTTGAATTTTCGAAGACTGCTGGGGAAAGGAGTCCTTCGCATTTGCGAACGGAACCTCGCAATTGCAAGTTTAGCAGGCGACTGACCCTTTTCGCATTTTGCAAACCAGGCTTCGCAATTGCGAAGCCTGCAGGTCTGTGACACCTGAAGCACAGATCCAATATGCAAAAATGGACTCAACACCTATCCAAAACTCACCCAAGCCCTCGGGGCTCGAACCCAAACATGCACACGACCCCAAAAGCATCCTACAAACTTACTTGTGCGATCAAATCGCCAAAATAACATCAATTACATAGAATCAAACCTCAAAACACATGATTTCTTCCAACTTTCCATAAAACTCTTATGTCTCATTTTCAAGTCCGAAACACATCAAATGACGTCCGTTTTCAACCAAACTTTACAGATAGCGCTTAACGCTTATTTAAGACCTGTACCAGGCGTCAGAAGCAAAATACAAGCCAGATACCATCACTTTCTAACTCATTTTCATTTCAATATCCCACATCAATTTCAGATAAACAAATTCTTTCAAAAATTTCATACTCGGGCCTGGGACCTCGGATTTCGATTTTGGGAGTACCCCGGGTCCCATATTTTCCTAAGGACCCTCCGGGGCCGTCACATCACGGGTCCGGATCCGTTTTACCCAAAATGTTGAGCAAAGTCAACTTTATTAATATTATTATCACAATTCATAGTTTTTAATATAAAATTCATATATTTCCACATCAAAACTTTCTGGCTTCGTGTCCGAACTATGCACGCAAATTGAGGCTACCAAATAATAGGTTTTCAAGGCCTCAAAATCACAAAGAAAGAGAGAATTACGGTGATGACCCTTTGGGGCCGTCACACACAGAAACACAGATGCAAGAGTACTTAGAAAAAGTACGAGAGTTAATAAAACGATTTCAAACTTAGAAGGTCATGCAAACACCAAGAGACGAAAATGTTGAGGCAGATATTTTAGCCAATCTCGCATCTGCAGCAGATGTGGAAAACGACGCAAATGCTTCAGTTGTACATTTATTTCATTCTGTTCTCGAACCTGATAAGAATGAGGTAAATTCAAATAATATAAAATGGGATTGGAGAAACGAAATTGTTACTTTTTTGCAGTACGATACCTTACCTGATGACAAACGGAAAGCTCATGCACTCCGTAAAACGGCTGCTCGTTATTGTTTACATCAAGGAAGTTTTTATCAAAAAATGTTTGGTGACCTTTAGCAAGGTGTCTCGGACCTTCCCAAACGGAATACATAATGAGGGAAATATACGAAGGACATTGCAGGAACCACGCAGGAGGAAGGTCGTTGGTAAAAATATTGATTAGAGCAGGTTATTATTGGCCTAAGATAGAAGAGGAAGCAGAGAGTTTCATATCTAAATGCGATAAGTGTCAAAGGTATGGTAATAATATGCATAGACCAGCTGAGTTGTTGCATCCAGTTATAGCCCCATGGGCCTTTACGAAATGGGGGATGGATATCGTGGTCCATTACCACAACCAAACGGTCATGTGAAGTTTCTTCTTGTACTCACTGATTATTTCACTAAATGGGTAGAAGCAGGAGCATTTAAACATGTACGAGAAAAGGAAGTTAAAGATTTCACTTGGAGGAACATAATATGCCACTTTGGAGTACCACAGGAGATTGTGTGTGATAATGGTCCGCAATTCATAGGAGCTCAAATCATAGAATTTTTTCAAAGTTGGAAAATCAAAAGGATAACATCCATACCATACCATCCAGTAGGTAATGGACAAGCAGAATCCACGAACAATGTAATTATCAATAACTTAAAAAAGCGATTACAGGATTCAAAAGGTAACTAGCCTGAGGTATTACCTGGGGTCTTATGGGCATATCATACATTGACAAAAACAAGCACGGGAGAAACACAATTTTCAATGGTTTGTGGTGTCGAAGCCTTAATTCCAGTTGAAATAGGAGAACCGACCACACGGTTCGTTCAAGTAATGGAGGAATCAAATAACGAAGAGATGTGAGTTAACCTTGATTTACTCGAGGGGAGAAAAGAAGGTGCATTAATAAGAATGGCAGCACAAAAGCAGGTCACTGAAAGATACTATAGCTGGAAAGCACGTCTCAGATTCTTCAAACTTGGGGACTTCATGCTTAAAAAGGCTTTTCAGTCTACAAAAGCTACTAATTCAGGAAATCTGAGTCCAACATGGGAAGCACCCTAAAGAGTTTGTGATATGGGCAGGAAAAGGAGCATACGAGTTGGAGATAATGGATGGGAAAGTTCTATTACATTGGAACGCTGTCCATCTAAAGATATATTACTTCTGAGAGAATACCCATGGTCAGGTATCGCTATATTAAAATTTATTTTTGAATTTACAAAATATTACTAACGATTTTAGATGCAAGGCAAAACGCTAATCTGTACCAAATGATAAGTCACGACCTGTGCGGAAAAATGGAATATTCTAAAATTCCTGGCCTAGGGTTACAATTATTTTGATGGAAACACAAACGGGTTAAGCAGTCTTCATCTATAATCGTACCTTCGAGTCTCGTATGTTTTTCCATTTTTTTGGAAAAGGACCAACTTGAGAGAAACAAACAAGTGCTCGACACTTCATACTTCACCGCTCAAACACTTGAGGGACTACATATTATACACAGATATGTGTGGAAAATCAAACAATATTGAACAAGATTTAAAAGAAAAATCAAGAAGTTGAAAAGAGACAAGTGTCAAGCAAAAGTTACAAACTTGCAGCATTCATCATAGTGTTCTTTCCATCAAAACAAATGGAGATATAATACATTCATCATAGTGTTCTTTCCCATTAATGCAAAGGGAGATCTATGTCATCATAGTATTGTTTCCCATGAGAAAAATGAAGTCATTTCTCAAACCCTTCCTAGCACATGAATATAGGGGCATGACTATGTACTGAAACAGGTTATGAGGAAAAACCTTGTATGATTTATTTTTATTTTTTGTAAAAATCTATTACAAGAGAAACAGTTACGAGAAAGCTATAGTATTTCAGATACATGTAATGCATTATTCAAAATCTTTCCAAGGTTCATGAATAAAAACCTGACAAAGCTATTTCGAACAAAACATGTGTGTTCTTATTTCTTTCATTGTATTATAACAACGCTATGAAGTTGAGACGTCTTATTCATAAGTGTCGATATATATAAAAGGGCCTTGTTTTATAAACCTCATGTTATTAAGTCATGAGAGTGATCATAAAGCATTTACAAAGGATATAAATGCTAAGCTACTCCCTAAGTCCATAAATATGAAAAGTCAAGAATAGAATATATAGAAGTACTAAAAAACTTCTCGATATGGTTAAAAAAGACTAAGTGTAAACTCAGTCATCAAAATATTTTATACAATTGCTCCATTTGATAACTAGGGACCTTTTTCCAAAAATCCTTTAAAAAGCAAACTAAGGGATTAACCATCCTTCATCAAAAAGAAATAAAAGACAAGTTAAGAGATATAAACTAGTCACTGGGTGGTTGGAGCATCAGAAGTTGTGATACTATTTCATTTTCAGGAACAACCATGGACGTGGCATCAACTTCTTAAGAGGCAGCCACAAGTACGGTATCAGCTTGAATTGAAGTAATAGGTTCAACAAAGAGAGCTAGAATCATGGAATCTTCAACTTCTACAGATTGAGTCATGATAGTTTCACCCTCGGGAGCTTGAGCCACAATATTTTCTACTTCAAGAGCTTCAGCCACGACTTCTTCATTTTCAAGATCTTCAGCCACGGGAGCCACAATTGCCGGAGAAGGAAAGTCAAGTGGTTGTTGAGTCTTTTCAATAGCTTCTAAAACTTTGGCCAATGTTGAATCTAAGTCAAAGTTTTCTTGGTTGGCCTCAGTTAAAAGATAACGATAAGAGTTCAGAAAAGCTCAACTTACTTCCATATCCAATTTCTCTTCAAAAAGTTCATAGTCCATTTCCCAAACAATAAGCTCATTCTTCAACTCTTCATTCTCAACTAAAGTTGAATCAACAGAAGCTTGGAGGGAGGAATGAGAACTTTCTAAGGCATGTACCTTATCAGAAGAGATTCTGAAGTCTACTTGAGTTTGAGTCAAGCTTTGTACCAACTCTCTTGCGTAATCTTCTTTTTTGCTTAGAACTGCCTTAAGTTCTCTGATTTCTTCACTTAAATTGGACAACTGCTCTGAGAAGAAACATTCAAGGTGCTCCTTATCCTTCTCATCTTGGCTTGAAGAAGCCTTGGCAACCGCTAACTCAGAGGTCAGTGCACGCTTCTGATGCTCCAGGTTATCTCTACTTACCTGCAACTTTTCTATAGTTGTTTGAGCATTTTCAAATAGCTCCTTCCAATTAGATGCTTCTAACTGAGCTCCCCTAGCTACTCTCTCAGCCTCGAGAATAGTCTTCTCGGACTCACGGGCCACCTTTTCCAGAAGGGAAATTCTTCCCATAAATTATGTGCCAATAAGGTTAGCCTGACAAAGACAAAGCATGAAAGTTAGAATCTAAAGGTTAAAAAAACTTTTAAGTAAGTAAAGAAAAAGTACCTTCAAGGTAAAATGAACTATGTCATTCATTAAGGTTAAGTAGTTCCGGCTGTTCATCTTCTCCTTTTTAATGTCGCCAATCAAAGGCTCGATCCAAATATCTGCTACTGGCGGGAACTTCGATTGTCACGCTCCTCATAGCCACACTTCTACTTGTAGAACCCACTTCTGTATGTTGAAAAGTGGAAGGGGAACTATGGAAGGAGGAGTGGTGGAAGAGGTGAAAATAGCAGGAATATGAGTTGAAGCAGTAGAAACAGGTAAGGGAGCAGAAGCAGAAAAAGCGGGTAAAGAAGCACTTGTAGGTAAGGAGGAAATAGAAGGAACTAGAAAAGAGGAAAGAGAAGGTTCATCTAACACCGGACCTAACTCACCACTTTCAAAACCCCCCAATGAAAAGATGTTGAATGGACTCATTAGTGTCATTGGGGGTGGACTCATCATCAGAAAGAAGGTGAACAGGTTCGTTAAGGGAGGCACGAGTAGGAGAAACTTCAGCCTCATCTTCAGAAATGATGCGTCTCCTAGATCTAGGCCTAGATATCAAAGAGCTGTCTTCATCTTCATCTTCCTCAGAATCCTATTTAACAGCTTTTCTCTTCATCAAAGTAGCTTGAGTTCTCTCCAAAGAGAGTTGAGTTCCTAAAGAGGCTCGAGTAGCAGCAACTTCAGCTATCATCCCTCGAATTACAAATCCTAATAAAAAGAAGGATAAAAGATCAATGTAGAAAAGAAAGGATTTAAAGTATAGGAAATTATAAAAGAATGCATAACGTGAGTTTTCACTTTCCAACCATACTGATTGGAAATGGACTTCCAGGTTCTCGCCTCTATAGGCACGGCTTTCAGAATTAAATCTACCCAACCATGGAAATTGGGAACGGGTTCCACAATTCCCATGGTTGCTATAAAATAGCAAAAAAGAATGAAATTAGATAAGGTGTTAAAAAAATTTAAAAAAAAGGTACAGAAAAATAAGAAAGACTTACGTGCAAGGTTCTACTTTTCAGGAAAGGGAATATTTACTTCACCCACCAAACCAACTGTGGGTACCGCCACAAAATGGGTGTACCAACCACGATCTTTGTCATCTTCAGCCTTACCAAGACCCTTTTACTCCTTTCTGCTAAGGTAAATACACCATTGCGAAATAGCTTGGGGAGTAAAGATTAATAAGATGAGGGACGGAAAAATCAACACCTGCCTTACCAGAAAAATGCCTCAAACAAGCCACTGCTCGCCAAACGAGTGGGCCAATTTGTCCTAAACAACCTTTGAAAAAGCGACAAATTCAAGTATTACTGGATCAATAGCAGGAATAAATCCCAAGGTAAAGGGGTAAGTATACACAAAAGAAAATCCAGTCTTATAAGAATGTATTCTTTGGTTTGGATTGGACATTACTATATGAAGATCACTTCTCTAGCGACAATCTCTACGAATGTTAGAAATTAAAGGTTCTGTGATCAAAGAGGGATAAGTGTCGGCATGTTCTAAACTAGCAACTTGTTTACGAAGAGATTCTCTATCATGATAAAAAGATAGGTCATTGGGTACTATTTCTTCAACTACAGGTTCATGAAGAGGCTCTGAAGGTTCTTTGCCTTAAGAAGAAGATTTCTGGGTAAAAGAACCTCTAGTTCTAGAAACAATGCCAGAACTAGAGAAAGGTGGAGTGGAACCAGAACTACCATCACAAACAGACCCTAGACTACGAAGTCTACCACCTCTATCCCTTCTATGTCAACAGGAGCATTGGGGAAGATATCCGAAATTTAAAATCTTCTAGGGTTAGGGTTTGAAGACGACATGGTGGAAAAAGATTAATTAAGGAAGCAGTGAATAAAGTTGAAGAGTAAAGTACTTAGTAAAAACTTTATGAAGAAGAAGACAAGAGAAAAGGGGTTGAATTTATATATGAAAACAACCGTCAAAAACAAGAAGTGTAATAATGGAAAGCTTATAATAAAGGCTACTATCTCTTCGTGAATAGTGGAGCTGTAAAAGCCTTGAAAAAAGTCTACAAAATTGCAGAACTAATGGGAGAATGACACGTGTGTAGAAGCATTAAAGGGAAAAAGATAATTGAAGCGTCAATGTTGTCATAACATTAATGATGGCAAAAATTCCCTTTTTAATGAGATCCACTTTCCAAATATTTAATTGATAAATAAACGGAAAGTGGCCGGTACTATCTGGATTGGAGAAAAACTGAATTTACATGTTGAAGGTGACGTGTCATGACACGTGTATTAGTCAAATGGTCAAAGTATTATAATCAGCCATGAGGCACGGGCACTAACAGATACGGGAGAAGAAGTTTAAAAGAGGCACGGATTGTTATTCAAATAACACGAGGCTCGTACATATTCAAGTCATTCAAAGCTCGAGGATCAAGAAAGTTTAAGGAAATGAATCTGACAGCGTAGAAAGGGCCAAGTTCAATATTAAATGCCAAATACGTTAGAGAATTTGTATTTATGAAAATAATTGAGTAACGTTTCTTTTAATGTCATTTATTGCTCATAATTGCCTTATTAAGACAAACGCAATACACATTCCCCTAGAATCAACTATAAAAGAGGGGGTCTGAACATTTGTAAGGACACGAAATATTATTGAGAGATCATTGAAATATAAACTTGTTTATTGCTTTACTATTACTTTCAAAATCTTTTCTTATTTTTATTTCTTGATTATCAGTAACTCGAATTTCTCTTAAATTCAAGCTTTGGACAAAATTTCAGTTTTTCGGTTAAACAATGTTATGTTTGTGTTTAAATTTGTATCTTATTTATATCCGGATTGATTTATTAGCTTTGGGACAAAACATTGTTAAAATTTGATAAATATATATATTGTTAATGTTATGTTTTTATTTGGTTAAATAATGAATAAATTTTATTTATTTAATTTGTTGTTCATATTTGTATGTTATGTTTATTGTTTTTGTATGTAATAGTGACCTTTTAGCGTAAAAAAATAAAGAGTCTTTTAGCGTAGTAAAATATAGAGCCTTTTAGCGTAGAGTCTCTATAATTTAAGTATGTAGTAACTACGAACTCTATCCAATTACACTTTCAAAATTTATTACTTAATTTAGGGAAAAGGGTCAGAATTGCCCCTAACGTATTGACTCCAGGTTAAAAGTGCCCTCCGTTAACCTATTTTGAAGAAAATGCCCTTACCATTAAAAATGTGGCATATTTGTGCCCCTAAGTCTAACAACTGACTGTACTTATATATAAAATGGTAGGGGCATTTTTTTCAAAATAGGTTAACGGTAGAAGCATTTTTAAACTGGAGTCAATACGTTAGGGGCACAAATATGCCAAAATTTTAACGGTAGGGCATTTTTTTCGAAATAGGTTAACGGAGGGCATTTTTAAACTGGCGTCAATACGTTAGGGGCAGTTCTGACCCTTTTTCGTTTAATTTATAAAAATTAACTTACAAAAGTAAAAAATTAATATATGTTGTCAAATTAACTCAAAAATCGAGCCCGGAACCCATACATAATTCTTCGGTCCAATATTAAATAATTATTTATTTAATTTATTAAACTAACAAAATTCTAAAAACATTAAAAATTACACTTATAATAATAAGGATAGCTCGGTGCTAACAAGCCTCAAAATCGAGCCTGGAACTCATAGATAATTACTTAGTCTAATTAAATAATTTTTAATTTAATTCCTTAAACTAACAAAATTCTAAAAATATTAAAATTGACACACATAATAATTAAGGATAACTTGGTGTTACCGGTCCTAAAAAATTGAGCCGGAACCCATACATAATTATTCAGTCCAATATTAAAAATAATTATTTAATTTATTAAACTAACACACATAATTAATTTTGTTTAAATTATAGTAGAAGACATGGACTTTCCTCTGCTTGAGCATCCTGGACCTGTCGTGGATCAGCTATTAGTGTTGCAGGGCGGCCATAGGTACTCCTTTGTATGGGAGGGACATCTATCGGATCAGCCTCTCCGCGCTATGAGACCTAACGATGTGTAGGAGTTTATGGCGCAGCATCCTTTCCATGTCGGCGTAGTCGCACGCCTACAGGCTACGGGCTTTCATGCGATTTTTTAGATTGGACGGATGCAGCTCGACTGGTCTCTCATCACGGAGTTGATAGAGCGGTGGCGACCAGAGACGCACACCTTTCACCTGCCCACTAGAGAGGCCACCATCATGCTAGAGGATATTCATGTTTTGTACGGGATGCAAGTAGATGGATGGGTCTTGGCATTGCCCCAGTACATTAGATCCATGATGCGTGGACAGTATTTGGATATGATAGGGGAGTTTACTAGTTTTAAACCTCAGGGTGACGCTGTTCAGAGAGGGGGCAGTCGCGTTCTTTGTCATCGATCAGAGATCACATGGCATTTTTGCACCCAGACATTACCGGCAAGACGGAGGATCTCCATATTTAAAGGTACATAGCGCTAGCGTTGCTCCTGCTTTTCGGGTGTGTCTTGTTCCTGAACACTTCAGGGAGTCTAGTGAGTATGCGCTTTCTCCATCATCTACAGCAGCTGGATGATTTACCCCTGTACAGCTGGTGATGTTGTTCTCGCATACCTATATAGGTGCATGTGTCGGGCGAGCATGGGCCCAACAGTAGACATATGTGGTTTTCTGTCCCTCCTACAGGTGACAAAATTTTCGAATACTCTATTCATTACTCCGAATTCTATATAGTCGATGACTCATAAATTTTACAGCAACCTTTTATCTTAGGTTTGGGCCTGGCAGCGGATCATGCCGGTGCAGCCACCTCTACCACCACTTGTGCCCGATGAGGCTTATCGATTTCTCCGTCCAGCTTCTAGGTGGGTTCTCCGGTGTGGGAACTACCGAGGGACCGATGCTCATCATAATCTCCCCCTCGTCAGGGATGTGTTAGATATGCTGGTGGACGGACATGTAAATATGTACCTACACTTACTTGTTATAAATTGAGTTGTGTTGCACATACTCACTTTCATGTTATTATTTGATAGTTCATCTGGACGCCATCCAATGACAAGTTGCTAGATCATCTGCCCAATTGTTGCTCAGTCGACCGAGTGCTTTGGAGCACCTCTTTCCCGATGATCTTCTTCTATATGGTTGAGTATCATGCCACAAAGCATGTGCTTCGCCAGTTTCACCGTCCCCGGCCTATACCGGAGGAGCCTGGATGGGTGGCTACACACTATCAGCGGGATGACCGTGTCAGGGTGGACGATATATTTATAGGATGGCTAGAGCAACAGGTCCATATTTGGGAGGAGCGAGATAAATGCATTCTGCCACCATTATTATTTATCCAGTAGGCCATTATTCATCGGTATACGTCATGGTATCGCTGTCACACCCGACTGATTATTGGGAACCCTATTCATGTAATTGGCGCGAGAGGCACGAGGCACTGGTATGTTTTTGTAGCTTATTAATATCTTATATTTGTGATATAGCATTATTTAATTAATATCTTAAGTGTTTCACAGGCTATTGGGCATCACCTAGTCTACCAGAATGGACAGGAGATGCAGCAGAATGCCGACAGTGCTGCACTCGTTGACTATGGCTGGCGGGTGTCAGAGATGGCTTGTCGGACCCTGTTTCAGGCGAGAGATGGTGCGAGGTTAGATCATGAGGCTCAGTATGCGACGCCATAGTACTACCTCGGGGTAGGGGTGTCCCACGAGGCAGGGGAAGGGCACGAGGGAGAGGTGCCCCACGGGGTCGTGGGGCACGGCGAAGAGCTGGTCCCCAGCAAGGGGGAGTTGAAGCACTTGTCGAACCACCTATTGAGGGACATGATGAGGACTTTGGAGTTGAGGAGCTTGGAGATGATCAGCCAGGTTATAAACCTCAGGTAGATGAGCCTTCCAGCAGCATGTCTTCGTACAACCTTCATCTATCTCTATCAGCATCGCAAGTCACTCCGTCAGGAGCATTGTCGATCACGGGTACATTTGACGGGGATGTAAACCAGTACTTCGCATGCCCATCTACCGCAGCAGAGGATCGGTCGACCGGGGACGTGGATGGCGGGCGCAGGTTGAGTTATGCCTCATTCCCGGCGATTTATGCGGATCTACCACAGACGCAGGTATGTTTGTATTATTTTAAAATTTCAATTTGTTTTCTTTTACTTAATGAGCTGCCATTAATTAAAATTTTAACTTTCTTATGAAGGCTTCGCCCCAGCCCATCTTTGAGGCCACTACATACTTTGATGAGGACACCACAGATGCATATACTCAGGAGGCCTACGAGACCATGGTTAGAAAATATTTTTTAAGTAAAACGTACAATTGAAATATACTTTTTTACATGCTAAGATTAGTACTTATTTTGTTGGTTGTTGACGCCGCGACAGCCTATTCTTTTGATCCTGCAGTTGTGGTGTCGATGTTGTTGCACATCCTCACATAAATAGGTGGCTTGATGATGATCCAGATAGTGTACCTGAGCGACAAAGGATGCGACTCAGGCTAGTAGCAGCACTAAAGCATACTGGCTGCGGGACTCACTGATTTACTTATATTTTACTTTGTGTAAATAGTGCATTATGTAAATATGGTAACAAAATGTAGTATTATAACGCGCGTTGCATATTGAATTTTTCTGAAACAAAACAGAGTTCTCACATAATTTTCAGCCTTTTTAGAACGACATGACAATTCAACAAAAAGTAGTATTATACCGTGCTTTACATATTAAATTTGTCTGCAAAAAAATAGTTTTTTAACATGATTTTCAGTTTTTTCAGAACGACATGACACCTCCACAAAATATAGTATTATACTGCACTTTACATATTACAAACGTAGTATTATACCATGATTTGCGCATAATTTTTTTTTTAAATTTTAGATTGGTGTTCTTTAGCAACAATAATAAGTGGAATATTTGAACAATTTTATGAAGAAAATAACTTGTTATGTAAATAATGACAATAATTCTATTTTAATAATATTTTTAATGTAGCAGAATTTCAACATCAATTTTATCTAAACATGACAACACAAATACAAACACAGAAAATATAAAGATTCACATAAAACAGACACAAATAGTAGAACTAATAAAAACACTTGACAAGGGAAACATAAAGATACACTACTATGTTCAACACGTATAAGCCATTGTTTAGTCACGACCGCATACTACTATTTGCTCCAACCACTTGAGTTGGTCTTCCATCTTTTTTTCTCTCTTCTTCTACCTCATTGAATTTTGCCTTCAACTCCTCAATTTCTTAGTTGGTTCGGCACTCATGTATCGCTTGCCTCGTACAGGTAATATGAAGATCATAAATTCTTTCTTTGTAGTACTCCTGATTATATGGTTCATCCATTCATACCTCAAATTCACATGTAGTCTTGTCGGGTTGCTCGTCAAGCTTGTTCGCACATGCCCAGTAGTGGCGTCCACCACCTGGCCACCATTTGTACAAGCTGTATTTTTCTCTACAATAGCACCTTGGGATATAAACGGGTTGTTTAGACATTTCTTAAAGAGAAACTTTGGTTATTGTTAAGCGAAGAAAAAATATAGCATGTGACTGTTATTTATAGTCAAGATTTCACACAAAATTTAGTATTATACCGCGCTTTACATACTAAATTTTTCACCAAAAAATAGCTTTTTCACATGTGTTTTCAGCTTTTTTAGCACGACATGACAACTCAATAAAATGTAGTATTATACGGCGCTTTACATATTACATTTTTATGTAAAAAATAGCTTTTTCACATGCATTTTCATCTTTTCCCGCACGACATAACAACTCAGCAAAACGTAGTATTATACCGTACTTTATATATTTCTGCACCAAAACAGCTTTTTCTTCAATCATTCAAGATTTTAGAGAACAACAAGACAATTGATAAAACTTAGTATTGTAACATGCTTTACATATTTAGTTTATTTTATAATACGTAATTTTTTATATTCCACATTCTTGCTCTTATTTACTAACACAAATAAGTTTAATATTTGAACAACCATATTAAAATATCACGTTAAAAAATAAGTTGTTATAAGATTGTGGAACATAATTTAATTTGATATATATTGCAACATACACAAGTACAGACACGTATTACAAAAAATAATACCAAAACAAAAGACTAGGGGTATCTTTGATATGTGGGTACATTGGATGAACTTGCACCAGGAGCTAGATTACCACCGCTATACACACCACCTAAAGGACATTTACGACGGTCGTGTCCTATTTGCGAGCATATGCCACATTTACACGCATAAACGGTGTCACCAATATCCATTTGGTTCCATATACACGTTCTCTTTTTCACTTGTAGCTTGCGCAAATAGTCCTTGTTACATACCATCTTAAAAGGTTCTGGCGGCCAATAATGCTCAACACCTAATAACTGCAACTACCCACTATACGTGTCTACGTATGCAGCAACACTGTATTGCCTATCAATATAGTTGGTTTCCCCATATCCAACTTGTTGAAAGCACTTCAACGCATGTGTGCATGGTATGTGGTAGATGGTCCATTTCCCACATGAACAAACCATCTATTTTAATTCACCGTCTGTAGATTATTCCTACGATGTTTGCGGATAGCGGTCTTAACTTCAAAACACCCCGATCATGATCGTACTGAAGAAATAAATGCCACTATGCTCTCCTCCTGCACCTTTAAAATCTTCTCATGGATATTGACATAAATTAAACACCCATATCCATAAATGTCGATGTAGTGCATGCCTTTCAACAAACCTCTCTGCACTCTGTTTGAATGTCATCGGACCATGGCAGTGATAGGCACTCCACGAGCAGACTTCAACAAGCCATTGAATGACTCCGACATGTTTGTAGTGAGGGCTCCCCGTCGTCTGCCGCCATCAGCATGCAATGTCCACATATGAAGCTCATGTACCATTAACCAAGTATAGGCTCGTGGATCTAACTGTCGGATCGCTACTGATGCTCAGTTGCAGCCATCCACATTAAGTCATGCAAGGCATTGTCAGGATATTTCTTCTGAAAATTGGCCTTCAGGTGCCGCACACAGTAACGGTGGTATGCATATGGTTCCTGCCATTCAGACAAGTGACGTACATAACTTAAAATACTACCATGCTGATATTAGATAAATACTATAACATAGTTTGACAACGTGCTGCTTCAAGTGGTTCAAAAAAAGCGTCCACGTCTCTTCGATTTTGTTGGCACATATGGAAAAAGCCAGTGGAAATATTTATCTGTTGGCATCCACTGCAACTGCAATCAAAAGCTTAATATCATACTTTCCATAGACATGAGTACCGTCTATGGAAATTAAGGGATGACAATGCACAAAACCATCAATTGTTGCTTTAAATGACCAGAACACATAGTTGAAAATATATTCGGGTCTGTCTGAATTCCGCTCATGCCTCCATTCAACAACAGTCCTGGGGTTAAAATGTTGCAGTGCGGCCATGTACCTAGGCAGATTTGAAAAAGACTTATCCCAGTCGCCATAAATAAGTTCAAAGACGTTTGCGATCGAGATATGTCTTTCTTTTGGTTATAGTACAACCATACTCCTGTTGGACGGCTGTAATACACTCTTTAATCTTGAACCTAATAGACACTTCCAAATATGGAATCAAGATAAGAGAAATCAAGTCCACATTCAAATTGAAGTGATTCTCATTGTATGTGTCTATTTCACATCGTGGGTGCTAATAAATTTACCTACATTCCACAAACCTGATTTCTTTCTTGCCGGCACGCAACATCCAGTGACAATCCATAAAGTATATACGGCATACAGCTTTGTATACCTCCGTAGTTGACTCACTTACCATCATCTCAAGGCACTCTCTTATACTGTAGATTTATACAGCCCTAATTAGGCGAGCTTTATCGGAAAAATACATGCCCTTTGTCAAAATAGCTGGTACAGACTCATCCCACATCGCTGGACGAAATTCATCATCATCCCTTGTGAGGGCATCCACGTTCGGCATACTTGGAAAATTATCAAGGTAGGGAATATTTCGCTCATGAAATAGTACGTGGGACTCGTACACTCTTGGTCTAGCGGGAGGTAGAGGAACATGCTCTCTCGTCAGCTCAGGTTCAACATTCACTTCCTCCTCATCATCACCCTCATCATGGAAGGGTGTGTCATCGCCATACTCATTCACACTGTTGTCATAATCACTATCATCTTCCTGACTCTGCGCATCTTCCAAATCACGAGTCGATACGTCGTCTATGGGCAACTGTGTGAGGTCAAGAGGATCAAGAAGCTGGTTTTTACTGCACAAAAAGAACAAAATAATAAGTTACCCACTAGATGAATACCTTAGATATAGCTATATCACTTTACTTACAAGTCGTACTATCTTGACGTTTCATGATGGATATATTCTTATTGGTGATGACTCCCGGATGGACTACCGTGGTCTAATACTCCAGAACTACGCATATTCCAACTAGGGAGGTCATAACTTGTAAAATTCATATCCGGACAGTACCCTCTATGAAAAATATGAGTGTTAATACAAATTTAATTAAAACATAAAATAAACATCGCTAAAGCATAGTAAAACTACCAGCCGTCTTGTTGATTATATAAAGTTGAAAATTATCGTACTTCATAGTAAGCGGCAATTTAACATGACACTGTGGAGGTAAACTATACCTCACAGAGTTATTCTCCAGTACAACCTCACCACTCCCTCTCCCCCCCCCCTCCCCCCTCCCCCCTCCCCCCCCCCCCCCAATATAATGAAACCCTTATTTTTGGCTCTTCAGACATTGTAAAAAAATAATTGATAAGAAGAAGAGAGAAGTATAAACGGAAGTTTGAAGCAAAGTATTGAATGGATTTTCATAAAAATGTGACGCCTTTAAATAAAGTAAGTTTGAGCTTGGGGTGCAGAATTTTTTTATGTAAAATAGTACAATACCACATTTTATGTATTTGAATTATTGTTATGTCAGTTAATTATTGGTAGGGCCAAAAATCAGAGTAAAATGCAGTATAATAATGCGTTTCGTTGTAAAACGCAATATTATACTGTGTTTTATACTTAAAGCAAAATAATCTCTGCAGTCTTGCGGGAGCGGGCCCAAATTAATAAGTGAAACGCAGAACTATACTACGTTTAAGGAAAGCACAGTATAGTATATGCAGTATAGTACTGTATTTCACTTTAACGGCTAACTTTCCGTTAAAGTAAAACGTAATAATATACTACGTTTTAGTTATTTGTACAACTTTTTTTTCTTTTTTGGAGTAGAAACATATTTTTTGCCAAAAAGGCATTAGAAAAATTTAGGATTCCAAGGCTTAACACCGCCCTATTCCACAAATTGAACTACGATAATGTTGAAACTATTAGAGATGTCACCAGCATTGTTGAAGCTTGGAACTTCAAGCTTCAGATGAAGATATGGATTTAATAGATAAAGAAAAAACTGATGTAATCAAGGAACTAAAATACGAACAAAACTTCAAAGCTTTCTGGAGATGGAGATCGAAAGCAACTAAGGCATTATTTTGAGAGTTGATAGCCACTTAAATATAATTTTTATAGAATATGTCTTTTTTATATTTTGTGTCTAATTTATACATAATAAAAATAAATTTTATAAACTTAATTATAGATTATACAATTTATTTATAACTTTCACACATTATTTCTATCCAGTTAAATACAACTACAATAACATATATCTTAAATACAAATTTTATACAATATGTCTTTTGTATCTGATTTATACATAGTAAAAAAAATTCATACAACTAATTATATATTATACAACTTATCTACAATTCTCATACATTATTTCTACTCAGTTATATACAACTATAATATCATACAACTTAAATATAATTTTTATGCAATGTTGTTCAACTTTCATACAATAGTAAAATGAATAAAAGAAAAATATACAACGGAATATATTTTTTCTACAATGTTTCAACAATTTTTGCAATATAATGTATGTCATGTCTTCTTCTTCTTCGATTTTGATTCTGAAATCCAGCCAAAATCAATTCTAATTTTCACCAAAACCCCTTAAAATTGAGATATAAACTCCAAACCATATATCCCAATTATTTGCAACAATACACAATCCAAACAAATAATGATTTTTAAAAATTCAAATTCGAATTAAAAGCTTCAAAGCTTTTTAACGGCTGTCAATGTGGAATTGCTACTCTCTTTTTCTTTGTTTTACACTATTGAATTTTGGGATTGAGAGATTGAGAGAGACGTAGAGAGAATTCTCAATTCTTTGCAACAGCATACAATCCAAACAAACAATGTCTTTTGAAAACCAAAATTCGAATTCAAAGCTTCAAAGCTTTTTAATGGTTGTCAATGGTGGAAAGCTTACAGATTTTCGCTGGTTTTAGAAGAGGAAATAGTGGGTGATTGAAGAGGAAATCGTTGAGTGTGGTTTGATACGTGGATGAGGGGTGGAATTTGGAGAGAGAAACTTGGGGGAGTACAAATATACGGTACAGTTAATTAGGAGATTAATTAATACCATTAAAACCCCTAAAATATGCATAAATTATAATTAGGTATATAAAAAGTAGTTATATTAAAAATTAAGGATGAAGGGTAATATAGTTTATTATATGACATAGGAATGTAAAAATCTCATTACTATCCACCGCCCTAACAATCTCTCTTATAATTCACTATAAATATTTTTTGTATTCATATTCACTACGTAAACAATCACTACATTATATATCTGCTCATAACTAGATAGTAAACCAAATGACTAATAATATCTTTGACATTACAAAACAACACCGAGTTAAGGCTCAATAATAACTACAAGAAAAATGAATAAACTTACAGTGCGAAAAAAAGAAAAAGAATCGGTACAACAATGAATTTTCAGATTCAGCATCTACCTACAGCTAGGAGTATAAAAACAGCTAGCTTCTTTGAACACAATTGCGTACCCAAATTTGTTTAGAGTTTAAATTATGCACCGATAGTGTAAAGAATTTTTACACTATCAATGCAATTTAACTAGTTACAGCATAGTAATATTCTCTATATCTATCAGGCTTGATACAGAGAGTCATGTTATCAGTCGACTCAATCTGATAGTGTAAAAGTTGGGAACTGATCTTGTCAAACTTAGCTGTTGGCATTTAGTGTCCTTTCCTCTTGGGAGCCACAATTGCTGGCTGGACATTCAGAAGCAAACTTGCAAGATCTGCATTTCCAGCGCTCCTCTTCGGGGGTGTAACTGGCTTCTCTTTCTCCTCGCCAAACCTCTAAAGAAGACTTTATTTGACCCTTTACCCAGTTAGGATCATACTCAAACTGATCTTCACCAAGCAATGATTGATCTTCTTGTAATTCATACCTGCAGAGAAGGAACACACAATTTAGTTTCTAATATATAAAAGGGTCACTTATAATACATGAGATGAAGCTTCAGCCAATGAACTTTCCTGAGCCTGTTTGGTTTGGATATTGAATCTGACTAATGAAACTGTCTAATTGTAAAATGTGATTACAACAACAACAACAACAACTACCCGGTATAATCCCACCAGGTGGGGTCTGGGGAGGGTAATATGTAGACGAGCCTTACCCCTACCCGAAATGTGATTAATGAAACTAAAAAAATCAGGAAAAACGTATAAATTGAAAATATAGGAAAACTGGGTGAAAGCATAGAAACATGAAGACAATCTCCAGAGGTAAAGAAATTAGAGAGTCATCAAATAATCAACTCTGAGATCACTTCTTCATGAGAGTCCAACCTTGAAAATTGAAATCTCCTCCATAAAAAAATTCAGCTCATGCCGAGCTTCATGTTTCTAACAAAAGAACATAAAAAGCAACTAAAAAGATGAAGAAACTCTTTCTAGTTTGGAGTTTTTACGTAATGATTCTGAAGGTCAACTTCAGACATCTCACTAGCCAAACGACAGCCACAGAGAAAGAAGTCAATAACAGAAATAAAAGCAACATCCACGGATATAGTGGTAGAAAAAGTTGGAAACACCAGAATGCAGTATATGCATTCATTTTCATGAAGTTGATCCAAAAACACAGTGATGCTTGAAAAAGCTCTATTTCTACCATCTGAAAATTGTGAAACATTAGCATACTATATGAAATTTCAATCCACCTCAACAGTAGTTGCTCATGTGCTGGTGGAAGCATGCTCCAAGTATTGCGAAGGTACCTCAACATATCAGTGAGAGTCTGCATCGACACCAAAGAGTAAGATGAAACAAAAACAAGAAGCTATCAACAAAATATTTCCAAAGGCTAAAACATCAGTAAGATTTCCATAGCAGAATTAAGCTGGCTCCATTTTTTTTTACTAAACTAGGCGCCCAAGAGGGACGCTATGTGAAAGACATACAACATACTGAACCACATCTTTTAGTCCTTTTCCCGCGAAGTAAAGTTGTAATTATTTTATCCAGTTATAATTAATCATCACGATTCTAGAGTTGATTGAGGTCCATTTTTAGTCTTGATCAGACTACGAAGATGAATGGAGAAGAGGCTTCTACGAAAGGGAAAATTTTGAGAAATAGCGAAGTAAAATGTAAGAGAACTCAAGATATGGCCTAGACACCAAACAGTTGGCTGCTTCCTGCACATGATCTTCTACAGGCATGAGCAAACTTATTCAGGTACTTGGCTCAAGATCCTACTACATCAAATTATGTACCCGTTTCTCCTGTTCTTTTCATAACAATAAGAAACTATAAACTTTATCCTGAAAAAGTTAGCGTCTTTGGGTAATACCTCTGCGGGGAATCCACATTTAGCAGTATTCTCTCTGATTTCAGCAGATAAAATCTGATATGGATTCAGAGAGAAGAAATCAAAAAATTGTCTGGAGGGGAATTCATCAGCCACTAAGCTGTCCCACAGATGCTTGTAGCACATTAATTGAAGCCTGCCAAAGAAGGGATCACCAATCATTATACTTTTTACCCGTAAGAACATTTGGAATAGTAAAGAATTTTCATTCTGTTGCATGTCTCCTTCCCATCAGAGAGCTTTCAACTTAAGTGCAAAACTATACCTTCCATTCCTCCGTTGCGGTTCACCAGGAAGGCTAGGTCTCACTCGTGTTTTTGTGTCAACTAACATTGGGTATGTATCACTTTGTCCTTTCGGCATTCGTAGCTCATCAATAACTCCCACCATCCAAACACCTTCAGCAAAACCTACTCTGATGAACCAAATGAATTAGCCCAGCAGCTCTTAAGGATGAAAATAGTAAAGGATATTTCATAATTTTCTGTCCTAATATGCAGGAATGACTGGACTTGTTAAAGAGGAAAATCCTATAAGTCATGTGCAAAGATAAAGGTTGAGGTGAATTAGTGCGAGAATATGCATTTCAGTCAAAAGTGACTATGGATGGACATCAAGGAATTGCATACATGCACAAGTGCATGCAAGGACACGCACTTAGATGGTCATTGTGTCAACAGGCGTCGGCGTGTAGGGACAAAGACAGATACTTCATATGGGCATTAACTTATACAGTTTCGTATGTGATTTACAGGAAAACAACTGGACAAGAATAAATGGAAATGTAAATGTCCAGGGAAACATGCATTGACACTCTCTATTTCCCAGGTCTGCAGTCTAGAGAGGAAATAAATAATGAAATCCAGTGTGTGGGTCCCTAATCTAAACCATGTAGTTCAAGATGAGTCAGCAATTTTATCTGCATATGTTGAAGCAATGGATCAGAAAGTCTGTATATGACACTAAAATATACACACCAGCCCTTTTTGTTAAATACTTATAGATACACACAAATAAATAAATCATCAGTTTAAAATAAATTCTTGATGTGGAACACTATTGTCAACTAGTCATACTTATAGGAATATTAAAAGTTATTATGAACGAACAAAAGATTCAAAAGAGGCTTACAAAGGCAATTCACGTGTTAATCCATCAAATAATAGTTGGTTTGCGCCAACTATGAAATTCAAGAACTTCAATGCCCATACATCTTCAGCTGACGTAACATGAACTTTTACCTTTTTGATCACCTGCATACAATCAAAACCGTGGTACGGTAAGAATGAGCAATAACTAAAACACAAGAACATACAAAAGAATCATTATGAAAACGAAAAAAACGGTAAGCACTGAAAAAACGTTCGGATTTGCACAACTCTTAACATTATCTCTGCAATGTTCTCTCAGGAAGCTGACATAAAGGATAATAGAAAATATCTGTCGTATCAAAAGTACAGCTGCCTTCAATCACTCAAGCTGTGATAGGGAATACCTCTTCTTCAAGTGCTTCATGACGCATGCTACCAGCTTTCATAGCTTTGGTCTTCTCGGGCCTGCCACAGAGAAGAGAATACTCCATCTTTTTTTCACACCATTCCTGAAGGCAAACTTGTGATAATGAGGACTAATAATCAGTAGACTTCATGCTTTGGGGATTAAAACTATCTCCCCGAACATTGCACAGTGACTTTCAAAAAAGTACTTTCATTTACACTAGCCAAATTTTCATATGATAATGCCATAGTAGATGAAATTATTGAATAGGTCTATCCTAGTAATGTTTCTTACCTAGCAAACTGATTCACGATGAGAGGGTGAGAAACAAAAGGAAAAAGATTTAGCAATACAAGTTGCAGCCAGACAAGGCCTAATTTCTAAGAAGTCCAGCAACTCATATTGGTCCACTCTCAACAGTACCAATCTGCTTCTTAAGAACAAAAAACAAAACCAACTTTGTAACTGAAGACAGCAAACAATTGAATTTGAGACAAATGTCCTATCTGTCCTTCCAATAATCAACGGATTCCAACATATTCTAGAAAAGTTACCAAAAAATGTATATCATGTGGATGCAATACATGCACGACAGGGGATCATAAGGAAGGAAGTTGTCCGGAAGACCTACAATCTCGGGGAAACCATGCAGATCTAGCGAAAGATATGGCACAATGTGTTGGGTTTATGTATTTAATTAATAAATTAAATACTTAAAGGAGGGTGAGTGGAAAATGGAGGGAAATGGAATTTTTGAGTGAAATTTCAAGTTTCCCCCTGCCATGGACATTGTCCCATACTGGAAGAGGAAGAGATTTTTTATGGGTTTATAAGCAATTGCTCTTCTTTTAGCTCTTAAAGAGTTGAGAAGAAAGCAAGTCTCGCGCCGTCGTCATCGCTCGGCTTCGGCTTCGGATTTGGTCAAATGATCGATTAATTGATTAACTTTTTGGACCAAATTTATTTGTTAATAGTAAAATATTAACAAAACTATATTATAAAATATTTGTTAATAAAACTACCCATCAATTTTTCCTCTTTATTGTTGAGTAGATAGCCATTTATGCAATGGCATTTATGTTGTGGCAGTTTTGCAGAAACAGCCATTCTGAAGAGTTGCACCTCTTCAAATTCCAGCCCAAATTTTGGCTATAAATACAACACTATTCTGCTCAGAATTTCACTACTAATTTCTAAGTTTTCTCTCCTCCTTCTGCATACTTTTATCATATAAATAAAGCAAAAAGTAAGTGTGATTTGCTACTGATCTTTGTTTTCGCTGAAACACTGACATTTGGAGTATCACTACACCAGTGTGTAATTCGTTCTATCCTGGGAGGAAATAATCCATAACCTTGGGTGCTAGAAGGGGATTAAATTCCTTAAGGAGATACTGTGAATTCAGTGGGCTCGAATTGTTTATGATCATTTTTGTTTATACATTTATGTTTATCAAAATTTCTGTTTATATTAATTTATATTTCCAGAATTGTTTTAAAAATACAGTTTACTATCACAATGGAAGGAAAAGATCTATATAGAATATACATATTAGTTCAGAATGAGTAGAATTGGGTTCTACATATGCTTTCTAGGAGTGATTTAGCCTTTCAGATATTATACATGTAGAAAATATAGACAACTTTAAGGAGTATTTCTTAACATGGCCGGTGTGGATTCATGACGCAAACAATTTGGGACTGAGGCTTAGTTGTTGTAGTTGTTCTTGTTGTTGTAAGTCAAATTAATATCTGAAACTATCAGGAAAACCAGAGTAATTCAAATTACAACATCAAAATACATCAAATTATAACAAAACTAAACCAAATTATGTTTAAAAAAAACAAATGAAAATTCATACTGTGGCTGTAATATCAGTAACAGACAAGCCTCTCTTCCTCCGAAACCGATGCAACAACGAATCAACAACTCTGTTCCTCTTCTGGCTACTTGTTACCCTTCCAGAATCTTCTACATCGATCACTAGCGGATCACTCTGCGAACAACTCGAAATACTCCGTTTCGATAATAGAGTAATTGACTTAATCGACCTGACGTTTTCACGGAAATGAGCCGATGAAGAAGCGCGTGGTGTAGACGACATTAAAGCGCGCGTGGCGGCGAAGGCAGCTTCGATTAGCGCCATTTCTTCGTCACTGATTATCTCTACTGGAACGTGAAATGGTGTCTTCTGGTTTTGTGTTGCTTCTTCTTCTTCTTCAGGAGGAGGGGAGTGATTCGGTGATTGTGACTCGGCCATTTTGGACGAGTTGGTACCGAGTCGTGGCATGTGACCGTTAGGAACGCCAGGATTATGGGATAGGAGCATGTTTTTGGTATTAATATATTCAGTACTTGTTTTTACGGTGTTTTGTAAGTCGCGGGCGCAATGCGAGACGTTTTACTTAAGCCTTGAGTCACGGGCATAAGCCCATTTCGTTTTTAATATTTAGTAAAATAATATAATTATAAAAAATATAATTAAATAGCTAAAATTGTATTAAAAAAATTTTAAAAAAAACTTAAATTAGTGATATATATATATATATATATATAACTTCTATATTATCTAATAAAATTATATAGAAGTCCCAAATAAAGTGAAATTATATAAGTGAAATTACATATAAATCCTAAATAATTATATATAAATCTAATAAATACATATAAAAGCACGCATATATATAATCTCATATAATATTTTGAAAGAGAGCAAGAGAAGAACTGAACTTAAAAAATTAATTACAAATATATTTACAAGCAAACAGTGAAATATAAAAAGAGAGGAAAGTAATGCGTACAAAATAATAAAGGTTTTACATGGAGGAAGGAACAAACCTGTTGAATTTGACTTACGGAGAAGAATGAAGTGTTTTATTGCAAAAAAAGTGATAAATCGTTGCTCTTGGTAGAGGTAGACTAGCGGAAAAAATTGGAAAAGACTTCTAATTTAGGGCTTTTAGCAATATTAAAAAGGTTACTTTTAAATTTAATATTTTAAATTTATTAATAAAAAGATGTCTCTGGGCCTTACGCCTCAACCAAAAAACTCGTCCGAGCATACGCCTTACGGGACTTTCGCCCCCCACCATCGCCCCGGGGCATTTTTGGTACACCTCGCCCCAGGAATGCCTTTTAAAACACTGTATTTTTATGAAAGTCGATCAACTAAGTTTTAAATTTAAAAGAAATGGAGTATAATTTAACCTCTCTCTTTTCTTTTTCTTTTTTCTCTTTTTGTTAAATTCCGAAGAGTAAAATAAGCTTATTTAGAAAAGAAAAATTCAAAAAGTGCTTTTTAAAAAAGTACTTTTGACGAAAAATAGTTTGCTTATTTTTTCTAAAAGTGTTTTTCAAAAAAGTACTTTCAGAAAGAAGCTATTACTTTATGCTTCTCAGAAATTCTTCTATTCAAAAGTACATTTTTACCTTCTAAATGCTTGGCTAAACACCTTATGTTTGAAAAAAACACTTGACAACAACAAAAAATGGCACTTTTGAAGGAGCTTCGCCAGACATGATGTAAGCTTCGTTCCGATAAAGTTACTCCATTCATTCCAGTTTATGTGAACCTATTTCCTTTTTTTATCCGTTCAAAAAGAATAATCCCAGCTTAAATTTCCAATTGTAACCTTAATGAAAAGCTTTTATAACCATAAAAATACTCTAGATATCTTTTTGACTTGTTTAGGGCCACAAATTCTAAAAATCTTCAAATTTTTTCTTAAATTATGTGCCCAATCAAACATATTTACGTAAATTAAAACGGAGGGATACTATTTTTTTTCTTGCATTTATTTGACAGTATTTGTTTGAACAGATAGAAAAGCAATAGAAAAAGGATTATTGACATATATATTATAAAATATATTCTATATAACAGTATTTCAGTATAAGAGCTAATAAAATATTTGAAGCAAATGAAAACTATTATAGATAAGTTTGATGGTATGATCTATGATGTACAGGCTCATCTCCCCCTACAAAATATAAAATGGAGAAATAACCTAATACAACAACAATTATTCAGTATCGTCCCATAAGGTGTGGTCTGGAAAGGGTAATATGCATGCAAGCCTTACCCCCGCCCGAAAGGATGGAGAGGTTTCCAATCGACCCTCTGCTTAGAAAAGAAAAGGAAAAACAAAAACAAAAACAAAAATAAAAGAGCATTAGTAACTCCGGCAAAAATCACAATACATAATTATGTAAACATAAACAATAAGTAACATGACATGCAAAAGAAAAGGTAAACGAAAACAGAAGTAACTAAATACAATATGAAAATTAGCATTTACAGTATGTGCAATTGTCATATACTTTCAAAAGTCAGAACATATCCCATTATTTAGAGATTTATGATATACGTAAATAATTAAGTACTGAGGACAAAGCGCAAAACATGAAAGAAGAGAAAATGGCGAGGCAGATGGGTTGCAGAGATATATGTATATACGGTATATTATACAGACCATATAGAATCACAAATTTTAAAATGTATGAAATGTTGTGACAAACTTTATGTAAAATGTAAAGCTAACCATCACAATTTTATGTAAGCTGAGACCACTACGAAATAAACGATTAAAAATCTTAAATAAGAAACATAAGCACTTCAAATTCATCTTATACATCCCTTTCCACATCCCTTTTCCAGGGAAGAAAAATTGGAAGGAAGAAAAGAAGAGACTAATTTTAACCACAACAAACATGCTTGCAGAAAAGAAAATACCATCTTTTAATAAAACTGAAAAATATCTAGGCCATCAGAGATTGGTTCGGAAGTCTGTGAATAATGGGCCGACCCCTCTACCCTTCTCCACTTGAATCATAGGCTTTTGTCCGCAGAAGGGTTCGTATCTCTGTGACGTACGTTAACCCACATGTCATGTAAATGTAAAACTAAAGGCATCGGTGCAAAGAGAATGCCTTCACCTACTCCAGGTGTAGAAAGAAGACAAGAACTCATTCCTATAATCTGATACTTCGCCTGCTAGCAGCATTAATTCCTGTAGTTTCTCCACCATAAGGACCACTTGGCTTCTTGATATCGCGAACTTGTCCTTTCCTACGTTTCTGCTGCTTCTCATGTTTTCCCTGAGAGAGAGACGAACAGTATTTTTGTCAACATTGTTATATCAGGAATTTAGTTCACGTACAAGCATTCTGCTTTAGCCACTTACCCTGTATTTCTTCCTTGGATTTTTAGTCAGCTTGTTACGATGACGTGTAAGGCCCCTGTTCTTCTCCATCTAGAAATAAAAGAAACCTGGCTTTAGTGAAACTACCAGAAGAAGAAAAAAGGTAGGTAATGAGTGCAACTGGCAACATAGCTGATATGTTATACCTGGTAATTTATTTGGCGCTTCCCATCCACAAGCATTTCTGTTGTCAACGAAATAACTGGGGCTCTACTGTGGCAAATTATGGTGAATTAAGTGAATCAAAGTGAACAAATGCATTCTGTTTCCCGATTATGCATTAATGAAAAAATAGCCAAGCAAAGGATGCCATTGAGCTAGAGAAACAAATGCTGGAGGATCTTATCAAAAATAGATGCGGGACTTAGAAGGATAATACACAATAATCCATATCAATGGGGTATCCTAAAAATCTTTCAGATGAAAGTAGTTTCGCAGGTGGAATGAGCTTGCTTTTAAAAATCTTAAAACAATACGAGTCTAACCTGGAATACATCTTTTCTTTAGCAGCAATCTTAGCTGAATGTTGCTTTTCCACTTCTTTATAGAATTCCAAATCTGAATCCATTTCACCATCGTCAGAACTAGCAACATCATCACTTGCAGGGTTACTGGGCTCATCTTCAACATCATCAGAAGGTTCAACTCCGGCTCCGGCTAGAACTCTTAGTTCATGCTTTCTTCTCCTTTCTCCAATGTCGTCTCGCTTTGGTAAATCATCGTCACCAGAAATTACCTTTCAAAGGAATAAAAGTTGTTATAATGCATCTAGTTAGGTTAAGTCACACGAGACATACTAAAGAAGTTTGAAAGCTTAAAAAACATTCCATGCCAGGAAAACTAATTACAACACGCATCTATTTTAACAAAAGCAAAATACACACACAAACACGCATCTAAATATATAAAAATAATACCAAGGAAACAGGAAAGGAGAAGAACTGCAGATCACAAAGCCAAATTAGCAGGCAGCTACCTGAATATCGTCAGTGAAAACTGCTTGCACAATAATACTACTCCCAGTCTACCACAGTATTTCTTTGATATTTGTGAAAGGGTATATCACAATTGTTTAATTTTAACTCGAAGGGAAAGGCAGTTTAACACAAAATGTGTCAAACATGAAGGGTTTCTAAATAATCCTAATTGCCACAGCTGAATATAACTCAAATAACATATTTACGAAGAATTCAACTCTTAAGAAGAGCACTAAGATGTAACTTTTATGAAATACATGCAAAGATATACTCCCTCCATCACAAATCAGTTGGCCATTTATGATCATCAAGGCCAAACAGGTTTCTTTTTTTTTTAATACCTGGGAATTGCTATAAAAGAGGCAAGAAGGAATACGGGAAATCAGTTAAGTGGTCACTAATAAAGGAAAAGGGGGCCCCTATTTTGCGAAAGGGAGCCACAAACAGAGACAGAAGTTGAAAGGACTGTCAAATTCCATACAGAGTATCAACCTCAATGCAGTTGGATACCCTCACATAAAAGAAATAGGTTATTTATTTACATAAAAATCAACAAAACAAACACAAAATTAAAGTATTTCTGATCCACACCTTGGATCTCACTACTTGAGGAGTTACAAGCCTAGACAGCTTATTTAAACTTTGTATCTCAGGATCATCTCCAGCAACCATGGCATCATCATCAAAATCATCAGGTGTTGCCAACTGCCTGCATATAATTCATTGGACTTCCCATCAGTGATTTCATGTTTGCACTAAGTTATGTAGACTAACAGAAGACGTATATGGAGCAACATATCGCGAAGCAAATTAATACTCATTCAGTAGTCGCAAGCGCTTGTTTTGTTTTTCATGTTTTCGTGCAGTGGAACTTAAGACAGCTGTCTGCTTCCATTTTTCCTCAAGGTCAGACCTCAGTTTTAACATTTCCCTGCTCTGTATACCAACTTGATCATCCTGCCACAATTCTTTAATTAGCTAATTTGAACTTACTGGTAAAAGAAGAAGAAGAGGTCTGGTGGTCTTGCGACAAATAGGAACATGGATGAAAAAGCTGTTAGAAATAAAAAGAGAATGACATTGGTACAAGTCTGGTGATATTTCATTTGCATTGTAATGGTGACAGTGGACTCGCCTGCTGATGGTTAATAAGCAGAACAGAGATGTGCTTAGACACATACACCATTTACCTGACGTTTGCGTTTTGATTCGTTTTTCGGTTGACTCTTTAAACCGTTTGCCTCCACCAACTCAGCTTCATGAGGCTACAAAGAAGGAAAAAATTACAGACAATTTTTCATGGTTGCTTAATAAAAACTACAAAAGGTTTTCAATCAAATTAGCCCAAATAACCAAATGATGATGGGATGCTTGAGCAACAAAATAAGATGAATCAAACTGGAAATTACCTCTGTTTCTTGAACATCGGCTAATGCCACAGAAGGCTTGTGACTAATGGGAAGAGGTTCAGAATCCAAGTTACTTCCCGCCAACTTTACACGAGTTACATTATTAACATTCTTGATCAAAAAGTCTTCTAGTTCAGAAGGAAGATTTCCATCAAGTTCTTTCATCTGCATAAATGAATTCATCAACACCTAGAAAGATAGGAAGAGGGGAGCAGGGTGTGCGCATTGAAGCTAGCCAAGAATCAAATAAATGAGAAGAACGAGGACAGGACTAGCAACTATTTGGCAACATCATTTAGCAGCTAAGCAAGCTAAGCGTGTTAATTCAGTACACATTTGACAAATTTAATAAGTTTGGTAACGATCAGTCAACATATCATATCCACTTCAAATTCTCTAAGACTCTAAAACTTGATTCAAGAACTAAAGAATCCCTTCCACAGAAATCCGTGTATTTAAATTATTTCATGTATGAGTTTAGCTAGCTATGCTAAACAGACAGATTTAGTTCATCAAATAAAGCAATAAGAATTCTGGAGACTAGTTTATGGGTATTCACTTAAGAAGCTATGCAAGAGTAGGAAATTGAGGAATTAATTTTTTTGTAAACCAACATGAAAGAAAAAGGAAAGATACTTGGGGTTGCGGAAAGGACGTTACAGTTGAGGCTGGTAGGAATAAGTGACTGTTATGTCCTTTTACAAAGAACTGCAGAAGAGGAAAAAAAAGGGGTTTTCTTTTCCATAGTTCTGTAGAACAGCAGAGCACCATAGAAAATTAATCCATTTGTTAGAGCTGAAATTTGTGGAGGCATCAATGGAACTTCAGAGAAAGTGAAAAATTCTTATCATCTTCTTTTACATTTAAAACTTGTGACATGTGTGTTGAATTTAATGCTGAATGTATTTTTGGGAGAAAGGATAATACAGGATGCTGCCGCAAAACTTAGGGGAGGGAAGTAAAAAAGGGGAAGGAAAGAAAGCATAGGAGGTTATCCACATGCAGTCATGTGTGGAAGAACAAACAAGTTCAGACTTCAGAGTAGCACTAGGATACTTTTTGCACTTCAGAGTTCAGAGTAGCACTTATCCAGACTATCATTATGGTAATTTTTGACTTTTTTTTATAAGGTCATTTATACGTCTTGTTTATTTTCTTTCAATGGGATTTGTCGTGTTCGCACTTTCTTATTTTTCTCTGTTTGTTAAAGTAGTTTATATTTAACTTTTAGAAGAGATTGGGTTCATTAGGACGGAGTAGATGACAAGGGAGCTTTGCTATGATTTAAACATTAAAGAAATGATTTCCCTACAAGTGGGTTTGTTGAAACTTTGATTAGCTTCACAGTGACATCTCACATCATTCTTGCTTTTCCAAAAACCTCCGGTTTTCCTATTCGTTAATCAAAAGAATGAACTAGGATACTTTTTGCACTTGACTAATGAAGAAACAGCCCAGATACAGACACATTCAACATAGACTTCTAGCCCAGATATAGACTTCTAGAACAAGAATAAGTCAAAAAAAATTGAAACCATAAGCATCAAAGAGATAATAAATTGGCCTCAAACTTTTCCCATGAGCTAAATAATTATACTCATTACAGTTGGTATTAACCTTTTCCATTTTTAACAGCTTATCTTTAAAATTGCAAGTCTACAGATATTACCTTATGAGGTGGTCAAGCAAATGTTGTCAACATGTGCATGGAGCTCAATTTGCTTAGCAGATATCTAAGAGGAAATAAAGCAGTCATCTGACTCATATCTCATCAACTATGCATATCTGGACCATATAACCAAGTGGTTGATTTCCAGCAAGTAATGTCATCATTAACAGAATTAACAAAAACATGGACACAGTAATTTGGCCATCTTTTGTTGTTTGAGTCATAAGATAAGAGTTGTAACCTTATTCAACAAATTTTTGATCTCCACAAGGCGTGAAATGACTGGATGATCACGCACTGGTTGTCCCTCGGATTTGAGAAGAAGATAGAAGGTGATAGCTTGGCAATATGACAGCAGAAGTAGCTTCTTCACCTCAATGTAGTGCATCCCACCTTTTATCATATTCTCTCCACTAATCTTAACAGAGAAAACTTGGAAGTTAAATGCTGACACGTGCAATATCATTCCAAGATCAACCTATCTTACAAAAGGCTGCATTCAGTTTCAGACTAGGAGAACAGCTGACACCATTGTTATATGAGTCAACTCTCGCTGTTATAACTATACTAGTCAGTTGGCACTACTCCAACTCTCCAACCAATCATTTCTAAAGCTTAATTATTTCATCCTTTCAGCAGAACACCTTTATACCAGTATCAGAGCCAATGCAACTACTAACTATAGAGGTTTTACACCGCCGACCCAGAAGTGTTCAAAAGGAACCACAGCCAAGCAGGTCTAGAATGTAGCAGTAGATTTCGCAATGTAAATTCAATCCTTGATCCACTTGGCTACATCCAACCCCTCACCTACTTACATTCCATTTTTACATTATTAAAATCAGAAAACAAAAGATTCAAGTTAGAATAGTTCTCTTCTTTCTTATTTCAATGACATCATTATTTCCAAGATAAGAAGATGAAGACACACAAAAAATGAAGTCATAATTAGATATTTTTTAAATGAAACAAAAATAAAAAAGATATAGTAATATTAGCAACAAGAGGAACAAGTTTATTTCTACAATTTTAAATAAATACAAAATCAGAGTAGAATACTCAAAATAGAATCTCGCAGAAGCACTCAGACGATTTTTTTTTTTAGATGTACTCAGAAATTCCAGTAGCATAATGAGGAGACCAAGTAACCTGTAGCTAGCGGAATTTCACAATGCACATACCTTGTTGAGTATAGGATTAACTTTGTTATCAAGCTGCTCAAGCGCTTCACTAAGCTCAGATAGCAAACCAACCAATTCAGGTGCAGAACTGTAATCACAAAAAGATCAGAGTCAAGCATAATCTAGCCTGCAAGCAATTGATGTTCGCTACCTACCAGAGATGATCTAACATCTAGACATCTAGCCAATGACAGTAGTCAGTAAGTTTTTTTTTATGAAGCAGTAGACTCAGTAAGCTTTTCTGTTCAGTATGGTGTTCAATACTCTCAACCCTCAAGTCCTCCATCCCAACTATCTAAAACTTCCTACTGAAACCTGAAGAAATATACAACCTGATCCCTTTTTAAATGGCTAAATTGAGGACATCGCAGAGATGAGTCCTCAAACATTATCGTCATTACTGAAGTCTGAACTGAGCAAAACATTGGGTTTTTGTTCTTTGTCAATTTCCACAACCTTTACCAGTAAAATTAAGCATACACTGTTAGTATGACACCTTAATTGATCACCTGCCTTTTTCTCTTCTATTTGTTTAGAATCATAGTGATATCTATTTCAAATTTATAAAAAACGCTAGCAACATTCATGGTAAATGATAGTGACTATAACCTATGTGCCTCCCTCCAGAATTTTCCATATTGATATTATCATGATGCTTGGTGACATGACATAATCTTGTTGCCAATGACAAGCAATAAAACTTAAAAGAAGCAACATGTCACAATGAAATTAGCATATGCAGGATAGAGAAGCTCGCCTATAGACAACATCCATTTGCTCTTCTTTCGTCAAAGCATTCAAATCCTTCTGCACTTCCTCGTAAGCAGTGCCAGTTTCATTTTTGGCTTCTCCATCTGCAGAAACTGCTAATCCAGATTTTCCTTGGGCCAAAATTTCCTGCAATGTTGTCCATAAGAATGCACATCCGACCACAATAGATAGAAATAAATCATCCAATGAATGTTGTATAGAAATTGAAACTCTTACCTCCAATGTAAGCTCCTCTTCATCATCTTCAAGACCAAAATCCTCTGCAGATAAGGATTTAGCTTTCTTCTGCTGCAATCTCAAGACCTCTGCCTCTTCCTCCGCGATAAGGTCCTCATCACTTGACTCTTGCTCGGGACCCTAACAAACAAAATGTTCAAACATCAAGTACTGAACACAAATGCCAACATGATCAAAGGACTATGTTACAGGTGCATTTGAAACATTAAGGAGAGGATATTCCTCAGACATCAGATTATTTTTTACGCCAGTAAATACTGGATTCTCCAAGCATGCCGTATATAATGTCATAATAAAATAAAAATGAACCAAATAATTAGGCAAAATCCTACCTGCTTATCTTGATAATAATAGATATTCTTTCCTCTTCCCCACAGAGGCCTCTCTTCTTTCTCCTCTTCAGCTTCATCGTGCATTTCATCCTCAACCCCGCCCATTGTAGCTCGTAAATATTTTTGTGTCCTTGCAACTAAAGTAAAAATAGGTACTCAAATTAGATATTAAAAAATTGCCCCAAGCAGAAGATGCAAAAAAGAGGCAAACAGTAAGAGATCGAGAACCAAAACAAATGAAAAAAACTAGAATTTGAAGGAAAACAATCAGCTTATCAATTCAGTCAGATGAGAATGGAAAGAACTTTTCTGCTGCCATTTATGTGTAGCAGCTCAGTGCAGAGAAACTCATATTTAGGAGCTGCAGTAGAAATAGCATAACTTAGTGGTTAGACCTACTCAGCTTCGTGCAGTATTTACGCAGTTCGAACACGTCATTAATTATTTAATCTCCGAACTAATTAGCATCAATTCACTAATCAAACAATAGGAATTGCATAATTCTTCCCACAGCCACCAACACCACCCCACGTGCATTTTCAAAATCTTAATGACAGGTTGAAATAGTACAAGCTGTTATTTTTTTCTCTTCTGCTTTATTTTTGCTTCTTCTTTTCTGGGACAGGAAACTCCTAGAATAAATATAAGCTAATGATCTGTTCTAAGCTGCCTTCAGAAGCATTCAAAAGGAACATCAGAAAAGAATTCATAACGGAAAAAAAAGGATATGCAATTCAGCTAAGATATTTCTTTTCAATAGGAAAAAGCAGTCAGAAGTTCGAGTTTAGTTGCACACTTTTAGCACCAAGGCCAGTAAGTTCAGCATCATCAAGGTCGTCATCTTCATCCCCCTCATCTTCATCCTCCTATATAAAAGGAAACAGTTACCCAACTTTGAGCAATTAGTTGACTTGCTTGCATCAAAATTAGCAATATGATTACTTGATACAGTTTATAAACTTTCAGTATAAAGATAAAAGTTGGAAAAGAAAACCTGTATCACCTTAAGATCATACACAGGATGCTCATTATCTTCATCCGACTCTGCATCATCTTCATTAACATTCAGTGGGATCATGTCTCTCTGTTCATGAACTACATTTAAAAAAGTAGATCAGTAACATAAAAAAGCATTTTCTCTGAAATTCTCTCTCTCCCCGTGGAAGGCAAGCACACAAACAAATGCAAACTACTAGCAATTATAAACTATAAACCTCTGTCTTGTCTTATACCTAAAAAACAAATAAAACTTCAACTGGACATAAACAGAGGAAAATTTTGGCTCAAAAGATGATATTTCGTTGCATTCTTTCTTCTATTTATTTCTAACTTTTTACTGCTATAAATATCAACCAGCCAATATGAAAAGTAAATTCTCAGCTCTAAGAAATCATTTATTTTAATATTTTTTTTTCTTTCTTGTGGTTACTTGTAGGAGCATTAAAACTGAAGATATCAAAGCCCTTAATAAACTTTAACTCGGCATAACACAAACTAAAGTTTGAGCTCAGAAAAATGTGTTTTTCCATCCTTTTTGTTGTGCATTTACAGTTAATATCTTAGGAGCAAATCTTTAATATCAACCCCCCACCCCACCAAAAAAAACTATTAATGGAGAGAAACTTTTCAGCTCAAAAAGAAATCATTCTTCTTTTTATTTCTAATTTGTTTCCAGTTTTCTTCTTCAAATCTTATTATTGAATTGCTAAACTTTGAGCTGTAAAACTGGAATCAAAAACCCTGAACACAGTTCAACTGGGCATACGATAAAAATGAAATATTGAGCTCAAAGATATATCATTCTCATTCTTTCTAGCAACTATTGCAAATAACAAAGCAGTAAAGCTGAAGATTCTAACACACAAATGTCCTTCAAACTTATAACAGAGATAAAACCTTCAGTTCAAACGATAATCATATTAGCTTCATTCTTCATTGTTTTTTCAGCCACAAAGCCTTTAAAAAAAAAACTAAAAACCCCCCAAAATCACTTCAACTGGGTAAAACAAAAAGTATATTTTTCGCTCAAAAACCCATTTTTAGCATAATTATTTCTTGTATATGTTGCTAAATTTACCATTTACTTCCAATTCTTCAACCATGTAGCTAGAAACTGAAATAAAATTCAACTGGGGTTTAATAAAAAGAAGTTTTTCCACTAAAAAAAAAGCCATTTTTGCAGGGAAACTTACAGGCATCGATAGCATCATTCATCATATCATCATCTTCATTGTAAAAATCACGTTTTGCTTTTTTTGGAGCGTTGTTGTTTTCCTTCTTCTTGAACTTTCCTGCTTTCTTTCCCATTATGTATAATACTGTAGGAATGAGGCAAAGGGTTTAAGAAACCAAAGAGGTTAAAACCCTTTTGAAGGGAATTGTTGTATGAAGTATGAACCAAACGAACAATAAGAGAACGGCCGCCAAGGGTGGGGACTGGAATTGAGGCCGCGACCGGAGGGTTTTTCTTTCTTAAAGCCAAGGGGAAACATACACGAAAAATAAATTTCTATCAACCAATTTTCGGGAGATTTTAGATTCAAACTTTTTAAAATTTTGACTGAATATTTGGATATAAAGAATTTATAAATTCAAAAACTATAGAAAAAAAGTTAAAAAATAATTCGTTTAATTTTAAAAATTAAATTTAGTACATAAATTGAGACGGAGAGAGTAGTGCACAAGAAGAAGTTGAAATATCATTTGTAATGACCAAAACAAAATACTATTATTTATTAAAAAAATAAACAAGAAATCTTTTTTTTAAAATTTTATATTCAGTATTAGGTACCCGTATTGGAGCCTGATTATATTTGGATTCATATTGGGTAAAATCCCTTTCGAGAGAAACACTCCCTGCCAATTATTTTTCTATACTCAAGATTCGAACTCGACACCCTTGATCAAGAGTAGAGCAATATCATCCACTACATCATATACTTCGATTGTTAAACTAGAAATCTTAAATCTCATTGCACCAAAAATTTCACTATACACGTGTAGTTTCTCTATGATTTTTTTTTTTTTTGAGTTTGATGAATTTCTTTTTGGTGTTTTTTTGTTATATTTCTTTTGTTCGTAAATTTCGTTAAATTTTACTATCATATCTTGTTAAATTTTGATAAAGATAAAAAATGCTCATTTTTAATTAAATTAAATATATAAAAAAACTACTTAGAAGCATATTCAAGAGACTAATTCCTCGGCAAGTGTATTGCATATGTATGCCGAGTCATATAGTACACAGTTCTATAAATATAATATTAATATTATTGTTTCTCATAAAAATGGATAACAACTGAATTTATACGTGGCTTTAATGACACGTGATTTTACTTGGCACAAATTGATAAAATATATAAATTGATATTGAAATTGATTGCAAATAAAAAGAAGAAGAAAAAAAAGCAACCTGAAATAAATGTAGCTTTGGCCCTCGAGCTAGGTCACCATCGAAATAAACGAATATCCTACTGGAAAATATAAACAGAATAACAGAGAACTGAAAGCTTAAGAGAAATGTGGTATATTGCTTTGTATTGTGTGCTACTTATGCCTTTTACAAGTGATCAAATCTTATGTTTATAGTAGGGGAGTCCTACCTTTTACACAATTCTATATACAGTATTTGGAACTTAGGAGCGTGATCGGAATGCATTTTGGAGGTCCGTGGAAGATTTAGGCATGAATTGGAGAAATTGAGATTTCGGCATTACCGGTTGATAGGTAAGATTTTTATATAGAGCTCGGAATGAAATTCCTAAAGTTGCAATAATTCCGTCAAGTCATTTGGGATGTGTGTGCAAAATTTCAGGTCATTCGGACATGGTTTGGTTGGGTTTTTTTATCAATGGCGTAATCTAAAGAATTTTGGGGTTCCTAGGAATGAATCCAATTCAAATTTGATATTTCGATGTTGTTTTGAGTGTTCCGAAGGTTGGAAAAAGTAAGAATAAGGTATTAGGATATGTTTGTGCTTTTGGTTGATGTCTCGAGGGCCTCGGGTGAGTTTCGGATGATCAATCGGACCATTTTGTGCCTTAAAAGATAGTAGAAAGTTGAAGGTTTAGTATTGAAGGAAATTACTCTACGCGATCGCGTAGAGTGTCTTGCGATCGCATAGAAGGAATTGAGGAGGGCGTCTAGTTGTTCTTCGCATTCGCGATTGGAGGCTTGTGATCGCATAGCATGGGAGAATTGTTCATCGCCAACGCGTGAGGGAAGTCGCGTTCGAGTCAATTGGACTTGGGTCTTGGCAGGTCATTTGTGCATTGCGAACGCGGGGTTATGTCCGCGATCGCATAAGGTTATTTCATCTGGTCATCGCATTCGCGTGGTCCTTGTCACGTTCGTGTAGTGTAATTTTGGGAAGTTTAAGATTTGTTCTTTGCAATCGCAAGGGAAGTGTCGTGATCGCGATAAAGGAAATGTAGGACTGGGCATAATGTTTTAAGTCGTCTTGTTCGCGAATGTAGGTCTATTTTCACTCATAGGTGCTCATTTTGAGAGGTTTTTGAAGGATATTGAAGATGGATTCAAGGGAAAACGATTGCAGGTAAGAATTTCGGACTAACAACTCGATTATTGTGAAATTTACCCAAAAAATCATGGAAACTTAAGCTAAAAATGGAAGAACTAGGGCTTGGAATTTTGGACTTTGATTGGGGATTTGGGAGACCATTTGGAGTCGGATTTGAGAACTTTTGATATGTATGAACTCGTGGGGAGACGGAAAATCTATTTATGTAAAAATTTCTGAGTTTCGAGAAGTGGGCTCGGGGCTTGGGTTTTGCTAATTTCAGGATTTTTGGTATTTTCGATTGTTTTTGCTTGGGTTGTGTTCCCTTAGCATATTTTGATGTCCTCATTCTGATTTTGGATAGATTCAACGTGCATGGAGGCCGATTCGAGGGGCAAAGGCATTGCGAGCTAGAGATTTAGCCGATTCGAGGTGAGTAGTGGTTGTAAATAATGTTCTGAGGGTTTAAATCCCCGGATTGCACGTCGTAGTGCTATATTGAGGTGAGGCACATGCTTGATGACGAGTGTGGAATCGTGTACTACTGAGAATTGTTACTCGGTCCGTCCCGACTGATGATTTCTTCACTGTTTTGATTTTATACTTGAACTCAGTCATGTTATTTTTCACTGTTATCAAAACTCACCAATTTTATTTTGCTTTGACACTTGAAATGATATTTCAAATATTATTTTGGGCTGAGCATCATGTTTTACTGTTACGAGTGACTTATGTGATTTTAACTAAGTAAGGCTAAGGGCCTGTATTATAAGGATACTTTTGGGTCGGGTTGCACGCCGCAACAGTGAGATACTGATTTGATTATGAGGTTGAGGGCCTGAGATATGTACGCCACGAGGCGGCTTGTGATTGATATGAGGCTGAGGGCCTAGATTTGATGCTACGAGATAGCTTGATATTGCGCTTAGGACGTAAGGGGCCCCTCCCAGAGTTGGTACACCCCTAGTGAGTGCGGGTACCTATTGTGACGTGAGATATAATCCGAGGGGCTAATATTGTACTATGTGATTGCCCGAGGGGCTGATAATGTTCTATGTGATTGCCCGATGGGTTGGTACCGTTCTATGTGATTGCCCGAGGGGCTGATATTGTTTTGAGATATTACCCGAGAGGCGGAGTTATTAACATTGTGCCCGAGGGGCGAACCCTTGTGTTTATCTTTCATATTTACTTGTCATTTCACCTGCTAAACTAAGGTATTTGTGCCCGAGGGGCGGATTTCACTAATTATTTTGCATTCATTTGCATAACTTTTGAAAAGGTCATTTTCAAAGAAATTTCCAACTGAGAATAGATTTTGCAGTTTTACTGCTTTCTTATTGGTTTTGTTCTACTTTTATACATCATGTTGATATGCTTTACGTGATTTCTTATCGTTCAGTTCTTATTTACCTTTATTACTCACTGAATCGGAGTACTCACTTTACTCCCCCTGAACCTTATGTGCAGATTTAGGTATTTCTGAACCCGATAGCGAGTATTGGTTGATCAGAGGCAGAGTCATCGGAGTTTAGCAAGGTAGCCAACGTCCGTAGCATTGCTTTTCTCCCTCTTTATTCATTTATCTGTACTCAGTATATTTTAGACTCTTCAGCTGTAGTTAGACCCTAGTAGACACTCGTGACTTGTGATACCCCGATGTTGGGCTGTATTTATTTCCGCATATTTATTTAAACTCATATTATGAAATCTCTCATTATTTGAAAATGGCATTAAACTGACTCATTTAATTGATTAAATTGAATTGGGAATTGTGTCGGCTGGCCTCTTCTTCACGAGATGCGCTATCACGATCAGAACCGATTGGGTTAAGTACAGTAACGAACAAGAATATGATAATTTTAAGTTATGGGTAATGGATTATGGACAAGAAATTATGAGTAATTTTAAGAGATTTGAGAATTATGGGTAATGGATTATGGACAAGAAATTATGAGTAATTTAAAGAGATTTGAGAAATTTCTGCTTTTTATTAATGTCACGACCCAATTTTCATACTCGATCATTATGGCGCCTCTCGTGAAGACAAGGCCAACCAACTAACCCAAATCCTTCCTTTAACCATTTTTAATCATAAATGAATAGAAAAGTACAACTTAATGGCGTTAAGAACTATTAATTACAACCCGACCGGGGTGTCACAAGTCACAAACATCTAAATAAGGCTGAACAACCTTACAGGGCCAATGATATATGTAAAATAAAATTTGGAGTTCAAAAGATAAAGTTCGGTGCCACGAACGTTGGCGGTCACCTTGAACAACTACATTAGTAGTACCTTCAATTCGCTAATAACCTACTCCCGGGTGAACAATACCTGCAACTGCACGCGAGGTGCAAGGAGTAAAGTGAGTACTCCAACTCAATGAGTAATAAGAGTAAATAATAACTGAGAGGCAAGAAATCACGTAAGAGCACTCCATCATGCAATATGGGACAACATAACCCTTTGAGAAAACAATAAATCCGGGAAAATCCTTTAGAAAATATCTGACTTAGTTTAAAAACCTCTTTTGAAAATATCTTTTTTCCAACAGTCAAGCAAATGAATGCAAAATGAGATAGTGCAAGTTCGCACATAAGTCAGCCCTCGGGAGCAGCACTCCATTAACATATAACACCAGGATATCTGGTAACAGTGCAAGAAATAGCATGGATGTCAATGGTATGAGAGTGCTAAATGTCATGCCACGTAGTACAAGCAGGAAACGATGCGTGAATACAATAAAATGCAGATGACCGCTGCAGCGTGCAACCCGATCTATTTGGGTACCCGCGCTCACTGTGGGGGGGTCAGACTCCGAAGGGACTCCTACAGCCCAAGCGCAATATCAATATCACACCACCGCGACGTGCAACCTGATCCATGCACAGTCCAAAAATGCACATAAGCCACATGGTCAATACCAAAATACTAGTTCTCAGCTCAAAACATCAGTAAAATATCATTTAAGTTTTCAAATCTTAGAAAGATAACTGAGTTTGCAAAATAGTATTTAAACCTTGGACTGAGATCAAATAATATGCAGAGTAATGCAACAATAGTGATATCAATCCCTAAAGGATTCAATTAATCAACACGAAGCCCAACACAAGGCAATCAACCCAAATCATGATAATATCAAGTAGTTTCAATCAAATACGTAGTAATTTCATCAATCGGGACAGATTGAGTCCCAATCCCCAACAGTGCTCTACCCCACGCCCATATTCGGCGTGCAAGTGACATCAATACAGCACTATGATGTGCAAATCCGGGGTTTCAAACCCTCAGAATATCATGTACAAGTATTACTCACCTCGAACCGGTGAAATCTCTAGCCCGCGCCACCTTTGCCCCTCAAACTTGCCTCCACGCGCGTCGAATATAACTAAAATCAAAGCGAATATATCACAAAAGGCTAAGGGAATATAACCCAATCGAAAAACTCGAAAAAATATCAAAAATCACGAAATTAGCAAAATCCGAGTACCGGGCCCACTTTTCGAAATCCAAAAATTTTTACATCAATACGATCCTTATCTCTCCACGAGTCTATACATATAAAATTCATCAAAATCAGAGCTCAAATGGGCCATCAAATCCAAATTTAAAATTCAAAATCCCAAGCCCTAGTTCTTCCCCTTTTAGCTAAGATTCCATGAATTTGTAGGTTAATTCCACAATTAAGTCATGTTTTGGGTCCATAGACTTACCTCCAATCTATCCTCTTCGAATCCCTCTTTAATTGCTCCTAAGAAGCTCTAAAAATACCCAACAATGGAGGAAAATGACTTAGGCTCACGGATGAAATATCATTAGAACATTCTGCCCCAGATATTTCCTTCTTTGCGAACGCGAGGGTCCTCTCGCGTTCGCGATGACCAAATTTCCACCTCCGCCAAAACAACCTACACGAACGTGAAGGTCTGGGACCTTAAGCATACACGAACGCGTCTCTCTTACGCGAACACTCTACGCGGTCGCGACCTGGAACGCGAACGCGGTAAAAAAACTAAACGACCTTCCACGAATGCAAGACACTAAACGCGAACGCGAAGGCCAAAACTACCTATCCCTAAAATTCCTTCTACGTTTTCGTGACTCACCCATGCGAATGCGAAGAACAATTTTCTGCAACACAAACAAGTGAAAAACCTGCAAACCTTAAAGTCAAAAAAGGGTTCGATTGATCATCCGAAACCATCCCGAGGCCCCCGGAACCTCAATCAAAAAAACTAACACCTCCTAACACCTCATAAGAACTTGTTCTAGTCCTAGAAACACATCTAAAAACACTACAATCATCAATTCACGATGGATCCAAGCCTAAGCTAAATCAAAACATCCAAAACTCGCATTCGATCACAAACCCAACATAAATACCTCCGAATCAACTAAAATTTTGCACACACATCCAAAATCACCTAACGAAGCTACTGAAACTCTCGGAATTCCATTCCGACCCTCGGATCAAAATCTTGCATACCAACCGAATTTCGCCAAAATCCTAACTTCGCCAAAAATAGGCTAACTTCAACACCGAGCTTCCAAAATAAATTCTGACCGCACTCCTAAGTCACAAATCACCTCCGAAGCTAACCAACTCACCGAGAATCACATCCGAGCCATATAAGTCAATAGTCAACATTCAGTTAACTCTTCCAACTTAAGCTTTTCTTGAAGAGACTAAGTGCCTCATTTCTTATCAAAACCATCCCAAATCAACTCTCACACACCCCATGTCGATAATGAAATATGAAGAATCAATAAACGGGGAAAATGGATCAGTAACACATGAGACGACGGGTCGGGCCGTCACATCCTCCCTAACTTAAACAAACGCTCGTCCTCGAGCGTACCCAGAGTTGTACAGAAGCAACTTAATGGCTGAACTACTTTACCAAGTATATACCCGGGGCGATCCCTAGCCACCCTATCTCGCATAGGTACTATAACACAATTTAGCAAAAATTTTCACAGTCCATCTAACCCATAATCGTAGGATCGCATTGCACCTTCCTAAATCACATCTATACTCGAAATAAGCCTGAACCAACTATAATAACTCATACATGCAACCTCAGGTGCAATCATATGATATACTACATAACCTAAACACTCGAAACAATAACTTATATTTATAGCATTTACCCACAACACCCGAATTACCGGTGGAAAAACCTCTTATCAACCAAGGCCTTATTCCAACACTTGCATATGTTGGATAATACGCTTAACGCTAGAGGGGGGGTGAATAGCGTTATAAAAAAATTTAGCGTAAACTTGCGGAATTTGAAATTTGCAGGAAATAAATAAATGCGTTAAGTAAACAAAAAGGAAAGAACGCACCGATGTATTCTGGTTCACCACAACAAGTGGCTAGTCCAGTCCCCGAGAGACTCTCTCGAGATTTTCCACTAACTTGTCAAGCTTACGGGTGCTCAACAAACCTTTACAACTTAAGGACACAAGCCTTAACACCTTTGCTCGGAGATACAACACTCCAAGACTTCACTGTTAAGCTTACAGGTACCTAACCAACCTTTACAACTTAAGGACACAAGCCTTAACACCTTTGCTCGGAGATACAACACTCCAAGACTTCACTGTTAAGCTTACGGGTGCCTAACCAACCTTTACAATCTGAGGACACAAGCCACAACAATCTTGCTCGGAGATACAACACTCCAAGACTTCGACCAAGGAAACACAAGTTCCTTACAACAAGAGAATCACAATTCTCTTCAAGTGTACAAAACACTAAACACTCAAACAAAACACTCCTTAATGAGTAGATATGAGTAAAAGAAGTAAGCTCAAGATCACAACAACTTTGAACAAGAATATGGCTCTCAAAACTTATGTAATGAATATAAAATGATAAGCAATAGAGTATGCAAGCTTATAGCAATTGTATGATCAGTTGTTGTGTGTTATTATGTTTAAAACACTGAAATGAAGCTGTATTTATAGTTGAAAAACTTGGCATTACCGTTGCCTAATTGCCAATTAAGAGTTGCTGATTTTACTGTGTGACAATCGATTGTCAAGAAGTCACAATCGGTTGTTTGCCAATCGTTGCAGAAATCAATCCCAGATTTTACGCTTAACAATCGATTGTCCAAGATCAACAATCGATTATTGGTAACGTTCACAAAATCATTTTCAGATTTTACGCAAAATAATTGATTATACAAAATCAATAATCGATTATTCAGCAACGTTCAAAAAAATCCTTTCCAGATTTTAATTTCAATAATCGATTGTACAAAATCGACAATCGATTATTCAGCAACGTTCAAAAAATCTTTTCCAGATTTTAATTTCAACAATCGATTGTACAAAATCAACAATCGATTACCTGACGGTATTTGAAAACTTTACGACAACGGTCAGCTTCACAATCGATTGTGCAATGTTAACAATCGATTATTTATCAGATTTTGAAAATCATTTTAGACACTGCCTCGTGACAATCGATTTTTATATACTCACAATCGATTATTTAATAACTTTGAAAAAGTCTGGAAGACACTGCCTCAACACAATCGATTGTCATATGTTCACAATCGATTATTTTGTGACTTTGAAAAGTCTGATGGACACTGTCTCTTCACAATCGATTGTCATTAGCTTCACAATCGATTATTATGAGTTTTGAAAAACTTTGATGTACACTGCCTCATCACGATCGATTGTCATAAGGTTCACAATCGATTGTCATGCAGGTTTGAAAAACCTGATGCTCACTGCCTTAACACAATCGATTGTCATTTAGTTCACAATCGATTGTCATGCAGTCTTGGCTTAACATAATCGATTATCATAAGTACATAATCGATTATCTTAGTCCAGATTTTAGAGGCATGTTTAAAAATCATTTTGACTAAAGTAAATATGCATGATTTAAAATCATTTAGCATTAAATAAAATATGCATGATTTTGTAAAAATAATTTTACGAGAGAAGCCATGTCATGAGTCAAGTTGTCGGACCAAGATCACAATTAAGAACGACTCATTTAAACTATAAAACTTTGTATTGTGCTTGAATCTCGTAATCCACCAATTGTGCGCTTGTACTTGAACTTCGTCATATATCAATTTGCGCTTGTTTGTCATTCATCAAAACCTACACATAAGAACACACGTTTTAGTATAAAGCCTTGAGAACGTGTTTCCAACAATTTCCCCCTTTTTGATAATGACAAACTTTAAGCGGGATATGCAACTTAAACAATTTATAATGACGATTCAAGACATGCATTTGTTCCCCCTCAATATATGTATTCCCTCTCAATTTAAGCTTATAAATATTGAGAGTGCATACCCGTTATCTTCCCCTTTTTGCCATTAGCAAAAATAATATAAGAAGATGCCAAAGATGTAAATAAAACTTGTTTATTTATTGGAAAGAAAAAATAATTACATAAGGAGGGGACAATAAAACATATCACAATAGAACCAAAAAAAAACAGAGAAATCATTCATCATCATTTCCCGCCTCATCGTCCGGCACTGCTTCAAAGGGAACAAGACCGGCATATGGATAATCAACATGGTCAAAATATCCATGGATCTCATTTGTCAATTGACCAACAGAGGTGGTCAAGGAAGCAATTTGGTCGGAAATGGATTGGAGAGTGGGCTCTTGAGGCGGACGAGTTCGACGGGTTGGAGGAGGAGCAGGCGCTGCATGATCACCGTCATGATGAAAGGAGGATTCTGAAATTTCCCACTTCTTGGTACTCTTTTTGAGAGGACCGTTGGAAGTGATGAATCCGGAGGCTTCAAGAAAATTCATGATGAGGAGAGCATAAGGAAGAGGCCTATCATCTCCGATAGCGTCACGCATGTGAATCTTGACAAACCGACACCAATTGATGTTAGCTCCGGTTATTATGGCATGCATGAGCTTGGTGTCCTCTTGGGAAATGGTAGTATGGTTATGCTTGCGAGGCTTGAGGACTCGGGTGATGAAATAGAAAATCAACCGATAATTTGGATCCATTCCCGTAATTGTAGGACGACGGGAAGAAAGATTTGGATCATAAGAAGTAAGTCCGGTTTGATGTAGGAGGACCGTTTCATCAAAAAGGGCTCCGGCCTCTCCGATGTACCGAAAAATGTCTTCACCATTATGAGGAAGACGGGCAATGGTATGAAGGTTTTCATCGGAAAGAAGAATTTGAACACCATTTATATTTGTCACAAGCTCACCGTCATCATCCTCATGAAGGTTGGAGTAAAATGCTTGAATCAATGTAGTATTGATGTAAGGATGGGTAAGAAGTAAGAAGTCAAGAAGTTGACAATTTTTGAGCATATTTGCAGCAGGGCCATAAGATTCAAGATACTTGTTGGTTGAAAAGCGGGGAGGAAGAATGTCGCGCTTTTCAAATTTTGTTAAAAATCGAGTAAGCTCGATGTCAGAATTAAAGTATAGAACGGAACCATCTTGATAAGGATAGTTTGGAGCAGCAGAGGAGGATGCACCATGCCTAGCAGAACGGGAACGTTTGGAGTGACGGCCCGACATTTTCACTGAGTATTGCTGGAATTTGCAAGAGACTTGAAAGAATTTTGATAGTTTGAGAGCTAAAGTTGATGCTTGAGTGAATAAAAATGAACATATATGGAGCCTATTTATAGAGGGGAGAAAGGCATTTCATTAATGGAAGAAATTTGCAGAAAATTGAAAGCTGAAACAGTCAGAAACGGTAAAAATAAATCTTACTGACCGTTAGACAATCGATTGTTGGAATGAGATAATCGATTGTCATTAAGATTTGACTGAATCTCGGAACTGACACAAATCGATTGCAGAACCAAACGGTAAAAAAAAATTTGAATTACTGACATGAAATAATCGATTGTCAAAATGTGGTAATCGATTGTTATGTTACAGTGAGCACAGAAATTTTCTGATTTTGAGAATAATCGATTATATTTTGAAACAATCGATTGTTTTGGAAAAGCATTGCTGAATGGCTGAGACGGAAATTGATTTTGCAGTTAAAGAATCAATTAATTAACAAAACTGCATAATAAACATAAACCATAAATAATCGATTAGTGATACTGCTAATCGATTTTCTGCACAGTAAGATAATCGATTATTTGCTTGGAACAATCGATTGTTCTGTGCCAAAACTTAATAATTCCCCCTACCTTTAGGGTGATACCTGCAAAATAGAATTAAACGTCTCCGACGCTCAAGTCAGTAATTAAAATATAAATGCAACCTAAAATGTATGCATTTAGATCAACGTTTACCCGCATTCAATACTTCATTTGGACATGATTTATATTTAGCACAACATTAAACGCTAAATATTTTATCAAGTCTACTAGCAATAAGGTAAAGTGAGGAACGATCATACCTGTGTAGTTCTTGGTATTGCCCGTCTTACCTTTCACATTTTTGTCAAGATGGTCATCTAAAATTCATTGAAGTGACCATTGGTTTGGTGTTGCTCTTTTCGAATTGATTTGGCAACTCCTTGTGACATTTAGATGGACAAATGAAAGTTCCCTCTTTCATTTGCTTAATTTGCAGCTCCAAGAAGAAATTAAGCTTGTCTATCAATGATATCTCAAATGCGATTTACAGATTCCTTGCATGACACTTATTAGTTGCTCCAAAGTAATACAAATATTTTCTACGATATCATTTTCCACAAGATTTGGAATGCAAGATATTAGTGGCATGAGAGTTTAAAGAAAATAACATTGCCAATATAGAGAGTTGTTTTGAAATTCTATCATCAAGAAGATAGTAAACTTCATGCAATCTATTTCCCCTTAATCAGAAATTTATCAAGACATACCAACATAGATATACCAATTGTTATAAAACAATGATAAACCCATTTGTTGGATGACATAACAAGTGTACCAAAAGTTATTTTAGTAACAGTGATACAAATTGTTATTTTTAGTAAAGCATATTACAAACGAGTATTGACTGTTAACAGATCAACCATACATCGAATTTTGAAGAACATACCAACCATTATCCAGACCAAAGGATGTGTTCATCAAGAGACGATTTTTAACAGAAGGATTTTTGTCAATTGTTAGAAACATGAGACATCTCAATTATTTTTCAAAGCTGATGATAGCATTCATCAAAAACGTGAGTGAAGACTTTTTGAAGAATATGCTAATAGATAATACACACCACACAGTATACTAACAGTTATTTAAACCACATATAGCAATTATCAAATCATGAATGAAATGATTTTATCAAGCTAACTGTTAATACATATCAACAGTTTTGATCTTTTAAAAGCATATAACTAACAAGTAAACTAATTGACACCAATTGTCATTTAACAACACGTTTTCAACATATGAATCAACAAAGCTAATTGATATTGATTGTTGACAAGGATATCTCAATTGTTAACGCACATCAACTATTACGACTAAGCTTATCAAAGATTCAACAATAAGGGAACCAAATTAACAACAAATAAGTCAATATTGGTTGCTAGCACATATCAACAATTCGGTTTTTGTCAAAAATGATAACTAACCGAAATTTCCTCTTGATGCAATGAGGTGTCGTGCTCGGTGCATCTACTATAATACTGTAGCCTTTCAAGCACACCTGCAAAACAGATTAATGATCTTTTGGTACCCATGCCATTTTGGGCCCTTGGGGGTTATGCATATCATAATGATGCGATTGAGTGATATGTCTATGTCGTGTAAAATATGCAGGATCAATATGACCAATACGTCTACAATAATGACAAGTCACGTTGGGGTTATGCATCCTTCTAGGTTCATAGTAACTTGACGGACTAAAATGGTTTACTCTATTTTCAGCATTATGACTATTGCGCGCTTTATGAACATCATTTCTCCTACTATGAGCAGCATTTCTAGAATAATTATTTCTACGTTAGAAATCATTTCTAGGTGCTCTAAAGGGTTCAAAATTCCTTCTAGTATTTGGCCTATAATAAGCATCATTTCTAGGGTAGTTATTTCTAGGTGGTAAGTCATTGCTAGGTCTTCTAAAATGTTCAACATTTAGTCTAGCATGCATATTGGTTCTAGGATTGCTATTTCTAGGATAAGCATTTTTATTATTAGTCCTAGGTTGAGCCTTAGGTTGTTGGGGTTTAGCTTCAACCTTTTCTTTAGGCTCATTCGTAAACCCTATGCCATGCTTGGTTGACTTCAAATTATCAAGAACATCATTCAAATTTTTGTGCGAAGAGTTAAACTTATCTAATGTGCCTTTAAGCCTTTCTACTTCATTTTTGAGATGCAAGCAAGAAGTACACTTTCTAATAGAGCTTTCGGGCTTATCGGCGCTTCTTTTTCCGAAAAACCTGTTTTCCTCTTTCAACTTCTCATTTTCTAAAACCAGTTTTTCAAAATCTTTTTCTTTTAGAGAGAGTTGTTTTTGAAAATCTTTTTCTTGCAACGACACAGTTTTCTGCAATCTTTAATAGTCTTGGAAGCATCAACAAACTCACTATGTAATTTATTATAAGCATTTTGCATTTCTTCAAGCGAGTGAGAGTTGGACGTACTTACCTCTTCTTCTTCGTTTTCCATGAGACATTGGCCAGTTGATTCATCATATGAGCTGTCCGCTTTTTGAGGCATGCTTTCATACATTTCCTCCAGCTTATCCCACATCTCTTTGGCGGTTTTGTAGTGGGAAATTTTCTGATAGTCTTCCTGATTCAAGGCGCTATACAACATATTTATTGCATTAGTGTTGTATTCACTTACCTTGGCTTTCCCAACTTTTGTTGTCATTTGATCACCATGCTTGATGATTTGCCATAGATAAAAGTTGTTGGATGTGATGAAAATTCTCATCCGATCTTTCCAATATGAGTAATTTTTTCCATCAAATATTGGGGGCAACATGTTAAAATCACCTTCACCTATTCCTGCAAAAGAGTCACGAGTAGAAGCCATGGATGGTTCTCTCAAACTGTTAAGTCTTCAGAGAGTTGGGCTCTGATACCAATTGTTAGATAATACGCTTAACGCTAGAGGGGGGTGAATAGCGTTATAATAAAATTTAGCGTAAACTTGCAGAATTTGAAATTTGCAGGAAATAAATAAGTGCGTTAAGTAAACAAAAAGGAAAGAACGCACCGATGTATTCTGGTTCACCACAACAAGTGGCTAGTCCAGTCCCCGAGAGACTCTCTCGAGATTTTTCACTAACTTGTCAAGCTTACGGGTGCTCAACAAACCTTTACAACTTAAGGACACAAGCCTTAACACCTTTGCTCGGAGATACAACACTCCAAGACTTCACTGTTAAGCTTACGGGTGCCTAACCAACCTTTACAACTTAAGGACACAAGCCTTAACACCTTTGCTCGGAGATACAACACTCCAAGACTTCACTGTTAAACTTACGGGTGCCTAACCAACCTTTACAATCTGAGGACACAAGCCTCAACAATCTTGCTCGGAGATACAACACTCCAAGACTTCGACCAAGGAAACACAAGTTCCTTACAACAAGAGAATCACAATTCTCTTCAAGTGTACAAAACATTAAACACTCAAACAAAACACTCCTTAATGAGTAGATATGAGTAAAAGAAGTAAGCTCAAGATCACAACAACTTTGAACAAGAATATGGCTCTCAAAACTTATGTAATGAATATAAAATGATAAGCAATAGAGTATGCAAGCTTATAGCAATTGTATGATCAGTTGTTGTGTGTTATTATGTTTAAAACACTGAAATGAAGCTGTATTTATAGTTGAAAAACTTGGCATTACCGTTGCCTAATTGCCAATTAAGAGTTGCTGATTTTACTGTGTGACAATCGATTGTCAAGAAGTCACAATCGATTGTTTGCCAATCGTTCCAGAAATCAATCCCAGATTTTACGCTTAACAATCGATTGTCCAAGATCAACAATCGATTACTGGTAACGTTCACAAAATCATTTTCAGATTTTACGCAAAACAATCGATTATACAAAATCAATAATCGATTATTCAGCAACGTTCAAAAATATCCTTTCCAGATTTTAATTTCAACAATCGATTGTACAAAATCGACAATCGATTATTCAGCAACGTTCAAAAAATCCTTTCCAGATTTTAATTTCAACAATCGATTGTACAAAATCAACAATCGATTACCTGACGGTATTTGAAAACTTTACGACAACGGTCAGCTTCACAATCGATTGTGCAATGTTAACAATCGATTATTTATCAGACTTTGAAAATTATTTTGGACACTGCCTCGTGACAATCAATTGTTATATACTCACAATCGATTATTTAATAACTTTGAAAAAGTCTGGAAGACACTGCCTCAACACAATCGATATTCATATGTTCACAATCGATTATTTTGTGACTTTGAAAAGCATGATGGACACTGTCTCTTCACAATCGATTGTCATTAGCTTCACAATCGATTATTCTGAGTTTTGAAAAACTTTGATGTACACTGCCTCATCACGATCGATTGTCATAAGGTTCACAATCGATTTTCATGCAGGTTTGAAAAACCTGATGCTCACTGCTTAACACAATCGATTGTCATTTAGTTCACAATCGACAGTCATGCAGTCTTGGCTTAACACAATCGATTATCATAAGTACATAATCTATTATCTTAGTCCAGATTTTAGAGGCATGTTTAAAAATCATTTTGACTAAAGTAAATATGCATGATTTAAAATCATTTAGCATTAAATTAAATATGCATGATTTTGTAAAAATAATTTTACGAGAGAAGCCATGTCATGCGATCGGAATTGAATTTGGAGGTTCGGTGTAGAATTAGGTATGAATTGGCGAAGTTTGAATTTTGACGGATTCCGATTGATAGGTGAGATTTTGATTTGGGGGTCAGAACAGAATTCGAGAGTTGCAGTAGCTCCGTTAGGTGATTTTATATGTGAGGTAAAAATTTCAGGTCATTTGGACGTCGTTTGCTTGGGTTTTTGATCGAATGTGTGTTTCGAAAGTTTTGAAGAAACTTAGGCTTGAATCCGCGGGGAATTGATGATTTTTGTGTTGTTTGACGTGTTTTGATGATTGGAACAAGTTTGTGTGATGTTTTGGGGTAGGTTGGTGTTTTTTATTGAGGTCCCGGGGGCCTCGGGGTAATTTCGGGTGATCAAACATATCGTTTTTTGGACTTGTGTGATTGTTGGTTTTCCAGTTGTGGGGTTGCAGAGAATTCCTTCATCGCATTCGCATGGTATGTGTCACGGACGCGTAGAGTTAAGTTGAGAGGTCAGGAAGTTGTTCATCGCATTCGCGTTTGGGCTACGCGTTCGCGTAGTTGAGAGTTATGGTGAATCGCGTTCGCGGTGCTGGGCATGCGTTCACATAGAAGGAGGAAGGGGCCCAGCCTGGTTACTCTTCGCGTTCGCGATTAAGGAGACGCGTTCACATAGGTATGGAGGCCTGAGCCTTCGCGTTCGTGGGAGACCACATGCGTTCCCAAAGGGAATTTTGTCAGAGGAGATAATTGTGCATCACGAACGCGAGAGGACCCTCGCGTTCGCATAGAAGGAACTGGGCTTTCAGTAAAGGTTAATTAAAGACATTTCATTCACGGCCCATTTGATATTTCCTCCATTTTTAACCACCTCAAGAGCTTTTGGGTAGAAATTGAATAGAGTTTTGACGGGAATCGACTAGAGGTAAGTTTCATGTGACCCAGAAACGCTATTTTATTGAAGGATCTACCTTTGATTGTTGGAAAATTGGGTGAAAATTTGAAGATCTAGGGCTTGGGTTTTGAAATAAAATTTTGGGATTTGAGGGAGAAATTAAACTCCAATTTTGGTAAATTTGATATGTATAGACTCGTGGCGACACGAGGAGTCCGGTGATGTAAATTTCGTAATTTTTCGAGAAGTGGGCCTGGGGCTCGGCTTTTGCCAAGTTCGTGATTTTTGGTTTTTTTTCTAGTCTTTTAGATTGGGCTATGTTTCTTTGGGACATTGCAACGTATTCGTTATGGTTGTGGTCAGATTCGACGCGCAAGAAGGTCGATTCGAGAGGAAAGGGCATTGCGAGCTTGTCTTCGGCTGGCTAGAGGTGAGTAATAGATGTAGATGATGACCTGAGGGTTTGAAACACCAATTTATCACACTGTGACACTATATTGAGGTGATACACGCACTCCATGACGAGTGCGGGGTCGTTTGTGATTGGGGATTGTGGCTTAGTCATCCCCGAGTGGTGTCCAAGTTGTGCTTTGGACTATAAACTGATTACCAAACATCCTACTTGAATTGTTATGATATATTTGGGCTGTGTGCCAACTATTTGAATCCCTTGGGGATTATTATCACTGCTTCTACGATGATTGGCATGCTATATAATTTCAGTCCTGAGTTTAAACACTGTTTCGAGATACTTAGTCACATACCTGAGGTTTTAACGACTTAAATTATAATTTTCTAATAATTGGAACTCAAAACCAAAATCTGACTTTGTTGTATAACTCATATACATATTCTGGACTGAGTGTGGATCGGACTACATGCCACAGTGATGTTACGATGATATTGCGCTTGGGCTGTAGGAGCCCCTCCGGAGTCTCAACCCCCAGAGTGAGCGCGGGTACCCTAATGGATCGGGTTGTACGCCGCAGCGGTCATGTGTATTGCATTGCATTCATGCTTTGATGCTATCTGATTTATCTGATTCCGTTTTGTTACTATTTCACCGTTAATTATGCTAAATTGTTAGTGCATCTAGTGTTTCATGTTTCCATGCTACGAAGTATCACAACGATCCATCCCACGTGTTAGATTTCAGCACTGTCCGGTTGGACAAGGATTTGTCTTATAAGGAGGAGTCGGTAGCTATTCTAGACCGACATGTTCACTTGAGGTCGAAGAGTTTTTCTTTGGTTCGTGTTCAGTGGAGAGGTCAACATACTGAGGCATTGACCTGGGAGTCCGAGTTTGATATGCAGAAACATTATCCTCATCTTTTCCCCGATTCAGGTACTTTCTTCTTCTGTCCGTTCGAGAAAGAATGATTGTTTTAGAGGTGGAGAATGTGATGACCCAAAGGCACCTACTTTTATCAAACTCTATGTCTCCGAGGACCTGCAAACCTTATGTAGAGTTGCATTGATTTGCGTGTGCAGTCCCGGCGTGTAGCTGGAAAGCTTAAATGTGACATTTTGTGAAAATTGCTAAGTTTTAACCTTGAAATGAATAAATTTAACTTCGGTCAATATTTTGGGTAAATGGACCCGGACCCATGAATTGACTATCCCGGAGGGTCCGTAGAAAAAATAGGACTTGGGCATAAGCCCGGATATGAATTCCGAGGTCTCGAGCCCGAGATATGAGTTTTTAAGTTAAATTGTCTTCTAAAATGTTTAAAGAAAATTGAAATAAAATCTGATTTGAAAGTAATGGTATCAGGCCCGTATTTTGGTTTTGGCGCCCGATACAAGTCTTATATATGATTTGAATCACTCGTGTAAGTTTGGTTAAAAACGAACATCGTTTGATATGATCTAGACACTAATTGGGAAATTGATATTTAAAAGGAATTTTGAGAAATCTCATTGATCTCGAGGCTTAATTCGATGTTCATGATGTTATGTTGGTGATATGATCACACGAATATGTTCGTAGGATGTTTTGAGGTAGTGTGCATACTTGGGTTGGAGTTTTGAGGGCTCAGGTGAGTTTTCGAGTAGGTTCCAAGATGCCTTAGACTTAAAAGATTAGATGTTGTAAGTTCAGGAAATATTGCAGGTCTTTGAACCCTCTTGCACGATCCGTGAGAAATCCCGTGCAGTCGCAGAGGGGCCAGCGCGGCCGCGGTAACCTTTGAGCGGTCCGCGATGGAAGTTGTGCGGTCACGGTTGGCTTTGTGCAGTCCACACGGGGCTATGATTTGCAGGTCTTCAGGGAGGCCTGTGCGGCCGCGGTCCGCACAGGGAGCTTCAGAAGGGAAAAAATACGAGAATTTCAGTTATTTTACACTTTTCAAAACCCTAAAACATAAGAGGCGATTTTTCAAACAACATTTCTTCTCCAAAACTATTGGTAAGTGATTTCTAACTCATTTTCTTCACTCATTAACATCTTTTAACATGATTTCAACTTCAAATCAAAGATTTTTATGGGAAAGAAATTGGGTGCTTTGGGTAGAATTTAGGGTTTATAAAATTGGGGAGTTGGACCTCAATTTAAGGTCCGATTTCAGAACAAATTATGTATTTTGATTCGTGGGGGAATGGGTAACCAGGTTTTGGTCCGAACCTCAAGTTTCGACCACGTGGGCCCGGGGCATTTTTGACCTTTTTGGGGTAAAATCTTGTAAAACTTATTTTCATGCATTAGGGTTGATTTATTTGGCATTTATTAATGTAATTAAGTAACTTATGACTAGATTCGAGTGGTTTGGTGGTGGAATCAAGCGGTAAAGATATAATTGAGTCCTGAGTGGTGTTCAAAGCATCGAGATAAGTGTTTGATCTAACCTTAGCGTGAGAGATTAAGAGTTGAGTCCTATTTGTTATGTGCTAATTGTGAGTACGACGTATAGGCATGGTGACGAGTATCTATACGTTGGTGTCTAGCATGACCGTGAGTCTTATGATGTGAATTTAATGATTTTGTTGAATAATTTATGCTTTAAAGATGATTTTTGCTTGTTGTGGAAAGTGAATGAAGTAATTATGGTTCTTGAACATCGAGGAGCAATGACTCAAGTTATATTATGAATTTGTGAAAGCAAGTGGGTTGATTGAGCCCTTGGAGTGTTGGCTCAAGTTATAATACGAAATGAGAAAGTTTATGAGATGATTGAACACTTTGGAACATTGGCTCAAGTGTTAGAGTGAGTCATGAAATGAAAGTAAAAGAAAGGGAGAAGAAGCATAAATTGTTCCCTTGCCGGGAAGTTGATAATATTGATTATATTTCCCTTGCCGGGATTTAATTGTTAAGTTGTTGTTCCCTTGCTGGGATTCTTATCTTATTTTTCCTATTCCCTCTCCCCATTGTTTGTGATTGTTAGTTGGGTGAGGAAGAGTGATAAAACACAAAGGGTGATGCCGTGTATTGTTGTTTGTGAGAAAAGAGTGTAAAGCGCGAAGGGTGCTGTGTATGATTATGATGAGAAAATGTAAAGCACGAAGGGTGATATCGCACCGCACGATATACCATTCTGTGCCGCGATATGAGTGATAATGCATGAAGGATCATTCTAAGTCGTGATTATGTGAGGCAAAAGCACGAAGGATGATGTCGTGTATTGTTTGGGTTAGGACGAGAGTAAAAGCACGAAGGGTGGTGCCGTGCAACTATTGATTTACTGATTTCTCATTTGTATTCGAGTTATGTTGTTCCTTTCCTTACCTGTTGCTTTTATTCAAATCTGTTATCTCCCCACAGCATGTTCCTTTTTCCCACATTGTTAGACTATTTCTGTATTTCCTGTTTCGTTGTATACATTTGAATTGTACATGTTTATTTGCTGGTTTGGTCCTAGCCTCGTCACTACTTCGCTGAGGTTAGGCTAGACACTTACCAGGACATGGGGTCGATTGTGTTGATACTACACTCTGCAGTGTGTGCAGATCCCAGAGCAGCTTTCGGGCATTACTTGGAGGGCTTGCTTCAGTCCACTCGAAGACCCAAGGTAGACCTGCAGGTGTCCGCAGGCCCTGACGTCCCCCTCTATCCTACTCCTGTTTCCTTTACTCTTGTCCAAAAACAGTTTTATGTATTTCCTTCAGACTTTGTATTTAGTGACTATTAGATGGTCTGTGACACTCTGACATCAGATTTTGGGATATTGCGTTTAAAAATTGTAATAGTCGCATTTTGATTATAAAACTGATAACTTCCGCTTTCGTTTTTAAAATTTCGCTTTTTTTATATTATCGTTCCATGCTTGTTAAGAAGAAGTAATATGAAAATGGTTAGCATTTAGTTAAAGTTTGACTTGCCTAGCTCACATTAGCAGGCGCCATCACGACTCTCAAGTCTCAAGGGTGGGAAGTCCGGATCGTGACAATAAGCGATCAACTTTGGTCGCTTTTTACCGAATTTCTAGTTGGTCGCTTTTTACCGAATTTCTGATAGTGAAAAGTCTAAGTGTAGGATGGTAATAAATGGCCAAAAATGCATAATTTTGTGTATCTTCATCTCATTTGACGTGTGAGTTGGGGGAGATGACATGACATTTGAAATGAATTATACTCATTACTTATTTCTTATTTGTAAAAGTGATCTTGAATAATAGTGGAACAAAAGATATCAAATTATTGCAAAAAGGAGAAAAAAAGGAAGGATTGGGAGCTTGTCCATTCTCGTTCGTGGCACAAAAATGGACGCGAAAAAGGAGAAAAGTGAAGGCACAAAACAACGAAGTGAAGAGACGCGCGAAGGGAGGCGCGAATTCCAGCTTCTCCCATCTGAAGTTGGATTGAAAAGTTCTGCCTCTCATCAGCCCTAAATGATATAAATACATCAAAAAGTGTTAGATTTGCAAAGTATATATCTCGAATAAATGAGCAAAAAGCATAAGAAGAATATTAATGATCAGAGTGAAGAAGTGATCTTGCCATCAACACCAATGGAACGGAGCAGGAGGAGATGGATAGAGCTTTGGCAAATACACTCGAACCTCTTTATAGAAGTGTAATGCTAGTTGAGTTTTGACATAACGGTAGATGCAAATCACATTCGGTGGCCATTTTGGTGGTCAAATTCAGACCGATATTGTTATATGTTTCCCAAGCTTACAGCTTTGGCTCCAATGAACATTTACTTTATAAATCACTATATATGAACCCTTTACACATACTATTACATTGTTATCTTGCACGTACCATATATCTGATTTTGTGTACATAAATATAAAATTCAGAGAAGCTAAAGACGAGCTAAGTTTTATTACGAAGACAAATAAACAAAAGCTAAATCCATGTTCTTATTCACAAAAGCAAAGACAAGTCTAACACGACAAGGAAGCAAACATGAGAGAACACTAATAAAAACTCCCCAAATGAATCTACAGCCTCATCCAAATAACCTTCTAAGCAAATCCCATGATCATGTCGTTGCCAAAGCTCCTAATCACTTCTGGTATTTTCATTACAACCTCTTTCTCCTTCCCTCTCTCTCCTCTTTCTTCCTCCTCCTTTCTCGGATCAATCGGCTCCGTCGGAGCAACGGACGCTGACGGCAAAATAACAGCTTCACGCTGAGCGTCTAATATTCTCTTAAGCCTCTCTTCACTAACACCAAATGCAGCTGCAAATTCAGGTCCCCTCATGCTTTGTAGTATTGAATTCTGACCTACCAAGAACTGTGGCCTGTTCTTTTTCGCTGTCGTTGTGAAGCCGAAGAACTCGAACGGACCCGTTCTTGATGCGATTTGGCAGAATGGGAAGTACCTTGGCACCCAGAACACATCTCCTTCGTTTACTCTAGAGTTCATTGCTAATGTACCGTTTGGATACACAATCTGGATACTCCCACTTCCTCTTAACACTATTCCATACTCGGTTGCTGTTGGATTGATGTGAGGTGCCATCATAGCTCCCTACAAAAAGAAAACAAAACATATAGTAGTACTATGTAAAGACCACAAAGTATAGTTACTTCTTCTAATGTGACAAATCGCTAAATAAGTTTTTGTTTGTTATAATTGAAGGGGATGCTAAAATTGTCTCCGTGTGTGACGTACAGGTCACGCCAGCCACCGATGCTTGCATCGGTGTTGGGATGCAACGCTTCCAAGAAGCCTGCGGGGCTGCCTTTTTTTTTTTTTAAATAGAACATTGTTATAATAATGTCAGGATACATAACACTAACATCTAAAGCTTCCCTTGATCAATGGAAGAGCAGGAAGCCCAGTAACTTTTGCACAAAAAATATATTTGTATTAAAAAAATTATTTAATATACACACATATTAAACTTAGAACCCAGTTCAAATCCTGACTCCGCCTCTGCCTTTACTCACACTACATCACAAGGGAATAAAGACTATACACATAAGTTTCGTTTTTATCCTATTTGCACCATAAATCTCTCCACTCCGAGGAGGGAATTCAATTGAATCCCCCTCATCAAACTTAGCCACGCCACTAGTTATAGGATAAAGTTTAGTGACAACACTAGCACTAGTTATAATGGATAAAGTATAGCAATTACACTAAACTACGACAGTGTAACATGAATGAAACATCAAGGTTACAAAAATTAAAGAATCGTGTAACGAAATTACCGCTGAAAGATTGACAAGATAGACGCCAATGTCAGCGTGCTTCAGTGGAGAATAATCAGATTGATCTAAGGCCAAGCTCCACCCATAGTCATTCTTATAATCTGCCTTCCTATCAAACAGATTGTAGGAATCTGGACCTTTTCCTGTGCGTCTGTCGTCGCCTTTCTTCCCCTCTCTCCTGTTTCTCTCGTTACCAATGAGATTAGTCAAGAACTTCCTCAAAGACCATATTGGCTGCTCCTTTTCCTCGTCTTCTTCCTGGCTAGCTTTTGCCTCCAAATGCACAATTCTCTTTAGGTGTTCAAGTTTCTGGTGTTGTTCTAGGTTCAAGAATGTAGCCCATATGCTTGGTGTAGGAGAATGAGTAGTGTTCAGATATACAATTGCACCTGAATATTGTCTTGTCAATATCTCACTCACTTCTGTTGTGGACACCTGTCATTATAACAGATCTTATGTTAAACTATTTTGATTCCTTTGTTATAAGGGTTTAGTAAGTTATATGTATTGAAAGACTAACCCAAATAACCGTTTACCTTATCTCTTAAACTAGGAATAACCGTCGAATGTACACTATATATATATATATATATATAATATTCACGTATAGTATATGTACAAATATGTATTATCAATGTATAATTGTGTAAATATTTTTTTACACCATCAGCATAGAAAACTCTACATATGAGTTGTGATCACTTACATTGAATGCTGTGGATAATGTCAAAGAGTCGAATCCAGCAAGTACAGATGTTGGATACATTCCACCACCAATGAAGAAAGACTGCAAAAAAAGGTAAATTATAACTCAAAAAGAGAATTCCTCTCATCAAAGATCCAACTTGTGCTGAAGAAACGGAATACATTCACAAAAAGGGGGTACCTGGAAACCGTGCCATCCTAAGCTGGTAGAGGTGCTAATGCTGCAAATGATGTGTAGTCTCTGTCCCTCAGTTGGATTAACAAGATAGAAAGCAGATCCAGCTCGAATACTGTACACATCTCCTTCCTTCAATCGCCTTTCTACAAACTCATCTTTGTATATGTGCCCAATTCTTGTTTCCCCTGCAATATCAACAAAATACTTAATTCATTATATTGCTCCAACGATTTTTATTTGAAGAATTAACCCAAGCTTAAATTAAAAATAGCCATAGGATATATATATATTAATATATGTATAACACATGTGTCGTATATGTATAACTGAGTATATAATCTATGTACCGGCTATTTGTGTTAAAACCCCTTTTTATTATGGTTAAAAAACTAATCATACAAGAACCATAAAGAAAAGGGGTCTTGGCACAAGAGTAAGCCTGTGATCAGAACATACATCACAGGTTCAACAACTTACTACACAAATGGAAGACAAAATTGAGTACAATAGATCCAATGTGGTCCGATCCTTTTCAACTTAACCCATACTTTTTGTTTTTATTTAGACTATATATACTGTATGTAAAAATCCTGAAAATTAGTATACATGTAAGCATTTTCATTAGTTTTCAAGAATAAATACAATAATGTGCCTCTGTTCTTAATTAGTGCATCAGAAGCATAACGAAAAGAAGCAAACTTTACCTCTGCGAACAAAGAGGGTAAGATGAGAATCAAGATACTGAGGAATGAAAAGAGTATTAGGTTCCATAGTAATAAAACCAATATACATTGGACTTTGAAACATAGAAACCCCACCACCAAATCCACCTCTCACGACTCTCATAACTCCAGCATCAGTCCTCACTATTTCCTTTGAATCATGCAACAAAAACCATTCACTTTCACTACTTTCCCCTTCTTCTTCCACCTCTTTCCCTCTTCTTTCATATTCATAAGCACCAACAGAAGCCACAAGAAGAGAGGAAAACACCAGCAATATGAGCAAAAGAGCCTTTCTGTTTCCCATTTTCCTTTTATATTATCACTTGCCAAGAAAGTTGATTGTTTTTTTTCCTCAAACGGTGTGCAGGGAAATGCAGGGAAATGAAGCAGTTTATGTAGAGGGAAGAGAAAGGTTAGAGGGGAACAGGTGTCATTCATGCAAGAATTGAAGGATTTGGTGGCGTATTGTGGTATAGACACTACTGAGATTTGAGTGGAGAGTTAATCAAACCCAAGACAAAGTCTTTGCTTCCACCTTTTTTCTTCTTCCCATCTGTTAGCAAATTTGTAACTCTTGTCACGACTTCTAACATTAAAAAAAAAACACTGCATCAATTGAGCCTCTTCGTGTTTTTCTTGGGTATATTAGTCGCAAAATTTATGTTATCCATTCTGTTGTCATATGCCTACTTGAAAAATGTTGCATTAATTAATACTAGTTTTAATACCAACCATATCAAATTTTGATTTAGTTTATTAGAATTATATGCAAATAATCTTAAAATTAATTTTTTTATAAAAATTAGATATTAATTAAGAAATAGGACGTGAAATTATTCCTCAAATTTCATAATAGATAATTTATATTTTTTCTTATACTGTAATAACTCAACCCCTTAATGTTCGCACTTATATTTTACTTATGGTCAATATTAAAGAATACTTAACATATAACATTGTGATATGCCTTGTTTGAGTATATTAAATAATATTATTTTGGAAAAAATCTTACTACCACTTTATTTCTCATTTCAAATTCAGATAAATCTTATCCTTCTACATTTTTAGACATAATTTTCTCTTTTTTTGTTCTTTGCTTATAGTTATTGCAATATTTATTATTTAATATTATTATACTGTAATGTGAACATTTATTAGCATATAAATTAATTTAATGTCTTACTTATTACCCTATTAATAATCATCAATAAATTTATGCTTTTATTTTTAAAATTTTATTATTTATACTATCATCCTCTTACTCGGAACTCTTTTATCATTCAAATATATCAATAATTTTTTTTACTATTATTAAATAATTTAATTTATATATTTTTTAAATAAATTTACAATATAAGTATCGTTGGACTATCTATATTTTTCTCTTTATACATTCTCTTCCCTACTAAGAAATTTAATTAGTTTTTACCCAAATATTTGACTCAAACTCAAAATAATATCACGTCTTATTTTAAAATATTACTTTGAATTAGTCTAAAATTTATACATAAGTTCCTTTATAATGTTTCAAACCTAAAGAACTTTTTTATAATTATTTTTGTATTATGTGTGTGACGACCCGACCCGTCGTCTCATGGGTTGCTACCATGTTTCCCACGTTTATTGCTTCTTCGTATTTTGTTATCGGTATGTGGTGTGTTAGATTTGATTTGGATTGATCTTTGATAACGATAAATGACACACTCAATAAACTGTAACAATTTCTCATATCAACCATTCTTGAAGCCACTTCCCTTTTTACTACTACCACAACAGATTTCCGAGTCGAACTTCGATATAACCTTCCAACAATCTGAAACTTCCAGGACTGAATCCTTCTACCAGAACCAAGCTTAGCAAACTGTCAGTACTCAAGAGCTTCTCTTGCACAACACTTGTAAAAACTTATTACCTCGAACACATACGAAGAATCAATCATATCTTTACCATACCGATTCGGTCTACTATCAAACTATTCCATCTATCTAATTTCCCCCTTTGGTTCACCATCAACTTGATAATTCTCCCTCGTCGTAGCACTACCATGCCGCAGCCCGGACTTACCACACGAGACTCGAACATAAGACCACACTGACTATGACCCTTAGGCCACTGAATACTCTCTCAACTGTTCCCAAAAAAATACCACATTCTAAAATACCCTACTCTAAAGAACTTCCTGCGAATCTAAGTCTGCTACCTTTACTTTCCAGATACTGATGCATAGGTTTTCATAATCAACGTAAAAATACCACAAGTCTTGACCTTTTCGAATGAAAACACTATCTTTGGTTACATACACAATCTTAAAACACCTGAGTGCTACATGTAAAATCTTGAACACATTAAAAACATTCTCAAGAGTCATCCAGTCTTATACAAACTGCAAATTACCTGACTTAATGAACCAAACCAGTAATTCCTTTTTAGTAGTCTGACACCGCATGCGATGATCTCATTCCAGTACAACAAAAAACTTCCTTCTCTTTATACTACGCATTTTTTATCAACATAACTCAAGACATCCTATTATTTTCTCACATCTACGAAGCACCATATAACCTTGGTTAAAATTTGCTTCATTCGTGCCATCCTCTGCTCAATTTCCACGATCTGAACTGATCCGCCAGCATATCTCAAACAGAACTAACATAGCACATAACCGTGAAATCAACTAATCAACAGCAGCCTCCCCAACTTAGTTCGAAGCCATACATCAGGACACATTTAATATCCCATAATACCTTTTCTCTAATGATGCCACAATATCATGGTTTGATTAAACTCAAATCATTTACTAGTTTATGAACACACAGATCATCTTAGTACTGTAATCCTCTATAAATCTCGCATTCATCCACCCATCAACTGAGTCCATTATCTTAAGTGACCCAAATTTTCAAATCACAACACGTACCTTTCAATTGCACATGAGATCTTCTAACATACATATAAGGAGCATACCACTTAAGAACACCCATTGGTATCTGACCTACCTGTTTCGCCTCAATTTAGCACTTTGGCATCCACCATCATATCCATTACACAGTCATTAATATTTCTGAGTCTGAGCTGAAACCATAATATGCTATTTACTTCACTCCCAACTAGGGGACCTGAAAAGATTTTTCACACACACAGAAATTGGGGCAACCCATCCAATCACAATGAAAATCAAACACTTAATGGTTCATCTATCACCCAGCAGCCTTCTTCGACACTTTCAATTCGTTTAGTAGACCACGCTCTACTATCATACTCATCACATGGATATCCAACCGCCATTCCGGCTAATAAGGACAATACTGAACATATAAGTTCAAAATACTTGCTCACCTAATCAGCACCTCGGTGCTCAAGACATAGGCTAAGACCCGGCCTCAGGTCCTTCAGACTGGCCCAACATTAACTCACAGAGATCACGTCTCGCCCCTCAATCGGGGAATCACAAGTCAACAAGACACATATAATACTGAGCGCTCGCGTGCGCACACAAACGTGAGGAAAGAATTTTAAAAGTTATATTCCAAGTTGAATCAAGTACATACGATAAGAATTCCAAGAAAGTGAAGTTTCTCCTAAAGGTTCTGCAACCTCTCGAGGATAAATACAGATGTCTTTATACCGATTCGCGAGGCTCTACTAACCATGATACCAACTTGTCACGATCTAATTTACATACCCAATCGTGATGACGCCTCTCGTGAAAACAAGGCCACTGAACTAACCCAAATCCTCACTTTAACCATTTTTAATCATAAATGAATAAGAAAGTACAACTTAATGGCATTAAGAACTATTAACTAGAACCCATCACAATCCTCGACCGGGGTGTCACAAGTCACGAGCATCTGAAAAAGACTGAACAACCCTACAGGGCCAATAATATATGTAAAATAAACTCTAGAGTTCAAAAGATGAAGTTCGGTGCTGCGAACGCTGGCGGTCACCTTGCATATCTACATTAGTAATACCTTCAATCCGCTAATAACCCTCTCCTAGGTGAACAATAGCTGCAACTGCACGCGAGGTGCAAGGAGTAAAGTGAGTACTCCAACTCAATGAGTAATACGAGTAAATAATAACTGAGAGGCAAGAAATCACGTAAGAGCACTCAATAATGCAATATGGGACAACAAAACCCTTTGAGAAAATAGTAAGTTTGGGAAAATCCTTTAATATCTGACTCAGTTTAAAAATCTCTTTTGAAAATATCTTTTTTCCAACAGTCAAGCAAATGAATGTAATATCAGATAGTGCAAGTCCACACATAACTTAGCCCCTCGGGCACATCACTCCATTAACACATAACACCAATGTATCTGGTAACAGTGCAAAAAATAGCATGGATGTCAATGATATGAGAGTGCTGAATGCCACGTAATACAAGTAGGAAACAATGCGTGATTGATATTATTTTGACTCAAACTCAAAATAATATCACGTCTTATTTTAAAATATTACTTTGAATTAGTCTAATACATAAGTTCCTTTATAACGTTTCAAACCTATAGAACCTTTTCATAATTATTTTTGTATTATGTGTGTGACGATCCGACTCGTCGTCTCATGGGTTGCTACCCTGTTTTCCCCATTTATTGCTTCTTCTTATTTTGTTATCGGTATGTGGTGTGTTAGATTTGATTTGGATTGATCTTTGATACGAAATGAGACACTTAGTCTCTTTAAGGAAAGCTTAAGTCGGAAAAGTTAACTGAATGTTGACTATTGAGTTAGAGGGATCGGGTATAAATTACAGTGATTCGGTTAGTTTCGAGGGATTATTTTGACTTACGAGTAAGATCGGAATTGAATTTGGAGGTGCGGTGTAGAATTAGGCTTGAATTGGCGAAGTTTGAATTTTGACGGATTCCGATTGATAGGTTAGATTTTGATCTGGGGGTGAGAATAGAATCTCTAGAGTTGCAGCAGCTCCGTTAGGTAATTTTATATGTGCGGTTAAAATTTCAGGTCATTTGGACGTCGTTTGGTTGGGTTTTTGATCGAATGTGTGTTTCGAAAGTTTTGAAGAAACTTAGGCTTGAATCCGCGGGGAATTGATGATTTTTGTGTTGTTTGACGTGTTTTGATTATTGGAACAAATTCGTATGATGTTTTTGGGGTAGGTTGGTGTTTTTGATTGAGGTGTCGGGGGCCTCGGGGTAATTTTGGGTGATCAAACAGATCGTTTTTGTACTTGTGTGATTGTTGGTTTTCCAACTGTGGGGTTGCAGAGAATTCCTTCATCGCATTCGCGTGGTATGTTTTGCGGACGCGTAGAGTTAAGTTGAGAGGTCAGGAAGTTGTTCATCGCATTCGCGTTTGGGCTACGCGTTCGCCTAGTTGAGAGCCATGGTGAATCGCGTTCGCGGTGCTGGGCACGCGTTCGCATAGAAGGAGGAAGGTGCCCAGCCTTGTTACTCTTCGCGTTCGCGATTGAGGAGATGCGTTCGCATAGGTCTGGAGGCCCGAGCCTTCGCGTTCGCGGGACACCACATGCGTTCCCGAAGGGAATTTTGTCAGAGGAGATAATTGTGCATCACGAACGCGAGAGGACCCTCGCGTTCGCATAAAAGGAACTGGGCTTTCAGTAAAGGTTAATTAAAGACATTTCATTCGCGGCCCATTTGATATTTCCTCCATTTTTGAACCACCTCAAGAGCTTTTGGGTAAAAATTGAATAGAGTTTTGACGGGAATCGACTAGAGGATCATGTGACCCAGAAACGCTATTTTATAGAAGAATCTACCTTTGGTTGTTGGAAAATTGGGTGAAAATTGAAGATCTAGGGCTTGGGTTTTGAAATAAAAATTTGGGATTTGAGGGAGCAATTAAACTCCAATTTTGGTAAATTTGATATGTATAGACTCGTGACGACACGAGGAGTCCGGTGATGTAAATTTCGTAATTTTTCGAGAAGTGGGCATGGGGCTCGGGTTTTGCCAAGTTCGTGATTTTTAGTTTTTTACTAGTCTTTTCGATTGGGCTATGTTTCTTTGGGACATTGTAACGTATTTGTTATGGTTTTGGCCAGATTCGACCTGCGAGAAGGTCAATTCGAGAGGAAAGGGCATTGCGAGCTAGTCTTCGGCTGGCTCGAGTGAGTAATAGATGTCGATGATGACCTGAGGGTTTGAAACCCCGATTTATCACACTGTGACACTATGTTGAGGTGATACACGCACTCCATGACGAGTGCGGGGTCGTTTGTGATTGGGGATTGTGGCTTAGTCATTCCCGAGTGGTGTCCAAGCTATGCTTTTGACTATAAATTGATTACCAAACATCCTACTTGAATTTTTATGATATATTTGGGCTGTGTTCCAACTATTTGAATCCCTTGGGGATTTTTATTAATGCTTCTATGATGATTGGTATGCTATATAATTTCAGTCCTGAGTTTAAACACTGTTTTTGAGATACTTAGTCACATACCTGAGGTTTTAACGACTTAAATGATAATTTTCTAATAATTGGAACTGAGAACCAAAATCTGACTTTGTTGTATAACTCAAATGCCACAGTGATGTTACGATGATATTGCGCTTGGGCTGTAGGAGCCCCTCTGGAGTCTCAACCCCCAGAGTGAGCGCGGGTACCCAAATGGATCTGGTTGTACGCCGCAGCGGGCATGTGCATTGCATTGCATTCATGCTTTGATGCTATCTGATTTATCTGATTCTGTTTTGTTACTACTTCACCGTTAATTATGCTAAATTGTTAGTTTTAGCTTTATATTGTGGTATTTTTTAGATTTCTTACTTTCAGCCATTATATATGTCTATTACTACTCAGTTGGAAGTACTCACTTTACTCCCTGCACCATGTGTGCAGATTCAGGAGCATCGGGAGCTTAGTCGAGCTGTTTGCTGTTTTCAAGTGCTTTCAGGGGTTGTCGATGTAGTTGCCTGACATCCGCAAAACTCTACTTCCACCTTATCCCTTTTATCTTTTCACATACTAGAACTCTATATTACATGAGGATTTGCTACTTTGTTACCTTAGAGGCTCTAGACTCATGACCTCCAGGTCTTTGGGAGATGTTGGCTATGCCAGTGTTTCATATGGTTTCTATTTAAATTATTCGATTAATAGACTTGACAAACTACTTAATTCATGTTGTTACTCGGTAATGAGTTTTGTGATTGGGATGTGAGTATTGTTTGGTCGAGCTTGCCTAGAAATTGTATTGGGCGCCATCACGATCGGGATTGGGGTTGTGACAAGTTGGTATCAGAGTCTAGGTTACTAGGCCTCATGAGTCATGAGCCGGTTAGTAGAGTCTCGTGGATCCGTACAGAGACGTTTGTATTTATCCTCGAGAGGATGCAGAACCTTTAGGAAAACTTCACTTTCTTGGAATTCTTATCGTGCGTACTTGATTTAGCTTGAGATATAACTCTTAAAATTCCTTCCACACGTCTGTATGTGCACGTGACCGCTCAGTCTTGTATGTGCCTTGATGGCTTGTGATTCCCCAACAAGGGGCGAGATATGATCCAGTGAGTTTGATGTTGGGCCAGTCTGGAGGACTTGAGGCAGGATCTTGCCTATGGCTTGAGCATTGAGGTGCTGATCGTATGAGCAAGTGTTTTGAACTTATATGTTTAGTATTGTCCTTATTAGCCGGAATGTCGGTTGAATATCCATGTGAAAAGTATGTTAGTGCTGCGAGATGTATCCATATGACTTGGTAGTGATGAAGAAGTCTGCTGGATAGTAGGTGAACTGTTAAGTGTTCGATTCCTATTGTGATTCGATGTGTAACCCGAGTTGTGGGCACGTGAAGAATGTTTTTGTATCTCCTAGTTGGAAAGTGAGTGCATCACATGTGGCGGTATGAGCTCAGACTCAGGAAGACTAAATGACTATGTTATGTGTGCAATGGTGAAAGGTGTGCTGAAATACTAAACTGAAGCGAAGCGGGTGGGTTATCTCCTGCAGAGTGTTCTTAAGGGGTATGATTCTTATGTACATTGTTAGAATATTTCATGAGTAATATAAAGGTACGTGTTGTAATTTGAAAATTTGGGTCATTTCGGAGAATGGATTCAGCTGATGTGAGGATGAATGCGAGGTTTGTAGAGGATTTCAGTATCCGAGGATCTTTGTTTTTTTTTTGCCATAAATTAGTAGATAATTTGAGTTTAACCTCACTATAATATCGTGGCAACATTAGAGTAAAAGCATTATGGGTTATTAAATGTGTCTTGATAGATGGCTTCGAGCCAAGTTGGGGAGACTGCTATTGTTTAGCTGATCGCACGGTTATGTGCTATGTTGTTTCCGTTTTGAGGTATGCTGGCAGATCAGTCCTGGTTGCAGAAAATGAGTCGAGGATAGCACGAGTGAAGAAAAATTTTGATAAAGGTTATATGGTGCTTCGTAGATGTGAAGAAATAATAGGATGTCTTGAGATGTTGTCGATAAAGAATGCCTAGTGCAGATGGAAGGAATATGTTTGTTTGTATTAAAATGATATCATATCCTACGGTGTCGGAGTGCTAATAAGGCACGAGCAGTTCTGTTCGTTAAGTTAGATAATTTACAGTTGTGTAAGAGTGAATGACTCTCGAGAAAGGTTTTATTGTGTCCGAGATTTGGCATGTAATAATTAGGTGTCTTAAGGTTGGTTATGTGGTTAGGGAGTGTGATTTCATTAGAAAATATCAAGATTTGTGGTATTCCATGCTAATTATGGGATTTTATGTATCAGTATCTGGGAAAATAATTTTAACGAATTTCGATTGCAGGAAGTTCTTCAAGTAAAGTATTCTGGAACGTGATATTTCTAGGGAGCACGGAGAGAGTATTCGGTGGCCTATGGGTCTTAGACAGTGCGGTCTTATGTTCGAATCTCCTGTGGTAAGCCTGTACTGAGGCATTGTGATGCTACAGCGAGGGAGAAATATCAAGTGGGTGATGAATAAAAAGAGAAATTTGATAGATGGAGTAGCTTGATAATAGACCGAATCGGCACGGTAAGGGTATGATTAATTCTTTGTGTGTGTTCAAGGTTAATGTGATTGTACAAGCATTTTTCAGCAATGCTCTTAGGTCTTGATGGCTTGCTCATCTTGGTTTAGATAGAAGGATTCAGTCCTGGCAGTTTAGCTTGTACAAATAGATTTGACAGAGATGTTCTTATTGGGTTTTACCGTGGTTTGAAGATGAGTATATTTTCTGCGGGTATGCGAAGCATGAATGTGTAATGATTTTTCTTCTAAATGGGATCAAAGAAAGTTCTCAACTAGTTAAGTGTGTCGTTGTCTGTGGCGAGGAAGGGAGATAAAAGCTCTTATGTTATTCGAGTTTGGTATGGTAGATGTGATATGTTGTGGAGGATTGGGATTTGTGTATGTAAGGCTCAGTTCAGTTCGGAATGGGAAGTCATTAAATTCTTAAGCAGCACGGGCAGCTGCAGGTGATTTAAGAATCGATCTTCAAATGATTGGGGTAAATGATCCTCATATGACTAAGGAAATGGTGTTGCTAATCATAGTGATTTGGTGATGGTATATGTTTAATAAAAAGGGGAATGTGATTAAGTTGATGGAACTTTGGTAGTGTCGCATCATTTCTTTGATAGATCGACTATTGATATCTGAGTTTGTTTGGTGGAACAGGTGGAATTTCAGAATATCATTTGTGGAATGATTGGGTAATCGAGGTGTAATATGTATTTATACTGCAGAATTTGGGGTCAGGTATAGTAACTTGTGTGCTATGTGGAGCTGGAGACTGGAGTTCGCATGTTCAAGCTTCGTAGTAGTTGTGGATAGTATGTAGTGGTACCGTTAGCGGCTATTAGGGTTTGGAATCCTGAGTGGATCTTTCTTTATTTGGTATATTAGATTCTAGATATGATATTGGGGTGTAGATTGATTGTCTCAGTGTTGGGTTATTCTAGACGATAGTGCTATGGGTTATGTCATAAAATGCCACAGGTTGCGTGGTTAGGTGCATCGGAATATGTTCTAGCTGAATGGTTGTGTTCCAAAGACCAGTGGACGGTTGGGAAGAATTGTTTTCCTTAAGTCGGCCTTTGTGACGGATGTCAGTATAGAGGTTTCTACCATTGATTCAGTTCCGGTATTGAAGGACCTTTTCGGATGCGTTCCCTGTGCCCGAGCATGTCGTCGGACAAGATTGTGGACTTCGGTATTGATTTGGTGTCGGGCACCGTATCGTACGACTCCGGGATGAGTTATAGTAGTGGAAGGAGAAGCTTCAGGCTTCTTGGTAATGAGTTTGTTGGTAAGCTGATTGGATACATGTTTAGCTTGAGTTGGCTTGGTCGGACCCAAATTGTAATGATGAAGGATATGTTGATTTGAACGTTATTGAACCTGCTAGTGATCTGGGGAGATCTAAGAGTTGCTTTTCTGTGCTGTAAGGTGTTATGATTTTCGGACTGTGGGCATGTATAGTACGGTGCTATCGAGATTCATAGTGGAAGTTGAGTTTTTGTATCTTACAACGTTATAAGTAGATACCATTATGCACTCAGTATGCTTACGACCGATACTTAGTATTTTGTTATTGTGAGCAAATTTAGCTCGATGGCATCTCCCTATATAAGATATTTGCGTGGATCGGGTGGCACGCTGCCACGGGCATGTTATCTGGATCGAGTTGCACGCCGCAACAGCATAATGATGAGAATAGTTTTCCATACGTTACTTTGTATGTTGTGATGACCCGGCCCATAGTCACGTGAGTTACCGCCCCGTTTTCCTCGTTTTATGCTTCTACATGTTTCATTATATGTGTTTTGAGAGTTTGAAGTGATTCGGACAGAGTTTGGCTGGAATGGAGACAATTAATCTCTTAAAGAGAAGGCTAGTTTGGAAAAGTCAACCGAAAGTTGACTATGTGGCTAGAGGGTTTGTATGTGAATTCTGGTGGTTCGCTTAGCTTCGGGAGGCGATTTGTGACTTAGGAAGGCGATCGGAATTGGAGGTCCGGTGTTGAAATAGGCTTGAATTGGCGAAGTTGGAATTTTGGCAAAATTTGGTTGATAGGTGAGATTTTGATCCGGGAGTCGGAATATAATTCTGAGAGTTGGAGTAGCTTCGTTAGATGATTTTGGATATGTCTGCAAATTTTCAGGACATTCAGACGTAGTTTGGTCGGGTTTTTGATCGAATGTTAGTTTCAGAAGTTATAATTGAAACTTAGGCTTGAATCCGTCATGATTTAATGATTTGTGTGTTTAGGGACATGTTTTTATGATTGGAACAAGTTCCAGTAATGTTTGGAGTAGGTTGGTATTTTTGGTTGGGGTCCCGGGGGCCTCGGGGTGATTTCAGGGGTTCAAATGGATCATTTTTGGTAGGCTAGGAGATTAGATTTGCTGTCATAAATGTTGCAGACTTTTGTTCAATGCGATCGCAGGAGTGCTGTTGCGATTGCATAGAAGGTTTGGGGAGGCTTTTCAAATTTTTCATTGCGATAGCGGTCAGGGATATGCGACCGCACATGTGGTGGAAGTTGTTCTCTGCTATCGCAGGAAGTCTTATGCGATCGCGTAGTGTAATGGACCCGGGTTCCTGAGGGGGGAATTTGTGCAGTGCGATCGCGGGATCAGTTATGCGATCGCGTAGTGTTGGATTCTGAAGCAATGTGATCGCAGGGGTTGCGATTGCATAGGCCATTTTGGAGGCCTGGAAAAGTTGTTCAATGCGATCGCAGGTGAGTTGATGCGATCGCATAGAGGAAATGTCTGGGCGGACTGAAGGGTTTTATAACATAACATCCGCGAGAAAATATCTCCACCATTGTTGAGCACATTTTAGTGTTACTAGACGAGGGAGTAAGAGGATTTCACCTAGGTTTCGACTTGAGGTAATTTTTATGATCTAATTACGTGATTTTATTAGAGAATCATCATCTAAATCTCTGAAAATTGGGTGGAAATTGGAGAATTTAGGGCTTGGTTTTTGGTATTGAAAATTTGGAATTTGAAGGGGCTATGTGACTTCGAATTTGATAAACTTCATATGTATGGACTCGTGGTGAGACTAGGATTCCAAAAATGTGAATTTCGTAATTGTTCGAGAAGTGGGCCCGGGGCTCGAGTTTTGCCAACTTCGTGTTTTTGGGTATATTTTTAATTATTTCGGTTGGGTTATATTCCATTAGCCTATTTTTATGTATTCCTATTGGTTTTGATCAGATTTGGCACCCGCGGAGGTTGATTCTAGAGGGAAAGGCATAACGGACTAGTCTCGGAGCCAGTTCGAGGTGAGTATAGATGTGGATGATGACCTGAGGGTTTGAAACCCCGGTATATCACACTGTGACGCTGTATTGAGACGAGTCACGTACTCTACGGTGTTTGCGGGGTCGATTGTGATTGGGGACTATGGCTTAGTCCGACCGGGTGACATTGTACAGTGTTGTTGGCAATAAATGAGCAGGTAAACCTCCTACTTGGATGGGTATGGATATATTTGGGCTGCATGCCGGTTATTTAGATCCCGTGAGGATCGTTATCACTGTTTCTATGAAATATAGTATGTTTTCATGATATCAGCCCTAAGCTAGAACACTGTTTAAATACGATGGGTAATTTCTGAGGTTTTGAACACCTAATTCTATAATTACTGAAAAACGGAACTAAAAACGGTAAGTTATTTATGCCTGTGAGGCTTGCATGCATATAGCTGGACTGATAGTGGATCGGGCTGCGCGCTGCAGCATATGTTACTATGCTTTTGCGCTTGGGCTGTAGGAGCCCCTCCGGAGTCTGAACCCCCACAGTGAGCGCGGGTACCCAAATGGATCGGGCTACGCGTCGTAGTGTTCATGTGCATTTTTGCATTGCATTCATGCATTTACACTTATCTGCTCTACCTGTTACTGTTTTTGAGATTCACAGTGTTAAACAGAATAGAAACACTGTTGTATCTTAATTGTGTAGTATATTGGGATTTCTTGCCTTCAATATCATTATACATGTCTATTACCACTGAGTTGGAAGTACTCACTTTACTCCCTGCACCATGTGTGCAGATACAGGTACCTCATGGCAAAGTTGATCTTTTAGCTGTTTTTCAAAGTATTCTCCGGAGCTTGTCAAGGTAGTTGTCTGGCGTCCGCAGGACCCGACTCCTCCATTATTTCTGTATTTTTATATTTCAACGTACTCAGATTATGATATATTTTAGTACTATTACACTATTGTGGTAGAGGCTATTGACTCGTGACCCCCAGATCTGTGGGAGGTTGTTATGTACTGGTTGTTTGGGATGTTTTCTATATAACTGATTTCGGATTTCTCTTCGTTGTTAATGATTTGTGAATAAAGGATGTGAGCTCGTAGCTCGGAATGTGAGTGTGATTGGTCGGGCTTTCCTAGCAATTTGTTGGGCGCCATCACGACCGGGTTTGGGGTCGTGACAAGTTGGTACCAGAGCCTAGGTTACTATGCCTCATGAGTCTTGAGCCGGTTAGTACATCCTCGCGGATCGGTACAGAGACATCTATATTTATCCTCAAGAGGCTGCAGAACCTTTAGGAAACACTTCATATCTTGAACACTTGTCGAGCGGTTTTGTTGTTCCGAGAACTAAACTTCTATATTCTATTATCTCGCAGATGGCGAGAACTCATGCTACCGGACGAGGTAGATGACCACTATTCCACCAGATAAAGGTCGTGGACGCGGCCGTGGTCGTGGTAGAGCAGCAGGGGCAGTACCAGTTGACCCACCTGTCACCCCTATTCAGGATCAACCCCCAGTTGTTAATGCTCTAGCAGCACCCACTTAGGCACCGACAATGCCTATTGTTATTCCTGGCCTTCAGGAGGCATTAGCCCAGATCTTTTCTGTCTGTACTGGTTTTGGCTCAGGCAATTTCAGCTACCTCTGCCGCAGACTGGGGGTGGTCATCAGACCCTCGCAGCTCGCACACCAGAATAGGTTGTGTAGGGACTTCAGACGCCAGAGGCAGCCCTAGCTCAGGCAGTTGCACTAGCTGTTCCAGTTGCGCCAGCCCCAGGGTATGTTTTTCGGTGATTCCTGACGACGAGCAGCGTCGGTTAGAGAGGTTTGGTAGATTTGAGCCTCCTACATTCAGCGGCACTAAGGGCGAGGATGCCCATGGATTTCTGGATAAGTGTCAGAGGATGCTTCGTACATCAGGGATTATTGAGTCTAGTGGGGTATCTTTTACTACCTTCCAGTTCTTGGGGCCAGCATTAATATGGTGGGAGGAGTTTGAGAGACGTAGGCCTGCAGGAGCAGCACCCCTTACCTGGCAGTAGTTTCCCACTCTCTTTTTAGAGAAGTATGTGCCGTAGTCCCGTATAGAGGAGCTGCGCCGCCAGCTATAGTGGTTAGTTCAGGGGGATATGACAGTAAGTCAGTACGAGTTGAGGTATACTCAGTTAGCCAGACATGCTACATGGATGATCCCGATAGACCGAGAGAGGATCAGGAGGTTCATAGATGGCCTCAACTATTCTATTCGTATCTTGACGACGAGGGAGAGAGTGGTCGCAGCAACCTTCGAGGATGTAGTGGAAATGGCTAGCCAGATTGAGGCAGATCGTCGCCGAGAGCGAGAGGAGAGAGAGGCCAAGAGGCTTCGAGGTTCGGGCAGTTATAGTGGTGCTCCACCTAGGGGCCAGTTTCATCAGGGCAGAGGTCGTTCTTTTAGACCTCCTCAGTCAGGCCGCCCAAAGCACAGTGGAGCTTCTTCCAGCCGTGGCCATCAGGGTTATCAGCAAGGCCAGTCTTCACTCAGCGCCATCCCAGCTTAGAGTTTTGCACCTGCTCCATCAGCCCAGGATTCATCTGTGGTGAGGGGTTCCCTTCAGTCCCCTTCTCTAGCTCCGGGTAGTTGTTATGAGTGTGGCGAGTTTGGCCACATGAGGAGGCAGTATCCTCGACTTCGCAGTGGTAGGTCTCAACAGAGGGATCAACCCTCCTCTTCTACTCCATCTACTTCAGCACCATCCCAATCTAGTAGGGGTAGAGGTCAGTAATCTAGAGGTTGCCCCAAGAGTGCTGAGTAATCGAGCGGTGGTCAGGCTCGTTTTTATGCACTTCTAGATAGGAGAGATGTTGTTGCTTCTGACGCGGTGATCACATGTATTATCTTAGTTTTCCACAGGGATGCCTCAGTTTTATTTAATCCCCGATCCACATATTCTTATGTATATTCTTACTTTTCTCATCATTTGGGGACTACCCGAGGGTGTCTAGCGTTACCTGTGCATGTATCTACCCCGGTGGATGATACTATTATTGTGGACCACATGTATCAGTCTTGTCTTGTTACTATTAGGGGTCTGGAGACCCGAGCTGACTTGCTGCTATTGATCAAAGTGGATTTTGATATTATTCTGGGCATGAATTGGCTATCATGGTGCCATGCTATTTTGGACTGTCACGCCAAGATAGTCACATTGGCTATACCGTTTATCCCGAGGATCGTGTCGCATGGTACGACGGATTATGTACCCAGCAGGGTAATCTCTTTCTCAAAGGCCCAGCGGATGATTGGGAAGGGATGTTAATCATATCTAGCATTTGTTAGGGATGTCGGGGCTGAGGCTCCTAGTCTTGATTCGCTCCCCGTGGTGAGGGAATTCCCTGATGTATTTCTAGCCGACCTACTGGGCATGCCGCCGGACAGGAATATTGACTTCGGTATTGATTTGGTGTCGGGCACTCATCCCATCTCTATTCCTCCCTATCGTATGGCACCAGTAGAGCTAAAGTAGTTGAAGGAGCACATGTAGGAACTCCTAGATAAGGGGTTCATTCGCCCGAGTGTGTCGCAGTGGGGCGCACTAGTGTTATTTGTAAAGAAGAAGGATGGCGCAATGAGAATGTGCATTTATTACAAACAGTTGAACAAAGTGACAGTAAAGAACAAGTATCCACTACCCTATATTGAGGATTTGTTTGACCAACTTCAGGGAGCAAAGGTATTCTCTAAGATTGATCTCCGTTCAGGCTCTCACCAGCTGAAGATTAGAGATTCTGATATCATGAAGACAGCTTTCAGAACGAGATATGGGCATTATGAGTTTCTGGTTATGTCATTTGGGCTGACTAATTCCCTAGTCGCATTCATGCACTTGATGAACAGTGTATTTTGGCCGTATTTGGATTCTTTTGTGATCGTGTTTATGATATTCTGATGTACTCGCGTAGCCAGGAGGAGCACACGCAGCACTTGAAGGTGGTATTGCAGAGGTTGAGAGAGGAGAAGCTTTATGAAGTTCTCCAAGTGTGAGTTCTGGCTCAGGTCCGTGGCTTTCGTGGGGCACGTGGTATCCAGTGATGGTATACAGGTTGACCCAAAGAAGATCGAGGTGGTGTAGAGTTGGCCTAGACCGTCCTCAACTACTGAGATTCGGAGTTTCCTTGGTTTTGTGGGTTATTGCCGCAGGTTCGTTTGGGGTTTTTCTTCTATTGCTTCGCCTTTGACGAAGTTGACGCAGAAGAATGCACCATTTGTGTGGTCAGATGAGTGCGAGGAGAGCTTCTAAAAGCTCAAGTCAGTGTTGGCTACAGCTCCAGTGCTAGTATTTCCATCAACTTCAGGCTCTTACTCGGTATATTGTGTTGCTTCGAGAGTTAGGATCGAATGTTTATTGATGTAGGAGGGTAGAGTTATTGTGTATGCGTCGCGTCAGCTAAAGCCTCATGAGAAGAAATACCCTGTTCATGACTTGGTGTTGACTGCTATAGTTCATGCTTTGATGATTTGGAGGCACTATCAATATGGCATATCCTATGAGGTGTTCACGGACCATCGCAGTCTTCAGCACTTGTCTAAGTAGAAGGACCACAATTTGAGACAGCAGAGGTGGCTTGACTTACTCAAGGATTATGATATTACCATATTGTATCATCTGGGAAGGCCAATGTAGTGGACGATGCTTTGAGCCGGAAGGCGGTGAGTATGGGTAGCTGGGCATACATTCCAGTTGGGGAGAGGCCCCTGGAAATTGATATTCAGGCCTTGGCTAATCGGATGGTGAGGTTGGATATTTCTGAGCCTAGTCGGATGTTGGCTTGTGTGGTTTCCCGGTCTTCATTGTATGATCGCATCAGGGAGCGTCAGTATGATGACCCGCATTTGCTTGTCCTGAAGGACAGGGTCCAGCGTGATGATGCCAGAGATGTGACTATGGGTAGTGATGATGTGTTGTGGATGCAGGGCCGAATTTGTGTGCCCAATATGGATGGGCTCCAAGAGTTGATATTAGAGGAGACCCAGAGCTCGCGGTATTTTATTCATCCGGGTGCCGCGAAGATGTAACAAGACTTGAGGCAACATTATTGGTGGAGGAGAATGAAAAACGACATCGTGAGTTATGTGGCTAGGTGTCTCAATTGTCAGCAGGTCAAGTATGAACATTAAAGACCTGGTGGTGTACTTCAGCAGATAGATATTCCGGAGTGAAAATGGGAGAAGATTACTATGGACTTTGTGAGTGGTCTCCTTCGTACCTCGAGGATCTTTGATTCTATTTGGGTGATTGTGGATAGCCTGACCAAGTCTGTGCATTTCATTCCGGCGTGTACCACCTATTATTCGGAGCGTTTAGAAGAGATTTTCATCAGTGAGATTGTGCTGTTGCATGGGGTTCCAGTTTCTATTGTCTAAGACAGGGGTACTCAGTTTTCTTCCCAGTTCTGGAGGACTTTTCATCAGGAGTTGGGCACAATACAGATGAGAACGACTTTTCATCCTCAGACGGACGGGCAGTCCGAGCGTACTGTCCAGATATTGGAGGACATGTTACATGCCTATGTTATTTATTTTGGAGGTTCTTGGGCTAAGTTCTTGCCACTTGCGGAGTTTTCTTATAACAATAGTTATCAGTCCAGTATTCAGATGGCGCCATATGAGGTTTTATATGGGAGACGGCATGGATCTCCAGTTGGCTGGTTTGAGCGCGGCGAGGCTAGACTATTGGGGACAGAGTTAGTTCAGGATGCCTTAGAGAAAGTGAAAGTTATCCAAGAGAGACTTCGTACGGCATAGTCGCGTCAGAAGAGTTATGCGGACCGGAAGGTTCGAGATGTATCTTATATGGTGGGCGAGAAGGTTTTGGTTGAAGGTTTCTCCTATGAAAGGAGTGATGAGGTTTGGAAAGAAAGGGAAGTTGAGTCTGTGATTCATTGGACTTTTGAGACACTCTGGAGGATTGGGGAGGTAGCCTATATGCTTGCTTTGCCACCGAGCTTGTCGGGGACTCATCCGGTGTTCCATGTTTCCATGCTCAGGAAGTATTTTGGGGACCCGTCTCCTGTATTAGACTTCAGCACGATCCACTTAGATAAGGACTTGACCTATCATGTGGAGCCAGTGGTTATTTTGGGTCGTCGGGTTCGCAAGTTGATATCAAAGGACATAGCTTCGGTGAAGGTGTAGTGTAGAGGTCGGCCCGTGGAGGAGGCCACTTGGGAGACCGAGAAGGATATGCGGAGCAGATACCTTTATTAGTTTGAGGCTCCAGGTATGTTTCTTGACCCTCTCAAGGACGAGCGTTTGTATTAGTTGGGGAGGATGTGACGACCCGGCCCATCGTCACGTGAGTTACCACCCCGTTTTCACCGTTTTATGCTTCTACATGTTTCATTATATGTGTTTGGAGAGTTTGAAGTGATTCGGACAGAGTTGGTTGGAATGGAGAAAATTAGTCTCTTAAAGAGAAGGCTAGTTTGGAAAAGTCAATCGGAAGTTGACTATGTGGTTAGAGGGCTCGGATGTGAATTCCGGTGGTCCGGTTAGCTTCGGGAGGTTATTTGTGACTTAGGAGGGCAATCAGAATTGAATTTGGAGGTCCGGTGTAGATATAGGCTTGAATTGGCAAAGTTGGAATTTTGGCGAAATCTGGTCGATAGGTGAGATTTTGATCCGGGAGTCGTAATAGAATTCTGAGAGTTGCAGTAGTTTCGCTAGGTGATTTTGTATATGTCTGCAAATCTTCAGGACGTTCAGACGTCATTTTGTTGGGTTTTGATCGAATGTAAGTTTCGGAAGTTATAGTTGAAACTTACGCTTGAATCCGTCATGATTTGATGACTTTTGTGTTTGGGACATGTTTGTATGATTGGAACAAGTTTGTGTGATGTTTTGGAGTAGATTGGTATTTTTTGTTGGCGTCCTAGAGGCCTCGGGGTGATTTCGGGGGTTCAAACGGATAATTTTTGTTTGGCAAGGAGATCAAATTTGCTGTCATAAATATTGCAGATTTTTGTTCAATGTAATCGCAGGAGTGCTGTTGCAATCGCGTAGAAGGTTTAGGGAGGCTTTGAATATTGTTCTTTGCGATCACGGTCAGGGGTATGTGATCGCACAGGTGGTGGAAGTTGTTCTTTGCGATCGAAGGAAGTCTTATTCGATCGCGTAGTGTAATGGACCCAGGTTCCTGAGGGGGGCATTTGTGCAGTGTGATCGCGAGGTCAGTTATGTGATCGCGTAATGTTGGATTCTGAAGCAATGCAATCGCAGGGGTTTTGATTGAATAGGCCATTTTGGAGGCCTGGAAAAGTTGTTCAATGCGATCACAGGTGAGTTGATGCGATCGCATAGAGGAAATGTCTGGGCGGACTGAAGGGTTTTATAACATAACATCCGCAAGCAAATATCCTTTTCCACCATTGTTTTGCACATTTTGGAGCTATTGGACGAGGGAGTAACAGGATTTCACCTATGTTTCGACTTGAGGTAAGTTTTATGAGCTAATTACGTGATTTTATTTAAGAATCATCATCGAAGTCTTTGAAAATTGGGTGGAAATTAGAGAATTTAGGGCTTGGTTTTTGGTATTGAATATTTGGAATTTGAAGGGGCTATTGGACTCTGAATTTGATAAACTTCATATGTATGGACTCGTGGTGATATGAGGATTTCGAAAATGTGAATTTCGTACTTTTTCGAGAAGTGGGCCTGGGCTCGGGTTTTGCCAACTTCGTATTTTTGGGTGTATTTCGAGTTATTTCAATTGGGTTATGTTCCATTAACCTATTTTGATGTTTTCATATTGGTTTTGATCAGATTTTGCACCCGCGGAGGTTGATTCTAGAGGGAAAAGCATAGCGGACTAGTCTCGAAGCCAGTTCGAGGTGAGTAATAGATGTGGATGATGATCTGAGGGTTTGAAACCCCGGTATATCACGTTGTGACGTTGTATTGAGGCAAGACACGTACTCTACGGTAATTGAGGAATCGATTGCGATTGGGGACTATGGCTTATCCGACCAAGTGACATTATACTGTGTTGTTGGCTATAAATGAGCCGGTAAACCTCCTACTTGGATGGTTATGGATATATTTTGGCTGCATGCCGGTTATTTAGATCCCGTTAGGATTGTTATCACTGTTTCTATGAATTATATGTTTTCATGATATCAACCCTAAGCTAGAACATTGTTTAAATATGATGGGTAATTTCTGAGGTTTTGAACACCTAATATATAATTATTGATAAACGGAACTAAAAACGGTAAGTTATTTATGCATGTGAGGCTTGCATGCATATAACTAGACTGATAATGGATCGCGCTGCGTGCCGCAGCATATGTTACTATGATATTGCGCTTGGGCTGTAGGAGCCCCTCCAGAGTCTGAACCCCCACAGTGAGCACTGGTACCCAAATGCTCGGGCTACGCGTCGTAGCGTTCATATGCATTTTTGCGTTGCATTCATGCATTTACACTAATCTGCTCAACCTGTTACTCCTTATTGAGATTACATTGTTAAAAGGTATAGAAACATTGTTGTAGCTTTATTGTGTAGTATATTGGGATTTCTTGCCATTAATATCATTAGACATGTCTATTACCACTGAGTTAGAAGTACTCACTTTACTCCCTGCACCATGTGTGCAGATCTAGGTACCTCAGGGTAGAGTTGATCTTTTAGTTGTTTTTCAGAGTATTCTCCGGAGCTTGTCAAGGTAGCTGCCTGGCGTCAGCAGAACCCGACTCCTCCATTATTTCTGCATTTTTATATTTCAATGTTCTCAGATTATGATATATTTTAGTATTATTACGCTATTCTTGGTAGAGGCTCTTGACTCGTGACCCCCAGATTTGTGGGAGGTTGTTGTGTACTGGTTGTTTGGGATGTTTTCTATATAACTGTAGAAATTTCGGATTTCTCTTTGTTGTTAATGATTAGTGAATAAAGGATGTGTGCTTGTAGCTCGAAATGTGAGTGTGATTGGTCGGGCTTGGCTAGCAATATGCTGGGCACTATCACGATCGGGTTTGGGGTCGTGACATATGCCTTGCTTCCTGGTTCCTGAGGAAAGTCCGTATTGGAAGTTGCTCGACAAATAGCACATTGGATGTGTCCTTTTAGGATTGAATGGTGTATATTATTTGCTTCACCGTGGGTGTGATGGATTGCTTGGTTTCAAACACCAATCTGTGTGCGGTTGTCCATTTTGAGCACGGTGACTTGAGGTACTTCATGTGTAACAATATTTGGATAGGATCGCGCGTTGTGGCGAGGCCACGTGAAGTTATGACCTTTCGAGGAGGATTCGGGTACTCTATTTCTATGACTTCCGTTTGAGTCATTCGTCATGATTTGAGTATGTTCAGATCGTTTCTTAATGGTGCACGTATTATGCAAGTTGTGGCTTAGGCCTGTGTTGAGGTGTCATATCACTAGAGTGGTGTGTTCGATTTGAGGTGATAGTTGAAGTCATTAATGAATGCGAACATAGGTGGTTTCAACTGGTTAGAGGGTTTATATCGAGGTTAGGCCGAAAAATCTTTGGTGGTATTAGTCAAAAGGGAAGTGGCCTCATGAATGGTTTATATGAGGAATGGTTACGGTTTATCGCGTGTTTTAATTATCCTTGGCAGTATATGAAAGTGTGGGAATAAGACTTTAGTTAATAAGACGTTCCTATCGGTAATTTTGTATGATGGGCAACCGCTGTCAATAGAGACTATTGTTTTGAGTGTTGGATTGTATGGTTTGTTGTATGATTTTACTTGAGTTTGCATGCATGGGTTATTACCGCTGGTTCAGGTTTATTCTGGGTATGGTTTCGGAAGTGCAATGTGGTTCTGCGGTTTATGGTCTAGGTGGACTGTGAAATTTCATATGTGTTGTATTATCAGGCCTATGTGAGTTACGGTGACATGGGATCACCCCGGGTATATGTTTGGCAAGGTCATTCAGATATAGTTGGCTTCTAGTACAACTCTCGGTACGCTCGAGGATGAGCGATTGCTTAAGTTGGAGGGGATGTGAAAACCCGACCCGTTGTCTCATGGGCTGCTGCCATGTTTTCCCCCGTTTAATGCTTCTTCATGTTTTGTTATTGGTATGTGATATGTTAGAGTTGATTTAGATTGATCTTTGATAACAAATGAGACACTTAGTCTCTTTATGGAAAGCTTAAGTTGGAAAAGTCAACCGAATGTTGAATATTAAGTTAGAGGGCTCGGATGTGAATTACGGTGATTCGGTTAGCTTCGAGGGATGATTTGTGACTTAGGAGTGCGATCAGAATTGAATTTAGAGGTCCGGAGTAGAATTAGGCTTGAACTAACGAAGTTTGAATTTTGACGGATTCCGGCTGATAGGTGAGATTTTGATCTGGGGGTCGGAATAGAATTCCAAGAGTTGCAATAGCTCCGTTAAGTAGTTTTATATGTGTGGGTAAAATTTCGGTCATTTGGACATTGTTTGGTTGAGTTTTTTATCGAATGTGTGTTTCAAAAGTTTTGCAGAAACTTACGCTTGAATTTGTGGGGAATTGATGATTTTTGTATTGTTTGACGTGTTTTGATGATTGGAACACGTTCGTATGATGTTTTGGGGTAGGTTGGTATTCTTAGTTGAGGTCCCAGGGGCCTCGGGGTGATTTTGGGTGATCAAACGGATAGTTTTTGTACTTGTGTGATTGTTGGTTTTCCAGCTGTGGGGTTGCAGAGAATTCCTTCATCGCGTTCACGTGGTATGTGTTGCAGACGCGTAGAGTTAAGTTGAGAGGGAAGAAGTTTTTCATTGCGTACGCGTTTGGGCTACACGTTAGTGCAGTTGAGTGACATGGTGAATCGTGTTCGCAGTGTTCGGCACGCGTTCGCGTAGAAGGAGGAAGGTGCCCAGACTGGTTATTTTTCGTGTTCGCTATTGAGGAGACGCGTTCGCATAGGTCTGGGGGCTTGAGCCTTCGCGTTTGCGGGAGACCAGACGTGTTCGTGAAGGGCATTCTGTCATAGGGTAAAATTGTGCATCGCGAATGCGAGAAGACCCCCGCGTTTGCATAGAAGGAACTGGGCTTTCAGTAAGGGTTAATTAAAGACATTTCATCCGCGGCCCATTTGATATTTCCTCCATTTTTGAACCACCTCAAGAGCTTTTGGGTAGAAAATGAAGAGATTTTTTATGGGAATCAACTGGAGGTAAGTCTCGTGACCTAGAAACGCTATTTTATTTAAGAATCTACATTGATTGTTGGAAAATTGGGAGAAAAAATTGAAGATCTAGGGCTTGGATTTGAAATGAAAATCTGGGATTTGAGGGAGAAATTGTACTCCGATTTTTGTAAATTTTATATGTATAGACTCGTGGCGAGGCGAGGAGTCCGATGATGTAAATTTTGTAATTTTTTTAAGAAGTGGTCCCGGGGCTTGGGGTTTTCCAACTTCGTGATTTTTGGTGTTTTTCGAGTCTTTTCGATTGGGTTATGTTTCTTTGGCACATTGTAACATATTCGTTGTGGTTTTTTCCAGATTCAACATGCGATGAGGTCGATTCGAGAGGAAAGGGCATTGCGAGCTAGTCTTCGGCCGGCTATTGGTGAGTCATAGATGTAGATGATGATCTGAGGGTTTGAAAACCCGATTTATCACACTGTGACACTATATTGAGGCGAGACACGCACTCCACTGAGGGTTTGAAACCTCGATTTATCACGCTGTCACACAGTGTGGGGTCGTTTGTGATTGGGGATTGTGGCTTAGTCCGCTCCAAGTGGTGTCCAAGATGCGCTTTTGACTATAGACTAATTATCAAACATCCTAGTTGGATTGTTATGATATATTTGGGCTATGTGCCAACTATTTGAATCCCTTGGGGATTATTATCACTGCTTCTATGATGATTGACATGCTATATGATTTCACTCCTGAGTTTAAACACTGTTTCGAGATACTTAGTCACATACCTGAGGTTTTAAAGACACAAATGATAATTTTCTAATAATTGGAACTAAGAACCAAAATCTGACTTTGTTGTATAACTTGTATGCATATTCTGGACTGAGTGTGGATCGAACTGCATGCCACAGTGATGTCACGATGATATTGCGCTTGGGCTGTATGATCCCCTCGGAGTCTGAACCCCCAGAGTGAGCGCGGTTACCCAAATGGATCGGGCTGTATGTCGCAGTGGTCATGTGCATTGCATTGCTTCATGCTTTGATGTTATCTTATTTATCTGATTCTGTTTTTTGCCATTTCACCGTTTATTATGCTAAGTTGTTAGTTTTAGCTTTACATTGTGGCAGTTTTGAGATTTCTTACTTTCAGTCATTATATATGTCTATTACCACTGAGTTGGAAGTACTCACTTTACTCCATGTAGACGCCCCCCTTTTTCCACTAAAAGAAGCGAAATCGGGTTTCACGACATTATGGGCAAAACAACTCTATTTCTCGTTTGGGAATTGGGTTATGGAATTGGAATAGTCGCCACCTAATGATTATAGTGCATTAGGACACTTTAAGAGAGTGTTTTTGAGAGAGAAACCAGAGTTGGGTAAAGGCTTGAGATTATCTCGATGGGAAGGTGTTAGGCACCCCTAAAGATCCACAAATGTGGTTCCCGGCCGTGCTAATTGCGACTTTATAAAGAAGATGAAGCAAGTAGACACATGAAGTACATGTATTCACATAGTTTGAGAGCTTTAATGAAAATGACATAAGTTTGAAATAGGGAAGAGGATCAATTTGAAAAGCTTCAGGAAAAGATTTAAATAAAGCACGTAAGAGAAAGAAGGGTCCAAGGTTTGACTATAATATGGATCATTCGATGTAATATCTAGCTCATATTCCCGAAGAGGGCTCGCTTTATGATATTATCACATCGTCATCATCTCCATATTCTACCCTTCCCACCCCGTTAATGTATTTAAACGTGTGAATTGGTCACGAAGACTTTTTGTGTGCCGTTACCCATCCCATTTTATAGATCCTAGAGGGCACTTAGGATCACTATTCTTAAAAGGGGGAGACTAGGCCGAACCCCTAGGTTCAAAGGCTAAAATTCTAAGCGACATACAAAACAAATAGGACTGCATATAAAAGGATCATGTAAACATATAAAGGGTTCAGTTACCCCTCTACAACGGACATGTAATTGGCACGACTCAAACACAATTAAGGTCTAAGGCAAGAAAAATCTTTCGAAGAACTGGAGCATAAGTTAACACAAAATGAAGAGCTTGCAGAAAAGGAACATAAGAGAAAAACATTCAGAACTTAGAAGAGGCAGTATATTTTTTTTTTTTTTTTGAGAAATCTGCAGAAGTCATCTAGAAACATTTGGGGAATGCCTAGTAAAACAATTTTTGACAGGAAGAGTAAAAGAACATATAGGAAAAGTATTTCAAAAGTGTAAAGAAAAATAATGAACGTTATTAGCTTTCGAAATTTATTACAACATTCAGACAATTTTAAAAAATAGTAATTCAATTCTGGACAAAAATACTGTAGAAGCATTTGCATAGGTAGTTTGAAAATAGGACAGAAGTTTGTATAAAAAAATTAGAAAGTTTCAGAGACAAAATGAGTTCAGACAGAGGCGGATTAATTTGAACACGATTTAAAGGTAATAGTCAGTTTTTATGCGGCCGGAGGTTTGCCTAGGCGTTATTAAAGATGGTGATACAATATTTTTCAGTTTTAACAAGGAGTTGTTAACTAGTTTTATCCAAATTAGCGAAGTGTTTAAACAGCTGCAAATAAAATCCTAATGGCATGATATCTAATGCACATGAAATCCTATAAGCATGGTATCTAAATGTGATGGTGATGATTCGTTGATTATTGATTAATTAGAATTATAACAAACTAAAAGCAAGAGGCCTAAAGAACAAGATTTCTATATGTGAAGATGCATGTCCTAAAGCATGATTTCTATTGCGCAAATAGGTAAGTAATATCCTATAACATGTTTTCTACTCATTCCCCTTAACTAAGCATGCATAACGCTCCCAATTTCACTATAAATCCCGTTATTCTTTACAAGTTATTACAGACCAAGTAATTAAAAGTACAACAGTGATAAAAAAAGAAGAAGAAGTTATTCTATTGGGAGCCTACAGCCAGACCCAAGATCTCCAACCTCACATCTTTCGAGTTTCACAGCCATTACCAAGGCTTGGGTGCGGCAAAGTTACCTGAGGGTTCGTTTGAACCCTTGGCTAGTACCAGGCACCCAAAGTTTCATTATTAGACAAGTGCAAGTGTGGAAGTTCCAGCCTTGTGCATCAAAGTTAATGGGTGCTCAAGGGCTCCCAAAGCAATGCTTACACTAAAGGGGCAGAACTTAGTGTTCTAAGAGTAGTGAAGTTGTGATAGGGTTGAGAGAGCTTAAAAACAATTGAGAGTCAATTTGAGAAAACAAAAGAAGGATTTGGGAGACAGTTTGAGAAAATATTTTAAAAGAGTTAAAAGAGTTGAAAGGAATTCTTTTAAAATCATTTATACTAACCAGTTTAGAACAGAGCATTATACAAACAGGGGCAAAGGGGAGGGAACAAATAAGTACAGGGATCTACTCACGCACAGGCATAAATAGTGAAGGCATGTAATCAGACATAGTTGTAGAACAAATAGGGGTTCAGTTCTTACTGCACCAAACCCCAATACACTTAACCTCAGGAAGAGGTTTTAGGCTAATCAAGTAGCCAAGCAGCCCTGGACACATGGTAGTAATGCACAAAGAAAAGTAAACATTTATTGAGACATGGAAGGGGTAAGGGGAGCATGCTAATCTAAGATAAATAGGCTAGTAAGTGTATACTAGTGACAATAAGAACAGCAAAACCATAGGTAAAAGCACATAAGAAACAAGAAGAAGTGCAAAACTAGTAAAAGCATGTTGTTTTGCAAACTGTATATTAAATAGGTAACACACCAGTTGCAGACAAATAGAGCACAAAGAGTAAAGGTGCACATAGCGAGCAAAGTGAGCAGAGAGTGTGAGCAGCAATGTGAGAATGGCAGTGTACAGCAAAGAGAGCAGCAGGCAAACCCAAGTAAGCAATGTAGTAGAACCTTAGTAGTGTAGAAATAAACAGCCAAGATTACTCAATCTTGGCTTTCAGCCGATGGAGTATTCAAATAGCACAATAAGAGGGTGTAGAAACAACAGAGAAAGAGAGAACACTGAGTGTTTTGAAAGAGAGAGTTCAGAGAGTTTGAACTTGTGTGTGTATGAGAGATATGCAATGTGTTCGTCTCTTTCAAAGAGAATGGGTGGAGTACTTATAGTACTAGAAACGAGTACACAAACAAGGCAGCAATCATTAATTAAGGAACTAGTGTCAATCAGACCTAATTAGGATTATGACTCCCCTTTAACTAAGGAGTCAAGGCAACCGTAACAAACAGAGGGTCCAAAAGGAAAGGAATCAATTAACTATATTTACCCTAGTAAGAGTAGCAAACATATAATATACCATAAGGGTTAGATTCATAATAATTTAAGTAAGGAAAATATATGCTGAAAATATGAAAGACTGTTCATGCACAAATATGGTAATAAAACACCAATTAATTTCTGAAAGTTAGTAAAAGAATCACGGACACAACCAAGTATAGAGAACATCTCACAAGTAAGGAAATAATTCAAAATCGGTGTAAGAACCTTTTAAGGAAAAAACTCATACAAATTAGGGATTCAAAGAGATGCATAGAATCAGTAGAATATTGCATGAATTGGATCTATGAAACACAATAGACATGAAAATCAGAGCGCCTTAGGCAAGAAAGCATGGAAGTAGTAAAGGGTTGGAACCCTAGCAAAGAGTTAAAGCATGGAACTCAGATTAATAGGAAAACGAACAAACTCATAACACAAATAAGCACAAACAACCACATAATACTCAAGAAAAGTCAGAAAGTATAATGATTTTGTAAAAGGGGTCAGAAACCCTAGTTTTGAAAAAGAGGTACAGAACGTTTGAAAAACTTGAATTAATCAAAGATATCGAGTGAGATGGAGTGTAGAAAACAAATATGAAACCGGAAAATGCTTGAAAGATAGAAGTTTAAGAGATTTAGTCAAAGAAAAATTAGGGTTTGCAAAAATAAGTTATGGAAATGAGAAACCTGGCCGTGAAACTCGTATATAATGCCATAGAAGGCATCATCAGACAAAAAGCACCGGAGAAAAGGCCGGAAACAGACCCAAAAAAGCTTCAGCGACCTCTTTCATTGCGGAAGCTGCTGGCTTCAAACTTTAGAGAAAAAATAGCGATACAAGGACTCAATGGTTGCTGGAGGTCGAGAGAAGTGAGGGGGGAGTGAGCCGGAGAGGCGACGGTGAACATCGGAGAAGACGGAGAGAACCAGAAGGTTCTAGAGAGATAAAGGGTTAGAGAGCATCTGTTAGAGAGATAGAGAGATGGGCTTGTGAGAATGAAAGGTTGGGGGGTCGTTTGATTTTAATTATGGCAGTTGATCTTATTTGATCATCAGCTCAGATTAAATCTGAAGTGGGTCGGGTAAATTAAAGGGTATGGATCATCAAATTGGGTTGGACTTTTGGGCTGAAAATAGGGGTTGATTTTAGCTATATTTTAAATAAATCTTGGCAATGATTTAAATAGCCAATTTTTTTCCAAATAATTTTGTAAAAAATTAAAAATCATTTAAAAAGCAAAATTAAAACATGGAAATATTTAATAACATATAATCATTAATATAAAAAATAACAAAAACGATTTTTTAACTATGAAACACAGTTAATTACGAAATTAGCTATAATTACAATTTTGTGTAATTGGCTTTTCAAAATCCGAATAAATTTGCAAAAAAATGTGCAAAAATTTAATAAATTATTTCTTGTCATAAATATGGAAATGAAACACATTGTGCACTAAAAATAATAATTTGAAAATAATTTTTTCCTTTATATTGTCAAAATAGTCATTGAATTGATTAAAAGAAATGTTTGAAATCAAGGAAAAATACAAAAATTCTTAGGAATGCTTATATATGCATACATATACTATTTTGAAAGCATTTTGGGTGCAAGAAATATATAGGAAAAAATTGGGTATCAACACTCCCTGCAACATGTGTGTGGATTCAGGAGAATCGGGAGCTTAATCGAGATGTTCGGTGTTTTCCAGAGCTTTCAGGAGTTTTCGAGGTAGCTGTTTGACGTCCGCAGAACCCGAATCCTCTCATTAACTAGAACTCTGTATTATATGAGGATTTGCTACTTTGTTACCTTAGAGGCTCTAGACTCATTGTGACGACCCGACACGTCATCTCAGGTGTTACTGCTCCGTTTCCCCCATTTTAATCTTCTTCAAATGTTGTTATCGGTATATGATGTGTTAGAGTTAGTTTGGCCTAGTTTTGATAAGAAATGAGACACTTAGTCTGTTTAAGGAATGCTTAAGTTGAAAAAGTCAATCGGACATTGACTAATGGGTTATAGGGCTTGGATGTGATTAGCGGTGATTTGGTTAGCTTCGAGGAATGATTTGTGACTTAGGAGTGTGGTCGGAATAGATTTTGGAGGTCCGGTGTAGAATTAGGTTTGAATTGGCGAAGTTTGAATTTTGGCTAATTCCGGTTGATAGGTGAGATTTTGATTTGCTGGTTGGAATGGAATTTCAAGAGTTGTATCAGCTCCGTTAGGTGATTTTGGATATTTTTCCAAAGTTTTAGGTCATTCGGAGGTGTTTAGGTCGGGTTTCTGATCGAATGTGCAATTCGAAAGTTTTGAAGAAACTTAACCTTGAATCCGATGTGAATTGATGATTTTAGTATTGTTTGACGTGTTTTGATGATTAGAATAAGTTTGTATGATGATTTGGGATATGTTGGTGCATTTGGTTGAGGTCCCAGGGGCCTCGGGGTGATTTCGGGTGGTCAAACAGACCAAGTTTAGCTATTGAAAGTTGCAGGTTTCAGCAGATGTTGCAGAAGGAAATATTGGCCTATGCGATCACATCTATTGAGCCGCGATCGCACAATACTGAGAGGTAAAGCTACGGGATCGCATGGTTCATCCCATGTTCGCACTAGAGGATTTTTGAGGCAGCATGTTTTTACTCTACGCATTCGCATAAAATTGGACGCGCTCGCGTAGGTTTGGGAAATTGTTAACCGCGGTCCCATAGCTCATGTTGCTTTCCCATAGAATGTTTTTGAATCCCTAAGAATTTGTTCATCACGATCGCATGCCTAGGGCCACGATCGCATAGGGTTAAAAATACCTCGGCAGAAGGGTTTTAATTGATTATTTCATCCGCGAGCCTATTCATTTTTCCTCCATTGTTGACCACCTTGAGAGATTTTTGATAGAAATTGAATAGGGTTTCAACGGGAATTGATTGGAGGTGAGTCTCGTGACTTAGAAACATCATTTTATTGAGGAATCAACCTTTAATTGTTGAAAATTTGGGTAAAAATTGGAAGAACTAAGGCTTGGTTTTTGAAGTGAAAATTTGGGATTTGAGGGAGCAGTTGAACTCCGATTTTGGTAAATTTGATATGTATAGACTCGTGGCAAGACGAGGAGTCCGGTGATGTAAATTTTGTAATTTTTCGAGAAGTGGTCCAGGGGCTCGAGTTTTACCAACTTTGTGTTTTTTGGTATTTTTCGAGTCTTTTCGATTGGATTGTATTAGCCTATTGCAACGTATTCGTTGTGCTTTTGGTTAGATTCGACACACGTGGAGGCGGTTTGAGGGGCAAAGGCATCGCGGGCTAGATATTTTACTGGTTCGAGGTGAGTAATTCTTGTAAATGATATTCAGAGGGTTTGAAACCACAGATTTGCACATCATAGTGTTGTAACAAGGTGACTTGCACGATGGATATGGGCGTGGGGTAGAGAACCGTTGGGGATTAAGACTCGGTCTGTCCCGATTGATGAAATTACTACGTATTTGACTGAAGCTACTTAATATTATTATGATTTGGGTTGTTTGCCATTTGTTGGGGTTCGTGCCGATCATTTGAATCCGTCAGAGATTGATATCACTATTTTTGTATTACTCTACATATTAATTGATCTCGGTCCAAAGTTTTAAATATTGTGTTGCAAACTCAACCGTTTTTCTAAGATCTGAAAACCTAAATGTTATTTTACTGACGTTTTGAGCGGAGAACTCTTATGTTGATATTGCCCAAGTGGCTTATATGCATTTTTGGAATGTCCATGGATCAGGCTGCACGCCGCAGCAGTGTGATATTGATATTGCGCTTCGGCTTTAGGAGCCCTTCCGGAGTCTGAACCCCCACAGTGAGCGCGAGTACCCGAAGGGATCGGCTGCTCACCTAAGCGGTCATGTGCATTGTATTGCATTGCATTCACGTATTGGTTCATGTTTTTACTACGTGGCATGACATTCAACACACTCATATCATTGGAATCCATGCTATATCTTGCACTGTGTACCAGATACCCTGGTGTTATTTGTTAATAGAGTGCTGTGCCCGAGGGACTGGTTTGTGTGCGGACTTGCACTACTGATATCGCATTCATATGCTTAGCTGTTAAAAAGAAAATCGAAAGATATTTTCAAAAGAGGTTTTAAACTAAGCTAGATGTTTTCTAAAGGATTTTTCCTGGACTTACTATTTTCTAAAGTTATCCCATATTGCATGTTGGAGTGCTCTTATGTGATTTCTTGCCGCTAAATTATTATTTGCTCTTTTTACTCACTCAGTTGGAGTACTTACTTTACTCCATGCACCTCGCATGTAGTTGTAGGTACTATTCACCGGGTAGCGGGTTATTAGCGGACTGAAGGTATGCTATTGTAGCTGAGTAGGTGGCCGCCAGCGTTCACGGCACCGGAATTCATCTTTTGCTTCTATATCTTATTTTGTATATAATATTGGCCATGTAGTGGTGTTCAGTTTCTTTAGGTGCTCGTGACTTGTGACACCCTGGTCGGGTTGTGTTGAGTGATAAATATCAGTTATTAATGCTAATATGTCGTATTTTTCATTCATTTATAGTTATTAATTATTAAACAAGGCATTGTTATTCTGTTGGTTGGCCTTATCTTCACGGGAGGCGCCATCACGACCGGATTTGGGAGTTGGGTCGTGACAAGTTGGTATCAGAGCCTAGGTTACTAGGTCTCACGAGGCATAAGCAGGTTAGTAGAGTCTCGCGGATCGGTACAGAGATGTCTGTATTTATCCTCGAGAGGTTGCAGAAACTTTAGGAAGAACTTCACTTTCTTTGAATTCTTATCGTGCGTACTTGATTCAGCTTGGAATATAACTCTTGAAATTCCTTCCTCGTGTCTGTATGTGTGCATGACCGCTCAGTATTATATGTGCTTTAATGGCTTGCGATTCCCCGATCGAGGGGAGAGAATTGATTTCTACGATTTGATATTGGGCCGGTCTGGAGGACCTGAGGCCGAATCATCGCCTATGGCTTGAGCACCGAGGTGCTAATTCTGCAGGATGGTGTTATGAACTTATATGTTCAGTATTGTCCCTAATGGTGAAAATGGCGCTGGATAGGTGCGCGATAAGTATGTCGGTGTTGTGCGATGAGTCTATATGACTTAGTGAGTGTCGAAGAAGGTTTACTGAGTGGAAGATGAATCATTAAGCGTTTGATTTCCATTGTGATTGGATGCGTCGCCCCGAGTTATGGTTGCGTGAGGAATCTTTTTAGATCTCCTATTTGGGAGTGAAATAAATAGCATATTACGGTATGAGTTCCGACTCAGGAAGACTAAATTGACTGTGTACTGTATATGATGGTGGAAGGTATGCCGAAGTACTAAATTGAGGCAAAACAGGTGGGTTATCTCATGCTGGTTGTTCTTAGGTGGTATGATCATTATACGTATGTTAGAAGGTCTCATGTTTAATTGAAGGGTACGTGATGAAATTGAGAATCCAGGGTCACTTAAGAGTGTGGACTCAACTGATGTGGGGACGAAAGCGAGATTTACAGAGGATTACAATACTAAGATGATCTATGTTTGCATAAACTAGTAACTGATTTGAGTTAAATCTCGCTATGGCATGGTGGTATTATTAGAGTAAAGGTATTATGAGTTGTTGAGTGTGTCCTGATATATGGCTTCGAGCAAAGTTAGGGAGGTTGATGTTGATTAGCTGATCGCACGGTTATGTTCTATGTTGTTTCCATTTTGAGGTATGTCGGCGGATCAGTCCTGGTTGTAGAAAATGAGCCAAGGATGGAATGAGTGTAGCAAAATTTTGATAAAGGTTATATGGTGCTTCGTAGATGTGAGGAAATAATAGGATGTCTTGAGTTGTTGTTGATAAAAAATGCCCAACGCTTATAGAAGGAAGATGTTCGTTTATATTGGAATGAGATCATGTCCTACGGTGTCAGAGTGCTAATAAGGCATTGGTAGTTCTGTTCGTTAAATCAGATAATATACAGTTGAATAAGAGTGAATGACTCTCGAGAATGGTTTTATTGCGCACAAGATTTGGCACGTAATAATCAGGTATTTTAAGGTTGTGTATGTGGTTAGAGACTGTGTTTTCATTGGAAAAATGTCAAGGCTTGTGGTATTTCTATGTTAATTATGGGATTCTATGTATCAGTATCTGGGAAGTAATGGTAACGAATTCCGATTCGCAGGAAGTTCTTCAGGTAAAGTATTCTGGAACGTGGTATTTCTGGGGAGCATTTAGAGAGTATTCGGCGGCCTATGGGTCTTAGACAGTGTGTTCTAATGATCGAATCTCTTGTGGTAAGCTGAGATTGAGGCATTGTAATGATACAACGAGGGAGAAATATCAAGTGGATGATGAATAAAAAGAGAAATTTGATAGACGGAATAGCTAGATAATAGGCCGAGTCGATATGATAAGGGTATGATTAACTCTTTGTATGTGTTCGAGGTAATGAGCTATTTCAAGCATATTGCAGCAATGCTCTTGGGTTTTGACGGCTTGCTCAGCTTGGTTTAGATAGAAAGATTCAATCCTGGCAGTTTAGCTTGTATAAATAGAGTTGGCAGGGATGTTCTAGTTGGGTTTTACCGTGGTTTGAAGATGAGTATATTTTACGTGGGTATACGAAGCATGGAGTGTGTCAAGATTTTTTTTCTAAATGGGATCAATGAAAGTTCTCGACTAGTTGACTGCGTTGTTGTCTGCGGTGCGGAAGGGAGATAAAAGTTCTTATGTTATCCGAGTGTGGTATGGTAGATGCAATATGTTGTGAAGGATTAGGATTTGTGTGTTTAAGGCTCGGTTCAGTTTGGAATGGAAAGTCATTAAATTCTTAAGCAGCACGGGCAGCTGCAGGTGATTTAAGAATCGATCTTCAGATGAGTAGGGTGAATGATCCTCATATAACTAAGGAAATGGTGTTGCTAATCATAGTGATTTGATGAGGGTATATGTTTCAGAAAAAGGGCAATGTAATTAAGTTGATGGCACTTCCGTAGTGTTGCGGCATTTTCTTGATAGACCGACTATTGATATCCGAGTTTGTTTGGTGGCACATGTGGAATTTCAGAATATCTTTTGTGGAATAATTGGGTACTCGAGGTGTAATATTTATTTATACCGTGGAATTTGTGATCAGGTACAATGATTCGTGTGCTAAATAGAGTTGGAGATTGAGAGTTCTCAGGTACAGACTATGTGGTGGTTGTGGATTGTATGTATTGGTAGCGTTAGCAGCTATTGGGATTTGGAAGCCCGAATAGATCTTTCCTTGCTTGATATATTAGATTGTGGGTATGATATTGTTGTGCAGACGGGTTATCTCCATGTTGGGTTATTCTAGACTATTGTGCTATGGGTCACATCGCAAAATGCCACCGGTTGAGCGCAAGGTGCATCAGACTATTTTCTAGCAGAATGGTTGTGTTTAAAAGACCAGCCGACGGCTGGGAAAAATTTCTTACCTAAATTGGGCCGTTGTGACAGATGTCAGTATAGAGGTTTCTACCATTGATTCAGTTCCGGTATTGAAGGACCTTTTCAAATGCATTCCTTGTGGTCGGGCATGTCGCCGGGTGAGATTGTGGACTTCGATATTGATTTGGTGTCGGGCACCGTATCGTATGGCTCCGGCATGAGTTATAGTAGTGGAAGAAGCAGCTTCAGGCTTCTTGGTAATGAGTTTTTTGGTAAGCTGATTAGATACGTGTTTAGCTTGAGTTAGCTTGGTTGGCCCCGAATTGTAATGATAAAGGATGACTTGATTTGATCGTTATTGAACCTGCTAGTGATCTGGGGAGATCTATGAGTTGCTTTCTGTGCTATGAGGCGTTATGATTTTCGGACTGTGGGCACGTATAGTGCGGTGCTATCGAGATTCATAGAAGAAGTAGAGTTTTATTAGCTATAATGCTATAGTAGATATCATTATGCACTCAGCATGCTTACGATCGATACTCGATATTTTTTTATTGTGAGCAAATTCGTATCGATGTGTATCTCCTTATGTGCGATATTTGTGTGGATCGGGTGGCATGCCGCCACGGGTATGTTATCTGTATCGGGTTGCACACCGCAATAGTGTAATGTTGAGAATAGTTTTTCCATATGTTACTTTGTATGTGTGGCTTCCTGGTTTCTGAGGAAAGTCCGTATTGGGAATTGCGCGGCGAATAGCGCATCAGTTGTGTCCTTTATGGATTTAATGGTGTATATTACTTGCTTCACCTTGGGTGTGATGGATTGCTTGGTTTCAGACATCAATCTGTGCGTGGTTGTCTACTTTGAGCATGGTGACTTGAGGTGCTTCATGTGTAATAGTGTTTGGATAGGATCGTACGTTGTGGCGAGACCACGTGAAGTTATGACCATTCAATGAGCATTCAAATATTCTATTTCTATGATGTGAGACGGGGTCTCAGCCTTGTCTTGTGATGGTATTGATGAGCTTGAGGTAGAGCTCTTTATCAATTGCCATGATTTGAGAATGTTTGGACCGTCTCTTATTGGTGCGTATATAATGCAAGTTGTGGCTTAGGCCAGTGTCAAGATATCTTATCACTAGAGTGGTATGTTGGATTCAAGGAGATCGTTGGAGTCACTAATGAATACAAATAGAGTCGATTTCAACTTGTTGGAAGGATAATATTGAGGTTTAACCCGAAAATCTGTTGTGATATTAGTTAGAGGAAAGTGGCCTCATGAACGGTGGATCGGATGAATGGTTATGGTTTATCGCGTATTTTAATTATCCAATGGCAGTATATGAACACTACTACAAAAATAACTTTTAGTTACAATTATTTAGTGGCAATAAGGGATTGCCGATAATTTATACACTAAAGGTAAGTTATTACCGGCATATGGATATTAGCCGGTGAACAATACATTTTTATCGGCAATTTAAAATAATAGTCATCAAAAGACCCAATTCTTTTTTGTACTCCCTCCAAAGACAAACCCTATATTTTTTTATTTCCCTCTCTCCTGGCTCTTCTATCATCATCATCGAAAGGAGTAGTAATATCTATATCAGTGCTGGTTTTCACGGGCGCCGCCTTTTCTTCAGTACTTCTCTTCTTTCTTTTCTCCTCACCACCACCTCCAGCTCCGTATAATTGCCTCATCACTCCAACAACCACCACTGTCGCTGTTGTTGGTGGGTTAAGATCCGGTGCCGGAGAGAGGATCTCGATGACAATAGAGGATATAGAATGGGTGAAGCAACAGATCGAGGGAAATGGACTCCATATGGTGGATAATGTGCTGCGCAAAGGGATCAACCCTCGTACCCGCCAACAACAACTCCAGTTTCTACTTCAGTATGAAACTTTTCCAATCTATGTTTAATTTGATTTAGCAGTTAAAAAGATCATGCTTTTATTGTGATTGCTCGTAAGTTCTGTAATTTTGTTGAACTTCATGATAGTTTTGTGGTTTTATTGGAATTTGTTTATTCTTAGGAAGTAATAAGTGACGGCATAAGTTAGAAAGATATCCAGTCGAAGCATCTGCGAGTTCATGCTTTTTATAATTACTATTTGGCGGCTTTGTTTCAAGTGTTCTAGATTTTTACTATTGAATTAGATCTTTGTGAGAGTTTCAATAATCTATTTAGAATAATATAGGTGGAAATTGATAAACAATGTAGACGAAATTATATGATTAACTTAATCTTTGATCTATACTTAAAGAAAGATAATAAGTGGCTTATATGGTAATAAGCATTTGTGTTTTTCAAAGGCTATGTGCAAGGGAATTGAAAATGAGCAAGAAGGCAATAGGTCAGAAAGTTCCATAATAATTTTCTCTTTAAAAAAAGAGCTCCATATTATTCTTTTACTTCAGCTAGTTTTTTATTTGTAGAAGGAGAAATAGATGATTAAGTAGAGATTGAACTTTTCGAAGTACTGGTAAAACATGAAACATAGCTCTAACGAGTAACATATAAGAACTATCTCTGTTTGATCTAACAGAGTGCACTTAGTTCAAATGTGGTCCTCAGTGATTCTTGTCTCCGCTTTCACTTGTGCATGTATTGTTGTTGCTTTATTTTAAACACAAAGCTTCACTCGATAACTAAGCTTAAAGAGAATTAGCATACATCTAAGAAAAGATTTCTTGAATGTCAAATATACTATTACTACACACCTTTGGTGGAGGTTGTGCTCTTGGTGGCTAATTAGAGGTGATAAGGCAGGACATGATATACCGGTAACTTACCAATGACATGAACCTTGATAGGAGGGTGTGAAAAGGCAGGACATGACATACCGACAACATACCAATGACATGACCCTTGATAGGAGGGTGTGACGATCGAGATTTAGGGCAGAAGGTTAGTAGGTACTCGAGCGTATCTCTTTGCCATACCAATAGTTTTAGTGTTATTCCCCTATTTTTCTTATCCTGCAATCTAGAAATTATTTCTTCATTGGTGAAACTAATAGTAATTGTAGAAGTGATTTAGTTTAAAGCAGACGCGTCTATCTGCATAGAGTTAGTAACAGGTTTTCATAGCCAGAGAAAAAACAGTAAATAGTTCCTACCTCTGATTTCTTGAAATGTTTCAACGATATTGCTTAACAAATCTCCAAGCTTCTGCATATCTTTTCCATTCCATTACTGGTTATCTAAAACATATATTAAGTTGTAGTATTTTTTGCCCTTTGCTGCAGAAGGCATAAATAATCTCATTGAAGAAGCTATTCTTAGAGCTGATAAACTCGGCATCAAGGTCATTAGCCTTGCTGCATTAAATAAGGTAAGTCTCATTTTCTCTTCCTGTTTCTAATTTTCTATTGTTTCTTTACAAATTCCTTATAGTCTTTGCTGACTACTTTAGTGCAATGTGCATTCTACATAAAATATTGTTTGGTGTTTCCTGCTATAATATAAGCCTTTTTCCTAGTTTTAGACCGGAAAATCCTTCAAATTAGGTAAAGGGATATTAATATGTTCAAAATAGGAACGGCTCATTATTATTGGTTATGTCGTTTATAGAAGAAACTTACTACAGAATGAAGCTTTAAATGGCGGTGAAACGCTGTTTGTCAACAGATCTCAAAGTCCGAGTAGTCCATGGAAACACCTTGACAGTTGCTGTGATCTTAAATGAGATTCCTCGAGATGTGAATGAGGTCTTTTTAACAGGTGCTACTTCTAAGCAGGGGATAGCCATTGCACTATATCTTGATCATCGAAGAGTCAGAGTTCTAGTAAAATTAGCTAAATATGCATTATCGAGAAAAAATTGTTAGGTTGCTAACTATAGAAATGCATAGCAGACCAGCAGTAGGCTCATCAAAATACATTAACAGCCTCTTCTATCATTTAGTTTTCTCTTGGATAATTATAGTTTGCCATTTTAATAAAGGTAGTTTTCGTATGGAGATGCTGACTCAGTCCACTGAGAGGTTCATGAAAATACAAAGAGAAGCTCCTTCTGATTGCCAGAAGTTTCTGGTTCAAGTGTCAAAGTACCGAGGGGAAAAATAGTGTAAGGTAATGGTTTAAGAATATTTCCACAAATAGTCTTATCAAAGAAGTGATAAGGTCCTTGAGTCGAGGGTCTATCGAAAAACAACCTCTCTGTCTTCGCAAGGTAGGGGTAACTTCATGCAACTACCATCCTAGACCCCACTTGTGAGATTATACTGATCTGTTGTTGTAGTTTGATGTTCAGGAAAGTTCCTTCTTTATAGATGCAATATAACTGTAGTTCTGTATGCTTGTTTGAGGTTCTGAAGTATACGAACTAAGTGCATTCTGTCATAATGCTCTAAGAAGTATATGGCATTCCCATACTAACAGAGTGCAATTAGTTCAAGTGTATTCCTCAATGATTCTCGTCTCCGCTTCACTTGTGTATATACCATTTTTGCTTTATTTTAAACACAAAATTTTACTCGATAACTAATATTAAATAGAATTAGTATACATCTAAGAAAAGATTTTTGAATTTAAATATACTGTTAATCGGCACACCTTTGGTAGAGGTTATGCTCTTGGTGGCTAATTATAGGTGATAAGGCAGGACATGAAATATCGACAACTTACCAATGACATGACCTTTGATAAGAGGGTGTGACGATCGAGAATTAGGGTAACGAGTTAGCAAGTAGTCGAACGTATCTCTTTTCCATTCCAATAGTTTTAGTGTTATTGATGTGGGGTGATCTTATCACTCATTTTAGCCTCTTTACCTTAGCTTTTATGTTGTTTTAAGTATGAAATGAGGTTGTTTATAGTGTTTATTGTGAGATTTTCGGGTACATGATGCTATGAAGTGGTTTGCATTGAAGTGAAGTGGAATTGAGCAAAAATGAGTTGAAACCACGCAAAAATCCCCAGTCATTTCCGCTTCTGCGGATCCTTAGTCGCAGGAGTGACCTCCGCTTATGCGAATTATTGATCGCCTACGCGGAACTGGAGGAACAGGAAGGAACCGTTTCGGTGATTGAAAACTCGCTTTTGCGGGACCGCATAAGCGTTCAACTCTCCTCTTTTGCGACCTCTGCTGTACTTGAAGGAATCCGCTTTTGCGGTTGGTTTTCCACTTCAGTGGTCACTTTTACCACAGAAGCGGAAGTCGAGCACATGGCCTGGGGCAGATTTGGCATTTCACATATTCTCACCCCAAATGATTTTTATACGCGTCCAAGCAGACATCTTTGGATATCTTTGGCTTATTTTCAGTCTCTTAGACTAGAAAGAAGAAGTTGGAAGCTAGGGTTTTGCACAAACACACTTGGGTTTTGTTGATTTCAAGCTTTTGGTTAAGGTTTTCTTACCCATATATGTTTGTTTCTGCATTTCCTTGCTTTGTATTGAATATTTAAGTGTGTAGTATTTTATCCAACACTTGAACCTTGTTTATGGGAATATTCATAATTAAAGTGTAGATTTTATACCTTGTTGTGCTTATGTATTGAATGATTTTTCTGTACTTATGAAGTGAGTTGTTGTTTCTTTAATTATTCTTGTTCTTTTATGTTTCCAAAGGAATCCGCTAACCCTAGGACTCCCCCCATTAACTCCGAATTAATTTTGGAAAAAATAGTTTGGGATTGAGAAAGATTAATTAACAAGAACTTGAGGCGTTAATCCTCATTTTATATATTCTACCTAGGGATAGGATTGAACTACTTGTAGCCTTCCGGGTGTGCTTAATCTTCTAATTATGATTAGGGATAATTCAATTAAGAAGTCTTGTTAGTCTTTGGAAGAAGCTAATTAAGAATTGTTATCCGTGGCTAATTAACATAAACTGGCTCATATTTGTAAAATCGTGAAATACATTGGATCGAACTTGATCATTTTACTTGCTTTCTAGGTTAGTTTACATTTTAGCATCTTAGATATAAAAACAATTTTCAACTCAAATTCTTATTGTTTGGCACTGCGCGACTAGCGATGACTCTTTTATATTCCTAATCGCCTACACATTGTTCTTTGTGGGATTCGACCCCGACTCATTGTTGGGTAATTATATTGCTGTGACCGTATCTATTGCTTTTTAGCGGTGGATTTGGACGTCACCAAAATTGGCGCTGTTGCCGGGGAACAATTTGGCGTAATTTAGGTTGTTTGAGAAATAAGCGAAAGTGCTTTGATCCAAACTTGTGAATACTTGTGTAATTATTTTTCTTACCTTGGGTCTATTTTTCTTGTTAGTTTCTTGTTTATTTTATCATTCTTGAAAAAATGGCATCATATAATGAAAATTGGTCGGATGGAAGTTGTTCATATTTTGACGACCCTTGTCCTAATTGTGGTGGACCACACTCATGGAAACATTGTTTAAATTCTCCCGGGGGTGGATTGCGCGCACAATCTCAACCCCATGGTTGGAGTATTTGTGATAAGTGTGGTTTCCAAAATGGTCATTGTGATTATTGTGCATATTTGTCTTTCCCTTACCCAAGCCCCTACTATGATGAGTTTGCTTCATGTGATGTAAAATATAGGGCTATGGAAATGGAAGAAAGTGAGCATGACAAAAATGGAGAGTTCAAACTCATGTTAGAGTGTTTACTTTAAGAAGGAAACAAAGAGCAAAATGCATTGGAATATCTTTTGGAGTCTAGTCTCCAAAATGATTTAGCACTCCAACGATTGCACTCACAAATGGAGAAAATGATCGAAGCCTCAAGGGTTCAAAGAGCCTTGAAAGTGAGTGAAGACCAAAATCCTTCCTTGGAAATTGAAAGTGAGAACCTTTTCTTGGCACTTGATCAAAACCAAGAAGAACTCCCTAATGCTCAAGATGAGAAAATAATGCTCATGTTGGAGACTATTCTTGAAAATGAGGAGAAGCACAACTTTGCACTCGAGGACTTGAAACAAAGTTTGGCATACAATGATGAACACATCCGCACTTTGGAAGACCAAATGCAAAAATTGATTGAGGCTCATTATGCCCAACAACTTGAGTGTGTGGAAGAAAGCCAAGAAGAGTCCAATTCCGAGGAAGAAAGTGATCTTTACTTTGAGGAGTCAAGAATTGAACATCCGCCAACCGACTCAATGGATGTTATTGATGCCGACAAAAATATGGAATTGGAGTCAAAATGCAATATTGGTTGATGTCGACTCTAATCCAGGGGAAAGAGAGGATGCCAAGCTAGAAAAATTACAAAGTGAAGGTTTGAAGTCACACTCCAAGCACTTTTCGTTATTGGAATTGTGTGGTGACACGGAAGTTGAACCACATGAATCAATGAAGGAGTGCGAGGAGGAAAAACTCAGGCCATACATTTTACAGTTTGAGGAAGCAAGAAATCAAAACGACATTCTTCGCTTGAAAGCCAAGAAGTGAAAAATAAGGATTTTAAGCATTGGCTCGAACATCAAATTACCATCCTCCATCGCTCGTGGTCACAAGCTTGATTCCAAGCTAAGAGCCCAGTTCATATTATCCAAGTGGCGAGAAAAGTGGTAATGTTGTTTGCGTCGTGCCACGATGTTAAATGTGGTGCTTGGTGGGAGGCAACCCATTGTTTTTAAAAAAAATTCATCATTTTTGAAATTTTCTTTCTTAGAATAGATTAGAATATTATTTGTGACTAATCTGCCAAGTTTTAGATTTTTTGGAGTTGATATGAGTAGGTCGGGATGACCCGGATGGCAAAATCCAGTAGCTGTTGGAACTGTGAAGGGAATCCCTGCTAAAACCGCTTCTGCGGTATTTTGGCCGCGTCTACGGTACCGCAGAAGCAGAAAGTTCATCGCAAAAGCAGCTCCCATCGCAGAAGCGGCTCACCTGTCGCGTAAGCGGAACCGCATAAGTGGCTAAAAAGTCACGAAAGCGAAAAACACCCAGATTTGAACAAGAAAAAGAAGTTAAACAGGTCATTTGCCCAAAATAAAAAAAAAAACTCTCTGCTCCCACAGCCCTAACTCCCCTAAAACGTAAGAATCCTCAAATACTCATCAAGCGTGCTAAATTATTCTCTTGCCCAAGTTCAGGTATTGTTTTCTAAACTCTCTTCTCAATCCTCTACTCTCTCCTCACATGGTTGGTAATCCACATTCGCCTCAGAATTTTTATTTTATGTTATTTGAGGTTTTCTTATCTGCTTCTTCTTTTTGTTTTGAATTCTGGTGTTTGCTTTAGAAAGTGAGGATTTGGTTGAGGGTAGACATGTGTGTGCTGAGTTAACTGAACAAAATTGAGGGAAGTCTTGAGTACCCCATTGTTGTGAAAGAAAGTTCACTTTCACTCGTGCGCAATGTGTGAGTGAAAATCTTGTGCTATGTGGCACAAATTTGGTCCTAATTGAATCACGTGCTGTTAAATTGCATTAATTTTATATTTTGGGTGCCAAAATTTGGTTGAAATCGAAAATGAAAAAAAATTGGTAGCTGGACAGTGTTTCACTGAAGAAGAAGGCAAACACCGCAGAAACGAAATTTCTTCGCTGAAGTAGAACTGCTTTCGCGGTAAGAAGTCCGCAGAAGCAAACAATCGAAAAAAATAAAAATAAAAACCGCAGAAGCAGTCGAATGCCCGCAGAAGCGGAACCGCCTTCGCGGCCCAAGTTCCGCATAAGCGGAAACTGCCCAGAAATGGTGAAGGCAATGTGTTTGCAACCGAGGCTTCCTAGGCCCGTTCAACCTAAATTTTTGGCTCAAATGCAATGTTTTGAATTGCTTAACATGATTCAATTGTCCGACTAATTTTTGTGATGATTTTTTGTAGGTACTTTAAATTCAAAAATGGACCCAAACGCGAGTAGATCGCACCCAAAAATACAAGAAGCGGGTGATGAGCCCTATGATGATAAGCGCTTCATGTATGCTTCAGCGGAGCACCGATATTTGGACGATTTGGTCCATAAAAAGATCTTGCTCGAAAGGGGGATAAATGAGGATAAATTGGCCGAGAAGCTTCCGAACTTCCATGCCAGGCTCTATTCTTGCGGATGGAATGTTTCATTGCCACACCCTGCAAAGCTAATGAGATGTGGGTTCGCGCGTTTTATGCCAATCTTCGGCGTACAAACTTTGATGATCCGGTTATCATAATCAGGGGGAAAATGGTGAGGTTTTGGGTTGATTACATCAATGACACTCTTGGAATCCCCAACTATCCCATGGAGACGGCAAACGAGAAGAATCATTGTGAAAATGGAGAGTGGCTTGTATCCAAACTCTACCCTCCACACTTGAGAGAGAAATGGGGAATCAAAAGAAAAGGGCTAAAATCAACTGACTTCACGGCAGAGGCAAAGAGGTGGTTGCTTATAGTGAGCAGCAGAGTTGCCCGTGTGGGAATGTCACAAATGTTTCCTACACTCGGGCACTGATCGTAGCATACATCTTGGATAGAATTCAGGTTAATGTGGGGCATTACATTCTTCAGGGGATGAGGCAGTACTTGAGGGAGTACGCTAGAGAGAAGGATGCAGTGTTGATGTTTCCCTCACTGATTACCATGTTATGCTCCAGAGCAGAGGTTGCAGACCGCCCTACTAACCGTTGGCTTCCAGCTGACAAGCCTCTCCACCCTTTGAGACTGACATGAGAGGGCATTGTTGTCAAGAGCAAGAAGAGAAAAGTTGTATCCACATCCACAGGTTCAGAGTCCACATCTCAGAGGCTATTCGGGATACTTAACTCCGAGCTTCAATCAATTAAGGAGTTAGTATCACAGCTTCCGGCTGGGCCTCCCCCCTCCCAGCCTGGCCTTCTTACTTCTGCAGAGAGGAGATGCACAGCTACTTGGAGACACAGAAAAGCCAGCAGGATTCGATAAAGACAAGGGATGATTCTGTGAAGAAAATGGAAGCCTTTATGGCCAATTTGGAGGGGGCCTATGGAAATTTGGCCAAGGACCATTTTGAACTTCAGGACAACTTTCAGAAAGAGAAGGAGAAGAACAAGAAGAAAAATAAGTTCTTGGTCAAGATGTGGAGAGGCATCAAAGCCATCTTCAAATGGGGCAAACCAGGAATGAAGATTCCAATAGCGGACAAAGATGATGGCGAGGAGTACTCCTTCATTTCAGAGTCTGCTGATGATGATGGCGATGATGATGAGGATGATGATGAGGCCGAGGGTGATGGAGCCACGAGTACAGCCCAGCAGTGATCAGATGTCCTCCCATAGTCTGCTAGTCTGACGCAGACCTCAGGGAGACCTCAAACTCTATATGCTTTATATTAGACTTTGTGCAGTGAGGAAACTGCAATGCTTTTAGTTGGGGGTGGCAATTGTAGCACTGTATTCATATTTTGATATATTATGTGCCCTTGCTGGGCTTATCTTTATGTATGGATATTCTGTGCCCTTGCCGGGCTTGTGATTATGCTTGTGATATATGGTGTGCCCTTGCGAGGTTTGGTATTGAGCAGTCATATTTTTGTGTTTTTAGTCTTTCTTTCGTCATTTATTTTCTTAGTATAGCTTATTATTTTCTTTGTAGTAATATCTTCTTTTATTAGTTACTTTTGTAGTAGTTTTCTTTGTAGTTATTTTCAATTCTGTAAATAAAATTTCCTTGGGTTTTCTTCATGCTACGGTTCTTTCCCAAGGAACACTTTTGAAGTGAACCGGGTAATTGTAAAAAGTTTTTGTTGAATTTTCCCAGTGATGGATAGATTGACAACTTTCTTAAGGGAATTAGTCTTGTTTTGCTAGGATGAGGCTCCTGGATTATTTGGTACTAATAATATTAGTCTCTTGTATGTAAGTTGTGAATTGAGAATACCCCTCCGAAAATTTGGTTTGAATTGAAACAAGTTGCATGGTGCAAATTTGATCTTGTGATACGATTTTGGCTCTTTTAATGACTCTTTTTGCTCACTAGTTTGATATTGCTCTTGAAGCTTTTATTAGAAAAGAAAATTGATCGATCTTGATTAGTTCATGTGCCGTGTGTGTTAGTGTTTGTTCAAATAAATCTTGTTTTTACATCTATCATCTAGAACTTGCCTGGTTGGTTTTTCATGCTAATGACACTTTGATTGGTTGGAGGAATGATCTTAGGCATTTTTTTCTTTGATTTGTAAAACTTTCTCTAGCCTTTCAAGCCTACCCATGTGAAAATAATATCACGTGCCCAATTTGAGCCTTTAAACCTTCTCTTTGGCCAACTCATTACAAAACTTTCCCCATTTGAAAAATAATTCCCACTTTTGAACCCGTCCCTCCTTGAACATTGAGAATGAGGCTAAAAGCCTAAGTTGGGGGTGTGATCGAAGAGAAAAAATGGTAAGGTTGTATGTTGAGTTTAGTACCTTTCGCCTAAAAAAATGTTTGTTTAAAATATTCAAGCTCCAAAAAGAAAAAGAAAAAAAAGAGAAAGAAATATTTGTATATATATAAAGTATGGAGTCCTGAATAAAATTAGAAGAGGCGTGTGAGGTGGTCCTTGTACGGCCCCGTGAAAATGAGTGCTCAGATGTTAGAAGCACATAGAGTCGAGTCTACCTACATGAACCGGATTCTTTTTACTATTTTGAAATTGAAAATTTGAAATCAAAATTTTTCCAGAAAATGGTAGAAATACGGTCCATAATGCGGTCGCAGATCAACTATGTGGACCGTATTCCTACTGCAGAATGAATCAGAGAACAACCAATTTTTTATGTTAAAAATACGGTCAAATCTGCGATTGCATAATCAATATGCGGACCGCAGAGTGATTGCATATTTTCCTGAGGAAATTCGAGGGTCAGTTCTGCAGTGCATTCTGCGACCACAGAACGCAAATGCGGACCGCATATCTACCGCATTTCCAAACCGAGAGTTTGAAACTTGAGCTATTTCTGCGGTCCATTCTGCGAACCGCATGTCTGTTTTGCGACCACAAAGTTGCGTCACAGATTGAGCTCGCCCAGTTATTTTTCTAATATTCTAAGCCCGACCCCTCTTTAATAAAAACACTCCATCCCTCATTTTTAACACATTTTATGAACAAAATAAGGGAGAGGAAGAGAGGGACTTAGAGAGAGAAAACAAGTTCTTCATCAATTGATCTTTCAAACTTATTGAAGTGTGGAAAACCCTTGGTGCATTGTCTTCTTCATTGATTTCTCAGGAAAAATCCCTAACCCATTTCCCCCAATTTCGAAATTAAGCTTGGGAAGGGAAACACATACACTTGCTTTGAATTTTCTTAATAAAATATTCATGCATGTCTTCAAAACTCAAGAATCTTGTAAAAAGGGGATTGGGTAGTAACTATGAGTTTAAATTTCTAAAACCTAAGTATTGTTCATGAACTAGATTGACTTCTTGATTGCACGGCAAATTTGGACTAGAGGTTTAAGGGGAAAAACTCAACTCCAGGTATGGATGGCTAACTGTGCTCCTTGTGAAATCGCCCTATGCTAGTTGTGAAATTGTTGATAGTAGATATTCATGTGAAAATTATTGTGAGGCTTTTGTGTTGTATGATTGTGTGGTAATACTTTGTGATGAATGTTGTGGAACTTGTAACTGGAACAACAGAAATGGAAGTAATGTGAAATAACGGAAATGGAACAATGTGGAACAATGGAAATGGAACAACGCGGAACAATGGAAATGGGGAAAATGTGGAATAGTGGAAATGGAAGTATTATGAAATAACGTGTGTGATTAGTTGTGGATAATTGTGGTGATGATCAAAATTGTCTACCAATATGATGAACCTGAGGAATTGTTGTTGCTAGCTGTGGAATTGCATTACCCTTGTTGTGGATCTATGTTAATAATGTCCCATAGTTGATTTCTTGAATTTGTTGTTGTGCTGTTTGTTGTTGTGAATTGAAAATTGTCAGGCGGGGTCGGGCTGCACGCTGCAACACGGTGAAATAAGGCGTGGGTAGGGGTGATAAGGGTGGCCGAGGTAATAAGGGTGGACGAGGCAATAAGGGTGAAAAATGTGATCCAATATCACTATTTATATGAATATGAATCATGAAATGATAAATGTGAAAATGTGAAAGGAGACAACAGGAGAGTTTGTAACCTGTGGGGCACTGATTGGCCCTTTGTATGACTACTTGAATCAATTGTGTGAGATATTTGGTTGATGCTCCATGGTTGTAATTGTACTATTATTGTTCAGTTCTATACTTGTATATGCATTTTGGCTTGAGTTTACTTGGATCAGAGTTCGTTCATACAAATGTACTGACATCCCTTTTGCCGGGGGCACTACACTCGTGTTAAAATTGTAGGTAGATCCGTGGCAGGCACTCCAGTCCACCGTTCGTAGCTCCTCCTCCTCTCTATCGGCGGTAATCGTGTTGGTGAGCCCCTTTCCTTCTGGGGCCTTGTGTGGTTCATGCCACCTATGTTGTTGTATTTTGGAGTCTTGTGTCCTTTTGTGAAGGTATAGCCAGTTCCTTGTCGCCGGCAAGTATTGTACTATCTTTCTCTTTGAGGCTCCGTAGACAATGGTCTGTGGGTTAGAACTTATGTATACAGGCGTATGTTTTGGACGTTGTAAACTTGTATGCCACGTTCCTTGTTGATCATAATATATGTTTTGTAAACGACGTTCCCTGTTAATCATAATGTGTGGTTATAAGAGAGAAAACATAAGTTCTTTTGATTGCAAATTTAATATCTTTCATCTAATTATCATTGAATAATGTGGGGTAACGCATGGGGAATAGGAAAGACACCCAGGTCCACTCGACTGGAGATACCCGGTTGAGTGCCGGTCATGCCCACGGATTTGAGTTGTGACAAACTTGGTATCAGAGCCTAAGGTTTTAAAAGAGTCCTAGGATGTCTCGGAGCCGTGCCTAGTAGAGCTCTTCTTGTCGGTGTATTGTCGACCACATCTATAAGTTGGGGGCTACACGGGCATTTAAGAAAAATGATCCTCTTCTTTGTTATTCCAAGTTTGTGCGGTGAAGTGATGCTGTGTCTAATTCGTCTCTATTTTGAATTTTCAATGATGGCGCCTAAGAAGAAAGCTAGACTTGGCCTAGGGGCCAATGCCACTTCCAGTGCGGTTGTGGATCATGTGCCGACTGCCGTGGGTGAGAGTGATTCCCCTGTTCTGAATTTGCCTGCTCCATCCGTTCCTGATCCAAGAAATCATGTTCCAGCAGTGGCCGAGGGTGCTACTATCCCTCCTGCCAATGCTCCTAATCCTGATGTTGCTCCAACTTTTTATTCCGAGATTTCTGATGGAGATTTTAGTTGAGCTATCCGTTTGTTTACTCAGTTAGTGGCCGCCCAGGCTCAGAGATCTCATGATGCCCATCTGTCCTCCAGCGGACAGGGAGATTCCTCCAGCTCCAGAGTTTTATCAGTTTCTGGGATTGAATCCTCCAGAGTTCTCAGGCACAGATCCAGAGGCCGATGCGCAAGAATTCCATGATGAGATGTACAAGACCCTTCGAGTGATGAAGGCTACAGAGATAGAAGGGGTAGAATTGGCTTCGTACAGGTTGAAGGGGGCTGCGCGTTCGTGGTTCGAGATGTGGGAGGAATCCCGTGAGGAGGGGAGCCCTCCATCCAGATGGGATGAGTATGTAGATGCCTTAATGGACCACTTTTTTCCTGCTCTCGTGCCACCGAGTTTGAGGTTCTTAAACAAGGCAGCATGAGTGTGTGGGAATATCATATGGAGTTCGTGAGGTTGTCCAAGTATGCTCCTCGGTTGGTATCGACTATGGAGGCTAGAGTTCAACGATTCGTTCAGGGCCTCAATCCGTTGGTAATAAATGAGGCTGCTACAATGGCTTTGCATTCAGACATGAACTATGGGAAGATCGTGGGTTTTTCTCAGGCCATAGAGGCCAGGAAGTTGAAGATTCGGGCAGACAGGGAGAGTAGCATCAAGGCCCAGTCTATGGGTCACTCAGGGAGGTCACCTCCAGGGAGAGGGTCATCAGGACCATCTCAGTCTTATGCTCAGTCCTCAGCTAGCGCACCGTCATCTGCGCACTGTTTCTATCAAGGTAGCCCTTCGGGGCCAGGTTCAGACAGTCGGAGGTCCGGCCAGTTCAGTCATTCGGGGATGAGACCTCGATAGTAGGGAGGTATATGCCCCAAGTGTGGGAGATTTCATACAGAGTCTTGTTACTTGGATGCTCCAGTGTGTTACAATTGTGGGGTGAGAGGTCACATATAGCGGGACTGTCGTGCGCCCATACAAGGCACGGGTAGGGGACTTGGTCAGCCATCCAGTTCATTAGTTGCTACGTCATCGGTGCGCCCTCCAGCCCCAGCAGGGCGTGGTGAAGCCAGAGGTGGAGCTCGTGGTTGGGGCGTACCCAGCAGGTTTTATGCATTGAGTGGCCGTCAAAGTGCTGAGGCTTCCCCAAATGTTGTCACGGGTATCCTATCTATTCAGACCGTTGATTGATATGCTCTTATTGATCCGGGGTCTTCTTTGTCCTATATCACTCCATTTGTTGCTTTGAGTTTTGGGGTTGAATCCGAGCAGCTTCTTGATTTGTTCTCTGTATCGACTCTGGTTGGTGATTCTATTACAGCTGCGCGGGTCTATAGGAATTGTGTCGTCATGGTAGGTGGTCGTGTCACCACGGCTGACCTTATCGAGCTTGGGATGGTGGATTTTGATGTAATCATTGGGATGGATTGGCTTTATTCGTGCTTTGCTAAACTTCATTGCCGGATGAGAGTCATGAGACTCGAGTTCCCTAATGAGCCGGTTTTTGAATGGAAGGGAAATGGTGTTGTGCCGAAGGGTAGATTTATTTCCTACCTCAAGGCTTCGAAGATGATCAGGAAGGGGTGTATTTAGCATTTAGTCCGGGTGGCGGACACTACTCCAGAGGTTCCTGCCCCCGAGTCCGTGCCAGTTGTGAATGAGTTTCTTGAGGTATTTCCATATGAGCTTCCAGGAATCCCGCCAGATAGGGAGATTGATTTCAGGATTGATGTATTGCCAGATACTCAGCCAATATCTATTCCACCGTACAGAATGGCGCCAGCAGAGTTGCGAGAGTTAAAAGAGCAGTTGAAGGATTTATTAGAGAAGGGGTTTATGCGGCCAAGTGTGTCGCCATGGGGTGCCCCAGTTCTTTTTGTCAGAAAGAAGGATAGGTCACTTCGGATGTGTATCGATTATCGGCAGCTTAATAAAGTCACCATCAAGAATAAGTACCCGTTGTCTCGGATAGATTATTTGTTCGATCAATTTCAAGGTGCAAGGTTCTTCTCCAAAATTGATTTGCGGTCCGGGTACCACCAATTGAAGATCAGGGAGTAGGATATTCCTAAGACCGCTTTCAGGACGCGTTATGGCCACTTTGAGTTCTTGGTCATGTCTTTTGGGCTAACCAATGCCCGGTAGCTTTTATGGATCTTATGAATCGAGTCTTCATATCATTTTTGGACTCCTTCGTGATTGTTTTCATTGACGACATCCTCGTGTATTCGCGGAGCAGGTAGGATCATGCCAGCCACCTCTGAGTGATTTTGCAGACTCTACATCAACACCAATTGTATGCCAAGTTTTCCAAATGTGAATTTTGGTTGGAGTCCGTCGCTCTTCTGGATCATGTTGTATCCAGTGAGGGGATTCAGGTAGACCCCCAAAAGATTGCGGCGGTGAAGGATTGGCCCAGTCCCACGACCACGACGAATATCCATAGCTTATTGGGGTTAGCAGGGTATTATCGGAGGTTTGTAGAGGGATTCTCCACCCTCGCCTCCCCATTGACCAAATTGACGAAGAAATCAACTAAGTTCCAGTGGTCAGATGTTTGTGAGAAACATTTTCAGGAATTGAAGACAAGGTTGACTTCGACACCAGTATTGGCTTTGCCAGAAGGCACAGAGGGGTTTGTGGTTTATTGTGATGCCTCCAGGGTTTGTCTAGGGTGTGTTCTGATGCAACACGGTAAGGTTATAACATATGCTTCCACGCAACTCAAGAATCACGAGAAGAATTATCCGACGCATGATTTGGAACTTGCAGCGGTTGTATTCTCCCTGAAAATATGGCGGCATTACCTATACGGGGTTCATGTAGATGTGTTTTCAGATAGCAAGAGTCTTCAATATTTGTTCGAGCAGAAAGAGCTGAATATGAGGCAGCGGCAGTGGTTAGAATTGCTTAAAGATTATTATATGGACATCTTGTACCATCCAGGGAAGGCGAATGTGGTGGCCGAGGCCCTCAGTCGGAAATCCATGGGTAGTTTGGCTCACTTGAGAGCGGATTAGAGGTTCCTAGCTTGGGAGGTACATTAGTTGGCCAGCCTTAGGGTTTGTATCTCGGCCCCGAATGAGAAGGAACTTATGGTGCATAATACAGCAAAATTGTCGCTCGTGGCAGAGGTTAAGGAAAAGCAGTTTGTTGATCCAACATTGGCTTAATTGAAGGAGGCAGCTTTAAGTAACAAAATTTCAGCAGTTTCACTCGGCAGCAATGATGGTGTGCTACGGTTCCATGACAAGTTATGTGTCCCAGATGTGGATAATCTTCAGGAGAGGATAATGGCGGAGGCTCATCATTCCATGTATTCAGTGCACCCAGGCTCTACAAAGATGTATCACGATCTCAAGGATATTTATTGGTGGAGTGGTATGAAGAAGAGTGTAGCGGACTTTGCCTCTAAGTGTCCAAATTGCCAGCAAGTGAAGGCCGAGCATCAGCGACCGAGAGGGTTGACTCAGCTTATAGAAATACCGATGTGGAAATCGGAAATGATCAATATGGACTTTGTGACAGGACTACCTCATACTCAGCACAAGTTCGACTCATTTTGGGTAATTGTGGATAGGCTCACCAAATCAACTCACTTTTTGCCCGTCAAGTCCACCGATACCGCGGAACAATATGCTTGGTTGTATATCAAGGAGATAGTGAGGCTTCATGGTACGACACTTTATATCATTTCGGATGGAGGATCTTAGTTTACAACTAACTTCTGGAGGAAATTTCAGTAAGGTTTGGGTACTCAAGTGAATCTTAGCATAATATTTCATCAGCAGACCGATGGCCAAGCAGAGCGGACTATTCAGACGCTCGAGGATATGTTGAGGGTATGTGTCTTGGATTTCAACGGTAATTGAGATGATGACCTGCCCCTTATAGAGTTTGCTTATAATAATAGCTTCCATGCTAGCATCCAAATGGCCCCATTCGAACGGAAGAAGGTGTAGGTCCACGATCGGATGGTTCGAGATTGGTGAAGTGGAATTAATAGAGCCAGATCTCGTGCACCAGGCCATGGAAAAGGTAAGAGTCATTCAGGAGAGAATGAAGACTGCTCAAAGTCGCCAGAAATCCTATGCGTCGAAGAGAATTGAAGTTTCAAGAAGGAGATTGGGTATTCTTGAGTGTGTATCATATGAAAGGAGTCATGCTCTTTGGGAAGAATGGAAAACTAAGTCCTAGGTATGTCGGGACTTATCAAATCACTCAAAGGATCGGTCAAGTCGCGTATATGTTGGAATTGCCCCCTAAAATGTCTCTAGTGCACCCGGTGTTTCATGTATCCATGTTGAGGAAAGTTGTGGGTGATCCGTCTAAAATTGTGCTCGTGGAAGACATCAAGGTTACAGAAGAGTTATCATATGAGGAGATTCTGGTTGCTATCCTGGATAGACTAGTCTGAAAGTTGCGAAACAAGGAGATTGCTTCAGTCAAAGTGTTGTGGCGAAACCAACAAGTCGAGGAAGACACGTGGGAAGCGGAAGATGAGATGAAGATAAAATACCCACATCTATTTGAATAAGTTATAAATGATCGTGCGAATCTTGTCCCTAGGAGAGCTAATGTTGTGTTCTGTTAGGTGTAAGACTCATCCCTTCTCTTTCCATGTGCCTTATTATTGTAGTTTCTCCAAGTTGTGCTAACAAAATTTATGTGTTGTGATTATTTGAATAGTGTGCAGTCCTTTTTTTTTTGGGTAATGAAAGTTTTGTGCACCCATGGTAAGGTGATATATGGAAGTAATAATTAATTTTGCATGAAGATTGTGTATCAAAGTGTTCTAATTGTGTAATGATTAGTTTTGCATGGAGGAATTGTATTGAAATGAATAACTGTGTTGTACCCTTGTGATTGGTAATTGGATTTAATAGTGCGGATGATTAATGGTTAATTTGATTATATGTTGTGTGACAAATGGTTAAAAAAGTGTATCAAGAGGTTGAATATGTGCAAGTGTGAGGATTATGCGTTTTACAACTATTGTAAAGGTAGCAAGTTGTGTAGTAATGCTTGGGAATGTGTTTTGGAGGTTCTTTGACATGTCGTTATGTCCATATTACAAAGGAAACTCTCGCAAAAATTTTCTAAAACAAACTTAAAAGTTAATAAAAGTGTAGAAAATTGCATATCATGTTTTCAAACTCATTTGGTTCCCAAGTCCTCATTCGAGGACGAATGATCTTAAGCGAGGGAGGATGTAAGGCCCCGTGACAATGAGTGCTCAGATGTTAGCAGCTCATAGAGTCGATTCTACCTACATGGATCTGATTCTTTTTACTGTTTTGAACTTGAAAATGTGAAATTGATTTTTTTCCAGAAAATGGTCAAAATGCGGTCCAGAATGCGGTCGCAGATCAGCTATGAGGACCACATTCCTACCGCAGAGTGAATCAGAGAGCAACTAATTTTTGATGTTAAAAATGCAGTCAAATCTGCGATCGCATAATCAATATGCCGACCGCAGAGTGACGGCATATTGTCCCTGAGGAAATTCGAGGGTCAGTTCTGCGGTGCATTCTGCGACCGCAAAACGCAAATGCGGACCGCATATCTATCGCATTCCCAACTCGAGAGGTTTGAAACTTAAGCCATTTCTGCAGTCCATTCTACGAACCGCATGTCTGTTCTGCGACTGCAGAGTTGCGTCGCAGATTGAGCTCGCCCAGTTATTTTTCTAAAAATCTAAGCCCGACCCCTCTTTAATAAAAACACCCATCCCTCATTTTTATCACATTTTCTGAACAAAATAAGAGAGAGGAAGAGAGGGACCTAGAGAGAGAAAGCAAGTTCTTCATCAATTGATCTTTCAAAATCATTAGAGTACAGAAAACCCTTGGTGCATTTTCTTCTTTATTGATTTCTCAGGTAATTCCCTAACTCATTTCCCCCAATTTCAAAATTAAGCTTGGGAAGGGAACCCCATACACTTTCTTTTAATTTTCTTCATAAAATCTTCATGCATGTCTTCAAAACTCAAAAATCTTGTAAAAGGGGATTGGATAGTAACTATGAGTTTAAATTTCTAAAACCTAAGTATTGTTCATGAACTAGATTGACTTCTTGATTGCTCGGCAAATTTAGACTAAAGGTTTAAGGGGGGAAACTCAACTCCAGGTATGTATGGCTAACTGTGATCTTGTGAAATCGCCCTATGCTAGTTGTGAAATTGTTGATAGTAGATATTTATGTGAAAATCATTGTGAGGCTTTTGTGTTGTATGAATGTGTGGTAATACTTTGTGATGAATGTTGTGGAAGTTGTAATTGGAACAACGAAAATGGAAAGTAATGTGGAATAACAGAAGTAGAACAATGTGGAACAATGGAAATGGAACAATGTGGAACAATGGAAATGGGAAAAATGTGGAATAGTGGAAATGGAAGTATTATGAAATAACGTGTGTGATTAGTTGTGAATAATTGTGGTGATAATCTAAATTGTGTACCAATATGATGAACCTGAGGAATTGTTGTTGCTAGCTGTGGAATTGCATTACCCTTGTTGTGGATCTATATTAATAATGTCCCATAGTTGATTTCTTGTATTTGTTGTTGTAAATTGAAAACTGTCAGGCGGGGTCGGGTTGCGCGCCGCAACACGGTGAAATAAGGTGTGTGTTGGGGTGATAAGGGTGGCCGAGGTAATAAGGGTGGACGAGGCAATAAGGGTGGAAAATGTGATCCAATATCACTATTGATGTGAATATGAATCATGAAATAATAAATGTGGAAATGTGAAAGGAGACAGCAGGAGAGTTTGTAACATGCGGGACACTGATTGCCCCTTTGTATGACTACTTGAATCAATTGTGTGAGATGTTTGGTTGATGCTCCATGGTTGTAATTTTACTATTGTTGTTCACTTCTATACTTATATGTGCATTTTGGCTTGAGTTTACTTGGATCAAAGTTTGTTTATACATGGCAGTACATTTCAAATGTACTGACGTCCCTTTTGGCGGGGGCGCTACACTCGTGTTATGATTGCAGGTGGATCTGTGGTAGGCACCCCCAGTCCACCATTCGTAGCTCCTCCTCCTCTCTATCGGCGGTAATCGTGTTGGTGAGACCCTTACCTTCCGGGGCCTTGTGTGGTTCATGCCACCTATGTTGTTGTATTTTGGAGTCTTGTGTCCTTTTGTAAAGGTATGTCGGGTCTTTGTCGCCGTCAGGTATTGTACTATCTTTCTCTTAGAGGCTCCGTAGACAGTGGTGTGTGGGTTAGAACTTATGTATAAAGGCGTATGTTTTGGATGTTGTAAACTTCTATGCCACGTTCCCTGTTGATCATAATACATGTTTTGTAAAATATGTTCCCTAATAATCATAATGTGTGTTTATAAGAGAGAAAACATATGTTCTTTCGATTGCAAATTTAATATCTTTTAGCTAATTATCATTGAATAATGTGGGGTAACGCGTGGGGAATAGGAAAGACACCCAGGTCCACTCGACTGGGGGTACCCGGTTGAATGCCGGTCATGCCCATGGATTTGGGGCGTGACAGTCCTATATTGAGAACTAGATGAAAATGAGGTTATGGGTGTCTGAAAAGAAGCAAAGTGCAAAAGAATGTAAAGAGTGTGAGTAGCGTTTAAGGAGGGTGAAGTCACTTATACCCAAATGTCTATCCAACCCGTCCCTAAGACTACATTACAAGCTCAAAAATTCCTTATAAGGCCTCTAATTGATTATTTTTGAATAAGCGATGAATTAAAATAAGGCAATGCCTATGGTATGAAATGTTGTAACACTTGAAATTCTTTGTGAGAGTGAGTGTTCTTGAAAATTTTGTCACTTGTGTTGTATTGTAAATATTGTGAGTTTTGGGACTTTCTCCTTTTGTGAGGGCACATGAATTAGGAATGTTTGGTAAAATAAAGTAAAGTGAGCATTTTTAGCGAACTAGTGCTTTTGAGTCACTTCTTGAGGCTTATGTTGATCACTTGATTATTTTTGGAAATACTTTTCACATTTTTGAGGTTGTTTTTCTTTATGAGGGAGCATTCAAAAAAGAGGTGCATACTTGAGCCTAATTGTTAGTACCAACCAAATCCATTAGTATGGTGTTTAAATTGGAGAATGTGTGATGAAAGTAATGGCAACACCACTTGTGCTTGAAGTGTTGAATCCTCATGGAAGTTTTGGTTTTGATTTGCTTGAGGACAAGCAAAAGCTTTATGTTGGGGATGTTGATGTGGGGTGATTTTACCACTCATTTAGCCTCTTTACCTTAGCTTTTATGTCGTTTTAAGAATGAAATGAGGTTGTTTATAGTGGTTATTGTGAGATTTTCAGGTAAATGATGCTATGAAGTGGTTTGCATTGAAGTGAAGTGGAATTGAGCAAAAATGATTTGAAACCATGAAAAAATACCCAGTCATTTCCGCTTCTGCGGATCCTTGGTCGCATGAGAGACCTTCGCTTATGGGGATAATTGATCGCCTACGCGAAACTGGAGGAACAGAAAGGAACCGCTTCTGCGGTTGAAAACTCTGCTGTACTTGAAGGAATCCGCTTTTGTGGTTGGTTTTCTGCTTCTGCGGAACCGCATCAGCGGTCACTTTACCGCAGAAGTGGAAGTCGAGCACATGGCCTGGGGCAGATTTGGTATTTCACATATTCTCACCCCAAATGATTTTTATACTCATCCAAGCAGACATCTTTGGACATCGTTGGCTTATTTTTAGTCTCTTAGACTAGAAAGAACAAGTTGGAAGTTAGGTTTGCACAAACACACCTGTTTTTTGTTGATTTCAAGCCTTTGGTTAAGGTTTTCTTACCCATTTATGTTTGTTTCTTCATTTCCTTGCTTTGTATTGAATATTTAAGTGTGTAGTATTTTATCGAACACTTGAACCTTGTTTATGGGAATATTCATAATTAAAGTGTGGATTTTATACCTTGTTGTGTGTATTGAATGATTTTTCTATACTTATGAAGTGAGTTGTTGTTTCTTTAATTATTCTTGTTATTTAATATTTCCAAAGGGATTAGCTAACCCTAGGACTCGCCCAACAACTCCGAATTAATTTTGGGATAGTTTGGGGTTGGGAAAGATTAATTAACAAGAACTTGAGGCGTTAACCCTCATTTTATAGATTCTACCTAGGGATAGGATTGAACTACTTGTAGCTTTCTGGGTGTGCTTAATCTTCTAATTGTGATTAGGGATAATTCAATTAGGAAGTCTTGTTAGTCTTCGGAAGAAGCTAATTAAGAATTATTATCCGTGGCTAATTAACATAAACTCGCTCATTTTTGTAAAATCGTGAAATACATTGGATCGTTACTTGAGTATAATTCCCGATGCTTTCATACTTGTAGCCATTGATCATTTTACTTGCTTTCTAGGTTAGTTTACATTTTACATCTTAGATATAAAAATAATTTTCAACTCAAATTCATATTGTTTGGCACTGCGCGACTAGCGATAATTCTCTTACATTCCTAATCGCCTACACATTGTTCTCTGTGGGATTCTACCCCGACTCATAGTTGGGTAATTATATTGTTGCGACTGTATCTATTGCTTGATAGCGGTGGATTTGGACGTCACCAGTTATTCCCGTATTTTTCTTATCTGAGACTTCTATTACGGCATGTTGTTTCTTTTGCTTCGGTTATCCTTCTTTATGGCTTTTTCGCTACTGCACATATTTTAAACGTTGTTATGATTGTACCTTGCTTGAGTGGAGGGTCTATCACACTACTATCCCAGACCCCACTTGTAAGATTATACTGGTCTGTTATTGTATTTTGATGTTCAGGGAAGCTCCTTCTTTATATATGCATATAACTGTAGTTTTGTCTGCTTGTTTGAGGTTCTGATGGAGTTTATTCTGTAAGCAGCTTTTAATATCATTCTTTATGACTGCTTCAATATATGCCCATTTGTTTGCCTGCAGAAAAGGAGAACTTGTGTCTCTATGGGCTCCCTAATGAAACATGGAAAGTAAACCTCCCAGTTGAGGAGGTGCCTCCTGAATTACACGAACCAGCACTAGGCATAAACTTTGCTCATGATGGGATGCAAGAGAAGGCCTGGTTATCACTTGTTGCAGTTCACAGTGATTCATGGTTGCTTTTTGTTGCATTCTTTTTTGGTGCACGGTTTGGTTTTGATAAGAGTGAGGTAATATCATTTCGTTATTCTACCTTTTGATTTCATCTTTTCTTTGATTGCATTCTTCTTTGGCGCACTGTTTGATTCATGGTTGCTTACAGTGCATATAGTTTTTCTTGCTTATCCTAATTCTCTACTCTCTGGAGTGATGTTTGATAGTTTCAGCTTTTGGTTGATTCAATCCAAGTCCGATGAACTAACGTAATATTCAAATATCATGTGTATAATGGAAAATTATCTAGTATATTATTGCCAATTTGTTAGTTGTTCCATCACTAGGGCAAACAAAGACCAATTTCAAGGTGATTTTTAATTGAAACCTACTTCCTCTCGTGTTTCTCGTAGATATGACCAACTGACCTTTCCTGATACATGACTGTATTTATCTTGTCAATTAGCCAGTACAATATTTTTGTTGATATTCTATTCACTTCCCATCCTACGACTATTATATACTCCTCCAAGAATGGTTGAGATGGTATGGGCATACATTAATATAACAAATTCCTATGCATAATCCTTGCAAAGCAGAACAAGGTGAATTACTAATTTGTTTGATGGATTGTTTCAGAATATCTATGGCTTCTTTCATTGCATGACAACAAGTACTTGCGGTATTTCAAGGGTCATCACGACATGCATAGTTCTTAGCAGTATCAAATTTTATACGACTTCCAATGAATATCATCCTAAAGTGAGGTCTGTATTTGTCATTTGCAGGGTTGTGTCTCTTAGCTTATGCTCTAGGAAGGAGTATTTTATCTCTGGCTCGCTTGATCAATCTGTTCTACTTTGGGATCAAAGTGCTGATAAATGCTAGGTAAAGACCTCACATGATTGAAATTATTTATCCTTACCAAATGTTCTTTTCATTTATCTGATTAATTGCTAAGTTTATTGTTCTTAGGGCCTTCTTAGAGTGCGCAAGGAAGACCAACTACTGCCACTGATGAGCAAGGACTTGTATTTTCTATTGCTTTTGGAGGATATATAAGAATGTTTGATCCAAGCAATTATGAAAAGGTTTTGCATCTGATACATGAAAATGAATTACTATTTGATATGAATAATATTGTCTATTTTATCTTTCGCTTTCATTAATTAGTTAAAATTTCACCTGGAGATTATTTTTCGGCTCTTTGTAAGTTTCTTTCAATCTTTTAAGTAGAAAAATAAACTCTGTTATAGATCTACCAGACACAATTTCAAACAGGTTCCTCATCACTCTCTAATGTCCCTAGGTCTACTATTTTATCATTTTTCAATGGTTCATAAAGGACTCATAAGTGTAATACCACTAGCTGCACATTTTACATTAGCATCAATAACACCAGGCTTTTTGGGAGGGACATCAGCTGCTCGTTTTACAGCATCAATTGACAACCTAATTACCTCAATTTTGAAGAGTGTTAGAGCAGCAAAACCTGCACAATTTGGACAGTGAATTCAACATTGTTTCTACGTCTGTGAGCTGCTGAAACCTGAAGCTTTGGACTAGTATTAGAGCAAATAAAATGTGTATTATTCCTTTACTTATATATGCATTGTTTCAACAATTTCTGCAGCTTTTAGTGATTGTTTTCAACTGAAATTTTTTGCATTTTGTGGTTATTCTACTTGATGATTGTTGTTCTGCTAATAACAACCTTTTTTTTATTTATGAATCGTGACAGTGATGAAATTTTGAAGATATTTTTTCCGCATTGTATTTTATCTTCTGATACAATTATTTTATAATTTCAGGTCATACAGTTTGATGCTCGATAATTCAGCGGGTGAAAGATTTCATAATGATAAAAAGTTTTGAGAATCGATCATCATTCATCTAGATTAGTTATATAATGACATTAGCTATTTAGTTCAAGCAATATAAGTTAATTGTGACATCAATATTTTTGATTGGTGGTTCCTTTAATTTGTTAAGATTTAGTGAGATATATTTTGTTTTTTTTCAAATTAATATTAATATATTTTCTTATTTGGGTCATATTTTGGATAAATATAGTAACTATTATTGGTGGCTATAATATTGCTATTAGGGCTTATGACTTTTAGCGATAATTTAGTTGGATATATCAGTTATATAAATGGATGATAAATGGGTAAATTAAGATATTTTACAAGGGATATTGCAATTGTTATAACTGCTATAAAATAATTTTCGTTAAAAATATTGACTTGTAGTGACAATTTAGTTAAACATATTAGCCATTAAAATGGCAAACTAATATATTTTCAGAAGGGATACTATGATCATTTTAATTGCCATGAAATAATTGCCATTAAAGATGTGAATATTTAGTGGCAATTATTTTGGATTTAACGGCTATAAAAATGGATGCTAAAGGAGAATTATTAGCCATTATGGATTGGATTTAGTAGCCATAATAATTATCATTAATGATGTGAACTTTTAGCGGCAATTATTTTGAATTTAGTAGCGATAAAAAATGATTGCTAACGAAGTATTATTAGCTGATATGGATTAGATTTAGCAGCCATTATAATTACTGCAAATAATTACCGTTAAAGATAATAATCTTTAGCGACAATAAACAATACCTTTTACCGGCTTTTGCGACAATAGCCGCTAAAGGCTTTAACGACCCCAACATCAGTGGCTAAATACCAATTGCCGGTAAAAGATATAGCGGCTATTGTTATTGCCGCCAAAATCATTTTGTATTGCCGCTAAACACCCTTTTTGTTGTAGTGGAAAGTGTTGGAATAAGACTTTAGCTAATAAGAAGTTCCTATCAGTAATTCAGTATTTTGGACAGCTGTTGTGAATAAAGACTATTTTTTTGAGTGTTGGATTGTGTAGTTTGTTGTATGGTTTCACCAGAGGTTGCAAGCATGGGTTATTACCGCTGGTTCGGGTTTTCTGGGTATGATTTCGGAAGTGTAATGTCGTTCTACGGTTTATGGTCTAGATGGACTGTGAAATTTCAGTTGTGTTGTATTATCGGTGCATATGTGAGTTCGGGTAACGTGGGATCACCCCGGGTATATGTTTTGTCAGGCCATTCAGATATTAGCCAGCTTCTAGTGGAACTCTGGGTACGCTCGAGGACGAGCGTTTAACCCGACCCATCGTCTCAGGTGTTACTGCTTTGTTTCCCGCACGTTAAGCTTCTTCATATGTTTTTATCAGTATGTGGTGTGTTAGAGTTGGTTTGGACTGGTTTTGATAAGAAATGAGACACTTAGTCTCTTTAAGGAAGGCTTAAGTTGGAAAAGTCAACTGGACATTGACTAATGTGTTATAGGGCTCAGATGTGATTTCCGCTGATTTGGTTAGCTTTGGGGAATGATTTGTGAATTAGGAGTGCGATCGGAATAGATTTTGGAGCTCCGGTGTAGAATGAAGCCTGGATTGGCAAAGTTTGAATTTTGGCGAATTCCGGTTGATAGGTGAGATTTTGATCTGGAGGTCGGAACGGAATTCCGAGAGTTGTATCTCCTTTAGATGATTTTGGATATGTGTGCAATGTTTCGGGTCATTCGGAGGTGTTTAGGTCGGGTTTTGATCGAATGTGCAATTCAAAAGTTTTGAAAAAACTTAGGCTTGAATCCGATGTGAATTGATGATTTTAGTGTTATTTGACATGTTTTGATGATTGGAATAAGTTTGTATGATGTTTTGGGATATTTTTGTGCATTTGGTTGAGGTCTCGGGGGCCTTGGGGTGATTTCGGATGGTCAAACGGACCAAGTTTAGCTATTGAAAGTTGTAGGTTTCACCAGATGTTGCAGGAGGAAATATTGGCCTATATGCGATCGCATCCATTGATTCGCGATTGCACAACACTGGGAGGTAAAGCTACACAGTCGCATGGTTCATCCCGCGTTCGCACAAGAGGATTTATGGGGCATCATGTTTTTACTCTATGCGTTTGCGCAGGTTTGGGAAATTGTTAACCGCGATCGCATTGCTCCTGTTGTGTTCACATAGAACGTTTTTGAATCCCTAAGAATTTGTTCATCGCGATCGCATAGGGTTAAAAACACCTGGGCATAAGGTTTTAATTGATTATTTTATCTGCGAGCCTATTCATTTTTCCTCTATTGTTGACCACCATGAGAGCTTTTTGGTAGAAATTGAAGAGGTTTCAACGAGAATTGATTGGAGGTGAGTCTCGTGACTTAGAAACATCATTTTATTGAGGAATCAACCTTTAGTTTTTGGAAATTTTGGTAAAAATTGGATTAACTAGGGCTTGGTTTTTGAAATAAAAATTTTAAGATTTGAGGGAGGAATTGAACTCCGATTTTGGTAAATTTGATATATATAGACTCGTGGCGAAACGAGGAGTCTGGTGATGTAAATTTTGTAATTTTTAGAGAAGTGGGTCCGGGGCTCGGGTTTTGCCAACTTCGTAATTTTTGGTATTTTTCGAGTCTTTTCGATTGGGTTGTGTTCTATTAGCATATTCTAACGTATTCGTTGTGAATTAGGTTAGATTTGAGATGCGCGGAGGCCGGTTTGAGGGGCAAAGGCGTCGCGGGCAAGAGATTTCACCTGTTAGAGGTGAGTAATACTTGTAAATGATATCCTAAGGGTTTGAAACCCCGGATTTGCACATCATAGTATTGTATCGATGTGACTTGCACGCCGGATATGAGCGTGGAGTAGAGCACCATTGGGGATTGAGACCGTTCCATCCCGAATGATGAAATTACTACGTATTTGACTGAAGCTACTTAATATTATTATGATTTGGGATGTTTGTCATTTGTTGGGCTTCGTGCCGATTATTTGAATCCTTCAGGGATTGATATCACTGTTTTTGTATTACTCAGCATATTAATTGATCTCGGTCCAAAGTTTTAAATACTGTGTTCCAAACTGAGCCGTTTTTCTAAGATTTGAAAACCTAAATTATATTTTTGCCCAAGTGGCTTATGTTCATTTCTAGAGTGTGCATAGATCGGGCTACACATCGCAGCAGTGTGATATTGATATTGTGCTTGGGCTGTAGGAGACCCTCCGAAGTCTGAACCCCCACAGTGGGTGCGGGTACACAAATGGATCGGGCTGCTCGCCGCAGCAGTTATGTGCATTACTTTGCATTCACGTATTGGTTCCTCTTTATACTACGTGGCATGACATTCAACACTCTCATATCATTGGCATCCATGCTATATCTTGCACTGTGTACCAGATACCCTAGTGTTATTTGTTAATAGAGTTCTGTGCCCGAGGGGCTGGTTTGTGTGCGGACTGGCACTACATTATATCGCATTCATATGCTTAACTATTAAAAAGAAAAGCAAAAGATATTTTCAAAAGAGGGTTTAAACTGAGCCAGATATTTTCTAAAGGATTTTTTCCAGACTTACTATTTTCTAAAAGGGTTGTGTTGTCCCATATTGCATGTTGGAGTTCTTTTACGTGATTTCTTGCCGCTCGGTTATTATTTGCTCTTACTACTCACTGAGTTGGAGTACTCACTTTACTCCATGTACCTAGCTGCAATTGCATGTACTGTTCACCCGGTAGCGGGTTATTAGCGGACTAAAGGTATACTATTGTAGCTTGGTAAGGTGACCGCTAGTGTTCAAAGCACCAGATTTCGTCTTTTGCTTCTAAATCTTATTTTTGTATATAATATTTGCCATGTGGTGCTGTTGAGTTTTCTTTAGATGCTCGTGACTTGAGACACCCCGGTGGGGTTGTGTTGAGTGATTATCAGTTATTAATGCTAATAAGTCGTATTATTCATTCATTTATAGTTATTAATTATTAAATAAGGCATTGTTGTTTTGTTGGCTGGCCTTGTCTTCACGAGAGGCACAATCATGACACGGGTTTGGAAATTGGGTCATGACACTCATGACCCCAGGTCATTGGGAGATATAGGTTATGTCAGTGTTTTACATTGTTTCTATTTAAATTATTCGATTAATATACTTGACAAAGTGCTAAATTCATGTTTTTACTCGATAATGGGGTTTATGATTGCGATGTGAGTATTGTTTGGTCGGGCTTGCCTAGTAAATGTATTGGTCATCATCACAACTGGGATTGAGATCGTGACAATGTGCAATTAATTTTTTTTTCTCTTTTAGTTTCAAGATACAAATTTAGCTTTTAATTTTTATTAATAAAATTACCTACATGAGATATTTATTTAATATGTTTCAATATTTAATTTGGTATCAAATTTTTATTTTTCTTTATCTAGCAAGACTTCAATTTTGTGGTCATATCCATATTTTAAGTGTTCTTATCATAACTTTTAAGAACTTTCTAATCTCAAATTTAAATAGTTTTTCTTTTTCTTTTTAATATAATTTTTAAAATTTTAATTATTTTTCTTATTTATTATATAATGTCATCTAATAGGTAATATTATCACATTTTTATGTAATTATTTTTATTAAATTTATACTTTATTTAATATTCTTATCCACTGCGATATTTTAATATAATATAGATAGATATATAATTTTTATATTAAATTAAATATTTATTTTGTTTTTAAACTATTTATTTGAAATTCTTAACTTATGTGAATTTATTAATAATATTTTAAAGTTTTTATACTTGCATTGTTTTATTTTTTAAAGTAATTCATAGTGTAAATATCCTCACATGATCTCTAATTTATTTATGCTATTTATTATTTAATTTTTTTCCCTATAAACTTTAGTTATGTGGCTTTATGCACATGCATACTATTTCTTAATATACTGAAGCAAAATTTTATCACCTCATATTTAAATAAGTTTTTATTCTTTTCTTTTGTATGATGAAATTTTTGATTTTTTTGCTCTATTTATTTTCTATTATATTAGTCAATACTTAATATTATTATATTTTCGTGTGGCTCAATATCTTATCATATTTCTTTATAAACAAAAACTTATCTCAAATGTTTACAACAATGGTTCCACTATCATTTATTTCTACATAATATTTCTAAAAAGAAAATATATATGAAATGGAAGAAAGGGATCATGTGGTTAGTAATTCTAAAATAGAAATTCTTATTTTTAGAAAGTTTTTAAATCTATTTACAATGAAAATAGAAGTCAATATTAGTTGATTTATACATTTAAGTTAAATTTGATCAAATTTGTTTTGCCTTAATGCTTATTAGATTTTGTAAATATTTTTAAATTTTGTCTGAGTGGTTAAGATTTGTTCTCCTTAAGTTAAATTTATTTAATCATATAAGAAATATTTATTTATGTATAAAATACATTTGCCCGAAATGTCAATATTAATATGCCTTTACTATTCTTATTATTAGAATATATTTTACTGATTATTTAATTTCTTTTACATTATATAATTTGTATATTTTATGTGAGATCTTATTTTGCTGCTTGAATTTTTAAAATTTTAAAGTCAATAAATCTTTAATATCTTAAGTAAATTTTTATTTTATTTTATATTTTAATTTACTCCAAAGTATAGATTGTACTATGTTATCTTAGTTTACGTCTTTTTATATATTTTTTATTTTTTTCTACTATAATTTTTAAATTAACTTTTTACCTTCATATTTCTAGCTAATATAGAAGAAAATTTATGGGTAGATCATTATATGATCTAAATATAGTAGATATGGATAAAAATATAAATATAAATAATAGATTAAGTTTGTGTATGATCTATCTAAACAATGTATAAGATTCATTCAACTACTTCCATTAATTATGTTTCCATTTATACTTATAATTATAGATATTGTCTTAAAATTGTCAAGTGACTTCATTTTAGCTTGTCACTTGGCTTAACCACAAATGCATACAACTCTCCATTTAATATAACTAGTATAAGTACTCGCACAATGCGCGGACACAAATCTGTGATTTGAGTTATTTAACTTATGGACAAATAACTTTAAAGTATTGATCTTTCAATAAAATTTATATATAATCATTAAATAGTGTTAATTGTGAGGACCCGACCCGTCGTCTCGTGTGTTACTACTCCATTTTCCCTGTTTATTACTTCTTAATATTTCATTATCGGTATGGGGTGTGTGAGATTTGATTTGGAATGGTTTTGGTAAGAAATGAGGCACTTAGTCTCTTTAAGAAAAGCCTAACTTATAAAACTCAACCGAATACTGATTATTGAGTTAGAGGGCTCGGATGTGATTTTCGGTGATTTAGTTAGCTTTAGGAGGTGATTTGTGACTTAGGAGTGCGATCGAAATTTATTTTGGAGGCTCAGTGTAGAAGTTAGCCTATTTTGGCGAAGTTAGATTTTTCGTGAAATCTGGTTGGCATGCGAGATTTTGATCCGAGGGTCGGAATGGAATTCCGAGAATTACAGTAGCTTCGTTAGGTGGTTTTGGATGTGTGTGCAAATTTTCAGTTGATTCGGAGGTGTTTAGGTCGGGTTTGTGATCGAATGCAAGTTTTGGATGTTTTGATTTAGCTTAGGCTTGAAACCGTTATGAATTGATGATTTTAGTATTGTTAGATGTGTTTCTAGGATTGGAACAAGTTTGTATGAGGTTTTAGGAGGTTTTGGTATTTTTGGTTGAGGTCCCGGGCGCCTCAGGGTGGTTTCGGATGGTCAATCGGACCATTTTTGGACTTTAAGGATTACAGGTTTTTCAGCTGTTGGGGTTGCAAAAAATTGTTCTTCGCATTCGCATGGGTGAGCCGCGAACGCGTAGAAGGAATTTGAGGGCCAGGATTTTTGGCCTTCAAGTTCACGTTTAGTGGCTCGCATTCGCGGAAGGTCATTTGGTTGTTCACCGTGTTCGCGTACCAAGATCGCGTAGAGTGTTTGGGCACATGAAGGTTCCAGGGATGTTGCCCTTCGCGTTCGCGTAGGAGGGACGCGTTCGTGTAAGCTTAAGGTCCCAGACCTTCACGTTCACGTGAGTGCAACTGCATTCGCGTAGGTTGTTTTAGTGGAGGTGGAGATTTGGTCATCGCGAATGCGAGAGGACCCTCGCGTTCGCATAGAAGGAAATAACATCTGGGAAGAATGTTTTAATGATATTTCATCCGCGAGCCTCAGTCATTTTCCTCCATTGTTGGGTATTTTTAGAGCTTCTTGGGAGCAATTGAAGAGTAATTCGACGAGGATTGATGGGAGGTATGTTTTATGGACCCAAAACATGATTTAATTGTGGAATTAACCTAGAAATTCATGGAATCTTAGCTTAAAGGGGAAGAACTAGGGCTTGTTATTTTGAATTTTAAATTGGGATTTGATAGCCCATTTGAGCTCCGATTTCGATGAATTTTATATGTACAGACTCGTGGCGACATAAGGACATATTGATATAAAATTTTTTGCATTTCGAGAAGTGGTCCAGGGGCTCGGGTTTTGCAAATTTCATGATTCTCGATATTGTTTTGAGTCTTTTCTATTGGGTTATATTCCCTTAGCCTTTTGTGCTGTATTCACTCTAATTTTGGTTAGATTCGACGCGCCTGGAGGCCGATTTTAGGAGCAAAGGCATCGCTGACTAGAGATTTCGCCTGTTCGAGGTGAGTAATACTTGTAAATGATATCATAAGGGTTTGAAACTCCGGATTGCATATCATAGTGTTGTATTGAGAAGACTTGCACGCTGGATATGGGCGTGGGGTAGAGCACTGTTGGGATTGGGACTCGGTCCGTCCCGATTGACGAAATTACTACATATTTGGCTGAAACTAATTGATATTATCATGATTTGGGCTGATTGCCATGTTTGGGCTTCATGCCGATTATTTGAATCCTTCAGGGATTGATATCACAGTTGTTGCATTACTCTGCATATTATTTGATCTCGGTCCAAGGTATAAATATTGTTTTGCAAACTCAGTCATCTTTCTAAGATTCGAAAACTTAAATGATATTTTACTGATGTTTTGAGTTGAGAGAACTGTTATTTTGGTATTGCCCAAGTGGCTTATGTGCATTTCTGGATTGTGCATGGATCGGGCTGCACGCCGTAGCGGTGTGATATTGATATTGCGCTTGGGATGTAGGATCCCCTCCGTAGTCTGACCCCACACAGTGAGCGCGGACACCCAAATGGATTGGGCTGCACGCCGCAGCGGTCATGTAAATTGTATTGCAACCACACATTGTTTCCTACTTGTATTACGTGGCATGACATTCAGCACTCTCATATCATTGACATCCATGCTATTTTTTGCACTATTACCAGATACATTGGTGCTATGTGTTAATGGAGTGATGTGCTCGAGGGGTTGAGTTATGTGTGGACTTGCACTATCTGATTTTGCATTCATTTGCTTGATTGTTGGAAAAAAGATATTTTCAAAAGAGATTTTTAAACTGAGTCAGATATTAAAGGATATTCCCAAACTTACTGTTTTCTCAAAGGGTTTTGTTGTCTCATATTGCATTATGGAGTGCTCTTACGTGATTTCTTGCTTCTTAGTTATTATTTACTCTTATTACTCATTGAGTTGGAGTACTCACTTTACTCCTTGCACCTCGCGTGCAGTTGCAGGTATTGTTCACCTAGGAGAGGGTTATTAGCAGATTGAAGGTATTACTAATGTAGTTATGCAAGGTGACCGCTAGCGTTCGCAGCACCGAACTTCATCTTTTGAACTCCAGAGTTTATTTTACATGTATTATTGGCCCTGTAGGGTTGTTCAGTCTTCTTTAGATGCTCGTGACTTGTGACACCCCGGTCGGGGATTGTGTTGGGTTCTAGTTAATAGTTCTTAGTGCCATTAAGTTGTACTTTCTTATTCATTTATGATAAAAAATGGTTAAAGGGAGGATTTGGGTTAGTTCGCTGGACTTGTTTTTACGAGAGGCGTCATCACGATTGGGTATGTAAATTGGATCGTCACAAGTTGGTATCAGGATTAGTAGAGTCTCGCGGATCGGTACAAAGACGTCTGTATTTATCCTCGAGAGGTTGCAGAACCTTTAGAAAAACTTCACTTTCTTGGAATTCTTATCGTGTGTACTTGATTCAACTTGGAATATAACTTTTACAATTCTTTCCTCATGTTTGTGTGAGCACGCGAGCGCTCAGTATTATATGTGTCTTGTTGACTTGTTATTCCCCAATTGAGGGACGAGACGTGATCTCTGTGAGTTAATGTTGGGCAAGTCTGAAGGACCTGAGGCCGAGTCTTAGCCTATGTCTTGAGCACCGAGGTGCTGATTAGGTGAGCAAGTATTTTGAACTTATATGTTCAGTATTGTCCTTATTAGCCGGAATGGCGGTTGGATATCCATGTGATGAGTATGATAGTAGAGCGTGGTCTATCTAAATGACTTGAAAGTGTCGAAGAAGGCTGCTGGGTGATAGATGAACCATTTAAGTGTTTGATTTTCATTGTGATTGGATGGGTTGCCCCAATTTATGGGTGCGTGAAAAATCTTTTCAGGTCCCCTAGTTGGGAGTGAAGTAAATAGCATATTATGGTTTCAGCTCAGACTCAGGAAGATTAATGACTGTGTAACAGATATGATGGTGGATGCCAAAGTGCTAAATTGAGGCGAAACAGGTAGGCCAGCTACCAATGGGTGCTCTTAAGTGGTATGCTCCTTATATGTATGTTAGAAGATCTCATGTGCAATTGAAAGGTACGTGTAGTAATTTGAAAATTTGGGTCGCTTAAGATAATGGTCTCAGTTGATGTGGGGATGAATGCGAGATTTATAGAGGATTACAGTACTAAGATGATCTGTGTTTTCATAAACTAGTAAATGATTTGAGTTTAATTCAACCATGATATTATGGCATCATTAGAGAAAAGGTATTATGGGATATTAAGTGTGTCCTGATGTATGGCTCCGAACCAAGTTGGGGAGGCTGTTGTTGATTAGTTGATTTCACGGTTATGTGCTATGTTAGTTCTGTTTGAGATATGTTGGCAGATCAGTTCAGATCGTGGAAATTGAGCAGAGGATGGCACGAAAGAAGCAAATTTTAATCAAGGTTATATGGTGCTTCGTAGATGTGAGAAAATAATAGGATGTCTTGAGTTATGTTGATAAAAAATGCTTAGTGTAAAGAGAGGGAAGTTGTTTGTTGTACTGGAATGAGATCATCGCATGCGGTGTCAGAGTGCTAATAAGGAATTAGTGGTTTGGTTCATTAAGTCAGGTAATTTGCAGTTTGTATACGATTGGATGACTCTTGAGAATGTTTTTAATGTGTTCAAGATTCTACATGTAGCACTAAGGTGTTTTAAGGTTGTGTATGTAACCAAAGACAGTGTTTTCATTAGAAAAGGTCAAGACTTGTGGTATTTTTACGTCGATTATGGAAACCTATGTATCAGTATCTGGAAAGTAAAGGTAGCAGACTTAGATTCGCAGGAAGTTCTTCAGAGTAGGGTATTTTAGAATGTGGTATTTTTTTGGGAACAGTTGAGAGTATTCAGTGGCCTAAGGGTCATAGTCAGTGTGGTCTTATGTTCGATTCTCGTGTGGTAAGCCCGGGCTGCGACATGGTAGTGCTACGACGAGGGAGAATTATCAAGTTGATGGTGAACCAAAGGGGGAAATTTGATAGATGGAATAGCTTGATAGTAGACCGAATTGGTATGGTAAAGATATGATTGATTCTTCGTATGTGTTCGAGGTAATAAGTTTTTACAAGTGTTGTGCAGAGAAGCTCTTGAGTACCGACAGTTTGCTAAGCTTGGTTTAGGTAGAAGGATTCAGTCTTGGAAGTTTGGCTTGTGCAATAAGAAATGGGGAGAGAGTTTTTGATGAGTTTTATCGTGGTATGGAGAAGTATATATTCTCTATGGGCATGCAAAGCATGGGATGTGTAGTGATTTTCTTCTAGATGGGATTAATGGAGAGTTCTTGACTAGTTGGGTACGTAGATGTTTGTGGTTAGGAAAAAGGAGATGGAGCTCTCATGTTATCCTTGTGTGGTAGGGTATATGGGATATGTTGTGGAGGATTGAGATTTGCATGTGTAAGGTTTCGATTTAGCTCAAAATGGAAAGTCATTAAATTCTTAAGCAACACGGGCAGCTGCAGGTGATTTAAGAATCGACCTTCAGATGATTAAGAAAAATGGTATTACTATTCTAGTGATTTGACGGGGATATATGTTCAGTAAAAGGGAAGATGATGTAAACTGATAATACTTTGGTGGGATTGCGGCATTTTCTTGTTTGATTGACTGGTGATATTTGAGTTGTTGATGGCAAGGGGAAATTTTAGAATATCTTTCATGGAAGGAATGGGTACTTGATGATATGTATTCATACGATGGAATGTGGAATCAGGTATAATGGTTTGTGTGTTATATGGAGTTGGAGACTGGGAGTTCTCCGATACAGTCTATGTCGTGGTTGTGGATCATGTGTATTCGACACTATTTAGCGGCAATTAGGATTTGGAGGCTGGAGTGGATCTTTATTTACCGATACGTTAGATTTTGGATGTGATGTTGAATTTCAGATTGGTTGTCTTAGTGTGGGGTTATTCTAGACTATTGTGCTTCGGGCTATATCGAAAATGTCACGGGTCGAGTGGCGAGGAGCATTGGATTATGTTCTTGCAAAGTGAGTATATTCCAAAGACCGGCGGACAACTGGATTATTTTCTTAATCGGGCCTTCGAGGCGGATGTCAGCGCAAAGCTTTTCACCTTTGATGCAAGTCCGGTATTGAGGGACTTTGTCGGATGCGTTCTTGTGGCCGGAAACGTCGTTGGACGAGATTGTGGATTTCGATATTTATTTGGTTTCGGGCACCGTATCGTACGGCTCCGGCAGGAGTTATAGTAGTGGGAGGAACAACTTCAGGCTTCTTGATATTGAGTTCGTTAGCATGCCAATGTGGCTGCATATTTAGCTTGAGTTAGCTTGGTTAGTCCCGAGTTGTATTGTTGAGGGATACGCTGATCTGATCGTATTGAGCTTATTAATGATCTAAGGAGACTTGCGAGTTGCTTTTCTGTGATGTGAGACGTTATGGTTTGTTGGATATGGGCACATGTGGTGCAGTTCTATTAAGGATTCAGAAAGGAAGTTGCGTGGGGAGAGTAATTGAGTGTTGCTCGGTGTATGAAGGGTTGGCTATGGCCTATCGGGTTGCGTGCCGCATCTTATTTATTTCACCATGGGTGTAATGGATTGCTTGGTTTCAAACATCAATTTGTGTGTGGCTGTTGATTTTGAGCATGGCGTCTTGAGGTACTTCATGTGTAACAATGTTTAGATAGGATCGCGCCTTGTAGCGAGGCTACATGGAGTTATGACCTGTCGGGGTAGATTCAGATGTTCTATTTATATAATATGAGACGCGGTCTCAGCCTTGTGTTGTAATGGTATTGATGAGCTTAAGGCAAAACTCTTTTGTTTGAGTCATTTTCATGATTTGAGTATGTTCAGACTGTCTCTTATTGATGCGTGTATTATGCAAGTTGTGTCTTGGGCCGATGTTAAGGTGTCATATCACCAAAGTGGTGTGTTGGACCCGAAGTGATCATTGGGGGTCATTAATTAATACGAACGGATTTGGTTTCAGCTTGTTGGAAGGTTATATCGAAGTTCGACTCGAAAATCTGTTGTGGTAGTAGTAAAAAGGGAAGTGACTTCAAGAATGGTTGATCTGAGAAATTGTTACAGTTTATTGAGTGTGTCATTTATCGTTATCAAAGATCAATCCAAATCAAATCTAACACACCACATACCGATAACAAAATACGAAGAAGCAATAAACGGGGGAAACATGGTAGCAACCCATGAGACGACGGGTTGGGTCGTCAGACACATAATACAAAAATAATTATAAAAAAGTTCTTTAGGTTTGAAACATTATAAAGGAACTTATGTATAATTTAGACTAATTCAAAGTAATATTTTAAATGATACTATTTTCGAGCGTAGCAAAATGCTCTCGGCGCACAATAGCTGGGCAATAAAACAGTGAAGTGCGCACGTTAGCAAGGCAGTTCTGACGACGAAATGGCTCGTCGTCGGCGGCAAAACCCTCCCCCTACTGATGCGAAGCTAGTGACACCGGAGAATGGAGCTACTAAGGAGCTCACACCATTGACCTTTGGCAATTTTTTACCTCAAAAACTTCAATCGATGAACCATGCAGAGACAAATTCATGCGAGATTTCAGTGATGGAGAATGAAACAGTATCACCTGTTGCTGTAAAGAGGTTACAATTCACAAATCTCGTTGCTGAGGAGGATTTGAAGGAGTTGCATGCGGAGAAAACTAAGCTTGGTGCAGAGGAGATCTCAAAGGAGATGCATGTGGAGAAGATAACTGCTGCAGATGTGGTGCGAGGTAATCGTGATTCACAAATGGGCAAACAACTATCTTATGTTCCTCCTATTGAGCGAGAAAGAAAAAAAGTAGTTCAAATTAGTGCTGAAGATCTGCAATCACAAGTGGATTATTGGCAAAATTCACTGATTGGATTTGTGATAGGTGATAGACCTAATGAGCAATCTATGGAAAATTTTGTAATCCATGTGTGGAATTTTGTTACTAAACCTCAGGTGCTTATACATGCAGATGGTTACTGTATATTTAGATTTAGCAGCTCTGAAGATAAGGAATTGATTATGCAATCTGGTCCTTATTCTTTTAGAAATAGGCCATTGGTTCTTCGACCTTGGGAAATTGATTTCAATTTTCAGAGTGATGTGCTTAGTATTGTGCCTATTTGGGTTCGATTTCCTGGTCTCCTGTTGGTTATTGGTCTGCTGAAGTGCTAAGTAAATTGGCTAGTGCTATTGGTCGGCCATTATATACAGACAAATTTACTGCATGCTTTGAGAAGATTTCATTTGCTAGGGTACTTGTTGAAGTAGATGCTGCCTATCCTCTTCCAGATGAATTGGAGATCGACACCCCATATGGCTCAAAGCTACAGATAATTGAATACGATTGGAAGCCTTCCTTTTGTAATCATTGTCTCAAATTTGGTCATGATGCATTTGAATGTTGGTATTATAGGGATGATAAACCTGTGCAAAACAAGGAGGTTCAGAATAAACCTATAAGGCAAAAAGGAAGAGTGAATCAGCAGGGGAATCAGAAGGGGAAACATATCAGAACTGAATGGATTGCTAAGCAGTCTATTGCTGAGCAGACCAATTCAGTGATACCTGCAGTAGGGGCTGTTGTTGAGCAGACCAATTCAGTGAATCCTGCAGTAGAGGCTGTTGTTGAGCAGTCTAGTGTTGTGATTCCTGTAGTAGAGGGCCAATTGCAATATCATGGGGAGTCTGATGGATCACAGAACACCATGCAGCTTGAAAATGTTTTAGTCAATTCAGAAACTGTTCTCACTGTTGCTGAAGTTGAGAAAGGTGAACATCAAACAGTTCTTGCTAATAATGGTAAGGCTGTCATGAATGAGAATGGAAGCAGTAGCTATAATGTAGACCCTGGTCCATCTTACAAGGTAGAACCTAATTCTCAATGATTGTTGTAACTTGGAACATAAGGGGGCTTAATCAGCCTCATAAGCAAAAGGAGTTGAAAAACTTCTTAACTAATAATAAAGTAGATGTCATGGGAATTCTTGAAACTAGGGTAAAGGAGCCTAAATCAAAGAAGATATTAGGGAAGATTGCAAGGAACTGGATGGTACAATGCAATTATCCAAATGCAGCTAATGGGAGAATCTGGCTGATTTGGAAGTCTCATATTCAAATGCATATATTAGCTATAACTGATCAGGTTATTCATTGTCAAGTGGAAGATATAAGGAGTCAGATCAGTTTCCATTTAAGTGTGGTATATGGTCATAACACTGCTTCACTTAGGAAAAATCTTTGGAGTGATCTTAGATCAGTGCAGATCCCTAATCAGAATGCTTGGCTGATTAGTGGAGACTTTAATAATGTTCTTAATTCTGATGACAGGATTGGATCTATTGTGACTGATGCTGAAGTAAGGGATTTCAAAGAGGTCATTTCTGACCTCCAGCTGACTGCTGTTAGATCAAAAGGTTGGCATTTCACATGGTCTAATAAGCAAGTCTATAGTAAAATTGATTGGGCATTAGGTAACTATCAGTGGTTGTAGCAGTTTGGGCATGTGGAAGCAGATTATTTGAACCCTGCTATATCTGATTCTTATCAAGTTTGGAATGCAGAAATCTTTGCATCCCAAACCTTTTCGATTGTATAATGTTGTCATGGAGCATCCTCAATTTTCTCACATTGTACAACATATATGGAAACAAGAACAGGAAGGCAACTTTATTCAGCAGATTTGGCAAAAACTGAAGAGCTTAAAACAGCAGCTGAAGGAGATCAATTCAAATTTGGCAGCATATCAGCAAAACATTATTCAGGCAAGGGAACAACTGGATATCATTCAAACTCAGATGCAAAACAGGCCTTGCACACAGGAGCTCATTCAGAAGGAGAAGATGGCACTTGAGGGACTGGTGAAATGGAGTAATATTGAAGAGAAAGTATTGAGGCAGAAATCAAAAGCAACATGGATTGAATGTGGAGATTCAAATACAAAATACTTTCATGCTCAATGGAAGATTAGAACTGGTCAGAACAATATTACTTCAATTTATACTGAAGATGGGATTAAACTAACTGATCCTTTACTTGTTGAGCAGGAATTCTTGAAGGTTTTTCACTCTTTAATGGGAGAATGTGCTGTTGAGCTCCCTTGTGTTAATTCCCAGATCATGAAGGAAGGGTATTGTCTGAAACTTGATCAACAAAGATCTCTCATTAGAGAGGTAACTATGGAGGATGTTACTACAGCAGTTAAGGATATGCCTTCAGACAAGGCACCAGGGGTTGATGGTTTTCCAGTAGAATTTTTTACAAAAAACTGGGCAGTGGTTAAGGATGACATCTTTTCTGCTATTAAAGGTTTCTTTTCTTCAAGTGAACTGCCTTGTATGATCAACACAACAGCTATAGCACTTGTTCCAAAGATCAGATCACCTTCCACTGTTAAAGATTATAGGCCAATTGCATGTTGTACTACACTATACAAGATTATATCCAAGGTACTTGCCAGAAGAATGAAAGAGGTCATTGGTGATTTAGTTGGCGCTTCTCAGTCAGCTTTCATAGAGGGGAGGTGTATTATTGATAACATTCTGCTAAGCGATGAAGTATTTAAGGGGTATTCTAGAAAAGGTATATCACCTAGATGTGTTCTCAAAGTTGATCTCAGGAAGGCTTATGATACCTTAGAATGGTCTTTCTTGCAACAGATTCTTATTGATTTGGGGTTCCCTGCAAAGTTCAAACACTGGATTATGGCCTGTGTATCTACTGTTTCTTATTCCTTAGTAATGAATGGTGGCTTCACTAAACCATTCAAAGCTAAGAGGGGTATTCGACAAGGGGATCCTATGTCACCTTATCTCTTTGTATTGGCTATGGAGTATTTAAACAGGCTACTGCAGCAGTTACATAAGGATGGAAACTTCAATTTCCATCTAAGATGTAGGAAACTTAACATTTCTCATGTATGTTTTGCAGATGATTTGCTTATGTTCTGTCGTGCTGATGAAATCTCTATTCAGATCCTGCATAACACATTTCTTAAGTTCTCAGCAGCTTCTGGTCTTCATGCAAATATTAACAAGAGTGCTATTTACTTGGCTGGGATCCAACAGCATATCAAAGAGCAGTTAATTAATATCTTGGGTTTCACTGAAGGACAATTGCCATTTAGATATTTAGGAATCCCTCTGGATTCCAAGAAGCTGGCCATTAGATATTACTTGCCTCTTATTGAAAGAATCACAGAAAGAATCACTTGTTGGTCAGCCAAATTCCTTTCGTATGCTGGTAGAAGTCAGTTGATTAAGGCAGTGGTGTTTGGCATTCAATCATATTGGGCTCAAATCTTCATTCTTCCTAAGAAGGTCCTCAAAATTATTGATGCTATGTGTAGATCATTTCTATGGACTGGAAAGGCAAGTATTTCAAGAAGAGCTTTGGTGGCTTGGGACAAAGTTTGCAGGCCAGTGTCTGCTGGTGGACTTAACATGCTAGATTTAACTATGTGGAACAAGGCTGCCATATCAAAGTTATTGTGGGATTTGGCAAGAAAAAAAGACTGTTTATGGGTGCGATGGGTTAATGCTTACTACATCAAGAGAAGCACTTTATCTTCTGCCAGTATTCCAAGTACAGCATCTTGGATCATCAGGAAAATAATGGATTGCAGGAAATTCATTTTGGAGTGTCCTCAATTGCAGGGTGATATCACTGTTCGATTGCAAAGTGTTTGCAAATTGAATAAGTTCATCATTCAAAAACTGTATACATCACTGCTGCCCAGTTTTACAAAAGTTGCATGGAAAAATTTGTTGCTGATTGATAATGTATTGCCTAGGCACAAATTCATTGCTTGGCTTGCAGCTCATCATAGTCTTCCTACTGTGGACATGTTAATGGCCGTGGGAATCCAAATTCCAATAGACTGTGTATTCTGTAAGTCTCAAGTGGAAGAGTTTGATCATCTTTTCTTTGGATGTACTTGTACAAGTAGACTATGGCAAAGAATCTGCAATTGGTTAGGATATTCTCGGAATATATGCTGCTGGGAGACTGAATTACACTGGATTTGCAGCTTAGCCAAGAGCAAACAGTGGCAAAAAGGACTTACTGCTGCTGCATTCATCACTACTATTGCATTAATCTGGAAAATGAGGAATCAAATGAGATTTGATGGTATCACATATGTGGAGGATTTGCTATGTCGTGAAATTGTTCTGTTGATCCATTTGCGAGGCAGCAAACAAAAGAAGTGGCAATTAGGACTTCGCAAGCTCAATTATTTTCCTTAGCCTTTGAATTTGCATACTATTCTATAGATTGTATATACATAGTTAGAATAGAGAAGTAAGAGTTGTATTAGTATAGTAGTTAGTCCAAAACTACTACCATGATCTGATGTACATATATTTTGATATCAATGAAAGCTTATTTAAAAAAAAAGTAATATCTTAAAATAAGACGTGATATTATTTTGAGTTTGAGTCAAATATTTGGGTAAAAACTAATTAAATTTTTTAGTAGGGAAGAGAATGTATAAAGAGAAAAATATAGATAGTGCAACGATACTTATATTGTAAATTTATTTAAAAAATATATAAATTAAATTATTTAATAATAGTAAAAAAAATTATTGATATATTTGAATGATAAAAGAGTTCTGAGTAAGAGGATGATAGTATAAATAATAAAATTTTAAAAATAAAAGCATAAATTTATTGATGATTATTAATAGGGTAATAAGTAAGACATTAAATTAATTTATATGCTAATAAATGTTCACATTACAGTATAATAATATTAAATAATAAATATTGCAATAACTATAAGCAAAGAACAAAAAAAAGAGAAAATTATGTCTAAAAATGTAGAAGGATAAGATTTATTTGAATTTGAAATGAAAAATAAAGTGGTAGTAAGATTTTTTCCAAAATAATATTATTTAATATACTCAAACAAGGCATATCACAATGTTATATGTTAAGTATTCTTTAATATTGACCATAAGTAAAATATAAGTGCGAACATTAAGGGGTTGAGTTATTACAGTATAAGAAAAAATATAAATTATCTATTATGAAATTTGAGGAATAATTTCACGTCCTATTTCTTAATTAATATCTAATTTTTATAAAAAAATTAATTTTAAGATTATTTGCATATAATTCTAATAAACTAAATCAAAATTTGATATGGTTGGTATTAAAACTAGTATTAATTAATGCAACATTTTTCAAGTAGGCATATGACAACAGAATGGATAACATAAATTTTGCGACTAATATACCCAAGAAAAACACGAAGAGGCTCAATTGATGCAGTGTTTTTTTTTTAATGTTAGAAGTCGTGACAAGAGTTACAAATTTGCTAACAGATGGGAAGAAGAAAAAAGGTGGAAGCAAAGACTTTGTCTTGGGTTTGATTAACTCTCCACTCAAATCTCAGTAGTGTCTATACCACAATACGCCACCAAATCCTTCAATTCTTGCATGAATGACACCTGTTCCCCTATAACCTTTCTCTTCCCTCTACATAAACTGCTTCATTTCCCTGCATTTCCCTGCACACCGTTTGAGGAAAAAAAACAATCAACTTTCTTGGCAAGTGATAATATAAAAGGAAAATGGGAAACAGAAAGGCTCTTTTGCTCATATTGCTGGTGTTTTCCTCTCTTCTTGTGGCTTCTGTTGGTGCTTATGAATATGAAAGAAGAGGGAAAGAGGTGGAAGAAGAAGGGGAAAGTAGTGAAAGTGAATGGTTTTTGTTGCATGATTCAAAGGAAATAGTGAGGACTGATGCTGGAGTTATGAGAGTCGTGAGAGGTGGATTTGGTGGTGGGGTTTCTATGTTTCAAAGTCCAATGTATATTGGTTTTATTACTATGGAACCTAATACTCTTTTCATTCCTCAGTATCTTGATTCTCATCTTACCCTCTTTGTTCGCAGAGGTAAAGTTTGCTTCTTTTCGTTATGCTTCTGATGCACTAATTAAGAACAGAGGCACATTATTGTATTTATTCTTGAAAACTAATGAAAATGCTTACATGTATACTAATTTTCAGGATTTTTACATACAGTATATATAGTCTAAATAAAAACAAAAAGTATGGGTTAAGTTGAAAAGGATCGGACCACATTGGATCTATTGTACTCAATTTTGTCTTCCATTTGTGTAGTAAGTTGTTGAACCTGTGATGTATGTTCTGATCACAGGCTTACTCTTGTGCCAAGACCCCTTTTCTTTATGGTTCTTGTATGATTAGTTTTTTAACCATAATAAAAAGGGGTTTTAACACAAATAGCCGGTACATAGATTATATACTCAGTTATACATATACGACACATGTGTTATACATATATTAATATATATATATCCTATGGCTATTTTTAATTTAAGCTTGGGTTAATTCTTCAAATAAAAATCGTTGGAGCAATATAATGAATTAAGTATTTTGTTGATATTGCAGGGGAAACAAGAATTGGGCACATATACAAAGATGAGTTTGTAGAAAGGCGATTGAAGGAAGGAGATGTGTACAGTATTCGAGCTGGATCTGCTTTCTATCTTGTTAATCCAACTGAGGGACAGAGACTACACATCATTTGCAGCATTAGCACCTCTACCAGCTTAGGATGGCACGGTTTCCAGGTACCCCCTTTTTGTGAATGTATTCCGTTTCTTCAGCACAAGTTGGATCTTTGATGAGAGGAATTCTCTTTTTGAGTTATAATTTACCTTTTTTTGCAGTCTTTCTTCATTGGTGGTGGAATGTATCCAACATCTGTACTTGCTGGATTCGACTCTTTGACATTATCCACAGCATTCAATGTAAGTGATCACAACTCATATGTAGAGTTTTCTATGCTGATGGTGTAAAAAAATATTTACACAATTATACATTGATAATACATATTTGTACATATACTATACGTGAATATTATATATATATATATATATATAGTGTACATTCGACGGTTATTCCTAGTTTAAGAGATAAGGTAAACGGTTATTTGGGTTAGTCTTTCAATACATATAACTTACTAAACCCTTATAACAAAGGAATCAAAATAGTTTAACATAAGATCTGTTATAATGACAGGTGTCCACAACAGAAGTGAGTGAGATATTGACAAGACAATATTCAGGTGCAATTGTATATCTGAACACTACTCATTCTCCTACACCAAGCATATGGGCTACATTCTTGAACCTAGAACAACACCAGAAACTTGAACACCTAAAGAGAATTGTGCATTTGGAGGCAAAAGCTAGCCAGGAAGAAGACGAGGAAAAGGAGCAGCCAATATGGTCTTTGAGGAAGTTCTTGACTAATCTCATTGGTAACGAGAGAAACAGGAGAGAGGGGAAGAAAGGCGACGACAGACGCACAGGAAAAGGTCCAGATTCCTACAATCTGTTTGATAGGAAGGCAGATTATAAGAATGACTATGGGTGGAGCTTGGCCTTAGATCAATCTGATTATTCTCCACTGAAGCACGCTGACATTGGCGTCTATCTTGTCAATCTTTCAGCGGTAATTTCGTTACACGATTCTTTAATTTTTGTAACCTTGATGTTTCATTCATGTTACACTGTCGTAGTTTAGTGTAATTGCTATACTTTATCCATTATAACTAGTGCTAGTGTTGTCACTAAACTTTATCCTATAACTAGTGGCGTGGCTAAGTTTGATGAGGGGGATTCAATTGAATTCCCTCCTCGGAGTGGAGAGATTTATGGTGCAAATAGGATAAAAACGAAACTTATGTGTATAGTCTTTATTCCCTTGTGATGTAGTGTGAGTAAAGGCAGAGGCGGAGTCAGGATTTGAACTGGGTTCTAAGTTTAATATGTGTGTATATTAAATAATTTTTTTAATACAAATATATTTTTTGTGCAAAAGTTACTGGGCTTCCTGCTCTTCCATTGATCAAGGGAAGCTTTAGATGTTAGTGTTATGTATCCTGACATTATTATAACAATGTTCTATTTAAAAAAAAAAAAAGGCAGCCCCGCAGGCTTCTTGGAAGCGTTGCATCCCAACACCGATGCAAGCATCGGTGGCTGGCGTGACCTGTACGTCACACACGGAGACAATTTTAGCATCCCCTTCAATTATAACAAACAAAAACTTATTTAGCGATTTGTCACATTAGAAGAAGTAACTATACTTTGTGGTCTTTACATAGTACTACTATATGTTTTGTTTTCTTTTTGTAGGGAGCTATGATGGCACCTCACATCAATCCAACAGCAACCGAGTATGGAATAGTGTTAAGAGGAAGTGGGAGTATCCAGATTGTGTATCCAAACGGTACATTAGCAATGAACTCTAGAGTAAACGAAGGAGATGTGTTCTGGGTGCCAAGGTACTTCCCATTCTGCCAAATCGCATCAAGAACGGGTCCGTTCGAGTTCTTCGGCTTCACAACGACAGCGAAAAAGAACAGGCCACAGTTCTTGGTAGGTCAGAATTCAATACTACAAAGCATGAGGGGACCTGAATTTGCAGCTGCATTTGGTGTTAGTGAAGAGAGGCTTAAGAGAATATTAGACGCTCAGCGTGAAGCTGTTATTTTGCCGTCAGCGTCCGTTGCTCCGACGGAGCCGATTGATCCGAGAAAGGAGGAGGAAGAAAGAGGAGAGAGAGGGAAGGAGAAAGAGGTTGTAATGAAAATACCAGAAGTGATTAGGAGCTTTGGCAACGACATGATCATGGGATTTGCTTAGAAGGTTATTTGGATGAGGCTGTAGATTCATTTGGGGAGTTTTTATTAGTGTTCTCTCATGTTTGCTTCCTTGTCGTGTTAGACTTGTCTTTGCTTTTGTGAATAAGAACATGGATTTAGCTTTTGTTTATTTGTCTTCGTAATAAAACTTAGCTCGTCTTTAGCTTCTCTGAATTTTATATTTATGTACACAAAATCAGATATATGGTACGTGCAAGATAACAATGTAATAGTATGTGTAAAGGGTTCATATATAGTGATTTATAAAGTAAATGTTCATTGGAGCCAAAGCTGTAAGCTTGGGAAACATATAACAATATCGGTCTGAATTTGACCACCAAAATGGCCACCGAATGTGATTTGCATCTACCGTTATGTCAAAACTCAACTAGCATTACACTTCTATAAAGAGGTTCGAGTGTATTTGCCAAAGCTCTATCCATCTCCTCCTGCTCCAGTTCCATTGGTGTTGATGGCAAGATCACTTCTTCACTCTGATCGTTAATATTCTTCTTATGCTTTTTGCTCATTTATTCGAGATATATACTTCGCAAATCTAACACTTAAAAAGTCGTTCTTCGATTGGGCTGATGAGAGGCAAAACTTTTCAATCCAACTTCGGATGGGAGAAGCTGGATTTAACAAGCATGGAACGATAATATAATAAAAGCGAAATTTTAAAAACGAAAGCGGAAGTTATCAGTTTTATAATCAAAATGCGACTATTACCATTTTTAAACTCAATACCCCAAAATCTGATGTCACAGTATCAGAGACCATCTAATAGTCACTAAATACAAACAACAACAACAACAACAACTACCCAGTATACTCCCACCAGGTGGGGTCTGGGGAGGGTAATATGTAGGCAGTCTTACCCCTACCCAAAAGGGCAGAGAGGCTGCTTCCATGCGACCCTCGGCGCATAGGACAGAATGAAAAGCTGCATTGGAAAACAAAGACAAAATTAGTAACCAAGGCAAGACAAAACAAAATAACAAAACAAAGCATAAGTAATCCTGCAGAAATAACGTAAATGGTTATGTAAACATAAGGAACATAAATACCGTCGCAACCAAGAGGGGACCTAGGCTAAAACACTAGACATCGATGGGTAACCCTACTATCCCACACCCAACCCCGGGTGAGGCGAACGAAGGACTCTAAGAGCCCCTATCCTGCAACCCTGATTCTAGACCTCCAGACTCCCCTATCGAGGGTCATGTCCTCGGTAACCTGCATTTTAGTCATGTCCTGCCTAATCACCTCTCCCCAATGCTTCTTAGGCCTCCCTCTACCCCGCCGACCACCAGCAATCTCCAGCCGCTCGCAGCTCCTCACCGGGGCATCGGGACCCCTCCTCCGTACATGCCCGAACCACCTCAGCCTCGCTTCCCGCATCTTCTCGTCCACTGGGGCCACCTCTACCTTCTGTCGAATAACTTCATTCCTAATCTTATCCAGCCTGGTGTGCCCACACATCCACCTAAGCATCCTCATCTCAGCAACCTTCATTCTCTGGACATGGGAGTTCTTCACGGGCCAGCACTCTGCCCCGTACAACATCGCTGGTCTAACCACGGCTCTCTAGAATTTCCCTTTGAGTTTGTGTGGGATTTTCTTGTCACACAGGACCCCAGAAGCAAGCCTCCACTTCGACCACCCTGCTCCTATCCGATGGGTGACGTCCCCGTCAATCTCTCCGTCCCCCTGAATCACAGACCCAAGATATCGGACACTGTCCCTCTTGGCGATGGCCTGAGAACCAAGCATCACATCCCTGCCCACCCCACTCGGCTCGTCACTGAACTTGCACTCCAGATATTCTGTCTTAGATCTGCTTATCTTGAAACCTTTAGACTCGAGGGTCTGTCTCCATACCTCTAACTTCTCACTAACACCGGCCCTCGTCTCGTCTATCAATATTATATCATCAGCAAAGAGCATACACCAGGGCACATCCCCCTGGATATGACGGGTTAGAGCATCTATCACTAAGGCGAACAACATGGGACTCAGCGCCGATCCTTGATGGAGCCCCATTACCACAGGAAAATGGTCTGAATCGCCACCCACCGTCCTCACCCTAGTCTTAGCCCCATCGTACATGTCCTTGATAACTCTGATATAGGCTTCTGGCACACTCTTCGCCTCCAAGCACCTCCATAGCACCTCCTTCGGAACCTTGTCATACGCCTTCTCCAAGTCGATAAGCACCATATGCAGGTCCTTCTTCTTATCCCTGAATTGTTCCGCCAGCCGCCTGACTAGGTGAATAGCCTCAGTGGTGGAGCGGCCCGGCATGAAACCGAACTGGTTCCCCGATATAATCGTCGCCCCCCTCATTCGCGCCTCAATCACCCTCTCCCAAACCTTCATCGTGTGGCTCATTAGTTTAATACCCCTATAGTTGTTGCAGCACTGGATGTCCCCCTTGTTCTTGTACAAGGGCACCACTGTACTCCACCGCCACTCATCCGGCATCCTCTTAGTCTTGAATATCACGTTGAATAGCCTAGAGAGCCACTCCCCTCCAGGTTTACCCATGCACTTCCAAAACTCCACCGGGATCTCGTCAGGCCCGGTTGCTCGACCCCTACTCATCCTGCGCAACGCCCCTAAGACCTCCTCCACCCTAATGCGCCTGCAGTATCCAAGGTCTCTATGACGCTCTGAATGCCCCAGCTCCCCTAGCTCTATGCTCCGATCCCCCTCCTCGTTAAGAAGGTCCCGAAAGTACGCCTGCCACCTCTGTTTGACTTGCGATTCCCCCATCAAAACTCTACCATCCTCGTCCTTGATACACCTGACCTGGTCTAGGTCACGGGCTTTCCTTTCCCTTGCTTTAACCAGCCGAAATAGCTTCTTTTCCCCACCTTTCTCCCCTAGTTCCTCATACATGCGACCGAACGCCGCATTTTTAGCTTCCGTGACTGCCATCTTAGCTTCTCTTCTCGCCTCCCTGTAGGACAACCTGTTCACTCTCCGCTCCTCCTCGCTTGTGCTCCCTGCCAACCTTGCGAACGCCGCCTTCTTCGCCTCCACTTTTCCTTTGACTACATCGTTCCACCACCAATCACCCTGATGCCTACCTGAATATCCCTTAGAAACCCCGAGCACGTCCCGTGCTACCCCCCTAACCAAGCTAGCTGTCGCTGACCACATAGCGTCCGCTTCCCCATAACTTCTCCAAGCTCCGCCCTCCTCTAACCTCCTTTCCATCTCCTGAGCTTTCTCCTTGGACAAAGCTCCCCATCTAATCCTCGGTTGACCCCGGGCGCCCCTCCTCTTCTTCTTCACCCAGAGATCAACATTTATCACTAGGAGCCTATGAAGAGTTGAAAGAGACTCTCCCGGGATAACTTTGCAATCCTTGCACAGACCCCTGTCGCTCCTTCTGATGAGGATGTAATCAATTTGAGTCCTCGCCGCCGCACTCTTGAAGGTGACCAAATGCTCCTCCCTCTTCCGGAATGATGAGTTCGCAATCAGGAGCTCGGAAGCCCTGGCGAAATCAAGCAGCGAAGTGCCTCCTCCGTTCCTAGCCCCAAAGCCAAAGCCCCCGTGCACCTCATCGTAGCCACCGGCCTCGGCCCCAATATGCCCATTAAAGTCCCCTCCAATAACTAACTTCTCCGACTGGGGAATACTCCTCACCAGATCGTCCAAGTCCTCCCAGAAGCGCCTTTTAACCTCCTCGTCTAAGCCTGCGTGCGGCGCGTAAGCGCTGACCACATTGAGGACCCCACCCCCAATAACCAGCTTAATAGCCATTAACCTATCGTTCACTCGCCTCACCTCGACCACGGACTCCCTTAGGTCCCTATCAACCAAGATGCCTACTCCATTCTTACCCCTCTCGAGCCCAGAGTACCACAGCTTAAACCCATCAGCGTCCCGCGCCCTAGTCCCTTTCCACCTAGTCTCCTGGACGCACGCTATGTTAACCCTTCTTTGTTGGAGAACCTTCGCTAACTCGATGGACTTACCCGTCAGAGTACCTATGTTCCAGGACCCAATCCTTAATCTACGGGCGACCGCCGCCCTCTTCCCACCCTTACCTCCTGCCCTGCCCGAAATGCCACCCCCTGCACCCCTACACACCCCCGCAACCACCACCCCCTCCTGAGGACATGACCTTACGCTATCATTACTCGTTGCGGCCACTATCCAGTGACCCAGACGCACTAAGGCTAAAAACGCAAATGTAGCAAACTAGATAACAACAGAATAGACCACACTCGGAATGCTAGTAAAAATACGTAAAGAATGTGCACAAAATAAGCAAGAGAGCGGGAGGTACCAACTCCCGGTGGAAAAACCTGGAAGTGTGCTTTGCTGCGCCCGAGTTCTCCTGAATCTTAGCAAAGTGCGCGGCTCTATTGCGTCCTGCCGTGAGTCTGAATGAGAGCTTGGACGACAGTTGTCGTAGATCGTCGCCGTTGAAATAGGTACCTGTCCAAGAAAACAGAACACACCCACAAAAAGCAGGGGTAGAATAGAAGGAAAAGAGCAGTAGTTGCCGGTAAAATTTCCGGCGAAAAGAAAGGTGGCTAAATGAACAATGAAGAATGAAAGTGACCAATAAAAAATTCCGAGAGTACCAAGTGGGTCGGAAAAATGAGGTGAGAAAGCTGTCCAAAAGAAGCCGGCGAAAAAAGTGCCCGGAAGTGGGCTCACGCGCGCGGCGCGTGTGGGGAAGCGGCGGCGCGTGGGCGGCGCGTGGGCGCGCGTGCTGTGGTTTCCGGCGACGAAATTTTCAGAAAATGTGCGCCAGACACTGTGTGTCACAATGGTGTGGGAGGTGAGTCCAAGAAACTCCCGAGGGATGTCGAAACACTGTCGGAACAGTGTTCCGGGCAGTGGGGGTAAGGGGGAGAAGGTGGGGTAGTGACACTTACCTGGTGGTTACCTGGGGGTGCCGGCGACCCGCCCGGTGGTGGTGGTGGAGCTGGTGGTGTGAGCTTAGAGAGAGAGAAGAGAAGAGAGAGAGGGGGAAAGAGCCGTTAGAGAGAGAGAGAGGGGGAAATCAGTCACTAAATACAAAGTCCGAAGGAAATACATAAAACTGTTTTTGGACAAGAGTAAAGGAAACATGAGTAGGATAGATGGGGACGCCAGGGCCTGCGGACGCCTACAGGTCTACCTTGGGTCTCCGAGTGGACTGAAGCAAGCCCTCCAAGTAATGCCCGAAAGCTGCTCCGGGATATGCACATGGTGCAGAGTGTAGTATCACACAATCGACCCCATGTGCTGGTAAGTGTCTAGACTAACCTCAGCGAAGTAGTGACGAGGCTAGGACCAAACCAGCAAATAAACATGTAAAATTCAAATATATACAGCGAAACAGGAAATACAGAAATAGTCTAACAAAGTGGGAAAAAGGAACATGCTGTGGGGAGATAACAGTTTTGAATAAAAGCAACAGGTAAGGAAAGGAACAACATAACTCGAATACAAATGAGAAATCAGTAAATCAATAGTTGCACGGCACCACCCTTCGTGCTTTTACTCTCGTCCTAACCCAAACAATACACGACATCACCCTTCGTGCTTTTGCCTTACATAATCACGACACTGGATGATCCTTCATGCATTATCACTCATATCACGGCACGAAATGGTATATCGTGCGGCACGATATCACCCTTCGTGCTTTACATTTTCTCATCATAATCATACACGGCATCACCCTTCGCGCTTTACACTCTTTACTCACAAACAATAATGCACGACATCACCCTTCGTGCTTTATCACTCTTCCTCACCCAACTAACAATCACAAACAATGGGGAGAGGGAATAGGAAAAATAAGATAAGAATCCCGGCAAGGGAACAACAACTTATCAATTAAATCCCGGCAAGGGAAATATACTCAATATTATCAACTTCCCGGCAAGGGAACAATTTATACTTCTTCCCTTTCTTTCACTTTCATTTCATGACTCACTCTAACACTTGAGCTAATTCTCCAAAGTGTTCAATCATCTCATAAATTTTCTCATTTCGTATTATAACTTGAGCCAACACTCCAAGGGATCAATCAACCCACTCTCTTTCACAAATTCATAATATAACTTGAGCCATTGCTCCTCGATGTTCAACAACTATAATTACTTCATTCACTTTCCACAACAAGCAAAAATCATCTTTTAAGCATAAATTTTTCAACAAAATCATGAAATTCACATCATAAGACTCACGGTCATGCTAGACACCAACGTATAGATACTCGTCGTCACCATGCCTATACGTCGTACTCACAATTAGCACATAACAAATAGGACTCAACTCCTAATCTCTCACGCTAAGGTTAGACCAAACACCTACCTCGATGCGTTGAACACCACTCAGGCCTCAATTATATCTTTACCTCTTGATTCTACCACCAAACCGCTCGAATCTAGTCATAAGTTACTTAATTACATTAATAAATTTCAAATAAATCAACCCTAATGCATGAAAATAAGTTTTACAAGGTTTTATCCAAAAAATGTCTAAAATGCCCCGGGCCCACGTGGTCGAAACTTGAGGTTTGGACCGAAACCCGATTACCCATTCCCCCACGAATCAAAATACACAATTTGTTTTGAAATCGGACCTCAAATTGAGGTCCAACTCCCCAGTTTTAGAAACCCTAGATTCTACCCAAAGCACCCAATTTCTTTCCCGTAAAAATCTTTGATTTGAAGTTGAAATCATGTTAAAAGATGTTAAGGAGTGAAGAAAATGAGTTAGAAATCACTTACCAATCGTTTTGGAGAAGAAATTTTGTTTGGAAAATCGTCTCTTATGTTTTAGGGTTTTGAAAAGTGTAAAATAACTGAAATTCCCGTTTATTTGTACCCCTCCGAAGCTCCCTGTGCGGACCGCGCAAAAAGGACCGCGGCCGCACAGGCCTCCCTGAAGACCTGGAGATCATAGCCCCGTACGGACTGCACAAAGCCAACCGCGGCCGCACAACATACATCGCGGACCGCTCAAAGGCTACCACGGCCGTGCTGGCCCCTCTGCGACTGCACGGGATTTCTCACGGATCGCGCAAGAGGGTTCAGAGACCTGCAATATTTCCTGAACCTACAACATCTAATCTTTTAAGTCTAATGCATCTTGGAACCTACTCGAAACTCACCTGAGCCCTCTAAACTCCAATCCAAGTATGCACACTACCTCAAAACATCCTACGAACATATTCGTGTGATCATATCACCAACATAACATCATGAACATCGAATTAAGCCTCGAGATCAGTGAGATTTCTCAAAATTCCTTTTAAACATCAATTTCCCAATTAGTGTCCAGATCACATCAAACGATGTCCGTTTTTAACCAAACTTACATGAGAGATTCAAATTATATATAAGACTTGTATCGGGCGCCAAAACCAAAATACGAGCCCGATATCATTACTTTCAAATCATATTTAATTTCAATTTTCTTTAAATATTTTAGAAGACAATTTCACTTAAAAACTCATATCTCGGGCTCGGGACCTCGGAATTCAATTCCGGGCTTATGCCCAAGCCCCATATTTTCTACGAACCCTCCGGGATAGTCAATTCATGGGTCCTGGTCCATTTACCCAAAATATTGATCAAAGTCAAATTTATTCATTTCAAGGTTAAAACTTAGCAATTTTCACAAAATGTCACATTTAAGATTTCCAGCTACATGCCCGAACTGCGCGCGCAAATCAATGCAACTCTACATAAGCTTTTCAAGGCCTCGGAGACACAGAATTCGATTAAAATAGGTGCCTTTGGGTCATCACATTCTCCACCTCTAAAACAATCATTCGTTCTCGAACGGACAGAAGAAGGAAGTACCTGAATTGGGGAAACGATAGGGATAACGTTTCTGCATATCGAACTCGGACTCCCATGTCAATGCCTTAGGAGGCTGACCTCTCCACTGAACACGAACCAAAGAAAAACTCTTCGACCTCAACTGATGAACCTGCCGGTCTAGAATAGCTACCGGATCCTCCTTTTAAGACAAATCCTTTTCCAACGAGACAGTGCTGAAATCTAACACGTGGGATGGATCGTCGTGATACTTCCGTAGCATGGACACATAAAACACTAGATGCACGAGTGATAAGCTAGGCGGCAATGCAAGTCTATAGGCCACCTCTCCCACTCGATTAAGAATCTCAAATGGACCAATGAACCTAGGGCTAAGCTTGCCCTTCTTCCCGAATCTCATCAAACCATTCATAGGCGACACTCGGAGCAATACCCGCTCACCCACCAAAAAAGCCACATCTCAAACCTTGCGGTCCGCATAATTCTTCTGCCTGGATTGAGCCATATGAAGCCTATCCTGAATAATCCTGGCCTTGTCCTAGGCCTCGTGAACTAGATTCATACCCAACAACCGAGCCTCCTCCAGCTCAAACCATCAAACCGGAGATCGACATCGCCTACCATACAACGCCTCATAAGGAGCCATCTGGATGCTCGACTTGTAGCTGTTGTTGCAGAAAAACTCTGCTAAAGGAAAAAACTCACCCCACGAAGCTCCAAAGTCAATGACACAAGCTCAGAGCATATCCTCCAAAATCTGAATAGTCCGCTTGGATTGCCCGTCCGTTTGAGGATGAAACATAGTGCTCAACTCAATATGAGTGCCTAACTCTCGCTGAACCGCTCTCCATAATTGCAAGGTAAACTATGTACCTCGATCCGAAATGATAGATGCAGGAACACCATAAAGACGAACAATCTCTCGGATATAGATCTCAGCTAACCTCTCGGATGAATAAGAGACTACCACATGAATGAAATGTGATTAATTGGTCAGCCTATCAACAATAATGCTGCCGCAAGTCCTGATACATCTTCGCGGTATCCGGATGAATAGAGTACCGGGTGCTATGGGCCTCCTTTAAGATCAACTCTCGTAACCTATCCACATTAGGCACACACACTCGGCCCTGAAATATCAAAACTCCATCATCATCTAAGGTCACCTGCTTGGTACCTCCACCCTGCACTGTGTCTCTAAGGACACAGAAATGGGGATCATCAAACTACCAATCACAGATACTCTCCAATAATGAAGAACAAGTGACCGTGCTAGCTAAAACCCGACTAGGCTCAGAAGTATCCAACCTCACCAATAGATTGGCCAAGTCCTGAACATCCAAGGTAAGCGGCCTCTGACTGACCGAAATATAAGCAAGACTGCCCATGTTGACTGACTTCTTACTCAAAGCATCATCCACCACATTGGCCTTTACCGGTTGGTATAAGCTAGTAATATTATAATCCTTTAACAACTTTAACCACCTCCTCTGCCACAAATTCAACTCCTTTTGCTTGAACAGATACTAAAGACTTTTGTGATAAGTGAACACCTTACATGCCACGCCGTACAGATAATGCCTCCAAATCTTCAATGCGTTAACAATGGATGCCAACTCTAAATCATGAACCGGGTAGTTCTTTACATGAATCTTCAATTGCCTCGAAGCATAGGCAATGACCTTGCCTTCTTGCATCAACACTGCACCAAGCCCAATCGTGATACATCACAATAATTGTATAAGGCCCTAGTTCTGAGGGCAAAACCAATACCGGTGCTGTAGTCAGAGCTGTCTTGAGCTTATGAAATCTCGCCTTACACTCCTCCGACCATCTGAATCGGGCACCCTTCTAGGTCAATCTGGCCATTGGGGCTGCAATAGATGAAAACCCCTCCACGAACCGACGATAGTAGCCTGCTAGTCCCAAGAAGCTTCAATATCTATAGTTGATGCTGGTCTAGGCCGTTCTTGACTGCCTCAATCGTCTTCGGGTCCACCTGAATACCTTCTGCTGATACAACGTAAAAATGATACTGAACTCAACCATAACTCACACTTCGAGAACTTAGCATATAATTGACTATCTTTCAGAGTTTGAAGAACCACTATGAGATGCTGCTCGTGCTTTTCCCGACTGCGGGAATACATCAGAATATCATTAATAAAGACTATCACGAACGAGTTCAAATAAGGCCTGGACCCTCGATTCATCAAATCCATAAAACCCGCTGGGGAATTCGTCAACCCGAATGACATAACCAAGAAATCATAATGCCCATACCGAGTGTGGAATGCATTCTTAGGGACATCAGATGCCTTAATCCTCAACTGATGGTAGCCAGACCTCAGATAAATTTTTGAAAATACTTTGTCACCTTGACGTTGATCGATCAAGTCATCAATCCCCGGAAGCGGATACTTGTTCTTGATTCTGACCTTGTTCAACTACCGGTAATCAATGGACATTCTCATCGAACCATCCTTTTTCTTCACAAATAATACCGGCGCACCCCAAAGCAAAACGTTGGGTCTAATGAAACCCTTCTCAAGTAAATCCTACAACTGCTCCTTTAACTCTTTCAAATCTGGCGGGGCCATGCAATACCGCATAATAGAGACGGGTTGGTGCTCGGAGCCAAATCAATACAAAAGTCAATATCCCTATCGGTTGGCATCCCCGACAAGTTTGAAGGGAAAACCTTCAAAAACTCGCAAACCATGGGCACCGAATCAATGCGGGGGGGGGGGGGGGGACCACAGCGCTAGAATCTTAAACATACGCCAAATAGGCCAAACACCCCTTCCCAACCATATGCCAAGCCTTCACATACGAGATAACGCTACGAGTAGAATGACCAGGAGTCCCTCTCCACTCTAAACGAGGCATACCCGATAAAGCTAAGGTTACAGTCTTAGCATGACAATCCAAGATGGCATGGTAAGCTGATAACCAGTCCATTCCCAATATAACATCGAAATCTACCATTTCTAAAAGCAACAAATCAACATGGGTCTCAAGACAACCATAATACAAGTCTATCGGACTCGATCGACCACAATAGAATCACCCACCAGTGTATACGCATAGATAGGAACACTCAATGAATTACTAGGCATGACCAGGTACAGTGCAAAATAAGATGACATATACGAATACATAGACCTATGGTCAAACAACACTGAAGCATATCTATCACAAACCAGAACCGTACCTGTAATAACTACATAAGAAGACTCAGCCTCGGGCCTGGCTAGAAGAGCATAACATCATAGCTGGGCCCAACTACCGTGAAAGCCTGAACTACCTCTCTAGGGAGGCCTACTGCCATCTGGAATCCACCTCTGGCGGACTGAGTTCCACCTCTAGAACCTCTACCTCCACCTCTAGCACCTCTGCCCCCACTTCTAGCTAGCTGGGTGGGGTGTGGAACACCTGGTGCCTGTACCATGGCAGTAGAACCCTGATGCTAAGAGCTACTCTGTGCTCGAGGGAAAAACCTAGCAATGTGACTCGGGTCACCACAATGTAGCAATACCTCGACTGTTGAGACTACTATCCCTATCGACATGAATGACCACCTCGAAAACTCTAAAGAGGCAGTGCACTAAGAGGGGCAGGTGGTGCACTGAAAAACTGTTGATCGGGAAACTGCATTTGGGAACCACGACTACCTGAAGCATCATGAGAAACCTGAAGACTGACTGAAAGGGACTTGGAGGATGGCCTCAACCATAAGAATCTCTACCCCCAATCGAGGTACCACTGATTCAGCTTTGAATGACAGGGTCTCTTGTCTGATCCATGATCACCTCCGTGTGACAGAACTATCTCAACTCTGCGGGCCATATTGGCCGCCTCTTGAAAAGTGATCTCACTCCCAGCCTCCTTGGCCATCCGAAGACGAATAAGCTAAATGAGTCAATAAACCTTCTCTCTCTCTCTCTCTCTCTCTCTCTCTCTCTCGGTAGGAATTATAACAAGGGCATGACAGGCTAAGTCGATGAACTTGGTCTCATGCTACGTGACTGTCATGGATACCTGCTGGAGGCGCTCAAACTGCCTCCGATAGGCCTCCCTCTGAGTAACGGGGAGAAAATTCTCCAGAAACAACCCTGAATATGGCTCCCAAGTCAACGCTGGCGATCCGACTTGTCTAGCTAAGCAATAATCACTCCACCAAGTCTTGACGGATCCATATAAACGAAATATAACAAAGTCAACCCCATTGGTCTCAACAATGCCCATATTCCTGAGAACCTCGTGGCAACTATATAGGAAATCCTGGGGATCCTCAGAAGAAGCACCACTGAATGTGGTAGTGAAGAGCTTGGTGAACCTATCCAGCCTCCACAAAGCATCTGCAGGCATAGCCGCTCCATCGCCGGTCTAACCCACTACATCTGGCGGGAATGCTCCAACTGGCTGAAATGCTGGAGTCTGAATATGGGGATCTACCTATTCTGGAGTGTGAGTGCCAGGAGTCTGATCCCATAATATGGCTTGAGAAGTGGCTGGTGCTACTGAAAGCAAACCCACTCAGGTGACACTCTCCATGAGGCCCATCAATCGGCTAGAGTGTCCTGAAGAACTAGGGTGGCAATAAAACCCTCTAGGACCTGAGCTGGGCCCACCGAAACTGCTGGGGACGGAACCTCCTCATCAAAATCAACCTGAGGCTCCGCCACTTGTGCTGTTGCTCGAGGATGAGCTCTGCCCCTACTTCGGCATCTAGCACGGCCTCGGCCTCGCGCTCTAACCCTCGTGGGAGCTGCTGCTATGGGCTCGGGCCATTGAATAGTAAATAAGAAAGCGCGTGTTCTCGCCATCTACAAAAGAATAGGGTAGAAATCTAATCAGTACTGGGAAACAGAATCGCACAACATGAAAGAACAAATGGGAAGTTTTCCTAACTCTGTAGCTTCTAGAGGATAAATACAGACATCTCCGTACCGATTCCTCAGACTCTACTAAGTTTGTCTGTGAACTGTGAGACCCATGTAACCTAGTACATTGTTACCAACTTGTCACGACCCAGATTTCTCACCCTTGGGAGTCATGATGGCGCCCACTAATGTGAGTTAGGCAAGCCAAACTTTTATTAACTGCTAACCATTTTCATATTACTTCTTCTTAACAAGCATGGAAAGATAATATAATAAAATCAAAATTTTAATAGCTAAAGCAGAAGTTATCAATTATATAATCAAAATGCGACTATTACAACTTTTTAATGCAATACCCCAAAATCTGGTGCCATATTGTCACAGACCGTCCAAGATTCACTAAATACAAAGTCTGAAAGAAATATATAAAATTGTTTCTGGACAAGAGTAAAGGAAACATGAGTAGGATAGAGGGGGATGCTAGCTCCTGCGGATGCCTGCAGGTCTATCTTAGGTCTCTGAATGGACTGAAGGAAGCCCTCCAACTAATGTCCGAAAGCTGTTCTGGATCTGCACACAGTGTAGAGTGTAGTATCATCACAACCGACCTTATGTACTGGTAAGTGTCTAACCTAACCTCAGTGAAGTAGTGACAAGGCTAAGAGCAGACCAGAAAATAACCCTGTACAGTTAAAATATAAACCGCAAAACATGAAATGGAGAAATAGTCTAACAATGTGGGAAATGGAACATGCTGTGGGGAGATAACAATTTTGAATAAAAGCAACAAGTAAGGAAAGGAAAAACATACCTCGAATACAAATGAGAATCAGTAAAAATCAATAGTTGCACGGCGCCATCCTTCATGCTTTTACTCTCGTCCTCACCTAAAAAATACACGACATCATCCTTTGTATTTTACATTTTCTCATCATAATCATACACGGCATCACCCTTTGCGCTTTACACTCTTCTCACTAACAACAATGCACGACATCACCCTTCGTGCTTTATCACTCTTCCTCACCCAACTAACATTCACAAACAATGGGGAGAGGGAATAGGAAAAATAAGATAAGAATCCCGGCAAGGGAACAACAACTTAGCAGTTAAATCCCGGCAAGGGAAATATACTCAATATTATCAACTTCCCGGCAAGGGAACAATTTATACTTCTTCTCCCTTTCTTTCACTTTCATTTTATGACTCACTCTAACACTTGAGCCCATGCTCCAAAGTGTTCAATCATCTCACAAACTTTCTCATTTCGTATTATAACTTGAGCCAACGCTCCAAGATCTCAATCAATCCACTTGTTTTCACAAATTCATAATATAACTTGAGTCATTGCTCCTCCATGTTCTAGAACCACAATTACTTCATTCACTTTGCACAACAAGCAGAAATCATCTTTAAAGCATAAATTAGTTAATAAAACCATGAAATTTACATCATAAGACTTATGGTCATGATATACACCAACGTATAGATACTCGTTACCATTCCTATACGTCGTACTCACAACTAGAACATAACAAATAGGACTCAACTTCTAATCCCTTTAGGTAAAGTTAGACCAGGCACTTACCTCGATGCCTTGAACACCACTCAAGCCTCAATTATAGCTTTACCTCTTGATTCCACAACCAAACCGCTTGAATGTAGTCATAAGTTACTTAATTACATTAATAAATGCTAAATGAATCAACCCTAATGCATGAAATAAGTTTTAAAGGATTTACCCCAAAAAGGACTTAAATGCCCCGGGCCCATGTGGTCGAAATTGAAGGGTCGTACCAAAACCCAATTACCCATTCCCCCACGAATCCAACATAATTTGTTTTGAAATCGAACCTCAAATTAAGGTCCTACTCCCCAATTTTAGAAGCCCTAGGTTCTACCCAAAGCACCCAATTTATATACCATGAAAATCTTTGATTTGAAATTAAAATCATGTTAAACGATTTTAAGGAGTGAAGAAAATGAGTCAGAAAGCACCTACCTATCGTTTTGGAGAAGAAAAGATGTTTGGAAAATTGCCTCTTATGTCTTGGGTTTTAAAAAGTGTAAAATAACTTAAATTCCCATTTATTTGTACCCCTCTGAAGCTCTCTATGAGGACCGCACAAAAAGGACCGTGCCTGCACAGTCCTGCCTGAAGACCTGCAGATAATAGCCCCATTGGGACCGTACAAAGCCAACCACGGCCGCACGACATCCATCGTGAACTGCTCAAAGGTGACCGCGGCCGCACTACCGACTCTGCAGATGCACGCTATTTCTCGCGAACTGCGCAGGTCGGTTCAGAGACATGCAATATTTCCTGAACCTACAACATATGATATTTTAAGTCTAAGGCATCCTTGAACCTACTCGAAAGTCACCCGAGCCCTCGAAACTCCAACCCAAGTATGCACACTACCTCAAAAACATACTCCAAACATATTCGTGTGATCATATCACCAATATAACGTTATGAACATCGAATTAAGCCTCGAGATCAATGAGATTTCTCAAAATTCCTTTTAATCATCAATTTCTCAATTAGGGTCCGATCAAGTCAAACAACGTCCGTTTTTAACCAAACTCCACAGGAGTGATTCAAATCATATGTAAGACTTATACCGGGCACCGAAACTAAAATATGGGCCCGATAGCGTTACTTTCAAATCAGATTTCATTTCAATTTTCTTTAAACATTTTCAAAAGATAATTTCACTTAAAAATTCATATATCGGGCTCGGAACCTCGGAATTCAATTCCGGGCATACACCCAAGTCCCATATTTTTCTATGGACCATCAATTCATTGGTCCGAGTCCGTTTATCCAAAATGTCGACCGAAGTCAAATTTATTCATTTCAAGGTTAAAACTTAGCAATTTTCATAAAATGTCACATTTAAGCTTTCCGGCTATGCGCTTGGACTATGCACGTAAATTGAGGCAACTCTAGATAAGGTTTTTAAGGCCTCGGAGATATAGAATTCAATTAAAACAGGAAATGACCCTTTGGGTCGTCACACTTATTTGCCTAATAGCGACCAAACATGCCTGGTCGCTATATTGCTGGTCTCTTCATTTTAGGAACCGAAGTTGATCGTTAATTAGCGACCAACTTTGGTCTCTAGGGTAATAGGACCTTCCGGATAAAGACTATATCGACCAACTTTGGTCGCTTTATTATTTTAATAATATAATTTTTACGACCAAAGTTGGTCTCTAAATGTAAAATAAGTTATATTTTTATTTATTATTAATCGTAAAAAAGTGACCAACTTTTATTTCTAATTCAAATATTATATTTTAAAATATGGAAAATATAGATCAAGGTTGGTCGCTTTTTTATTAATCTTTTATTTTTTTTTAAAAATAAGCGACCAAAGTTGGTTGCTAATTTCAAGATTATTTTTAAATACACGCATCCAAAGTTGGTCGCTATATTTCCAGATTATTTTAATAGAATAACGACCAAGGATGATCACTTTTTGTGAAATATCGGTTAAATAGCGACCAAATTTGGTCACTATTACCCAGAAATTAATTATTTTTAAATGAAAAGCGAAAAAAAATCGACCAACCTTGGTCTTTTTTTGGGGTATTATTTTGGCAAAAACTGCCTATTTTGGCAGCTACACCACCTTCCATGTGACGATCTGACCCGTCGTCTCATGTGTTACAGCTCCGTTTCCCCCATGATATTCTTCTTCATGTTTCATTATCGGTATTTGGTGTGCTAGAGTTGAGTTGGATTGGTTTTGGAAGGAAATGAGACACTTAGTCTCTTTAAGGAAGGTTTGATTTGGAAAAAGTCAACTAAATGTTGACTTATGAGTTAGAGGGATCAGATGTGATTTCTGGTGATTTGGTTAGCTTTGGGGTGTGATTTGTGACTAGGAACGTGACCATAAATGATTTTGGAGGTTCGATGTAGAAGTTAGCCTATTTTGTCGAAGTTAGGATTTGGGCAAAATCTGGTTGGTAAGCAAGGTTTTGATCCAGAGTTCGGAATAGAATTCCGAGGGTTGCAGTAGTTCCATTGGGTGATTTTGGGTGTATGTGCAAAATTTCAGATCATTCGGATGTGTTTTGGTTGGGTTTTTTTATCAAATGCGTATTTTAGGAGTTCTGAAGAAAGTTAGGCTTGAATCCGATGTGAATTGATAGGTTTAGATTTGTTTGATGTGTTTTGATGATTGGAGCAAGTTAGTATGATGTTTTTGGATATGTTGGTGCCTTTGGTTGAGGTCCCCGGAGCCTTGGGGTGATTTCAGATGACTAAATGAAAGTTTTGAACTTTGAATTTGTTGCAGAAATTGCTCAGCTGTTGCAGACCAAAAATTGGTCTTCGCGTTCGTAGTCCTTGGTACGCGTTCGAGAAAGGATATTTTGCAGATCATAGCATTCGCGCGGGATGACCTCGAGTTCGCGTAAAAGGGGCTTGGGTCCCTGCCAAGTTTGTTCAACGCGTTCGCAACATTGGGTCTGCGTTCGCGTAAGGAGAGAAATTTGTTCATCGCGATCACACATGTAGAACGCGTTCGTGTAGTAGGAGGTCCTGAAGCATCACGTCCATGGTCTTGGAGTCGCGTTCACGTAAGGTTAAATAATGGTCAATGATTTTTGTTCATCGCGAACGCGGGGGTGTTGACCGCGTTTGCGTAGGGTAAAAACTGGGCGTACAGAAGGGTTTTTATATCATTTCACCCGCGAAGCTTGGTCCATTTTCCTCCATTGTTGAGCACCTTAAGAGCGTTTGGGTAGAAATTGAAGAGGGGTTCAAGGAGAATCGACTTGAGGTAAGAATCTTGGTCTTAAAACACGATTATATTGTGAAATTTGTCTAGAAATTTTTGGAAATTAAGCCTAAAATTGCTTAACTAGAGCTTGAGTTTTTGATATTTTAACTTGGGATTTTATAGGTCATTTGAGCTCGGATTCGGGAGTTCTTTGTATGTATTGACTCGTGGCGATACGAGGAATCCGGTAATGTGAGTTTTGTAATTTTTTGAGAAGTGGTCCCGGGGCTCGGGTTTTACTAGTTTCGAGATGTTTGCTATTTCTCGATTATTTTCGATTGGGTATTGTTCCCTTAGCATATTGTGATGTATACGCTCTGATTTTGGTTAGATTCGACGTGCGTGGAGGTCCATTTGAGGGGAAAAGGCATCGCGGGCTAGAGATTTGATGCTTGTAAATAATATCCCGAGGGTTTGAAACCCCGGATTTTCACATCATAGTGCTGTATTGAGGTGACTTGCATGCCAGATATGAGCGTGGGTAGAGCACCGTTGGGGATTTTGACTTGGTCTATCCCGTTTGTTGATTTTTGCCGCGTGTTTGAATGAAACTACTTTTTATCATCGTAGTTTGGGTTGATTGCCATGTTTGGGCTTTGTGCCAACTATGTGAATCCTTCAGGGATTGATATCACTATTTTTGCATTACTTTTCATATCATTTGATCTCGATCCAAGGTTTTGATACTATTTTACAAACTCAGCCATTTTTCTAAGATTTGAAAAACATAAACAATATTTTATTAACATTTTGGGTGGTGGACTATCATGTTAATATTGCCCAAGTGTTACATGTGTATTTCTGGACTAAGCATGAATCGGACTATGCGCCGCAGCAGTGTTACATGTGCATTTCTGGATTGATCATGAATCGGGATGCACGCCACAGCGATGTTATTTTGATTTTGAGGCAGCGGGCCTGGTTGATGCCACGAGATGGCTTGATACTGCGCTTGGGCTGTAGGAGCTCCTCTAGAGTCTATACACACCCCCAGTGAGCACCGTGGATGTTAAATGGATTGGGCTGCACACCGTAGCGGGTACCGGAGCGTACCGTCATATGCATTTCAATGCACTCATGCATTTGTTCCTATTTGTATTAGTTGTCATGACATTCCAGCACTCGTATTTCTTTGGCTTCCATGCTATTTCTTGCACTGTGTACATGATACATGGTGTTATTTGTTAATGAAGTGCTGTGCCCGAGCGGATGACTTTTGTGCTGACTTGCATTACCTGTTCTGCATTCATTTGCTTAATTGTTGGAATAATATATTTTCAAAAGAGGTTTTGAACTGAGTCAAGATATTTTATAAAGGATTTTCACGTTTTCACTGTTTTCTCAAAGGGGTTACACTGTACTACATAGCATAAGGACTTTCTTTACGTGGTTTCTTACTGTTCAGTTATTATTTTCCTTTATTACTCACTGAATTGGAGTACTCACTTTACTCCCTGCACTTCACGTATAGATGCGGGTATTGATTACCTGGTAGCGGGTTGAGCTGGTTGAGGATTTGCTATTATAGCTGAGCAAGGTGGTCGCCGGCGTTCACGGCGCCAGATTTCTTCCTTTTTGATTCCAGATTATATCCATGTATCTTGGACTGTGTAGTTGTGTCCAAAAATCCTTCTAGATGCTCATGACTTGCGATACCCCAATCGTGCTACGTTAAGTTGTAAATTTTGTTAATTAATGTCATTAATTCGTATTTTGCCTTTCTTTCATGTTTAATTATTTGTAAAGGGTCTAATTGGATTAGTTGGCTAGCCTTATCTTCACGAGAGGCGCCATCACGACTAGTTTGGGGAATTGGGTGTTGACAAGTTGGTATCAGAACATAGGTTACCTAGGTCTTACGAGTCATGAGCAGGTTTAGTAGAGTCTTACGGATCGGTAAAGAGATCTCTGTATTTATCCTGCGGAGTGTCCTGAAGCGGTGTAATCCTTATGTGTATGTTAGAAGATCTTTTGAGTAATTGAAAAGATTGTGTTGAAGATTTGGAATTTCAGGTCGCTTAAGAGAGTCGGTTAACTGTTGCGGGAATGATTCGAGTTTAATCTCACTATGGTATTGTGGCATCAATAGAGTAAAAATGTTATAAGTTATTGAATGTATCTTGATTTATGGCTTCGAGCCAAGTTGGAGAGTTTGCCATTGATTAGCTAATTGTACGATTTTATGTTATGTTGGTTCCAGTTTGAGACTTGCGAGAGAATCAGCTACGGTTAGAGTAACAGAACAGTTTGACAAGGGTTATATTAGGCTTCATAAGTTATGAGAATTTGCAGAGTATCTAGAGTTTTTGTTGGCAAAGAATGCTCGGTGCTTAGAGCAAGAAGTTGCTTGGTTGTAATGGGATAAGGAATTCGTTCTGCGGTATTGGAGTGCCAATAAGGCACGAGTGGTTCTGTTTGTTGGTTCAGGTAAATTGCAGTGAATAAGAGCAAATGACTTGCGAAGATGGCTCTAATGTGTTAAAGATTCTACAGGTAATAATAGAGTATTCCAAAGTTTTCATGTATCCTCAGATGGTATGTTATATGCGGTATGTTGTGGAGTACCGAGACTTGCATGTGTTAGGTTGTAGTCCGGTTCAGACAGGAAGTTCATAATACTCTTATGCAGCGGATAGCCTAAGATGATTAAGAAATGGTATTGCTAATTGGTAGTGATTTGAGAAGAGATTATGTTTCAGAATAAGGGGCAATGTGATTTAAATGGATGGCACTTCTGTGGTTTTGCGACACTTTCTTGTTAGATCGACTGGTTGATATTCGGGTTGGCTTTATGGCACAGGGAAATTTTAGAGTATCTATTGTGGAATTATTGGGTATTAAGGTGTGGTATGCTTTCAGACGGTGAAATTGGGATATGGTACTATGATTCATGTGCTATGTGGAGTTGGAGACGGAAGTTCTCATATTCAGGCTATGTTATGATTGTGGATCGGATCGTGTAACAACTATCGGGATCTGGAGGCCTAAGTGGATCTTCTTTGTTTGATATATCAGATTCTGGGAATGATATCGGGATTCCCAGATATGATTGTGGATCGGATCGTGTAACAACTATCGGGATCTGGAGGCCTAAGTGGATCTTCTTTGTTTGATATATCAGATTCTGGGAATGATATCGGGATTTAATATGGTTTTCTCAGTATTGGGTTATTTTGGATTATTGTGCTACGGGCTATACCAGAAATGCCACAAGGTAAGTGGCGATGTGCGTCGGGGTATGTTCCAGTAAAGTGGGTTATGTTTAGAAGAACCAACGGATGACTGGGAAGGGTATCTTTCTTAATTGGGCCTTCGTGATGGATGCCAGTGCAGAAGTTGCTATCATTGATTTAGTTCTGGTGTTGAGGGTCTTTTCAAATGTGTTTCTTATGGCCGGGCATGTCGCCAGGAAAAGTTATTGATTTCAATATTGATTTGGTGCCGGGAACCGTATCATACGGCTCCGGCAGGAGTTATAGTAGTGGAAGAAGAATCTTTAGGCTTTCTTGATAATGAGTTCATTGGTAGGCCGATCTAGATACGTGTTTGGCTTGGTTGGCCCCGAATTGTACTGTTGAGAGATAGGTTGATTTGATCGTTAATGAGCTTGTTAGTGATCTGAGTAGAATGATGAGTTACTTTTTAGTGTTGTAGATGTTACAATTTTTTGGTTATGGGCACACATGGTACGATTCTATCGGGGTTCATAGTGGAAGTCGAGTGGGAAGAGTAATTGGGATTTTCTCGGTGAATGGCACATCGGTTGTGTCACTTCAGGGTTGTGTGTGTATGTTACTTGCTTCACCGTGGGTATGATGATTGTGCTTGGGTTCCAGATATCAATTGTTTGTGGTTGTCAATTTTGAGCATAGGGACTTGAAGGGTTTCATGTGTAACATTGTTTATAGGATTGCGCTTTGTAGCGAGGCCAAGTGGAGATATGACCTTTCGGAGTACATTCAGATATTCCATTCCTATGATGTGAGACGAGGTCTCAGCCTTGTGTTGTATTAATACTGATGATCTTAAGGTACAACTCTTTTGTTTGAGTCATTAATGAATACGAACATATTTGATTTCAGCTGGTTAGAGAGATAATATCGAGGTTTGGCCCGGAAATCTGTTGTGATATTAGTCAGAGGGAAGTGTCTTCATGAATGGTTGATTTGAAGCATAGTTATGGTTTATCGCGTGTTTCATTTGTCGCTGGCAGTATATGAAAGTGTTGGACTAAGATGTCAGGCCTCGTGAAAATGAGCTCTCAGATATTAGCAGCTCATATAGTCAAGTCTACCTACGTGAATTGGACCCCTGTTATTGTTTTGTAACTGAAAATGCGAAATCAAAATTTTCCCAGAAAATGGTCAAAATGCGGTCCAGGATGCGGTCGCTGATTAGCTATGCATACCGCATTCCTACCGCAGAGTGAATCAGAGAGCAACCAATATTTGATGTTGAAAATGCGGTCAAATCTGCGATAGCATAATCAATATGCGAACCATAGAGTGATCGCATATTGTCCCTGAGGAAATTCGAAGGTCAGTTCTACAGTGCATTCTGCGACCGCAGAATGCAAATGCGGACCGCATGTTAATCGCATTCTCAACCCGAGAGGTTTGAAATTTGAGCCCTTTCTGCAGACCGCATGTCTGTTGTGCAATTGCAGAGTGTCGTCGCTGAGTGAGCTCGCCCAGTTATTTTTCTAAAAATCTAAGCCCGACCCCTCATTAATAAAAACACCCCATCCCTATTTTTAACCCATTTTTTGATCAAAATAAGAGAGAGGAAGAGAGGATATTAGAGAGAGAAAGCAAGTTCTTCATCAATTGATCTTTCAAAATCATCGGAGTGGGGAAAACCCCTCGTGCATTGTCTTCTCAATTGATTTCTCAGGTAAAATCCCTAACCCATTTCCCCTAATTTCGAAATTTAAGCTTGGGAAGGGAACCCCATACACTTGGTTTGAATTTTCTTCATAAAATCTTCATGCATGTCTTCAAAACTCAAGAATCTTGTAAAAGGGGAATTGGGTAGTAACTATGAGTTAATTTTCTAAAGCCTAAGTGTTGTTCATGAACTAGATTGACTTCTTGATTTCTTCGAAAATTGAAATAAAGGTTTAAAAGGGGGAAAACTCAGCTCCGGGTATGTATGACTAACTGTGATCCTTGTGAAATCGCCCTATGCTAGATGTGAAATTATTGATAGTAAATATTCATGTGAAAAATCATTGTGAGGCTTTGTGTTGTATGATTGTGTGGTAATACTTTGTGGTGAATGTTGTGGAATTTGTAATTGGGACAACGGAAAAGGAAAGTGATGTGGAACAATGGAAATGGAACATTGTGGAACAATGGAAATGGAACAATGTGGAACAATGGAAATAGGAATAAAGTGGAATAGTGGAAATGGAAGTGTTATTGAAATAACGTGTGTGATTAGTTGTGAGTAATCGTTGTGATGATCTAAACTGTGTACCAATATGATGAGCCTGAGGAATTGTCGTTGCTAGTTGTGGAATTGCATTACCCTCGTTGTGGATATATGTTAATAATGTGCCATAGTTAAATTCTTGTAATTGTTGTTGTGAATTGAAAACTGTCAGGCGTGGTTGGGTTGCACGCCGCAACACGGTGAAATAAGGTGTGGGTTGGGGTGATAAGGGTGGCCAAGGTAATAAGGGTGGACGAGGCAATAATGGTGGAACATGTGATCCAATATCACTATTGATATGAATACGAATCATTAAATGATAAATGTGGAAATGTGAAAGGAGACAACATGAGAGTTTGTAACCTGTGGGGCACTAATTTTCCCTTTTTATGACTACTTGAATAAATTGTTGTGAGATGTTTGGTTGTTGCTTCATGGTTGTAATATTACTATTGTTGCTCAGTTCTATACTTGTGTATGCATTTTTGGCTTGAGTCTACTTGAGACAGAGTTTTTTCATACATACCAGTACAATTCAAATGTACTGACGTCCCTTTTGCCGGGCGCGCTACATTCGTGTTATGATTGTAGGTGGATCCATGGCAGGCACTCCAGTCCATCGTTCATAGCTCCTCCTCATCTCTATCGCTAGTATTCGTGTATGGTGAGCTATTTTCCTTCTGGGGCCATGTGTGGGATACTCCACCCTTGTTGTTGTATTTTGGAGTTTGTATTTTAGTAAAGGTATAGCCGGGGCCTTGTCTCCAGCAAGTATTGTGCTATCTTTCTCTTAGAGGCTCCGTAGACAGTGGTGTGTAGGTTAGAACTTATGTATAAAGGTATATGTTTTAGGCGCTGTAAAACTTGTATAACACGTTCCTGTTAAGCATAATATATGTTTTGTAAAAGACGTTCCCTGTTAATCATAATGTGTGGTTATAAAAGATAAAGAATATGTTATTTCGATTGCAAATTTAGTATCTTTTGGCTAATTATCATTGAATAATGTAGGATAACGCGTGGGGAATAGGAAAGGCACCCAGGTCCACTCGACTGGGGATACCTGGTTGAGTGCCGGTCATGCCCTCGGATTTGGGGCGTGACAAACTAGGTATCAGAGCCTAAAGTTTTAAAGGAGTCCTAGGGTGTCTCAGAGCCATGCCTAGTAGAGCCCTTCTTATTGGTGTGTTGTCGACCACATCAATAAGTTGGGGGATACACGGGCATTTAGAAAAAATGATCTCTTCTTTGTTATTCCAAGTTCGTGCAGTGAAGTGATGTTGTGTCTAATTCGTGCTCTCTTTCGAATTTTCAGTGATGGCACCTATGAAGAAGCTAGACTCGGCCTAGGGGCCAATGCCACTTCCTGTGCGGCTGTGGATCATGTGCCGACTGTCATGGGTGAGAGTGATTCCCCCGTTCTGAGTTTTCCTGCTCCATCTGTTCCTGCTCGAAGCAATCATGTTCGAGCAGCGGCCGAGGGTGCTACTATCCCTCCTACCAATGCTCCCAATCTTGATGTTGCCCCAGTTTCCGATTCTGGGATTTCTGATGGAGATCTTAGGGGAGCTTTACCTATGCTGACTCAGTTAGTGGCCGCCCAGGCCCAGAGATCTCAAGATGCCCCTGTGTCCTCCAGCGGACAGGGAGATCCCTCCAGCTTCAGAGTTCATCAGTATTTGCGATTGAATCCTCCAGAGTTCTCAGGCATAGATCCAGAGGCCGATCCGCAAAAATTACTTGACGAGATGTACATGACCCTTTGAGTGATGAAGGCTACAGAAATAGAGGGGGTAGAATTGGCTTCATACAGGTTGAAGGGGGCTGCACATTCATGGTTTGAGATCTGGGAGGATTCCTGTGAGGAGGGGAGCCCTCCAGCTAGATATGATAAGTTCGTAGATGCCTTCATGGACTACATTTTGCCTGCCAAGACCATGGCAGCCCATGCCACCGAGTTTGAGGTTCTTAAGCAGGGTAGCATGAGATTTTAGGAGTATCATATGGAGTTCGTGAGGTTGTCCAAATATACTCCTCAACTGGTGTTGACTATGGAGGCTAGAGTTCGACGATTTGTTCAGGGTCTCAGTCCGTTGGTAGTAAATGAGGCTGCTACAACGGCTTTGCATTCAGATATGAACTATGGAAAGATCGTGGGTTTTGCTCAGGTCACAGAGGCCAGGAAGTGGAAGATTCGAGCAGATAGGGAGAGTAGCAGTAGGGCCCGGTCTATGGGTCACTCAGGGAGGTCAGCTCCAGGGAGAGGGTCAGCAGGATCATCTCAGTCTTATGCTCAGTCTTCAGCTAGTGCACCGCCATTTGTGCACCGTTTCCAGCAGGGTAGCCCTTCGGGGCCAGGTTCAGACAACAGGAGGTCCCTCCAGTTCAGTCATTCAGGGATGAGACCTCGACAGCAGGGAGGTATATTCCCCAAGTGTGGGAGATTTCATACAGAGGCTTGTTACTTGGATGCTCCAGTGTGTTACAACTGTGGGGTGAGAGGTCACATACAGCGGGACTGCCGTGTGCCCAGACAAGGCACGGAAGGGGACTCGCTCAGCCATCCTGTTCATCAGTTGCTACGTCATCAGTGCGCCCTCCATCCCTAGCAGGGCGTGGTGCAGCTAGAGGTGGAGCTCGTGGTAGGGGCGGACCCAACATGTTTTAAGCATTGAGTGGCCGTCAGAGTGCTGAGGCTTCCCCAGATGTTGTGACAGGTATCCTATCTGTTCATACCTTTGAATGCTATGCTCTTATTGATCCGGGGTCCTCTTTGTCCTATGTCTCCATTTGTTGCTTCAAGTTTTGGGATTGAACCCGAGCAACTTCTTGAGCCGTTCTCTGTATTGACTCTGGTTGGTGATTCTATTACAACCGCGCGGGTCTATAGGAATTGTGTTGTCATGGTAGGTGGTCATATTACCACGGCTGACCTTATAGAGCTTGGGATAGTGGATTTTGATGTAATCATGGGGATGGATTGACTCTATTCGTGCTTTGCCAAACTTGATTGCCAGACGAGAGTCATGAGACTGAAGTTCCCTAATGAGCCGGTTGTTGAGTGGAAAGGAAATGGTGTTGTGCCGAAGGGTAGGTTTATTTCCTACCTCAAGTCTTCGAAGATGATCAGGAGGGGGTGTATCTATCATTTAGTCCGGGTGGCGAACACTACTCTAAAGGTTCCTGCCCCCGAGTCTGTATCAGTTGTGAATGCATTTCTTGAGGTATTTTAAAAGGAGCTTCAAGGAATCCCCCCAGATAGAGAGATTGATTTCGGGATTGATGTATCGCCAGATACCCAGCCAATATCTATTCCACTATACAGGATGGCGCCAGCAGAGTTGCGAGAGTTAATAGAGCAGTTGAAGGATTTATTGGAGAAGGGGTTTATCCGGCCAAGTGTGTCGCCATAGGGTGCTCCGGTTCTTTTTGTCAGAAAGAAGGATGGGTCACTTCGGATGTGTATCGATTATCGACAACTTAATAAATTCACCATCAACAATAAGTACCCTTTGCCTCAGATAAATGATTTGTTCGATCAATTGCAAGGTGTAAGGTTCTTCTCCAAAATTGATTTGCAGTCCGGGTACCACCAATTGAAGATCGGGGAGTAAGATATTCCTAAGACCGCTTTCAGAATGCGTTATGGCCACTTTGAATTATTGGTCATGTCTTTTGGGCTAACCAATGCCCCGGTAGCATTTATGGGTCTTATGAATCGGGTGTTCAAGTCATTTTTAGACTCCTTCATGATTGATTTCATTAATGACTTCCTCGTATATTCGTGGAGCAGGGAGGATCATGCCAGTCATCTCAGAGCAGTTTTGCAGACTCTAAATCAGCACAAATTATATGCCAAGTTTTCCAAATGTGAATTTTGGTTGGAGTCCGTCGCTTCTCTGGGTCATGTGGTTTCCAGTGAGGGGATTCAGGTGGTCCCCCAAATGATTGTAGCGGTGAAGGACTGGCCTAGGCCTACGACCCTGACGGAGATCCGTAGCTTTTCGGGGTTAGCAGGGTATTATCGGAGGTTTGTAGAGGGATTCTCCACCCTCGCCTCCCCATTGACCAAATTGACTCAGAAATCAGCTAAGTTCCAGTGGTTAGATGCTTGTGAGAAAGGTTTTCAGGAATTGAAGACAAGGTTGACTTCGGCACCAGTATTGGCCTTTCCAGAAGGCACATAGGGGTTTGTGGTTTATTGTGATGCCCCCAGGGTTGGTCTAGGGTGTTTTGATGCAGCACCAGAAGGTTATAGCATATGCTTCCAGACAACTCAATAATCACAAGAAAAATTATCTGACGCATGATTTGGAACTTGCAGCGGTTGTATTCGCCTTGAAAAGATGGCGGCATTACCTATACGGGGTTCATGTAGATGTGTTTTTAGATCACAAGAGTCTTCAATATTTGTTCAAGCAGAAAGAGATGAATTTGAGGCAGCGGCGGCGGTTAGAATTTCTTAAGGACTATGATATGGACATCTTGTACCATCCAGGGAAGGCGAATGTGGCCGACGCCCTCAGTCGGAAATCCGTGGGTAGTTCGGCTCACTTGAGAGCGGGTCAGAGGTTCCTAGCTCGGGAGGTATATCAGTTTGCCAGCCTTTGGGGTTTGTATCTCGTCCCCAAATGAGGAGGGACTTATGGTGCACAATACAACAGAATCATTGCTCGTGGTAGAGGTTAAGGAAAAGCAGTTTGTTGATCCAGCATTGGCACAATTGAAGGAGGAAACTCTAAGTAACAAAATTTCGACATTTTCACTCGGCAACAATGAAGGTGTGCTACGGTGCCACAACAGGTTATTCGTCCCGGATGTGGATAATCTTAGGGAGAGGATAATGGCGGAGGCTCATCATTCCAGGTATTCAGTGCACCCAGGATCTACAAAGATGCATCACGATCTCATGGATATCTATTGGTGGAGTGGTATAAAGAAGAGTGTAGTGGACTTTGTCTCTTAGTGCTCGAATTGCCAACAAGTGAAGGGCGAGCATCAGCGCTCGGGAGGGTTGACTCAACTTATATAAATATCGATGTAGAAGTGGAAAATGATCAATATGGACTTCGTGACAGGACTACCTCGTACTTAGTACAAGTTCGACTCAATTTGGGTAATTGTGGATAGGCTCACTAAATCAGCTCACTTTTTGCAGGTCAAGTCCACCGATACTGCGGAACAATATGCTCGGTTGTATATCAAGGAGATAGTGAGGCTTCATGGTACGTCAGTTTCTATCATTTCGGATCGAGGAGCTCAGTTTACAGCTACCTTTTGGAGGAAATTTCAGCAAGGTTTGGGTACTCAATGTTGAAACACGTTCTCAAGACACTATACTAAACGTGTGTTCATATTTGTAGGTTTTGATGAATGACAAACTATGCGCAATGGACATATGACGAGGTCCAAGCACAAGTGCGCAATTGATATATAACGAGATTCAAGCACAAGACCAAGATCAAGCAAAGATATAAAGTTATACACGAGTCGTTCTTTAATTGTGATCTTGATCCAATAACTTGACTCAAGACTTGGCTTCTCTCGTAAAAACATTTTTATCAAATCATGCATATTTAATTTAAAGCAAAATGATTTTAAATCATGCATATTTACATTAGTCAAAATGATTTTTAAACATGCCTCTAAAATCTGGACTAAGATAATCGATTATGTACTTATGATAATCGACTATGTTAAGTCAGCTGCATGATAATCGATTGTGAACTTATGACAATCGATTGTGTTAAGGCAGTGTGCATCAGATTTTTAAAATCTGCATGACAATCGATTGTGAACCTTATGACAATCGATTGTGTTGAGGCAGTGTACATCAATGTTTTTCAAAGCTACAAAATAATCGATTGTGAACTTATGACAATCGATTGTGTTGAGGCAGTGTACATCAAAGTTTTTCAAATCTACATAACAATCGATAGTGAACCTTATGACAATCGATTGTGTTGAGGCAGTGTCTATCAGACATTTTCAAAGTCACTAAATAATCGATTGTGTACCTTTGACAATCGAGTGCATTGAGGCAGTGACTAATTGATTTTTCAAAGACTGATATATAATCGATTGTTCTCATAGCATAATCGATTGTGTAATTGACCGTTGCCAAAATATTTTCAAACACCGTCAGGTAATCGATTATAGATTTCTAATAATCGATTGTTTTAAATAAAATCTGAAAAAGATTTTTTGAACGTTGCCAAGTAGTCGATTGTAGATTTCTAACAATCGATTGTTTTAAGTAAAATCTGGAAATGATTTTTTGAACGTTGCCAAGTAATCGATTGTAGATTTCTGACAATCGATTGGTTTAAGTAAAATCTAGAAATGATTTTTTGAACGTTGCCAGTAATCGATTATTGATCTTAGATAATCGATTGTAAAGCGTAAAATCTGGGAATGATTTTTGGAACGATTGGCAAACAATCGATTGTGGCATTTTGACAATCGATTGTCACTGAGTAAAATTAGCAATTCTTAATTGGCAATTAGGCAACGCTAATGCATGGTTTTGCAACTATAAATACAGCTTCAAATCAGTCTTCTAAACACAAAAACTGATCATATTATTGCAATAGCTTGCATACTCTATTGTTCATCACTTTCTATTCATTACATAAGTTTTGAGAGCCAAAATTCTTGACGAAAGTTGTTGCGTTCTTGAGCGTATCTGTTTACTCATATCTACTCTATTAAGAGAGTCTTGTTTAAGTGAGTGCTAAGTGTTCTATACACTTGAAGGGAAGTGTTAGTCCCTTGTATTGTAAGAAGGAACTTGTGTTTCCTTTGGTTGAAGTCTTGGAGTGTTGTATCTTCGAGCAAAGTTTGTTGAGGCTTGTGTCCTCAGTTTGTAAAGGTTTGTTGAGCACCCGTAATAACAGTGTTAGTGGAAATCTCGAGAGAGTCTCTCGGGGACTGGACTAGCCACGGGTTGTGGTGAACCAGGATACATCGGTGCGTTCGTTCTTATTTATTTACTTATCGCACTTATTTCTTTCCTGCAATTTTTAAATTCCGCAGGTTTACGCTAATTTTTGTTATAACGCTATTCATCCCCCTCTAGCGTTAAGCATATTTTCTTACAATTGGTATCAGAGCCCAACTCTCTGAATACTTAATCGTTTGAGAGAAACAATCCATGGCTTCTACTCGTGATTCTTTTGCAGGAATAGGTGAAGGACAATGCTCCACCCGACCACCACTATTCGACGGTACAAACTATACATACTGGAAGGAGAGGATGAGAATATTTGTTCAATCAAATAGTTTTCATCTTTGGAAGGTTATAATGAATGTAGAACAAATTCCAACCAAAAAGGTTGAAAATAAAGATGTTCCAAAGTCCGAAGATGAATACGATGCGGATGATATCCGAAAGGTGCAAAACAACGCTAAAGCCATTAATTTATTATATTGTGCTGTAAATGCTGATGATTACAGGAAAATATCATGTTGCACAACGGCGAAGCAAATGTGGGACAAGCTGGAAATTACGTACGAAGGTACGGACCAGGTAAGGGAAGCTAAAATTGATTTCCTAACCCATGCATATGAATTGTTTCACATGAAGGAAGGCGAAAAGGTCGATGAGATGTTCGAACGATTTTCAAAAATCGTTAATGATTTACATGCTCTTAAGAAGACCTTCACGGATAAGGAACTTGTCCGAAAAATTCTCCGAAGTCTCACTCCGGCATGGCGATCCAAGGCCGACGCGATTAAAGAATCTATTGGTGTTTCAAATGTCACAATCGACGGATTAAGAGGTAATCTTAAAACTTATGAACTATACTTAACCCTCTTGTTGATGATCAAAGGAAACAAAAGATCGCTCTCAAGGCAAGCACAAGCCAACCTCAAAATGATGAGGACGGAGACAACGAGTTCGGTCTCGTTATTAAGAGATTTCAAAAGTTCATGCGAAAAGAGTATGAATGAAAGGGCAAAAAGCAAGGAGATCAAATAAAGTGCTATGAGTGCGGAGAAACCGGGCACATTAAATCAAATTGCCCAAATGCCAAAAAGGAGAAGAAACCCTTCAAGAAACAACGAGCATACATATCTTGGGGAGGCGACTCCGGAGACGAGTCAAGTGAGGAAGAAGAAGACGAAGCCGCAAATCTTTGTCTCATGGCACAAGAAGACAACCCAGAAGAGGTATGTCAAATTTCTTCCAAAAATTTCTATTCTCTTGAGGAAATGCAAAATGCTTTTGATGAATTGTATAGTGAATTTATAAAAGCTTCCAAAACTGTTAAAAGCATAAGTGAAAATGCTTCTTTAAAAGAAAAAGATTTTGAAAAACAACTCTCTTTGAAAGAAAAGGATTTGGAAAAACTGATTTTGGAAAATGAGAAGTTGAAAGAAGAAAACAAATTTTTCGGCAAGAGAAGCGCCGACAAACCCGAGAGCTCTAGTAAAAAGTGTACTTCTTGCATGCATCTCAAAAATGAGGTAGAAAGACTTAAGGGCACCCTAGATAAGTTTAATTCTTCTCATAATAATTTGAATGAAGTTCTTGTTAATTTGAAGTCAACCAAGCATGGCATAGGCTGTGAGAATGAGCCTAAAGAAAAGGTTGAAGCCAACCCCCAACAACCTAAGGCTCAACCTAGGATTAATAAAACAAGCGCTCATCCTAGATATAACAAACCTAGAAATGGCTTTCAACAATCGCAACCTAGAAATAATTATTCTAGAAATAATGCATATTCTAGGCCAAACACTAGAAGGAATTTTGAACCTTTTAGAACACCTAGAAATGGCTTCCAACCTAGAAATAACTATTCTAGAAATGCTGCATATCCTAGAACAAATAGTAGGAGAAACGACTTTCATGAATTGCGCAATAGTCATATTGTCAAGAATAGAGTAGATGAATTTCGTCCGTCCAATTATTATCAACCTAGACGAATGCATAATCCTAATGTTGTTTGTCATTATTGTAGACAAATTGGACATATTGCTCCTGCTTGTTTTACACGACATAGACATAACACTCAATCACATCACTATGATTTGCCTAACCCCCAAGGACCCAAAATGGCATGGGTACCTAAAACTCATTAATATGTTTTGTAGGTGTGTTTGAAGGGGTCAAGTGTACTTTGGTACCTTGATAGTGGATGCTCCAAGCACATGACTGGAGACGAATCCAAGTTCCTTCAACTAGAACACAAGGAAGGAGGAAGCGTTATTTTTGGTGATAACAACAAAGGAAAAATTATCGGCATTGGATCGGTCGGTAAGGATGACTCCTCTTCCATTAAGCATATATTGCTAGTTAAGGGTCTAAAACATAATCTCTTGAGCATAAGTCAATTATGTGACAAGGGAAATCTTGTTTTATTTGATTCAAATGAATGCTTAGTTTTTCGCCGTAGCGATTTTAAAATTATTCTTCGTGGATTTAGAATGGGTAACATCTATATGGTTGATCTTGCAAAATCTTCACCTGAATATGTGAATTGTCTTATGAGCAAAGAGGATGATACATGGTTATGACATTGTAGAGTAGCTCACATCAACATGCATCTTTTGAATAAATTGGTTTCACAAAATTTAGTCATTGGTCTTCCAAATTTGAAACTTGAAAAAGACTCTATTGTGATTCTTGTCAAAAAGGGAAGCAAACAAAAGCATCTTTTAAATCGAAAAATATTATCTCAACTACTAGACCTTTGCAATTACTTCACATGGACTTATTTGGACCATCTCGCATTGAAAGTCTTGGTAGTAATCGTTATGCTTTTATTATTGTTGATGATTATTCTAGATTTACATGGACTCTATTTCTGCTCATAAAAGTGAAGCTTTTCATAATTTCAAATATTTTCTTAAACGTGTTCAAAACGAAAAGGACACAACCGTCACTTCAATAAGAAGTGATCATGGGGGAGAGTTTGATCACAATCTCTTTGCGGACTTTTATGACGAACTCGATATCGAGCACATCTTCTCCGCTCCACGAACACCACAACCAAATGGGGTGGTGGAAAGGAAAAATAGGTGTCTCGAAGAGATGGCTAGAACCATGCTCGATGAGGCTAAGATTCCCAAACACTTTTGGGCGGATGCCGTGAGTACCGCATGCTACATTTTGAATAGAGTAGTCATAAGGCCAATACTCATGAAAACCCCTTATGAACTCTACAAGGGAAGGAAACCAAATATCTCCCATTTTAGAGTATTCGGTTGTAAATGCTTTATTCATAACAATGGAAAAGATCAATTGGGAAAATTTGATGCCAAATCCGATGAAGGAATTTTTATTGGTTATTCCTCACGTAGCAAAGCATATAGGGTATTCAATAATAGAACCGGAACTGTGGAGGAATCCCCTCATATTGTGTTTTCCAAAAATAATGCTCGCTTGGCGAGAAAGGATTCTGGTTCTGATCCTGCAGGTATGTTAATCTCAATAAGTCCTCAAGACAAAGTACAAGAGGAAACTTCTAAGGAAATTCAAGATGAAAATCTTGGATCAATTATCGGAGGAAGCGCCACAATTGGAGAAAGAAACAAAAATGCCTAACGAATGGAGGACAATCAAAGATCACCCTCTCGAACAGGTAATTGGCGATGTTGGAGAAAAGGTAAGTACCCAAAACACTCTTAAGAACACCTTAGGACACACTTCTTAAGAGATCACGTTCTCACTTGGCCACATTGATCTAAGTCATTATTTCTTTACAAATTACTAACTTGAGCGTCGGAGACGTCTAATTTTCTTTCGCACGTATCGCCCTAAAGGTAGGGGGAATTATAAAGCAATGGCATAGAACAATCGATTGTTACAGCAAATAATCGATTATTTTTTCTTATGTCTCATGTTTACTGTGCGGACAATCGATTAGCAAGTATCACTATTCGACTATTTACATTCTATGCTTATTATGCAGTTTTTTTATAATCGGTTTTTTACTGTATAATCGATTACCGTCTAGGCCATTCAGTACTGCTTTCCTAAAACAATCGATTGCTTCAAAAATATAATCGATTATTTTCCGAGTCAGAAAATCACTGTGCACACTGTGTCACAACAATTGATTACCATAATTCAACAATCGATTATTTTTTGTCAGTAATTCAAATATTTGTTACCGTTTGGGTCCTGCCAGATTCCCACAATCGATTTTTGTCAGTTCCGAGTTCAAGTCAAAACTCCATAACAATCGATTGTTTCAATTCCACAATCGATTGTGTAACGATCAGTGGAAATTTTTTCTTACCGTTTCTGACCGTTTTAGCTCATAAATTTCTGCAGATTTTCACCATAAATGAAATTCCATCTTCCTCATTATAAATAGGTACCATATGCCTTCAATTTCTTCACTCAAGCATCACAAAATTTCAAAAATCTTTCAAGATTCTTACAAAGGACATTTCTACTTATTCAAAATGTCGGGCAGACACACTAAACGTTCCCGTTCAGGTAGACATGGTGCATTTTCTTCAGCTGCTCCTCCTCCTCCAAACTTCCCTTACCAAGATGGGTCTGTTTTACAATTCAATTCTGAAACCGAGCTAACTAGATTCTTGACAAAATTTGAAAAGCGTGAAATTCTTCCTCCTCGCTTTTCCACAAGTAAATATCTTGAATCATGCGCCCCCGTTGCAAACATACTTAAGGAATGTCAACTTCTTGACTTCTTATATCTTACCTATCCTTATATTAATCCTCCATTGATTCAAGCGTTCTACTCAAATCTTCATGAGGACGACGATGCTGAGCTTGTGTCAAATATTAATGGCGTTCAAATTCTTTTATCCATTGAAAATTTACATTCTATTTCTCACCTGCCTCGAAGTGGGGAAAACATTTCTCGCTACATTAGAGAAGCCGGCGCCTTATTTGATGAGAAAATTCTCCTAAACCAAATAGGACTTGGAGCTTATGATCCTTATCTATCTACTCGACGTCCTACCATTACGGGAATGCTCCCCGAATATCATTTGATTTTTTATTTCATAACCCGAGTCCTCAAGCCTCACAAACATATCCATACCACTCTCTCCCAAGAGGACGCAAAGGTCATGCATGCCATTATAACCGGAGCTCACATCAATTTGTGTAAGTTCGTCAAAATTCACATGCTTGATGCCATCGGGGACGATAGACCACTTCCCTATGCCCTCCTTATTATGAATTTTCTTGAAGCCTCCGGGTTCAACACCTCTATCGGTCCGCTCAAAAAGAGCACCAAGAAATGGGAAATTTCCGAATCCTCCTTTCCCCATGACGGCGATCATGTAGCTCCTGCTCTTCCTCCAACTCGTCGATCGCGTCAGCCTCTCATTGCTGGCGAATGCTCCTATGCTTGCGCCATATGTACTGAGAGGCAGTAGGTAGAGTAAGAATAGGCATAAAGCGCATAATCTTCGTGATTCTTTTTTCCTTTGGCGAAGAGGGAAAACCTACTCTTCAATCTATTTCCAACCAACTTGCTTCTTTGTCCACCTCTGTTAATCAATTGACATATGAAATCCATGGATATTTCGACCATGTTCATTATCCATATGCTGGACTTGTTCCCCATGAAGCAGTGCCGGATGACGAGGCGGGAAATGATAATAATTTTATTGTTCTATGTTGTATTGTCTTCTTTTTATGTAATCGTATTTTTGATTAATAAATAAACAAGTTATTTACTTTTTTCATTTTTGCTAATGTCAAAAGGGGGAAGAATAAGGGATATGCACTAATCTTTATTGGCATAAATTGAGGGGGAATTCATATGTTGAGGAGGAACTAATTGCACATCTAGAGACTTGTTGCATATTGTTGCATATCTTTACTTGTCTTGAATCGTCATTATGAATTATCAAATATGCATATCCCGACTAAAGTTTGCCATTATCAAAAAGGGGGAAATTGTTGAAACACGTTCTCAAGACACTATACTAACCGTGTGTTCATATTTGTAGGTTTTGATGAATGACAAACTATGCGCAATGGACATATGACGAGGTCCAAGCACAAGCGCGCAATTGATATATAACGAGATTCAAGCACAAGACCAAGATCAAGCAAAGATATAAAGTTATACATGAGTCGTTCTTTAATTGTGATCTTGATCCGATAACTTGACTCAAGACTTGGCTTCTCTCGTAAACATATTTTTATCAAATATTTAATTTAAAGCAAAATGATTTTAAATCATGCATATTTACATTAGTCAAAATGATTTTTAAACATGCCTCTAAAATCTGGACTAAGATAATCGATTATGTACTTATGATAATCGATTATGTTAAGTCAGCTGCATGACAATCGATTGTGAACTTATGACAATCGATTGTGTTAAGGCACTGTGCATCAGATTTTTCAAATCTGCATGACAATCGATTGTGAACCTTATGACAATCGATTGTGTTGAGGCAGTGTACATCAAAGTTTTTCAAAGCTAAAAAATAATCGATTGTGAACTTATGACAATCGATTGTGTTGAGGCAGTGTACATCAAAGTTTTTCAAATCTGCATGACAATCGATTGTGAACCTTATGACAATCGATTGTGTTGAGGCAGTGTCTATCAGACATTTTCAAAGTCACTAAATAATCGATTGTGTACCTTTGACAATCGAGTGCATTGAGGCAGTGACTAATTGATTTTTCAAAGACTGATATATAATCGATTGTTCTCATAGCATAATCGATTGTGTAATTGACCGTTGCCAAAATATTTTCAAACACCGTCAGGTAATCGATTATAGATTTCTAATAATCGATTGTATTAAATAAAATCTGAAAAAGATTTTTGGAACGTTGCCAAGTAATCGATTGTAGATTTCTGACAATCGATTGTTTTAAGTAAAATCTGGAAATGATTTTTTGAACGTTGCCAAATAATCGATTGTAGATTTCTGACAATCGATTGGTTTAAGTAAAATATGGAAATGATTTTTTGAACGTTGCCAGTAATCGATTATTGATCTTAGATAATCGATTGTTAAGCGTAAAATCTAGGAATGATTTTTGGAACGATTGGCAAACAATCGATTGTGGCATTTTGACAATCGATTGTCACTGAGTAAAATCAGCAATTCTTAATTGGCAATTAGGCAACAGTAATGCATGGTTTTGCAACTATAAATACAGCTTCAAATCAGTCTTCTAAACACAAAAACTGATCATATTATTGCTATAGCTTGCATACTCTATTGTTCATCACTTTCTATTCATTGCATAAGTTTTGAGAGCCAAAATTCTTGACGAAAGTTTTTGCGTTCTTGAGCGTATCTGTTTACTCATATCTACTCTATTAAGAGAGTCTTGTTTAAGTGAGTGTTAAGTGTTCTATACACTTGAAGGGAAGTGTTTGTCCCTTGTATTGTAAGAAGGAACTTGTGTTTCCTTTGGTTGAAGTCTTGGATTGTTGTATCTTCGAGCAAAGTTTGTTGAGGCTTGTGTCCTCAGTTTGTAAAGGTTTGTTGAGCACCCGTAAGCTTAACAGTGTTAGTGGAAATCTCGAAAGAGTCTCTCGGGGACTGGACTAGTCACAGGTTGTGGTGAACCAGGATACATCGGTGCGTTCGTTCTTATTTATTTACTTATCGCACTTATTTCTTTCCTGCAATTTTTAAATTCCGCAAGTTTACGCTAATTTTTATTATAACGCTATTCACCCCCCTCTAGCGTTAAGCGTATTTTCTAACACTCAAGTGAATCTTAGCACACCTTTTCCTCCGCAGACTGATGGCCAAGCGGAGCGGACTATTCAGACGCTCGAGGATATGTTGCGGGCAGGTGTCTTTGAATTCAAAGGTAATTGGGATGATCACCTGCCCCTTATAGAGTTTTCTTATAATAACAACTTCCATGCTAGCATCCAAATGGTCCCATTTGAAGCACTGTACGGAAGAAGGTGTAGGTCCTCGGTTCGGTGGTTCGAGGTTGGTGAAGCGGAATTAATAGGGCCATATCTCATGCATCAGGCCTTGGAGAAGGTAAAAGTCATTCAAGAAAGGATTAAGACTGCTCAGAGTTGCCAGAAATCTTTTGCGGATGTGCGCCGAAGGGAATTGAAGTTCCAAGAAGGAGATTGGGTATTCTTGAGAGTATCTCCTATGGAAAGAGTCATGTGCTTTGGGAAAAAGGGAAAACTTAGTCCTAGGTATGTTGGTCCCTATCAAGTCGTTCAAAGGATTGGCCAAGTTGCGTATAGGTTGGAATTGCCCCTGAAATTTCCTTAGTGCACCCGGTGTTTCACGTATCCATGTTGAGGAAAGTTGTGGGTGATCCATCTAAATTTGTGCCAGTTGAAGACATCAAGGTTTCGGAAGAGTTGTCATATGAAGAGATTCCGGTTGCTATTTTGGATAGGCAAGTCCGAAAGTTGTGGAACAAGGAGATTGCTTCAGTTATTGTGTTATGGAGAAACCAACGAGTCGAGGAAGCCTCATGGGAAGCAGAAGATGAGATGAAGATAAAATACCCACATCTATTTGAATAAGTTAGAAACGATCGTGCGAATTTTGTCCCTAGGAGAGATAATGTTGCATTCCATTAGGTGTAAGAGCCATCCCTTCTCTTTCCAAGTACCTTGTTATTCTAGTTTCTGCAAGTTGTGCTAACAAATTCATGTGTTGTGACTATTTGAACAATGTGCAGTCCTTTTTGGTAATGGAAGTCTTGTGCTCTCATGGTAAGATGATGTATGCAAGTAATGATTAATTTTGCATGGATAGAGAGTATCAAAGTGCCCTAATGGTGTAATGATTTGTTTTTGCATGGAGGATTTGTATTGAAATGGTTAACTGTGCCGTACACATTTGACGGGTGAATGGTTTTTAATAGTATAGACGATTAATGCTTAATTTGATTACCTGTTGTATGCCACATGGTTGAATATGTGCAAATGTGAGGTTTATGCATTTTGCAACTGTTGTAAAGGTAGCAGGTTTGTGTAGTAATGCTTGGGAATGTGTTCTGGAGACTCTTTGACAAGTGGTTATTTCCATATTTCAAATGAAACTCTCGCAAAATTTTTCTAAGACAAACTTGAAAGTTAATAAAAGGTGTAGACACTTGCATATCATGTTTTCAAACTCATTTGGTTCCCAAGCCCTCATTCGAGGACGAATGAATCCTAAGCAGGGGAGGATTTAAGGCCCCGTGAAAATGAGCGCTCAGATGTTAGCAGCTCATATAGTTGAGTCTACCAGCGTGAATTAGACCCCTGTATTTTTTTCTACTTGAAAATGCGAAATCAATTTTTTTCCAGAAAATGATCAAAATGCGATCCAGGATGCGGTCCCATATCAGCTATGCGGACCGCAATCCTACCGTAGAGTGAATCACAGAGCAACCAATTTTTGATGTTGAAAATGCGGTCAAATCTGCGATTGCATAATTAATATGCAGACCGCAGAGTGATAGCATATTGTCCCTGAGGAAATTCGAAGGTTAGTTCTGCGGTGCATTCTGCGACCGTAGAATGCAAATACGGACCGCATGTCTATCGCATTCCCAACCCGAGAGGTTTTAAATTTGAGCCCTTTCTGCGGTCCATTCTGCGGATTGCATGTCTGTTCTATGATCGTAGAGTGAGGTCGCCTAGTTATTTTTTTTAAATCTAAGCCCGACCCGTCTTTAATAAAAACACCTCATCCTTCATTTTAACCAATTTTCTGATCATAATAAGAGAGAGGAAGAGAGGATCCTACAGAGAGAAAGCAAGTTCTTCATCAATTGATCTTTCAAAATCATTGGAGTGTGGAAAACCCTTGGTGCATTGTCTTCTCCATTGATTTCTCAGGTAAAATCCCTAGCCTATTTCCCCAAATTTCAAAATTTAAGCTTGGGAAGGGAACCCCATACACTTGCTTTGAATTTTCTTTATATAATCTTCATGCATGTCTTCAAAACTCAATAATCTAGTAAAAAAGGGAATTGGGTAGTAACGATGAGTTAATTTTCTAAAGCCTAAGTCTTGTTCATGAACTAGATTGACTTCTTGATTTCTTGGAAAATTGGACTAAAGGTTTAAAAGGGGGAAAACTCAGCTCCAGGTATGTATGGCTGACTGTGATCCTTGTGAAATCGTCCTATGCTAGATGTGAAATTGTTGATATTCATGTGAAACATCATTGTGAGGCTTTGTGTTGTCTGATTGTGTGGTACAACTTTGTGATGAATGTTATGGTATTTTTAATTAGGGCAATGAAAATGGAAAGTAATGTGGAACAATGGAAAATAAATAATGTGGAATAGTGGAAATGGAAGTATTATTGAAATATGTGTGTGATTAGTTGTGAATAATTGTTGTGATGATCTGAATTGTGTACCAATATGATGAACCTAAGGAATTGTTGTTGCTAGTTATGGAATTACATTACCCTCGTTGTGGATCTATGTTAATAATGTGCCATAGTTGAATTCTTGTAATTGTAGTTGTGCTGTTTGTTTTTGTGAATTGAAAACTCTCAGGCGGGGTCAGGTTGCGCGCCGCAACACTGTGAAATAAGGTGTGCTTTGGGGTTATAAGGTGGCCGAGGTAATAAGGGTGGAAAATGTGACCCAATATCACTATTGATATGAATACGAATCATGAAGTGATAAATGTGGAAATGTGAAAGGAGGAAGCAGGAGAGTTTGTAACTTGTGGGGCACTAATTGCCCCTTTGTATGACTACTTGAATCAATTGTTGTGACATGTTTGGTTGTTGCTTCATGTTTGTAATTGTACTATTGTTGTTCAGTTCTATACTTGTGTATGCATTTTGGCTTGAGTTTATTTGGGATAAAGTTTGTTCATACATGCCAGTACAATTCAAATGTACTGACGTCCCTTTTGTCGGGGGTGCTACATTCATGTTATGATTGTAGGTGGATCCGTGGCAGGCACTCCAATCCACCGTTCGTAGCTCCTTCTCCTCTCTATCGACAGTATTCGTATATGGTGAGCCCCTTTCTTTTCGGGGCCATGTGTGGCCTACGTCACCCATGTTGTGGTATTTTGGAGTTTGTATTTTGGCAAAGGTATTGCCGGGGCCTGTCGCCAGCAAGTATTGTACTTTATTTCTCTTAGAGGCTCCGTAGACAATGGTGTGTGGGTTAGAACTAATGTATAAAGGTGTATGTTTTGGGCGCTGTAAAACTTGTATACCACGTTCCCTGTTAATCATAATATATGCTTTATAAAAGACGTTCCCTGTTAATCATAATGTGTGATTATAAAAGAGAAAGCATATGTTCTTTCGATTGCAAATTTAGTATCTTTTGGCTAATTATCATTGAATAATATGGGGTAACATGTGGGGAATAGGAAAGGCACCCAGGTCCTCTCGACTAGGAATACCCGATTGAGTGTCGGTCATGCCCACAGATTTGGGGCATGACATAAGAATTTAGCAAATAAGAGGTTTCTATCGGTATATGGCTGTTGTGGACAACTGCCATGAATGGGAGTTATCGCTGCATGTGTTTGTGCTATGTGGTACATCATATAATTGCACCTGAGGTTGCAGGCATGGGTTATTACAACTGGTTCGGGCTTATTCATAGTATAGATGTGAGATTTTGACCTTATGTATGATTTCGGAAAGTGCAATGTGGTTCTATGTTATGGACTAGATGGGGTGTAAATTCTAGCTATGTTATGTTGTCGGACCAATGCGAGATAGGGCAACGTGGGATCACCCCTGAGTATATGCTTGGTAAGATCATTCGACTATTGGTTGGCTTCTAGGACAACTCCGGGTACGCTTGAGGACGAGCATTTGTTTAAGTTGGGGAGAATGTGATAACCTGACCCGTCGTCTCATGTGTTACCACTCTGTTTCCCCCATGTTATGCTTCTTCATGTTTCATTATCAGCATTCGGTGTGTTAGAGTTGAGTTGGATTGGTTTTTGAAGGAAATGAGTCACTTAGTCCCTTTAAGGAAGGTTTGGTTTGGAAAAACATCAACCGGATGTTGACTTATGGGTTAGAGGGATCAGATGTGATTTTCGATGATTCGGTTAGATTCGGGTGTGATTTGTGACTTAGGAGTGTGACCGGAAATGATTTTGGAGGTTCAGTGTAGAAGTTAGCCTATTTTGGCGAAGTTAGGATTATAGTGAAATCTGATTGGTAGGTGAGGTTTTGATTCGGAGGTCGTAATGGAATTTCGAAGTTGCAGTAGTTCGTTAAATGATTTTGGGTATTTGTGCAAAATTTCAGGTCATTCGGAGAGGTTTTTGTTGGGTTTTGATCAAATGCGTATATTGGGAGTTTTGTGAAACTTAGGCTTGAATCCGATGTGAATTGATGATTTTGGTGTTGTTTGATGTGTTTTATGATTGGAAAAAGTTCTTAGGATGCTTTGAGATATGTTGGTGCCTTTGGTTGAGGTTCCGGGGGCCTCGGGGTGATTTCGGATGGCTAAACGGATGTTTTGAACTTTGAATTTGTTGCAGAAATTACTCAGCTGTTGCAGACCGAAAATTGGTCTTCAGGTTCGTGAAAGGATATTTTGCAGATCATCGCGTTTGCATGGGGTGGCCTTGCGTTCGCGTATAAGGGCGTGGGGCCCTGCCAGGTTTGTTCAACGCGTTGCGACATTTGGTCCGTGTTCGCGTAAAGAGAGAAATCTGTTCATCGCGATCGTGACATGTGGAACGTGTTCACGTAGTAGGAGGTCCTGAAGCATCGCGTTCTCGTACTTGGAGCTGCATTTGCGTAAGGTTAAATAATGGTTAATGATTTTTGTTCATCGCGTACGCGAGGGTGTTGATCGAGTTCGCGTAGTGTAAAAACTGGGCATACAGAAGGGTTTTTGTATCATTTCATCCGCGAAGCGTTGTCCATTTTCCTCCATTGTTGAGCACCTTAAGAGCTTTTGGGTAGAAATTGAAGAGGGGTTCAAGGAGAATCGACTTGAGGTAAGAATCTTGGTCTTAACACGATTATATTGTGAAATTGATCTAGAAATTCATGGAAATTAAGCCTAAAATTGATGAACTAGGGCTTGACATTTTGGTACTTCAACTTGGGATTTGATAGGTCATTAGATCGGATTTGGGAGTTCTTAGTATATATGGACTCGTGGCGAGATGAGGAATCCTGTAATGTGAGTTTTGTATTTTTTAGAGAAGTGAGCTCGAGGCTCTGGTTTTTCTAGTTTCGAGATTTTTGCTATTTCTCAATTGTTTTTGATTGGGTATTGTCCCTTAGCATATTGTGATGTATTTACTCTAATTTTGGTTAGATTCGATGTGTGTGGAGGCCGGTTTGAGGGGCAAATGCGTCGCGGGCTAGAGATATTACCGTTCGAGGTGAGTAATGCTTGTAAATGATATACTGAGGGTTTGAAACCCTGGATTTGCACATCATAGTGGTGTATTAAGGTGACTTGCACACGGATATGAGCGTAGGGTAAAGCACCGTTGGGGATTGTGACTTGGTCCGTCCCTGTTGTTGATTTTTACCGCGTGTTTTTACTGAAACTACTTGTTATCATAATAATTTGGTCTGATTTCCATGTTTGGGCTTCGTGCCAACTATGTGAATCCTTCAGGGATTGATATCACTATTTTCGCATTACTTTACATATCATTTGATCTCGGTCCAAGGGTTTAATACTATTTTGCAAACTCAGCTGTTTTTCTAAGATTTTAAAACTTAAACAATATTTTATTGACGTTTTGGGCTGAGGACTATCATGTTAATATTGCCCAAGTGTTACATGTGCATTTCTGGACTGAGCATGGATCGGGTTGCGCACAACAACAGTGTTACATGTACAATTTTGGATTGAGCATGGATCAACGCATGCCGTAGCGGTGTTATATTGATTTTAATGCCGAGGGCCTGGTTGATGCCAGGAGATGGCTTGATATCTCGTGGAGTACTCACTTTACTCCCTGCACTTCACATGCAGATGCATGTATTGATTACCCAGTAGCGGTTTGAGGATTTTCTATCATAGCTGAGCAAGGTGACCGCCAGCGTTCGCGGCACCAATTTCTTCCCTTTTGATTCATGATTATATCCATGTATCTTAGATTGTGTAGTTGTATCCAAAAATCCTTTTATATGCTCGTGACTTGTGACACCCCAGTCAGGCTGCGTTAAGTTGTAAATTTCGTTAATTAATGTCATTAAATTGTATTTTGCTTTCCTTTCATGTTTAAATATTTGGAAGAGGTATAACTGGGTTAGTTGGCTGGTGTCATGACCCCAATCCCGATCGTGATGGCGCCCAACAAAAATTTCTAGGCAAACCAGAGCATTTGAACACTTTCAATCCAGGTATGAACCCCATTACCAATTAATAGAGTTAAATTATAAGATAATATAGTTCTAACCACTTATAATAGACATAAATACAACTCCAAGAAAGCAAAATATACCATAGATACGAAGGTTTCCCTACAAAAGGGGCTTGCTTCAACAATCCATAAGGGACAACTTGCCAAGCTACACAAACAGTTAATTTGTTTATAGTCGCAAAAATTTTCCTACACAAGGGGCCGGCTTCAACAACCCATAGGGGACGGCTTGCCAAGGTACACAACTCAGAAAACTTTTGTACTACAACCAACGTTAGCTGTTTATAACTCAGAAAACTTCCGCACTACAATAAGATAACTTTGAGAGAGTATTCTTACTCTATTTTTCATACATGGACCGGCCTTTCCATCCATTCGAAAGAAAGAACAAGAGAGAAATTTAGAAAGCACTCATATGTAATATATCACAAAAGGTTTACAAAGGTTACCATATGATCCTACCATTACTACAAGGCCTCCTTTATATAGGGCTAGGAGGTTATTACAAGACAAACTTTCAAGATAAAATAAACCTATCTTACATGGCAAACTTATCTACATGTGGGTCCTTCTTCGCATATGAAGGAATTCAGGCAAACCAACTAAAAAACTCCTAAAAAATGTGAAGGTAGTGAAATATACATGGTGTAGCATGTGAAAGCATGCGGTAGCACGTGACGCCATGTGAAAATATTGTTTTTCATGTGACGAAGCATGTGGAGGCATGTGGAAACATTTGAAAACAAGTAAAAAGTGGGGTCCGGATGGTATGGAAAGATGTGGGAATTTGTCTTGGCATGTGTAGGATATTTTTAAGGGTTTTTTGGTAGGTAATGTAGGATTATGGTGGGATTATCAGGGATTTAGCAAATTAATTCTAGGGTTGTCTTCTAGACATCTTTTAAGGGTTTTTTGGTAGGCATCTTTTGTATCTAGAAGAGAAAGTCGAGCTACAACGAGTCGACCTTTTCTTCCGTGATATGTTAAAGCAATTCGGATAACACCAAAATGGATATGGGTAAAACCATGATCTCTCCATTGTCTGGGAAAATCATCTGGGATTTGAAGGCTGATAAATTGTTCCTCTCTAGTGGCAACAATAGGATGTTGGTCAAGCTTTGAGGCATCAACATATTCTTTGACTCCTTTTGGTCTGTGTTGGACGAAGGAACGAATTTGGCTCCAAGGTGCGAAGGATTTTTTGGGAAAAGTTGAGTAGGGGTTTATGAGGGGTAGTTCAGCAGAGGATACTTTTTGTTCATCGGGTAGGATGTCACGCCCCAAAATCCGAGAAGCGCGACCGGCACTCAATCGAGTAAACCCGATCGAGCAAGCCTGTTAGGTTTTATTCTACCCAAACTAACTCATGAATTAATTGGAGGTGGACTCACTAATCAATTTCTATAAACATATAATTAACAATTTCCATTCCATTTTCATTAGCAACTTCATTCGCCACTTTAAAGGTATTACAAATTTTGTACAACATTGCCAAACATTAACATTTCTTGTTTAGTTTCCAATACCAGACACTACCCACAACATGTCTACAGAGCCTCTAAATAAAACACAAAAAAATATGAAAATGCCGGTAACAAGGCTCCGGCTATACCTTACAAGAACACAAAAATAGACTCCGGAATAAAAGTGACATGAGCCACGCAGGGCCCCAAGAGGAAAGGGGCTCACCAATGTAGCTGTCGGAAAGTGAAGGAGGTGCTACTGTCGGAGCATTGAAGTACCTGCTGTGGAACCACCTACAATCATAACACGAATGTAGTGCCCCCGGCAAAAGGGACGTTAGTGATATTGAATAGCACTAGTATGTATAGCTAAACACCGGCTAATTAGAAAGAACTATCAAACAAGAATAAAGAAATCACAAGTAAAAGTCAAACACTTTATAAATGATCACAACGTTTTCAAATAAAAGGGATCACATAGCTTCCACATAAATTTCCATACCTCTAGGTTGTGTTTCATAGCCCGTCCAATGAGTTCAAGTATCAATTATACACCTATGCGTTTCAAAGACCATCCATAGGGTTCACACACAATATTATATTATACACCTAAGCATTTCATAGACCGTCCATAGAGTTCACACACCATATTATATTGTACACCTATGCGTTTCATAGACCGTCAATAGGGTTCACACACCATATTATATTATACACCTATGCGTTTCATAGACCGTCCATAGGGTTCACACACCATATTATATTATACACCTATGCATTTCATAGCCCGTCCATACGTCCCATATGTTATAGCACACACCTATGCATTTCTTTGCCCGTCCATAGGTTCCACATGTTACAGTACACACCTATGCATTTCATAGTCCGTCCAAAGGTCCACATGTTACAACACACACCAATGCATTTCATAGCCCGTCCATAGGTCCCACATGTTACAGCATACACCTATGCATTTCATAGCCCGTCCATAGTTCCCACATGTTACAGTACACATCTATGCGTTTCATAGCCCGTCCATAGGTCCCACAATAAAACACATCAAAGGCATCACCAAGTACATTTATAATTCAAGTTCTCAAGAATAGCACATTGATCACACTGGAGTGTATCTGTTAGGATTTATGCCCGTCACTAGAGGGGGGGGGGGGTGAATAGTGCGGCACGAGAATATTGATAAATATTGCGGAATTAAAAATTGCAAGAATAAAATAAATTCGGTAATTAAAATAACAAGGAAAGAAAGCACCGAATTTCTCCCGGTTCACCACAACTTGTGGCTAGTCCAGTCCCCGAGAGACTCTCTCGAGATTCCACTAACTCCGTTAAGCTTCCGGGTGCCTAACAAACCGTTACACTTGCTCGTAGATGTACACTCTACAAGACTTCAACTTGCTCGAGGATACCGCACCTCAAGACTTCAACCACTAAGACTTAGGGTACTTAGCGAACCCGACAATCAATGAGAAGATATGTTCTTCTCAAACACCTTTCTCTTTTACAACAAGAACTCTCTCAAAAGAGTAGATAAAGAGATACAAATTTAGCTCTATGAACAACTCAAAGTTGTCTCTCAAATGGCTCAACAAAAGCTCTAAAATGATGCTCAAATAATGTCAATATGTATATCAATATTGGGAGGTGTTGTGTGTTTAAAATTAGCTCAAAAGACCTCTTTTTATAGGTGAAAAATGGTATATGTCCGTTGCTTAATTGGCAATCAATTATGCTGATTTTGTGCCAAGATAATCGATTATTCAGTATCTGATAATCGATTATTCTCCAACGTTTCAGAAAATCAGAAGCTGATTTTCTGCTGAATAATCGATTATCTGATACTGCATAATCGATTATTCTGTGGCAGTGTTCAAACACTGGCAACGGTCTATTGCATAATCGATTATGCATATATTGATAATCGATTATTCTGAGGCAGTGTTCAAACACTGGCAACGGTCTACAGCATAATCGATTATGCATATACTGATAATCGATTATTCTGAGGCAGAATTGAAAACTTACTTCAAAAACCATTTTGGTTAAGATGAAAACTTTAACACCATTTTGTTTGAAGTATTTGAAATATGTTTATGATAAATATGATTTAATAAAATATGTTTATGATAAATATAATTTAATAAAATATATTTATGATAAATATGATTTAATAAAATGATTTTATGCATATTTATGATGACCTATGTTGAGCCAAAAGACGAGATAACTTAAGCGTACTAACGACCTACGCCTTGGGTCTTCGGTCTTGAACATTTGAGCTCGTCTTTGGCTTTTCCATTGCAATCCGTTCATCAAGCTTGATTGTTTGTCACATAATATCGTTGTTTGACACTTGACTTCATTGTTTGTCATTCATCAAAACCTATACCTGAAAACCATGCTAATACAACCAAAGCGCACATATCATAGATAGAATGATTTTCTACAATTTCCCCCTTTTTGATAATGACAAACAACAGGAGATATGCATATCGAATCCCCTTAAATTCATGATATATCTTAACATACAATTCATGTAAACAATTTAATATAATTCCCCCTTAATTGAATATTCCCCCTCAATTAAAGCATACTAGAATGTGAAGACATTCCCCCTTATTCGATGCATATCGCCTAAATTCTTCCCCCTTTTGGCATTAGCAAAAAGAGTATACCAATTGTTATTGAAACTATTGACGATACCAATTGTTAAAAAATATCATATCAATATCAAATAATACCAAAAGTTAGTAAAAACATGCCAATCATACTAACGGTCATTTTTTACAAATATACCAACTGTTATTTAAACTAAAAATATGAATCAAAACATGAATCAATCATTTAACATAAAAATAATTGATACCAATTTGTTATTCAGGATAACACTTATCAAAACATGAATTAATAATTAATATCAATTGTTAGCACATATCAACTATTATGTTTTTATCAAAAATACGATAACTAACCGACGTTCCCCCTCGATGCAGTAAGGTTTTCGTGCTTGGTGCATCTACTACAATATTGTGGTCTTCAAGCACACCTGCAAAAGTACCTAAAAATAGGTTTTCGGTACCCAACTTGTTTTGGGTCCTTGGGGGTAAGGCAAATAATAATCATAATCAAAATATGAATCTCTATGTTTAGCAAAACATACGTGTGCAATGTGTCCTACCCGGTTACAATAATGACATATGACATTAGGATTGTGCATATGTCTAGGTTGAGCCAAATGCATTCTAGGTGATCTAAAGTTGTTATTCCTAGAAGCGTTGAAATTCCTAGAGTCATTTCCAGGTGGTCTAAAATTATTCATTCTAGACTCATTAATAAAATTCCTAGAATTGTGTCTAGGTGGTCTAAAATGATTATTTTTAGACTTATTAACAAAAATCCTAGAGTCGTTTCTAGGCGGTTTAACCTTATTTCTATCGTCCTTTTTAATTACCTCACTTGTTCTAGAATCATTTACATTACATTTTTCTAGTGTATTTCTAAGTTCTACGTTCTCCATTTTTAAAGAACTACAAGAAGAACAATTTGAACTTTGAACAATTAAAGAGGCTTCATTCATCTCCTTGATTTTATTTTTGAGATCGACATTGTCATTTTCCAAAAATCTATTTTCTTCTTCTAAAACTTTGATTTTATTTTTTAAGAAAAGTAATGTCATTTTCTAAAAGATCATTTTCTTCACAAGTCAATTTTTCAAAATCTTTTTCTTTTAAAGAAGGTTATTTTTCAAAATCTTTTTCTTGCAAAGAAAGTGTTTTCTCAAAATCTTTTTCTTGCAAAGAAAGTGTTTTCTCAAAATCTTTTTCTTGTAAAGAAAGTGTTTTCTTCAATTCTTTTATGGTTTTGGAAGATTTAACAAATTCACCATATAATTCATCATAAGCATTTTGCAATTCTTCTAACGAGTAAGAGTTAGAAATACTTACCTCTTCTTCTTCGTTGGCTATGAGGCATAATGCGGCAGTTTCATCGCCCGAGCTGTCCGAATCCCGTGTTACGCGTCTATGGTGTTTCTTTTTCTTGTCCTTTGATTTTGGACAATGTGATTTGGTGTGGCCAAGTTTTCCACACTTTTGACATGAAGGACTTGGTTCTTCCTTCTTTATTTCCTTCTTCATAAACTTACAAAACTTTTCAATTATATCATTGGAAATAATATCATCATCACTTTCCGAATCACTTACCTCTACTCTTTTAGAAGATGAGGCTTTGAAGGCAATATTCGACTTACTTCTAAGATACGGATTAAGAATTGTGCTTTCATAAGCTTTAAGATTACCTCGTAGTCCATCAATTGTGACGTCCGTGATTCCTATCGACTCTTGGATAGCATTTGCTTTGGAGAGCCATTTGGGAGTGAGACTCCGTAGGATTTTTCGAACTAGATCTTTGTTCGAGTATATTTTTCCAAGAGCATGAAGATCATTGACGATTATTGAGAATCGTTCGAACATATTATCGATGTTTTCATCTTCCCTCATTCAAAAAGGTTCATATTCATGTGTTAGAAAATCAATTTTAGATTCTCGGACTTGAGACGTACCTTCATAAGTGATCTCGAGTTTATCCCACATTTCCTTTGCGGTTGTGCAACAAGAGATTTTCCGATAGTCGTCCAGATTCACCGCACAAAATAGTAAGTTGACGGCCGTTGCGTTTCTTTCAATTTTCTTGATGTCCTCGGCATCATATTCATTTTCCTCCTTTGGAACCATGATTTCCCCAACTTTCTTTGTTGGCATTTGTTCACCTTTCTTGATGATTTGCCATAATCAAAAGTTGTGTGATTGGATGAATATTCTCATCCGCTCTTTCCAGTATGTATAATTTCTTCCATCAAGAAATGGAGGCCTCTCGGTGGAGTGTCCTTCGCTCATTATTCCTGTGTTCAATATTCTCAAAAAATATATATCTCTCTCAACCGGTTAAGGCTTTCAGAGAGTTAGGCTCTGATACCAATTGTTAGGATTTATGCCCGTCACTAGAGGGGGAATAGTGCGGCACGAGAATATTGATAAATACTGCGGAATTAAAAATTGCAAGAATAAAATAAATTTGGTAATTAAAATAACAAGGAAAGAACGCACCGAATTTATCCTGGTTCACCACAACTTGTGGCTAGTCCAGTCCCCGAGAGATTCTCTCGAGATTCCACTAACTCCGTTAAGCTTCCGGGTGCCTAACAAACCGTTACACTTGCTCGTAGATGTACACTCTACAAGACTTCAACTAGCTCGAGGATACCGCACCTCAAGACTTCAACCACTAAGACTTAGGGTACTTAGCGAACCCGACAATCAATGAGAAGATATGTTCTTCTCAAACACCTTTCTCTTTTACAACAAGAACTTTCTCAAAAGAGTAGATAAAGAGATACAAATTTAGCTCTATGAACAACTCAAAGTTGTCCCTCAAATGGCTCAACAAAAGCTCTAAAATGATGCTCAAATAATGTCAATATGTATATCAATATTAGGAGGTGTTGTGTGTTTAAAATCAGCTCAAAAGACCTCTTTTTGTAGGTGAAAAATGGTGTATGTCCGTTGCTTAATTGGCAATCAATTATGCTGATTTTGTGCCAAGATAATTGATTATTCAGTATCTGATAATCGATTATTCTCCAACGTTTCAGAAAATCAGAAGCTGATTTTCTGCTGAATAATCGATTATCTGATACTGCATAATCGATTATTCTGTGGCAGTGTTCAAACACTGGCAACGGTCTATAGCATAGTCGATTATGCATATACTGATAATCGATTATTCTGAGGCAGTGTTCAAACACTGGCAACGGTCTACAGCATAATCGATTATGCATATACTGATAATCGATTATTCTGAGGCAGAATTGAAAACTTACTTCGAAAACCATTTTGGTTAAGATGAAAACTTTAACACCATTTTGTTTGAAGTATTTGAAATATGTTTATGATAAATATGATTTAATAAAATATATTTATGATAAATATGATTTAATAAAATATGTTTATGATAAATATGATTTAATAAAATGATTTTATGCATATTTATGATGACCTGTGTTGAGCCAAAAGACGAGATAACTTAAGCGTACTAACGACCTACGCCTTGGGTCTTCGGTCTTGAACATTTGAGCTCGTCTTTGGCTTTTCCATTGCAATCCGTTCATCAATATGCTTCTCGGCATTCAAGCTTGATTGTTTGTCATATAATATCGTTGTTTGACACTTGACTTTATTGTTTGTCATTCATCAAAACCTATACCTGAAAATCATGCTAATACAACCAAAGCGCACATATCATAGATAGAATGATTTTCTATAGTATCTACCACCAATATAGGGTCACAACACATATTCATGTAAAGTATCAATCAAAGCAAGCATCCAAAGTTCAGTCTTACCACATTTACACAAGCATTGATAGAGCTCAATTTCTGAAAGACGGGGTTTTAGCCATACATACCTCGACTGAGCTTTCATTAAGTTACTACAACACTTCAAAAACTATAGAAATTCCAATATACTATGAGACATAAGAAGATTAAACATTTATAGGAAAGATATTCGTGAAACTAGCTCATTTGAGCATTTTACCCAATACTAGTTGAGCATCTAAATCTCAAGTCTCGTTTTCAAGGCTTCCTTTATTCCCTACCCCAATCTTTCCATATTTATGTTAATCAATCTTCCCATAAACCTAAGTTGCACATGCATGCATACACAATACTAAAATACCCAAGAATTATACCTCAATAACCCATCTTAAAACTCGAAATTAAAACCTAGGGCATTGAATCTTACCTCTTAGATGAAGAACTTGCAATTGGGTTCTTTCATTCTTGAAGATTGATGCAAGATTTGGATGATTTAGATGTTTGGTTACTCCTTGTCTCTCTAAAATAGTCTCACATCTCTCGAAAATTTGTAGAAAATGACCCCAAATGAGCCCCAAAGGTTATATATCAAAATGGGGTCGGGTTATGAAAATAAAACAAATAACCCTTCGATGTTAATTCTGCTATAGCAGAATGCACCGCAGAATGAACATGCAGGCCGCAGAATGCACCACAAAATCGTTGCTAAAAAATGAGCTACAGTGGTTCAGTCTGCAGTCAAAATGCGGACCGCAGAATAAAAATGCAGACCACCGAGTAAAAATGCGGATCGCAGATTTGACCTGGCACAAGATCGCATTTTCCAGCCTTTGGTAATTTGATCATAACTTTGCGTAGAAATGTCCAAATGACAAATGGTTTGAAACATTGGAAACTAGACCCAAAGGGATTTCATTTGATATGCTATTCACCATATAAAAATTATACATAATTATATATTCTCTTTTGAAGTGGAGCCTTATGCGAATCCATTTGGAATTTTGGCCTATTTCAAAAATATTCCCATTTGGCATACACCTAGGCTTCCATTTGGACCTCACATCACTTAGCATAAGAATTACTCTCATATTTACAAAGTCTAATTGATGTTTACCATGTTAATAGTATATAAAAACAATATAATAAGCCTGCGTAACACTACGAAATCCTAAATTACTTAGCAATTTTTTTTTCCGGGGCCTTACATAGGATATCTACTTCGTATAGGTAATCATATTTTTAGGACGGAGTTTTTTATTGAGTAGGAGACATATTCATTTTTTTCTAGGGAAGGGGATGATGGAAATGACTCAGACATATATAGCAAACAAATCCTCCCTTCGAAAGGATGGGCTGGCTCTGATACAATAGTATAAAGAACAGAGTAAGAGACTCCAAGAAAGCAAACTATGCCATAGATACGAAAGTTTCCCTACAAAAGTGGATGGATTCAACAACCCATAAGGGAAAGCCTGCCATAGTACACAAACAATTAATTTGTTTATAGTCGCAAAAGATTTCCTACAAAAGGGGCTTGCTTCAACAACCCATAAGGGACTGCTTGCCAAGCTACACAACTCAAAAAACTTTTGTACTATGACCAACGTTAACTGTTTATAACTCAGAAAACTTTTGCTCTACAATAAGGTAACTTTAACAGAGTATTCTTACTCTATTTTTCATACATGGACCGGCCTTTCCATCCATTAGAAAGAAAGAACAAGAGAGAAATTTAGAAAGAACTCATATGTAATATATCACAAAAGGTTTACAAAGGTTACCATATGATCCAACCATTACTACAAGGCCTTTTTTATATACGGCTAGGAGGTTATTACAAGACAAACTTTCAAGATAAAATAAACCTATCTTATATGGCAAACTTATCTACATGTGGGTCCTTCTTGGCATGTGAAAGACTTTAGGCAAACCAACTAAAAAACACCTAAAAGCATGTGAGGGTGGTGAAATATACATGATTTAGCATGTGAAAGCATGAGGTAACATGTGACGCCATGTGAAAATATTGTGTTGCATTTGACGAAGCATGTGGAGTCACGTGGAAACATCTGAACACAAGGGAAAGTGGGGCCCATATGGTACTGAAAGATGTGGAAATTTGTCTTGGCATGGGTAGGATATTTTAAGGGATTTTGGTAGGTAATGTAGGATTATGGTGGGATTATCAGGGATTTAGCTAATTATCTCTAGGGTTGTCTTCTAGGCATCTTTTCAATAACCTTGTGTAGTAATGTCTTGAACTGGATGGTCCTTCTCCGATGTGTTCTTTCTCCTTTGGACTGAGAGATGTGATTCGCAACTTTAATATGGAAATTTCATGAGTGATCTTTTCTCGTATGAATTCATATGGAGTTTGATATTCTTTTGCTGCTTCCCGGACTCTTTCCTAGTGAGGATGAGTGTTGGTGTAATTCCAGCTTGCCCAATCTTTTTGCAATATCTCTTTCGGGATGCACCTATTTTGCTGAAAAAGGATTCTTTGTTCCTCGCTATATTCTTCCTCCATTGATAAAATTGACACCGGAAATTTCCACCAGAATGATAACTCTGCTTGTGCTTGGACTTTTCCATTGATGATATTTTCTGGCCTATAGAACATGAATACCTTTGCTGTGTAGGAATCGCTGAAGCATTTCATCTGGCATCTTCTAGGTTTCATCCAGTATCTTCTTGGTTTGAGCTTCAAGGGTAGAACAGATGCTTTATTTGCCATAAGATTGGACACTTCGCAAAAAATTTTCCACAATCAAGAAGATCCATCAAACTCCTTGAAGAAATTGAAGATTACACTGGAATACATCTTGGAAATGAGGAGGACGTTGAATCCATATTCTCTGCATATGATGAACCTAACAAAGAAACTTTATTCTCTCTTGTATCTATCAAGATCAAGGCAATGATCAATACCAAATATCAGAACCATTGATCGAATCCCGAGAGGAGATGAACGCTCTCGCAGTAGTTCCTCAAGTAGAACTCAAGGTCTATTCATCCAAATGGGATAAACCAACTCGAGCTATTGCTTTCATCGATACCGGAGATGCTTCTTCACTCATAAATCCTGCTGTTCTCCCTGATGATCAATGGATGCCGCATTTTAAGGATTTCAACACTGCACCAAATGCAATTTTAACCACAATTGTCGTTTAAAATCACCTGATCACAATTGAGTTCTTTCCAGGATTGAAGTACATAACCAAGCTGCTAGGATATGATGTACTAGTAAAGGATCTTATGATCGGGTTCGACATTTACAAATAACTTAGATATCAAATCTAGATCAGGGCTAACGGGATAACTTTTAAAAAACAGTTAAGACCTTTTTCTAAGATTCAAAGGATATTCCAAATCATCAACGATGAACAAATCAAAGAGATTGAGCAAAATCTCATTGCACATTCATGTGCTGAATCCCACAAGGATTTCATGAAGAAAGGGAAACGTCCATTATAGAAAAGTGAAGTTCTTGTTGGACAAATCTCGTATTGTAAATTTTCCAAATATAGTTCCAAGGCTTTGATTAGTCTGTCATGGTGAGATGATGTCTGCTCAATATTTATCTCAATTGTTTCAACCTTGCTCATCATTTTGTTTTGTGTATGAGCCACGTTCTTTATGGTGTTTCCAATGTTGTTCAACACCTTGTTTTGGCAGATGGAGTTTTCTGATTGCCATTTCATTGTTGCTTCGATGTCACTTGTTGGAGGTTTTTCTCCAGTCGGTAGCACTATGTTTTTCTTGTGAAAATTCCTGGCCTTCTGTGCCTAAAATACTTTGTGCATCTCTTGGACCTTGATTTTGCATCTGAAATTCTAGACCATTTGAACCTCCCGAATTCTCTCGTTCGTCTGGATGTGCGGCAGGAACATCCTGATCCAGTGATTAGATTAGATTTACGGCAAACTTTGTCAAGCGCTGGATTATGCTGGATAATTTGCTTTAGGGCTGAGCGCTTTGTGCAAATATCATCCAATGCAACGACAATAGCTTGCCTGATGTAACCAATTTCTGGGATTGCTATGGGCTGAAACTTTTCTTCAATGATGGTCATGGTTCGGCTTGCTAACAACTTTGGAAGAGAAGAGACAAAGTCTTGCTTCAGATTAATGTCTCCGCCAATTTCAAAGTATATCTTTGCCATTTTTTGGAAATGTTTGTCAATGTCGTTTCTATCGAATGACACACACTTCATTTCAATTTGAATAGAGTTTTGCATAGAGTAGTATACATATTCATTTTTGCTAGGGAAGAGGATGATGGAAATAATTCGGACATATTTAGCAAACTTTTCCTCCCTCTGAAAGGATGGCCTGGCTCTGGTACCACAGTATAAAAAACAGAGTAAGAGACTCCATGAAAGCAAACTTACCATATATACGAAAGTTTCCCTACAAAAGGAGCTGGGTTAAACAACCCATAAGGGACCGATTGCCAAGCTACAGAAATAGTTAATTTGTTCATCGCCGCAAAAGTTTTCCTACAAAAGGGGTTGGATTCAACAACCCCTAAGTGACGGCTTGCCAAGCAACACAACTCAGAAAACTTTTGTACTATAACAAACTTTAGCTGTTTAAAACTCAGAAAACTTTCGCACTACAATAAGCTAACTTTAACAGAGTATTCTTACTTTATTTTTCATACATGGACTGGCCTTTCCATCCATTCGAAAGAAAGAACAAGAGAGAAATTTAGAAAGCACTCGTATGTAATATATCACAAAAGGTTTACAAAGGTTACAAGATGATCCTACCATTACTAGAAGGCCTCCTTTATATAGGGCTAGGAGGTTATTACAAGACAAACTTTCAAGATAAAATAAACCTATCTTACATGGAAAACTTATCTACATGTGGGTCCTTCTTGGCATGTGAAGGACTTTAGGAAAACCAACTAAAAAATACCTAAAAATATGTGAAGGTGGTGAAATATACATGGTGTAGCATGTGAAAGCATGAGGTAGCACGTGGCGCCATGTGAAAATATTGTATTGCATGTGATGAAGCATGTGGAGTCATGTGGAAACATATGAAAACAAGTGAAAGTGGGGCTTAGATGATATGGAAATATGTGGGAATTTGTCTTGGCATGGGTAGGATATTTTTAAGGGTTTTTCGTAGGTAATGTAGGATTATGGTGGGATTATCAGGGATTTAGCTAATTAATTCTAGGGTTGTCTTCTAAGCATCTTTTCCATGACCTTCTGTAGTAATGCCTTCAACTGGATGGTCCTTCTTCGCTGTGTTCTTTCTCCTTTGGACTGAGAGATGTGATCCGTAACTTTAATATGGAAATATCATGAGTGATCTTTTCTCGGATGACTTCATATGGAGTTAGATATTCTTTTGCGATTTCCCAGAATCTTTGCCTTGATGATCTTTACTGGCCTACAGAACATGAATACATTTGCTGTGTAGGAATCGCTGAAGCATTTCATCCAATATCTTCTAGGTTTGAACCATAGTAAAAATACTCTAAGGGCTGGTACAATGATATCAAAATCCTTGAATACGTTGCATTTGAATTCCATGAAATTATGATATTGATGGCATAGGTACCAGAAAAACCATAATAATTCGTGTGGAAAATCCTTGGCTTGAGCGATGAATATGTTGCAGAACAGATATTCTGGATTGACCCCATATGGATTGAGAATAGATCCTACATATTTCCAAAAAACATGGAATAAGTTCTTCTTTCCATAATAATTGACAGATCAAAGGGATCCATGAGATTGAACAACTCCGGTGGGTTATCCATTGGCTTAAGTGAACTTGTTCCTAATGCATTTGAAAACATGAAGATGTGGCTGATTAGCTTCTGCTTTGTCTTCATTTTAGCAGGTGAAAATCTCTTTGAAAATTCTTCTGGTCTAGATATCTGCAAGAATATTATCCTTTCCTTTCGGGTGGTTGACCTGAAATTTGTATGAAGAAAACCATTTAGTCCATTTAGGAATCCGAGGATTAGGTATAATTTTTGAATTTATCTGGATCATCTTTGGGAAGGCCTTCATATCCATTTTTATTAGAAATTCTGTATGGATCAGGAAGAAATTGAATTTCTTGATTCCAATTTTTACTGCAAGTATTTCCTTGAAAGTGGAGTGATAATGTTTCTCGGCATCTTTGAACTTTCCACTGGCATATCCGCATATTTTCCTCTGGCCATCTTTTTCTGTCATCAGTTTGCAATATCTTTTTTCAATCTGATGGGGTGTAGAGAGATTGGTATTTGGAAACTTGAGCAATTCCTGACTTATATGTGGTCCTGGACTCTATTCCCCTTGGGAAAAATGCATTCTGAGAAAATCAATCTCCTTTTGAGCAAGAACCATCTTTTTTGCAGAAAGCTTGATTCCGTACTGTGTTACTAATGCCTCAAATTGACAAAGCAAGTTGACATGTTCTTCCAATGTATTACTAAATAGCATGATATCATCAATGTAAACTAAGGAGGTATGGATGATGGATTGGAAGATTTTTATCACGGCCTTTTGGAACAAAGAGGGTGCAGTTTTCAATCCGAAGGGCATGACTTTCCATTGGAAGGGATGGTCGGGGATGAAAAATCCTATTTTGGGTCTTTCTTCAGGGTGGATTCCCAATTGCGATAATCCGAATTTTAAATCAAACTTGGAAAAATATTTGGCCTTGGCCAAATGGGAGAAAACGGTAAGTTTATTTGGGATAAGGAACTTATCATCTAGGAGGAAATGGTTAAGTGGCTGGAAATGGATGACTAACCTGAGTTTTCCTCTTGTCCGTTCAGCTCTTTTGTTGACATAAGATGCTTCGCGTGCCCATTGTGAGTCTGATGGCTCTATTCGATCAAGTTATTCACATTCTTTCTTTGCAAGTTGAAGATGATCTGGATTCATTCCTGAATGACTGGCCTTTGTTGGATTGATATTTTCATTCTTCTTGAAAGGGAGCTTGATAAAAAATTCTTTGTTTTTCCATAACGAGCGTTTCCCTTTCTTCATGAAATCCTTGTGGGATTCAGCACATGAATGTTCAATGAGATTTTGCTCAATCTCTTTGATTTGTTCATCATTGATGATTTGGAATAGCCTTGGATTCTCAGAATTAGGTTTGAAATGTTTTTTAAAAGCTATCGCGTTAGCCCTGATCTGGAATTGATCTTTATGTTGTCTATAAATGTCGTACCCAATAATAAGATCCTTTTCTGGTACATAAGATCCTAGAAGCTTGGTTCTGTACTTCAATTTTTGAAAGAACTCAGTTGTGATCAGGTGCTTTGTAACGACAGTTGTGGTCAAAATTGCATTTGATGCAGTGTTGAAATCCTTAAAATGCAACCCATTGATCTTCAGGGAGAACATCGGGATTTGTGAGTGAAGAAGTAGTTCCGGTATCGATGAAAGCAATAACTCGAGTTAGTTTATCCCATTTGGATGAATAGATCATAAGTTTTACTTGAGGAACTACTGCGAGAGCGTTGATCTCCTCTCGGGCTTCGATCACTAGTTCTCAAATTTGGTGTTGCTCATTGCCTTGATCTTCATAGATATCAAGAGAGAATCAAGTTTCTTCATTAGGTTCATTATCTACACAGAATATGGATTCAAGGTCCTCCTCCTTTCCAAGATGTATGCAGTGTAATCTTCGATTTCCTCAAGGAGTTCGGCAGATCTTCTTGATTGTGGCAATCTTATGGCAAATAAAGTATCTGTTCTTCTTGTAAAAATTTCCTGGCCTTCTGTGCCTAAAATACTTTGTGCGTCTCTTGGACCTTGATTTTCCGTCTTGAATTCTTGGTCATTTTAACCGCATGAATTCTTTCCTTCGTCTGGATGTGCGGCAGCAACATCCTGATCCTGTGATTAGATTAAATTTGCTGCAGGCTTTGTCAAGCGCTGGATTATGTAGGATAATATGCTTTTGCACTGAGCGCTTTGTACAAATATCATCCAATGCAATGGAAATAACTTACCTAATGTAACAAATTTGTGTGATTGTTATGGACTAAAACTTTTCTTCAATGATGGTCATGGTTCGGCTTGCTAATAACTTTGGAAGAGAAGATACAAAGGCTTGCTTCAGATTAATATCTCCGCCAATTTCAAAGTATATCTTCGCCATTTTTTGGAAATGTCTGTCAATGTCGTTTCTGTCGAATGACAGACACTTCATTTCAAATAGTTGTCTTCACATTTTCTCATGTCTTTGGCCAGTATCTCCACAGAAAACTTTATGTAGGATCCTGATGTTGAAGGCAATATCTTGGGAAGTAAGAAAAGTATTTTTGTCTTGAATTGCAAGTGAGTTCCACCAGTCTCTTAGAATTCTTGAGAACCGTGAAGTAAGTTCTGACAGGATGATATACTTCTTTTGTTCCACCAAATATATTGCCACCATCCAAGTGTAGAAGTCTTGGATCCTTTGAGGACATTTTGAAACCTTGATATCATCTAAGGTGAAAGTGTGGAAACCAGTTCCACTGGTTTTGATGCCATGGGCTCATATCTTCTTTCTGGGATTGGCGCATCCATCATCCCTTCTTGTTCCTCATCTACATCTGATACTTCTGAATGTTTTGGATTATGCACAAATATTGGGGGATTGTCTTCTTCGGAAGAGTTCGTCATGGATCCATTGCTTGACTGAGAGCTATCTTCTGTTGATTCATCGCCTGATGAATTCAGATATTCTGACCATGGAGTATCTTCTTCTGGTATGTCTCTTGGCTGAGACACAAAGAGTTCTGGAGCCTTCTGGTCAGAAATCATGAAACTTTCAGGGTTGGACCCTTTTGAACTTTCTCCTTGGTCTCGCCTTTTCTTTGTTTGTTTTTGTGCCGCTAGAGCATCTTTCCTTTCCCAAACCATTTTTGCGATATCAAATCATGTTCTTCTTTTATGGGTCGGTGAAAGAGATTGGATTTTGTGAGGTAGATAGAAAAGCAGAAAAGGTGTAGTCTAATTTAGGTAGGGAATATGCTTGTGGAGACATAGGGAAGAAGGTAGGTTTTGAGGAGTAGACTGGGGTTTTTTTGTGGCTCTAATTGTTCATTTCTCAGGAGTTGAATATTCGTTCTTTGATGGAAATAGTTTCCTTTTATTTTTGTTGGAAGAATTGTAAAAGGGAAGTTCCTGTCGGACAAATCTCGTATTGTAAATTTGCCAATCTTAGTTCCAAGGCTTTGATTAGTCCGTCATGATGAGATGATGTCTGCTCCATCTGTTTCTCAATTGTTTCCACCTTGCTCATCGTTTTTTTTTGTGTATGGGCCACATTCTTTATGGTGTTTCCAATGTTATTCAACACTTTGTTTTGGCAAATGGAGTTTTTTAATTGCCAGTACATTGTTGCTTCGATGTCACTTGTTGGGGGTTTTTCTCCAGTCGGTAGCACTATGTTTTTCTTGGGAATTTTTTGAGCAGGTCTTATACCCTCTTTTTCAAAAGGTTGAAGTGAAGGAAAATCTAGGGGATGACTGCAGCTTGCAGGACTTAGCATGAATATCTGTGGTTGTGGGGGATTTGTGGTCTTTTGAGTTGGTGAAGTTTTAGGTTTAGGTGGCTTTTTGATTATGGGGTATGGGCTGATAGTGATGGTGATTTGGGTATGATTTCACTATCCTCCCAGCTTGGAGTGAATTTTTCTTGTAATTTTGGCATTTCCTGGGGTTTGTAACTAACAAAACATTTATATATACCTGGACGGCTTAATGAGCCTATTGAAGGATCTCTATTTTCGTATTTGGCTCGAAATTGTTTTTCAGCTTTCCCTTTTTCTTGTATTTTGGTTTGGTTTGATTTAGGCTGACCCTTTCATTAACTTCACCAATTGGATCTTCCAAACAGTCTCAACAATCACAATCAAGATCCCAAGGGCAGTATCTCGTAAAGGGGCATTTGAACCACCAAGTTCTTTTTCCTTCTTTGTCAAAATTTTGACACCAATTATGTTCTTCCATGATGCTTTGTATATCCCAAAAGAACTCTCCATCCGGTTCAGGAAATGTATCTGTTGTATCTTTGGGTTGAATAATTTTGCAAGAGAAGACGGTTTTATTGGTTTTTTGAGATGGAAATGGTCAAAGCTTATGCAAACGGTTTTGTCATCTCTTTTGATAAAATTTGGTTCCCCATATTGCAGAGATTCCTCCGATTCTCTTAACTTTTCATAATTTATGACCCAGGAATCAGGAAGAATTTTGACAAGTTCATTTCTGGAAATTTGTCTTGGTATTTGGGTGCACATGGTGTTTCCTTTGGTAGCATCAATATTTAAGAGCGAAGCATTTTCTCCTCCGGGAAGGCACATATCCATGGCTTGATTTTGAACTCGACATGCCATTTGGTGGTAAAGGGTAGTTTGTATGGAATCTTTGGTTTATGGGGCTCCCTTGATTTGGACTTGGATTTTTAAGGCTTCGGTTATATACGGTTCATAAAGGGTCATGTTGAAATTTAGAAAGATAGTTATAAAGACTGTTCCAACATTATGGGTAATTTCTGTAGTACCCAAATTTGCATGTTGGTACTCCAAGTATCTTTTATCTAGAAGAGAAAGTCGAGCTGCAACAGGTTGACCGTTTCTTCCGTTATATGTTAAAGCAATTCGGATAGAACCAAAATGGATATGGGTAAAACCATGATCTCTCCATTGTCTGGGAAAATCATCTGGGATTTGAAGGGTGATAAATTGTTCCTCTCTAGTGGCAAGAATAGGATGCTTGTGAGGCTTTGAGGCAGCAACATATTCTTTGACTCCTTTTGGTCTGTGTTGAACTAAGGAGCGAATTTGGGTCCAAGGTGCAAAAGATTTTTTGGCAAAAGCTGAGTAGGGGTTTATGAGGGGTAGTTCAGTAGAGGATACTTTTTGTTCATCGGGTAGGATATCTACTTCGTATTGGTAATCATATGTTTTGGACAGAGTTTTGTTTAGAGTAGGAGACATATTAATTTTTGCTAGGGAAGAGGATGATGGAAATGACGTAGACATATTTAGCAAACTGTTCCTTCCTCCGAAAGGATGGGCTGGCTTTGATACAACAGTATAAAGAAGAGAGTAAGAGACTCCAAGAAAGCAAACAATACAATAGATACGAAAGTTTCCCTACAAAAGGGGTTGGCTTCAACAACCCATAAGGGACGGCCTGCCAAGCTACACAAATAGTTAATTTGTTAATAGTCGCAAAAGCTTTCCAACAAAAGGGGCTGGCTTCAACAACCCATAAGGGACGGCTTGCCAAGCTACACAACTCACAAAATTTTTGTACTATAAAAACCGTTAGCTATTTATGACGCATAAAACTTTAGCACAACAATATACTAACATTAACAGAGTATTCTTACTCTATTTCTCATACATTGACCGGCTTTTCCATCCATTCGAAAGAAAGAACAAGAGAGAAATTTAGAATGCACTCATATGTAATATATCACAAAAGGTTTACAAAGGTTACCAGATGATCCTACCATTACTATAAGGCCTCATTTATACAGGGGTAGGAGGTTATTACAAGACAAACTTTCAAGATAAAATAAACCTATTTTACATGGCCAACTAAAAAACACCTAAAATAATGTGAAGGTGGTGAAATATACATGGTGTAGCATGTGAAAGCATGAGGTAGCATGTGGCGCCATGTGAAAATATTGTGTTGCATGTGACGAAGCATTTGAAGGCATGTGGAAACATGTGAATACAAGTGAAAGTGGGGCCCAGATGGAATGGAAAGAAGTGGGAATTTATCTTGGCATGGGTAGGATATTTTTATGGGTTTTTTGGTAGGTAATGTAGGATTATCAGGGATTTAGCTAATTAATTCTAGGGTTGTCTTCTAGGCATCTTTTCAATGACCTTGTGTAGTAACGCCTTGAACTGGATGGTCCTTCTCCGTTTTGTTCTTTCTCCTTTGGACTAAGAGATGTGAACCACAACTTAATCTGGAATTGTAATGAGTGATCTTTTCTCGGATGACTTCATATAGAGTTTGATATTCTTTTGCTTCTTCTCAGTCTCTTTCCCAGTGAGGATAAGTGTTGGTGTAATTCCAGCTCTCCCAATCTTTTAGCCATATCTCTTTCGGGATGCACCTATTTTACTGAAAAAGGATTCTTTGTGCCTAGCTATATTCTTCCTCCATTGATTAAATTGACACCGGAAATTTCCACTAGAATGATGACTCTGTTTGTGCCTGGACTTTTCCATTGATGTTCTTTACAGGCCTATCGAACATGAATACCTTTGTTGTGTAGGAATCGATCAAACATTTCATCCAATGTCTTCTAGGTTTGTACCATAATAAAAATACTTTGAGGGCTGGTGCAATGGTATTAAAATCCTTGAAGACGTTGCATTTGAATTCCATGAAAATATAATATTGATGGCATATGTACCAGAAAAACCATAATAATTCTTGTGGAAAATCCTTGGCTTGAGCAATGAATATGTGGCAGAAGAATATTCTGGATTGAATGCATAAGGCTTGAGAATAGATCCTCCATATTGCCGGAAAACTTGGAGCTCGTAATAAGTTCTTCTTTCCATAGTATTTGACGGAGCAAAGGGATCCATGAGATTGAACAACTACGGTGGGCGATCCGTTGGCTTAAGTAAATTTGTTCCTGATGCATTTGAAAATATGAAGATGTGGCTGATTAGATATTGCTTTGTCTTCAATTTAGTAGGTGAAAATTTCTTTGAAAATTCTTCTGGTCTAGATAGAAAATCTTCGAGAATATTATCCTTTCCTTTCAGGTGCTTGACTTGAAATTTGTATGGAGAAAACCATTGAGCCCATCTGAGAATCTGAGGATTGGGTATAATTTTTGAATTTATCTGGATCATTTTTGGGAAAGCCTTCATATCCATTTCTATTATAAATTTTGTATGGATTAGGAAGAAATTGAATTTCTTGATTCCATTTTTTATTGCAAGAATTTCCTTGAAAGTGGAGTGATAATGTTGCTCGGCATCTTTGAACATTCCACTGGCGTATCCGCATATTTTTCTCTGGCCAACCTTTTTTTCAAATAAAATAGCACTCCAATATTCATGGCTGTCATCAGTTTACAATATCATTTTTCCATATGATGGGATGTAGAGAGACTTGGCATTTTTGATATTTCCTTTATTTTTTAACTGCTTCATCATGTTCTTCTCCCCATGCTGGAGCCTTTTTCTTGAGCATTTCTGTGAGTGGTGAAATATATGTAGAGATATTTGGAATGAATTCTCTTACATAATTTATTATACCCAAGAACTGTTGGATTTGCTTTATTGTGAGATTGGTGTCTGCAATCTTGAGCAATTCCTGACACATATATGGTCCTGGACTGTATTCCCCTTGGGAAAAATGAATTCCGAGAAAATTAATCTCCCTTTAAGCAAGAACCATCTTTTTTTGCAGAAAGCATGATTCCGTACTGTGTTACTAATGTCTCAAATTGACGAAGTAAGTTGACATGTTCCTCCAATGTATTAATAAATAGCAGGATATCATCAATGTAAACTAAGGAGGTATGGAGGATGGGTTGGAAGATTTTTATCATGGCTTTTTGGAACAAAGAGGGTGCAGTTTTAAAACCGAAGGGCATGAGTTTCTATAGGATGTGATGGTGGGGGATGCAAAATCCTGTTTTGGGTCTTTTTTTAGGGTGGATTCCCAATTGCCAAAATTAGTATTTTAAGTCAAACTTGGTGAAATATTTGGCCTTGTCTAAATGAGAGAAAAGGGTAAGTTTATTTGGGATAGGGAACTTATCAACTTGGAGGAAATGGTTAAGTGGATGATAATTGATGACTATCCTGAGTTTTCCTCTTGTCTGTTCAGCTCTTTTGTTGACATAAAATGCTTCGCATGCCCATTGTGAGTCTGATGCTCTATCAGATCAAATTCCAAAAGTTCTTCACATTATTTCTTTGCAAGCTGAAGATGATGTGGATTCTTTCCTGAATGACTGGCATTTGTTGGATTGATATATCCATTCTTCTTGAAGAGGAGCTTGATAAAAAATTCTTCATTTTTTTGTAACAGGCGTTTCCCTTTCGTCATGAAATCCTTGTGGGATTCAGCACATGAATGTTGAATGATATTTCGCTCAGTCTCTTTGATTTATTCATCATTGATGATTTGGAATAGCCCTGGAATCTCAGAATAAGGTCTGAACTGTTTTCTAAAAGCTTTCCCATTATCCCTGATCTGGAGTTGATCTCTAAGTTTTCTGTAAATGTCGAACCCAATAATAAGATCCTTTCCTGGTACATCAGACCCTAGCAGCTTGGTTCTGTACTTCAATCTTGGAAAGAACTCTATTGTGATCGAGTGATTTTTAACGACAGTTGTGGTCAAAATTGCATTTGATGCAGTGTTGAAATCCTTAAAATGCGGCACCCATTGATCTTCAGGGAGAACAACAAGATTTATGAGTGAAGAATCAGCTACAGTATCAATGAAAGCAATAACTCAACTTGGTTTATCCCATTTGGATTAATAGACCTTGAGTTCAACTTGAGGAACTACTTCGAGAGCGTTGATCTCCTCTCGGTCTTCGATCACTGGTTCTGAAATTTGGTATTTCTCATTGCCTTGATCTTCATTGATATCAAGAGAGAATAAAGTTTCTTCATAAGGTTCATCATCTACAGAGAATATAGATTCAAGGTCCTCAAGATGTATGCCAGTGTAATCTTTGATTTCTTCAAGGATTTTGACAGATCTTCTTGATTGTGGACAATTTTTGCGGAGTGTCCAATCTTATGGCAAATAAAGCATAGTTCTTCTTGTGAAAATTTCCTGGCCTTCTGTGCCTAAAATACTTTGTGCGTCTCTTGGACCTTGATTTTCCGTCTACAATTCTTGGCCATTTGAACCTCCTGAATTCTCTCCTTCGTCTGAATGTGCGGCAGGAACATACTGATCCAGTGATTAGATCAGATTTGTGGCAGGCTTTGTCAAGTGCTGGATTATGCTCGATAATTTGCTTTAAGGCGGAGCGCTTTGTAAAAATATCATCCAATGCACCGAAAAAAGCTTGCCTGATGTAACCAATTTGTTGGATTGTTATGGACTGAAACTTTTCTTCAATGATGGTCCTGGTTCGGCTTGCTAAAAACTTTGGAAGAGAAGAGACAAAGGCTTGATTCTGATTAATGACTCTGCCAATTTCAAAGTATATCTTCGCTATTTTCTGGAAATATTTATCTATGTCGTTTCTGTCGAATGACACACACTTCATTTCAAAGAGTTGTCTTCGCATTTTCTCCATTCTTTAGCCAATATCTCCACAGAAAACTTCATGTAGGATCCTGATGTTGAAGGAAAAATCTTGGGACGTAAGAAAAGTATTTTTTTCTGGAATTGCAAGTGAGTTCTACCAGTCTCTGAGAATTCCTGAGAACCGTGAAATAAGTTCTGACAGGATGATACACTTCTCTCGTTTCACCAAATATTTGGTCACCATCCAAGTGTAGAAGTCGTGGATCCTTTGAGGCCATTTTAAAACCTTGATGTCATCTAAGGTTAAAGTGTGGAAACCAGTTCCAACTGGTTTTGATGCCATGGGCTCATATCTTCTTTCTGGGATTGGCGCATATGTCATCCCTTCTTGTTCCTCTTCTAATTCAGATACTTGTGGGTCTCTTGGATTATTCACAAATAATGGGGGATTGTCTTCTTTGGAAGAGTTCGTCATTGATGCGTTGCTTGACTGAGAGCTATCTTATGTTGATTCATCGTATGATGAATTCAGAGATTCTGACCGTGGATATCTTCTTCTTATATGTATCTTGGCTGAGACACATAGAGTTCTGGAGCCTTCTGGTCAGAAATCATCAAATTTTCAGGGTTGAACCCTTTTGAACTTTCTCCCTGGTCTCGCCTTTTTTTTGTTTGTTTTTGTGCGGCAAGGGTATCTTTCCTATCCCAAACCATTTTTGCGATATCAAAATCATGTTCTTCTTTTAACGGTTGTGTGAAAGAGATTGGATTTTGTGAGGTAGATGGAAAAGCAGAAAAGGTGTAGTCTAATTTAGGTGGGAATTATGCTTGTGGAGACATAGGGAAAAAGGTAGTTTTTAGGAGTAGACTGGGTTTTTTGTGGCTCAAAGTCTTCATTTATCAGGAGTTGAATTTGTTCTTTGATGGAAATCGTTTCCTTTTGTTGTTGCTGGAAGAATTGGAAAAGTGAAGTTCCTGTGGAACAAATCTCATATTGTATATTTGCCAATCTTAGTTCCAAGATTTTGATTAGTCCGTCATGGTGAGATGATGTCTGCTCCATCTTTTTCTCAATTTTTTCCACCTTGCTCATCATTTTGTTTTGTGTATGGGCCATGTTCTTTTGGTGTTTCTAATATTGTTCAGCATCTTGTTTTGGCAGAAAACTTAGATGGAGTTTTCTGATTGCCATTTCATTGTTGCTTTGATGTCACTTGTTGGGGGTTTTTCTCCATTCGGTAGCACTATGTTTTTCTTGGGAATTTTAGGAGCATGTCCTATACCCTCTTTTTCAAAAGGTTGAAATGATGGAAAATCTAGGGGATGACTAGAACTTGAAGGACTTAGCATGAATATTTGTGGTTTTGGGGGATTTGTGGTCTTTTGAGTTGGTGAAGTTTTAGGTACAGGTGGCTTTTTGGATTCTGGGGTATGGGCTGATAGTGATCGTGATTTGCGTATGGTTTCACTATCCTCCCAAATTGGAGTGAGTTTTCTGGTAATTTTGTCTATTCCTGGGGTTTGTAACTGATAAGAAATTTATATTTACCTGGATGACTTAATGCGCCTATCTAAGGATCTTTATTTTCTTATTTGGCTCGAAATTGTTTTTCAGTTTTCCCCTTTTTCTTGGATTTTGGTTTGGTTTGATTTAGGCCGACCCTTTCATCATATTCACCAAATGGATCTTCCAAACAGTCTTGACAATCACTATCAAGATCCCAAGGGCTCTGTCCCATAAAGGGGCATTTGAACCACCAAATTCTTTTTCCCTCTTTGTCAAAATTTTGACACCAATCATGTTCTTCCACGATGCTTTGTATATCCCAAAAGAACTCTCCATCCGGTTTAGGATATGTATCTGTTGTATCTTTGGGTTGAATAATTACGCAAAAGAAGATGGTTTTATTTTGTTTTTTGAGATGGAAATGGTCAAAGCATATGCAAACGGTTTTGTCATCTCTTTTGGTAAAAGGTGGTTCGCCAGATTGCAGAGATTCCTCCGATTCTCTTAACTTTTCATAATTTGTGATCCAGGAATAAGGAAGAATTTTGACAAGTTCATTTCTGGAAATTTGTCTGGGTATTTTAGTGCACATGGTGTTTCCTTTGGTAGCATCAATATTTAAGAGTAAAGCGTTTTCTCCTCCGGGAAGGCACAGATCCATCGTGTGATGTTGAACTCGCCATGCCATTTGGTGGTGAAGGGTAGCTTTAATGGAATCTTTGGCTTGTGCAACTCCCTATATTTGGACTTGGATTTTTAAGGCTTCGGTTAGGTACGGGTCATAAAGGGACATGATGAAATTTGGAAAGATAGTTATACAGACAGTTCCAGCATTCAGGGTAACTTCTGCAATACCCAAATTTGCATGTTGGTACTCCAAGTATCTTATATCTAGAAGAGAAAGTCGAGCTACAACAGGTTTACCTTTTCTTCCGTGATATGTTAAAACAATTCGGATAGCACCAAAATGGATATGGGTAAAACCATGATTCCAATGTCTGGAAAAATCATCTGGGATTTGAAGGGTGACAAATTTTTCCTCTCTAGTGGCAAGAACAGATGCGGTCAAGCTTTGAGGTAGCAACATATTCTTTGACTCCTTTTGGTCTGTGTTGGACAAAGGAACCAATTTGGGTCCAAGGTGCAAAGGATTTTTTGGCAAAAGCGGAGTAGGGGTTTGTGAAGGGTAGTGCAGTAGAGGATACTTTTTGTTCATCGGGTAGGATATCTACTTCGTATATGTTATCATAGATTTTGGACAGAGTTTTTTATAGAGTAGGAGACATTTTTATTTTTGCTGGGGAAGAGGATGATGGACATGACTCAGACATATTTAGCAAACTGTTACTCCCTCCGAAAGGATGGGTTGGCTCTGATACCACAATATAAAGAATAGAGTAAGAGACTCCAAGAAAGAAAACTATACAATAGATACGAAAGTTTCCCTACAAAAGGGGCTGACCTCAACAACCCTTAAAGGACGGCCTGCCGAGCTACACAAACAGTTAATTTGCTTAATGTTGCAAAAGTTTTTCTACAAAAGGGGCTGGCTTCAACAACCCATAAGGGATTGCTTGCCAAGCTACACAACTCAAAAAAACTTTTGTACTATAACCAATGTTAGCTGTTTATAACTCAGAAAACTTTCGCACTACAATAAGCTAACTTTAACAAAGTATTCTTACTCTATTTTTCATACATGAACCGACCTTACCATCCATTCGAAAGAAAGAACAAGAGAGAAATTTAGAAAGCACTCATATGTAATATATCACAAAAGGTTTACAAAGGTTACCAGATGATCCTACGATTACTACAATGCCTCCTTTATATTGGGCTAGGAGGTTATTACAAGACAAACTTTTAAGATAAAATAAACCTATCTTACATGGCAAACTTATCTACATGTGGGTCCTTCTTGGCATGTGAAGGACTTTAGGCAAACCAACTGAAAAACACCAAAAAACATGTGAAGGTGGTGAAATATACATGGTGTAGCATGTGAAAGCATGTGGTAGCATGTGACGCCATGAGAAAATATTGTGTTGCATGTGAGGAAGCATGTGGGAGGCCTATGGAAACATGTGAAAACAAGTGAAAGTGGGGCCCATATGGTATGGAAAGATTTGGAAATTTGTCTTTGGCATGGGTAGGATATTTTAAATGATTTTTTGGTGGGTAATGTAGGATTATGGTGGGATTATCAGGGCTTTAGCTAATTATTTCTAGGGCTGTCTTCTAGGCATATTTTTAATGACCTTGTGTAGTAATACCTTGAACTGGACGGTACTTCTCCGCAGTGTTCTTTCTCCTTTGGACTGAGAGATGTGATCCGCAACATTAATCTGGAAATGTCATGAGATATCTTTTCTCGGATGACTTCATATGGAGTTTGATATTCTTTTGCTACTTCCCGGACTTTTTACCAGTGAGGATGAGTGGTTGTGTAATTCCAGCTTGCCTAATCTTTTGGCCATATCTCTTTCGGGATGCACCTATTTTGTTGAAAGAATTCTTTGTGCCTAGCTATATTCTTCGTCCATTGATAAATTTGACACCGGAAATTTCCACCAGAATGATGACACTGCTTGTGCCTGGACTTTTCAATTGATGATCTTTACTGGACTATAAAACATGAATACCTCTACTGTGTAGGAATCGCTGAAGCATTTCTTCCAGTATTTTCTAGGTTTGAACCAATATAAAAATACTTTAAGGGCTGGTGCAATGGTATAAAAATCTTTGAAGACGTTGCATTTGAATTCCATGAAAATATAATATTGATGGAATAGGTACCAGAAAACAATAATAATTCTGGTGGAAAATCCATGGCTTGAGTGATGAATATGTGGCAGAGCGGATATTCTGGATTGACCCCATAAGTCTTTAGAATAGATCCTCCATATTGCCGGAAAACTTGGAGCTTGTAATATGTTCTTCTTTCCACAATAATTAACAGATCAAAGGGATCCATGAGATTGAACAACTCTGGTGGGTGATTCGTTGGCTTAAGTGAACTTGTTCCTGATGCATTTGAAAACTTGAAGATGTGGCTGATTAGCTTCTGCTTTGTCTTCAATTTAGCAAGTGAAAATCTCTTTGAAAATTCTTCTGGTCTAGATATCTCCAAGAATATTATCCTTTTCTTTCAGGTGCTTGACTTGAAATTTGCATGGAGAAAACCATTTAGTCCATTTGAGAATCTGAGGATTGGGTAAAATTTTTGAATTTATCTGGATCATCTTTGGGAAGGCCTTCATATCCATTTATATTAGAAATTCTGTATGGATCAGGAAGAGATTGAATTTCTTGATTCCATTTTTTACTGCAAGAATTTCCTTGAAAGTGGAGTTATAATGTTGCTCGGTATCTTTGAACTTTCCACCGGCGTATCTACATATTTTTCTCTGTCCATCTTTTTCTTCAAATAAAATAGCACTCCAATATTCATGGCTGACATCAGTTTGCAATATCTTTTTTTCCATCTGATGGGATGTAGAGAGACTTGATATTTTTGATATTTACTTTATTTTTTTAAGTGCTTCATCCTGTTCTGCTCCCCATGCTAGATTTGGGATGAAATCTCTTGCATAATTTATTACACCCAAGAACTATTAGAGTTGTTTTATTGTGAGATTGGAATATGGAAACTTTAGCAATTACTAACATATATGTGGTCCTAAACTGTATTCCCCTTGGGCAAAATGTATTCCGAGAAAATCAATCTCTTTTTGAGCAAGAACTATCTTTTTTGCAGAGAGCATGATTTCGTACTGTTTTACTAATGCTTGAAATTGAAGAAGCAAGTTGACATGCTCCTCCCCGATGTACTACTAAATAGGAGGATATCATCAATGTAAACTAAGAAGGTATGGAGGATGGGTTGGAAGATTTTTATCATGGTTTTTTTGAACAGAGGGTGCAGTTTTCAACCGGAATGACATGACTTTCCAATGGAAGTGATGGTCGAGGATGCAAAATCCTGTTTTGGGTCTTTCTTCAGTGTGGATTCTCAATTGCCAAAATCTGGATTTTAAATCAAACTTGGAAAAATATTTGGCCTTGGCTAAATGGGAGAAAAGGGTAAGTTTATTTGGGATAGGGAACTTATCATCTTGGAGGAAATGGTTAAGTGGCTGGTACTTGATGAATAACCTGAATTTATCTCTTGTATGTTCAGCTCTTCTTTTGACATAAAATGCTTCACATGCCCTTTGTGAGTCTGATGGCTCTATCATATCAAATTCCAAAATTTCTTCACATTCTTTCTTTGCAAGCTCAAGATGATCATGGTTCATTCCTGAATGACTGGCCTTTGTTGGTTTGATATTTTTATTCTTCTTGAAGTGTATCTTGATAAACAATTCTTCGTTTTTCCATAACGGGCGTTTCCCTTTCTTCGTGAAATCATTGTGGGACACAACACATGAATGTTCAATGAGATTTTTCTCAATCTCTTTGATTTGTTCATCGTTGATGTTTTGAAATAGCCTTGGAATTTCAGAATAAGGTATGATCTTTTTTTTGGAAAGCTATCCGATTAGCCCTGATCGTGAGTTGATCTCTAAGTTGTGTGTAAATGTTGAACCCAATAATAAGATCCTTTCCTGGTACATCAGATCATAGCAGCTTGGTTCTGTACTTCAGTCCTCGAAAAAACTCAATTTTGATCAGGTGCTTTGTAACAACATTTGTGGTCAAAATTGCATTTGATGCACTGTTGAAATCCTTAAAATGCAGCACTCATTGATCTTCAGGGAGAACAACAAGATTTATGAGTGAAGAAGAAGCTCCGGTATCGATGAAAGCAATAACTCGAGTTGGTTTATCACATTTGGATGAATAGACCTTGAGTTCTACTTGAGGAACTACTGCGAGAGCATTGATCTCCTCTCGAGCTTCGATCACTGGTTCTGAAATTTTGGTATTGCTCATTGCCTTGATCTTCACAGATATCAATAGAGAATAAAGTGTCTTCATTACGTTCATCATCTATAGAGAATATGGATTCAAGGTCCTCCTCCATCCCAAGATCTATGCTAGTGTAATCTTCGATTTCTTTAAGGAGTTTGATAGATCTTCTTGATTGTGGAAAGGTTTTTGCGAACGGTCCAATCTTATAGATAATAAAGCATATGTTCTTCTTGTGAAAATTTACTGGCCTTCTGCGCCTAAAATTTTTTGTGCGTCTCTTGGACCATGATTTTCTGTCTGGAATTCTTTGCCATTTGAACCTCCTAAATTCTCTCCTTCATCTGGATGTGGCGGCAGGAACATCCTGATCTGGTGATTAGATCAGATTTACAGCAGGCTTTGATAAGCGCTGGACTATGCTGGATAATTGGTTTCAAGGCTGAGCGCTTTGTACAAATATCATCCAATGCAATGAAAATAGCTTACATGATGTAACCAATTTGTGGTATTATTATGGAATGAAAATTTCTTCAGTAATGGTCATGGTTTGGCGTCATAATAACTTTAGAAGAGAAGAGACAAAGGCTTGCTTCAGTTAATGTCTCCGCTAATTTCAAAGTATATATTTGCCATTTCTAGGAAATGTCTGTCAATGTTGTTTCTGTCGAATAACACACACTTCATTTCAAAGAGTTGTCTTGGCCTTTTCTCCTGTCTTTGGTAGTATCTCCACAGAAAACTTCATGTAGGATCTTGATGTTGAAGGCAAAATCTTGGGAAGTAAAAAAAGTATTTTTATCTTGAATTGCAAGTGAGTTCCACCAGTTTGTGAGAATTCTTGAGAACCGTGAAGTAAGTTCTGACACGATGATATACTTCTCTCGTTCCACCAAATTTTTGGTCACCATTCAAGTATAGAAGTCTTGGATCCTTTGAGGCCATTTTGAAACCTTGGTGTTACCTAAGGTGAAAGTGTAGAAATGTGATGAGTGATCTTGTAAGGCCCCGTGAAAATGAGTACTCAGATGCTAGCAACTCATAGAGTCGAGTCTACCTACGTAGATCAGATTCTTTTTACTAATTTGCACATAAAAATGTGAAATCGAAATTTTTGCAGAAAAGGTCATATCTGCGGTCCAGAATACGATCGCAGATCTGAAATGCGGGCCAAATTTCTGCCGCAGAAGTTTCCAGAGAGCAACTAATTTTTTATGTTAAAAATGCGATCAGATCTGCGGTCGAGTAATCAATGCGAACCGCAGAGTGATCACATATGGTCCCTGAAGAATTTTGAAGGTCAGTTCTGTGGTGCATTCTGCAACCGCAGAATGCGAATGCGGACCGCATATCCACCGTATTCCCAACCCGAGGAGGTCCAAAACTTGAGACCAATCTGTGGTCCATCCTGCGGACCGCATGTCAGTTCTGCAATTGCAAAGTTGCGTCGCAGGTTGAGCTCACCCAATTATTTTTCTAAAATTCTAAGTCCGACCCCTCCTTTAATAAAACACCCCATCTCTCATTTTTAATCCATTTTGTGAAAAAATTAAGAGAGAGGAAGAGAGATTTCTTGAGAGAGAAAACTATTTCTTCATCAATTGATCTTTCAAAATCATTGGAGCCCGCGGAATTTTGATGCATTGTCTTCACTTCTGATTTAACAGGGAAAATCCCTAACCTTTTCCACTAAATTTTCAAACCTAAGCTTGGGAAGGGAGCCACATGCACTAGATTTTGAAGTCTTTGATAAAACCTTAATGCATGTCTTCAAAACCGTAGAATCTTGTAAGAAGGGAATTGGGTTGTAAATTGTGAATTCCTATTCTAAAGGTCTATGTATTAATCATGAACTAGATAGACCCATCTTGATTGCTTGGTGAATTAGAGTGGAAGTTAGAAAAAGATATTCAATTGCAGGTATGTATGGCTAACTATGATCCTTGTGAAATTGCCCTGTGTTAGTTTGTGAAAGTGTTTGATAATTGATATTCATGTAGGCTTATGGTGAAATTTTGTGATGTGTACATCTGTGGTGGAACCTTTTGGCCAAGCTGAGGAACACGTAATTGAAAAGAATTCATGAATGGTGAAACTAGAACTATTATGGTACCAATACGTGGTTGGTTATGAACATCCGTTGTGGTAACTCGGAATGTGTACAAATTGATGAACATGAGGAAATTGTTGTTGCTAGTTGTGGATGTACACTACTCTTGTTGTGATTCTATCTTAACAATGTGCTATAGTTGACCTATTATATTTGTTGTTGTGTTGTATGCTGTTTGTGAACTAAAACTGTCAGGCAGGGTAAGTTTGCGCGCCGCAACACGGTGAAATAAGGTGTGGGTTGGGGTGATAAGGGTGGCCGAGGTAATAAGGGTTGACGATGTAATAAGGGTGGAAAATGTGGTCCAGTATCACCATTAAAATGAACATAATTTATGAAATGATCAATGTGGAATTGTGAAAGGAGATAGCAAGAGAGTTTGTAACCTGTGGGGCACTAATTGTCCCTTTGTTTGACTAATTGTATCATTTGCTGTGAAATGCTTGGTTGTTTTTCCATTGTTGTGCTATTGTTGTTCAGATTTCCACGTGTATATGTATTTTTGGCTTGAGCTTACTTGGGACAGAGTTTGTTCATACATGCCAGAACAATTCAAATGTACTGACGTCCCTTTTGCCGGGGGTGCTACATTCGTGTTATGATTGTAGGTGGATCCGCGGTAGGCACTCCAGTCCACCATTCGTAGCTCCTCCTCCCTCCTTATCAGCAGTGTTAGTACTTGGTGAGCCCCTTTCCTTCCGGGGCCTTGCGTGGCTCGTGCCACCCCTGTTGTTGTATTTTGGAGTTTTGTTTCATGTTTGTAAAGGCATAGCCTGGGCCTTGTCGCCGACAAGTATTATATCATTTTACTTATCTTAGAGGCTCCGTAGACTGGATGACGTGGGTTGTAGAACTTGTGTAACATATGTGTACGTAATGGGCGCTGTAATATGTAAACTAGGCTAGCTGATAATATTAACATGTATATATTTTGTAAAAAGTGGGGTTCCATTTATTTCCAATTGCATCAAGTATTAACGGTTATTCAATAATGAATAACTTTGGGGTAACATGTTGGAATCGGAAAGGTGACCAGGTCTGCTTGACCAGGGCTACCGGTCGGGCGCCAGTCATGTCCCTCGATTTGGGGCGTGACAGATCTTTTTACGGATGACTTCATATGGAGTTTGATATTCTTTTTTTCCTTCCCGGACACTTTCTCTGTGAGGATGAGTGTTGGTGTAATTCCATCTTGCACAATCTTTTGGCTATATCTCTTTCAGGATGCACCTATTTTGCTGAAAAAGGATTCTTTGTGCCTCGCTATATTCTTCCTCCATTGATAAAATTGACACCGGAAATTTCCACCAGAATGATGACTCTGCTTGTGCCTGTAGTTTTCCATTGATGATTTTTACTGTCCTATAGAACATGAATACCTTTGCTGTGTAGGAATCGCTGAAGCATTTCATCCAGTATCTTCTAGGTTTGAACCATAATAAAATACTTTAAGGGCGTCTGCAATGGTATCAAAATCCTTGATGACCTTGCATTTGAATTCCATGAAAATATAATATTGATGGCATAGGTACCAGAAAAACCATAATAATTATTGTGGAAAATCCTTGGCTTGAGCGATAAATATGTGGCAGAAAGGATATTCTGGATTGACCCCATAAAGCTTGATAATAGATCCTCCTAATTGTCGGAAACCTTGGAGCTCGTAATAAGTTCTTCTTTCCATATTAATTGACGGATCAAAGGGATCCATGAGATTGAACAATTCCGGTGGGTGATCCGTTAGCTTAAGTGAACTTGTTCCTGATGCATTTGAAACATGAAGATGTTGTTGATTAGCTTCTTCTTTGTCTTCAATTTAGCAGGTGAAAATCTCTTTGAAAATTCTTCCTCTCTAGATAGAAAATATTCGAGAATGTTATCCTTTCCTTTCAGGTGCTTGACTTATAATTTGTATGGAGAAACCACTGAGCCCATCTGATAATCTGAGGATTGGGTATAATTTTTGAATTTATCAAGATCATCTTTGGGAAGGCCTTCATATCCATTTCTATTCGAAATTCTGTATGGATCAGGAAGAATTTGAATTTTTTGATTCCATTTTTTACTGCAAAAATTTCCTTGAAAGTGGAGTGATAATGTTGCTCGGCATCTTTGAACTTCCCACAGGCGTATCCGTATATTTTCCTCTGGCCATCTTTTTCTTCAAATAAAATAGCACTCCAATATTCATGGCTGACATTAGATTGCAATATCTTTTTTTCCATCTAATGGGATGTAGAGAGACTTGATTTTTTTGATATTTCCTTTATTTTTCTAACTGCTTCATCCCGTTCTTCTCCCAGTTCTAGAGCCATTTTCTTGAGCATTTCTGTGAGTGGTGAAATATATGTAGAGTATCTAGAAACTTGAGCAATTCCTGACATATATGTGGTCCTGGACTGTATTCCCCTTGGGCAAAATGCATTCCAAGAAAATCAATCTCCTTTTGAGCAAGAACCATCTTTTTTTTGCAGAAAGCATGATTTCGTACTGTGTTACTACTGCGTCAAATTGACGAAGCAAGTTGACATGTTCCTCCAATGTATTAATAAATAGATGGATGTAAATTAAGGAGTATGTAATATGGGTTGGAAAATTTTTATTATGGATTTTTGGAACAATGAGGGTGAGATTTTCAAGCCGAAGGGCATGACTTTCCATTGGAAGTGATGGTCGGGGATGTAAAATCCCATTTTGAGTCTTTTTTCAGGGTGGATTCGCAATTGCCAAAATCCGGATTTTAAATAAAACTTGGAAAAATATTTGGCCTTGGCTAAATGGGAGAAAAGGGTAAGTTTATTTGGGATAGGGAACTTATCATCTTAGAAGAAATGGCTAAGTGGCTGGTAATTGATGACTAACTTGAGATAAAATGCTTCGCATGCCCATTGTGAGTCTGATGGATCTATCAGATCAAATTCTAAAAGTTCTTCACATTCTTTCTTTGCAAGAAGATGATGATCTGGATTAATTCCTGAATGACTGGCATTTGTTGGATTGATATTTTCATTCTTCTTGAAGAGGATCTTGATATTCTTCGATTTTCCATAAGGGGCGTTTCCCTTTCTTCATGAAATCCTTGTGGGATTCAACACATGAATGTTCAATGAGATTTTGCTCAATCTCTTTGATTTGTTCATCGTTGATGATTTGGAATAGCCTTGGAATCGTAGAATAAGGTCTGAACTATTTTTAAAAATCTATCCCGTTAGCCCTGATCTGGAGTTGATCTCTATGTTGTCTGTAAATGTAGAACCCAATAATAAGATCCTTTCCTGGTACATCAGATCCTAGCTGTTTGGTTCTGTACTTCAATTCAGGAAAGAACTCAATTGTGATCGCGTGCTTTGTAACGACAATTATGGTCAAAATTGCATTTGATGCAGTCTTGAAATCCTTAAATTGCGGAACCCATCGATCTTAAGGGAGAACAACAGGATTTATGAGTGAAGAAGCAGCTCCGGTATCGATGAACGCAATAACTTGAGTTGGTTTATCCCATTTTGATGAATAGACCTTAAGTTCTACTTGAGGAACTACTGCGAGAGCGTTGATCTCCTCTTGGGCTTCGATCACTAGTTCTGAAATTTGATATTGCTCATTGCCTTGATCTTTATAGATATCAAGAGAGAATAAAGTTTCTTCATTAGATTGATCATCTACAGAGAATATGAATCAAGGTATTCCTCCTTTCAAAGATGTATGCCAGTGTAATCTTCAATTTCTCCAAGGAGTTTGACAGATCTTCTTGATTGTGGACAATTTTTTGCAAAGTGTCCTATCTTATGGAAAATAAAGCATCTGTTTTTCTCGTGAAAATTTCCTGGCCTTCTGCGCCTAAAATACTTTGTGCGTCTCTTGGACCTTGATTTTCCGTCTAGAATTCATGGCCATTTGAACCTCATGAATTCTCTCATCCATCTGGATGTGCGGCAGGAACATCCTGATCCGGTGGTTAGATCAGATATGTGGCAGAATTTGTAAAGACCTGGATTATGCTGGATAATTTGCTTTAGGGCTGAGCGCTTAGTATAAATATCATCCAATGCAACGAAGATAGCTTGCCTGATGTAACCAATTTGTGGGATTGTTATCGACTGAAACTTTTCTTAAATGATGGTCATGGTTCGGCTTTGTAACAACTTTGGAAGAGAAGAGACAAAGGCTTGCTTCAGATTAATGTTTCTGCCAATTTCAAAGTATATCTTCGCCATTTTTTGGAAATGTATGTCAATGTCATTTCTGTCGAATTACACACACTTCATTTCAAAGATTTGTCTTCGCATTTTCTCCTTTCTTTGACCAGTATCTCCACAGAAAACTTCATGTAGGATCCTGATGTTGAAGGTAAATCTTGGGAAGTAAGAAAAGTATTTTAGTCTTGAATTGCAAGTGAGTTACACCAGTCTCTGAGAATTTTTGAGAACCGTGAAGTATGTTTTGACAGGATGATATACTTCTCTCGTTCCACAAAAGTTTTGGTCACCATCCAAGTGTAGAAGTCTTAGATCCTTTGAGGCCATTTTGATACCTTGATGTCATCTAAGTTGAAAGTGTGAAAACCAGTTCCAACTGGTTTTGACGCCACGGGCTAATATCTTATTTCTGGGATAGGCGCATCTGTCATCCCTTCTTGTTCCTTATCTACTTCAGATACTTCTGGGTCTCTTGGATTAATCACAAATATTGGGGGATTGTCTTCTTTGGAAGAGTTCGTCATGGATTTATTGCTTCAGTGAGAGCTATCTTCTGTTGATTCATCGTCTAATGAATTCAGAGTTTCCGATCATGGAGTATCTTCTTCTGGTATGTATCTTGGCTAAGACACATAGAGTTTTGGAGCCTTTTGGTCATAAATCATCAAATTTTCTAAGTTGGACCCTTTTGAAGTTTCTCCGTGGTATCTCCTTTTCTTTGTTTGTTTTTGTGCTGCAAGGGCATCTTTCCTTTCCCAAACCATATTTGTGATATCAAAATCATGTTCTTCTTTTACGGGTTGTGTGAAAGAGATTAGATTTTGTGAGGTAGATGGAAAAGTAGAAAAGGTGTAGTCTAATTTAGGTGGGGAATATGCTTGTGGAGACATAGGGAAGAAGGTAGATTTTGAGGAGTAGACGGGGGCTTTTTGTGGCTCAAAGTGCTCATTTCTCAGGAGTTTAATTTGTTCTTTGATGGAAATCGTTTCTTTTTGTTGTTGTTGGAAGAATTTGAAAAGTGAAGTTCCTATTGGACAAATCTCGTATTGTAAATTTGCCAATCTTAGTTCCAAGGCTTTGATTAGTCCGTCATGGTGAGATGATGTCTGCTCCATCCTTTTCTCAATTGTCTCAACCTTGCTCATTATTTTGTTTTGTGTATGGGCCACATTCTTTATGGTGTTGCCAATGTTGTTCAGCACCTTGTTTTGGCAGATGGAGTTTTCTGATTGCTAGTTCATTGTTGCTTCGATGTCACTTGTTGGGGGTATTTTTCTCCAGTCGGTAGCACTATGTTTTTCTTGGGAAATTATGGAGCATGGCTTATACCCTCTTTTTCATAATGTTGAAGCGAAGGAAAATCTAGGGTATGACTCGAGCTTGAAGGACTTAGCATGAATATCTGTGGTTGTGGGGGATTTGTGGTCTTTTGAGTTGGTGTAGTTTTTGGTTTAGGTGACTTTTTGGATTCTGAGGTATGGGCTGATGGTGATGGTGATTTGGGTATGGTTTCACTATCCTCCCATATTGGAGTGATTTTTTATGGTAATATTGGCCATTCTTAGGGTTTGTAACTGACAAGAAATTCATATTTACCTGGACGACTTAATGAGCCTATTGAAGGATCTTTATTTTCATATTTGACTCAGAATTGTTCTTCAGTTTTCCTCTTTTTCTTGGTTTTTGGTTATGTTTGATTTAGGCCGACCCTTTCATCATATTGACGAATTGGATCTTCCAAAAAATCTTGACAATCGCAATCAAGATCCCAAGTGCAGTGTTCCGTAAAGGGGCATTTGAACCACCAAGTTCTTTTTCCTTCTTTGTCAAAATTTTGACACCAATCATATTCTTCCATGATGCTTTGTATATTCCAAAAGAACTCTCCATCCGGTTCAAGATATGTATATATTGTATCTTTGGGTTGAATCATTTGGCAAGAGAAGATGGTTTTATTTGGTTTTTTTTTGAGATGGGAATGGTCAAAGCTTATGCAAACGGTTTTTTCATCTCTTTTGGTAAAAGTTGGTTCGCCAGATTGCAGAGATTCCTCTGATTCTCTTAAATTTTCATAATTTGTTATCCAGGAATCAGGAAGAATTTTGACAAGTTCATTTCTTGAAATTTGTCTGGGTATTTGGGTGCACATGGTGTTTCCTTTGGTAGTATCAATATTTAAGAGTAAAGCATTTTGTCCTCCGGGAAGGCACAGATCCATGGCATGATTTTGAACTCGCAATGCCATTTGGTTTTGAAGGGTAGCTTGGATGGAATCTTTGGCTTGTGGGGCTCCCTGGATTTGGACTTGGATTTTTAAGGCTTCGGATAGGTATGAGTCATAAAGGAACTTGTTGAAATTTGGAAAGATAGTTATAAAGAAAGTTCCAGCATTCAGGGTAACTTCTATGGTACCCAAATTTGCATGTTGGTACTTCAAGTATCTTGTATCTAGAAGAGAAAGTCGAGCTACAACAGATTGACCTATTCTTCCGTGATATGTTAAAGCAATTCAGATATAACCAAAATGGATATGGGTAAAACCATGATCTCTCCATTGTCTGGGAATATCATTTGGGATTTGATGGGTGATAAATTGTTCCTCTCTAGTGGCAAGAATAGGATGATGGTCAAGCTTTGAGGCAACAATATATTCTTTGACTCCTTTTGGTCTGTGTTGGACTAAGGAATGAATTTGGGTCCATGGTGCAAAGGATTATTTGGCAAAAGCTGAGTAGGGGTTTATGAGGGGTAGTTCAATAGATGATACTTTTTGTTCATCGGGTAGGATATCTACTTCGTGTAGGTAATCATATTTTTTGGGCAGTGTTTTGTATAGAGTAGGAGACTTATTCATTTTTGCTAGGGAAGAGGATGATGGAAATGACTCAGACATATTTAGCAAATTGTTCCTCCCTCCAAAAGGATGGGCTCGCTCCGATACAACAGTATATAGAACAGAGTAAGAGACACCAAGAAAGCAAACTATACCATAGATAAGAAAGTTTCCATACAAACGGGGCCGGCTTCAACAACCCATAAGGGACGGCTTGCCAAGCTACACAAACCGCTAATTTGTGTATAGTCGCAAAAGTTCTCCTACAAAAGGGGCTGGCTTCAACAACCCATAAGGGACGACTTGCCAAGCTACACAACTCAGAAAACTTTTGTACTCTAACCAACGTTAGCTGTTTATAACTCAGAAAACTTTCACACAACAATAAGCTAACATTAACAGAGTATTCTTACTCTATTTTTAATACATGGACCGGGCTTTCCATCAATTCGAAAGAAAGAACAAGAGAGAAATTTAGAAAGCACTCATATGTAATATATCACAAAAGGTTTACAAAGGTTACCAGATGATCCTACCATTACTACAAGGCCTCCTTTATATAGTGCTAGGAGGTTATTACAAGACAAACTTTCAAGATAAAATAAGCCTATCTTACATGACAAACTTATATATATGTGGGTCCTTCTTGGAATGTGAAGGATATTAGCCAAACCAACTAAAAAACACCTAAAAACATGTGAAGTTGGTGAAATATACATGTGTAGCATGTGAAAGCATGAGGTAGCATGTGACACCATGTGAAAATATTGTGTTGCATGTGACGAAGCATGTGGAGGCATGTGGAAACATGTGAAAACAAGTGAAAGTGGGGACCTGATGGTATGGAAAGATGTGGGAATTTGTCTTGGCATGGGTAGGATATTTTTAAAGGTTTTTTGGTAGGTAATGTAGGATTATTGTAGGATTATCATGGATTTAGCTAATTAATTCTAGGGGGTGTCTTCTAGGAATCTTTTCAATGACTTTATGTTGTAATGCCTTGAACTGGATGGTCCTTCTCCGCTGTGTTCTTTCTCCTTTGGAATGAGAGATGTGATCCGCAAATTTAATATGGAAATTTCATGAGTGAAATTTTCTCGGATGACTTCATATGGAGATTGATATTCTTTTGCTGCTTCCCGGACTCTTTCCCAGTGAGGACGAGTGTTGGTGTAATTCCAGCTTGCCCAATCTTTTGGCCATATCTCTTTCGGGATGCACCTATTTTGCTGAAAAAGGATTCTTTGTGCCTCGCTATACATTTACTCCATTGATAAAATTGACACAGGAAATTTCCACCAGAATAATGACTCTGCTTGTGCCTGGACTTTTCCATTGATGATCTTTACTAGCCTATTGAACATGAATACCTTTGCTGTGTAGGAATCGCTGAAGCATTTCATCTAGTATCTTGTAGGTTTGAACCATAATAAAAATACTTTAAGGGCTGGTTCAATTGTATCAAAATCCTTGAAGATGTTGCATTTTAATTCCATGAAAATATAATATTGTCGGCTTAGGTACTAGAAAAACCATAATAATTCCTGTGGAAAATTCTTGGGCAGAGCGACGAATATGTGGAAGAACGGATACTCTGGATTGACCGCATAAGGCTTGAGAATAGATCCTCCATATTGCTGGAAAACTTGGAGCTCGTAAGAAGTTATTCTTTCCATAATAATTTACGGATCAAAGGGATCCATGAGATTGAACAACTCCGGTGGGTGATCCGTTGGCTTAAGTGAACTTGTTAGTGATGCATTTGAAAATATGAAGATGTGGCTGATTAGCTTCTGCTTTGTCTTCAATTTAGCAGGTGAAAAATCTCTTTGAAAATTCTTCTGCTCTAGATAGAAAATCTGTTAGAATATTATCCTTTCCTTTCAGGTGCTTGACTTGAAATTCGTATGGAGAAAACTATTGAGCCCATCTTAGAATATGAGGATTAGGTATAATTTTTGAATTTATCAATTTCATATTTGGGAAGGCCTTCATATCCATTTCTATTTGAAATTCTGTATGGATCAGGAAGAAATTGAATTTCTTGAGACCATTTTTTACTGCCAGAATTTCCTTGAACATTCCACTGGCGTATCGGCATATTTTCCTCTGGCCATCTTTTTCTTCAAATATAATAGCACTCCAATATTCATGGCTGGCATCAGTTTGCAATATCATTTTTCCATCTGACGGGATGTAGAGAGACTTGACATTTTTTGATATTTCCTTTATTTTTATAACTGCTTCATCAAGTTCTTCTCCCCATGCTGGAGCCTTTTTCTTGAGCATTTATGTGAGTTGTGAAATATATGTAGAGATATTTAAGATGAAATCTCTTACATAATTTATTACACCTAAGAACTGTTGGATTTGCTTTATTGTGAGATTGGTATCTGGAAACTTGAGCAATTCCTGACATATATGTGGTCCTGCACTGTATTCTCCTTGGGCAAAATGTATTCCGAGAAAATCAATCTCCTTTTGAGCAAGAACCATCTTTTTTGCAGAAAGCATGATTCCGTACTGTGTTACTAATGTGTCACATTAACGAAGCAAGTTGACCTGTTCCTCCAATGTATTACTAAATAGCAGGATATCATCAATGTAAACTAAGGAGGTATGGAGGATGGATTGGAAGATTTTTATCATGGCTTTTTGGAACAAATGGGGTGCAGTTTTCAACCCGAAGGGCATGACTTTCATTGGAATTGATGGTCGGGGATTCGAAATCCTATTTTGGTTCTTTCTTCAGGGTGGATTCCCAATTAACAAAATCCGGATTTTAAATCAAACTTGGAAAAATATTTGGCCTTGGCTAAATGGGAGAAAAGGGTAAGTTTATTTGGGATAGGGAACTTATCATCTTTGAGGAAATGGTTAAGTGGCTGGTAGTTGATGACTAACCTGAGTTTTCCTCTTGTCTGTTCAGCTCTTTTGTTGACATAAAATGCTTCGCATGCCCATTGTGAGTCTGATGGCTCTATCATATAAAATCCCAAAAGTTTTTCACATTCTTTATTTGCAAGCTGAAGATGATTTGGATTCATTCCTGAATGACTGTCCTTTGTTGGATTGATATTTTCATTTTCTTGAAGGGGAGCTTGAAAACAAATTCTTCATTTTTCCATAACGGGCGATTCCATTTCTTTATGAAATCCTTGTGGGATTCAACACATGAATGTTCAATGAGGTTTTGCTTAATATTTTTGATTTTTTCATCTATGATGATTTGGATTAGCCTTGGAATCACAGAATAAGGTCTGAACTATTTTTTAAAAGCTATCCCGTTAGCCCTGATCTAGAGTTGATCTCTAAGTTGTCTGTAAATGTCTAACCCAATAATAAGATCCTTTCCTGGTACATCAGATCCCAGTAGCTTGGTTGTGTACTTCAATCCTGGAAAGAACTCAATTGTGATCGTGTTCTTTCTAACGACAGTTGTGGTCAAAATTGCATTTGATGCAGTGTTGAAATCCTTAAAATGCGGAACCCATTGATCTTCAGGGAGAATAACAAGATTTATGAGTGAAGAAGCAGCTCCAGCATCAATGAAAGCAATAACTCGAGTTGGTTTATCCCATTTGGATGAATAGACCTTGAGTTCTACTTGAGGAACTATTGCGAGAGTGTTGATCTCCTCTCGGGCTTCGATCACTGGTTCTAAAATTTGGTATTGATCACTACCTTGATCTTCATAGATATCAAGAGAGAATAAAGTTTCTTCATTAGGTTCATCATCTACAGAGAATATGGATTCAAGGTCCTCCTCCTTTCCAAAATGTATGCCAGTATAATCTTCGATTTCTTCAAGGAGTTTGACAGATCTTCTTGATTGTGGTCAATTTTTTACGAAGTGTCCAATCTTATGGAAAATAAAGCATATGTTTTTCTTGTGAAAATTTCCAAGCCTTCTGCTCCTAAAATACTTTGTGCGTCTTTTGGTCCTTGAATTTTCGTCTGGAATTCTTGGCCATTTGAACCTCTAAATTCTCTCCTTCATCTATATGTGCGGCAGGAACATCTTGATCCGGTGAACAGATCAGATTTGCGGCAGGCTTTGTCAAGCGCTGGATTATGATGGATAATTTGCTTTAGAGCTGAGCGCTTTGTAGAAATATCATTCAATGCAAGAAAAATAGCTTGCCTGATGTAACCGATTTGTGGGATTGTTATGGACCAAAAATTTTCTTCAATGATGGTCTTGGTTCGGCTTGCTAACAACTTTGGAAGAGAAGAGACAAAGGCTTGATTCAGATTAATGTCTCTGCAAATTTCAAAGTATGTCTTCGCCAATTTTTGGAAAGGTCAATGTCGTTTCTGTCGAATGACACACACTTCATTTCAAAGAGTTGTCTTCGCATTTTCTCCTGTATTTGGCCAGTATCTCCATAGAAAACTTCATGAATCCAGATGTTGAAGGAAAAATCTTGGGAAGAATAAAAGGTATTTTTGTCTTTAATTTCAAGTGAGTTCTACCAGTCGCTGAGAATTCCTGAGAACCGTGAAGTGAGTTCTGACAGGATGATATTCTTCTCTCGTTCTAGCAAAGTTTTGGTAACCATCCAAGTGTAGACGTTTTGGATCCTTTGAGGCCATTTAGAAATCTTGATGTCATCTAAGGTGAAAGTGTGGAAACCAGTTCCAACTGGTTTTGTCGCTATGCGCTCATGTCTTCTTTCTGGGATTGACGCATCTGTCATCCCTTCTTGTTCCTCATCTACTTCAGATACTTCTGGGTCTCTTGGATTATTCACAAATATTGGGGGATTGTCTTCTTCGGAAGAGTTCGTTATGGATTCATTGCTTGACTGAGAGCTATCTTCTGTTGATTCATCGTCTGATGAATTCAGAGATTCCGACGATGGAGTATCCTCTTCTTGTTTGTATCTTGGCTAAGACACATTGAGTTCTGGAGTCATCTGGTAAAAAATCATCAAATTTTCAAGGTTGGACCCGTTTGAACTTTCTCCTTGGTCTCGCTTTTTCTTTATTTATTTTTGTGCTGCAAGGACATCTTTCTTTCCCAAACCATTTCTGCGATATCAAAATCATTTTCTTCTTTAAAGGGTTGTGTGAAAGAGATTGGATTTTTTGAGGTAGATAGAAAAGCAGAAAAGGTGAAGTCTAATTTAGGTGGGGAATATGCTTGTGGAGACATAGGGAAGAAGGTAGGTTTTGAGGAGTTGACTTGGGTTTTTGGTGGCTCAAAGTGTTCATTTTTCAGGTGTTGAATTTTTTCGTTGATGAAATCGATTCCTTTTGTTGTTGTTGGAAGAATTGGAAAAGTGAAGTTCCTGTCGGACAAATATCGTATTGTAAATTCGCCAATATTAGTTCCAAGGCTTTGATTAGTCCGTCATGGTGAGATGATGTCTGCTCCATCTTTTGCTCAATTTTTTCCACCTTGCTCATCATTTTGTTTTGCGTATGGGACACGTTCTTTATGGTGTTGCCAATGTTGTTCAACACCTTGTTTTGGCAGATGGAGTTTTCTAATTGCCAGTTCATTGCTGCTTCGATGTCACTTGTTGCATGTTTTTCTCAAGTCGGTAGCACTATGTTTTTCTTTGGAATTTTTGGAGCATGGCTTATACCTTCTTTTTCAAAAGGTTGAAGTGAAGGAATCTATGGTAAGACTGGAGCTTGAAGGACTTATCATGAATATATGTGGTTGTGGGGGATTTGTGGTCTTTAGAGTTGGTGAAGTTTTAGGTTCAGGTGGCTTTTTGGATTCTGGGGTATGGGCTGATGGTGATGGTGATGGTGATTTGGGTATGGTTTCACTATCCTCCTAGCTTGGAGTGAATTTTTGTGGTAATTTTGGCCATTCTTGGGGTTTGTAACTAACAAGAAATTCATATTTACGTGGTCGGCTTAATGAGCCTATTGAAGGATGTTTATTTTCCTATTTGGATCGAAATTGTTTTTCAGTTTTCCCTTTTTTCTTGGATTTTGGTTTGGTTTGATTTAGGACGACCTTTTTATAATATTCACCAATTGGATCTTCCAAACAGTCTTGAGAATCACAATCAAGATCTCAAGGGCAGTGTCCCGTAAAGGGGCATTTGAACCACCAAGTTCTTTTTCCTTCTTTATAAATTTTTGACGCCAATCATGTTCTTCCATGATGCTTTGTATATTCCAAAAGAACTCTCCATTCGGTTCAAGATATGTATATGTTGTATCATTGGGTTGAATCATTTGGCAAGAGAAGATTATTTTTTTTAGTTTTTGAGATGGGAATGGTCAAAGCTTATGCAAATGGTTTTGTCATCTCTTTTGGTAAAAGTTGGTTTGCCAGATTGCAGAGATTCCTCCGATTCTCTTAACTTTTCATAATTTTTTATCCAGGAATCAGGAAGAATTTTGAAGAGTTCAGTTATGGAAATTTGATTGTAATATGGACATAACCACCTGTTAAAGAACTTCCAAAACATATTTTCCAAGCAGTATTACATGACTTGCTACTTTATCGCAGCTATAAAAATGCACGATCTTCATACTTGCACATATTCAACCTCTCGATACACTTTTCAACCATTTTGGCACACTACATATAATCAAATTAAGCATTAATCATCTGTACTTATTAAATCCCCTCACCTATCACAAGGGTACAACACAGTTATTCATTTCAATACAATTCCTCCATGCAAAACTGATCATTACACAATTAGAACACTTTGATACAAAATATCCATGCAAAATTAATTATTACTTCCATACTCACCTTACCATGAGAGCACAAAACTTCCATTACAAAAAAGGGCTGCACATTTTTCAAATAGTCACAACACACAATCTTGGTTGGCATAACTTGGAGAAACTACAACAATAAGGCACTTGGAAAGAGACGGGATGATTCTTACACCTTTTGGAACACAACATTAGTTCTCCTAGGGACAAGATTCGCATGATCCTATATGAACTTATTCAAATAGATAGGGGTATTTTATCTTCATCTCATATTCCCACGTGTCTTCCTCGACATGTTGGTATTGCCACAATACTTTAACTGAAGCAATCTCCTTATTTCGGAACTTTCGGACTTGTCTATCCAGAATAGAAACCGGAATCTCCTCATATGATAACTCTTCTGTAACCTCGATGTCTTCAACTGGCACAATTTTAGACGGATCACCCACAACTTTCCTCAACATGGATACATGAAAAACCAGGTGCACCAAGGACATTTCAGGGGGCAATTCCAACCTATACGCAACTTGACCGGTCTTTTGGGTGACTTGATAAGGCCCGATGTACCTAGGACTTAGTTTTCTCTTCTTACCAGAGGCATGACTCCCTTCATGGGGGACACCCTCAAGAATACCCAATCTCCTTCTTGAAACTTCAATTATCTTCGACGCACGTCCACATAGGATTTCTAGCGACTTTGTGAAGTCTTCATTCTCTACTGAATGACTCTTACCTTCTCCATGGCCTGATGCATGAGATCTCGACCTATTAATTATGCTTCATCAACCTCGAACCACCCGATCGGGGGCCTACACCTTCTTTCGTATAATGCTTCGAATGGGACCATCTGGATGCTACGTGGAAGTTGTTGTTATAAGAAAACTCTATAAGGGGACCATTGAATTCCAAGACACATGCCCGCAACATATCCTCGAGCGTCTGAATAGTCCGCTCTGCTTGGCCATCGATCTGCGGATGAAAAGCCGTGCTAAGATTAACTTGAGTACCCAAACCTTGCTGAAATTTCCTCCAGAAGTTAGCTGTAAACTGAGCTCCTCGGTCCAAAATTATAGAAAGTGGCGTACCATTAAGCCTCACTATCTCCTTGATATACAACCGAGCATATTATTCCGTAGTAACAGTTGACTTGACTGGCAAAAAGTGAGCTGATTTGGTGTGCCTATCCACAATTACCCAAATTGAGTCGAACTTGTGCTGCATACGAGGTAGTCCTATCACGAAGTCCATATTGATCATTTCCCACTTCCACATTGATACTTCTATAAGCTGAGTCAACTCTTCAGGCCGCTGATGCTCGGCCTTCACTTGCTGGCAATTCGGGCACTTAAGAGACGAAGTCTGCTACACTCTTCTTCAAAGCACTCCACCAATAGATATCCTTGAGATTGTGATACATATTTGTCGAGCCTGGGTGCATTGAGTACCTGGAATGATGAGCCTCTGTCATTACCCTCTCCCAAATATTATCCACATACGGGACACATAACCTGTCATGGCACCGTAGCACACCATCATTGCTACTGAGTGAAAATGCTAAAATTTTTTTACTTAGAGGTGCCTCCTTCAATTGTGCCAATGCTGGATCAACAAATTACTTTTCTTTAACCTCTGCCACGAGCAACGATTCTGCTGTATTATGCACCATAAGTTCGTCCTCATTCGGGACCGAGATACAAACCCCAAGGCTGGCCAACTGATGTACCTCCCGAGCTAGGAACCTCTGATCCACTCTCAAGTGAGCCAAGCTACCCATGGATTTTTGATTGAGGGCGTCGGCCACCACATTCACCTTCCTTGGATGGGAAAAGATGTCCATATCATAATCCTTATGCAATTCTAACCACCGCCGCTACCTCAAATTCAGCTCTTTTTGCTTGAACAAATATTGAAGACTCTTGTGATCTGAAAACACATCTACATGAACCCCATAAAGATAATGCCGCCATATTTTCAAGGTGAACACAACTGCTGCAAGCTCCAAAGTCATGCATCGGATAATTCTTCTCGTGATTCTTGAGTTTCCTGGAAGCATATGCTATGACCTTCCCGTTCTGCATCAGAACACTCCCTAAACAAACCCCGGAGGAATCACAATAAACCACAAACCCCTATGTGCCTTCTGTCAAGGCCAATACTGGTGACGAAGTCAACCTTGTCTTCAATTCTTGAAAACATTTCTCACAAGCATCTGATCACTGGAACTTGGCTAATTTTTGCGTCAATTTGGTCAAAGGAGAGGCTAGGGTGGAGAATCCCTCTACAAACCTCCGATAATACCAGGCTTACTGCAAAAATCTACGGATCTCCGTCGGTGTCGTGGGCTCCTGAACGCAGTCTTAGGAATATCTTGCTCCCTGATCTTTAATTGGTGGTACCCGGACCGCAAATCAATTTTGGAGAAGAACCTTGCACCTTGCAATTGATCGACAAATCATCTATCCGAGGCAAAGGGTACTTATATTTGATGGTGACTTTATTAAGCTGCCGATAATCGATACACATCCGAAGCGACCCATCCTTCTTTCTGACAAAAAGAGCTGGAGCACCCCATGGCGACACACTTTGCCGGATAAACTCCTTCTCTAATAGATCCTTCAACTGCTCTTTTAAATTTCGCAACTCTATTGGAGCCATTCAGTACGATGGAATAGATATTGTCTGAGTATTTGGCAATACATCAATCCCGAAATCGATATTCTTTATCTGGCAGAATTCTTGGAAGCTCATATGGAAATACCTCAAGAAACTCATTCACAACTGGCACGGACTCGGGGCAGGTACCTTTGGAGTAGTGTCCTCCACCTGGACTAAATGATAGATACACCCCTTCTTGATCATCTTCGAAGCCTTGAGGAAGGAAATGAACCTACCCTTTGGCACAACACCATTCCCTTTCCATTCAACAATCGGCTCATTAGGGAACTCGAGCCTCATGACTCTCGTCCGACAATCAAGTTAAGAAAAGCACGAATAGAGCCAATCCATCTCCATGATTACATCAAAATCCACCATCCCAAGATCGATAAGGCCAGCCGTGGTAATACGACAACCTACCATAACAACACAAATCCTATGGACCCGTGCGGTTGTAACAGAATCACCAACTGGAGTCGATACAGAGAATGGCTCAAGAAGCTGCTCGGGTTCAATCCAAAAACTCGAAGCAACAATTGGGGTGACATAGGACAAAGAAGACCCCGGATCAATAAGAGCATAACAATCAATGGTATGGACAGATAGGATACATGTGACAACATCTGGGGAAGCCTCAGCACTCTGATGCCCACTCAATGCATAAAACCTTCTAGGTCCACCCCTACCACGAGCTCCACCTCTGGCTGCACCACGCCCTCTGGGGCTGGAGAGCGCACTGATTACATAGAAACTGATGAACCGAATAGCTGAGAAAGTCCCCTACCTGTGCTCTGTTTGGGCGCACGACAGTCTCGTTGTATGTGACCTCTCACCCCAAAATTGTAACACAATCGATCATCCAAGTAACACGCCTCTATATGAAATCTCCCACACTTGGGACATATACCTCCTTGCTGCCGAGGTCTCTAACCTAAATGACTGAACTGGCGGGACCTCCTGCTGTCTGAACCCGGCCCCGAAGGGCTACTCTACTAGAAACGGTGCACGAATGGCGGTGCACTAGCTGAGGACTGAGCATAAGACTGAGATGGTCCTGATGACCCTTTCCCTGGAGCTGACCTCCTTGAGTGACCCATAGACCGGGCCATACTGATACTCTCCTTGTATGCCCGAATATTCATCTTCCTGGCCTCTGTGGCCTAAGCAAAACCCACGATCTTCCCATAGTTCATGTCTGAATGCAAAGCCACTGTAGCATCCTCATTTACCACCAACAGACTGAGACCCTGAACGAATCATCGAACTCTAGCCTCCATAGTCGACACCAACTGAGGAGCATACTTGGACAACTTCACGAACACCATATGATACTCCCAAACACTCATACTACCCTGCTTCAGAACCTCAAACTCGGTGGCACGGGCTGCCATGGTCTCGGTAGGCAAGAAATGGTCCATGAAGGCTTCGACGAACTCATCCCATCTAGCTGGAGGTCTCCCCTCCTCACGGGAATCTTCCCACATCTCTAACCACGAACGCGCAGCTCCGTTCAACCTATATGAAGCCAATTCTACCCCTTCTATCTCTGTAGCCTTCATCACTCGAAGGGTCTTGTACATCTCTCAAGGAATTCTTGCGGATCGGCCTTTTGGTCTGTGCTAGAGAACTCTGGAGGGGACAATCGCAGAAACTGGTGAACTCTGGAGCTGGAGGAATATCCCTGTTCGCTGGAGGACACATGGGCACCATGAGATCTCTGGTCCTGGGCGCCACTAATTAGGTCAACATACGGATAGATCTCCTAAGGTCTCCATCAGAAATCCTGGGATCTGAAGCTGGAGCAACATCATGATTAGGAGCATTGGCAGAAGGGATAGTAGCACCCTCGGCCACCGCTGGAACACGATTGCTTGGATCAGGAACGGATGGGCAGGCAAATTCAGAACTGGGGAATCAGTCTCACCCACGGCAGTTCACACATGATCCACAACCGCACTGGAAGTGGCATTCGCCCCTAGGCCGAGTCTAGCTTTCTTCTTGAGTGCCATTACTAAAAATTCGAAAGAAAGAACGAATTAGACACAACATCACTTCACCGCACGAACTTGGAATAACAAATAAGAGGGTAGTTTTTCCTAAATTCCTGTGTAGCCCCCAACTTATATATGTGGTTGACAATACACCGATAAGAAGGGCTCTGCTAGGCACGGCTCCGAGACATCCTAGGACTCCTTTAGAACCTTAGGCTCTGATACCAAGTTTTTCACGCCCCAAATCCGAGGGGCATGACCGACACTCTACCGGGTATCCCCAGTCGAGTGGACCTGGGTGCCTTTCCTATTTCCCACGCGTTACCCCACTTCATTCTTTGTTAATTCGCCAAAAGATACCAGATTTTCAATTGAAAGAACATTTGATTTCTCTTTTATAAACACACATTATGAATAACAGGGAACATCTTTTACAAAACATACCTTATGATTAACAGGGGATGTGGTGTACAACGCCCAAGCCATACACCCCTATACATAAGTTCTAACCGATATACCACTGTCTACGGCGCCTCTAAGAGAAAGATAATACAACACTTGCCAGCGACAAGGCCCCGGCTATACCTTTACAAAAGGACACAAGACTCCAAAATACAACAACATGGGTTTCATGAGCCATACAAGGCCACGGAAGGAAAGGTGCTCACCAAACAGGAATACCGCCGTTAGAGAGGAGGAGGAGCTACAAATGGTGGACTGGAGTGCCCCCCATGGATCTAGCAAAAATCATAACACGAATATAGCTCCCCCGGCAAAAGGGGCATCAGTACATTTGAATTGTACTGGCATGTATGAACAAACTCTTTCCCAAGTAAACTCAAGCCAAATTTGCATATAAAAGTATAGAACCGAACAACAATAGTACAAGTATAATCATGGAGCAACAACCAAACATTTCACAACGAATGATTCAATTAGTCAAACAAAGGGGCAATTAGTGCCCCACAAGTTACAAACTCTTCTGCTGTCTCCTTTCACAATTCCACATTTATCATTTCATGATTCATATTCATATCAATAGTGATATTGGATCACATTTTCCACCCTTATTGGCCAGTCCACTCTTATTACCTTGGCCACTCTTATCACCCCAACCCACACCTTATTTCACCATGTTGCGGCGGACAACCCAACCCCACCTGACAGTTTCAGTTCACAATCAACATACAACACAACAACAAATACTAGAAATAAACAATGGCACATTATTAATATGGATCCACAACAAGGATGATGTAATTCCACAACTAGAAACAATAATTTCCTCATGTTCATCAAATTGGTACACAATTTGGGTTACAACAATAGTTGTTCACAACTAATCACGCACGTTGTTCCACATTATGTCCATTTCAACTGTGCCATATTATTTCCATTTCCATTGTTCCACCTTATTTCCATTTCCAAACTCTTTCAATTACAAGTTCCACAACTTCCATCACAAGGTGCCACACAATATATACAACACAAAAGCTTCACAATGATTCCCACATGAATATAACCTATCAACAATTTCAGAACTAGCACGGGGCGATTTCACAAGGATCACAGTTAGCCACACATACTTGGAGTTGATTATTCCCTTTTAAACCTTTAGTCCAATTCGCTAAGTAATCAAGAAGTCAATCTAGTTCATGAGCAACACTTAAGTTTTAGAAATTTAACTCATAGTTACTACCCAATTCCTGTTTACAAGATTTTTGGGTTTTGAAGACATGCATGAAGGTTTTATTAAGAAACTTCTAAGCAAGTGTATGGGGTTCCCCTCCCAAGCTTAATTTTGAAATTTGGGGGGAAATGGGTTAGGGATTTTACCTGAGATCAATAGAGAAGACAATGCACCAAGAATTTTCCAAGTTCAAATGATTTTGAAAGACTAGATGATGAAGGATTCACTTTCTCTCTCAAGAACCCTCTCTCTCTCTCTCTTATTTTGATTAGAAGTGTATTAAAAATGAGGGAGAAGGTGTTTTAACAAAAGGTGAATCAGGTCTAGGCGAGCTCGATATGCAACGCAATGTGCGATCGCAGAACTAACATGCGGTCCGCATAATGGACCGCAGAAATGGCTCGAGTTTCAAACCTCTCGGGCTGGGAATGCGGTGAATATGCTTTCCGCATTTGAGTTGTGCGGTCGTAGAATGCACCGCAGAACCGACCTTTGAATTTTCTCAGCGAAAATATCAGATCACTCTGGGCTCCGCATATTGATTATGCGAACGCAGATTTGACCGCATTTTCTACATCAAAAATTGGTTGTTCTCTGATTCATTCTGCGGTAGGAATGCGGTCCGCATAGCTGATCTGTGACCGCATTCTGGACCTCATTTTAACAATTTTTTTGAAAAATTTCGATTTCAAATTTTTAAGTTCATAACAGTAAAAAGGATTTGATCCATGTATGTAGACTCGACTCTATGAGCTGCTAACATCCGAGCACTGGCCTTACAACAACAGATTTCTAAGGCAAATCTTGATATTACCTTTCTAACAGGCTGAAATGAAATATGCTCGTACTCAGTAATGACTCCAACGATCATCTCAACTACAACACGCCACTCTGGTGATATGACACCTCAACACCGGCCTAAGCCACATCGTGCTCAACAGAAGAACCAATAAGAAACGATCTGGACATTCTCAAATCATGACAACTGACTTAAACGAAAGAGTTGTACTTCTAATTCCTCCGTACGATCAGAACACACAACTGAGATCCCATATCACATCATAGGAATAGAGTACCTGAATCATCCTCGAAAGGTCATAACATCACGTGGCCTTGACATAACACGTGATTCTATCCAAACACTATTAGCCATGAAGCACGTCATGTCACCAGGCTCAACATGATCAGCATGCACAGATTAAGTCTGAAACTGCGCAATCATCACACTCACGATGAAGCAAGTATTATACACCGTTCAATACTGAAAGGACACAACCGATGCGGTATTCGCCGAGCAACACCCAATACAAATTTTCCTCATAAACCAGGAAACAAGGCATACAAAGTATCATATAGGAAAACTATTCTCCACATCACACTGGTGCGACACGCAACCCGGTCTAGATAACATACCCGTGGCGGCGTGCCACCCGATCCATATACCATACTCGTGGCGGCGAGCCACCCGATTCGCACATATATCTCACAAAAGAAGATGCACATCGAGTAAAATTTGCTCATTACTATAACGCATATAGCCTCATGCCCGACCGCAAGAAAGGCATCCGAAAAGTCCCTCAATACCGAAATTGAATCAATGGTAGTAACATCTGCACTGACATCCGCCACGAAGGCCCAATCAATAAGCAATGTTTTCCAGCCGTCCGCATGTCTTTGGAATATAACTACTCTGCTAGAACAATAATTCGATGCAGCTTGCCATGCAGCCGATGGCATTTCCTGACATAGCCCATAACATATTAGTCTAGACAATCTGACCCTGGAACAACCAGTCCGCCATCAAACATCATAACCCAATTTTAACATACCAAGCAAAGAAAGATCCACTCGGACCTCCAGTTTTCAACAACTTGTAGTCGATGTCAATACACACGACCCACAACAACCAATGGTCGAATCATGAGAACTTCTAGTCTCTAATACATATAACGCATGAATCAATATGCCTGATCCCACACTCGACCGTACAAATACATACACATATCAAGCGTCCATTCATACCACGAATGATATTCAAAATTTCCTGTGCCGCCAACAACTCAAATATCCGCAGTCGATCCAACAAGAAAATGTCGCAATACTACTGACGTATCATCAATTTACATCACCTTAATCATCTGAAGATCGATTCTTTACTCACCTGAAGCTGTCCGTGCTGCAAAAAAATTAATGATTTCCCATTATGAACTGAACCAAAACCTTGGACACGCAAATCTCAATTTTCCATATCGTAACACATAGACCATGCCACACTAGGATAATATGAGGACTTCCATATCCCTCATGTGCCGAAGACATCGACGCACCTAACTAGTTGAGAACTTTCATGACCCCATATAGGAGAAAAATTGTTACACACTCCATGCTTCGCATGCCAATATGGAATATACTCATCTTCAAATCACAGTAAAACACATCAAGAACTCTTTCTACCAATTCCATTGCACAAGCTAAACTGCCAGGACTGAATCTTTCTACCCAAACAAAGTTAAGCAAACTTCCTACACTTAAAGCTTTGCTGCACAATACGCGTGAGGCTCCTTACCTCGAAAACATACAATAATTAATCATATCCTTACCATACCGATTCAGTTTATTATAAAGCTAATCCATTTATCTAATTTCTTCCTGATTCATCATCAATTTGATATCTTCCCTTGATTGTAGCCCCGCAATACCTCCATTCAGGTTACAACATGAGAATCCTATGTAAGAGCACACTATCTAAGACCCATATGCCACTGAATACCCTCTCGAACGCTTCCTAGAAATACAATATTCCAGAATGCTTTACCTTGAAGAACTTCCTGCGAATCTCAATTCGTTACCATTACCTTCCAAATACGGTTACATAGTATACCTTGATTAACATAAAATACCACAAGTCTTAATCTTTTCTAATGAAAACACAATCTCTAGCCACATACACAAACTTAAGAAACCTGATTGCTACATGCAAAATCTTGAACATAGTAAAACCATTCTCGAGATTCGTTCACTCTTATTCAGCTGCAATTCACCCGCTCTACACGAACGGAAACACTCGTGCCTCATTAGCACGTTGACACCGCAAAATATGATTTCATACAGATAAAAATAACCATTTTCCTTCTTTATGCACCAAGCATTCATTGTCAACATCAGCTCAAAACATCCTAGTATTTCATCACATCTACGAAGCACCATATATCCCTTATCAAAATTTCACTTCACACGCACCATTCTCGGCTCAATTTCTACGACCAGACCTGATCCGCCAACATACCTTGAAACAGAACCAATCATAGCATACAATAGTGCAATCAGCTAATCCATAGCAACCTCCACAACTTGGCTCGAAGCCATACACCAGGACATGCTCCATAATCCTAATACTTTTACTCTAACGAAATCACATCATTATAGAGAGAATTAAACTCAAGTCATTTACAATTTTGTGATTACAGAGATCATCTAGCACTAACATTCCCTGAAACCTCACATTCATTTCCACATCAACTGAGTCCACTTTCTTAAGCGTCCCAATACTTCAAAATACAACACATACCTTCAACCATCATATACGTAATACACATCAATTTAATCTTTCTGAGTCTATACTCATACTGCCACTTGGAATGCACTTTACTTGACAACTAAGAGACATGAAATATTCTTCACGCGCCCATAACTCGGACCACACATAAAAGCACAATAGAAGTCGAACACTCGACAACTCATCTATTATTCAGCAGACTCTTTCTTCACTACCAAGATCACATAGATACACCCCACGATACCAACATACTCATCACATGAATATCCAGCCGCTATTCCATTTATTAATAGCAACACTAAACATATAAGTTAGAAATACTTGCTCACACAATCAGCACCTTGGTGCTCAAATCATAGGCAAATATCCAACCTCGAGTTCTCTAGACTGGCCAAACATGAACTTACGGAGAATACCTCTCGCCCCTCGATCGGGGAATCACAAGACATCTAGGCACATATACTACTGAGCGGTCGTGTGCGCATACAGACGTGTGGACGGAATTTCAAGAGTTATCTCAAACTGAATCAAGTACGCACGATAAGAATTCCAAGAATGAGAAGTTTTCTGCAGTCTCTCGAGGATAAATACAGATATCTCTGTACTGATCCGCGAGACTCTACTAACCCTGCTCATGACTCGTGAGACCTAGTAACCTAGGCTCTGATACCAAATTGTCACGACCCAATTTCCAAATCCAGTCGTGAAGGAACCTCTCGTGAAGACAAGGCTATCCAGACCATTTCAAATACACAACTTAAAGAAATTAATCAGTTATAACATATCGAATCTAAATTTATGACATTAATTAATATGAATACCAATACAGCTCGACCGAGGTGTCACAAGTCACGAGCATCTAATAAGTAGGGAAACTACTACTGGACCAACAATATATATATAGATATATACAAGGTAAAACCGGAATACAAAGATAGAGTGTGGTGCTGCGAATGCTGGCAGGCACCCTGCTCAACTACCAGGATATGGCCTTCGATCCTGCTAATGATCCACTATCGGGTGAACAATACCTGCAACTGCACGCAAGGTGCAGGGAGTAAAGTGAGTACTTCCAACTTAGTGGTAATAAGAGAGAATATTTTCTGAGTGATAAGAAAACACGTATGAGCACACCAAACTGCAATAAAGATAGAGCAACCCATTTTGCAAAAACCGAAATACTGTGAAAATCCCTTTGGAAAATCCCAAGTTTTGTTCAAAAATCTCTTTTGAAAACATGCTTTCTCAACAATTTCAAGGAAATTATAACAAGTAGAAAATAATCAGAAAGTTGCCCCTCGGGCTCAATATCAACTAACAATATCCAATATCAGCCTCTGGGGCTCATTACTCCTTAACATATAAAACCAGGGTATCTGGTCAACAAGGCAAGTAACAACATGTATGTCAATGATATATGAGTGCTAAATGTCATGCCACGTAGTAAAAACAGAAGTAAATGCATGAATGCAATGCAACACACGTGAATACGCTGCGGCGTGCAGCCCGAGCCAACCATGCATATGATTTAACGTCGACGACGCTCACTATGGGGGTTCAGACTCCGGAGGGTCTCCTTCAGCCCAAGGGCAATATCATACAGTGCCAATACTTACCACTATTTCCATTACAATACACGGTGCCAATAGTTACGACCGTTTCCATTAAAATACACGATTCCAATAGTTACTACCATTTCCATTAAATAATATACAATCAACAAAATATAAAGATAATGATTATCGGCCCAAAATATTATTTAAGACCATTTGTATATGCAAAACATAGAATTATGGCTGCAAAAAAGTATTTAAAACCTTGGACTCAAACTAAATGATATGCAAATCACGCTAAAGCAGAAATATCAATCCCTAAAAGGATTCTACAAGTCGGCACAAAGCCCCAAACTTGGCATCAAGCCCAGATAACATCAATATAGGGTGCAAAGCAATCGTCAATATAGTATAATTTATCCCTCGGATTGGACCGAGTCACAATTTCCAATGGTTCTCTACCCCACACTCAGGTCCAGCGTGCAAGTCACCACAATACAGCACTAGGATGTGCAAATCCGGGGTTTCAAACTCCCAGGATATCATTTCCAAAAATACACACCTCGAACTGGCGAAATCTCAAGCTCGCAACGCCTCTGCCTCTCAAATCGGCCTCCACGCACGTCGAATCTACCCAAAACAGAGCGAATACATCACAATATGCAAATGGGGCAATACCCAATCGAAAACAATCGAATTATAGCAAGAACCTCGAAACTAGCAAAACCCAAGCCCCGGGCGCACTTCTCGAAAAAATACAAAACTGACATTTCTGGAATCCTCGTCTCGCCACGAGTTCATACATACCAAGAACTCCTAAATCCGAGTTCAAATGACCTATTATATTCCAATTTGAAATATCAAAACTCAAGCCGTAGCTTTAGCCCCTTTTTAATGAATTTCAATCAATTTGCATGCTAATTCTATCATAATCTTGAATAATTAGGCCAAGGAACTTACCTCTAATCATTCCTCCTTGCATCCCTCTTCAAAATCTCCCAACAACTCTCAAAGCTCGGTCAATAATGGAGGAAAATGCATAACCCTTGCGGATGAAATGTTCCAATTAAACCCTTCTGCCCAGACCGCTTTACGCTTCAGTAGTCCTCTTACCACCTACGCGACTTCCGATTACATGTCCCTTTGACCGCTTCAGTGGTCTGACTTGAATCTTCAATGACCGCTTCTGTGGTCTTTGACCGCTTCTGTGGTCTTTGACCGCTTCCGCATTCCAAATTTCACTTTTGCAGTTCCAGCCGTTTGCCCTTGGCCGCTTCTGCGGCTCATCAACCGCTTTTTTGGACACTGCCTAAGTGGTCCATCATCCGCAAATGCGGAAATACCAGAAGACATAATCCCAAATATGAAGCAAACTCAAAATATTCTCGTTTAACCATCCGGAATCACCTCGACGCCCCCGGGACCTCAACCAAAAGCAACCACATGACCTATTATTTTATTCAAACTTGTTCGAGCCATAAGAACACTATCTTTAACCTAATAAATCACCAAATTCCTCGAATTCAAGCCTAAATTTCATAAGAACTTCTGAAATGCACATTCGATAAAAAACCCAACCAAATGACGTCTGAATGACCTGAAAATTTGAAGACATATCCAAATCACCTAACAAAGCTACTGCAACTCTCGTAGTTCCATTCCGACCATCGGATCAAAATCTCATCTATCAACCAAAATTCGCAAAAATTCAAACTTCACCAATTCAAGCCTAATTCTACACCGGACCTCCAAATTCAATTCTGATTTCACTCCCTAGTCATAAATAACCACCCGAAACTAGCCGAATCATTGGAAATCTTTTCCAAGCCCTATAACTCATATGTCAACTTTCGTTGACGTTTTCCAAAACAAGTTTTCTTCTACGAGGCCATGTACCTTATTTTAAACCAAAACCAATTTAATTACACCTGATCGATTCTAATACTAATATTGAAACACGAAGCAACACAATAAGGGGGGAAACGGAGCAGCAACACATAGGACAATAGGTCGGGTCGTCGCAAGAGGATACTTCTTGTTCATCGGTTAGGATATCTACTTCGTATAGGTAATCATATTTTTTGGACATAGTTTTGTATAGAGTAGGAGACATATTCATTTTTACTAGGGAAGAGGATGATGGAAATGACTCAGACATATTTATCAAACTGTTCCTCCCTCCGAAAGGATGGGCTGGCTTTGATACCATAGTATAAAGAATAGAGTAAGAGACTCCAAGAAAGCAAACAATACCATAGATACGAAAGTTTCCCTATAGAAAGGGTCGGCTTCAACAACCCATAAGGGATGACTTGCCAAGCTACACAAACAGTTAATTTGTTTATAGTCGCAAAAGTTTTCCTACAAAAGGGGATGGCTTCAGCAACCCATAAGGGACGGCTTGCCAAGTTGCACAACTCAGAAAACTTTTGTACTATAACCAACGATAGCTGTTTATAACTCAGAAAACTTTTGTACTACAGTAAGTTAACATTGATAGAATATTCTTACTCTATTTTTCATACATGGACCGGCCTTTTAATCCATTAGAAAGAAATAACAAGAGAGAAACTTCGAAAGCACTCATATTTAATATATCACAAAAGGTTTACAAAGGTTACCAGATGATCCTACCACTACTACAAGGCTTCCTTTATATAGGGCTAGGAGGTTATTATTAGACAAACTTTCAAGATAAAATAAACCTATCCTACATGGCAAACGCATCTACATGTGTGTCCTTCTTGCCATGTGAAGGACTTTAGGCAAACCAACTAAAAAACACCTAAAAATATGTGAAGGTGGTGAAATATACATGGTGTAGCATGTGAAAGCATGAGGTAGCATGTGACGCCATATGAAAATATCGTGATGCATATGACGAAGCATATGGAGGCATGTGGAAACATGTGAAAACAAGTGAAAACAAGTGAAAGTGGGGCCCGGATGATATGGAAAGATGTGGGAATTTGTCTTCGAATGTGTAGGATATTTTAAGGGTTTTTTTGGTAGGCAACGTAGGATTATGGTGGGATTATCAGGGATTTAGCTTATTAATTCTAGGGTTGTCTTCTTGGCATCTTTTCAGTGACCTTGTGTAGTAATGCCTTGAGCTGGATGGTCCTTCTCCACTGTGTTCTTTCTCTTTTGGACTGAGAGATGTGATCCGCAACTTTAATCTGGAAATGTCATGAGTGATCTTTTCTCGGATGACTTCATATGGAGTTTGATATTCTTTTGCTGCTTCCCGGACTCATTCCCAGTTAGGATGAGTGTTGGTGTAATTCCAGCTTGCCCAATCTTTTGGCCATATCTCTTTCGGGATGCACCTATTTTGCTAAAAAAGGATTCTTTGTGCCTCGCTATATTCTTCCTCCATTAATAAAATTGACACCGGAAATTTCCACCATAATGATGACTCTGCTTGTGCCTGGACTTTTCCATTGATGATCTTTACTAGACTATTGAACATGAATGCCTTTGTTGTGTAGGAATTGCTGAAGCATTTCATCCAGTTTCTTCTAGGTTTGAACCATTATTAAAATACATTAAGGGATGGTGCAATGGTATCAAAATCCTTGAAGCCGTTGCATTTGAATTCCATGAAAATATAATATTGATGGCATAGGTACCAGAAAAACCATAATAATTCTTGTGGAAAATCCTTCACTTGAGCGATGAATATGTGGCGGAACGGATATTATGGATTGACCCCATAAGGCTCTCCATATTACCGGAAAACATGGAGCTCGTTATAAGTTCTTCTTTCCATAATAATTTATGGATCAAAAGGATCCATGAGATTGAACAACTCCGGTAGGTGATCCGTTGGCTTAAGTGAACTCGTTCCTAATGCATTTGAAAACATGAAGATAAGGCTGATTAGCTTCTGCTTTGTCTTCAATTTAGCAGGGGAAAATCTCTTTGAAAATTCTTCTGGTCTAGATTGAAAATGTGCGAGAATATTATCCTTTCCTTTTAGGTGCTTGACTTGAAATTTGTATGGAGAAAACCATTGAGCCAATCTAAGAATATGAGGATTGGGTATAATTTTTGAATTTATCTGGATCATCTTTGGGAAGGCCTTCATATCCATTTCTATTAGAAATTCTATATGGATCATGAAGAAATTGAATTTCTTGATTCCATTTCCTACTGCAAGAATTTCCTTGAAAGTGGAGTGATTATGTTGCTCGGCATCTTTAAACTTTCCACTGGCATATCTGCATATTTTCCTCTGGACTTCTTTTTCTTAAAATAAAATAGCACTCCAATAGTCATTGCTGGCATCAGTTTGCAATATTTTTTTTCCATCTAATGGGATGTAGAGACACTTGACATATTTTTATATTTCCTTTATTTTTCTAACTGCTTCATCCCGTTCTTATCCCCATGGTGGAGCCTTTTTCTTGAACATTTTTGTGAGTGGTGAAATCTCTTACATAATTTATTACACCCAAGAACTGTTGGATTTGCTTTATTTTGAGATTGATATCTGGAAACCTGAGCAATTCGTGATATATATGTGGTCCTGGACTTTATTCCCCTTGGGCAAAATGCATTCCGAGAAAATCAATCTACTTTTGAGCAAGAACCATCTTTTTTGCCGAAAGCATGATTCCCTACTGTGTTACTAATGCCTCAAATTGACGAAGCAAGTTGACATGTTCCTGCAATGTATTACTAAATAGCAGGATATCATCAATGTAAACTAAGAAGGTATGGAGGATGGGTTGGAAGATTTTTATCATGGCTTTTTGGAAGAAAGAGGGTGAAGTTTTCAACCCGAAGGCCATGACTTTCCATTGGAAGTGATGGTCGGGGCTGCAAAATCCTGTTTTGGGTCTTTCTTCAGGGTGGATTCCCAATTGCCAAAACTCGGATTTTAAATCAAACTTGGAAAAATTTTTGGCCTTGGCTAATTGGGAGAGAAGGGTAAGTTTACTTGGGATAGGGAACTTATCATCTTGGAGAATGGTTAAGTGGCTGGTAATTGATGACTAACCTGAGTTTTCCTCTTGTCTGTTTAGCTCTTTGTTGATATATAATGCTTCGCATGCCCATTGTGAGTCTGATGGCTCTATCAGATCAAATTCCCAAAGTTCTTCACTTCTTTCTTTGCAAGCTGAAGATGATCTGGACTCATTGCTGAATGATTGGCCTTTGTTGGATAGATATTTTCATTCTTGTTGAAGGGGAGCTTGATAAAAAACTCTTTGTTTTTCCATAACGGGCGTTTCCCTTTCTTCTTGAAATTCTTTTAGTATTCAACACATGAATGTTCAATGAGATTTTGCTCAATCTCTTTGATTTGTTCATCATTGATGATTTGGAATAGCCTTGGAATCTTAGAATAAGGGCTGAACTTCTTTTTAAAAGATATCCCGTTACCCCGATCTGAAGTTGATCTCTAAGTTATAAGTAAATTTCGAACCCAATAATAAGATCCTTACCTAGTACATCAGATCCTAGCAACTTGGTTCTGTACTTCAATCCTGGAAAGAACTCACTAGTGATCTAGTGCTTTGTAACGACAGTTATGGTAAAAATTGCATTTGATGCAGTGTGGAAATCCTTAATATGCGGCACCCATCAATCTTCAGGGAGAACAATAGAATTTGTGAGTGCAGAAGCAGCTCCGGTATCGATGAAAGCAATAACTCGAGTTGGTTTTGTAAGGTCCCGTAAACAATTTTGTCTCAGAACTTAGTAAACCGTTGTCTCTACTCTTATTATGTGTTATTAAATTGTGGATTTGTTCAGACCCTTGGTAGTGATTTAAGCCTTTAAAATTTGAAAGAATTAACTTTTCCAGAAAAACGTCAAAATGCGGTCCAGAATGCGGTTGCAGATAAGCTATGCGGACCGCATTCCTACCGCACAATGAAGCTAAGAGCAACCAAATTTTGATGTTAAAAATGCGGTCAAATCTGCGATCGCATAATCAATATGCGGACTGCATTCCTACCGCATAATGAATCAGAGAGCAACCAAATTTTTATGTTGAAAATGAGGTCAAATCTACGATCGCATAATCAATATGCGGACCGCGATTGATCGCATACTGCCCTTGAAGAAATTCAAAGTTCAGTTTTGCGGTGAATTCTGCGACCGCAGAATGCTAATGCAGACCGCATAGTCACCACATTCCTAACCCGAGAGGTTTGGAACTTGATCCATTTCTTCTGTCCATTCTGAGGACCGCATGTCAGTTCTGCAATTGTAGATGGGCGTCGCAGATCGTGTTCGCTCAAGTATTTTCTAAAATTATAAGCCCGACCCCTCTTTTAATAATATACCCCATCTCTCATTTTTAACCCATTTTCTGAACAAAATAAGAGAGAGGAAAAAAGGGTCCTAGAGAGAGAAAGCTATTTCTTCAGCAATTGATCTTTAAAAAATCATCAAAGCCTGGAAAATCTTGAGCATCTTCCTTCCCCTCTGATTTCAAGGTAAAATTCCTAACCATTTTCCCTAATTTTCCAACTCAGGTTTGGGGAGGGAGTTTCATACTTGATTTTGAAAATTCTTGTTAGAGATCCATGTGCATGTCTTCAAAACACAAAAATCTTGTAAAAAGGGAACTGGGTAGTAAATTGTGAATTCCTATTCTAAAGGTCTATGTATTAATCATTAACTAGATTGATCATTCTTTGTTGCTTGATGAATTGGAGTAGAGGTTAAAGAGGATATTCAATTCCAGGTATGTATGGTTGTGATCCTCGTGAAATCGCCTATGCTAGTTGTGAAATTGTTGATAGTTGACATTCATGTGAAAATCATTGTGAAGCCTTCGCGTTGTACAAATTGTGTGGTAGTACATTGTTGTGAATGTTGTGGAACAAATGAAAAATGGAAATGGAAACAATGTGGAACACTTGAAATGGAAATATTGTGGAATAATGCATGTGGTTAGTTGTGAAAAATTATTGCGATGATCTAAATTGTGTATCAACTTTGATTAAAATGAGGAAAATTGTTATTGCTTGTGGTGGGATGTTAATACCCTTGTTGTGAAATTATATTAACAAAGTGCCATGGTTGATTTTTTGTACTTGTTGTTGTGCTGTTTGTTGTTGTGAATTGAAAACTGTCAGGCGGGGTCGGGTTGCGTTCCGCAACACGGTGAAATAAGGTGTGGGTTGGGGTGATAAGGGTGGCCGAGGTATTAAGGGTGGACGAGGCAATAAGGGTGGAAATGTAATCCAGTATCACTAATGATATGAATATGAACCATGAAATGATAAATGTGAAAATGTGAAACGAGACAGCAGGAGAGTTTGTAACATGTGGGGTTGCCCATTTGTATGACTACGTGAATAATTGTTGTGAAATATTTGGTTTTTTACTTGTACTATTGTTGTTCAGTTCTATACTTGCTCGTGAAATTTGTCTTGAGTTTACGTGGGACAGAGTTAGTTCATACATGCCAGCACAATTCAAGTGTACTGACGTCCCTTTTGTCGGGGGCGCTACATTTGTGTTATGATTGTAGGTGGATCTGTGGCAGGCACTCCAGTCCACCGTTCGTATCTCCTCGTCCTCCTCTCTATCGGCAGTATTCGTGTTTTGTGAGCCCCTTTCCTTCTTGGGCCATGTGTGGCCTACGCCACTCCTGTTGTTGTATTTTGGAGTTTGTATCTTTGGGTAAAGGTATAGCCGGGGCCTTGTTGCCGGCAAGTGTTGTACTATCATTCTCGTAGACGCTCTGTAGATAGTGGTATGTGAGTCAGGACTTATGTATTAAAGTGTATATTCTGGCGCTGTAAACTTGTCTACTACGTTCCTTGATAATCAAATATATGTTTTGTAAAAGGTGTCCCCTGTTAATAATAATGTGTTGTTATAAAAGAGAAATCCTACATTCTTTTAATTGAAATTTAGTATCATTTGTTACACTATCATTGAATAATGTGGGGTAACATGTGGGGAATAGGAAAGGCACCCAGGTCCACTCGATTAGGGATACCCGGTTGAGTGCCGGTCATGCCCACAGATTTGGGGCGTGACAGGTTTATCCCATTTGGATGAATAGACCTTGATTTCTACTTGAGGATCTACTGAGAGAGCGTTGATCTCCTCTCGAGCATCGATCACTGGTTCTGAAATTTGGTATTACTCACTGCCTTGATCTTCATAGAATCATGAGAGGATAAATTTTTCTTCATTAGGTTCATCATCTAGAGAGAATATGGATTCAAGGTCCTCCTCCTTTCCATGGTGTATGCAAGTGTAATCTTATATTTCTTCAAGGAGTTTGACAGATCTTCTTGATTGTGGATAATTTTTGGCGAAGTGTCCAATCTTATGGCAAATAAAGCATCTGTTCTTCTTGTGAAAATTTCTGGGCCTTCTGCGCCTAAAATACTTTGTGTGTCTCTTGGACCTTGATTTTTCGTCTGGAATTGTTGGTCATTTGAACTTCCTAAATTCTCTCCTTCGTCTGGATGTGCGACAGGAACATCTTGATCCGGTGATTAGATCAGATTTGCAGCAAGCTTTGTCAAGCGTTGGATAATGCTGGATAATTTGCTTTATGGCTGAGCACTTTGTACAAATATCATCCAATGCAACAAAAATAGCTTGCCTGATGTAACCAATTTGTGGGATTGTAATGGACTGAAACTTTTCTTCAATGATGATCATGGTTCGGCTTGCTAACAACTTTGGAAAAGAAAAGACAAAGGCTTGCTTCAGATTAATGTCTCCGCCAATTTTAAAGTACATCTTCGCCATTTTTTGGAAATTTCTTTCAATGTTGTTTCTGTCGAATGACACACACTTCATTTCAAATAGTTGTCTTTGCAGTTTCTCCTGTCTTTGGCCAGTATCTCCACAGAAAAGTAAGAAAAGTTTTTTTGCCTTTAATTGCGAGTGAGTTCCACCAGTCTCTGAGAGTTCCTAAGAACTGTGAAGTAAGTTCTGACAGGATGATAACCTTCTCTCATTCCACAAAAGTTTTGGTCACCATCCAAATGTAGATGTCTTGGATCTTTTGAGGCCATTTTGAAACCTTGATGTCATCTAAGGTGGAAGTTTGGAAACCAGTCCCAACTAGTTTTGACGCCATAGGCGCATATCTTCTTTCTGGAATTGGCACATCTGTCATCCCTTCTTTTTCCTCATCTACTTCAGATACTTCTAGGTCTCTTGGATTATTCACAAATATTGGGGGATTGTGCTCTTTGAAAGGGTTCATCATGGATTCATTGCTTCACTGAGAGCTATCTTCTTCTGGAATGTATCTTGGCTGAGACAGATAGAGTTCTGGAGCCTTCTGGTCAGAAATCATAAAATTTTCAGGAATGGACCCTTTTGAACTTTGTCCTTGGTCTCGCCTTTTCTTTGTTTGTTTTGGTGCTGCCAGGGCATCTTTCCTTTCCCAAACCATTTTGCAATATAAAAATCATGTTCTTCTTTTAAGGGTTGTTTGGAAGAGATTGTATTTTTCGAGGTAAATGGAAAAGCAGAAAAGGTGTAGTCTAATTATGTGGGGAATATGCTTGTGGACACAAAGGGAAGAAGTTATGTTTTGAGGAGTAGAATGGGGTTTTTTGTGGCTCAAAGTGTTCATTTATCAGGAGTTGAATTTGTTCTTTGATGGAATCGTTTCCTTTTTTTGTTGTTGGAAGAATTGGAAAAGTGAAGTTCCTGTCGAACAAATCTTGTATTGTAAATTTTCCAATCTTAGTTCCAAGGCTTGATTTAGTCCGTGATGGTGAGATGATGTCTGCTCCATCTTTTTCTCAATTGTTTCTACCTTGCTCATCATTTTGTTTTGTGGATGGGCCACGTTCTTTATGGTGTTGTCGATGTTGTTCAGCACCTTGTTTTGGCAGATGGAGTTTTCTTATTGCCAGTCCATTGTTGCTTCGATATCACTTGTTGGGTGTTTTTCTCCAGTCGGTACACTATGTTTTTCTTGGGAAATTTTTGAGCATGGTTTATACCCTCTTTTTCAAAAGGTTGAAGTGAAGGAAAATCTAGGGTATGGCTGGAGCATGAAGGACTTAGAATTAATATCTGTGGTTGTGGGGGATTTGTGGTCTTTTGAGTTGGTGAAGTTTTAGGTTCAGGTGGCTTTTTGGGTTCTGGGGTATGGGCTGATGGTGATGGTGATTTGGGTATGGTTTCACTATCCTCCCAGCTTAGAGTGAATTTTTTTGGTAATTTGTGCCATTCCTGGGGCTTGTAATTGACAAGAAATTCATATTTACCTGGACGGCTTAATGAGCCTATTAAAGGATCTTTATTATCATATTTGGCTCGAAATTATTTTTCAGTTTTCCCTTTTTTATTGAATTTTTGTTTGGTTTGACTTAGGGCGACCCTTTCATCATATTCACCATTTGGATCTTCCAAGCAGTCTTTACAATTGCAATCAAGATCCCAAGGGAAGTGTCACATAAAGGGGCATTTGAACCACAAAGTTCTTTTTCCTTCTTTGTCAAAATTTTGACACAAATCATGTTCTTCCATGATGCTTTGTATATTCCAAAAGAACTCTCCATCCGGTTCAGGATATGTATATGTTGTATTTTTTGGTTGAATCATTTGGCAAGAGAAGATGGTTTTATTTGTTTTTTTGAGATGGGAATGGTCAAAGCTTATGCATACGGTTTTGTCCTCTCTTTTCGTAAAAGTTGGTTCGCCAGATTGCAGAGTAAGAGACTATTCTTTATAATGTGGTATCATAGCCAGCCCATCCTTTCGGAGGGAGGAACAAATTGCTAAATATGTCTGAGTCATTTCCATCATCCTCTTCCCTGGCAAAAATGAATATGTCTCCTACTCTATACATAACTCTGTCCAAAAAATATGATTACCTATACGAAGTAGATGTCCTACCCGATGAATAAAAAGTATCCTCTACTGAACTACCCCTCATAAACCCCTACTCAGTTTTTGCCAAAATATCCTTTGCACCTTGGACCCCAATTCGTTCCTTAGTCGAACACAGACCAAAAGGAGTCGAAGAATATGTTGCTGCCTCAAAGCTTGACAAACATCCTATTCTTGCCACTAGAGAGGAACAATTTATCACCCTTCAAATCCAGACGAAGGAGATAATTCAGGAGGTTCAAATGGCCAAGAATTCCAGATGGAAAATCATGGTCCAAGAGATGCACAAAGTATTTTATGCATAGAAGGCCAGGAAATTTTCACAAGAAGAACACATGCTTTATTTGCCATAAGATTAGATACTTCGCAAAAAATTGTCCACAATCAAGAAGATCTGTCAAACTCCTTGAAGAAATTGAAGATTAGACTGCCATGCTGTAGGGCACCGTGAAAAGAGTGCTCAAATGTTAGTAGCTCATATAGTCGAGTCTACCTGCGTGGATCATATACTTTTAACTATTTTGCACTTAAAAATGTGAAATCGTGATTTACCCGAAAATTTTCGGTCCAGAATGCATTCGCATATCAGCTATGCGGACGACATTCCTACTGCAGAGCGAATAGGAGAGCAACCAATTTTTGACGTTTAGAATGCGATCAGATCTACGGTCGCATAATCAATATGCGGACCTCAGATTGATCGCATATGGTCCCTGAATAAATTCGAAGATCGGTTCTGCGACCACAGAATTCGAATGTGGACCGCACCCGCATTCCCAACCAGAGAGATTTGAAATTTTTGCCATTTTTGCGGTCCATTCTGCGGACCGCATGTCACTTCTGCAACCGCAGATTGCGTCGCAGATTGTGCTCGCCTGGTATTTTTCTAATATTTTGTAGCCGACCCACCTTTTATTAAAACACGTTCTCATTCATTTTTAACACATTTCTAATAAAATAAGATAGATGGAAAGAGGATTCTTGAGAGAGAAAGTAAGTTCTTCATCATCTAGTCTTTCAAAACCATTGGAGCTCGAACAATTCTTGGTGCATTGTGTTCTGTACTGATTTCTCAGGTAAAATCCCTAACCCATTTCCCATATATTTTAAAATTTAAGTTTGGGAGGGGAAACCCACACACTTTTTTTGAAATTCTTCATAAAACTCTCATGCATGCTCCTAAAACCCTAGAATCTAACTAAACAAGGAATTGGATAATAACTACGAGTTTAATTTCTAAAACCTATGTGTTGCTCATCAACTAGATTGACTTCTTGGTTTCTTGGTGCACTGACTAGAGGTTTAAAGGGGATAATCCACTCCAGGTATGTATGGCTAACAGTGATTTTTGTGAAATCGGCCTATGTTAGTTTGTGAAATTGTTTGATAATTGACATTCATGTGGGGATCATTGTGAAACTCTTGTGACGTATACCTGTGTGGTAACACTTTGTGGTGGAAGTTGAGGAACTCGTATTGAAAGAGTTGGGAAATGATGGAAATGGAAATTATGTGGAATAACGTGTATGATTGATTGTGAACAACTCTTGTGGTAACCCAAATTGTGTACAAAGTTGATGAAAATGAGAAAATTGTTGTTGCTAGTTGTGGAAATACATTATCCTTGTTGTGGTTCTATCATAACAATGTGTTATTGTTTCTTGTAATTGTTGTTGTGTTATATATTGTTGTGAACTGAAACTGTCAGGCAGGGTTGGGTTACGCGCCGCAACACGGTGAAATAAGGTGTGGGTTGGGGAGATATGGGTGGCCGAGGTAATAAGGGTGGAAAATGTGATCCAATATCACTACTGATATGAATACAAAGTAATGAAACGATCAATGTAGAATTGTGAAAGGAGAAAGTAGGACAGTTTGTAACCCGTGGGGCACTGATTGCCCCTTTGGTTATCTAATTGTATTATTTGCTATGAAACTTTTGGTTGTTTCTCCATGGTTGTACTATTGTTGTTCGATTTTATACTTGTATATGCAATTTAAAATAAGTTTACTTGGGACAGAGTTTGTCCATACATGCCAGTACAATTTAAATGTACTGATGTCCCTTTTGCTGGGGTGCTACATTCATGTTATGGTTGTAGGTGGATCCGTGGCAGGCACTCCAGTCCATCGTCCGTAGATACTCTTCCCTTCTATCAGCTGTGTACATATTGGTGAGCCTCTTTCCTTCTGGGGCCTGCGTGGTTCAGGCCACCTCTGTTGTTGTAATAATAGTTTTGTGATGTCATTGCAAAGGTATAGCCGGGGCCTTGTCGCTGGCAAGTGTTGTATTATCTTTCTTTTAGAGGCTCTATAGACAATGGTATGTGGGTTAGAACTTATGTATATAGGTGTATTTTTTGGGTGCTGTTAGTTGTAAAAGATGTTCCCATTTGGTATCTTTTGCCTAATTAACAATGAATAATGTGGGGTAATGCGTGGGGTTAAGGAAAGGAACCCAGCTCCGCTCGACCGAGGCTACGCGGTCGGGCGCCGGTCATGCCCCTCGACTTTGGGGTGTGACAAACTTGGTATCAGAGCCTAAGGTTTTAAAGAAGTCCTAGGATGTCTCAGAGCCATGCCTAGTAGAGCCCTTTTTATTGTTGTGTTGTCGCCACATCTATAAGTTGGGGGCTACACGGGCATGTAGGAATAGCTACCCTCTTCTTTGTTATTCCAAGTTCGTGCGGTGGAGTGATTTTGTGCCTAATTCGTGCTTTATTTCAATTTTTCAGAAATGGCACCCTAGAAGAAAGCTAGACTTGGCCTAGGGGCCAACACCATTTTTCGTGCGGCTGTGGATCATGTGCCGACTGGAGTGGATGAGAGTGATTCCCCAGCTCTTAATTTTCCTGCTCCATCCTTTCCTGATCCAAGCAATCATGTTCCAGTAAGGGTGCCACTATCCCTCCTGATAATGCTCCTAATACTGAGGTTGCTCCAGCTTCCGATCCCCGGATTTCTGATGGAGACCTTAGGGGAACCATCCGCATGTTGACCCAGTTAGTGGCCGCCCAGGCCCAGAGATCTCATGATTCCCCTGTGTCCTCCAGCGGACAGGGATATTCCTATAGCTCAAGAGTTCACCAGTTTCTGCGATAGTCCCCTACAGAGTTCTCAAGCACAGTCCTAGAGGCCGATCCGCAAGAATTACTTTATGAGATGTACAAGACCCTTCGAGTGATGAAGGCTACAGAGATATAAATGGTAGAATTGCCTTCATACAGGTTGAAGGGAGCTGTGCGTTTGTGGTTTAGATGTGGGATGATTCCCGTGAGGAAGGGTGACCTCCAGCTAGATGGGATGAGTTCGTAGATGCCTTCATGGACCACTTCTTGCCTGCCGAGACCATGGCAGCCTGTGCCACTGAGTTTGAGGTTCGTAAGCAGGGTAGCATGAGTGTTTGGAAGTATCATATGTAGTTTGTGAGGTTGTCCAAGTATGTTCCTCAGTTGGTGTCGACTGTGGAGGCCAGAGTTCGGCGATTCGTTCAGGCTCAATGCTTTAGTGGTAAATGAGGCTGCTACAGCGGCGTTGCATTCAGACGTGAACAATGGTAAGATCGTGGGTTTTGCTCAGGCCACAGAGGCCAGGAAGTTGAAGATTCGGGTAGATAGAGAGAGTAACAGCAGGGCCTGATCTTTCGGTCACCCAGTGAGGTCAGCTTCAGGGAGGGGGTTATCAAGACCATCTCAGTATTATGCACAGTCCTCAGCAATTGAATCGCCATCCGTGCACTATTACCAGCAGAGTAGCTCTTCAGGGATAGGTTTAGACAGCTGGAGGTCCCGCTAGTTCAGTCAGTCAGGGATGAGACATCGGCAGCATGGAGGTATATGTCCTTAGTGTGGGAGATTTCATACAGAGGCATGTTACTTGGATGATCCTGTGTGATAAAATTGTGGGTTGAGAGGTCACATACAGCGGGACTGTCGTACGCCCAGACATGGCACAGGTAGGGGACATGCTCAGCTATCTAGTTCATCAGTTACTACGTCATCAGTGCGCCCTCTAGTCCTAGTGGGGCGTGGTGCAGCCAGAGGTGGAGCTCGTGGTAGGGGCAGACCCAGCAAGTTTTATGCATTTAGTGGCCGTCAGAGTGATGAGGCCTCCCCAGATGTTGTCACAGGTATCCTATCTATCCAGAGCATTGATTGCTATCTTCATATTCATCCGGACTCTTCTTTGTCCTATGTCACTCCATTTGTTGCTTCGAGTTATTGGATTGAACCCGAGCAGCTTCTTGATCCGTTCTCTGTATCGACTCCGGTTGGCGATTCTATTACAGGCGTCGGGTCTATAGGAATTGTGTGGTCATGGTAAGTTGTCGTGTTACCACTGCTGACCTTATCGAGCTTGAGATGGTGGATTTTCATGTAATCATGGGGATGGATTGGCTCTATTCGTGCTTTGCTAAACTTGATTGCCAGACGAGACTCATGAGGCTTGAATTCCCTAATGAGCCGGTTGTTGAATGGAAAGGGAATGGCATTGTGCCGAGGGGTATGTTTATTTCCTACCTCAAGGCTTCGAAGATGATCAGGAAGGGGTGTATCTATCAATTAGTCTGGGTGGCGGACTCTACTCCAAAGGCACCTACCCCCGAGTCTGTGCCGATTGTGAACTATTTCTTGAGGTATTTCCAGATGAAATTCCAGGAATTCCGCCAGATAGAGAGATTGATTTTGGTATTGATGTATTGCCAGATACCCAACCAATATCTATTCTGTCGTACAGGATGGCACCAGTTAAAAGAGCAGTTGAATGATCTATTAGAGAAGGGGTTTGTTCAGCCAAGTGTGTCTCCATGGGGTGCTCCGGTTCTTTTTGTCATAAAGAAGGATGGGTCGCTTTGGATGTGTATCAATTATCATTAGTTTAACAAAGTCACCATCAATAATAAGTACCATTTGCCTTGGAAAGATGATTTGTTCGATCAATTGCAAGGTGCAAGGTTCTTTTCCAAAATTGATTTGCAGTTTGGTACCACCAATTGAAGATCAGGGAGCAGGATAATCTTAAGACCGCTATCAGAACGCGTTATGGCCATTTTTAATTCTTGGTCATGTCCTTTATCTAACCAACGCCCCGACAACTTTTATGGATCTTATGAATCGGGTCTTCAACTCATTCTTAGACTCATTCGTGATTGTTTTCATTGACGACATCCTCGTATATTCGCGGAGCAGGGAGGATCATGCCAGCCATCTCAGAGCAGTTTTGCAGACTCTACATCAGCACCAATTGTATGCCAAGTTTTCCAAATGTGAATTTTGGTTGGAGTACGTTGCTTCTCAGGGTCATGTTGTTTCCAGTGAAAGGATTTAGGTGGACCCCCAAAAGATTGCAGCGGTGAAGGATTTTCCTAGGCCCATGATCCCGACAGAGATCCGAAGCTTTTTGGGGTTAGCAGTGTATTATCGAAGGTTTGTAGAGAGATTCTCCACCCTTGCCTCTTCTTTGACTGAACTGATGCAGAAATCAGCCAAGTTCTAGTGGTCATATGCTTGTGAGAAAAGTTTCCAGGAATTGAAGACAAGGTTGACTTCGGCACCAGTATTGTCCTTGCCAGAAGGCACATACGGGTTTGTGGTTTATTGTGATGCCTCAATGATCGGTTTAGGGTGTGTTCTGATGCAGCACAGGAAGGTCATAGCATATGCTTCCAGGCAACTCAAGAATCACGAGAGGACTTATCCGACGCCTGATTTGGAGCTTGCAGCAGTTGTTTTTGCCTTGAAAATATGGTGGCATTATCTGTTTAGGGTTCATGTATATGTGTTTTTACATCACAAGAGTCTTCAATATTTGTTCAAGCAGAAGGAGCTAAATTTGAGGCAGCGGCAGTGGTTAGAATTGCTTAAGTATTATGATATGGACATTTTGTACCATCCAGGGAAAGCGAACGTGGTGGCTGACGCCCTCAGTCGGAAATCCATCGGTAGCTTGGCTCACTTGAGAGCGGATCAGAGGCTCCTAGCTTGGGAGGTACATCAGTTGGCCAACCTTGGGGTTTGTATCTCGGCCCCGAATGAGGAGGAACTCATGGTGCATAATACAGCAGAATCGTCGCTCGTGTCAAAGGTTAAAGAAAAGTAGTTTACTGATCCAACATTGGCAGAATTGAAGGAGGCAACTCTAAGTAACAAAATTTCAGCATTTTCACTCAGCAGCAATGATGGTGCTACGGTGCAACGACAGGTTATGTGTCCCGGATGTGGATAATCTTCGCGAGAGGGTGATGGAGGAGGCTCATCATTACAGGTATTAGGTGCACCCAGGCTCTACAAAGATGTACCACAATCTCAAGGATATCTGTTGGTGGAGTGGTATGAAGAAGAGTGTAGCGGACTTCGTCTCTAAGTGCCCAAATTGCCAGCAAAAGAATGTCGAGCATCAGTGGTCGGGAGGGTTGACTCAGCTTATAGAAATACAGATGTGGAAATGGGAAATGATCAATATTGACTTCGTGATAGGATTACTTCGTACTCATCACAAGTTAGACTCAATTTGGGTGATAGTGGATCGACTCACCAAATCGGCTCACTTTCTGCCAATCAAGTCCGCTGATACTGCGGAACAATATGTTCGGTTGTATATCAAGAAGATAGTGAGGCTTCATGGTACCACTTTCTATTATTTCATACCGAGGAGCTCAGTTTACAACAAACTTGTGGAAGAAATTTCAGCAAGGTTTGGGTACTCAAGTGAATCTCAGCACGAATTCTCATCCATAGACCGATGGCCAAGCAGAGCAAACTATTCAGACGCTCGAGGATATGTTGCGGGCATGTGTATTTGATCTCAAAGGTAATTGGGATGATCACCTGCCCCTTATAGAGTTTTCTTATAATAACTGCTTCCATGATAGCATCTAGATGGCCCCATTTGAAGCATTGTACTGAAGCAGGTGCAGGTCCCCGATCGGGGGGCTCGAGGTTGGTGAAGCAAGATTTAATAGGGCCAGATCTCATGCATTAGGCCATGGAGAAGGTAAGAGTTATTCAGGAGAGGATGAAGACTTCTCAAAGTCGCCAGAAATCCTATGCGGACGTGCGTCGAAGAGAATGGAAGTTTCAAGAAGGAGATTCAGTATTCTTGAGGGTGTCCACTATGAAGGGAGTCATGCACTTTGGGAGGAGTGGAAAACTAAGTCCTAGGTACGTCGGGCCTTATCAAGTCACTCAAAGGATCGGTCAAGTTGCGCATAGGTTGGATTTACCCCCTGAAATTTCCTTGGTGCACCCGGTGTTACATATATCCATGTTAAGGAATGTTGTGGGTGATCCGTCTAAAATTGTGCCAGTTGAAGACATCAAGGTTAAAAAGGAGTTATCATATGAGGAGATTCCGGTTGCTACTCTTGATAGACAGGTCCAAAGGTTGCGGAACAAGGAGATTGCTTCAGTTAAGGTGTTGTGGCGAAACAAACAAGTCGAGGAAGCCATGTGGGAAGCGGAAGAGGAGATGAAGATAAATTAACCCCCATATATTTGAGCAAGTCTATGAATGATCGTGCGAATCTTGTCCCTAGGAGAACTGGTGTTGTGTCCCATTAGTTGTAAGAAACCTTCGTTCTCTTCCCTAGTTCCTACTATTGTAGTTTCTCCAAGTTGTGCCAACAAAAATTATGTGTTGTAACTATTTGAGCAATGTGCAGACCTTTTTGGTAATGAAAGTTTTGTGCTCCCATGGTAAGGTGATGTATGGAAGTAATAATTAATTTGAATGTAGATGGTGTATCAAAGCGTTCTAATTGTGTAATGATTAGTTTTGCATGGAGGAATCGTATTGAAATGAATAACTGTGTTGTACCGTTGTGATAGATAGATGGCTTTAATAGTATAGATGATAAATGCTTAATTTGATTACATGCAGTGTGCCAAAATGGTTGGAAAGTATATCGAGAGGTTGAATGTGTGAGTATGAAGATCGTGCATTTTTATTACTATTTGTAAAGGTCGCAAGTTTGTGTAGTAATGTTTGGTAATATGTTTTGGGGGTTCTTTGATAGGTGGTTATCTCCATATTACAAAGGAAACTCTGGAAATTTTTTATTAAAACAAACTTGATAGTTAATAAAAGTGTAGAGACTTGCATATCATGTTATCAAAACTTATTTGGTTCCCTAGTCCTCCTTCGAGGATGAAAGATATTAGAGTGCTCAGATGTTAGTAGCTCATTGAGTCGAGTCTACCTGTGTGGATCAGATTCTTCTTAATGTTTTGCACATAAAATGTGAAATCAAGATTTTCTAGAAAATTGTCAAAAAGCGGTCGCAGATTAGCTATGCGGACTGCATTCCTACCATAGAGTGAATCAGAGAGCAACCAACTTTTGATGTTAAAACTGCGGTCAGACTTGTGGTCGCATAATCAATATGCGGACCGCAGATTGATCGAAAATGGTCACTGAAAAAATTCGAAGGTCAGTTCTGCGGTGCATTTTGCGACCGTAGAACTTGAATGAGGACCACATATTCACCGCATTCCCAACCCGAGAGGTTTGAAACTTGAGCAATATGGACTGCATGTCAGTTCTGCGAACGCAGATTTCGTCGCAAATCGTGCTCGCCAGGTATTTTTCTAATATTTTAGAATCGACACACCTTTTAATCCTTCTCCCTAAATTTTAACACATTTCTGATCAAAATAAAAGAGAGAGGGAGAGAGGGTTCTTGAGATAGAAAGTAAGTTCTTCATCATCTAGTCTTTCAAAATCATTGGAGCTCGGAAAATTCTTGGTACATTGTCTTCTGTACCGATTTCTCAGTTAAATTCCCTACCTATTTCCCCCAAATTTCAAAATTTAAGCTTGGGAGGGGGACCCCACACACTTGTTTTGAAATTCTTCATAAAACGCTCATACATGCTCCTAAAACCCTAGAATCTAACTAAACATGGAATTGGATAATAACTACAAGTTTAATTTCTAAAACATAAGTGTTGCTCATGAACTAGATTGACTTCTTGGTTGCTTAGCGCATTGGACCAGAGGTTTAAAGGGGATAATCCGCTCCAGGTATGTAAAGCTAACTGTGATCCTTGTGAAATAGCCCTGTTTTATTTGTGAAATTTTTTGATAATTGACATTCATGTGGGGATCATTGTGAAACTCTTGTGATGTATACCTGTGTGGTAACACTTTGTGGTGGAAGTTGAGGAACTCGTATTGAAAGAGTTGGGAAATTATGGAAATGGAAATTTTTTGGAATAACGTGTATGATTGATTGTGTACAGCTGTTGTGGTAACCCAAATTGTGTACAAAGTTGATGAATAGGAGAAAATTATTGTTGCTAGTTGTGGAAATACGTTACCCTTGTTGTGGTTCTATCATAACAATGTGCTATAGTTGTTTTCATGTAATTGTTGTGGTGTTGTATATTGTTGTGAACTGAAACTGTCAGGCGGGGTCGGGTTGCGCGCTGCAACACAGTGAAATAAGGTATTGGTTGGGGTGATAAGGGTGGCCTAGGTAATAAGGGTGGACGAGGTAATAGTGGTGGAAAATGTGATCCAATATCACTATTGATATGAATACAAAATCATGAAATGATCAATTAGAATTGTGAATGGAGACAGCATGAGAGTTTGTAACCTGTGGGGCACTGATTGGCACTTTATTTGACTAATTGTATTATTTGCTGTTAAATGATTTGTTGTTGCGCCATGGTTGTACTATTGTTGTTATGTTTATACATTTATGTGCAATTTTTCTTGAGTTCACTTGGGACAGAGTTTGTTCATACATGCCAGTACAATTCAAATGTACTGACGTTCCTTTTGCCGGGGGCACTACATTCATATTATAATTGTAGGTGGATTCGTGGCAGGCACCATCCGTAGCTCCCCATCCCTTCTATCAACTGTGTACATATTGGTGTGCCCCTTTCCTTCTGGGGCCCTGCGTGGTTCAGGCCACCTCTGTTGTTGTAATAATAGTTTTGTGATTTCTATTCAAAGGTATAACCGGAGCCTTGTCGACGGCAAGTATTGTATTATCTTTCTTTAAGAGGATCCGTAGACAGTGGTATGTGGGTTGGAACTCATGTATATAGGTGTATGTTTTGGGCGCTGTAAGTTGTAAAAGATGTTCCCTATTAATCATAATGTGTGCTAATAAAATACAAATCATGTTTACTTTCAATTGCATTTGGTATCTTTTGGCTAATTAACAATGAATAATCGGGGGTAACGCGTGGGGATCAGGAAAGGCACCCAGGTCCGCTCGACCGGGGCTACCTGATCGGGCGCCGGTCATGCCCCTCGGCTGTGGGGTGTGACACATATATCTTGGAAAGGAGGAGGACCTTGAATCCATATTCTCTATAGATGATGAACCTAATGAAGAAACTTTATTCTCTCTTGATATCTGTGAAGATCAAGGCAATGAGCAATACCAAATTTCAGAACCACTGATCGAAGCCCGAGGGGAGATCAATGCTCTAGGAGTAGTTCCTCAGGTAGAACTCAAGGTCCATTCATCCAAATGGGATAAACCAACTCGAGTTATTGCTTTCATCGATGCTGGAGCTGCTTCTTCACTCATAAATACTGTTGTTCTCCCAGAAGATCAATGGGTGCCACATTTTAAGGATTTCAACACTGCATCAAATGCAATTTTGACCACAACTGTCGTTACAAAGCACCCGATCACAATTGAGTTCTTTCCATGATTGAAGTACAAAACAAAGCTGCTAGGATCTGGTGTACGAAGAAAGGATCTTATTGTTGGGTTCGACATTTACAGACAACTTAGAGGTCAACTCCAGATCAGGGCTAACGGGATAGCTTTTAAAAAACAATTCAGACCTTATTCTAAGATTCCAAGGCTATTCCAAATCATCAACGATGAACAAATCAAAGAGATTGAGCAAACTCTCATTGAACATTCATGTGCTGAATACCATAAGGATTTCATGAAGAAAGGGAAATGCTTGTTATGAAAAAATGAAGAGTTTTTTATCTAGCTCCCCTTCAAGAAGAATGAAAATATCAATCCAACAAAGGCCAGTCATTCAGGAATGAATCCAGATCATCTTCATCTTGCAAAGAAAGAATGTGAAGAACTTTTGAAATTTGATCTGATAGAGCCATTAGACTCACAATGGGCATGCAAAGCATTTTATGTCAACAAAAGAGCTAACAGACAAGAGGAAAAATTACGTTATTCATCAATTACCAGCTACTTAACCATATCCTCCAAGATGATAAGTTCCCTATCCCAAATAAACTTACCCTTTTCTCCCATTTAGCCAAGGCCAAATATTTTTCCAAGTTTGATTTATAATCTGAATTTTGGCAATTGGGAATCCACCCTAAGAAAGATCCAAAACAGGATTTTGCATCCCCGACCATCACTTCCAATGGAAAGTCATCCGCTTCGGGTTGAAAACTGCACCCTCTTTTTTCCAAAAAGCCATGATAAAAATCTTCCAACCCATCCTCCATACTCCCTTAGTTTACATTAATGATATCCTGCTATTTAGTAATACATTAGAGGAACATGTCAACTTGCTTCGTCAATTTGAGGCATTAGTAACACAGTACGGAATTATGGTTTTTGCAAAAGAGATGGTTCTTGCTCAAAAGGAGATTGATTTTCTTGGAATGCATTTTGCCCAAGGGGAATACAGTCCAGGACCACATATGTGTCAGGAATTGCTCAAGTTTTCATATACCAATCTCACAATAAAGCAAATCCAACAGTTCTTGGGTGTAATAAATTATGTAAGAGATTTCATCCCAAATATCTTTACATATATTTCACAATCATATAAATGATCAAGAAAAAGGCTCCAACATATGGAGAAGAACGGGATGAAGCAGTTAGAAAAATAAAGGAAATAAAAAAAATGTCAAGTCTCTCTACATCTTATCAGATGAAAAATGATATTGCAAACTGATGCCAGCCATGAATATTGGAGTGCTATTTTATTTGGAGAAAAAGATGGCCAGAGGAAAATGCGGATATGCCAGTGGAAAGTTCAAAGATGCGGAGCAACGTTATCACTCCACTTTCAAGGAAATTCTTGTAGTAAAAAATGGAATCAAGAAATTCAATTTCTTCCTGATCCATACAGAATTACTAATAGAAATGGATATGAAGGCCTTCCCAAAGATGATCCAGATAAATTCAAAAATTTTACCCAATTCTCAGATTCTTAGATGGGCTCAATGGTTTTCTTCATACAAATTTCAATTCAAGCACCTGAAAGGAAAGGATAATATTCTCGCAGATTTTCTATCTAGACACAAGAATTTTCAAAGAGATTTTCACCATCTAAATTGAAGACAAAGCAGAAGCTAATCAGCCAAATCTTCATGTTTTCAAATGCATCAGGAACAAGTTCACTTATGCCAACGGATCACCCAACGGATTTCTTCAATCTCATGGATACCTTTGATCCGTCAATTATTATGGAAATAAGAACTTATCATGAGCTTCAAGTTTTCTGGCAATATGGAGGATCTATTCTCAAGCCTTATGGGGTCAATCCAAAATATCTGTTCTGCCACATGTTCATCGCTCAAGCCAAGGATTTTCCACAAGAATTATTATGGTTTTTCTGGTACCTATGCCATCAATATTATATTTTCATGGAATTCAAATGCAACGTCTTCAAGGATTTTGATACCATTGCACCAGCCCTTAAAGTATTTTTATTATGGTTCAAACCTAGAAGATATTGGATCAAATGCTTCACCGATTCCTACACAGCAAAGGTATTCATGTTCTATAGGCCAGTAAAGATTATCAATGAAAAAGTCCAGGCACAAGCAATGTCATCATTCTGGTGGAAATTTCCAGTGTCAATTTTGTCAATGGAGGAAGAATATAGCGAGGCACAAAGAATTCTTTTTCAGCAAAATAGGTGCATCCCGAAGGATATATGGCAAAAAGATTGGGCAAGATGGAATTACACCAACACTCATCCTCACTGGGAAAGAGTCCGGGAAGCAGCAAAAGAATATCAGAACGCCATATGAAGTCATCCGAGAAAAGATCACTCATGAGATTTTCAGATTGAAGTTGCGGATCACATATCTCAGTCCAAAGAAGAAAAAACACAGCGGAGAAGGACCATCCAGTTCAAGGTATTACGACACAAGGCACAGTATAAAGAACTGAGTAAGAGACTCCAAGAAAGCAAACTATACTATATATACGAAAGTTTCCCTACAAAAGGGGCTGGCTTCAACAACCAATAAGGTACGGCTTGCCAAGCTACACAAACAGTTAATTTGTTTATATTCGCAAAGGTTTTCCTACAAAAGGGGCTGGCTTCAACAACCCATAAGGAAAGGCTTGCCAAGCTACACAACTCAGAAAACTTTTGTACTATAACCAACGTTTGCTGTTTATAAGCTAACTTTAACAAAGTATTCTTACTCTATTTTCCATACATGGACCGGCCTTTCCATCCATTCGAATGAAAGAACAAGAGTTTACAATGGTTACAAGATGATCCTACCATTACTAGAAGGCCTACTTTATATAGGGATAGGAGGTAACTACAAGACAAACTTTCAAGATAAAATAAACCTATATTACATGGCAAACTTATCTATATGTGGGTCCTTCTTGGCATGTGAAGGACTTTAGGCAAACCAACTAAAAACCACCTAAAACATGTGAAGGTGGTGAAATATACATGATGTAGCATGTGAAAGCATGAGGTAGCATGTGACGCCATGCAAAAATATTGTGTTGCATGTAACGAAGCATGTGGAGGAATGTGGAAACATGTGATAACAAGTGAAAACAAGTGAAAGTGGGGCCCGGATGATATGGAAAGATGTGGGAATTTGTCTTCGCATGTGTAGGATATTTTTATGGGTTTTTTGGTAGGTAATGCAAGATTATGGTGGGATTATCAGGCATTTTGCTAATTAATTCTAGGGTTGTCTTCTAGGCATCTTTTCCATGACCTTTTGTAGTAATGCCTTGAACTTGATGGTCCTTCTCCGTTGTGTTCTTTCTCCTTGGACTGAGAGATGTAATCCGCAACTTTAATTTGGAAATGTCATGAGTGATCTTTTCTCGCATGACTTCATATGGAGTTTGATATTCTTTTGGTCCTTCTCAGACTCTTTCCCAGTGAGGATGAGTGTTGGTGTAATTCCAGCTTGCTCAATCATTTGGCCATATCTCTTTCGGGATACACCTATTTTTGCGGAAAAAGGATTCTTTGTGCCTTGATATATTCTTCCTCCATTGAAAAAATTGACACCGAAAATTTCCACCAGAATGATGACTCTGCTTGTGCCTGGACTTTTTAATTGATGATCTTTACTGGCCTATAGATCATGAATACCTTTTCTATGTAGGAATCGCTTAAGCCTTTCATCCACTATCATCTAGGTTTGAACCATAATAAAAATACTTTAAGGGCTGGTGCAACGACATCAATATCCTTGAAGACGTTGCATTTGAATTCCATAAAAATATAATATTGATGGCATAGGTAGCAGAAAAACCATAATAATTCTTGTAGAAAATCCTTGGCTTGAGCGATGAATATATGGCATAAGGGATATCTGTATTGACCCCATAAGGCTTGAGAATAGATCCTCCATATTGCCTTAATACTTGGAGCTCATCATAAGTTCTTCTTTCCATAATAATTGACTGATCAAAAGGATCCATGAGATTGAACAACTCCGGTAGGTTATCCGTTGGCTTAAGTGAACTTGTTCCTGATGCATATGAAAACATGAAAATGTGGCTGATCAGCTTCTGCTTTGTCTTCAATTTAGCAGGTGAAAATCTCTTTGAAAATTCTTCTGGTCTAGATAGAAAATCGGCGAGAATATTATCCTTTCCTTTCAGGTGCTGAATTGAAATTTGTCTTAAGAAAACCATTGAGCCCATCTAAGAATCTGAGAATTGGGCATAATTTTTGAATTTATCTGGATCATCTTTGGGAAGGCCTTCATATCCATTTCTATTTGTAATTATGTATGGATCGGGATGAAATAGAATTTCTTGATTCCATTTTTTACTACAAGAATTTCCTTGAAAGTGGAGTGATAACGTTGCTCCGCATCTTTGAACTTTCCACTGGCACATCCGCATATTTTCCTCTGGCCATCTTTTTCTCCAAATAAAATAGCACTCCAATATTCTTGGCTGGCATCAGTTTGCAATATCTTTTTTCCATTTGGTGGGATGTAGAGAGACTTGAAATTTTTTGATATTTCCCTTATTTTCTAACTGCTTCATTCTGTTCTTCTCCCCATGCTGGAGTTTTTTTCTTGAGAAAGAACCATATTTTTTATAGAAAGCATGATTTCGTACTGTGTTACTAATGCCTCAAATTGACGAAGCAAGTTGACATGTTCCTCCAATATATTACTAAATAGCAGGATATGATCAATGTAAACTATGGAGGTATGGAGGATGGGTTGAAAGATTTTTATCATGACTTTTTGGAACAAAGAGGGTCCAATTTTCAACCCGAAGGGCATGACTTTCCATTGGATGATGGTCGGGGATGAAAACTCCTATTTTGGATCTTTCTTCAGGGTGGATTCCCAATTGCCAAAATCGGGATTTCAAATCAAACTCGGAAAATTATTTGTCCTTGGCTAAATGATAGAAAAAGGTAAGTTTATTTGAGATACGGGACTTATCATCTTGGAGGAAATGGTTAAGTGGCTAGTAATTGATGACTAACCTGAGTTTTCCTCTTGTCTGTTCAGCTCTTTTGTTGACATAAAATGCTTCGCATGCCCATTGTGAGTCTGATGGCTCTATCATATCAAATTCCAAAAGTTCTTCACATTCTTTCTTTTCATGCTGAAGATGATCTGGATACATTCCTGAATGACTAGCCTTTCTTGAGTTGATATTTTCATTCTTCTTGAAGGGGGGCTTGATAAAAAACTCTTCGTTTTTCAGTAACAGGCGTTTCCTTTCTTTATCAAATCCTTGTGGGATTCAACACATGAATGTTCAATGATATTTTTCTCAATCTGTTTGATTTGTTCATCGTTGATGATTTGGAATAGCCTTGGAATCTCAGAATAAGGTTTGAACTATTTTTTAAAAGCTATCCAATTAGCCCTGATCTGGAGTTGATCTCTAAGTTGTTTGTAAATGTCGAGCCCAATAATAAGATCCTTTCCTGGTACATCAAAGCCTAGCAGCTTTGTTTTGTACTTCAATCATGGAAAGAACTCAATTGTGATCGGGTGCTTTGTAACGACAGTTGTGGTCAAAATTGCATTTGATGCAGTGTTGAAATCCTTAAAATGTGGCACCCATTGATCTTCAGGAAGAACAACAGGATTTATGAGTGAAGAAGCAGCTCCGGTATTGATGAAAGCAATAACTCGAGTTGGTTTATCCCATTTGGATGAGTAGACCTTGAGTTCTACTTGAGGAATTACTGCGAGAGCGTTGATCTCATCTCGGGCTTCGATCACTTGTTCTGAAATTTGGTATTGCTCATTGCCTTGATCTTCATAGATATCAAGAGAGAATAAAGATTCTTCATTAGGTTCATCATCTACAGAGAATATGGTTTCAAGGTCCTCCTACTTTCCAGGATGTATGCCAGTGTAGTCTTTGATTTCTTCAAGGATTTTGATAGATCTTCTTGATTGTGGATAATTTTTTGCGAAGTTTCCAATCTTATGGAAAATAAAGCATTTGTTCTTCCTGTGAAGATTTCCTGGCCTTCTGTGCCTAAAATACTTTGTGCATCTCTTGGGCCTTGATTTTCCTGTCTGGAATTCCTGGCCATTTGAACCTCCTGAATTCTCTCCTTCGTCAGGATGTGCAGCAGGAACATCCTGATCCGGTGATTACACCAGATTTGCCGCAGGCTTTATGAAGCACTGGATTATGCTGCAAAAAACATATATGTGGTTCAGGACTGCTCCTTTTGAGCAAAAACCATCTTTTTTGTGCAGAAAGCATGATTTCGTACTATGTTACTGATGCCTCAAATTGACGAAGCAAGTTGACATGTTTCTCCAATGTATTAGCAAGATATTATCAATGTAAACTAAGGACGTATGGAGGATGGGTTGGAAGATTTTTATCATTGCTTTTTGGAAACAAAAAGGGTGCAGTTTTCAACCCAAAGGGCATGAATTTCCATTGGAAATGATGTATGGGGATGCAAAATCCTCTTTTGGGTCTTTCTTCAGGGTGGATTCCCACTTGCCAAAATTCAGATTTTAAATCAAACATGGAAAAATATTTGGCCTTGGTTAAATGGGAGAAAAAGGTAAGTTTATTTGGGATAAAAAACTTATAATCATGGAGGAAATGGTTAAGTGGCTAGTAATTGATGACTAACCTGAGTTTTTAACTTCTCTGTTCAGCTCTTTTGTTGACTTAAATGCTTCGCATACCCACTGTGAGTCTGATGGCTCTATAAGATCAAATTCCAAAAGTTCTTCACATCTTTCTTTGCAAGCTGAAGATGAGCTGGATTAATTCTTGAATGACTGGCCTTTGTTGGATTTATATTTTCATTCTTCTTGAAGGGGAGCTTGATAAATAATTCTTCGTTTTTCCATAACGGGCGTTTCCCTTTCTTCATGAAATCCTTGTGGGATTCAGCACATGAATGTTCAATGATAATTTGCTCAATCTCTTTGATTTGCTCATCGTTGGTGATTTGGAATAGCCTTGGAATCTCATAATAAGGTCTGAACTATTTTTTAAAAGTTATCCCGTTAGCCCTAATCTAGAGTTTATCTCTAAGTTGTCTGTAAATTTCAAACCAAACAATAAGATCCTTTCGTGGTACATCAAATCCTAGCATCTTGGTTGTGTACTTCAATCCTGGAAAGAATTCAATTGTTATCGGGTGCTTTGTAACGACAGTTGTGGTCAAAATTGCATTTGATACATTGTTGAAATGCTTAAAATGCGGCACCCATTGATCTTCAGGGAGAACAGCAGGATTTATGAGTGAACAAGCAGCTCCGGTATCGATGAAAGCAATAACTCTTGGTTTATCCTATTTGGATGAATAGACCTTGAGTTAAACTTGAGGAACTACTGCGAGAGCGTTGATCTCCTCTCGGCCTTCGATCATTGGTTCTGAAATTTGGTATTGCTCATTGCCTTGATCTTCATAGATATCTAGAGAGAATAAAGTTTCTTCATTAGGTTCATCATCTACTGAGAATATGGATTCAAGGTCCTCCTCTTTTCCAAGATGTATGCCAGTGTAATCTTCAATTTCTTCAAGGAGTTTGACAGATCTTCTTGATTGTGGAAGAATTTTTTGCGAAGTGTCCAATCTTATGGCAAATAAAGCATATGTTCTTCTTGTGAAAATTTCCTGTCCTTCTATGCCTAAAATACTTTGTACGTCACTTGGACTTTGATTTTTCGTGTGGAATTCTTGTCCACTTTAACCTACTTAATTCTATCCTTCGTCTCTATGTGATGCAGGAACATTCTGATCCGCTGATTAGATTAGATTTGTGGCAGGCTTTGTCAAGTGCTGGATAATTTGCTTTAGGGCTGAGCGCTTTGTACAAATATCATCCAACGCAACAAAAATAGCTTGCCTAATGTAATGGATTTGTGGGATTGTTATATAATGAAACATCTCTTCAGTGATGGTCATGGTTCGGCTTGCTACCAACATTGGAAGAGAAGAGACAGAGGCTTTCTTGAGATTAATGTCCTCGCCAATTTCAAAGTATATCTTCACCATTTTTTGGAAATGTCTGTCAATGCCATTTCTGTCGAATGACACGAACTTTATTTCACAGAGTTGTCTTCGCATTTTCTCCTGTATCTGGCCAGTATCTCCATATAAAACATCATGTAGGATCCTGATGTTGAAGGAAAAATCTTGGAAAGTAACAAAAGTATTTTTGTCTTGATTTGCTAGTGAGTTCCACCAGTCTCTGAAAATTCCTGAGAACCGTGAAGTAAGTTCTTACAGGATGATATACTTCTCTTGTCTCACCAAATTTTTGGTCACCATCCAAGTGTAGAAGTCTTGGATCCTTTGAGGCCATTTTGAAACCTTGATGTCATCTAAGGTGAAAGTGTGGAAACCAGTTCCAACTGGTTTTGACGCCATGGGCTCATATCTTCTTTCTGGGATTGGAGCATCTGTCATCCCTTCTTGTTCCTCATCTACTTCAGATACTTCTAGGTCTCTTGGATTATTCACAAATATTGGGGTATTGTCTTCATCGGAAGAGTTCGTCATGGATTTATTGCTTGAGTGAGAGCTATCATCTGTTGATTCATCATCTGATGAATTTAAAGATTCCGACCATGGAGTATCTTCTTCAGGTATGTATCTTGGCTGAGACACATAGAGTTATGGAGCCTTCTGGTCAGAAAGCATCAAATTTTCAGGGTTGGACCCTTTTGAACTTTCTCCTTGGTCTCGCCTTTTCTTTGTTTGTTTTTGTGCTGCAAGAGCATCTTTCCTTTCCCAAACCATTTTTGCGATATCAAAATCATGTTCTTCTTTTAAGGACTGTGTGAAAGAGATTGGATTTTGTGAGGTAGATGGAAAAGCAGAAAAGGTATAGTCTAATTTAGGTGGGGAATATGGTTGTGGAGACATAGGGAGGAAGGTAGGTTTTGTGGAGTAGACCGGGGTTTTTTGTGGCACAAAGTGTTCATTTCTTAGGAGTTGAATTTGTTCTTTGATGGAAATAATTTGTTGTTGGACGGATTGGAAAAGTGAAGTTCCTGTCAGACAAATCTCATATTTTAAATTTTCCAATCTTAGTTCCAAGGTTTTGATTAGTCCATCATGGTGAGATGATGTCTGCTCCATCTTTTTCTCAATTTTTTCCACCTTGCTCATCATTTTGTTTTGTGTATGGGCCACGTTCTTTATGGTGTTGCCAATGTCGTTCAGCATCTTGTTTTGGCAGATGGAGTTTTCTGATTGCCAGTTCATTATTGATTCGATTTCACTTGTTGGGGGGTATTTCTCTAGTCGGTAGCACTATGCTTTTCTTGGGAATTTTTGAAGTATGGCTTAATCTCTTTTTCAAAATGTTGAAGTGAAGGAAAATCTAGTGTATGACTGGAGCTTGAAGGACTTAGCATGAATATATGTGGTTGTGGGGGATTTGTGGTCTTTTGAGTTTGTGAAGTTTTAGGTTCAGGTGTCTTTTGGATTCGTGGGTATGGGCTGATGGTGATGGTGATTTGGGTATGGTTTCACTATCCTCCCAGCTTGGAGTGAATTTTTATGGTAATTTTGGCCATTACTTGGGTTTGCAAATGATAAGAAATTCATATTTACCTGGACGGCTTAATGAGCTTATTGAAGGCTTTTATTTTTGTATTTGGATCGAAACTATTTTTCAGTTTTACCCTTTTTCTTGGATTTTGGTTTGGTTTTATTTAGGCGACCCTTTCAATATATTCACTTATTGGATCTTCCAAAAAGTCTTGAGAATCGCAATCAAGATCCCAAGGGCAGTGTCCCGTAAAGGGGCATTTGAACCACCAAGTTCTTTTTCCTTCTTTGTCCAAATTTTGACACCAATCTTGTTCTTCCATGATGCTTTGTATATTCCAAATGAACTCTCCATCCGGTTCCGGATATGTATCTATTGTATCCTTGGTTGAATTATTTGGGAAGAGAAAATGGTTTTATTTTGTTTTTTGAGATGGGAATGGTCAAAGCTTATGCAAACGGTTTGTCATCTCATTTGGTAAAAGTTGGTTTGACAGATTGCAAATATTCCTCTGATTCTCTTAACTTCTCATAATTTGTGATCCAGGAATGAGGAAGAATTTTTACAAGTTCATTTCTGGAAATTTTCTGGGTATTGGGGTGCTCATGGTGTTTCGTTTGGTAGATCAATATTTTAGGTTTAAGTGTTTTCTCCTCCAACAAGGCACAGATCCATGGCGTGATTTAGAATAGCCTTGGAATCTCAGAATAAGGTCTGAACTGTTTTTTACAAGCTATCTTGTTAGCCATGATCTGGAGTTGATCTCTAAGTTGTCTGTAAATGTCGAACCCAATAATAAGATCCTTTCATGGTACATCAGATCCTAGCAGCTTTGTTCTGTACTTCAATCCTGGAAAGAACTCAACTGTTATTGGGTGCCTATAACGACTGTTGTGGTCAAAATTGCATTTGATGCAGTGTTGAAATCCTTATAATGTGGCACCCGTTGATCTTCAAAAAGAAAAGCAGTATTTATGAGTGAAAAAGCAGCTCCGGTATTGATGAAAGCAATACCTCGAGTTGGTTTATCCCATTTGGATGAATAGACCTTGAGTTCTACTTATGGAACTACTGCGAGAGCGTTGATTTCCTCTCGGGCGTCGATCATTGGTTCTGAAATTTTGTATTGCTCATTGCCTTAATCTTTATAGATTTCAAGAGAGAATAAAGTTTCTTTATTAGGTTCACCATCTACAGAGAATATGGATTCAAGGTCCTCCTTCTTTCCAATATGTATGCCAGTGTAATCTTCAATTTCTTCACGGAGTCTGACAAATCTTCTTGATTGTGGAATATTTTTTGCGACGTGTCCAATATTATGGAAAATAAACATCTGTTCATCTTGTGAAAATCTCCTGGCCTTCTGCGCCTAAAATACTTTGTGCGTCTCTTGGGCCTTGATTTTCTTTCTGGAATTCTTGGCCATTTGAACCTCTTGAATTCTCTCCTTCGTCTGGTTGTGCGGTAGGAACATCCTGATCCGGCGATTAGATCATATTTGCAACAGGCTTTATCAAGCACTGAATTATGCTGGATAATTTGCTTAAGGGCTAAGCGCTTTGTACAAATATCATCCAATGCAACGATAATAGCTTTGTTTGATGTAATTGATTTGTGGGATTGTTATGGACTGAAAATTTTCTTCAATAATGGTCATGGTTCGGCTTTCTAACAACATTGGAAGAGAAGAGACAAAGGCTTGCTTCATATTAATGTCGAATGACACACACTTCATTTTAAAGAGTTGTCTTCGCATTTTTTCCTGTCTTATTCCAGTATCTCCATAGAAAACTTCGTGTAGGATCCTGATGTTGAAGGAAAAATCTTAGCAAGTAAGAAAAGTATTTTTGTCATGAATTGCAAGTGAGTTCCACCAGTCACTGAGAATTCCTGAGAACGATGAAGTAATTCTGACAGGATGATATATTTCTCTCGTTCCTCCAAATTTTTGGTATCCATCCAAGTGTAGAAGTCTTGGATCCTTTGAGGCTATTTTGAAACCTTGATGTCATCTAAGGTGAAATTGTGGAAACCAGTTCCAACTGGTTTTGACGCCATGGGCTAACATCTTCTTTCTGGGATTGGCGCATCTGTCATCCCTTCTTGTTCCTCATCAAATTCAGATACTTATGGGTCTCTTGGATTATTCACACATATTCGGGGATTGTCTTCTTAGAAAGAGTTCGTCATGAATTCATTGCCTGACTGAGAGCTATCTTCTGTTGATTCATCGTCTGATGAATTCGAAATTCCGACCATGGAGTATCTTCTTTTGGTACGTATCTTGGATGAGACACATATAGTTCTGGAGCCTTCTGGTAGGAAATCATGAAATTTTTAGGGTTGGACCCTTTTGAACTTTCTCCTAGGTCTCGCATTTTCTTTGTTTGTTTTTGTGCTGCAAGAGCGTCTTTCGTTTCCCAAACCATTTTTGCGATATTAAAATCATGTTCTTCTTTTAAGGGTTGTGTCAAAGAGAATGCATTTTTTGAGGTAGATCGAAAAGCAGAAAAGGTGTTGTCTAATTTAGGTGGGGAATATGTTTGTGGAGACATAGGGAAGAAGGTATGTTTTGAGGAGTAGACTGGGATTTTTTGTGGCTCAAAGTGTTCATTTTTCAGGAGTTGAGTTTTTTCTTTGATGGAAATTGTTTCCTTTTGTTGTTGTCGGAAGAATTGGAAAAGGAAGGTTCTTGTCGAACAAATCTCGTATAATAAATTTGCCAATCTTAGTTCTAAGGCTTTGATTAGTCTGTCATGGTGAGATGATTTTTTCTCCATCTTTTTCTCAATTGTTTCCACCTTGCTCATCATTTTGTTTTGTGTATGGGTCACGTTCTTTATGGTGTTGCCAATGTTGTTCAGCACCTTGTCTTGGAAGATGGAGTTTTCTGATTGCCAGCTCATAGTTGCTTCGATGTCACTTGTTGGGGATTTTTCTCCAGTCGGTAGCACTATGTTTTTCTTGGGAATTTTTGGAGCATGGCATATACCCTCTTTTTCAAAAGGTTGAAGTCAAGGAAAATATAGGATATGACTAGAGCTTGCAGGAATTAGCATGAATATCTATGGTTGTGGGGGATTTGTGGTCTTTTGAGTTGGTGAAGTTTTAGGTTCAGGTGGCTTTTTGGATTCTAGGGTAGGGGCTGATGGTGATGGTGATTTGGGTATGGTTTCACTATCCTCCCAGGTTGGAGTGAATTTTTCTTGTATTTTTTTCCATTTCTCGGATTTGTAACTGACAAGAAATTCATATTTACCTAGATGGCTTAAGGAGCCTATTGAAGGATCTTTATCTTCCTATTTGGCTTGGAATTGTATTTATGTTTTTTCCTTTTTCTTGGACTTTTGTTTGGTTTGAATTAGGACGACCCTTTAATCATATTCACCAATTGGATCTTCCAAGCAGTCTTGACATTCGCAATCAAGATCCCAAGGGCAGTGTCCCGCAAAGGGGAATTTGAACCACCAAGTTCTTTTCCCTTCTTTGTCATAATTTTGACACCAATCATGTTCTTCCATGATGCTTTGTATATTCCAATAGAACTCTCCATCTGTTTCAGTATATGTATTTGTTTTATGTTTGGGTTGAATCATTTGGCAAGAGAAGATGGTTTAATTTGGTTTTTTAAGATGGGAATTGTCAAAGCTTATGCAAACAGTTTTGTCATCTCTTTTGGTAAAAGTTGGTTCGCCAAATTTCAGAGATTCCTCGATTCTCTTAAATTTTCATAACTTGTCATCTAGGAATCAGGAAGATTTTTGACAATTTCATTTCTGGAAATTTTTCTGGGTATTTGGGTGCACATGGTGTTTCCTTTAGTAGCATCAATATTTAAAAGTAAAGCGTTTTCTCCTCCGGAAGGCACAGATCCATGGCGTGATTTTGAACTCGCCATGCCATTTGGTGGTGAAGGGTAGCTTGGATGGAATCGTTGTCTTGTGAGGCTCCCTTGATTTGGACTTGGATTTTTAAGGCTTCGGTTAGGTACGGGTCATAAAGGGACATGTTGAAATTTGGAAATATAGTTATAAAGTCAGTTCCAGCATTCAAGGTAACTTCTGCAGTACCCAAATTTGCATGTTGGTACTCTATGTGTCTCAGCCAAGATACATACCAAAAGAAGGTACTCCACGGTCGGAACCTCAGAATTCATCAGATGATGAATAAACAGAAGATAGCTCTCAGTCAAGAAATGAATCAATGACGAATTCTTCCGAAGAAGACAATCCCCCAATATTTGTAAATACTCCAAGAGACCCAGAAGTATCTGAAGTAGATGAGGAACAAGAAGGGATGACAGATGCGCCAATCCCAAAAAGAAAATATGAGCCCATGCCATCAAAACCAGTTGGAACTGGTTTCCACACTTTCACCTTAGATGACATCAAGGTTTCAAAATGGCCTCAAAGGATCCAAGACTTCTACACTTGGATGGTGGCCAAATATTTTGTGGAACGAGAGCAATATATCGTCCTGTCAGAACTTACTTCATGGTTTTCAGGACTTCTCAGAGACTGGTGGAACTCACTAGCAATTCAAGACAAAAATACTTTTCTTACTTCCCAAGATTTTGCCTTCAATATCAGGATCCTACATGAAGTTTTCTGTGGAGATACTAGCCAAAGACATGAGAAAATGCGAAGACAACTCTTTCAAATAAAGTGTGTGTCATTCGACAGAAACGACATTGACAGGCATTTCCAAAAATGGCAAAGATATACTTTGAAATTGGCGGAGAAATTAATCTGAAGCAAGCCTTTGTCTCTTCTCTTCCAAAGTTGTTAGCAAGTCGAACCATCACCATCATTGAAGAAACGTTTCAATCCATAACAATCCCACAAAATTGGTTACATTAGGCAAGCTATTTTAAATGCACTGGATGATATTTGTATAAAGCGCTCAGCCCTAAAGCAAATTATACTACATAATCCAACGCTTGACAAAGCCTGCCGCGAATCTGATCTAATCACCGGATCAGGATATTCCTGCTGCACTTCCAGACGAAGGAGAGAATTCAGGAGGTTCAAATTGCCAAGAATTCCAGACAAAAAATCAAGGTCCAAGAGACGCACAAAGTATTTTAGGTGCAGAAGGCCAGGAAATTTTCACAAGAAGAACATATGCTTTATTTGCCATAATATTGGACACTTCGCAAAAAATTGTCCATAATAAAGAAGATCTGTCAAACTCCTTGAAGAAATCGAAGATTACACTGCCATACATCTTATAAAGGAGAAGGACCTTGAATCCATATTCTCTGTAGATGATGAACCTAATGAAGAAACTTTATTCTCTCTTGATATCTATGAAGATCAAGGCAATGAGTAATACCTAATTTTAGAACCAGTGGTCGAAGCCCCAGAGGAGATCAACGCTCTCGCAGTAGTTCCTCAAGTAGATTTCAAGGTCTATGCATCCAAATGGGATAAACCAACTCGAGCTATTTCTTTCATCGATACCGGAGTTGCTTCTTCACTCATAAATCCTTTTGTTTTCCTTGAAGATCAATGGGTGCCGCATTTTAAGGATTTCAACACTGCATCAAATGCAATTTTTACCACAACTATCGTTACAAATCACCCGATCACTATTGAGTTCTTTCCAGGATTGAAGAAAAGAACCAAGCTACTAGGATCTGATGTACGAGGATTGAACATTCATGTTCTGAATCCCACAAGGATTTCATGAAGAAAGGGAAACGCCCATTATGGAAAAACAAAGAATTTTTTATCAAGCACCCCTTCAAGAAGAACGAAAATATCAATCCAAAAAAGGCCAGTCATTCAGGAATAAATCCAGATCATCTTCAGCTTGCAAAGAAAGAATGTGAAGAACTTTTGGAATTTGATCTGATAGAGCCATAAGACTCACAATGGGCATGCGAAGCATTTTATGTCAACAAAAGAGTTGAATAGACAAGAGGAAAACTCATATTAGTCATCAATTACTAGCCACATAACCTTTTCCTCCAAGATGATAAGTTCCCTATCCGAAATAAACTTACCCTTTTCTCCCAATTAGCCAAGGACAAATATTTTTCCAAGTTTGATTTAAAATCCATATTTTGGCAATTGGAAATCCACCATGAAGAAAGACCCAAAATAGGATTTTGCATCCCGGACCATCACTTCCAATGGAAAGTCATGCCCTTCGGGTTGAAAACTGCACCCTCTTTGTTCCAAAAAGCCATGATAAAAATCTTCCAACCCATCCTCCATACCTCCTTAGTTTACATTGATGATATCCTGCTATTTAGTAATACATTGGAGGAACATGTCAACTTGCTTCGTCAATTTGGGGCATTAGTAACACAGTACAAAATCATGATTTCAACAAAAAAGATGGTTCTTGCTCAAAAGGAGACTGAATTTCTCCGAATGCATTTTGCTCAAGGGGAATACAGTCTGGGACCACATATATGTCAGGAATTGCTCAAGTTTCCAGATACAAATCTCATAATATAGAAAATCCAACAGTTCCTGGTTGTAATAAATTATGTAAGAGATTTCATCCCAAATATAGCTATATATATTACACCACTCACAAAAATGCTCAAGAAAAAGGCTCTAGCATGGGGAGAAGAACAGGATGAAGCAATTAGAAAAATAAAGGAAATATCAAAAAATGTCAAGTCTTTTTACATCCCATCAGATGGAAAAATGATTTTGCAAACTGATGCCAGCCATAAATATTGGAGTGCTATTTTATTTGAAGAAAAATATGGCCAGAGGAAAATATACGGATACGCCAATGGAAAGTTCAAAGATGTCGAGCAACATTATCACTCCACTTTCAAGGAAATTCTTGCAGTAAAAAATGGAATCAAGAAATTCAATTTCTTCATGATCCATATAGAATTTCTAATAGAAATAGATATTAAGGCCTTCCCAAAGATGATCCAGATAAATTCAAAAATTATACCCAATCCTCAGATTCTCAGATGGACTCAATGGTTTTCTCCATACAAATTTCAAGTCAAGCACCTAAAAGGAAAGGATAATATTCTAACAGATTTTCTATCTAAGCCAGATGAATTTTCAAAGAGATTTTCACCTGCTAAATTGAAGACAAAGCAAAAGCTTATCAGCCACATATTCATGTTTTCAAATGCATCAGGAACAAGTTCACTTAAGCAAACAGATCACCCACCAGAGTTGTTTAATCTCATGGATCCCTTTGATCCGTCAATTATTATGGAAAGAAGAACTTATTACGAGCTACAAGTTTTCCGACAATAGTGAGGATCTATTCTCAAGCCTTATGGAGTCAATCCAAAATAACCGTTCTACCACATATTCGTCGCTCAAGCCAAGGATTTTCCACAAGAATTATTATGGTTTTTCTGGTACATATGCCATCAATATTATATTTTCATGGAATTCAAATGTAACTTCTACAGGAATTTTGATTCTATTGCACCAACCCTTAAAGTAATTTATTATGGTTCAAACCTAGAAGATACTGGATGAAATGCTTCAGTGATTCCTACACAGCAAAGGTATTCATGTTCTATAGGCCAGTAAAAATCATCAATGGAAAAGTCCAGGCACAAGCAGAGTCATCATTCTGGTGAAAATTTCCGGTGTCAATTTTATCAATGGAGGAAGAAAATAGAGAGGCACAACGAATCATTTTTCAGCAAAATCCGAAAGAGATATGGCTAAAAGATTGGGCAAGCTGGAATTACACCAACGCTCATCCTCACTGGGAAAGAGTCCGGGATACAGCAAAAGAATATCAAACTCCATATGAAGTCATCCAAGAAAAGATCACTCATGACATTTCCAAAATAAAGTTGCGGATCACATCTCTCAGTCTAAAGGAGAAAGAACACAGCGGAGAAGGACCATCAAGTTCAAGGCATTACTATACAAGCTCATTGAAAAGATGCCTAGAAGACAACCCTAGAATTAATTAGCTAAATCCCTAATAATCCCACCATAATCCCACATTACCTACCAAAAAACCCTTAAAAACATCCTACCCATGCCAAGAGAAGTTCCCACATCTTTCCATACCATCTGGGCCCCACTTTCACTTGTTTTCACATGTTTCAACATTCCTCCACATGCTTCGTCACATGCAAAAGAATATTTCCACATGGCTTCACATGCTACCTCATGCGTTCCCATGCTACCTCATGCGTTCACATGCTACACCATGTATATTTCACCACCTTCACATGTTTTTTGGTGTTTTTTAGTTGGTTTGCCTAAAGTCCTTCATATGCCAAGAAGGACCCACATGTAGATATGTTTGCCATATAAGATAGGTTTATTTTATCTTGAAAGTTTGTCCTGAATAACCTCCTAGCCCTATATAAAGGAGGCCTTGTAGTAATGGTAGGATCATCTGGTAACCTTTGTATACCTTTTGTGATATATTACATATGAGTGCTTTCTTAATTTCTCTCTTGTTCTTTCTTTCGAATGAATGGACAAGCCGGTCCATGTATGAAAAATAGAGTAAGAATACTCTTTTAAAGCTAGCTTATTGTAGTGTGAAAGTTTTGTGAGTTATAAAAAGCTAACGTTGGTTATAGTACAAAAGTTTTCTGAGTTGTGTAGCTTGGCAAGCTGTCCCTTATGTGTTGTTGAAGCCAGCCCCTTTTGTTGGAAAACTTTTGCGATTATAAACAAATCAACTATTTGTGTAGCTTGGCAAGCCGAACCTCATGGGTTGTTGAATACAACCCCTTTTGTAGAGAAACTTTCGTATCTATGGTATAGTTTGCTTTCTTGGAGTCTCTTACTCTGTTCTTTATACTATGTACAACTTCAAACAGATCTAGGGTCACGATTCTAGAGCCTCTAAATACAAATGAGTACAAAATTAAAACAAATGAGAGACTAAGATGCGGAAAAACAAAGTGATAGGGGAGATGTCGGGTCCTGCGGTCGCCTGGCAGCTACCCAACAACTCCAGGATAAATCTAGGAACAATAAACAGCACGACTAAGCTCCCGATGCTCCTGAATCTGCACATATGGTGCAGGTAGTAAAGTGAGTACTTACAACTTAGTGGTAATAGATAAAAATAATAACTGAAAGTAAGAAATTTCGTAAACACCACAATCTAAAGCTGAGACTAACAATTTAGCACATTTAACGGTTAAACAACACCAAATCAGTGAGAGGTTAAACAAATAGATATCAATGCATGAATGCAATGCAATGCACATGACCGTTGCAGCGTACAACCCGATCCATTTGGGTACCCACGCTCATTGTGGGGGCTTAGACTTCGGAGGGGCTCCTACAATCCAAGCGCAATATCATCGTAGCATTCATTGGGGCGTGCAGCCCGATCCATGATGAGTCCTGTAAATGCATGCAAACCACAAGGGCACAGTCAAATTTATCATTTGCAATTCCAATGAACAGGAATTATAGCTTAAGTGTTAATACCTTAGAAATTTACTAATTATTTTAAGACAATTCTTAACTCAGGATTGATATCATCAAAACATGCTCAACATCATGGAAAAAGTGATAATAATCCCTAAGGGATCCAAATAATCGACATGAAGCCCAAATACTCATAACAATCCAAGTAGGATGTTTACAAATAAATTTCTAGTCGACCACACAAATGGATCATTCTTCTGCATCAATTTTATCAAAGGCGAAGAAATAGATGAAAAATATCGAACGAACCGGAGATAATAACCCACCAAACTGAGGAAACTCCGAATCTCAGTAGCTGAGGACGGTCTAGGCCAACTTTACACCGCCTCAATATTCTTTGGATCAACCAAATACCATCACTAGACACCACGTGTCCCAGAAAAGCCACAGAACTAAGCCATAACTCACACTTGGAGAACTTTGCATAGACCTTCTCCTCCCTTAGTCTCTGCAATACAACCATCAATTGATGCGCGTGCTCCTCCTCGCTACGCGAGTACACCAGGATATCGTCAATAAACACAATCACAAATAATCCAAATAGGGCGGAAATATACTATTCATCAAGTGTATGAATGCGGCTAGGGCATTAGTCAGCCCGAATGACATAACTAGAAACTCATAGTGCAATCTCATCCTGAAAGTCATCTTCATAATGTCTGAATCCCTAATCTTCAACCGGTGACAGCCTGATCGGAGATCAATCTTAGAGAATATCTTTTCCCCTTGAAGCTGGTAAAACAAACCCTCAATATGGGGTAGTGGATTCTTATTCGTCACTCTCACCTTGTTCAACTGTCTGTAGTCAATGCACATTCTCATCGTGTCATCCTTCTTCTTAACAAATAAGACTGGTGCACCCCACGATGACACACTCGGGCAAATGAACCCCTTATCTTTGAGTTCCTAAAGCTACTCCTTCAATTCTTTTAACTCAGTTGGTGCCATACGATAGGGAGGAATAGAGATCGACTGAGTGCACAATATCAAATAAATACCGAAATCAATGTCCCTATCCGGCGGCATGCCCAGCAGGTATGCTGGAAACACATCAGGTAAATCTCTCACCACGGGAGCCGAATCAAGACTAGGAGTCTCAGCTCCAACATCCCTCACGAAAGACGAATACGATAAACAACTCTTCCCAACCATCTGCTTGGCCTTTAAGAAAGAAATTACCCTGCTGCACACATAATCAGTCATACCTCGCCACTCAATCCTTGGAACACCTGGAATAGCCAATGTAACTATATTGGCGTGATAGTCCAGAATAGCATGGTACGGGGATAGCCAATCCATACCCATAATCACATCAAAATCTACCATGCTCAACAATAAAAAGTCAACTCGGTTCTCCAGACCCCCAATAGTCACCAGACATGATCGATATACATGATCCAAAATAATAGTATCACCCACCGGGGTAGAGATGTGCACAATCAAGGAAAGACAATCGCGGGTCATACCCAAGTGAAGAGAAAAATATGAAGATACATAGGAATAGGTAGATCCGGGATCAAACAAAATAGAGGAATCCCTTTGGCAGACTGAGATAATACTTGTGATAACAGCATCTGATGCAATGGCGTCCCTCATATCTGGAAAAGCATAGAATCGAGCCTGACCACCACCAGTCCGATCTTCACCCCTGGGGTAGCCTTTGGCTACTTGGCCCCCACCCTTAGCTAACTAAGTGGGTGATGATGAATCAGGAGCAGAACCTTAAGCTGAAGAAGGGGACTGAAGGGAACCCCTCACTGCAGATGAACCCTGGGTGGAAGAGGCATGAGTAGTACACTGAGCTGGGAGGGCGCTAAGTGAAGACTAGCCCTACTGATAACCCTAATGACCTTGGCCTGAAGAATCCCCTCTGAACTCTGTACGACCTGACTGAGGAGGTCAGAAAGAGCGACCTCTGATGCGTTGGAACTGGACCCTAGATAGAGCACTTCTGAAGCTACTTGAACCTCGAGGCCTTTTGGCCTTCCTCTCCTCATGGTCCCGACGAGGATCTATCTCAATCTGTCGATCCATGTCAACTACCTCCTCAAATGAGGCAGCCACAACCCTCTCTCTAGTCATCAAAATGCGGATTGGATAGTTGAGGCCATCCACAAACCTCCTAATCCTCTCTAGATCGGTCAGGATCATCGAAGTAGCATGCCGAGCTAGCTGCATAAACCTTAACTCATAGTGGGTCACAATCATGTCCCCCTGAATCAACAACTCAAACTAACAATGCTGCTCCTCCCTACAAGCCTACGGTACATACTTCTCCAGAAAGAGAGTGGAGAACTGCTGCCAAGTAAGGGGCGCTGCTCCAACAGGCCTACGCCTCTCAAACATCTCCCACTAAGTAAATGCAAGCCCTGAGAACTGGAAAGTAATAAAAGCCACTACACTCGACTCCAATATCCCTACAGTGCAAAGCATACGCTCACAATTTTCTAGAAATCCCTGGGCATCCTCGCCATCAGTACCACTGAATGTCAGAGGCTGGAGCCTGCCGAACCTCTCCAATTGACGCTGCTCGTCATATGGCATGGCTGGAACTACAAAGTTTGGAGCGAGTGCGATTGGCGCAACTGGTACAACTGGTGCAACTGGTTGAGCTAGGGCTGCTCCCGGTCCGTGTAATCCCTGAATACCCTGCTCGAGTGTGCTATCAGCGGGGGTATACTGACCATCCCCGATCTGAGAAGTAGCTGCTGCAGTAGTGGCTGAGACTGCCTGAGCCAGGCCAGTGCAGATGGATAAGATCTAAGTTAAAGTCTCCTAAAGACCAAGAATCACAATGGGCAGGTGCTACTGGAGCATCTACAGCTGGAGGCTATTCCTGAACATGGGCAGCTGGTGGATCTGCAGGTGATGCCCTCAATGGTCTGCCTTGACCAAGACAACAACAACAACCTGAACAGGTGCTACTGGAGCATCTATAGCTGGAGGCTATTCCTGAACATGGGCAGCTGGTGGATCTGTAGGTGATGCCCTCAATGGTCTGCCTTGACCAAGACAACAACAACAACCTCTAGCGGGTGGTAAAGGTGGTGATTCGTCGTGTCCGGTAGCATGGGTTCTCGCCGTCTACGAGAGAATGGCATAAAGAAGTTTAGGTCTCAGAACGACAAAGTTGCACGACAAGAGTTCAAGAATATTAAGTGTTTTCCTAAAGGTTTTGCAGCCTCTCGAGGATAAATACAGATGTCTTTGTACCGATCCACGAGACTCTACTAACGGGCTCATGACTCATGAGGCCTATTTACATGGGCTCTGATACCAACTTGTCACGACTCTAATCCTGGTCGTGATGGTGCCCAACAACAATTGCTAGGCAAGCCCGACCACTGAACACTCTCAGCCTAAGTATGAACCGAATTACCAATTAATAGAGTTAAATTATCAGATAATATAGTTCTAACCAGTGTTAGTAGATAAAAATAGTACGGAAACCATAACAACTAACAATACAACTCCCAGCAGATCTGGAGTCACGAGTCTAGAGCCTCTAAATACAACTGAGTAGAAAATCAAAACAAATGAGAGTCTAAGATGCAAAAAAATAAAGTGATAGGGGAGAAGTCGGGTCGTTAAGACGCCTGGCAGCTACCTCGACAATTCCAGGATAAATCTGGTAACAACAAAAAACACGACTAAGCTCTCGATTCTCCTGAATCTGCACACATGGTGCAGGGAGTAAAGTTAGTACTTCCAACTCAGTGGTAATAGACATATATAATGACTGAAAGTAAGAAATCTCGAAAATACCACAATGTAAAGCTGAGACTAAAAATTTAGAACATTTAATGGTGAAACAACAGCAAAGCAGTGATAGGCAAAACAAATAGATATCAATGCATGAATGCAATGCAATGCACATGAGCGCTGCGGTGTACAAACCGATCCATTTGGGTACCCGTTCTCACTGTGGGGTTTCGGACTCCGGAGGGGCTCCTACAGCCCAAGAGAAATAGCATCATAGCATTCGATGCGGCGTGCAGCCCGATCCATAATGAGTCTAGTTAAATGCATGCAAGCCACACGGGCACAGTCAACTTTATCATTTTCAGTTCAATTATCAGGAATTATAGCTTAAGTGTTTAAAACCTTCGGAATTTACTAACCATTTTGAGACAGTGTTTAACTCATGACTATATCATGAAAACATGCTGAAAATCATGGAAATATTGACAACAATCCATAAGGGGTCCAAATAATCGGCACGAAGCCCAAATACTCATAACAACCCAAGTAGGATGTTTACCAATCAATTTCTAACCAATATTACGGAATGAACATCACTCGGATGGACTAATCCATAGTCCTCGTCCACATACAACCCCCTACTCACTGTAAAGTACGCGTGTCACCCAAATACAGCATCACAATGTGATATACCAGGGTTTCAAACCCTTAAGTTATCATCTACATTTATCACTCACCTCAAGCCACCCGAAGACTATCCCGCAATGCCTTTTCCTCTTGTATCGACCTCCTCGCATGTCGAATATAGCCAAAACCACAACGAATACGTTAAATTAGGTTAATAGAACACAACCCAATCGAAAAGACTAGAAAGATACCAAAATTCACGAAGTTGGCAAAACCTGAGCCCTGAGCCCACTTCTCAAAAAAAAATTTACATCACTGGACTCCTCGTCTTGCCACGAGTCTATACAGATCAAAATTACAAAAATTTGAGTTCAACTGCTCCCTAAAATCCCAAATTTTCATTTCAAAACCCATGCCCTAATTTTTCAATTTTTCACCTAGTTTTCAAATAATTAAATGTTGATTCCACAATAAAATAGCATTTCTAGGTCATGAGACTTACCTCCAATGACTTCCCGCCAAACCCCTCTTCAATTTCTACCAAAACGTTCTTGAGGTAGTTCAAAAAATGGAGGAAATAACAAATGGGTCGCAGATGAAATATTAATAAAACCCCCTCTTGTCGCCAGTTTTCCTTCTACGCAAATGCAAGACCCCCTCACGTTCGCGATGCACAAGAAATTCACTAGCCATTTTAACACTTCACAAATGCGGCACTCCACATGCGAACGCGATCATTGATTAGCTGATAATATGTGAACGCGATCATCCAAATGCGAACGTGAAGCGCAACAACCTCTTCTTATGCGAATGTATCTCTCATGTCACGAACACACTGAACAAACTAGGCAAGGCCCCTAGGCCCTTATACGTGAACGCGAAGCAACCACCGCGAATGTGATGACCCAAAACTCACCACTATGCAAACACGATGACCGCTCCGCGAACGCGAAGGCCAAAAGTGGTCTGCAACTGCTGCTGTTTTTTTGCAATTAATCCTAAGTCCAAATTTCCCTTTTAACCATCCGAAATCACCCTGAGGCCCTCGGGATATCAACAAAATACAACAACATATTCCAAAACATCATATGTACTTATTCCAATCATCAAAACACGTCAGACAACACTAAAATCATCAATTGACATCGGATTCAAGCATAAGTTTCTTCAAAACTTTCAAATTGCACATTCGATCAAAAACCCAATCTAAACACCTTTGAATGACTTGAAACCCTGCACACATATCCAAAATAACCTAACGGAGCTAATGCAACTCTCGGAATTCCATTCTGACCCTCGGATCAAAATCTCACCTTTCAACCGGAATTCGCCAAAGTTCAAACTTCGCCAATTCAAACCTAATTCTATACCAAACCTCCAAATTCAATTCCGATGGCACTCCTAATTCATAAATCATCCACCAAAGCTAACCAAATCATCAGAATTCACATTAGAGCCCTCTAACTAAATAGTCAACTTCCAGTTGACTTTCCCAAAATAAGCTTTCCTTTAAGAGACTAAGTTTCTCATTTCCATCTAAAATCAATCCAATTCTACCCGATCTACTCAAATATTGATATTAAAACATAGAGAAGCATAATATGAGGGAAATAGGGGTGTTAAGTCACGTGAAAACGGGCCGGGTCATCATAGCTGGCCTTGTCTTCATGAGAGGCGCCATCATGACTAGTTTGGGGAATTAGGCCATGACATGCCAGCATACCAAATTCCTATTACAAGCTAAAAGAACAACAATACCAACAACAACACAACAACAATGCAACAACAACACAACAACATTAAAACCAACAAAGTATAAAGTTCAACAGAACTAACACATTAAGGACACTTATTACAAGCCCATTCATAAACTTATTATATTGTCTAGTTCAAAGTATATAAAGTACTCGAAGGGTATTCTTTCAGCATCCTCGTCCGAAAGTTGGATTGCCTTGCCCAACTAATGGCTTAATTCATGTCTACAAAAGTTCAATTCATATCCTAAAGGCTCAATCATATCTTAAAAGTTCAATTCATACAAAAAAAATTCAATTCATATCCTAAAGGTTTAATTCATATCCTAAACTTTCAATTCATACACAAAAGTCTCAATTCATATCCTAAAGGTTCAATTCATACCCACAAAAGTTCAATTCATATCCTAAAATTTCAATTTATAAACTAAAATTCGAATACATAAACAAAAAGTCCAATTCATATTCTAAAGGATCAATTCATATCCTAAAGGTTCAACTCATATCCCCAAAAGTTCAATTCATATCCTAAAATTTTAATTTATAAACTAAAATTCCAATACATAAACTAAAGTCCAATTCATATCCTAAAGGTTCAGTTCATATCCTAAAGGTTCAGTTCATATCCTAAAGTTTCAACTCATATCCATAAAAGTTCAATTCGTATCTCAAAATTCCAATACATAATACAAAATTTTTATTTCATATCCTAAAGGTTCACCTCATATCCACAAAAGTTCAATTCATATTCTAAAATTTCAATTTATAATCTAAATTCCGATAGATAAACTAAAAGTCCAATTCATATCCTAAAGGTTCAATTCATATCCTAATTGTGCAACTCATATCCACAAAAATTTAATTCATATCCTAAAATTCCAATACATCATCCAAAATTTTTTATTCATATCCTGATGTGACGACCCAGCCGGTTGTATTAAGAATTAATACCCCGATCCCCTATTAACTATTTTCCCCAAGTCTATTTTTGCTAAATTGAATTGTTTCGATGTTCGTTTTTGAGTTTCGGAGTGCTTTGGGACAATTAGTCTCTAAATGAGAGCTTAAGAGTTGGAAAGTTACCCGTAGTCAGAACAGTGTGTAGGCAGACTCGGAATGGAAATTCGATGATTTTGTTACCTCAGATAGGTGACTTTGGGGTTGGGAGCTTGTTTGGAATGTGTTTTGGAGGTCCATAGCTAATTTAGGATTGAAATGCCGAAGTTTGAACTTTTGAAGTTTCCAGTCCGATAGTGAGATTTTGATTTAAGGCTGGAATGGAATTCCGAAAATTGCAGTAGTTTCGTCATGTCATTTGGGATGTATGTGCAAATTTTCTAGTTATTCGCACGTGGTTTGGTTAGATTTTTTATAGAAAGCGTATTTTTAAGCAATTTGATGTTATTAGGCTTAAATCATTGATTAATTCGAATGTACAACGTTGTTTTAGGTGATTGGTACAAGGATTCTCATATTTTTGAACTGATGTTACTACTTCTAGTATCTTTCTATCGCGTTCGCGAGCAGCCCTTCGCGTTCGCGAAGCTTTGCTGTTGGCCACCTGGAAATATTTTTCGCGTTCGCGTAACTCTACACGCGTTTGCAAAGCCCCTCTTATTTCCTCATCGTGTTCGTGTCACCTATCACAAATTTGTGTGTCTATGCAAGTCCACTCTTCATGTTTACATATGGATTCACGCGTTCGTGAAGAGAAACCTATGTGCCATAATATTTTCCTTCCTCACGTTCGCGTGCATGCTTCCGTGATCGCGAATCATGCCTGGGCATCCTTCACTTTTTCTTCTTTGCGAACGCGAGCGTACTCCCGCATTCGCGATGCATAAAATGCCTGGCAGTTATAAACCTTTCAAAATCCAAGGGTTAGCTATTTTTACCAAAACTCAAGCTTGAGAGCTCGAATTTGAGATAGATTTCGAGGATTTTTTAGAGACAACAATTGGGTAACGATTCTAAACTACTTTTTTACTTGTAACCCACTAATCTAATAAGGAATTGCTCTTCTAATTTTGGATTTTCAAATGGAAAATTCGTATAACTTCATAGACATAATTTTTGAGTTTTGAGTGGGAGTTTGACCTCCTATTCGAGAGATTTTTATATGTTAGACTCGTGAGAGTACGAGAGTTCTAAAAATATTAATTTCATGCGATTCCGAGACGTTGGGCTGAGGGTCATTATGGTTATTTTACCTAATTTCGCGTCTTAGCTTTGAATTAAATAGTAGAATGAATTGCTTGATATGTTTTTATGATATGTAATTGAATTGAATAGATTTTAGCCATTTGGTGATGGATACTCTTGGCAAACGTGCGGTTTCGAGTTGATTTTTGAGCCGATTCGAGGTAAGTGGCTTGTCTAACCTTGTGCGGGAGACTTTCCCCTTAGTATATGATATTTTGTAATCGAATGCCTTGTACGCGATGTGAGGAGAGCGTACTTGAGCTAATTGTTGAAAATCCGGTTTTACTTGAAGTATATAAATTGAGTTTCGTACCAGTCTTACTCTAATTGCAAATTTTGTCTGTGTTAGCTTAGAGAAGCATGTTTAGTTGACTTACCTGCCTATTGCTTAAACCGCTTTGTTTGTAATCCGTGAAGTATGTTAGGCTAGAATTTACTATTACTTGTTATGAGTATAGCATTTATTATGATATTTTTGAGTTGTTATTGTGTGTTTTAAACTTGGGACTACGAGATAGCATCCCGGGAGATCCCTTTTGCGTGTTATGTTCCGGACTGAGAGCGCGGGAAACCAAGATATCCCCGGCTTACTTATTGAGAATACCAAGAGATCCTCGTGATACCAAGAGATCCCCGATTATCATTCCAGTTGTGAGTGGTATTTCCTTGAGTTTGTCTTATTTTATGTTTTTCTATTACTGTATTCCTTATTTACCTGTTTATATTCCCGCTTTATACTCTCGTTATATTATTTCTTTATCCTATCATTCATTATATTTTATCTCAGTAGGGCCCTAGCCTTCCTCGTCACTACCTAACTGAGGTTAGGCTTGGCACTTACTGAGTACAGCTGTAGTATACTCATGCCCTTTTTGTGCACGTTTTTCATGTGCAAATCCAGGTACCTCCACCCAAGAGTGTCACTCTCGAGGCAGAGAGATATAGCAGAGACTTCGAGGTACATCTGCCGTGTCCTTGGACCATGGATTCTCTATCTTATTATAGCATTAGTAGTTAGCCTTCCTTTCTTACTGTTGTTTTAGACATTCTGGAGCTAGAGCAGTGTATTATATTCTGTTAGCTTGTGTTCCCGTTAGTTTTTGGGTTTTGGGGATGATATTATAGACTTCCGCGATATTGAGTTGTATATGTCAAGCGGCATTTATTTAAAATTTTCCTTCTATTTGTTCAGTTTTAATTATTTATTTCCGTAAGTTATGTTGTTTCCCCATTGATAGGCTTACCTAGTCGTCGGGACAAGGTGCCGTCACGACATGTTCGCGGAGGGCGAACTGGCCCATGGCTCCTAAAGGTTCAATTCATATTCTAAAGGTTCAACTCATATCCACAAAAGTTCAATTCATATCCTAAAATTTCAATTTATAAACTAAAATTCCAATACATAAACTAAAAGTCCAATTCATATCCTAAATGTTCAATTCATATCCTAAAGGTGTAACTCATATCCACAAATGTTCAATTCATATCCTAAAATATTCAATTTATAAACTAAAATTCCAATACATAAACTAAAAGTCCAATTCATATCCTAAAGGCTCAATTCATATCCTAAAAGTTCAATTCATACACAAAAATTTTAATTCATATCTTAAAGGTTCAATTCATATCTTAAGGTTCAATTCATATCAACAAAAGTTCAATTCATATCCTAACAGTTTAATTTATAAACTAAAATTCCAATACATAAACTAAAAGTTCAATTCATATTCTAAAGGCTCAATTCATATCCTAAGGGTTCATCTCATATCCATAAAAGTTTAATTCATATCCTAAAATTCCAATAGATAATCAAAAATTTTCAATTCATACCCTAAAGATTCAATTCATATCCTAAAGGTTCAACTAATATCCTAATGATGCAACTCATATCCACAAAAATTCAATTCATATCCTAAAATTTCTATTTATAAACTAAAATTATAATACATAAAGTAAAAGTCCAATTAATATCCTATAGGCTCAATTCATATTCTAAAAGTTCAATTCACACACAAAAAATTCAATTCTTATCCTAAAGGTTCAATTCATACCCAAAAGGTTCAACTCATATTCGTAAAAGTCAATTTATATACTAGAATTCCAATACATAAACTAAACCCTAGATTCTAGCTAAACTATCAAGACAATACAGAGTATAATTTAAATATAATTAAACTAAATTCAACACTAATTAAACTAATTAGTTAATAAAATTAATTAACAAAGCTAACTAAAATAAGACCTAAACCCTAATACTCAATAAAAACAATGTTCAAAGAATTTAAATACTAATTCATATCCTTAAACAACAATATTAAAATAATTGAAACAAAAATTAGAAATAATAAATATTCAAGGTTATAATTTAATGGTGGCACGGGGTGGGAGGATTGATTTGTGTGAGGGAAATAGAGAAGGAGAGGGCGAATGTGTTGACAAAGAATTTGGGGAAATTTTAGGAAGAAAATTAGAAAATGGGAAGGCGAATGTCACGACCCGAATATTCTACCCTCGGGAGTCGTGATGGCGCCTACTAATGCGAGCTAGGCAAGCCAAATTTAATTACTTTTTAATTAATAACATAATCCTTTTTAACAATATTTTGGGGACATAGAAGAGCAGCGAAATTAAATAATAACCGGTAGTCTTAAATTATAGAACTGACTTAATAATGCGGAAGATCAACTTTAGTCTCTACCCAAATCGGGTGTTACATAACTCAAGAACTACTAAGATTGACTAAATACAATGTCTGAAAGAAAATATAATTTTTGTCCCGAATACAAAAGACAATAGAATTAAATGAAAGATAAAGGAGACGCCGGGCCCGCGGACGCCTGCAAGGCTACCTCAGTATCTCACTAGATTGAAGGCTCTCTCCCAGAATATTGTTGCACTCCAAATACTGCTTCGGCACCAGGATCTATGCAAAAGATCACAGAGTGTAGCATCAGCGCAACCAATCCCATATGTTGGCAAGTGCCTAGCCTAACCCCGGGGAGGTAGTAACGAGGCTAGGACCAGACTACAAATCAAACCTCTGCAGTTCAATATATATATATATATATATATATATATATATATATATATATAGACACACATACATATACATGCGCCGGAATAGAGTTATAGAAAATAACTAGTCAATGAGGGATGGGAACATGATGTCGAGTAAGTAACAGTTCAGATATAGAACACCCAATAAGGAATGAAACGGTACAACTAGAATGTCAACAAGTATATATATATATATATATATATATATATATATATATATATATATATATATATATATACACACTCATCTGAGTAGGATTATAGAAAATAACTAGTCAATGAGGGAGGGGAACATGATGTGGGGAAAGTAACAGTTTAGATATAGAACACCCAATAAGGAATGAAATGGTACAAATGTCAACAAGATTAAAAAATATCAACGGTCACGGCACCACCCTTCATTCTTTTACTCTCTTTCTCACCAAATCAATCGTATAAAGTACACGACATCACCTTTCATGCTTTTACTCTCTTTCCTCACCATTTAATAAATGAACATAAGTACAGAATGGTACATCGTACGCCACGACATCATTCTTCGTGATTTACACTCTTTCCTCGCCATGAAATCAATATAATAGGCACTGAATGGTATATCGTGCGGCACGACATCACCCTTCGTGCTTTACTCTCTTCGCTTGCAATAGCAAACAATGCGCGACGTTACCCTTCGTGCTTTAACACTCATCACCGCCCAAACAACAATCAAAAACAAGGGGGTAAAGGAGTAAACAAATAATAATAGAAGTCTCTTCAAGGGAACACAAGCAAATAATTAAATCCCGGAAAGGGAACAACATCAATAACTTCCACATCCCGGCAAGGGAGATAATCGATAGACCAAAAAAAAATAACTCGCAAGGGTACAATTAATAATCTTTCCTCTTTCTTTCACTTTCATCTCATCACTCTCATTACCACTTGAGCCAATGCTCCAAAGAGTGCAATAGTTCATATACATTCTCAATTAATCCAATAACTTGAGCCAATGCTCTTTGACGTTCAAAAATCATAATCCTTTCCACAAATGTTTCACAAAAACTAGGAATCATCTCTAATGCATGAAATATATAACATGAATCAATATATTCACAATTTATTGACTTATGGTCATGCTAGAAACCAGCGTATAGATACTCGTCACCATGCATGTACATCGTACTCGACATGAAATATGTAGCAAATAGGACTCAACTCCTAATACCTAAAGCTAGAGATAGACCAGACACATACCTCGATGATTTGGATTCAACTCAAGCCTCAACTATGGCTTTACCCCTCGATTCCTCCACAAATCGACTCGAATCTAGTCACAAGTTACTTAGTTGTATCAATAAATATTAAATGAATCAATTTGAATGCATAAAAAGGAATTTCCCAAAGTTTTGCCCAAAAAGTCCAAAAATGCCCCCGAGCCCACGTTGTCAAAACCCTAGGTTTGAAGCAAAACTTGATTACCCGTTTCCCCATGAACCCAAATATATGTTTTATTTTGAAATCAGACCTCAAATTGAGGTCCGAATCCCTAATTTTAGAAAAAACCTAAGTTTTACCCAAAACCCCCAATTTCACCCATGGAAAATCTTTGATTTTAAGTTGAAAACATGTTAAATGATGTTAATGATTGAAAGAAATGAGTAGAAACTAAATTACAATTGATTTTGGGAAGAAAGAATTCTTAGAAAATCGTCTATGGTTTTTTGAGTTTGAGAAATATGAAAAATGGGTTTCAAATTCGGCTAAGTATGAAAAAAGCAGGTTGCAGGTGTGGGAATTGAGATCTGGGGTTTGCAATTGTGAACCCCGACTCCGTTGGATTGGGAAATGTGAAGGTGAGTTCGCATTTGCGAACTCTTAAGAATCTGGGGTGTTTGACATTTGCGCGCTAATGTGTCGCATTTGCGACAGTTGACTTCGCATTTGCGGACCAAAAGGTCGTATTTGCGATGTTAGGCTCACATTTGCGAGTACTGCTTCGCAAATGTGAAGATTGAAGAATTGGGAATATCAGATTTCTCTAAGGTTCAAAATGCAATCCGACATCTATCCAAAATTCACACGATCCTTCGGGGCTCCAAACCAAATATGCACACAACGTCTAAAACATCCTACAGACTTAGTCGTGCGCTCAATTCACCAAACTAACATCATATACCTCGAATCAAGCCTCAAAACTCATTATTTCTTCCAAATTTTCATAAAACTTCAAATTTCCATATTAAGTCCAAAACACGTCAAACGACGTCCGTTTCCAACAAAACTTTATAGAAAGTCCTCAAATAATATATAAGACTTGTACCGAGCGCCAAAACAAGAATATGGGCCCAATACGTCGTCTTCTAATCAAATTTCATTTCAAATTTCCTTAATTATTTCTAAAAAACAATTTCACACAAAAATTTATTTCTAGGGCTTGGGACCTTGAAATTCGATTCAGGGCATACGCCCAAGTCCCATATTTACCTACAAACCCTTCGGGACTGTCAAAACACGCGTTCGGGTCTGTTTACCCAAAATGTTGATCGAGGTCAAATTTATTCATTTTGATATCCAAACTAGCATTTTCATAGAATTTCATATTTAAGCTTTCCAGCTACACGCCCGAACTACGCACGCAAATTGCAACCTAAATGAGGTTTTAAAGGCCTTGAAGACATAGAATTCAATTAGAAACAGGTGATGACCCTTTGGGTCGTTACATTCTCCACCTATAAAACAACTGTTTGTCCTTGAACAGAAAAAAGAATGAAGTACCTGAGTCAGGAAATAGATGAGAATAACGGCTCCGCTTATCAACCTCGGACTCCCAGGTAGATGCCTCAGGAGGCTGACCTCTCCATTGAACACAAATAGAAGGCAAACTCTTGGATCTAAATTGACGAACCTGCCGGTCTAGAATAACTACCGACTCCTCCTCATAGGACAAGTCCTTGTCCAACTGGACAGTGCTGAAATCTAACACGTGGGAAGGCCGTGATATGTTTAGAGCATGGGTACATGAAAAACTGGATGCACGGCTGATAAGGCAGGCGGCAATGCAAGTCTATAAGCCACCTCTCCCACTCGATCAAGAATCTCAAACGGTCCAATAAATCTAGGGCTAAGCTTGCCCTTCTTCCCAAATCTCATCACGCCCTTTATAGGCGACACTTGGAGCAGTACCCGCTCACTAACCATGAAAGATATATCTCAAACCTTACGATAAGCATAGCTCTTTTGCTCGGACTGTACTGTGTGAAGCCTATCCTGAATGATCCTGACCTTGTCCAATGCCTCATGAACCAACTCTATACCCAACAACCAAGCCTCTCACGGCACAAACCATCAAACCGGAGATTTACACCGCCTACAATATAAAGCCTCATAAAGAGCCATCTAGATACTCGACTGGTAGTTGTTGTTGTAGGCAAATTCTGCTAAAGGCAAGAAATGATCCCATGAACCTCCAAAGTAAATAACACAAGCTCAGAGCATATTGTGCAATATCTGAATAGTCCGCTCAGACTGTCCATCTGTATGAGGATAATATATTGTACTCAACTCAACCTAGGTGCCTAACTCTCACTGAACTGCCCTCCAGTAGCGCGAGGTAAACTTCGTACTTTGGTCCGAAATGATAGATACCGATACACCATGAAGCCGAACAATCTCCTAGATATAGATCTCAGCTAACCTCTTGGGTAAATAAGAGACTGCCACAGGAATGAAATGCGCTGACTTGGTCAGCCTATCAACAATGACCCAAACTGCATCGAACTTCTTCCGAGTCAACAGAAGTCTAGTAACAAAGTCCATAGTGATTCTCTCCCACTTCCACTTGGTAAGCTCAATCCTCTGAAATAACCACCAGGTCTCTAATACTTATACTTAACCTGCTGAGAATTTAAATATTGCGCCACATATGGCACAAAATCCTTCTTCATTCTACACAACCAATAATGCTGGAGCAAATCCTGATACATCTTCGTGGTGCCCGGATGAATAGAATATCGGGAGATTTGGGCCTCCTCTAGAATCAACTCTCGAAGCCCATCAACATTAGGCATACAAAATCACCGTTGCAATCTCAAAACTCCATCATCACCTAAGTTCACCTACTTGTCACCTCCACACTGGACCATATCTCTGAGGACACAAAAATGGGGATCATCAAATTGTCGATCACGGATACACTCCAATAATGAAGAACGAGCAACCGTTAAAGCTAATACTCAACCAAGTTCAGAAATATCTAACCTGCCAAATCGATTGGCCAAAGCCTGAACATCCAAAGAAAGCGCCCTCTAACTGACCAGAATATAAGCAAGACTGCCTATACTGGCTGACTTCCTACTCAAAGCATCGGCCACCACATTGGCCTTCTCCGGGATAATATAATATGATGATATCATAATCCTTCAACAGCTCGAACGACCTCCCCTATCTCAAATTCAACTCCTTTTGCTTGAACAAGTATTGAAGACTCTTGTGGTCAGTGAACACCTCACATGCCATGCCATACAAATAGTGCCTCCAAATCTTCAATGTGTGAACATTGGCTGCCAACTCCAAATCATACATTGGATAGTTCTTCTCATGAATCTTAAACTGCCTCGAAGCATAGGCAATGACCTTTCTATCTTGCATCAACACTACACCAAGACCAATACGGGAAGCATCACAATAAACTGTATAAGGCCCTGAACATGTCGGCAAAACCAATATCGGTGCTATAGTTAGAGCTGTCTTGAGCTTCTGAAAGCTCGCCTCACACTCGTCTGACCATATGAACTAGGCACCTTTCTGGGTCAATCTAGTCATCGGGGTTGCGATTGATAAGAACCCCTCTACGAACCGACGATAGTACCCTGCCAAACCCAAGAAACTCTGAATCTTTGTAGCTGATGCTGGTCTAGGCCAGTTCTTGACTGCCTTAATCTTCTTCGGGTCAACCTGAATACATTCTGCTGATAGACATGACCCAGGAATGAAACTGAACTGAACCAAAACTCACACTTCAAAAATTTTGCACTTAGCTGACTATCCTTCAGAGATTGAAGAACCACTCTGAGCTGTTGCTTGTGCTCCTATTGAATGCGGGAGTATATCAATATATCACCAATGAAGACTATCACGAACAAGTCCAAATAAGGCTTGAACACTGGGTTCATCAAGTCCATAAAATTTGTTGGGGCATCAACCTAAATGACATGATCAAGAACTCGTAATGCCCGTACCGAGTGCAAAAAGCTATCTTAGGGACATCGGATGCCCTAATACTCAACTAATGGTAGCCAGGTCTCAAGTTTATCTTTGAAAATACCTTGGGACCCTGAAGCTGGTCGAACAAATTGTCAATCCTCGGCAGTGGATACTTATTCTTGATTGTGACCTTATTGAACTACCGGTAATCAATGCACATTCTCATCAAACCATCCTTATTCTTCAAAAATAACACCATCTCACCCCACAGCAAAATGTTGGGTCTATTAAAACCCTTCTCAAGAAAATCCTGCAACCGATCCTTTAACTCTTTCAACTCTGGCGGGCCATGCGATACAGCGGGATAGAGATGGGATGAGTGGCGGGAGCCAGATCAATATAAAAGTCGAAATCCCTGTCGGGCGGCCCGACAAGTCTGAAGGAAAAAACTCTAGGAACTCTTGAACAATGGGCACAGAATCAATAGAGGGGACCTCAGCATTGGAATCACGAATATAAGAAAAATAGGTCAAACACCCCTTCTCTACCATACGTCTGGCCTTCACATACAAGATAACACTATGAGTAGAGTGAATATGAGTCCCTCTCCACTCTAAACGGGGCAAATCCGTTAACGCTAGGGTCACGGTCTTGGCATGGTAATCCAAGATGGCATGATACGAGGACAACCAGTCCATCCCCAATATAACATCGAAGTCCACCATGTATAAAAGCAAAAAATCAACATCGATCTCAAGACCCCCAATCGCTACAACACACAAACGATGAACTCGGTCGACCAAAATAGAATCACCCACCAGGGTAGACACATAAACAGGAATACTCAATGAATCACTAGGCATGATCAAGTATGGTGCAAAAAAATGTGACACATACGAATACGTAGACCCTGGGTCAAATAGCACTGAAGCATCTCTATCACAAACCCCAATAGTACATGTAGGACTGCATCTAAAGACTCAGCCTCTGTCCTGGCCGGAAGAGCATAATATAAGGTTTGGGCCCCACCACCCTGAACTGCCTCTCTAGGTCGGCCTGCTGCAGGCTGGCCTCTACCTTTGGCATCCTGAGCTCCACATATATGATCTCTACCCCACCTCTAACACTGTTGCCCCACCTCTTGCTGGCTGGGCAGGCTGTGGAACACCTGCTACCTATACCATGGCACAAGAACCCTGATGCTGCGAACTATCTGGTGCTCGAGGGAAAAATCCATCAATGTGACCTGGATCACCATAAGTGTAACAAGATCTCGAATACTGAGGGAATTGGACTGACCCTGTTGACCTGAATGACCACCGCATAAGCTCTGAAGCAGAAGTGCACTGATGGGAGCGTGTGGTGCACTATATGCTACTGATCATAATAATGCGTCTAGGAACCACGACCACCTAAAATATCATGAGAAACGTGCAGAGCTGACTTAAAAGGCCTAGGAGGATGGCGTCTACCATATGAATCTCTACCTCTAGACAAGGTACCACTGAATCTGCGCGAGTGATGGGGCCTCTTATCTGACCCGTGACAACCGCCCTCTGATAGAACCATCTCAACTCGGTGGGACACATTGTCCACCTCCTAAAACATTATCTCACTTCTGGCCTCCTTGGTCATATGAGGATGAATCAGCTGAATAAGACCATCAATAAACCTCCTCACCCTCTCTCTATCTCTCTCTCTCTCTCTCTCTCTCTCTCTCTCTCTCTCTCTCTCTCTCTCTCTCTCTCTCTCTCTCTCTCTCTCTCTCTCTTCTCTCTTGGTGGGGAGTATAATAAGGGCATGGTGAACTAGATCAATGAACCTGGTCTCATACTGAGTGACTGTTATGGAGCCCTAATAAAGGCACTCAAACTGTCTCTGAAAGGCCTCTCAGTGAGTCATGGGGAGAAACGTCTCTAGAAATAACGATGTAAACTGCTCCCATGTCAAAGAGCGTGAACCGGCTGGTCTGGCTAAGCAATAATCCCTCCACTAGGTCTTGGCGAATCCAGACAGTCAAATGGTAGCAAAATCAACTTCGCGGGTCTCAACGATCCCCATGTTTGGAAGAACCTCATAGCAACTATCCAGATAATCCTGGGGATCCTCCGTGGTTGCACCACCAAATGTAGAAGTGAATAGCTTGGTAAACTATCTAGCCTCCATAGAGCATCACCGGCATAGCCACTCCATCACCGGTCTGAGTCACTACACCCAACTGAACTGACGTAGCTGGATGAACTATTGGACCCTGAACCTACGGAGCTTCCTGCTCCGGAGTGCGTGTAGCAGGAGTTTGAACCCCTCATCTAGTATGGAAAGTGGCTGGTGCTACTGGAAGCAAACCCGTTCGGTAACACTCTCCATGAGGCCTACATATTGAACCAGAGCGCCCTGAAGAACTGCAATTCAAATGAACCCCTTTAGGGCCTGAGCTGGGCCTACTGGAATTGCTGGGGCTGGAACCTCTTCCCCCTCAAAATCGACTTGAAGCTCCACCACTGGTGCTGCTGCTCAAGGTTGAGCTCTGCCTCTACCTCAGCCTTTTGCACGGCCTTGGCCTCGCCCTCTGCCCCTCGTGGGAGCCACTTCTTGGGTATCAGACTGCTGAATGGTAGATGAGGAAGCGCGTGTTCTCGCCATCTGCAAAAGAACAGAGTAGAATGCCAATCAGTATTTGAGGAACAAAACCGCACGATAGGAAAGAACAAATGTGAAGTTTTCCTAACAATGTATCCTCTAGGGGATAAATACAGACATCTCCGTACCGATCCCTCAGACTCTACTAAGCTTGTTTGTCAGTTGTGAAACCTATGTAATCTAGAGCTCTGATACCAACTTGTTTTCCAGTCAACCCGTGATTCATGTATCCTACCCTATGACAGAGATGTTTCTGCATCCATAGCTGGAGTAATAGATTGCAACCTTTGAAGAAATTACCTCCCTCCCAACACACAGTTAAGGCTCGGTAAATTTCGGATAACACCAAAGGAACCGCAGTGTTGTTAAGCTTTTTGATAGCAACATCAAACCATCCTTACAAGGCCTATCCATATTTTCTTATCTTTGCATGGACAAAGCACAGTTCCCAAGAATGCCGTCAGGAATGCTAGAGTACGTCTTGCCTCCCACTTGTCTATGTCCCCAGTGTGAGTTAGTCCGAGATTTGGTTCTTCAAAACCTCGAGGAGTACCATACCGTTGATATAAGAATTGAAGAGTATAACAGTCTTTTGACAGATCATCATTTTTCTCCTTTCGACTGATGTTCAGCAAATCCAAAAACCATGTGGAGACACCGGTCTAGGTGCAAGCAAATATCGTCCCCTCAATTTCCCATTCAAACCACATAACCTGCAACCTCCTCTAGTGTGGGTGTAAGTTCAAAGTCTGCAAAGAGGAATACATTACGGGTTGGATCCTAGAATGGTATTAAAGCTTCAATAATGTTTGTACTTGGCTTGATGTTTAACAGATTGATGAGACCTCACAAAATTCTTTCCACTATCTCTTTATTACCATCTCCCAAATCATTCCACCACATGTAGAGTTGTAGAGGGACCTCACTAAAGACTGAGAATGATTCAATTTGATTTGTGCTCATCCTGCATATTTAGTAAGGCAATTAAGCAAAAGAAAAACTTTTATTCGACTCAAAAATGAAGACTATTTATGTTCTATTTTTGTGTGTTTCCAATTTTGAAAAGGAAGGACTCGATTTTCAAACACGGCCTTTCAGCACTTCAGAAACGAAGATTTTAAGGCTGTGTAGTCAACCAATCAAAATCACAATGGACAAAAAACGGCCATTTATGCCAATTCAGCATTCGAACGTCCCTTTCGGGAACATTCGGCTATTTATGACAAAACAGCCTTACTTGATTTATTTACAACTTCTCTTTTTATTTTCAAAATAAGCGACCCAGTATTGCCAATATGGCTTTTTAACGCCTCGTGGACGAGAAATTAAGACAGTGAGGGTCAAAGAATTAAAATGAGACCAAAGATGGCTATTTATGCAAGGTCAGACTTCCGGTGTTCCGTTTGGGAACATTTTGGCTATTTTTGCACAAACGGCATCACCCGACTTATTTATGACAAAAAGATAAAAATTTTGGCATTGTTGGATATTTTTTTTAAAGGGAAGATTCGACCCGATGAGGGTTGCCTACGCATCCCACACCGTGTGAGAATCAAACCGGCGTAGTTCGAGAAAATAAATTAACTAATTTTGAGACAAAAATCTTTTTCAAACCATTTTTACCTTTGGTAAACAGACTTAAAAACATTTTTCCTTTCTTTCAATTTTCAAAATTTTGACAGAGTTTAGACAGCATTTGGGCATTAGGTTTTCTAAACTAACTAGCTAACTCTCTCACTTGCTATTTTTCTCTTTTCCTCATTTTTCTAAAATTCCCGAGATTTAAAAAATCGGTCAACATGCAGGCCGAAACAAATAAATGCACAAAAAAACAAGTATGATGCATTAGGATGCTCTTTTCATTTCAGGTTACTAGCCCTAGACGCACCCAACCCCTGTGTTAAGTCCCCTAAGTCAAAATGTGCATGATGCAAATAAGCGTTCCTACTAGGGATCCAGCATGAGGCTGAGTTATTCTAGGTTCAAAACCTGGGTCTTTGTTCTTGACCTGTCTTACCCAAGCGGACACCTCGAGTCGAGGGGGAGGCAGCAATCCTAGAATACAGAAGCTTCGCCGGCTTTGCAACTTATCCAAACCTCGTTCTAATTTTGAATTTGGCACTATACAGAAAAGAAGTCGTACGAAGTACACCCTTCTTCATGATTTAGAAGACTCGGAGAGGAGATGGGTTTCGGTACAGTTTATATACAGTTCACATAATATCAAAGCGTTAAAAGGGAAACAATTAGCACATTAGGTACATATCATGTAACTAAATCACACAAACCCCAACACAACAATTATTCCAAACTTGAATTTTGAACCCTGAACAAAACGTTCTGGGTTATTCTCCCCAGTGGAGTTACCAAAGCTGTCACACCTCCTTTTTACTCACTACCCTGAAGGATAATGTATTAGAGAGTTTTTCCATTTGAAGTGACATTATTCGGATTGGGATTATTTATTCAGAGTAGCCACTTGGGATATGTTTAACTTTTGGTGTCCCAAGTCACCAGTTTATCTTGAATACCGATCGAGGAAAACATCGACTTCCGAATGGAGTCTGCGAACCAAAAATTCTGAATAAGGTGTTAGGCATCCTCGGATTCTGTAGTTCTAGCACGGTCGCTTAAATTGCAATGAATGGCTAAAATCTGAATTTAATTCACGAAAGGGGTATGTGCCAATATTATCTTTAACCGCTTTTATTAAATATATATATTTATTTTTTAGACAGTGAACATCGTTTAAAATGTATTTTCGGATTGCGCCGCATGAATTGAACCCACAATCCTAGACGCACTCTATTCAACATTTTAGGATTTGAATTTGGGCCGCATATAATGCCCACTCGTATTTAGGAATGAAATTTATTAAAGTCGCGCCTAATAGAGTCTAACGCGTTATAATCTTTTGGGAGGGCCGTGAAATTCACTAAACGGCCCTTCAAAATTTTCTAAACATTGTAAACCTTTATTGAGGGCCCCGTAATTTGTACTTTGTTGGGCGAGGCTCGTCTCAGTTTATTTTAAAGGAAAAACTTAAAAGGGTAACTATATTTTCTATTTTTTTTATTTTTGTCTCTAATAATAAAAGAAAGATCCTAATTTATTATATTTAAAATTCGGGCATTAAGTTCAAGTCCGGGTCCAAACAAAAGGACGAACCTTTTCGCTTAACACCCGCTACCTAACTTAAAACCCGAATTCCAAATACCAATTAAGTCATGGGCCAAATTGGCTAGGCCAATGAGCCCAATTGACAGAGGCAGCAATGTTTATAGAGCTAGGAGGTTCGAATCTTGATGGGCCCAAATAATTTAGCCCTTTTTTGGACCAATGGATGACCCAAGTCAACTGCCCATATCCCTGCCTGCATTTCAGATTAAACAGGTGGGCTTCTCGAATGAATCATGTTCATCAACCGTCCAAATGTACTAGGGGTCGAATCTAAACAATGATAAATGGGGCTCCAACTGCAACAACTCTCACAACATCAACAATGCACTATAATGATAATGTACACCTTTATTTTAGTTGATAGACAAGAATTCCAAAGTTTTTAAATCAAATTGTCAGAATATTCCAACTCCAGTACTACTGATGACTACTAGATTCATAAGAACCTCATAGTTAATTCAACAATCTAATTCAATAAACCCCACTGAACGCCTACACTTCAAACTATACCAAAAATCCAATGCAACAGTTCAATATTACACAACATTTTACTTACTCGGATTTAACAGTTCCAATTATGCAGTCCATACAAATTTCAGACTTCGATTAATGAATATTTTAATCAAGTAAAATAACAGCAGAAACTCAAACAATCATTTCAAAAGTGTTTCACTATTCAGTCCTTAAATCAATTCTACATGCTTTCTCACAATTCCCGGGAAGGATTGTAGAAGTAACTAGCAGTGGATTTCAAACAAGAGGAATAGATCAGCAGCAGCTCAAGCAGTTAACAGAGCAAGTAACAACTACAATTTTAACCCAGGAACTTGGAGTGACAGTCCAAAAACTTTTAAATCCAGAATTTGGAAGCTAGAGCTCAACAATTGACTAAGAACCTCAATGAAACAGTGAAATTTTTGTGGTTTTTCTATTATTTGTATATAATTTTTTGTATTTTTGTGTTATTGAATGCAGAAACTAATCTGATACTAAATGAAAAGGAAAATTAGATTTCTTGTGTAATTTTTTAGCAGAAAAGTTCTCCCATGTTAAAGAACTATTCAATGCTTTTAAAGGTAAAAATGAGGGCAACCCTCATCTTTTTAATTTGCACTTTCATCCCTTGTTTATTTACAGCTTGGTCCCTTAATTTTTATCTTGCTCAACAAGTAAAAAATTTTAAAAACCGAAAATTGAACTTGTACCCTACTCTAGAAGCATCTAGGTAATCATTTTGCTACGCAATCCCTAAATTACCCCTCCTCTGTTTATAAAATTACAAATCCTATAAATACTACCCTTTTCTATCTCTATGAAGCCCTTGAAACCCCCCTGAAATTACTGACTATACCTAACCTCACTCAAACCTTACCCCTTAGGTAAAACTAACTAAGGTTACCTAAAGAGTTGTTCAGCTATCACTAATATAATTCTTCATTATCACTAAGATTGAACAAGTTAACACTAATTGAAACCACTACCCAAGAAACCAAACCTTATTTACTAAACCTTAGTTAAAGCCCAAAACTAAAAGAATACTAATTTAATTCAATTAAAATCTGACAAAATTCAAGGCAGAAATCACAAACACATTTAAAATAAAATCTAGAATTACTAAATCAAACTAAAGAAGGAAACCAAATCACTTATACATTCCTACATAATAAATTATTGCTGAATTCAAAACGAAACTTGAAATTAAAACGAATAAAACATAATCGAGTTGGATTACACTAATTAAATTGAAGTAAACACTCAAACGAATCAAGATATACTACACATAGAATTATAACAGAAGCATGAACGAATACATAACAACTTATCTTCATCAAGCAACTAAACATGAACCCACTACCATGAAACGAGATGAACAGGAAGAATGAAAGAATAAAGAAGAAAGAAGAAACTCACGGATAAAATCTTCACGCGACCAAATTGCCGAAATTGGTTTCTTAATTAATGTTATATGTTTATAAACATATAGCATCAATTAATAAATCACATCGACGCTTGAAGCCTCCAAACAGAACTGACCTTGAAACCCTAGATCAGAAATTGGGGACGACTCATTGCGATTTGAAGTGAAATAACCCTACACTTGAGGTGAGGAAGATCAGTAGACTACCCAATACCAATTTGGGCTTAATTGGATGAGTTTGAGGCTTGGCCGCGAATTTCGATTTGATTTTTGAAACGTTTGGTTGATATTCGACGGCCAATAGTTGCATATTTGAACTTAGGGAGTCGAGGTGGTTCAGGGGTGTGATTTTGGTGGTGATTGAAGGTGGTGCCGCCACCGGTGGCTTGGCAATTTAAGGGCAGCGCTATTAGGGTTCTTGAAGATGGGGGGATGAATAAGACGACGAGGGGGGTATGGGGGATCCATTCTGTGACGACCCAAAAGGGTCATCACCGTAATTCTCCTTTTATTTGTGCTTGTGTGGCCTTTAAACCCTCTTATTTGGTTGCATCTATTTTTGTGCGCAGTCCGGGCATGAAATCGGAAAATTTTTACGTGGAAATATTTGAATTCTGTGTTAAAAACTATGAATTTTGATAATAATATTGCTATAGTTGACTTTGGTGAACGTTTTGGGTAAACGGACCTGGACCCATAATCTGACGCTCCCAGAGGGTCCGTAAGGAAATTTGGGACCCGGGCGTATTCCCGGAATCGAAATCCGACGTTCCAGGCCCATGTACGGAACTTTTCGGTGAAATTGTTTTCTGAAAATGCTCAAGGAAAAATAAAAATAAAAATTGATCAAATGTAATGGTATCGGGCTTGTATTTTTGTTCCGACGTCCTGTACAAGTCTTAAATGAGCGTTAAGCGCTATCTGTGAAGTTTGGTTGAAAACGAACATCATTTGATGTATTTCGGACTAAAAATGAATAATTTGAAAGTTTTGAACTTTGAAACTAAAATCATGAGTTTTGGAGGTTGATTCTTTGATTTTGATGTTATTTTGGCGATTTGATCGCTCGAGCATGTTCGTAGGTTCATATTGAGTTAGTGTGTGCAGTTGGTTGGTAGCCCTGAGGGCTCGGGAGTGTTTTTCAGGGGTGGTTCGGGGTGTTTTTGGTTCTTTGGACTTAGTAGATTTTCTAAAATTTTTGTGCAGATCTCTTTTTCTATGCGATCGCATAGGCTCCTCTGCGATAGCATAGAGTCCCATGCCAGCTGCCGACGCCCCCTTTTTCCTCCGTAAAAGAAAGCGAAATCTTGTCTTACAATATTATGGGCAAAATAAATCTATTTCCCGTTTGGCAATTGGGTTGTGGAATTGGAAGAGTCGCCACCTAATGATTATAGTGCATTAGGACACATAAGAGAGATTATTTTAAAAAGAAAACCAAATTTCTGGTAAGAGCTTGAGATTATCTCGAGCAGAAGGTGTTAGGGACCCCTCAAGATCCACTAGTGTGGTTCCCGACCGTGTTAATCGTGACTTTATGAAGGATGAAGCAATTAACACAAGTAAAGTTCACGCATATAACATTCATACAACTTGAAAATCTTTAAAGAAGAAAGAAGGACGCAAATTTAAAATAAAAGAGAGTTGATTTGAAAAAGCATTACTATATAAAAGCATTTAAATAAAGCAAATAAGAGAAAGGAGGATCCTAGGTTTGACTAAAAATATGGATCATTCGGTGCAATATCCCGCACATATTCCCAAATATGAGTCGCTTTATGATATTATCGCATCGTCATCATCTCCATATTCTACCTTTCCCACCCCTTAGAGGTTATTTAAGCGTGGGAATTGGTCATGATTGCTTATTGCGTGCTATTACCCGTTTGTCCTATTGATCCTAGAGGGAACTTAGGATCACTATTCCTATGAGGTAGGAACTAGGTAGAACCCTTAAGTTTAAAGGTTAAAATACTAGGCGACATTCAAAAACAAATAGGACTTGCATGTAAGGGAATCATATAGATCATATAAAAGGCTCAAATAACCCTCTATAAAAGAACGTGTAAGTAGAACGACTCAAACACATGTAAGGTCAAAGGAAGAGAGAGTTTTAAAAGCTGGAGTGTTGACAAGTATATTTAAGACAGCAGCTGAAACAATTTTAAAAAAACAGAATTTGCATAAAAGGTTGGATGAAAACATTTGGGACATGAGAAAGGAAAATGGGTGTGTGACAGTTTAGAAATCGGAGGGAAAACCTTTGAAACACACTTGAAAATACATAAAGCGTATGATAAACCAGTTTTCGAACAGGAGAGGTAAAAACAGATGTAAAACTACTCAGAAATATTAAAGAACGTGTAAGTATATTAGTTTTGAACTATAGTTTTTAAGTTGCAGAAGATACAGTATTCAGACAAGTTTTAGAAAATAGTAATCCAGTTCTGGACTAGGAAAAAGAGTAACTTAGTAAAATATTTGCACGGAAGGGATTGAAATAAGGCAGAAGATTAGTGTAAAAATCAGCGGACCTTAGAGAGGCAAACAAAATCAGACGGTTTAATAGGGGTGAATAGCCTAAGCAGGATTTAAGGTGATTAATCAATTTCATTTAACCTATGGTTTGCCTAGGCGTTTCTTAACCATAATATAAAGGTGAACATACACGTCAGTTTTAAAAAAGGAACGGGTTAACCAGCTTTACATTCTGTTTAGCAAGATTAGTGTGGCATTCAACAGTTGCAAAAGAGAGACCCTAAGCACATGATTTCTAATGCACATAAAGGCCCTAAAACATCGTATCTAAATGCAAAGCAGTAATTTGATTATTAACTCATTGTAATTATAAAGATAACAAGCTTAAAATAAAAGCCCTAAGAACAGGATTTCTATATGTGAGATGCATTACCTATATGTGGTTTCTATAACGCAAATAGGTAAATAAAGCCCTAGAAACATGTTTTCTACTCATTCCCTTAATAATCATGCATAACCCTCCCCGTTTTCACTATAATCCCCATTATTCTTTACAAATTATTACAACCAAGTAATAAAATACAATAGTGATATAAGAAAAATAAGAAGTTATTCTATAGAGAGCCTTCAGCCAGGCCCAAGCATCTCCAACCTTACTCCTTTCGAGTATCACAGCCATTACCATGGCTTGGGTGCGGCAAAGTTCCCTAAAGGTTCGTTTGAACCCCTTACCAATACCAAGCACCCAAAAATGTCCCAATTAGACAAGGTGAAAGCATTGGAAGTGCTAGTCTTGTGCATAAGAGTTCCATGGGTGCTCAAAGCTCCCATGGTAGTGCTTGTACTAATGGAGCAGACCCTAAAGCTCTAAGAATGAGATTGTAATTGAAAGAGTTGAAAATAGTTGAGACACAGTTTAAGAAAACATTTGAAAGAATTGAGAGAGTTAACAAGAGAGTTGGAAAAGTTGAGCCTGTTTAAGAAAATAGTTGAAAGAGTTGAAAAAGTTCTTTTGAAATTATTTTAGACTGAGCAATATTAGAACAACAGGGCATCACAAAAACAGGGGGCAAAGGGGAAATGGGGACAAATAAGTAAAGTGAACAACAGACATAAGACAACATGTTGGAGGAAAATAATCAGACATGATTGTAAGCTAAGGGTTCAATTTCTTACTGCACCAAATTCTAATACACCTAGCTTCAAACAGAGATTTTAGGTTAAACAAGTAGCCAGGCAGACATGAATACATGGTAGTAGCACACAGGGAAGGGTAGACATTCATTGAGATAGGGGGATAAGGGAGCAAATAAGTAAAGTGTACAGTCAACATATTTGAGGAAAATAATCAAGCATGGTTGTAAAACAAGGATTGAATTCTTACTGCACCAAATCCCAAATATAATCAACCTCAGGGAGAGGTTTCAGGGCTGTTAAGTAGCCAAGCAGTAGTGCACATGGAAGAAGAACATGCATTGAGACAGGTAAAGGAGAATAGGGGAAAACATGCTAAGTTAGACTAGTAGACTGACAACTACATGCTAGTGGCAATAAGAGCAACTGAAACATAGGAAAAAGCATGCAAGAAATGAATTGCAAAACTAATAGGAGCATGTTGTTGTGGAAACTGTATATTAAATAGGTTACATACCAGTTGCACGTAATAGGATACAATAGCAATGCAATAATGCACAAAGGGAGAGCAAAGTGTGCAAAGAATGAGAGCAGCAGTGTGTGTAACAGCAGTAGGAGAATAACAGCTGCAATATGAGAACAGCGGCAGCAATAGACCCAATGCAGACAAACAAAAAGAACCCAATAGTGTAAAGTAATCAACTACAAGTTACTCAATCTTGGCGGTTAGCCGATTGAGTGTTCAAACAAGAGAATGAGAGAGTATAGTAATGGCAGAGAAAGAGAGAATTCAGAGAGCTTTAGATTGTGAGAGTAGTGTGTGTTGGTTGTGTTCAAATAGAGAGGTGAGGAGTATTTATTGCATTGAAAACGAGTTAAAAAATAAGGTATCAATCCATATTAAAGGAACTGATATCAATCATAATCAAATAAGTATAGGGACTCCTCTTTAAGTAAGGCATCATAGTCAAACGGTAATATGCAGTCATTTTTAAAAGAAAAGGAATCACAAAGTATGGCATGGTCACATAAGGAAACAAAAACAGTATAAGTATACAATAAAAACTAGGTGCATGAAACTTTTACTAGAGAAATATGTCAAGCAAATAAGTAAACATACTTGTACACACATATAAGGAAAAGTACCACTTTAATTCTGGAAAATAATTTTCGAGATTGAGAACCTAGGAAATCAGTTATTAATTGGGGAATATATCCCACTAATTGAGGAAGAAAACTCGAAATCAATACCAAAACTATTAGGAGAATACACAAATCACAATTTAAGGCTAGCAATCACAGTCTTAAAGAGAGCTTTTAAGAATCAGTATAAAATCACCATGTAAACAGCCAGAAAAACCTTATGAGAAGAACAACAACATGGCATGGGAATGAAATACTAGCAAGAAAAATCAAAGTAAAGAGCACGGAGATCATAGAAGAAACCAAAAGAAACATGCGAATAGGTAAATACAGATACAAACATGTAGGGTTAGGGTTTTCCTCAGATTTTAACAAAAGTTTAGAAGTAGTATGAGAGCCACGGATTAGAGAGGCAAACAAAATCAGACGGTTTAATAGGGGTGAATAGCCTAAGCAGGATTTAAGGTGATTAATCAATTTCATTTAACCTATGGTTTGCCTAGGCGTTTCTTAACCATAATATAAAGGTGAACATACACGTCAGTTTTAAAAAAGGAACGGGTTAACCAGCTTTACATTCTGTTTAGCAAGATTAGTGTGGCATTCAACAGTTGCAAAAGAGAGACCCTAAGCACATGATTTCTAATGCACATAAAGGCCCTAAAACATCGTATCTAAATGCAAAGCAGTAATTTGATTATTAACTCATTGTAATTATAAAGATAACAAGCTTAAAATAAAAGCCCTAAGAACAGGATTTCTATATGTGAGATGCATTACCTATATGTGGTTTCTATAACGCAAATAGGTAAATAAAGCCCTAGAAACATGTTTTCTACTCATTCCCTTAATAATCATGCATAACCCTCCCCGTTTTCACTATAATCCCCATTATTCTTTACAAATTATTACAACCAAGTAATAAAATACAATAGTGATATAAGAAAAATAAGAAGTTATTCTATAGAGAGCCTTCAGCCAGGCCCAAGCATCTCCAACCTTACTCCTTTCGAGTATCACAGCCATTACCATGGCTTGGGTGCGGCAAAGTTCCCTAAAGGTTCGTTTGAACCCCTTACCAATACCAAGCACCCAAAAATGTCCCAATTAGACAAGGTGAAAGCATTGGAAGTGCTAGTCTTGTGCATAAGAGTTCCATGGGTGCTCAAAGCTCCCATGGTAGTGCTTGTACTAATGGAGCAGACCCTAAAGCTCTAAGAATGAGATTGTAATTGAAAGAGTTGAAAATAGTTGAGACACAGTTTAAGAAAACATTTGAAAGAATTGAGAGAGTTAACAAGAGAGTTGGAAAAGTTGAGCCTGTTTAAGAAAATAGTTGAAAGAGTTGAAAAAGTTCTTTTGAAATTATTTTAGACTGAGCAATATTAGAACAACAGGGCATCACAAAAACAGGGGGCAAAGGGGAAATGGGGACAAATAAGTAAAGTGAACAACAGACATAAGACAACATGTTGGAGGAAAATAATCAGACATGATTGTAAGCTAAGGGTTCAATTTCTTACTGCACCAAATTCTAATACACCTAGCTTCAAACAAAGATTTTAGGTTAAACAAGTAGCCAGGCAGACATGAATACATGGTAGTAGCACACAGGGAAGGGTAGACATTCATTGAGATAGGGGGGATAAGGGAGCAAATAAGTAAAGTGTACAGTCAACATATTTGAGGAAAATAATCAAGCATGGTTGTAAAACAAGGATTGAATTCTTACTGCACCAAATCCCAAATATAATCAACCTCAGGGAGAGGTTTCAGGGCTGTTAAGTAGCCAAGCAGTAGTGCACATGGAAGAAGAACATGCATTGAGACAGGTAAAGGAGAATAGGGGAAAACATGCTAAGTTAGACTAGTAGACTGACAACTACATGCTAGTGGCAATAAGAGCAACTGAAACATAGGAAAAAGCATGCAAGAAATGAATTGCAAAACTAATAGGAGCATGTTGTTGTGGAAACTGTATATTAAATAGGTTACATACCAGTTGCACGTAATAGGATACAATAGCAATGCAATAATGCACAAAGGGAGAGCAAAGTGTGCAAAGAATGAGAGCAGCAGTGTGTGTAACAGCAGTAGGAGAATAACAGCTGCAATATGAGAACAGCGGCAGCAATAGACCCAATGCAGACAAACAAAAAGAACCCAATAGTGTAAAGTAATCAACTACAAGTTACTCAATCTTGGCGGTTAGCCGATTGAGTGTTCAAACAAGAGAATGAGAGAGTATAGTAATGGCAGAGAAAGAGAGAATTCAGAGAGCTTTAGATTGTGAGAGTAGTGTGTGTTGGTTGTGTTCAAATAGAGAGGTGAGGAGTATTTATTGCATTGAAAACGAGTTAAAAAATAAGGTATCAATCCATATTAAAGGAACTGATATCAATCATAATCAAATAAGTATAGGGACTCCTCTTTAAGTAAGGCATCATAGTCAAACGGTAATATGCAGTCATTTTTAAAAGAAAAGGAATCACAAAGTATGGCATGGTCACATAAGGAAACAAAAACAGTATAAGTATACAATAAAAACTAGGTGCATGAAACTTTTACTAGAGAAATATGTCAAGCAAATAAGTAAACATACTTGTACACACATATAAGGAAAAGTACCACTTTAATTCTGGAAAATAATTTTCGAGATTGAGAACCTAGGAAATCAGTTATTAATTGGGGAATATATCCCACTAATTGAGGAAGAAAACTCGAAATCAATACCAAAACTATTAGGAGAATACACAAATCACAATTTAAGGCTAGCAATCACAGTCTTAAAGAGAGCTTTTAAGAATCAGTATAAAATCACCATGTAAACAGCCAGAAAAACCTTATGAGAAGAACAACAACATGGCATGGGAATGAAATACTAGCAAGAAAAATCAAAGTAAAGAGCACGGAGATCATAGAAGAAACCAAAAGAAACATGCGAATAGGTAAATACAGATACAAACATGTAGGGTTAGGGTTTTCCTCAGATTTTAACAAAAGTTTAGAAGTAGTATGAGAGCCACGGATTAGTGCTAAAAATCAGAAAAGTAAAGTATTTTCGAAGGGGGTTAAGAAACCCTAGCAATAGAAATTACCGTATGAAACCCAGGTTAATAAGGAAAACAAACAAACAAGTGACATAAACAAACACAAACGGATATATAGCACTCAGAAGAGTAGAAGAAACGATTTTGAAGAAGGAGTTAGAAACCCTAATTTGAAAGAGTGGTAATCATCCGAAAAATTTGTAATAACCGAAAACGCTAAGTAAAAATAAATTAGAAAACAAAAATCGGACTAAGAGTTATTTTAAAAGAGCAGAGATTAAAGAGAAAAAAATTAGGTTTTTCAAACGAATTAGGGAAAACAAAGAACCTGGCTGTGAAACTCGTATACAATGCCATAGAAGGCATCATCATTCAAAGACCACCAGAGAAAAGCTTGAAATGGACCCAAATAGAGCTTCAGTGACCGTCTTTCATGGAGGAAGCTGTTGGGCTTCAAGCTAGAGAGAAAACAGCGATACAAGGACTACATGGTTGCTAGAAGTCGAGAGGAGTGAAGGAGAAGTGAGCCAGAGAGGCGATGATCTTCATCGGAGAAGAAGGATAGAACCAGAAGTTTCTAGAGAGACGAAGGGTTAGAGAAGGTTTGGAAGTGAAAGGGAGACTGTTCTGTGAAAAATGAGGGTTTGGGGGGGTCGTTTGTTTGAGATCTGGGCCATTGATTTTATTTGATCAACGGCTCAGATTAAATTAGAGGTGGGTTGGGTAAATTAAAGGAGGTGGGTTATTGAACTGGGTTAAAAAATCTGGGCTGAAATAAGAGCTGATTTTGGCTATATGTTAAATTAATCTTGGCTATAGTTTAAATGGCCAATTTTTTCAAAATAATTTATAAAATAGCTAAAATCAATTAAAAAGAAAAACTAAAACATGGAACTAATTAATAATATATAAATATTAATATAAAAAATGATAGAAATAATTTTATAACTATGAAACACAGTTAATTATGAAATAGGCTATAATTGCCATTTTGTGTAATTAGCCTTAAAATCCCCAATAAATTCATAAAAATGTGCAAAAATTCCATAAGTTATATTTTGTTGTAAATATGGGAGTGAAGCACATTATTCACTATTAATAATTTGGTAAATAATTTGGCCTATGTACTATCAAAATAAGCAGTAAATTGATTTCAAAATCTCAAAAAATTAAAGAATAAATACCAAAATACCCCGGCCTACTTATATATGCATACATATTCTATTTTAAAAGTATTTTTAGTGCAAAAATACATAGGGAAAAATTAGGTATCAACAGCTGCCCCTCTTTACCCGAGGAGGATGATAGAGTTATCGGGTAAAGATAAGATGGCCAATTTTGACCGGAATTGGCGATTGCAACAGAATTGGTTTTTGAGCTGCCTACATATCCCTGGTTTTACTGGAATCAGGCCGTGTGTAGTTCAGGAGCCATCAGAGGAATATGCCAATGAAAATTTTGGAAGAGGCATATGCAACGGGGTTTGAAATTTGTCAAAAGTTCGGAGATCGGACGGATACGAAAAATTGGAGCGGGATTGCTCCCGCTGAGATGACCATGTCGACCGGTGTACCTGCAAATGAACAGTGTGCAGATATTTTGCATAATTTAAACGTGATGCAAGTTCCCTTCTGACTATGAATACTATCTTCGGACGATTAAGATGGTGTCCTCAGACTATGACGTCCAAGCTATGAAGAGCATAAAAGTAAAGATTCGCAGGCCATGAAACGGTGTTCTTGGGCTATGCGGATGGTGCCTCTGAACTATGACGCCTTTGAATAAGTTGGAAATATTTCAGCCCATGAAAAGGTGGCAATCTTTCAGCCGGATGAATGCAAGGGTGGCGATTTTTCAGCCAAAAAGCAAAATAAAGGAGGTTGAGCTTAACCTCGAAAGGCAGAGAATAGCCTTATGCAATGTGGGATGGAGACAGATCTTAGTCTTGAAAGGTAGAAGATAGCCTTATGCAAGGTGGAGGTAGAGCTTAACCTCGGAAGGCAGAGAATAGCCTTATGCAAATGCAAGATGGAGACAGAGCTTAGTCTCGAAAGGCAGAGAGTAGCCTTATGCAGGATGGAGGCAGAGCTTTGCCTCGGAAGGCACAGAGTAGCCTTATGCAATACAGGATGGAGGAAGAGCTTAGCCTCGGAAAGAAGTCGTACGAAGTACACCCTTCTTCATGATTTGGAAGACTCGGAGAGGAGATGGGTTTCGGTACAGTTTATATACAGTTCACATAATATCAAAGTGTTAAAAGGGAAACAATTAGCACATTAGGTACATATCATGTAACTAAATCACACAAACCCCAACACAACAATTATTCCAAACTTGAATTTTGAACCCTGAACAAAACGTTCTGGGTTATTCTCCCCAGTGGAGTTACCAGAGCTGTCACACCTCCTTTTTACACACTACCCCGAAGGATAATGTATTAGAGAGTTTTTCCATTTAAAGTGACATTATTCGGATTGGGATTATTTATTCAGAGTAGCCACTTGGGATATGTTTAGCTTTTGGTGTCCCAAGTCACCAGTTTATCTTGAATCCCGATCGAGGAAAACATCGACTTCCGAATGGAGTCTGCGAACCAAAAATTCTGAATAAGGTGTTAGGCACCCTCGGATTCCGTAGTTCTAGCACGGTCGCTTAAATTGCTATGAATGGCTTAAATCTTAATTTAATTCATGAAAGGGGTATGTGCCAATTTTATCTTTAACCGCTTTTATTAAATATATATATTTATTTCTTAGAAAGTAAACATCGTTTAAAATGTATTTTCGGATTGCGCCGCATGAATTGAACCCACAATCCTAGACGCACTCTATTCAATATTTTAGGATTTGGATTTGGGCCGCATAAGTGCCCACTCGTATTTAGGAATGAAATTTATTAAAGTCGCGCCTAATTGAGTCTAACGAATTATAATCTTTTGGGAGGGCCGTGAAATTCACTAAACGGCCCTTCCAAATTTTCTAAACATTGTAAACCTTTATTGAGGGCCCCGCAATTTGTACTTTTGTTGGGCGAGGCTCGTCTCAGTTTATTTTAAAGGAAAAACTTAATAGGGTAACTATATTTTCTATTGTTTTTATATTTGTCTCTAATAATAAAAGAAAGATCCTAATTTATTATATTTAAAATTCGGGCACTAAGTTCAAGTCCGGGTCCAAACAAAAGGACGAACCTTTTCGCTTAACACCCGCTACCTAACTTAAAACCCGAATTCCAAATACCAATTAAGTCATGGCCAAATTGGCTAGGCCAATGAGCCCAATTCACAGAGTCAGCAATGTTTATAGAGCTAGGAGGTTCGAATCTTGATGGGCCCAAATAATTGAGCCCTTTTTTGGGCCAATGGATGACCCAAGTCAACTGCCCATATCCCTGCCTGCATTTCAAATTCAACAAGTGGGCTTCTCGAATGAATCATGTTCACCAACCGTCCAAATGTACTTGGGGTCGAATCCAAACAATGATAAATGGGGCTCCAACTGCGACAACTCTCACACAATCAACAATGCACTATAATGATAATGTACACCCTTATTTTAGTTGATAGACAAGAATTAAAAAGTTTTTAAATCAAATTGTCAGAATATTCCAACTCCAGTACTACTGATGACTACTAGATTCATAAGAACCTCATAGTTAATTCAACAATCTAATTCAATAAACCCCACTGAACGCCTACACTTCAAACTATACCAAAAATCCAATGCAACAGTTCAATATTACACAACATTTTACTTACTCGGATTTAACAGTTCCAATTATGCAGTCCATACAAATTTCAGACTTCGATTAATGAATATTTTAATCAAGTAAAATAACAGCAGAAACTCAAACAATCATTTCAAAAGTGTTTCACTATTCAGTCCTTAAATCAATTCTACATGCTTTCTCACAATTCCAGGGAAGGATTGTAGAAGTAACTAGCAGTGGATTTCAAACAAGAGAAAAAGATCAGCAGCAGCTCAAGCAGTTAACAGAGCAAGTAACAACTACAATTTTAACCCAGGAACTTGGAGTGACAGTCCAAAAACTTTTAAATCCACACAAAAACTATAAATCCGAGCTGGAATGAAGCCCTACCAACCTGAAACAGACCAACATCCTTAGAAACTAGGATGTTAGAACTCAACAGAATTTGGAAGCTAGAGCTCAACAATTGACTAAGAACCTCAATGAAACAGTGAAATTTTTGTGGTTTTTCTATTATTTGTATATAATTTTTTGTATTTTTGTGTTATTGAATGCAGAAACTAATCTGATACTAAATGAAAAGCAAAATCAGATTTCTTGTGTAATTTTTGAGCAGAAAAGTTCTCCCATGTTAAAGAATTATTCAATGTTTTTAAAGGTAAAAATGAGGGCAACCCTCATATTTTTAATTTGCACTTTCATCCCTTGTTTATTTACAGCTTGGTCCCTTAATTTTTAACTTGCTCAACAAGTAAAAATTTTTAAAAACCGAAAACTGAACTTGTACCCTACTCTAGAAGCATCTAGGTAATCATTTTGCTACGCAATCCCTAAATTACCCCTCCTCTGTTTATAAAATTACAAATCCTATAAATACTACCCTTTTCTATCTCTAAGAAGCCCTTGAAACCCCCCTGAAATTACTGACTATACCTAACCTCACTCAAACCTTCACCCTTAGCTAAAACTAACTAAGGTTGCCTAAAGAGCTGTTCAGCTATCACTAATATAATTCTTCATTATCACTAAGATTGAACAAGTTAACACTAATTGAAACCACTACAGAAGAAACCAAACCTTATTTACTAAACCTTAGTTAAAGCCCAAAACTAAAAGAATACTAATTTAATTCAATTAAAATCTGACAAAATTCAAGGCAGAAATCACAAACACATTTAAAATAAAATCTAGAATTACTAAATCAAACTAAAGAAGGAAACCAAATCACTTATAAATTCCTACATAATAAATTATTGCTGAATTCAAAACGAAACTTGAAATTAAAACGAATAAAACATAATCGAGTTGGATTACACTAATTAAATTGAATTAAACACTCAAACGAATCAAGATATACTACACATAGAATTATAACAGAAGCATGAACGAATACATAACAACTTATCTTCATCAAGCAACTAAACATGAACCCACTACCAAGAAACGAGATGAACAGGAAGAATGAAAGAATAAAGAAGAAAGAAGAAACTCACGGATAAAATCTTCACACGACCAAATTGCCGAAATTGGTTTCTTAATTAATGTTATATGTTTATAAACATATAGCATCAATTAATAAATCACAACGACGCTTGAAGCCTCCAAACAGAACTGACCTTGAAACCCTAGATCGGAAATTGGGGACGGCTCATTGCGATTTGAAGTGAAATAACCCTACACTTGAGGTGAGGAAGATTAGACTACCCAATACCAATTTGGGCTTAATTGGATGAGTTTGAGGCTTGGCCGCAAATTTCGATTTGATGTTTGAAACGTTTGGTTGATATTCGACGGCCAATAGTTGCATATTTGAACTTAGGGAGTCGAGGTGGTTCAGGGGTGTGATTTTGGTGGTGATTGAAAGTGGTGCCGCCACCGGTGGCTTGGCAATTTAAGGGCAGCGCTATTAGGGTTCTTGAAGATGGGGGGATGAAGGAGACGACGAGGGGGGTATGGGGGATCCGTTCTGTGATGACCCAAAAGGGTCATCACCGTAATTCTCCTTTTATTTGTGCTTGTGTGCTTTAAACCCTCTTATTTGGTTGCATCTATTTTTGTGCGCAGTCCGGGCATGAAACCGAAAAATTTTTATGTGGAAATATTTTAATTCTGTGTTAAAAACTATGAATTTTGATAATAATTTTGCTATTGTTGACTTTGGTGAACGTTTTGGGTAAACGGACCCGGACCCGGACCCGTAATCTAACGCTCCCGAAGGGTCCGTAAGGAAATTTGGGACCCGGGCGTATTCCCGGAATCGAAATCCGACGTTCCAGGCCCATGTACGGAACTTTTCGGTGAAATTGTTTTCTGAAAATGCTCAAGGAAAAATGAAAATAAAAATTGATCAAATGTAATGGTATCGGGCTCGTATTTTTTTTCTGACGCCCTGTACAAGTCTTAAATGAGCGTTAAGCGCTATCTGTGAAGTTTGGTTGAAAACGGACATCATTTGATGTATTTCGGACTAAAAATGAATAATTTGAAAGTTTTGAACTTTGAAATTAAAATCATGAGTTTTGGAGGTTGATTCTTTGATTTTGATGTTATTTTGGCGATTTGATCGCTCGAGCAAGTTCGTAGGTTGATATTGAGTTAGTGTGTGCAGTTGGTTGGGAGCCCTGAGGGCTCGGGAGTTTTTTCAGGGGTGGTTCGGGGTGTTTTTGGTTCTTTGGACTTAGTAGATTTTCTGAAATTTTTGCGCAGATCTCTTTTTCTATGCGATCGCATAGGCTCCTTTGCGATAGCGTAGAGTCCCATGCCAGCTATCGACGCCCACTTTTTCCTCCGTAAAAGAAAGCGAAATCGTGTTATACGATATTATGGGCAAAATAACTCTATTTCCCGTTTGGCAATTGGGTTATGGAATTGGAAGAGTCGCCACCTAATGATTATAGTGCATCAGGACACATAAGAGAGATTATTTTGAAAAGAAAACCAAATTTCGGGTAAGATCTTGAGATTATCTCGAGGGGAAAGTGTTAGGGACCCCTCAAGATCCACTAGTGTGGTTCCCGACCGTGTTAATCGTGACTTTATGAAGGATGAAGCAATTAACACAAGTAAAGTTCACGCATATAACATTCATACAACTTGAAAATCTTTAAAGAAGAAAGAAGGACGCAAATTTAAAATAAAAGAGAGTTGATTTGAAAAAGCATTACTATATAAAAGCATTTAAATAAAGCAAATAAGAGAAAGGAGGATGCTAGGTTTGACTACAAATATGGATCATTCGATGATATATCCCGCACATATTCCCAAATATGAGTCGCTTTATGATATTATCGCATCGTCATCATCTCCATATTCTACCTTTCCCACCCCTTAGAGGTTATTTAAGCGTGTGAATTGGTCACGAATGCTTATTGCGTGCTATTACCCGTTTGTCCTATTGATCCTAGAGGGAACTTAGGATCACTATTCCTATGAGGTAGGAACTAGGTAGAACCCTTAAGTTTAAAGGTTAAAATACTAGGCGACATTCAAAAACAAATAGGACTTCCATGTAAGGGAACCATGATGGAAACACGTTCTCAAGGCATTATATTAAACGTGTGTTCATATTTGTAGGTTTTAATGAATGACAAACTATGCACAAATTGACATATGACGAGGTCAAAGAACAAGCGCAAAATTGATATATAACGAGATTCAAGCACAAGACAAAGATTGAGATTAAGTTTTTTATGAGTCGGTATTTAATTGTGATCTTGATCTGACAACTTAAACTCAAGATTTGGCTTCTCTCGTAAAAATATTTTTAACAAATCATGCATATTTAATTTAGAGCAAAATGATTTTAAATAATGCATATTTACTTTAGTCAAAATGATTTTTAAACATGCCTCTAAAATCTAGACTAAGATAATCGATTATGTACTTATGATAATCGATTATGTTTAAGTCAGCTGCTTGACAATCGATTGTGAACTTATGACAATCGATTGTGTTAAGGCAGTGCGCATCAGATTTTCTCAAATCTGCATGACAATCGATTGTGAACCTTATGACAATCGATTGTGACGAGGCAGTGTCCATCAAAGTTTTTCAAAGCTCAAAATAATCGATTGTGAAGCTAATGACAATCGATTTGTGAAGAGACAGTGTCCATCAGATTTTTCAAAGTCACAAAATAATCGATTGTGTTGAGGCAGTGTCTTCCACTTTTTCAAAGTTATTAAATAATCGATTGTGAACCTATAACAATCGATTGTCAAGAGGCAGTGTCAATTGATTTTTCAAGACTAATATATAATCGATTGAACGTTGCTGAGTAATCGATTGTAGATTTCTGACAATCGATTGTTTTAAGTAAAATCTAGAAATGATTTTTTGAACGTTGCCAGTAATCGATTATTGATCTTAGATAATTGATTGTTATGCGTAAAATCTGGGATTGATTTTTGGAAGAACTGGCAAACAATCGATTGTGGTAATTTGACAATCGATTGTCACAGAGTAAAATCAGCAATTCTTAATTGGCAATTAGGCAACGGTAATACAAAGTTTTTCAACTATAAATACAGCTTCAATTCAGTCTTCTAAACACAACAACTTATCATACAATTGCTAATGCTTGCATACTTTATTGCTTATCATTTTATATTCATTACATAAGCTTTTGAGAGCCAAATTCTTGCCGAAAGTTGTTGCGATCTTGAGCGTATTCTTTTTACTCATATCTACTCTTAAAGGAGTGTCTTGTTTGAGTGCTAAGTGTTTTTGTACACTTGAAGGGAAGTGTTAGTCCCTTGTATTGTAAGAAGGAACTTGTGTTTCCTTGGTTGAAGCCTTGGAGTGTTGTATCTCCGAGCAAAGGTTGTTGAGGCTTGTGTCCTCAAGTTGTAACGGTTTGTTGAGCACCCGTAAGCTTAACAAGTTAGTGGAAATTTCGAGAGAGTGTCTCGGGGACTGGAGTAGCCACGGGTTATGGTGAACCAGGATACATCGGTGCGTTTGTTCTAATTTATTTACTTATCGCACTTATTTATTTCCTGCAATTTTCAAATTCCGCAAGTTTACGCTAATTTTTATTATAACGCTATTCACCCCCCTCTAGCGTTAAGCGTATTATCTAACAATTGGTATCAGAGCCCAACTCTCTGAAGACTTAACCGTTTGAGAGAAACATCCATGGCTTCTACTCGTGATTCTTTTGCAGGAATAGGTGAAGGACAATGCTCCACCCGACCACCGCTATTGGATGGTACAAATTATACATACTGGAAGGAGAGGATGAGAATATTTGTACAATCAAATATTTTTCATCTTTGGAAGGTCATAATGAATGGAGAACAAATTCCAACCAAGAAAGTTGAAAATGAATGGGTCCCAAAGTCCGAAGATGAATACGATGCGGATGATATCCGAAAGGTGCAAAATAATGCTAAAGCTATTAATTTATTATATTGTGCTAAATGCTGATGATTACAGGAAGATATCTTGTTGCACAACGGCGAAGCAAATGTGGGACAAGCTAGAAATTACGTACGAAGGTACGGACCAGGTAAGGGAAGCCAAAATTGATTTCCTAACCCATGCATATGAATTGTTTCACATGAAGGAAGGCGAAAAGGTCAATGAGATGTTTGAACGATTTTCAAAAATCGTAAATGATTTACATGCTCTTAAGAAGACCTTCACGGATAAGGAACTTGTCCGAAAAATTCTCTGAAGTCTCACTCCGGAATGGCGATCCAAGGCCGACGCGATTCAAGAATCCATTGGCATTTCAAATGTCACCATCGACGCATTAAGAGGTAATCATAAAACTTATGAATCTACTATACTTAACCCTCTTGTTGATGATCAAAGGAAGCAAAGAATCGCTCTCAAGGCAAGCACAAGCCAACCTCAAAATAATGAGGACGGAGACAACGAGTTCGGACTCGTTATCAAGAGATTTCAAAAGTTCATGCGAAAAGAGTATGAACGAAAGGGCAAAAAGCAAGGAGATCAAATAAAGTGCTATGAGTACGGAGAAATCGGGCACATTAAATCAAATTGCCCAAATGCTAAAAAGGAGAAGAAACCCTTCAAGAAGCAACGAGCATACATATCTTGGGGAGGCGACTCCGGTGATGAGTCAAGTGAGGAAGAAGAAGACGAAGCCGCAAATCTTTGTCTTATGGCACAAGAAGACAACAAAGAAGAGGTATGTCAAATTTCTTCCAAAAATTTCTTTTCCCTTGAAGAAATGCAAAATGCTTTTGATGAATTGTATAGCGAATTTATTAAAGCTTCATAAACTGTTAAGAGTATAAAAGAAAATGCTTCTTTAAAAGAAAAAGATTTTCAAAAACAACTCTCTTTTAAAGAAAAGGAATTGGAAAAACTGATTTTAGAAAATGAGAAGTTGAAAGAGGAAAACAAATTTTTTGGCAAGAGAAGCGCCGACAAGCCCGAGAGTTCTAGAAATTGTACTTCTTGCATGCATCTCAAAAATGAAGTAGAAAGGCTTAAGGGCACCTTAGATAAGTTTAACTCTTCTCATAAAAATTTGAATGAAGTGCTTGTTAATTTGAAGTCGACCAATCATGGCATAGGTTTTAGAAACGAGCCTAAAGAGAAAGTTGAAGCCAACCCCCAACCACCTAAGGCTCAACCTAGGATAAATAAAACAAATGTTCATCCTAGATACAACAAACCTAGAAATGGTTTTCATCAATCGCAACCTAGAAATAATCATGCTAGAAATAATGCACACTCTAGGCCAAACACTGGAAGGAAGTTTGAACCTTATAGAACACCTAGAAATGACTTCCAACCTAGAAACAACTATTCTAGAAATGATGAATATCCTAGAACAAATGGTAGGAGAAATGATTTTCATGATTTGCGCAATAATTATATTGTCAAGAATAGAGTAAATGAATTTCGTCCGTCCAATTACTATCAACCTAGAAGGATGCATAATCCTAACGTGACTTGTCATTATTGTAGACGAATTGGACATATTGCTCCTGCTTGTTTTACACGACATAGACATAACACTCAATCACATCACTATGATTTGCCTAACCCCCAAGGACCCAAAATGGCATGGGTACCTAAAACTCATTAATGTGTTTTGCAGGTATGTTTGAAGGGATCAAGTGTACTATGGTACCTTGATAGTGGATGCTCCAAGCACATGACGCGAGACGAATCCAAATTCCTTCAACTAGAACACAAGGAAGGGGGAAGTGTTATATTTGGTGATAACAACAAAGGAAAGATTATCGGCATCAGATCGGTCGGTAAGGATGAAATTTCTTCCATTAAGCATATATTACTTGTGAAAGGTTTAAAACATAATCTCTTGAGCATAAGTCAATTATGTGACAAGGGAAATATTGTTTAATTTGATTCGGATGAATGCTTAGTTTTTAGACGTAGCGATTTTAAAATTATCCTTCGTGGTTTTAGAATGGATAACATTTATATGGTTGATCTTGCAAATTCTTCACCCGAATATGTGAATTGTTTAATGAGCAAAGAGGATGATTCTTGGTTATGGCATCGTAGAGTAGCTCACATCAACATGCATCTTTTGAACAAATTGGTTTCACAAAATTTAGTTGTTGGTCTTCCAAATTTGAAATTTGAAAATGACTCTATTTGTGATTCTTGTCAAAAAGGGAGGCAAACAAAAGCATCTTTTAAATCAAAAAATATTGTTTCAACTACTAGACCATTGCAATTGCTTCACATGGATTTGTTTGGACCATCTCGCATTGAAAGTCTTGGTAGAAATCGCTATGCTTTTGCTATTGTTGATGATTATTCCAGATTTACTTGGACTTTATTTCTTGCCCATAAAAGTGATGCTTTTCAGAATTTTAAATATTTTCTTAAACATGTTCAAAACGAAAAGGAAACAACCGTCACTTCAATCAGAAGTGATCATGGGGGAGAGTTTGATCACAATCTCTTTGCGGAATTTTGTGACGAACTCGGTATCGAGCATACCTTTTCCGCTCCACGAACACCACAACAAAATGGGGTGGTGGAAAGGAAAAATAGGTGTCTCGAAGAGATGGCTAGAACCATGCTCGAAGAGGCTAAGATTCCCAAACATTTTTGGGCGGATGCCGTGAGTACCGCATGCTACGTTTTAAATAGAGTAGTCATAAGGCCAATACTCATGAAAACCCCTTATGAACTCTACAAGGGAAGGAAACCAAATATCTCCCATTTTAGAGTATTCGGTTGTAAATGTTTTATTCATTACAATGGAAAAGATCAATTGGGAAACTTTGATGACAAATCCGATGAAGGAATTTTTATTGGATATTCTTCACGTAGCAAAGCATATAGGGTATTTAATAATAGAACCCAAACTGTGGAGGAATCCCCTCATATTGTGTTTTCCGAAAATAATGCTCGCTTGGCGAGAAAGGATTCTTGTTCTGATCTTGCAGGTATTCTAAATAATTTAAAAGACAAAGTACAAGAGGAAACTCCTAAGGAAATTCAAGATGAAATCTTGGAACAATCAACAGAGGAAACGCCACAATTGGAGAAAGAAACAAAAATACCTAACGAGTGGAGGACAATCAAAGATCACCCTCTCGAACAGGTAATTGGCGACGTCGGAGAAAAGGTAAGTACCCAAAACTCCCTTAAGAACACCTTAGGACATACTGCTTTTGTTTCTCAAATTGAACCCACAACCATCTCCGAAGCAATTGCGGATGAATTTTGGACCTTGGCAATGCAAGAGGAGCTTAACCAATTCAAACGGAATGACGTTTGGGATTTGGTGCCAAGACCCGAAAATCATACCATAATTGGTACGAAATGGGTTTTTCGAAACAAACTAGATGAAAATAGTGTAATCACTAGAAACAAAGCTAGGCTTGTAGCAAAAGGCTATAATCAAGAAGAGGGTATTGACTATGAAGAAACATATGCTCCCGTAGCTAGATTAGAAGCTATTCGTTTATTGTTTGCTTTTGCCTCTTCTATGAATTTCAATTTATATCAAATGGATGTGAAAAGTGCTTTTCTAAATGGTGTTATTCAAGAAGAAGTTTATGTTAACAACCCCCCGGTTTTGAAGATTTTAAATCTCCCGATCAAGTTTTCAAACTCAAAAAGGCTCTTTATGGTTTAAAACAAGCTCCCCGAGCTTGGTATAAAAGATTGAGTAAATTTCTATTGGAAAATGATTTCATTAGGGGGAAAGTTGACACCACTCTTTTTGTTAAGCATAAAAACAATAATATTTTATTAGTTCAAGTCTATGTGGATGATATTATATTTGGTGCTACTAACAATGTTTTGTGCAAGGAATTTTTCGATTTAATGACAAGCGTATTTGAGATTTCTATGATGGGTGAGTTAACATTCTTTTTGGGATTACAAGTAAAGCAAATGAAAGAAGGTACGTTCATTTGCCAAGCGAAATATTGCAAAGAATTGCTGAAACGATTTGAAATGACCAATGCAAAAGCAATGGCAACCCCCATGAGCACATCCAATCATCTAGACCAAGATGAGAAAGGTAAGGAAGTCGACATCAAAAAGTATCGAGGTATGATTGGCTCTCTCCTTTATCTTACTGCTAGTCGTACGGACATCATGTTTAGCGTGTGCTTATGCCCTCGTTATCAATCGTGTCCGAAGGAGTCTCACCTAACTGCGGTGAAACGGATATTGAAGTATCTTGTTGGTACTGTAAATGTGGGTCTATGGTACCCCAAAGGTTCTTCATGCCAACTTGTTGGCTATTCCGATTCCGATTTTGCTGGATGCAAATTGGACCGCAAGAGCACTAGTGGCACTTGCCATTTGCTCGGTAGCTCTCTCGTTTCTTGGTTTAGCAAGAAACAAGTAAGTGTTGCGTTGTCCACAACCGAGGCTGAATATGTAGCCGCGGGGAGTTGTTGCGCTCAAATCCTTTGGATGAAAAAACAACTCTTGGACTATGGCCTAAGTCTTGATCATATCCCTCTTAGATGTGATAATACTAGTGCCATATGCTTGACGAAGAACCCCGTTCTTCATTCGCGAACAAAACACATTGAAATTAGACATCATTTTATAAGAGATCACGTTCTCAAGGGCGATGTCGAAATTGAATTTGTTGAAACCAAAGATCAATTGGCCGACATCTTTACAAAGCCCTTAGAGAAAGAGTCCTTCTTCCGAATTCGTAGTGAACTCGAGATCCTTGACTCCACGTTGATCTAAGTCATGCATTACATTTTCCCTTTCACATGTTTTCTAACTTGAGCGTTGGAGACGTCTAACGTATTTTTGCAGGTATCGCCCTAAAGGCAGGGGGAATTATAAAGCTTGACGCATTTATATAATCGATTATCCAGTATCAATAATCGATTGTCTTGACATTATGTGCGTTATTATGTCTAAAATTGCATATTTATTTAATAAACAAGTTTTTTGATTATTTTTTTTTTGCTAATGGCAAAAGGGGGAAGATAACGGGTATGTGTATGCACTCTTAATACTTATCGGCATAAATTGAGGGGGAATTCATATATTGAGGGGGAACAAAATTGCATATCTATATACTTGTTGCATATCTTTACTTGTCTTGAATCGTCATTATGAATTGCCTAATATGCATATCCCGCTTAAAGTTTGCCATTATCAAAAAGGGGGAAATTGTTGGAAATACGTTCTCAAGGCATTATACTAAACGTGTGTTCATATTTGTAGGTTTTGATGAATGACAAACTATGCGCAAATTGACATATGACGAGGTCCAAGTACAAGCGCAAAATTGATATATAACGAGATTCAAGCACAAGACAAAGATCGAGATTAAGTTTTATATGAGTCGGTATTTAATTGTGATCTTGATCCGACAACTTAAACTCAAGACTTGGCTTCTCTCGTATAAATATTTTTAACAAATCATGCATATTTAATTTAGAGCAAAATGATTTTAAATAATGCATATTTACTTTAGTCAAAATGATTTTTACACATGCCTCTAAAATCTGGACTAAGATAATCGATTATGTACTTATGATAATCGATTATGTTTAAGTCAGCTGCTTGACAATCGATTGTGTTAAGGCAGTGCGCATCAGATTTTCTCAAATCTGCATGACAATCGATTGTGAACCTTATGACAATCGATTGTGATGAGGCAGTGTCCATCAAAGTTTTTCAAAGCTCAAAATAATCGATCGTGAAGCTAATGACAATCGATTGTGAAGAGACAGTGTCCATCAGATTTTTCAAAGTCACAAAATAATCGATTGTGAACTTATGACAATCGATTGTGTTGAGGCAGTGTCTTCCAGACTTTTTCAAAGTTATTAAATAATCGATTGTGAACCTATAACAATCGATTGTCAAGAGGCAGTGTCTAAATTGATTTTTCAAGACTGATATATAATCGATTGTTAACTTAATATAATCGATTGTATAACTGACCGTTGCCAAAATGTTTTCAAATACCGTCAGGTAATCGATTATTGATTTCCTATAATCGATTGTTTTAATTAAAATCTGGAAAGGATTTTTTGAACGTTGCTGAGTAATCGATTGTAGATTTCTGACAATCGATAGTTTTAAGTAAAATCTGGAAATGATTTTTTGAACGTTGCCAGTAATCGATTATTGATCTTAGATAATCGATTGTTATGCATAAAATCTGGGATTGATTTTTGGAAGAACTGGCAAACAATCGATTGTGGTAATTTGACAATCGATTGTCACAGAGTAAAATCAGCAATTCTTAATTGGCAATTAGGCAACGGTAATACAAAGTTTTTCAACTATAAATACAGCTTCAATTCAGTCTTCTAAACACAACAACTGATCATACAATTGCTAAAGCTTGCATACTTTATTGCTTATCATTTTATATTCATTACATAAGCTTTTGAGAGCCAAATTCTTGTCGAAAGTTGTTGCGATCTTGAGCGTATTCTTTTTACTCATATCTACTCTTAAAGGAGTGTCTTGTTTGAGTGCTAAGTGTTTTTGTACACTTGAAGGGAAGTGTTAGTCCCTTGTGTTGTAAGAAGGAACTTGTGTTTCCTTGGTTGAAGTCTTGGAGTGGTGTATCTCCGAGCAAAGGTTGTTGAGGCTTGTGTCCTCAAGTTGTAACGGTTTGTTGAGCACCCGTAAGCTTAACAAGTTAGTGGAAATCTCGAGAGAGTCTCTCGGGGACTGGACTAGCCACGGGTTGTGGTGAACCAGGATACATCGGTGCGTTTGTTCTAATTTATTTACTTATCGCACTTATTTATTTCCTGCAATTTTTAAATTCCGCAAGTTTACGCTAATTTTTATTATAACGCTATTCACCCCCCCTCTAGCGTTAGGCGTATTATCTAACAAATCATATAGATCATATAAAATGCTCAAATAACCCACTATAAAAGAACGTGTAAGTAGAACGACTCAAACACATGTAAGATCTAAGGAAGAGAGAGTTTTAAAAGCTGGAGTGTTGACAAGTATATTTAAGACAGCAGCTGAAACAATTTTTTTAAAAATAGAATTTGCATAAATGGTTGGATGAAAACATTTGGGACATGAGAAAGGAAAATGGGTCTGTGACAGTTTAGAAATCTGAGGGAGAACCTTTGAAACAGACTTGAAAATACATAAAGCGTATGATAAACCAGTTTTCGAACAGGAGAGGTAAAAACAGATGTAAAACTACTCAGAAATATTAAAGAACGTGTAAGTATATTAGTTTTGAACTATAGTTTTTAAGTTGCAGAAGATACAGTATTCGGACAAGTTTTAGAAAATAGTAATCCAGTTCTGGACTACGAAGAAGAGTAACTTAGTATAATATTTGCACAGAAGGGATTGAAATAAGGCAGAAGTTTAGTGTAAAAATCAGCGGACCTTAGAGAGTCAAACAAAATCAGACGGTTTAATAGGGGTGAATAGCCTAAGCAGGATTTAAGGCGATTAATCAATTTCATTTAACCTATGGTTTGCCTAGGCGTTTCTTAACCATAATATATAGGTGGACATACACGTCAGTTTTAAAAAAGGACGGGTTAACCAGCTTTACATTCTGTTTAGCAAGATTAGTGTGGCATTCAACAGTTGCAAAAGAGAGACCCTAAGCACATGATTTCTAATGCACATAAAGGCCCTAAAACATGGTATCTAAATTCAAAGCAGTAATTTGATTATTAACTGATTGTAATTACAAAGATAACAAGCTTGAAATAAAATCCCTAAGAACAGGATTTCTATATGTGAGATGCATTACCTATACGTGGTTTCTATAACGCAAATAGGTAAATAAAGCCCTAGAAACATGTTTTCTACCCATTCCCTTAATAATCATGCATAACCCTCCCCATTTTCACTATAATCCCCATTATTCTTTACAAATTATTACAACCAAGTAATAAAATACAACAGTGATATAAGAAAAATAAGAAGTCATTCTATAGAGAGCCTTCAGCCAGGCCCAAGCATCTCCAATCTTCCTCCTTTCGAGTATCACAACCATTACCAAGGCTTGGGTGCGGCAAAGTTCCCTAAAGGTTCGTTTGAACCCCTGACCAATACCAAGCACCCAAAAATGTCCCAATTAGACAAGGTGAAAGCATTGGAAGTGCTAGTCTTGTGCATAAGAGTTCCATGGGTGCTCAAAGCTCCCATGGCAGTGCTTGTACTAATGGAGCAGACCCTAAAGCTCTAAGAATGAGATTGTAATTGAAAGAGTTGAAAATAGTTGAGAGACAGTTTAAGAAAACATTTGAAAGAATTGAGAGAGTTAACAAGACAGTTGGAAAAGTTGAGCCTGTTTAAGAAAATAGTTGAAAGAGTTGAAAAAGTTCTTTTGAAATTATTTTAGACTGAGCAATTTTAGAACAGCATGGCATCACAAAAACAGGGGGCAAAGGGGAAATGGGGACAAATAAGTAAAGTGAACAACAGACATAAGACAACATGTTGGAGGAAAATAATCAGACATGATTGTAAGCTAAGGGTTCAATTTCTTACTGCACCAAATTCTAATACACTTAGCTTCAAACAGAGATTTTAGGTTAAACAAGTAGCCAGGCAGATATGAATACATGGTAGTAGCACACAGGGAAGGGTAGACATTCATTGAGATAGGGGGGATAAGGGAGCAAATAAGTAAAGTGTACAGTCAACGTATTTGAGGAAAATAATCAAGCATGGTTGTAAAACAAGGATTGAATTCTTACTGCACCAAATCCCAAATATAATCAACCTCAGGGAGAGGTTTTAGGGCTGTTAAGTAGCCAAGCAGTAGTGCACATGGAAGAAGAACATGCATTTAGACAGGTAAAGGGGAATAGGGGAAAACATGCTAAGTTAGACTAGTAGACTGACAACTACATGCTAGTGGCAATAAGAGCGACTGAAACATAGGAAAAAGCATGCAAGAAACAATATGAATTGCAAAACAAATAGGAGCATGTTGTTGTGGAAACTGTATATTAAATAGGTTACATACCAGTTGCACGAAATAGGATACAATAGCAATGCAATAATGCACAAAGGGAGAGCAAAGTGTGCATAGAATGAGAGCAGCAGTGTGAGTAACAGTAGTAGGAGAATAACAGCTGCAATATGAGAACAGCGGCAGCAATAGACCCAATGTAGACAAACAAAAAGAACCCAATAGTGTAAAGTAATCAACTACAAGTTACTCAATCTTGGCGGTTAGCCGATTGAGTGTTCAAACAAGAGAATGAGAGAGTATAGTAATGGCAGAGAAAGAGAGAATTCAGAGAGCTTTAGATTGTGAGAGCAGTGTGTGTTGGTTGTGTTCAAATAGAGAGGTGAGGAGTATTTATTGCATTGAAAACGAGTTAAAAAATAAGTTATCAATCCATATTAAAGGAACTGATATCAATCATTATCAAATAAGTATAAGGACTCCTCTTTAAGTAAGGAATCATAGTCAAACGGTAATATGCAGTCATTTTTAAAAGGAAAGGAATCACAAAGTATGGCATGGTCACATAAGGAAACAAAAACAGTATAAGTATACAATAAAAACTAGGTGCATGAAACTTTAACTAGAGAAATATGTCGAGCAAATAAGTAAACATACTTGTACACACATATAAGGAAAAGTACCACTTTAATTCTGGAAAATAATTTTCGAGATTGAGAACCTAGGAAATCAGTTATTAATTGGGGAATATATCCCACTAATTGAGGAAGAAAACTCGAAATCAATACCAAAACTATAAGGAGAATACACAAATCACAATTTAAGGCTAGCAATGACAGTCTTAAAGAAAGCTTTTAAGAATCAGTATAAAATCACCATGTAAACAGCCAGAAAAACCTTATGAGAAGAACAACAGCATGGCATGGGAATGAAATACTAGCAAGAAAAATCAAAGTAAAGAGCACGGAGATCATAGAAGAAACCAAAAGAAACATGCGAATAGGTAAATACAGATACAAACATGTAGGGTTAGGGCTTTCCTCAGATTTTAACAAAAGTGTAGAAGTAGTATTGAGAGCCACGAATTAGTGCTAAAAATCAGAAAAGTAAAATATTTTCGAAGGGTGTTAAGAAACCCTAGCAATAGAAATTACCGTATGAAACCCAGGTTAATAAGGAAAACAAACAAACAAGTGACATAAACAAACACAAACGAATATATAGCACTCAGAAGAGTAGAAGAAACAATTTTGAAGAAGGAGTCAGAAACCCTAATTTGAAAGAGTGGTAATCATCCGAAAAATTTGTAATAACCGAAAACGCTAAGTAAAAATAAAGTAGAAAACAAAAATCGGACTAAGAGTTATTTTAAAAGAGTAGAGATTAAAGAGAAAAAAATTAGGTTTTTCAAACGAATTAGGGAAAACAAAGAACCTGGCTGTGAAACTCGTATACAATGCCATAGAAGGCATCATCATTCAAAGACCACCGGAGAAAAGCCTGAAACGGACCCAAATAGAGCTTCAGTGACCATCTTTCATGGAGGAAGCTGTTGAGCTTCAAGCTTTAGAGAGAAAACAGCGATACAAGGACTACATGGTTGCTAGAAGTCGAGAGGAGTGAAGGAGAAGTGAGCCAGAGAGGCGATGATCTTCATCGGAGAAGAAGGAGAGAACCAGAAGGTTCTAGAGAGACGAAGGGTTAGAGAAGGTTTGGAAGTGAAAGGGAGACTGTTCTGTGAAAAATGAGGGTTTGGGGGGTCGTTTGTTTTTAATTATGGTAATGAGATCTGGGCCATTGATTTTATTTGATCAACGGCTCAGATTAAATTAGAGGAGGGTTGGGTAAATTAAAGGGGGTGGGTTATTGAACTGGGTTAAAAAATCTGGGCTGAAATAAGAGCTGATTTTGGCTATATGTTAAATTAATCTTGGCTATAGTTTAAATGGCCAATTTTTTCAAAATAATTTTATAAAATAGCTAAAATCAATTAAAAAGAAAAACTAAAACATGTAACTAATTAATAATATATAAATATTAATATAAAAAATGATAGAAATAATTTTATAACTATGAAACACAGTTAATTATGAAATAGGCTATAATTGCCATTTTGTGTAATTAGCCTTAAAATCCCCAATAAATTCATAAAAATGAGCAAAAATTTCATAAATTATATTTTATTTTAAATATAGGAGTGAAGCACATTATTCACTATTAATAATTTGGTAAATAATTTGGCCTTTGTACTATCAAAATAAGCAGTAAATTGATTTTCAAAATCTCAAAAAATTAAAGAATAACTATTAAAATAGCCCGGCCTACTTATATATGCATACATATTCTATTTTAAAAGTATTTTTAGTGCAAAAGTACATAGGGAAAAATTAGGTATCAATAGCTGCCCCTCTTTACCCGAGGAGGATGAAAGAGTTATCGGGTAAAGATAAGATGGCCAATTTTGACCAGAATTAGCGATTGCAAAAGAATTGGTTTTTGAGCTGCCTACATATCCCTGGTTTTACTGGAATCAGGCCGTGTGTAGTTCAGGAGCCATCGGAGGAATATGCCAATGAAAATTTGGAAGAGGCGTATGCAACGGGGTTTGAAATTTGTCAAAAGTTCGGAGATCGGGCGGTTACGAAAAATTGGAGCGGGATCGCTCCCGCTGAGATGACCATCGACCGGTGTACCTGCAAATGAACGGTGTACAGATATTTTGCATAATTTAAACGTGATGCAAGTTCCCTTCTGACTATGAATACTGTCTTCGGACGACTAAGATGGCGTCCTCAGACTATGACGTCCTGGCTATGAAGAGAATAAAAATAAGATTCGCAGGCCATGAAACGGTGTTCTTGGGCTATGCGGATGGTGCCTCTGAACTATGACGCCTTTGAATAAGTTGGGAATATTTCAGCCCATGAAAAGGTGGCAATCTTTCAGCCGGATGAATGCAAGGGTGGCTATTTTTCAGCCAAAAAGCTAAATAAAGGAGGTTGAGCTTAACCTCGAAAGGCAGAGAATAGCCTTATGGAATGTGGGATGGAGACAGATCTTAGTCTTGAAAGGTAGAAGATAGCCTTATGCAAGGTGGAGGTAGAGCTTAACCTCGGAAGGCAGAGAATAGCCTTATGCAAATGCAAGATGGAGACAGAGCTTAGTCTCGAAAGGCAGAGAGTAGCCTTATGCAGGATGGAGGCAGAGCTTTGCCTCGGAAGGCACAGAGTAGCCTTATGCAATACAGGGTGGAGGAAGAGCTTAGCCTCGGAAAGGAGACAATAGCCTTATGCAGGATGGAAGCAGAACTTAGCCTCGGAAGCAGAGATTAGCCTTATGCAAGATGGAGGTAGATCTTAACCTCGGAAGGCAGAGAATAGCCTTATGCATGATGGAGGTAGAGCTTAGCCTCGGAAGGCAGAGAGTAGCCTTATGCAATGCAGGATGGAGGCAGAGCTTAGCCTCGGAAGGCAGAGAGTAGCCTTATACAATGTAAAACGCAGGATGGAGGCAGAGCTTAGCCTCAGAAGGCACAGAGTAGCCTTATGCAATGTAAAATGCAGAATGGAGGCAGAGCTTAACCTCGAATACTGTAGAAATATAAAGGAGAGGATGGTGGTGATTTTCTTACCTTGTAGATGATTGTGCTATCGATGAATGTTTGGGCGAAGCGTTGAATGTAGTGAGCCTTTGCGAGGTAAGTAGTGGTTTTGGGTAATTTCGGTTTTGTAAAGCTCCTGCATCGCCTATTTATACCCTGGATTCTTGCATCGAAATAAAGATCGTGAGTTCTATAAAGGGGAAGGTTAGTTCGCATCCCTCGACCCGTGACGTCTTGTACCATTTGGGGTAGATTTCTGAAGGATAGTGACCAAAATAATTTTATGCAAAATTAGGCAACTATGATACAAATGTGTATATATAGGCAAAATATAGTTTTTGTTTTATGATGAACCACAAATGCAACGTGGTTCGAGGCACAGCAACCTCGCTGGCTCCGAAATTTTGAGGGTCCTCCTCAAAATTCTACCCCAATTTAATGGGTTGTTGCTGTTGACGGCGGTGCTGAATGAATGAAAGCGGATTGACCTTAGAATTTTGAGGGTCCTCCTCAAAATTCTGCCCCAGTTTACAAGGTCGAGTCTGATTCAAAAGTTGCCAAGCTGACTTCGGAATTTTGAGGGTCCTCCTCAAAATTCTCCCCCAGTTCCAAATTCGCAGAAAATGGAACTTTATTAGAGATGTAACCGAACCCATAGGGCTGCCTACGTATCCCCTCTTAAATAGGAATCAGGTCAGACGTAGTTCAAATTACATCATAAGAAAATCATAGTGATTAAATGTAATATCTCTGCACTACATCTGAGTTGATCAGTTTTGGCCAAATTTCTCCATCCATTTCTGCAAGAATAAGGGCTCCTTCAGTTAGAACCTAGTGAACCATGTACAAACCTTGCCAGTTGGGAGAGAACTTCCCTTTGGCTTCATCTTGATGTGGAAATATCTTCTTCAACACTAGCTACCCTGGTGTGAACTTCCTTGGTCGAACTCTCTTGTTGAAGGCTATAGACATTCTCTTCTTATATAACTGACCGTGACAGACAGCGTTCATTCTCTTTCCATCAATAAAGGCTAACTGCTCGTATCGAACCTTGACCCATTCTGCATCCTCTAGTTCAGCTTCTTGTATGATTCTCAAGGACGGAATTTCCACCTCGGACGGAATTACCGCTTCTCTGTCGTAAACCAACATGTAAGGGGTGGCCTCAGTTGATGTGCAAACTGTAGTATGGTAACCCAATAAAGAGAATGACAACTTCTCATGCCATTACTTATGCCTTTCAATCATTTTCTTTAGTATTTTCTTGATGTTCTTGTTGGCTGCTTCCACGGCTCCATTCATCTGAGGTTTATAAGCTGTAGAATTTCTGTACCTGATCTTGAAAGTTTTGCAAATCACTTTCATCAAGCTTCTGTTGAGATTGGAACCATTATCAGTGATGATTGACTCTGGAACACCTAATCGACAGACAACACGATCTCGGACAAAATCTGCCACGACTTTCTGGGTTACTACATTGTATAATGCTGCTTCGACACATATAGTAAAGTAGTCAATCGCCACTAGAATGAACCTGTGTCCGTTTGATGTGGCAGGCTCGATTGGTCCAATAACATCCATTCCCCAAGCGGCGAAAGGCCATGGTGAGCTTGTTGCAGTGAGCTCGTTTAGAGGTACCTTTATCATATCTACATGTATCTGACAACGGTGACACTTCTGGACATATTGGATGCAATCTGTTTCCATAGTCATCCAGAAATATCCTGCCCTGAGTATCCTTTTTACTAGAACAAAACCATTCATGTGCGGCCCACAAGTCCCTGAGTGCAATTCTTCCAAAAACTTGGTTGCTTCTGTGGAATCGACACACCTTAACAGTCCCCAAATCAGGAGTCCTCCTATACAGGATTCCTCTTCTGTGAAAGAAATTGTTGGAAAACCTTCAAAGTGTGCGCTTCTGAGTAGCATTCGCAAGCTGTGGATATTCCCCTGTTGTCAGGTACTCTTTAATGTCGTGGAACCAGGGTTTTCCGTCGGCTTCTTCCTCAAAATGTGCACAATATGCCAGTTGGTCATGAATCTTGACCTGGATAGGGTCGATCAAATTTGTATCTGGATGCTGAATCATGGATGATAAAGTGGCAAGTGCATATGCGAACTCATTCTGTATTCTTGGAACATTGCTAGAATTTCGTTTTTCTGAACCTCTTTCTCAAATCCTGTATATGGTGCAGATATGGGAGTATCTAGGAATTCTTAGTTGCCCATTCTTCTCGAACCTGGTGTATGAGTAGGTCTAAATCCCCAATAACTAGCATCTCCTAAATGCTCATATCAATGGCCAGTTTAAGCCACAAGATGCAAGATTCATACTCGGCCATGTTATTGTTGCACGGGAACCTAAGCTTGGAGGATACCGGGTAATGTTGGCCGGTTTTGCGATACCAAGACTGCTCCAATACCAACTCCTTTGAAATTTGCGGCCCCGTCGAAAAACATCCTCCAGCCATCATAGGATTCTACAATATCTTCTCCTATGAAAGCTGCTTCCTCGTCAGGAAAATACGTCTTCAATGGTTCGTACTCTCCTTCCACAAGATTTTCTGTGAGATGATCTGCCAAAGCCTGTCCTTTAACTGCCTTCTAGGTGACATAGGCATTGTCGAATTCACTCAACAAAATTTGCCACTTGGCAAGCCTTCCAGTGTTCATGGGCTTCTGAAAAACATTCTTTAGTGGATCCATTCTTGATATAAGGTAGGTAGTGTAAGCACAGAAATAATGCCTCAACTTCTAAGCTATCCAAGTCAAAGAACAATAGGTGCATTCTAACAAAGAATATCGAGCCTTGTAAGGGGTACATTTCTTGTTGAGGTAATAAATAGCTTGCTCCTTTCTCCCCGTCTCATCATGTTGTGTCAAGACACAACCAAATACTCCGTCCAAAACTACGAGATAGAGCAATAAGGGTCTCCCAGGCTCAGGCGGAACCAGGACTGGAGGCGTAGACAAGTATTCTTTGATACTGTCAAAAGCCTTTTGACATTCATCGGTCCATTTGGTGGAGGCATCCTTTTTCAGCATCTTGAAGATAGGTTCGTGCCGGTAGACTGAGCTATGAACCGGTTGATATAGTTGAGTCTCCCCAGGAAACTCATTACCTCTTTCTTGCTCTTCGGTGGTGGCAACTCCTGAATAGATTTGACCTTTGATGGATCCAGCTCTATTCCTCGGCGACTCACTATGAAACCTAATAACTTTCCCGCTGGTACCCTAAATGCACACTTGGCAGGATTCAGTTTCAAGTTATACCTTCTTAGTCTGTTGAAAAACTTTCGGAGGTCCTCCATGTGATATGCAGCCTTCCTTGACTTAATGATGACATCGTCCACATATACCTCAATCTCCTAATGTATCATGTCATGGAAGAGGGTAGTCATGGCCCTCATGTAGGTAACTCCAGCATTCTTCAACCCGAACGGCATCATTCTGTAGCAATACATTCCTCAGGGCATGATAAACACCGTTTTCTCTGCATCATCCTTATCCATCCATATCTGATGGTACCCTGCAAAGCAATCGACAAACGACTGAAACTCATGCTTGGCGCAGTTGTCGATCAGAATGTGTATGTTTCGAAAGGGGAAATCGTCTTTGGGACTGCCCGGTTGAGATCCCGGTAGTCGACATAGACTCTAACTTTCCCATCCTTCTTTGGTACCGGCACAATGTTAGCTAACCAAGTTGGATATTCTACCACTTGAAGAACTCTGGCTTTGACCTGCTTGGTGACCTCTTCTTTGATTTTTAAACTCATATCTGGCTTGAATTTTCTGAGCTTCTATTTTACCGACGGACATGCAGGATCTGTCGGCAACTTGTGAGTGATGATGGACGTGCTGAGGCCATTCATATCGTCATAAGACCATGCGAAGATATCCTCATATTCCCTCAAGAACTTTGTGTATTCCTCTTTCTCTGTCTATGATAAGTTCACACTGATGAGCATTTCTTTGACATTCTCTATATCTCCCAAATGTACGACCTTGGTTTCATCCAAGTTAGATTTACATTTATTCTAAAAATTCTCGGCCTCTCTGACAACCTCTTCTGGTATATCATCCTCTTCTGAGTCTATGTCCTTTTATTGCATAGCCTCGTTGCAAGTTACAGCTGTTGGTTCATCGTCAAGATACGTAATAGTAATGCTATGTGAAAATAAAGTAAATAGCAGAGAAAGTAATGAATAGTGAGATATTTGATAAACTAAAAATGCTTTTGATTAAATTCATTAATTTTCAAAACATCGGAGCTCTTTTGGAAAGTAAAGACAAATGCGGAAAATAAAGAAAAAAACTAAAACAAAGATGCATGATGCTTGTTCAGCCTTGCTACCCTGAAGGTTTCTGAGCGATGGTGGTCCTGATTAATTAGTTGGTGAGGCGATCCCCTCAATTCACAGCCTGAATGGAAGGGCCTTACTCCCCTTCCTCTTCAAAAATCACACAACAGTCCATGTCCTCCAGGAATAGGTTCTTCATTGCCGCAAGAGCCTCTTCTTCTTCTTACCCGTAGAGAGTGTCGGCTGGTTGAAATGTCTGCTCCAATTGAGATACGGGCGTTCAAATGGGTAATATGGGCCGCGCCATTTTGTTGACTAGTTTTTGAATTCTTGCCAAGTGTACTCGTACCCCAGTCTGAAGGTAGTACCGTGTTTCTTAAACTGGATAGGTTTTGTGATACCTTGAAGATTCTTACAAAGTCCTTTCCCTGGTTCATACCCATTCCAATTAAGAATGATCTCAACCTTGTTGCTCCACCATTATTCCTTGTCCACTGCGTTGACTCGCTCAATATGATGATATGTTTCTCCGCCTATTCTTCTTCTCCTTCCGATCATTGGAATGTACTGGCAACTGTATATGGGGTTGCTACCATCGCCATGGACGATTACTTCCTGATGGTTCCATTCGAACTTCATATCCTGATGCAAGGTTGATTCCACATCCCCTGCGGTGTGGATCCATGGTCTCCCCAGCAGTTAGTTGTATGGTGTCGGTACATCAATGACTTGGAAATCAACATCAAACCAAGTGGGTCCCATTTGTAAGCACAGGCTAATCTCCTCGAGAGTGGACCTCTGAGAACCGTCAAAAGCCTTAATGTTAATAGCCCCATCTTTTATTTCACGCAATCCCTTTCCTAACTTCTTGAGGGTGATCAGTGGACAAATGTTGACACTCTAACCTCCATTGACTAAGATTCTAGTGATGAAATGATACTCGCATTGCACAGTGATGTGTAGTGCTTTGTTATGACTGAGCCTTTCAGGTGGCAATTCATCCTCGTGGAAGGTGATTTTGTGACTTTCCAATACCTGCCCTATCATATTTTCCATCTCTCCTCCTGTTATGTTGCTCGAGACATAAACCTCGCTCAATATTATCTTCATCAAGGCGTTCTTATGCGCCTCAGAACTCTGCAGCAATGCTAAGATGGAAATCTGCACCAGAGTCTTGTTTAGCTGTTCAACAACAAAATATTCCGTAGACATTATCTTTCTCCAAAGATCATCAGGTCCAGTTTCAATGGGACATTTAGAGGCATGCTTGCTGGACTCAGCTAGGTGCTCTGGTGTGTATACCCTGCCTGTTCTAGTCATACCTTGCGCGGCAACTGCTTCACCAGTGCGCACTTTTCCTTTCCTTCTCGCCTCAGCTGTGTAGTCCCAGGGTATGGCATTTGACTGAAATGGGGGTATGTCCGACATGGTGACCGGAATGGGCACCCTTGGAGGAAACATAGCAACTTCAATTGGTTTGGGCGCCTTTGGAGTCCCGAACTCCACCTCAATTGGTTTTGGTACTTTTGCAGGAGGTGCCTCAAACTCAAATGGTACAGATATATTCACCATGTTGTCTTTAGACTATTGGATTTTCACAACAATAGGATTAAGAGTGACCGCCGGTTTCTTGGGCTCATCTCCCTCGGATATCAAACCAATCACCCTGGGGGTCCCAGTCGTCTTCTACCTCAACCATGTGGATGCCTCGATCTTTATGGTCTGGCAGAGGGTTGTTACCAACATTAGGAGCAGGCTCTTTAGCTATGATGACCTTGTTGTCAATTAAGGTCTGGATTTTGTCCTTCAGTGAGCGGCACTCATCAATGGTATAGCCCTTCATCCCCGAATGGTATGCACATGTTTTATTTGGGTTGATCCATTGAGAAGGGTTTTCTGGGGTTATGGTCGGGATGGGTGTAACATATCCAGTGGCTTTGAGCTTATCATACAGTTGGTCAATGGGTTCAGCAATAGCAGTGTACTGTATGGGCAGTTTGCGGCCAAAGTTTTGTCTTGGCCGCGGGAAGTTTATGCGGGTAAGTGGTGATAGATAGTGAGGAGGTTAGGAGTTGTAAGCTTGGTATACGGGTGCGGGTTGGGAATATACTGGCAAGGTAGGCTGATATGTTGGTGATGGAGATGTTTGGTAGACGGGATGTGGGTTTTGATAGGTAGGTGAAGGTCCTTGGTAATTTAGAGAGGGTTGGTATGTGAGTGGAATTGGAGATAGGGTTGGTATTTCATGGGAGAGTGGTTTCTTTACGCAGCCATTCCGAAGATTACATCCTTTTTCTTCGACGTTCCACCAGATTGCAAGGCTTTGTTGGTGGCCTGCAGTACCTCAAGGTTAGTAACCATACCATTTTTGATCCCCTCTTCAATTCTTTCTCCCAGTTTAATAATATTAGCAAACTTGTGCCCCTCTATCAGCATCAATCTCTCGTAATATTGTGGGTCCTGAGCAGGACAAAAACATCTGTTCATTTGTTCTTCTTCTAAGGCCGGCCTGACTTTGGCAGCTTCCGACCTCCAACAAGTAGCATACTCGTGAAAGCTTTCAGTGGGCTTCTTCTTCAAATTGTGAAAATAGAACACGTCGTGTGCGTTCTCAGTGTTGAACCTGAAACGGTCCATGAAATCGGATGCCATGTTTACCTAACTAGTCCCCTTCTTTGCATCTTGGCTTATATACCAAGATAACACATCACCTTTCAAGCTCCTCATGAACAGTTTCATGCGGATCTTTTCATCTCTACCGACTCCCACTAACTTGTCACAATACATCCTGAGGTGAACCCTGGATCACCCGTACCATCAAACATTTCGAACTTAGGAAGTTTGTACCCTTCTGGGAGTTCGACATCAGGCTGAACACAAAGGTCTTCATAATTTAGACCCTCTACACCTTTATTACCTTCCACACCTTGAACCCTCCTAGTGAGTTTCTTAAGTTCAGCAGCCAAGTATTGAATGAGTGAGTCTGATTCTGACACATCTGATATGGGATGTGTATAGTATGCACAGTATCCACAAAGATAGGGGTATCCTTGTGGTTTGGGGCATTTTGAGACTCAGGGATGAGCGGTGGAGCATTGTTGCGAACCTGGGTTGGAATCTTCTGTGGAGGTGCAGGGATCTGGTTGTTGACATCTGGAGCAGCAAGTGAGATGGACAAATTTGCCAAACTCCGGACCTAGTCCAGTTCCTCTCAAACCCTTAGCAAAGTTTGCTCCAAGTAAGCAGCAGTTTATTTTGTGATCGGGGTACCCTGAGAAGTTCCTTCAATTTCCTTCCTTGCTTCGTTATCTCCCATCTTTCCTTTGTTCCTATTTCTGGGAGGACTCGGAGAAGGAGGAGGAGGAGCACCCTTTGATCTTGTTGAGTATGCTGATGGTGCCAGAATACACAAACTAACCTTTGGGAGGAGAATAAAAAATAAAATAAATTTAAAAGTTTAAAAGTTAGTGCGGATTCTAAGAAACAAAACATTGTGGTATTTAAACACATTATTGCAGGAACATGTCGTTTCCTATTTGGGTGCCTCGTTGTGCCCGAGGTAGGCCTAGCGACAAATATTATTTGGAGAACTCGTAATACCAAATGCCTCATTTATCGATAGAAAATAGAACGAGTCAAAACAAACTGAAATAAAGAAAAATTGTCACTAATGGACAAGGGCCTTATTTTATCAAGAAAGCAGTAAAATCCTAACTACTTGGTCCCGGAAGAACCTTCCCCAGATTCAGCATCTTTGCCTCCCTCATATAGTTTCATCAGCTCGCGCAGTCCCAGCAACAAGTAAGCTTGAGCCAAGTGCCCAACTTCATTACCTTCAGCTTCCTTACAGTCGTTGATCCTTTTCAGAAACTTGCCTACCAGCTCCACAAGACCCCGTTCCAACTATCCTAAATGATTGTTTGCGTGAACAACCATGTCCTTCCAATCATTAATTATCTTCTCTTGAGCCTCTAGCATTTCCCGATGTTCACTTTCACACTCTCGCACCCGTTTACGCAGCTGATTATACTTGACCTTTGCTGCAGCTTCCTCATCAATAACCCTGTGACCATGGACGAAACCCATTTTTCCTAAGCCAATGTGATTATCTTCTAACCACCCCGGATGAAGTGGTGCATGCCCAGCCTGGTACCTATCTGTCTCCATAGATTCCATTTCCAAAATTATTTTGGAGTGCCACATATGCTGAGCTCGACACCTGTGCGGGCTATCGTCATCTTGGAAATCAGCCTTGTAGTGACTCATCTTTCCATCCTTGGTATAATTTGCTTCCTTCTCGCTTGCCTCATGACTCGAAGAGGGACATAAGGGTAAGTTCCTCTTAAGCCGATGAGTACAAGGAATGGTGCATCCCTAGACCGAATGATAAACTCTCCAGTTGGAAACCACTCGCACATCCATTGTACCTGCTCTTCTCTCAGATTCCCTAATAGTTCCACCCATCCACTGGCGTCTTCCAAGTGAGAAAATATATCCGCCATGAAGTGCATCTGCTTTGGATGATGGAAAGAAATATGGTTATCCCAATCTCGTCGCATGATCTCCTGTCTATACTCTCCTTTATGAAGATGCTCGATAAGCCAGAGTTGTAGTAGCAAATCGCACCCTTCAAATTGTGGTGCCCCTTGTTGACATTTTTCTAAGGCTCGGTACAGTTCGGCGAAGATCATGGGTGTTATACTGAATGTCTGCCCGTCGGTACCCTCCATTACGGCTTTGGTTACCATGGCTAGTCTTGTATGGATTCTATCCTTTTTCATCGGAAAAACTATCATGCCCAGAAAATAGAACATGAATACAAAGGCCCTCCTATGTATGTGCCCCAAAGAGGTGAGAGCGAACTCGTCCATGTTATTACGGTATGATTTGCTATGTCTGAACCTTTCATACATGAAGTCGAAGGATATGTAGGAGTCCTTCAGACTGTTCATATTAGGATTCTTCTTGTGCCCCATCATTTTCAAGAACCCTCTACCTTTGCGGTTTTCCAGCATAAGCAACCCCGAGCTATCCCAAGGAATTCCGGCTAGACCCCCAATTTCTTCCAACAGTGGTGTCAGTTCAATACCCCCAAAGTGGAAGACGGACCGTTCACTATCCCAAACCATAATAGCAGCATCAACAATCTTCTTATCCGGCCTAACTTCCATAAGTGAAGGAAGATTTCCTAAGTGCTTGCGGACAAGAAACTGATCACTACCATGCAAATCATCCCACCAGCTTAGCAACATTGGATGAATGTTTGATACCATATCGAATCTGGAGACCTCGTGCCTCATTTTCCTGCAAAATAGAGAGTTAGGCCCTTAACCCTACCGAACTCGACTACTTAAATCAATAATTAGCAAAAGGTATTTAATTCTCCAAACACATAACGTGATCGTCACTTTGGGTTTCGAGGAAACCCGATGGACTTTGGTTTAGGCTATCCTAATGAGTCATTAGGCCGACAACATAACTGACTCGTATAAGTTCGACCATGATGCATGAACATTTAAACAGGGTAAGGCTTCTATTTGAAGTGCTAGACGAGGTACACTTGAGCGGACAACTCAAGAGGGGAAGGCACGGAACAGTCGACTACATTGTTGATCGAGTGGTTTTACCGCAAATACGCCTTTGCCAAATTTAGGGGGTTTAAAATATTGGAAGAGCGCAACGACTCATTATAAGCGTTGCTATGGGATTTGTTTGGTACAAGTGGAAAATGATGTTGAAGGATGCAATTACAACAATGCAAATTGCTATGGGATTTGTTTGGCACAAGTAGAAAATGAAGTTGAAGGATTCCATTGAATTTTCACGTTCATACAGTAATGATTACAATAAATACTTGGAATTTAAGACGGAATTGAAGTAAAAGGAGGTAATAAATCAGTAAAACAATTAGAAAAAGAAAGACACGAAGAAACAAGTTAGTAATTGTGAAAAAATAATTAAAGCAATATATAAAGCAATAAAGTCATAAAACACGTAGTGGTAAAAGCCTAAAGAAAGTCCCCAAAAGATTTGCCATGTTGTTGATGCCCCCTTTTTCCCTCCTTAAAAGATAGCGAAATCGGGTTTTACGACATTATGGGCAAAACAACTCTATTTCCTGTTTGGGAATTGGGTTATGGAATTGGAAGAGTCGCCGCCTAATGATAATAGTGCATTAGGACACCTAAGAGAGACTATTTTGAAAAGAAAACCAGAGTTCGGGTAAGGGCTTGAGATTATCTAGAGAGGAAGGTGTTAGGCATCCCTCAAGATCCACTAGTGTTGTTCTCGACCGTGTTAATCGTGACTGTATGAAAGATGAAGCAATTAAAACAAGTAAAGTTCACGCATATAACATTCATACAACTTGAAAAGCTTTAAAGAAGAAACAAGGACGCAAATTTAAAATAAAAGAGAGTTGATTTGAAAAGGCATTACTACATAAAAGCATTTAAATAAAGCAAATATGAGAAAGGAGGATCCTAGGTTTGACTACAATATGGATCATTCGATGCAATATCCTACACATATTCCCAAAGAGGGGTCGCTTTATGATATTACGGCATCGTCATCATCTCCATATTCTACCCTTCCCACCCCTTAGAGGTTATTTAAGCGTGTGAATTGGTCACGAATGCTTATTGCGTGCTAACCAGTACCGACCTATAGATACTAGAGGGAACTTAGGATCGCTATTCCTATGAGGTAAGAACTAGATAGAACCCTTAAGTTTAAAGGTTAAAATACTAGGCGACATTCAAAAACAAATAGGACTCGCATGTAAGGGAATCATATAGATCATATAAAAGACTCAAATAACCCTCTATAAGATAATGCGTATGTAGAACGACTCAAACACATGTAAGGTCTACGGAAGAGAGAGTTCTAAAAACTTGAGTGTTGACAAGTATATTTAAGACAGCAGCTGAAAACGTTTTCAAAAAAAACAGAATTCGCATAAAAAGTTGGATGAAAACATTTGAGACTTGATAAAGGCAAATGGGTGTGTGACAGTTTAGAAATCAGAGGGAAAACCTTTTAAACACACTTGAAAATACATAACGCGTATGATAAACCAGTTTTTCGACAGGAGAGGCAAAAATAGATGTAAAACTACTCGAAAATCTTAAAGAACGTGTAAGTATATTAGTTTTGAACTATAGTTTTAAAAGTTGCAGAAGATACAGTATTCAGACAAGTTTTAGAAAATAGTAATCCAGTTCTGGACTAGGAAGAAGAGTAACTTAGTAAAATATTTGCACAAAAGGGATTGAAATAAGGCAGAAAAATAGTGTAAAAATCAACGGACCTTAGAGAGGCAAACAAAATCAGACGGTTTAAAAGGGGTGAATATCCTAAGCAGGATTTAAGGCGATTAATCAATTTCATTTAACCTAAGGTTTTCCGAGGCGTTGCTTAACCATAAGACAAAGGTGGACATACACGTCAGTTTTAAAAAAGGAATGGGTTAAACACTTTTACATTACATTTAGCAAGATTAGTGAAGCATTCAATAGTTGCAAAAGAGAGACCCTAAGTACATGATTTCTAATGCACATAAAGGTCCTAAAACTTGGTATCTAAATGCAAAGCAGTAATTTGGTTATTAACTGATTGTAATTATAAAGATAACAAGCTGAAAATAAAAGCCCTAAGAACAGGATTTCTATATGTGAGATGCATGTCCTATATGTGGTTTCAATTACGCAAATAGGTAAATAAAGCCCTAGAAACATGTTTTCTACCCATTCCCTTAATAATCATGAATAAATCTCCCCAATTTCACTATAATCCACATTATTCTTTACAAATTATTATAGCCAAGTAATAAAATACAATAGTGATGTAAGGAAAATAAGATGTTATTCTATAGAAAGCCTTCATCCAGCCCCAAGCATCTCCAACCTCACTCCTATCGAGTTTCACAGCAATTATCAAGGCTTGGGTGCGGCAAAGTTCTCTATGGGCTCGTTTGTACCCCAGGCCAATACCAAGCACCCAAAAATGTCCTAATTAGACAAGTGCAAGCATTGGAAGTGTCAGCCTTGTGCATCAGAGTTCCATGGGTGCTCAAGGCTCTCATGGCAGTGCTTGCACTAAGGGGGCAGACCCTAAAGCTCTAAGAATGGGATTGTAATTGAAAGAGTTGAAAACAAATGAGAGACAGTTTATGAAAACAGTTGAAAGAATTGAGAGAGTTAGGAAGAGAGTTGGAAAAGTTGAGACAGTTTAATAAAATAGTTTAAAGAGTTGAAAATTTTGTTTTGAAATTAATTTAGACTGACCAGTTTTAGAATAGTAGAGCATCACACAAACAGGGGGCAAAGGGGAAATGGGGACAAATAAGTAAAGTGAACAACAGACATAAGACAACATGTTGGAGGAAAATAATCAGACATGATTGTAAGCTAAGGGTTCAATTTCTTACTGCATCAAATTCTAATACACTTAGGTTCAAACAGATATTTTAGGTTAAACAAGTAGCCAAGCAGACATGGATGCATGGTAGTAGCACACATGGAAGGGTACACATTCATTGAGATAGGGGGGATAAGGGAGCAAATAAGTAAAGTGTACAGTCAACATATTTGAGGAAAATAATCAAGCATGGTTGTAAAACAAGGTTTGAATTCTTATTGCGCCAAATCCCAAATATAATCAACCTCAGAGAGAGGTTTCACGGATGTTAAGTAGCCAAGCAGTAGTGCACATGGAAGAAGAACATGCATTGAGAGAGGGAAAGGGGAAGAGGGGAAAACATGCTAAGTTAGACTAGTAGGCTGACAACTACATGCTAGTGGCAATAAGAGCAACTGAACCATAGGTAAAAGCACGCATGAAACAATATGAATTGAAAAACTAATAGGAGCATGTTGTTGTGGAAACTGTATATTAAATAGGTGACATACCAATTGCATGTAATAGGATACAATGGCAATGCAATAATGCACAAAGGGAGAGCAAAGTGTGCAAAGAATGAGAGCAACAGTGTGAGTAAGCAGTAGGAGAATAACAGCAGTAATATGAGAACAGCAGCAGCAACAGACCCAATGCAGACAAACAAATAGAAACCAATTGTATAAAGTAATTAACCACAAGTTACTCAATCTTGGTTGTTAGCCGATTGAGTGTTCAAAGAAGAGAATGAGAGAGTATAGTAATAGCAGAGAAATAGAGAAGTCAGTGAGTTTTAGATTGTGAGGGCAGTGTGTGTTGGTTGTGTTCAAAGAGAGAGGTTAGAAGTATTTATTGCACTGAAAACGAGTGAAAAAATAAGGTATCAATCCATATTTATGGGTAGGTCTTATATGATATTTCGGACTCTTATCAAGTTTTGGAACTAGAATCCGAACCCGACACCTAGGTTTTTAAATAAATACTTTGATTCTTTAATTCCTTAAAACTTTGATTTAACAATTTTACATAAAAATTTTGTACTCGGGTTGGGAACTTCAGAATTCGATTCCGAGCATACGCCCAGGTCCCATATTTTTCCATGGACCTTTGACCATCCAATCACGAATTTTGATCGTAAGAAAACCTCAAGGAAATAATTGGTTTTATTTTCACTCAAAACTCTCCTAAATTTCTAACTAATCGCCCCCACAAGTCGTAATTTAGCTAAACAAAGTTTGGGTCATTTTATTTAAGGGAACGGGGTTCTAAATAGTAAAATGACCTGACGAGTCGTTACAGTTAAAGTAGCACGAAGTGTATTATATATATATGTATATATATATATATATACACATACACACACACACACACACACTAATATGTACCCATTAAGTATCCCATGTAATCTCGGAGAAGTAGAGACGAGAGGTCGAGTTGATACCTACTAGGTCAAGATAATATCATAACAATGATGTGCAATACACTGCACGAATAATGTAATTAAATAATAGTTACCACAGGAGTCGTGTCATGCTTCCAGTCATAATTTTCCTTTGTCATATTTTCTTCTTTCATTTATTTAGCAACAAATCATGTAAAGCCTAGGCTCAAGAATAAGCATATAAATTATGTGCAACAACGCCGAGGTTGACGGCCCGCTCCAACATAATATAAATTTGTGTGCACTACCGAGGATCGAACGGCCCTTACCATAAATGCATCTATTTCACCGAAGCGATCGGCCCGATCCACAAATATCAAGACAATATCAAGAATGTGCAATAAGGCATCAAGTATACACAAGGGAAAATCCTTCCAAGTTCATAAATAAGCATATGTTCATTTTTCATTCTCCTCCAATCTCTAGCAAGTCATAAAAAGACCTTTTACACAGTTCAAACAAGGAAAAGTTCAAAGTAGGCATGATGTGGGTCCTAAACTACCCAACCATTAACATTATAGTAGCTACGCACGGACTCTCGTCACCTAATGCGTACATAGCCCCCTCATTGAATAGCAAATTTATCATTTATTAACCTTAGAGGGACACCTCTCACGAGGTAACAAAGGAGACTCACCTTGCTCCAAATAGCAATAACGAGCCCGAGACCTCAAAACGAAGCCAAAAGCACACAAACTAGTCAAAAAATATAGGAACTAGTCAATAAGGGCTTACAGTGTGGATTTCTAACTGTTTAAGTGATTTCCCAACCTTTCCCACAAGTTTTCTAAATTTCGACACCGGGCCCACGTGCCCGGATTCCGAGATTTATTGAAGGAAAATATTCTCTATACCCCAAGGATTGCTAATATGTAAATTTTGGTTCATTACATAGCTAATTAGGTGGTTAAATCTCATTTTTGTCAATACCCTAGGTCTAGATCTAACCCTTGATTTTATTTGATTATTGGTGTTAAATCTGTGTGATAATCATCTAATTAGGCTAAGAGAGAGTGGAAATTACTTACCTTGTGATGTTGTGTGAAAACCTCTTATTGAAAGCCCCAAAATCACCCAAGAGATTAGTAAAATGCGAGAAAAGAGGGGTTGGAGTTCGTCTTAAATGAACTCACTGGCCCCAGTTATTTTCGCTTATGCGGACATTTGGCCGCACCTGCGACCCCACTTTTGCAATAGGATAACTGCTTATGCGGTTATGGGGAGGCCTGGCTAGACCGCTTCTGCGGTCGCTGGGTTCACACATGCCGTTTTTGTGGTCTTTGCCCCTCATTGGCTTTCCGCTTCAGCGACCAGGTGGGCACTTATGCGGTCACCGCTTCTTCGATCAAAATGCCGCAAAAGAGGTTTTGACAGAAGCAGCAGATGGTGTTTTTCTCTAAGTTTCAACTTCGCTCGAACCTCGACCATTTGACACTCGGGGGCCCCGCGCCCCGCTCGAACATACCAACAAGTCTGAAATCACGAGGTGGACCTAGTCGAATCTTCGGAACACCCAAAACAACACTAAATCAAGGAATCTGACCCCATAACCAATTGATCATACTTAATGAATTTGAAGTTCTTAATTTTCTTTTGACGGGTCAAAGCGCTCTTAGACTACTCGAATCGACCCCAAATTTTACGTGTAGGTCTTATATGATATTTTGAACTTGTACCAAGTTCTATATCTAAAATCTGAACCCGATACCTAAGGTTTTCAATAAATAATTAGATTCTTTAATTCCTTAAAACTCTTATTTAACAATTTTATATAAAAATTCTGTACACGGGCTAGGCACCTCGGAATTTGACTCCGAGAATACGCTCGGGTCTCATATTTTCCCACGGACTTCCCGGGACCGTTAAATCACGAATCTAGGTTCGTTTCCCAAGAAAGTTGACTAAAGTCAAACTTGGCCCTTTTAAGAGAACCTTAAAGGAATATTTGGTTTTATTTTCACCCAAAATGCTTCTAACTGCCGAATGGATCGCGTCCGCAAGTCGTAAATTAGCTAAGGAAATCATGGAAAGTTTTATTTGAAGGAATAGGGTTCTAAATAGTAAAATCACCGGTCGGGTCATTACATTCTTCACCTCTTTAACAAACGTTCGTCCTCGAACAAACATAAAAGAAAAGTACCTGGACTGGTGAATATGTGGGGATATCGGCTCTTGATGTCCTCCTCGGACTCCCAGGTCGCCTCCTAAATTGGTTGGCCCCTCAACTGGACCCTTACTGTATAAACCCTCTTGGACGTCAACTGACGGTCCTGTCTATCAACAATGGTAACCGGTTCCTCCTCGTAGCCTAAGCTTTCATCTAACTGAATGGTACTGAAGTCCAATACATGAAAGTAGTTGTCATAGTACTTCCGAACCATCGACACATGAAATCTTGATGGTCTTTTCATAAAATGGTGGGTAAAGCAAGCACATACGCAACCTCTCCAACTCACTCAAAATGGGCCACTAAACCTTGGGCTCAACTTGCCCTTCTTTATGAACCTCACAATACCCTTCATTGGCGAGACTTTCAAGAGAACCTTCTCGCCAATCGTGAATGATACATCACGCGCCTTTTGATTCGCGTAACTCTTCTTCCTGGACTGAGCTGTGCGGAGTCTCTCCTGAATCAACTTTACCTTTCCAAGGCATCCTGTACCAAATCTGTACCTAGTAACTTAGCCTCACCATGCTCAAACCACCCTATAGGAGAACGACAACGACGGCCATACAATGTCTCATACGGGGCCATCTCCATGATGGACTGATAGCTATTATTATATGCAAACTCCACCAAAGGCAAAAACTGATCCCAGTGCCCTCCAAAGTCAATCACGCATGTTCTAAGCATATCCTCTAAAATCTCAACTGTCCGCTCCGATTTCCCGTCAGTCTGAGGGTGAAATGTTGTGTTGAGATTTACGGTGGTGCCCAAACCCCTATGGATGGCTCTCCAAAAGTGAGATATGAACTGAGGGCCCCTGTTTTATATGATGGAGACCGGTACACCATGCAACTGGACTATCTCCCGAATATAAATCTGAGCGTACCCCTCCGCTGCATAAGTAGTCGCCACTGGAATGAAGTGGGCCGACTTGGTCAACCTATCAAAAATAACCCACACTTAATCAACCTTCCGCAAAGTCTGCGGCAACCCAACCATGAAGTCCATAGTGATGCACTCCCAATCCAGTCCGGAATGGGCATCTGCTGGAGTAGGCCTCCTGGCCTCTGATGCTCACACTTGACCTGCTGGCAATTCAAACATCTAGCCACTTACTCAACAATGTCCTTCTTCATCCTCCACAACTAGTATGTTGTCTCAAGTCACGATACATCTTCGTGAAACCCGGATGAATGGAGTACCTTGAACTATGGGCCTCCTCTAGAATCCTCCTCCGCAAGCCATCCACATTAGGAAAACATACACTGCCCTGAAGTCGTAATACTCCATCCTCACCGATAGTAACCTCTTTGGCACCTTCCTGAAGTATTGTCTCTCTGAGGGCTGACAAATGCGGATCATCGAATTGTCGGGCCTTAGCCTCCCCTAACAACGAAGACTAAGAAACTACGCATGCTAGAACTCGGCTAGGCTCTGAAATATCCAACATCACAAGTCGGTTAGCTAAGGGCTGCACGTCCAAAGCCAATGGTCTCTCCGGAGCAGGAATAAATGCCAGACTGCCCATGCTCTCTGCCTTTCTGATCAAGGCATGTGCGACCACATTCGCCTTACCCGAGTGATAAAGAATGATAACATCATAATCTTTTAGTAACTCAAGCCACCTGCGCTGCCTCAAATTAAGGTCCATCTGCTTGAAGAGGTGCTGCAGACTGCGATGATTGGTGTATACCTTGCATGACACCCCATATAAATAATGCCTCCATATCTTCAGAGCATGAGCAATCGCTGCCAACTCTAGATCGTGTACTGGGTAGTTCTTCTCATGAATTTTCAATTAATGTGAAGCATATGCAATAACTCGTCCCTACTGCATCAATAAGATCCCAAGCCAACGCGAGAGGCATCGCAATATACAGTATACATCCCTGAACCGGAAGGCAATACAATAATCGGTGTGGTAGTCAAAGCCATCTTGAGCTTCAGAAAGCTCTCTTCACACTCATCGGACCAGCAAAATGGGACACCCTTCTGGGTCAATCTAGTCAAGGCCAAAGCAATAGATGAAAAGCCCTGTACAAACCGCTGGTAGTAACCTGCTAACCCCAGGAACTAAAGTAGGTCGTGGCCAACTCTGAACTGCCTCAATCTTCTGGGGATCCACTTTGACTCTAGCCAGAACTCCCACTTGGAGAACTTAGCATATAGCCTCTGCTCCCGCAAGGTCTGAAGCACTACGCTCAAATGTTGCTCGTGCTCCCCAAGGCTATGCGAGTACATCAAGATGTCGTCAATGAAGGTGATAACAAAAGAATCAATAAAAGGCTGAATCACCCGGTTCACTAAGTCCATGAACGACGCTGGAGCATTCGTCAACCCAAAGGACATCACCAAAACTTGTAGTGGCCATATCTAGTCCTGAATGCAGTCTTCAGAACGTCTGAATCTCGAATCTTTAGCTGATGGTACCCTGATCTCAGGTCAAAATTAGAGAACACCCTAGCACCCTGTAACTGGTCAAACAAATCATCAATGTGCGACAATGGGTACTTGTTCTATATGGTGACTTTGTTCAACTGGCTGTAATCAATGCACATCCGCATAGTCCTATCCTTCTTCTTTAAAAAAATCATTGGTGCACCCCAAGGCGACACACTGAGCCTGACAAACCCATTTGCTAATAACTGCTCCTTCAGCTCCTTAGGAGCCATACGGTACGGTGGGATACATATAGGCTGAGTGACTTGAGCCAAATCAATGCAGAAATCAATATCGCGATCCGAAGGCATGCTTGGAAGATCGGAGGGAAAGACATTGGTGAATTCTCGGACCACAGGCACTGAATCAATAGTCGGAGACTCTGCTACGGTGTCTCAAACAAAATCCAGATAAGCCAAACACCCTTCCTCAACCATGCGTTGAGCCTTTAGAAAAGAAATAACCGTGCTAGTATTGACTGTGGAAGCCTTCCACTCCAATCTCGGCAATTCTGGCATCGCTAGCGAAATAATTTTGGCATGAAAATCAAGGACGGCGTGATAGGGGGATAACCAGTCCATACCCAGGATTATCTCAAAATCTACCATATCAAGCAACAAGAGATCTGCTCTAGTATCATAACTATATAAAGTAACCACACAAGATCGGTAGATCTGGTCCACCACCACATAATCGCCCACGGGAGTGGACACATGAATAGGAACACCCAAAGGCTTAGGAGAGATAACCATAAAACGAGCAAATAAAGAGGATACATATGAATAAGTAGATCCTGGATCAAATAATACCGAAGCATCCCTACCGCCGACTGAAATGATACATATAATGACGTCTAAGGCCAATGCATCTGGCCTAGCAGGAGAGCATAAAATCTAGCTGGAGCGCCAGCTACTTGGTCTCCACTCGAATGAGAAACATCCGACTGACCTCTCCCTCTCTTGCCTCTACCTCTATGACGATCTCTACCGGTCTAACCTCTACCTCTAGGTGGTTGGGTCACTGGTGGTGGAGCCACCGGCTGCTGTCCCTGTTGTATAGCCTTGCGCCAAAGCCTGGGGCAGTACCTCCTTATGAGGCCTGGGTCTCCGCACTCAAAGCAACATGGTGCGGTGGCCTGCTACCTTGATGGCTAACGATAAAAACTGGAAGACCCACTAAAAGAAGCCTGAATAGCCAGCGGGCGGTATGAACTCCCCGGCATAGTACTAAGATAATGACTGAAAGAATCTGGAGGAACTTAATACCCACTAGAAGAACACTGAAATATCGGTGGGCGATAAGAATTCTCCAGCATTGAACTAAAATAAGAGCGCGCTGGAGTACCTCGAGCTGGTTGTGGTGTTGGAGCTGGAGGCCTACTGGGCTGACCCCTCCAAAAGTGGCCTCCACCCCTAGTTGGGGCGCTCTAATCTCTCTAGAGAATCTGGACCTCTTCTCCTACTAGATCTGCTCAAAACCTCGCTTACAGTAACTCTCGATCCTACGAGCAATCATAAGTGTAAGCTGATAACCTGTCTCCACCTCTCTAGCCATTGTGTTCTGGATAGTGGGATGCAACCCTGCTACAAATAGTTGCAACCTCTCTGCCAACAACTCAGATAATCTCGCCACATAGTCGGTCACTGACATCTGACGCTGCTATAGCTGCTCAAACTGATGACACAGCCCGTCTCTCTCAGAGGGTGGGATATACCGATCAAGAAATAGCTGGGTGAACTGACCCCAAGTGAGGGGAGGAGAACCAACTAGCATGCTAAGAACATAGGACTACCACCATCTGTGAACCCTACCCTGTAACTGAAATGTGGTGAAGTCGACTCCATGTGACTACATTATCCTCATGTTGTGAAGTCTGTCCCTGTACATCTCGATAAAGTCTTGTGTATCCTCATGACTCTCACCCTCGAAGACTGGGGCGCGAAGTCTAGTCCACCTGTTTAGAAGCTTCTGCGGATCACCACCAACAGCTGGCACGGCCTGGGGTGCCACAGCAGCAACTGGCTGAACCCCATCCGCGGCTAGTGCACCCGGAGACTAATATATGGCGGTTGTACCACCTGCATCCTGAGCAGTAGGGGTTGTGCCCCCCTCCTGCTTGTGAGGTGGCTGGCTCCACCGGAAATAAACCAACCTGAGTCATAGAATCCATAACCTGAAGCATACGGCCCATAACCTCCTAAAATCCACGTGCTGTCATGAAGTCTGCCATGGTAGGCTCAGCTGCAGGCACCTCACCCTGCTCCTCAATAATAGGTTCTACTGGAAGAATAATTGGAATGGCTCTGGGACGCCCTCATCCCCTACCACAGGCCGATTCCCTACCCCGGCTTCTACCTCGGCCTCTGGAAATAGGGGAGCAGCCCCTCCCGGGTTTGGAACGTCAGTAGTAAGAGTCCTCACCATCTGTGAGAGAATAGAAACGGAAATTTAGTACACTAACCACTACATGATAGGAAGTGAACAAAGAGTAGTTTTTCCTAATACCCTGTAGCCTCTCGAAGATAAACAGAGACGCCTATGTACCGATCTACAAGACTCTATTAGGTTTTCCTGTAACACTGTAAGACCTACGTGAACCTAGTGCTCTGATATCATGTTGTCACGACCCATTTTCAGAACAGGTCGTGATGGTGCCCAACAACTTTGACGAGCCTGCAAAGTGCGGAATATTACTAACAATCATATAGGGTTGTACTCAATTTTTAAATGAAATACCCAATTAGCTTGAGTTTAGAACAAAAGGAATATATACGATGAGTATAATATTACATAAACCAAAAGACCAGTCTACTAAAGTGTACGTGCCAAGACTTGGTGTCACAGTGTAAGGGCAACTCTAAAAATATACACATCTCGACCCTACTGTCTGAAATAAGGGAAAGACAGGAAAAATACAAAAGAAGACTTCATCTAGCTGTCGAGCGATGTGGAAGGGAAAGCAGCCCACTGTAGAAGTGTCAACAGCTACTCACTGGGACGCACCCTGACGGTATCCAGATGAATCAGCCTCAGACCCTATACATTTAAGTACAGAAGCGTAGCATAAGTACATAAACAATATGTACCCAGTAAGTATACCGTCTAATCTCGGAGAAGTAGAGGCGAGAGGTCGACTTGATACCTAGTAGGTCCAAATAATATCATAATAATGATGAGGAATATACTGCATGAATAATGTAATTAAATAACAGTTACCACATGAGTCGTGTCATGCTTACACTCATATTTTCCTTTATCATATTTCCTTCTTTCATTTATTTAGCAACAATTCGTGAAAAGCATACGCTCAAGTATAAACATACAAATCAGGCGCAACAACACTGAGGTCGACGGCCCGCTCTAACAGAATATATATTTTTGTGCACTACCGAGGGTCGAACGGCCCAAACAATAGATGCATCATTTCACCGAGGCGATCAGCTTCCACAAATATCAAGACAATATCAAGAATGCGCAATAAGGCATCAAATATACACTAGCAAAAATTATTCCAAGTTCATAAATAAGCATATAATCATTTTTCATTCTCCTCCAATCTCTAGCAAGTCATAAAAAGACCACTTACATAGTTGAAACAAGGAAAAGTTCAAAGTAGGCATGATGTGGGTCCTAAACTACCCAAACATTAACATTATAGTAGCTATGCACGGACTCTGGTCACCTAGTACGTACGTAGCCCCGCATTTAATAGAAAATTAATCATTTATTAACCTTAGAGGGATAATTCCCTCTCACGAGGTTAGAAAGGAGACTCACCTAGCTCCAAACCGCACTTCCAAATAGCAATCACGAGCTCGAGACCTCAAAACGAAGCCGAAAGTGCACAAACTAGTCAAACAATATAGGAATTAGTCAATAAGGGCTTACATGGTTGATTTCTAACTGTTTAAGTGATTTCCCAACCTTTCCCGCAAGTTTTCTAAATTCTAACCTCGAGCCCACGTGCTCGGATTCCAAGATATTTTGAAGGAAAATAATCTCTATACCCCAAGAATTGCTAATATATAAATTTTGGTTCATTACATAGCTAATTATGTGGTTAAATTTCATTTTTGTCAAAACCCTAGGTCTAGCTCTAACCCTTGATTTTATTTGATTATTGGTGTTAAATCTATGTGATAATCATGTATTTAGGCTAAGAGTGAGTGGAAATTACTTACCTTGTGATGTTGTGTGAAAACCTCTTTTTGAAAGCCCCAAAATCGCCCAAGAGATAAGTAAAATGTGAGAAAAGAGTGGTTGGAGTTCGTCTTAAATGAACTAACTGCCCCTAGTTATTTCCACTTATGCGGGCATTTGGCCGCACTTGCGACGCCAACTTTTGCGGTAGGATAACCACACATGCGATTTTGGGGAGGCTCAGCTAGATTGCTTATGCGGTCGCTGGGTTCGCACATGCGGGACCGCTTCTGCGGTCCCAGGGCCGCTTTTGCGGTCCTTGCCCCTCCTTGGATTTCCGCTTCGGCGACCAGGTGGCCGCTTATGGAGTCACCGCTTCAGTGATCAAAATTCCATAAAAGTGGTTTTGACAGAAATAGCAGATGATGTTTTTCTCTAAGTTTCAATTTCGCTCGAACCTTGGCCATTTGACACTCGGGGCCCCTGTGCCCCACCCGAACATAGCGACAAGTCTGAAATCACAAGGCGGACCTATTCGCACCTTCGCAACACCCAAAACAACGCTAAATCAAGGAATTGGACCCCATACCCAATTGATATTTTGGACTTGTACCATGTTCCGGAACCAAAATCCGAACCTGATACCTAAGTTTTTTAATAAATAATTAGATCTTTAATTCCTAAAAATTCTGATTTAACAATTTTACATAAAAATTCCGTATTCACGCTATGGACCTCGGAATTCAATTTTGTGCATACGTCCGGTCCCATATTTTCCCACGGACCTCCCAGGACCATCAAATCACGAATCGAAGCCCGTTTCACAAGAAAGTTGACCGAAGTCAAACTTGGACTTTTTAAGAGAACCTTAAAGGAATATTTGGTTTTATTTTTTTACCAAAACTCTTCTAACTACCGAACGGATTTCCCCCGCAAGTCATAAATTAGCCAAGGAAAGCGTGGGGAGTTTTATTTTAAGGGAACGGGGTTCTAAATAGTAAAACGACCAGTTGGGTCATTATAATTTTTATTTCTATTGTGATGTGTGCATTCTTTGTTAATGAATAAATTCATTTCATTGGTAGATGGAAAAATAAAAGTTGTTTCTTTCTTGGCAATGAGTATGAATGGATCATAAGGTGGCTCTTGAACCATAAGACGTAACAACCCGACCAGTCATTTTGATATTTTGCACTTTAAATGCCAGTTCTCGAGCATGACTTCCCACGTGTAATGCACTATGACTGATGTAGATCGTTTGTTTTGGTTTTCAGGAAAGTCGAAATGAATTTGAAAGAACAGTCTCAGGTGAACGCTTTGAATTATAAAGGTTTGACCAAGAGTTGACTTATTTGTATATGAGCTCGGATCAAAAACTTTATGACTAGGTTAGCTTCGTTGGGTGATTTATGACTTAGAAGCGGAATCAGGATGCATTTTCAAAGTATTTGGCTTGAATTGGCAAAGCTAGTGTTTGGGCGAATTCCGGTTGATATGTGAAATTTAGATTCGAGGGTCGAAATACAATTTTGAGAGTTGTTGTAGCTTCGTTATGTCATTTTTGATGTGTGTGTACAAAATTTCAGGTCATTCGGACATCGTATGGTCGGGTTTTTGATCGAAAGAGTATTTTGGAAGTTTTTGGAAAACTTATATTTGAATACAATGAATTTTGAATAATTTGATGTTGTTTGAGGTGTTTTAACGATTGGAACAAGTTTGAATAAAATTTTCGGATGTATTGGTATTTTTGGTTGAGGTCCCGGGGGCCTCGGGGTGATTCGGATGGTTAACGGGAAGTTTTGAACTTGTGAAATTGGAAATTTTGTTGTTGCTTCTGATATATTCGCTTCTACGGATATGGGAGCGCAGAAGCACTCTCGCAGATACGGCACTGTATTGTAGAAGCGGAGTCTTGCCCATAAAGAATTTCCGCAGAAGTGGAGCTTGGTCCGCAGAAGCGGGAGGTTGACCGCAAAAGCGGAAGTCGTAGAAGCGAAAATTTGATTGCAGATGCGGTTTTGCCTGGTCAGAAATATTAAAGTTCATCTTCGCGAATTTTTGAAGAGTTTCTCCTTTCTAACTTTGGACTTGTAGAATTGTGGGCGACTTTGAAGAGGGATTCCAATAAGCTTTGATAAGGTAAGGATTTTAGACCTAAAACACGATTCTATGGTGTTATTTCATGAATTAGATTTGAAAATTTAAGGAGTTCATGGACAAAATGGTGGTTTATGGCTTGAACTTAAGAGAGAATAAATTAAGGATTTGAAAGGTCAATTGAACTCCAATTCTTGTGATTTTGATATGTATTAATGATCGCAGCAAACTCAACCTAAGAAAGAGTGGGCACTAAGACTTCTACCCAGTAGTGGTATCGGGGTCAATTTTCCACTGGGAGCTTCAATTGGAGCTGAGTGTTCGTATGGTCTAGGACTGTGTTTCAGCTCCTAATTGATCTTCTAATATTTTTGGTTTTCTTTTAATTATCAACTACAATTTATCAACTACGAATTTAAAGCTAAGTTATGCTAAGATACTAATTCTAGATTGTATGCAATATAGAGAAAGGCACTAGAGTCATGGCATTTACCTAGGTGGTCTAACAGGTAAAGATTCCTAATGCAAGATTGATGATTATGGGACTTATGCTATAACCATTGCACTTTTTCACCCACTCTCACACCTCTCGGTAGAGAGAGTGAATTTGTCTAATTGACTCTCTCGAGACTAATTGAGTTGGAAAATTTGCCCAAGAAACTTAGGGTTCAAGTTGGGTAATTACTCTCTCGATGTTTAACCAGTTATTGAGACTACCATTCGCATGGGTCCATCTCAATTCCTTATTGGAATTAATCTTGAGGTCATAGACTCTCTTTCTCAAAAAGAATCAAGACCCATTAAGCTAGATTTGGTGTTTGCAACCACCAAATCTTAATGAAAACATATGATTAACTCAAATAACAAACACCTAACATCATTCATGCACTAAACAATCACACCCATTAATTAGCCACACTAGGGTTGAGCCACAACCCTAGCTAATGGGTTTAGCTAGACATAATAGAAATAAAAATTGAAGAATTAGTAGATAAAATTGACATATTAATTAACTATGGTGTTAATCTACTCAAATTCACGTTAATACAAGATGAAATTGCCCAAAATAGGCTAAAACTTTGAAGTCACGAGCTCGGCTGTTATCTGATATCTAATACTTAACCTAAAAAAGTAAAATATTCTATTTATAGTACATAAGAAAAATTGGATTAAAATACCCCTGCGGGTCAGGCGTGGCTGTGTAGGGGTTTTGGTCTTCACTTTTGAAGATAGGGACGCATACCGCACAAATATGTAGCGCGGCCGCACTGGATGAAGGCGCGGACTGTGTTGAAGCAGTGTGGACAACTTGGCAAAATCCACACTCGATGAACTTCATCCACGCAGACTACACTGATTTGGTATGCGGCCGCATGGGCTTTTGCCATGAATTCCTGAGTCTATGAACTCTCATTGGCGCGAACCTCATAGAAATGAGCACGGACCGTGCAGGTTGGCTTTGAATTTGATCAATCTCTAAACTCTCCTGCACGTCCATGTGGCACATCGGTGCGGACCGCACATGTCAACATGGACTTTTCACAGTCTCTGAACTCCCTACGCGGCTGAATGGAAAATCAGTGCGGACCGTGCAGTATGCCTTGATCCCCACTTCACTTGTCTTTTAACAATTGGCATATTTCACTCCTTTTTGAGCCGATCTTTGACATTTGTAATCTTTCGCTCAAACCTGCAATCAAGCGCAACTTGTCACCATTTTGGGACTAATTTATGGCAATTCACGCACAAAGCTTAAGTAAGAATGGGAATAAAACATGTAAAAATCATAGTTATCAACTCCCCAAACTTAAACCTTTGATTTTCCTCAAGCAAATAAAATGAGACCTACCCCTCAAAGGAAAACATCCAAGTAATTCCTTTTTATCCTAATGTAACTCAACAAGAATTGGGACTAACAATTGCCCTCAATGCGAACGCATCATTAACATATTTAAGATTTTGAATACTTGTAGATCAAGTGTGACACAAGAGCATCAAGAGTTGACACATTTCATCGAGGTAACTTTCTCAAATACTTTGGTCATTGTGGAACCCAAACTCACACATCCTCAACTCTCCCTAAGTGAACCTCACTTTTTAGAGTATTTACACACAAACTGAGGTGGATGGATTCTCACTCATATCTCTCAAAGAGAAGGCCAAGTCCGTCTCTAGATGCTATATGCTTGCCCCTTATGTAAGTATCCACTAATGTAGGCTTCCCTCAACGCAAAATCATATAGGGCTTTTTAGGAGTCATTGTGAATGATTTTGGGTAAAGTAGGATATGATTTTGTTCAAATGGGTCCAAGCTTCCCATAAGCACTTCTTTTGATTCATTATGGCACACTTTCTTGACTCAATTGAGTAATTCACTTCTTTCAAGGGGTTTGAGAGACACATTGTCACTCTTTCTTTGCAATTCAAACATTTCTCCATTTGTCTACTTATCCACATCCTTTTCACTTTTGTCCTTGGATTCCCTTTTTGGTTCTTATTCACTTTTGTCTTTCTTTTTGTCTTTTTCTCTATTTCATTGCCTTTCTTTTCTTTTGCTTTTGTGCCTTTTTACCACATTGATGCTTTTCTTGTATCTCCACCAAAACTTAGACATTTGCCATTACTCAAGAGAAGATTTGGATACCAAGAGAGGGTCTCATTGAGAACGGGTATAGGCTTGTAGCTTTGGTTCATGAAAGAAGAAGGCATAAGGCACAAAAGGGGTGAACTAGGGATCATTTCATTGTTGAAATTGTTCGAATTTGGCATTTTGGATCAAGGAAGGCCTATAATCACTTCTCAAGTCAAGTTTAACCTATGATTTTTCCTCAACAAACACTTAGGGAAAGTTCTTGACCATCGGCTCGGTACTTGGGCTCACAATTCGAATTCTCACCACACACTCAAGGATCGCTAAAGACACCGAGTCCATGGCCCACAACAACCTTAGTTACAATTCAAGTGCACCATGGCCCAAGATGACCATATGATGATTGTTTGGTCAACACAAGAGTCTCAAGGTCACGACTTTCACCATCCTAAACACAACATCATGTCTTTGAGCATAGGACCAAAGGCAAATGTGCTAGGCCCAAGTGAAGTTTCGCGTGAGGTACCCTTAACTACAAAATTGAAAATCAAAATAAAATAAATAAAATAAAAACGGACTTAAACCCTTAAGAAGGTTGTCACTCCATCTATCATTGGGAAGAGCCACCTGGTTCGCACAATACTCTACCCTTGGAAAGAACTGTAGCATTAAGAAAACCAAGGGCTTATTGCAATTGCCAAATCAAAACAAAAAGGTACTAGCCAAACTTAGTAACTAAAATGAAAACTTCTAAAGAAAATAGAAAACCAAAATGAAAAACTTAATGAATATGTACAAAATTGGGAGTAAAATATAGAACTAGGGGTAATTAATATATACATAAGGTTGAAAAGCATCTAGAATGAAAAATTATATACAAACCATCTATCAACTACGAATGTGCTAAAAGTAAAGAGAATATATACAATCATCCATAATGTCAATCAAAAATGGTAGGGCACACTCCCACGAATAAAGGCTAGCATTGTCCCCAATGCTAACTACCAAAATAAGCACCAAATAACAAGAAAGGATATAGAATGGCCCTCAAGACTCATCTATCGCCATGTGCTGATCAGTGGCCCCCAAGTCCTCTTTACTAGCGGGAACCTCATACTGGTCCCCGGCCTATGCTTTTTCTCTACCGAGACAAGTGCCAGATCAGGAACTGACTGACTAACTGGTGGAGCAGTGGAGGGACCCTCCTAAACTGGAGCCACCTTTATCACAACTTCCTCATTGCTAGGGAGTTTCCTCTTCTTCGTTGGCCTATGCTCCTCCTCCCGTGGTTGAACTGTTGTTGGCTCTACAGCTAGATACCCAAATAATAAGTCAAGTGGCATCTTATCCTCCAAGAGCTTATCGACATCTACTCTCAACTTCATCACTGACTCATTGGAAGACTTTTGCTTCCTCAACTTCTTGTGCTCCCTGTGAGCACGTGATTTTTTCCCTATATATGCATTACTCCCAAAAAATTTAAAATAAAACAATTTTTGTTTGTTTGCAATTGTTGTGAATTTCGTGTTATTTCTCTTATATTATTTGTGTTTGTATGTGCATGCTTATTTGTTTAAATAAATAAAAATACAAACTATGTTTCATTTGCATTTAAAATTTAAGTTCACAATTAGGAATAATTAAGTTTATTACAAAATGAAAATCACAAAAATAGGCATCGTTTGCATTATTAGCATTTAAAGTCCAAATTGTATGATTGTGTTTTAATTGTTATTTAAATTTAGATGATAATTATTATTTGGATTTAATTAGTATTTTAAGATAACTTTGGGTTTTATAATTTAATCTTAGCATTTTTGTTTTATTAATTAGGAAGTTGAATAAATAGAAAAGAAACAACGAGAAAAGAGTTAAAAATCGGAATTGGGCATCTTCTTCAACTTTAAACCTAAGTCCAAAACATTCCCTACCCAACCCAAAATTACCCAGCCCAGTCAAACCCCAAATAACCAAACCCTAGGATCTAAGTTATGCATCAGCTGTTTTCTCTCATTTTTTGAAAGACAATTGAAAACACATGGAGAGCTCGGCCGCCGCCAGCCTCCCTCCTCCGCCGACCAGCCATCTCCGACCACCCTACGACCAACCTCTCACACCATACCCCATCAACATATCCTCCTTCTTCTCTTTTTTACGTTGAAGCAGCGGCCGTGAACGAAGCTTCACCCTAATACCACTGCTTCACCTTCTGCTTCCTCTTCGTCCACTTCCACCATGAACACTTCTAGCCCCCTCAGCTCACCACCCTTCCCATCTTCTTCCCCATGCCCGCCTCTACCCAGCCACCCCAAATGACCACTCCAATCAACAACCACCGTCCTCCATCGCCGGCGTCTAGCTCCAAACGACCCCTCCGCCAGTTCAAGTCGTGCACCACCAGCAACAGCTACACTACAACCATAACGAGGAACTGCCCAGTCTCTTTCACAATGACAACGAGGAACTGAAGAAGAAGATTAGAAAGGAATAGGAATGTAAGGAGAAACAAGTCGCTGCTCGCTATAGATTGTCCAATGTTATTTGAGCCATGTTGCGTCTTAATTTGTCTGTGGCGGTTGGTCAATGTGGTTTTATTTCTGGTGTTAGTTTATTTTTTGGTTTGGTTAAGCTCAATCTAGTTCTTCATCTTTACTTTTGTTATTAGGTATTCACATGTAAATTTAGTTAATTCAAAGCAGTAAGTTTGTAGATTAATTGGATTTTGTGGTAATTCTGGCTCAAATTGTGTATGTTTGTTCTTCCTCTGACAAGGATAATTTGATTAGTTTCTCTTGTAGTTTTGTTTTGTGTATATTGAAGTTTTCCTACGGAGTCTCTTGAAGCTTGAAGAAATATGAATTGTTTGAATATGTTCTTATTTTAGCATTGAGTATTCAAATCTATTACCAATTTTATCACATGGAATTTATCTTGAGGTCATGTTGCTGTTTGTATTTGATGTCTGAGCATTTTGTGTGTTGATCCTTATACACTTAGCTTCAGGGCTCATTGTCAATATACTTTCAGTGATCCTACATTTTATGTAGGTTTAATTTGGAATTGTGCTCATTGATGCATGAATCCTTCATCTTTGTTCTTATGGCATTTGGGCTAATTTGAGAGCAAGCTTGAACCATTTTAACGAATTGACCTTAATAATGTTCTTTATTGAATTTAGCCTTGATGTGCTTTATCGAATTTAGCCTTGATGTGCTTGTTAGGAGTTAGTTCATGTGTTTAATTAGTCAATTGATTAGTTGAATTGGTTATAGCTTAGGTTGTAGTACACATTTAAAAGGATGGGTGTAGGACTGTAATTTCAATAGTTTCAGGGGCAATTTTGGGATTTAAAGGATTAAAAATGGTTATTTGAATATTCTATCAAAGAAGTACTCAAGTACCATTAAACTAGTATTGTCTAAAAATAGCGAGAACGAGACATAGTGGTATGGGGAAGTTTAATGGAATTTCTAAAAAAAAAGAAAAATAAGGGTTAGTGGGGAACAAGTCATAATGATGTAAATAATGGAAAAAGGGGGTTTGAAAAGTAAAAAAAGGGAATAATAATGAAAAAGTTAAAAGTGTTCACATAGTAGAAGAATATTTAGAAGCTGGAAAGTAAAAGGAGAGGGTAATAATAAAAGCTTTTCCTTTACAACTGTAAATGGAAAAGGGCTAAAAAGCAAAAGAGTTTGGGTTTAAATATAGAGATGAAGAGAGCCACTAGGGGATTCGGACGAAAATAGGGAATAAGAAAAAGAATTGAGAGTTGAAAAAATTAGAGAGCTGAAAACTTCACTGTTTATTTGGAGCTTCTCTTTCTGCTTCATTAATTTCCTTTCTCTTGATTCAAATACACTAAGACTGATCTTAAGTAACTCTAGTCTGTCTTTGAGCTCATTTGGCTTGTGTGGATATTGTTGTGGGTTAAAGTCCATTTCTAGATGTGACGACCCGACCCGTAGTCAAATGTGTTGCTTCTCCGTTTCCCCCTTATTGTGTTTCTTTATTTTTCAATATCAGTATTAGAGTCAATCGGGTGTAATTGAACTGGTTTTGGTTGAAAATAAGGCTCATGGTTTCTTAGAAGGAAGCTTGTATTGGAAAAGTCAACCAGAAGTTGACTTGTGAGTTAGAAGGTTCAGAATGGATTTCTGATGATTCGACTAGTTTTGGGGGATGATTTATGACTTGGGAGCGAAATCGGAATTTAATTTGGAGGTCTGATATAGAATTAGGCTTGAATTGGCGAAATTTGAATTTTGGCGGATTCCTAAAGATAGGTGAGATTTTAATCCGAGGTTCGGAATGGAATTCTGAGAGTTGCAGTTGCTTCATTAGGTGATTTTGGATATGTGTGCAAATTTTCAGATCATTCGAAAGTGTTTAGGTCGGGTTTTGGATCAAATACAAGTTTCAGAAGTTTTAGTTTAACTTAGGCTTGAATCCATGGAATTTAGTGATTTTTGATGTTTAAGGTAGTGTTTTTATGGCCCGAGCAAGTTAGAATGAAGTATTAGAACATGTTTGTGCTTTTGGTTGAGGTCTCGAGGGGTTCGGGGTGGTTTCGGATGGTTGAACGGGGAGTTTAGATATTGGTTTGTGCTGCAGAAATTTCAGCAGTTGTTGCAGGCAGGGATTGCCTTTTGCATTTGCAGGGGTGCCTCGCATTTGCATAGGTCTGGGGTCCCGTGGCCTTCACGTTCACGTAGGCCAGACGCGTTTGTGTAGGGGTCATTTGGGAAGGGCCTGGGATTGTACTTCGCGTTCCTGTGAAGGTGACGCGTTCGCGAAGAGTAGTTGGGCGGCACACATTTTTGGCCAATGCGTTCGCGGTTGGTCACCACGTTCACGAAGAAGGAATTTTGGGCCCAGAGATTTTGTGCATCGCGAACGCGTAAGGACCTCGCGTTCGCGAAGAATGGGGCGTCAGCTGGGCAGAGAGTTTTTAAGTGACATTTCATCCGCAATCAAGGCCTTATTTCTTCCATTGTTGGACATCTTGGAGAGCTTTTGGAGCAAATTGAAGAGGGATTCGAAGAGGACTGATTAGAGGTAAGTCTTATGGACTCAAAACATCTTTTAAACATGAATTTAGCCCTTAAATATCTAGAATCAAATCGAAAAGGGGATGAACTAGGGCTTGGAATTTTGAATGTAAATTTGGGATTTGAAGGAGCAATTGGACTTTGATTTTGATAAATTTTATATGTACGGACTCGTGGCAAGACGAGGATTCCAAAAATGGGAATTTTGTAATTTTTTGATAAGTGGGCCCGGGGGTAGAGTTTTGCCAACTTCATGTTTTTTGGGTGTATTTCGAGCTATTTCGATCGTGTTATGTTCCATTAGCCTATTGTGACGTATTCCTATTGGTTTTGATCAGATTTTGCATCCGTGGAGGTTGATTCTCGAGGCAAATGCATCACGAGTTTGAGATTTCGCAGGTTCCAGGTGAGTAATACTTGGGAATAATATCCTGAGGGTTTGAAACCCCAGATTTGCACATCCTAGTGTTGTATTGTGGTGACTCGCATGCTGGATCTGAGCGTGGGGTAGAGCACCGTTGGATTGTGACTTGGTCCATCCCCGTTGTTGGTTTTTACCGCTAAATGGTAAATGTTTTGTTGTTATCATCATGAGTTGGTCTCATTTCCATACTTGGGTCTTATTGCCAATTATTTGAACCCTTGTTGAACTATCATCACTATTTTTCCTCACTATTTGAAATATCATTGAACTCAGTCCATGTGATTTACACTGTTTTATGAACTCAGCTATATTTTTACTTAAACTTGGAGTTTTAAACGATATTTGAACTATCATTTGAGCTGAGTATAATTTTTTACGGATGCCCGAAGGGCTTTTGACTATTTTTGACTGATTGAAGCAGAGGGTCATATGTGAGGGCAAGGAGATGATGTATGGAGGCTTGCAAGCCTCAACTGTTATGTGTGCATGTGCATATACATGCATGGATCGGACTGCACGCCACAGTATCATATTGCATGGATCGGACTGCACGCCGCAGTAGTATATTGCATGGATCACACTGCACGCCGCAGTAGTATATTACATGGATCGGGCTACACGCCGCAGCATTATATATATTCTATTGGATCGGGGTACACCCCGCAGCATTATACATATTGGATCGGGCTACATGCCGCAGCATTTTTACGCTTGGGCTGTAGGAGCCCCTCCGCAGTCTGTACACATCCCCAGTGAGCATAGGGTACCCATGGATCGGGCTATGCGTCGTAGCGGTCATGTGCATTGCATTGCATTCATGCATTTAGTCCTGTTTGTGCTACGTGGCATGACACTTAGCACTCATATACCATTGGCATACATACTATGACTTGCCTTGTTGACCAGATACCTTGGTGTTATATGTTAAGAAGTGCTGAGCCCGAGAGGCTCATGTTATATGTTGTGAGTCGGGAGTGAGCCCGCAGGGCTGATACTGTACTGAGAGGTTGATGCTGAGCCCGAGGGGCAGGTTTCTGATTATTTTCTATTTGTTGAAATTACCTTTGCAATTGTTGAAAAAAAAAGCATATTTTCAAAAGAGATTTTGAACTGAACGTGGGATTTTCTAAAGGATTTTCACCGTACTTCAGTTTTCTCAAAAAGGGGTTGTTCTATATTTTATTGCAGTTTGGTGTACTAATACGTGTTTTCTTATCGCTCAGATATTATTCTCTCTTATTACCACTGAGTTGGAAGTACTCATTTCACTCCATGCACCTCGCGTGCATTTGCAGGTACTGTTCACCCGATAGCTAGTCATTAGCAGGATCGAAGGCCATATTTTGGTAGTTGAACAAGGTGACTGCCAGCGTTCGCGGCACCGTATTCCGACTTTGAGTTTCAGTTTTACCTTGTATATATATTTTGTTGGCCCAATAGTAGTGTCTCAACTCATTGGATGCTCATGACTTGTGACACCCCGGTCGGGTTGTAATGAAATGAAATTTCATAGTTAAATGTCATTAAGTTATATTCCTATTCATTTATGTTTAATAGCTGCCTAAAGAGTATTTAGGGTTGTTGGCTGGCCTTATCTTCACGAGAGAGCCATCACGACCGAGTACGAAAATTGGGGTCGTGATACTGTTGGTGTTTTCTGGTTTGATTTTACTGGGTTTCATTTAAATCTGTTATTGGGTTTAGCTATTGATGTTGTTGTTTTGCTGTGTTGATTACTTCCTCGTTGATTCTCACTTTCTCTTCTCTAGTTTCCAATATCAGGTACACGACTGTAGCACTGCGTAAGCTGAACATATGAAGCCATGAATGCATATGAAATTGAAGTTGGAAGTTTTGATTAGATTGTTTCTTCCTTACTAGTTGTACTTAGAGCATTCTCATATATTACATTTATGCATCTTAAAAACTGAAGTCTGGATTTTTTTTTCAGGTTGAGTGGTATCAATTGAAGTTATAGTTACAATGAACTGTTAGGTGGTATTCACAGCTGTAGTTAGTTGTTTGCATGATAATATTCTTTTTGAAGTTAAAAGTCATAAATAGTTTAAGCATGTTGTTAGATTGAAATTAGCAAGTATAAGCTTCCTTAGTAATAAAAATGTAATAGTTAATCGATTAGTTGCTAGATTTCATTTAATATTGGCTCGTTGTATTTGAGGCAGATTTTAAATAGGCAGGGTTTGATTCTATTAGTCAACATATAGGCAAATATTTGAATCCATGATGATAACATTCCCTAGCCGTTAATACCAATAGTTAAATCAATTTTAGGAATGTTAGTTTAAATCAATTTTGGAGAATGGTTAGTTTGTTTTTCATATCTTGACAATCTCGTATGCACTTTGTAATTTCAGCTTTAGTAGTTCGCTTATAGAATAAAGTCACGAAACAATTCTCCATTTTACGAGCTCTAGTGCAATTATCGTTCGCATTAACTTAATAACTAATAAGAAGCCTAAACTTATAAACATGTAACTAATTAGGACTTTTTCTCTTTTATTTTAGAGACGAACGTAATAGAAAAATGTAGTCACTTTAGGATTATCCTTTTAAAATAAATGAGGCGTGCTCGCCAAAAATAAAATGTGAAAGCTACGGGGACATCAATAAATGGATATAATAATTGGATAGATTTCGGGACAGCCCGTTTAGTGAATTTTGCGGCCTTCCTAAAATAATAACGCGTTAATATCTTTAGGCGTGTATTTAATAATGTTATCTCCTTAAACTCGGGTGCACACTAATGTGACACAAATCCAAATCTCAACAAAGTCGAGATGTGTCAACAACCAAGGATGCATTTACGTGACGTGGTTCGAAACGTTTTTTCACGACGTTGCAATTCTCTTAATATAAAAATAAAAATAAAAATAATAATAATAATAATAATAATAATAGTGGTTAAAGGTTAAAACTTGCATATAAGCTCATAATTGTTAAATCAGATAAATAAGCTAAATATGACAGTTGAGCGACCGTGCTAGAACCACGGAACTGGAGAATGCCTAACACCTTCTCCCGGGTTAACAGAATTCCTTATCTAGAGTTCTGGTTCGCGGGTCGTTAAACAAAGTCAATATTTTCCTCGATTCGGGATTCAACCGCTGACTTGGGACACCATAAATCTCCCAAGTGGCGACTCTAAATCTTAATAATAAATCTCGTTTTAATTTTCCTTTAATTGGAAAAACTCCCTTAATCCCTTGTACCCTCGCGGGTGTCGGAAAAAAGAGGTGTGACAGTTCTGGCAACTTTTCTAGGGAAAAGAACCCAGAACATTTTGTTCAGGGTTCAGAACTTAAGCTTAGATAAATTATTGTATTTGGTTATATTAATTTTCCTACATGCTTTGTGCTGAATGTGCTAAATGTTATCACTTTGATATTATCCAAATTGTATATAAACTGTGCTGACACCCTTCTCTCTTTACCTCCGGGGATGTGCTTACTGGTTGAGACTCCCTATTCTGTGTGTTTCATGCCCTGAAATAAAAAGAGACTCGGATAAGTTACTAAGCCAGATGGCCTTTTGGTTCTCGGAAAGTTTCCCCCTCCTCGACTCGAGTTGTCCGCTCGGGTGCACAGTCTAGAACACTGACCCAAGTTTTGAACATAGAAGAACGTGACTTCATGCCAGATCCCTAGTAGGAACGCTTATTTGCATCACGTTGCATTTCACTTAGGGAACTCAACAAAGGGGTTGGGTCCGTCAAGGACAAGCGACCTGAAGTGAAAAGACCATCATGCTGATCCTGTTTGTTTTATGCATTTATTTGCTTCAAACTAGCATGTTGACCGGCTTTGAATACTGAAAAATTGTGGCAAAAAAAGAAAGAAATAAAATTAGCAGTGTGGAGTGTTAATTATATGTTTTTAGAAAATCAATTTCCAAATAGTGGCGGAACTCTACCAAAATTTTGAGAAAATGAAAAATGAGGAAAATTGTTTTTTTAGTTTAGTTTGATTTATTTCAAAAAACAAAAGAATAGAGTCTTGTTTTCAAATTTAGTTTGTTTTCTTTGGAAAACTATGCCGGTTTGATTCTCACAGGGTGTGAGATACGTAGGCAACCCTCATCGGGTCCAACCACTCCTTTGCAAAAATAGCCAAAATGTCAAATTTTCGTCATAAATAAGTCGGGTGATGCCGCTCATGTCAAATATAGCCTAATGTTTCCGAAAGGACGCCGGAAGGCTGACTTTTCATAAACAACCACCTTTGGTTATTTTTTAGATTTTTGGTTGATTGACCCACACAGCCTTAGAATCTTTGTCCCCGAGGCACTGAAAGGCCGTGTTTGCAAATATTTGGTTTTCTATTTCTCAAAAAAAAGAGTCGTAAATAAGTCGGTGGTGTTGTTTTTGCCATAAATAGTCGAATATTCCCGAAAAGGACGCCGAAAGCCTAACTTTGCATTAACAGCTACCTTTAATCATTATTTTAGGATTTTGGTCGGTTAGCTAACGCATGCTTAAAATTTTCGTCCCCGAGGTGCTAAAAGTCGTTTTTGCAAAACCCGATCTTTTATTTTAATTTGAAAAAAAATAGAAAAAGAGTCAGTGGTCAAGTGAGTACCGTTTGGATTTTGGTTAAAATAAGTCGATCCAACTTCGACAGTGTCTTAAACCGTTCTTGCTGAGATCGCTTTAGAGTATCTTTCAGTTGTCGAAAGGCTGTTTTCATAAAAAAACGAACAAGTTTTTCAAGTTTCATAAAATAATCCTCCCCAACCTCAAAATTCATTAGAAATCAGGAAGGGGCCACGTTTGCAAAAATAGCCATTTGGTTAAAATTGGCAAATAGGGGAAGGAATTTGGCCATTTTTTTTGAGTTTGTAATTCTTTTAATTAAAGCATGTGGTATGCTTGATTTTCAGGTTTGTAGGTCGTCTTTTCGTCAAAGTTTGTTAGTATGATCAGTTTTTTTTTAAAACATTGTAATCAAGTTTGTTTTATTATGAAATTTGAAAGTTCCAAAAATATTTTATTGTTGTTCACCTTTTATTGGACTGAATTACATAAGGTCTCATTCATGCGGGGTCATGATACGTAGTCAATCTCCATAAGATTCGACCACAAATAAAAAAATAAAAAAAAATAAAGAAAAAAGATGTTGTTAATAATGAGGACCGACTGAGTCCATTCTAACATTTTTTGTTTTGAATCGCAAAGAAAATGAAGGTGGTTGGTTTGTGGTTTCAATTTGGCAACTCCTCCTGCTGTTGACACTAAGGTCCACATGCTACTAAGTTTTCTATGCTATCAGAGGTTGATCTTGAGAACGTGTCGGCAAAAGGAACCCAAAAGCAATTCATTAAAAATGATGTGATGAAGACTTGTGAAGTTTCTGGTATTGTTGATGCAGAACTCAGTGGATAAGATATCGTGCATGGTAGTTGGAAAGACGCTCTATTTTTCGGTCAGTCGGAGAGGAGCTTTGATGGTTTATTTTTTTGTCATCTCTGTTATCCGGGTTTATTTCAGGGTTGTAATCCGGATATTATATTTTGATCAAACCCTCTTATCCTTTCATACTTGTTTAGTTGTAGTTGGTTTGTTTAATGTTGTCCAGGTTCATTTTAGTTTCATTCCAAGGGTTGTCCTCCAGTTGTTTTGCTTGTTTTGTTATTCAAACAATTTCACTGCTTGTCCAGTGGAAAATTCCAGTCCTTTTATTACCTCCAGTATTCTTCTTTGTTTATTTTTCTTTACCCTTTTTTTTGCTTTTGTTCAATGCCGATTCTAATGACATGACATGCGCGCACAGCTTAGGCCTAATCTTAAATGCTAGCCAAAGACATTGAGAGATGATCGGGACATTTAAATTAAATAAGGACGGTTTGAGATTATTCGGAGCCCGAGTCATGTGGAACTGGGGAAAGTAAAACACAAAGAAAACTGTAAAGGCAAGCTGGCCAAATTGATATGGGGGTTGTCTGTGGTAAAGAAAATAAGAATGTTGCCCAACTGCGCTGTGTGTGGATATGTCTATCAAGCCTAGCACAATCAGAAGATGTGGCGAATGTTTAATTGTGTTACTTGCACTTGCCATGTTTTGAAGATTAGAATGACGGAGGCATTTTGTTCTGCTATCCAAACACTTTATCCTTTGTTAACCCTTTGAGCCTTATTTGTTTTCTTTCATACCCCTCCTTCGGAATCAGTAGCAAAGGATAGAAACACAAACGTATAAGAGAAAGAAAAAGAAAAAGAAAAAGTAAAAGAAAAGGAAGAAAATAAAAAACAACAAAAAAAAGAAAAGAAAAAGAAACAACAAAAGAAAAGAAAGATAAGAAATGAGTGAACCGGAAGACTGTAACAACAAGGAATTGTGAACTACGTTCGAACTGATTCCTCAAAGAGGATACATAGGCACCTCACGCCTCGGTCATACTGTAACAAAAAGTCAAAAAAATCCCCAAGCAAGAAACCGGGGCAAAAATTGCATTTATTATAAAATAATCTAGTTCCGAAAGTTGTAATTTTAAACTAAATTGATGTGTTTTGAGCCTTTAATACCCTTTCTTTTTATCCTATCCAAAATCTCACATTACGGTCCAAAGAAAGACCTTCTGATCAGTCTTCAAAAAATGGCAAGTCAGACAAATGATAGAGTCTTAACGGGGAACATAAGTCTCTAATCCCGAGCAGAAAAGACTCTGATCCCCAGTAGAAAAGAAATATGAGATAGTCTTAGCGGTAGCACCCCAATCCCAAACTGAAAAGTGATACAAATGAGAGAGTCTTATTGGTGAAAACCTTCACGGGCACCTTGAGGCGACTGTGAGTTGGAGAGAAAAGCCAAAATGAGAGAGGCTTGATAGTGAAAACCCTTCAGGCACTACAAGTCGAATAAAGATTGAGAATCAGATGGAAATCGCCAGGCAGAAATTGCGAAAGGCGATTAACGATAGAGGATAGGCCACATATGTATGTCATGACCATTAGAGTCGGTATCCGCGTTTGATAGGTTTTGATTTTATAGTTTCTCTTGTTAGAGAGTCATCTCTTTCCTTTGTCGTTTATTCTGTTCCTTTTTATCTTTCTTCTTTCATAGATAATTCCCCAGTAGAGTCTGTTTGGTCAGAACAAGTGAGAAATGACTTTAAAATCTACCATCAGCTTTCCAATTATGCAAGATGAGATCTGACTAGTACCTCCAAATGGTATAAGTCCGTAAGGAACAAGCTCAAGGCCAGTATTAAGAAGGATATCCCCAGCAAGAGGAGATTGACAAATGGATGGATCAGTGTCAATAAAGATATCCTGCAGAAATAAAAGGTTATAGACCTCAAGGCCAAGGCCAGTGGAGAAATCAAGGGAGAAAGACGCGGAGTGTGATGGGCGTGAATTGGAGATTCATATAAGACTCAAAGGTCGGTGGAAATTCCAGTTCCCTAGTTATGCCACAAAAGAAGAGGGATATCCCTAGCAAAAAAGGTATTTCAGTGACATCGGATGAATGAAGAAAGTAGTTCATCAGTAAAACATGCAAAATCCTCAAGCAGAGTCACTGTCGTAGGAATGTGGGTGGTCAGGATACAAGTGGAAAACAATGGTGAAACGCTTATGAATAAGGAGTCATCAAGAAGGTAGGAAATTCTCGACCAAGTTTCAAGATGGCTAGACGACTCAAGGCAAGGCACGTCATGCTAAGACCACCAAATAACATCCTCCCCAACAGGTTTTGAAAATGTAATGAAACGCAGAGCAGGGAAGGAGAAAGGGAAAAATCATCCCCGGCAAGAGTGCCACCACCAACCACGTTTTAACTAACAAATTTTCTTTGATTTGAAGCAGGTAAAAGAAAATGGCATTGATGGTGGAAATGCAAGCCACAAGGAAGATTATCAAGCTGGGGCAGAAAATTTTCCTTTCATTTTGAAAGTTTTCTGAGATATCCACTTGGGGAAGAAGGAAGATAAGACAAGCCTTAAGGAAAGTGGTCTTTAAACTAGTGACATTCCCAAAATAACAAGTTTTAATGAAGGAAGCTGTATCCCCAACGGAAAGAACAAAAGGATGAAGCTGGTGTTCAGAAAAGCAAAAGCCAGTGTCATCCCGAGCAGCTTCCAATAGAATGAAGCACCGATTTTGAATGATTAGAATTCCCCTAAGAAGCGTTATCCTCAAAAACGTTATCCCCAGATGATAATACTTTTATCCCTAGGAGTGTTGAGAGAAAATAAAATTTTTGAAGGAAGTAGAAAAGGAGGGCAAGAAAGAAGATTCCCCCAGCGGTATTATCCCCAGCATGTAAGTAAGTAATTCTCCAACAATGTTATCCCCAGTTGTCCGAGGGAAGAAAACACTAGCTTTTAAAGGAGGAAGCCATCCCCAGCAAGGCCACCATTTTAAAACTGATAAATTTTCTTTGCTTGAGGTTTGAAATAGGAACAAAGCAGTGCAAGGAAAAATAAAAGAAAAGAAGAAATTACAAAGGTAAATTTCTCAAATCTTTGATCTTTACATTTTCCTCCTAGGATAAAAATTCCTAGTCCAATGGATTTCCCTCCTGATACAATCTTAGTCATATGACCTTTCTCCTAAGATCACAATCTTAGTCCGATGAACTTTCTCCAAAGATATCAAAATCTTAGTCCAATTAAATTTTCTCCTAAGATATCAAATCTTAGTCCGATGAATATTTCTCCTAAGATCACAACAAAATGGATCTATTCTGATGATTTATCTCCTAGAGTCAAAATCTTGGTCCAATGAAATTTTTCTCACAAGATAAGATAACAATCTTAGTCTGATGAATTTTCTCCTAAGATAAAAAAATTTGTAGTCTGATGAATTTTCTCCTACGATAATTTAATAATAAAGGATTGCATAATCTAAAGGGGAAGGTTTAATTTAAAAAGAAAGGAAGTCTAATTTTGAAAAAAAAAAAGAGAAAGTCTAATTTTGAAAAAAAAAGTCTGAATTTGGCAAAAATTAAGAAAGTCTTGATTCGAAAAATGGACCTAATTTGAGGAATTATCTCCTAGAGTCAAAATCTCTGACCGATGAATCTTTCTCTTGAGATCACACAAAAATTGGCCTAGTCTGATGAATTATCTCCTAGAGTCAGAATCTTAATCTGTTGAAACTTTTACCTAAGATTGAAATCTAAGTCTGATAAATTTTTCACCTAAGATAAATTCTAAAATCTTAGTCTGTTGAAACTTTCACCTATGATGAAAATCTTAGTCTGATGAATTTTTCACCTATGATAAATTCTAAAATCTTAGTCTGTTGAAACTTTCACCTAAGATGAAAATCCTAGTCTGATGAATTATCTCCTAGAGTTAAAATCTTAGTCTGTTGAAACTTTCACCTAAGATAAAGATCTTAGTCTGGTGAATTTTTCACCTAAGATACAGATAAAATCGTTGTCCGTTGAAACATTCACCTAAGATGAAAATCTTAGTTTGATGAATTTTTCACCTAAGATATAGATAAAATCTTAGTCCGTTGAAACTTTTACTAGTATAAAAAAATCTTAGTCTGATAAATTTTTCACCTAAGATAAAGATAAAAATCTTAGTCTGTTGAATCTTTCACCTAAGATAAAAAATCTTAGTCTTTTATCTGTCACCTAAGATGGTAATCATTTCAGTCTTTACATTTCATGTCCTTGCAATTAGGCGCCCACCTGTATAACTAGGGAATACATTTCATGTTTTGCATTTAGGCTCCCACCTGTATAACTAGGGAATATATTTCATGTCTTTACATTTAGGCGCCCACCTGTATAACTAGGGAACACATTTCATGTTTTGCATTTAGGCGCCCACTTGTATAACTAGGAAATACATTTTATGTCTTTGCAATTACGCGCCCACCTGTATAACTAGGGAATACATTTCATGTTTTACATTTAGGCGCCCACCTGTATAACTAGGGAATAAATTTCATGTCTTTGCATTTAGCTCCCACCTGTATAACTAGTGAATACATTTCATGTCTTTGCTTTTAGGCCCCCACCTATATAACTAGGGAATACATTTCATGTTTTGCATTTAGGCGCCCACCTGTACAACTAGGGGAATACATTTCATGTCTTTGCAATTAGGTGCCAACCTGTATAACTAGGGAATACATTTCATGTCTTTGCAATTACGCGCCCACCTGTATAACTAGGGAATACATTTCATGTTTTACATTTAGGCGCCCACCTGTATAACTAGGTAATATATTTCATGTCTTTACATTTAGGCGCCCATCTTTATAACTAGGGAATGCATTTCATATCTTTGCATTTAGGTTCCAACCTATATAACTGGTGAATACATTTTACGTTTTGCAATTAGGCGCCCACCTGTATAACTAGGGAATACATTTTATGTTTTGAATTTAGGCGCCCACCTGTATAACTGGGGAATACATTTTTGTTTTACATTTTATGTCTTGAAATCAGCAATCCACCGGAAGGCAGAAGGTTACAACAAAAAATCCCCAGCATAAGGAAGGAATCCATATCCTCAGCAGATGGAACAAAATGATGAAACTTGTGTTCAGAAAAGATCGAAGTCGTATCCCCAACCGTTTTCGGAAAAAAGAAGCACCGGAAGAAACACAAGCCATCAAGAAAGCAAGGAAGCAAGAACAAAATGAAGATAGATAAGATCTTGTAATACTTAGGCTAGCCTAGCTTCTTGTTTTCTTTTAGCACGGTGTAATAAGGAGATCGTTAAAGCAGTGGTAACATCATGCAACAGCAAATACGGCAAATTAACAGTCCCATGGTAGTCCCAGCTACCAAAACTTCCCGAATTATATTGAACTGATTCCCTTTTAGCCAGGGATATGTAGGAAGCCTTTGAATCAAAGGTTTGGTCAAAAAAATTCAAAAAAAATGCTTCACGCAGAGTACTCAAAATTGGCAAAAATCGCTCGTATTCGCTAACTTTATCTTTGCACGAAAACTCTTCATGTTTTTGGACAAAGATGGGCAGTTGTGAGAATGTAACTTTTTCCCCATATATGCATTACTCCCAAAAAAATCAAAATAAAACAATTTTTGTTTGTTTGCAATTGCTGTGAATTTTTGTTAGTTTGCAATTGCTGTGAATTTGGTGTTATTGTCTTGTATTATTTGTATTTGTCTGTGCATGTTTATTTGTATAAATAAATAAAAATACAAAATATGATGCATTTTCATTTGAAATTTAAGTTCACAATTAGGAGTAAATAAGTTTGTTTTACAAAATGAAAATCACAAAACAGGCATCGTTACCATTTTTAGCCTTTAATGTTCAAATCGTGTGATTGTGTTTTAATTGTTATTTAATTTAGGTGATAATTTTTACTAGGGGTTAATTATTATTTTAAAATAATTTTGGGTTTTATAATTTCATCTTATCATTTTTTTTATTAATTAGGAAGTTGATTAAATAGAAAAGAAACAAGGAGAAAAGAGTAAAAAAATTAGAATTGGGCCTCTTCTGCAATTTTAAAACCTAAGCCCAAAACATCCCCTACCGAACCCAAAACAACCCAACCCAATCCAACCCCAAATAACCAAACCCTAGAGCTAAGTTAGGCATCAGCCATTTTCTCTCATTTTTTGGAAGACAATTGAAAACACATGGACAGCTAAGCCGCCGCCAGCCTTCCTCCTCCGCCGACCAGCCATCTCCGGCCACCCTACCACCAGCCTCTGACACCATACTCCATCAGCATCTCCTCCTTCTTTTCTTATATACGTTGAAGCGGCGTCCATGAACAAAGCTTCACCCTAACGCCATTGTTTCACCTTCTGCTTCCTCTTCGTCGACTTCCACCATGAACATCTCTAGCCCCCTCAGCTCACCACCCTTCCCATCTTCTTCCCCATGCCCGTCTCTGCCCAGCCACCCCAAATGACACTTACCAAATGACCACTCCAGTCAACGACCACCGGCCTCCATTGCCGGCGTCCAGCTCGAAACAACCCCTCCGCCAGTTCCAGCCGTGAACCACCAGCAACAGCCACACAACAACCATAACGAGGAACTGCCTAGTGTCGTTCACAATGACAATGAGGAACTGAAGAAGAAGATCATAAAGGAATAAGAACGTAAGGAGAAACAAGTCACTGCTCGCTATAGATTGTCCAACGTTATTTGAGCCTTGTTGCTGTCTGAATTTGTTGTCGTCGGTTAGTCAATCTAGTTTTATTTCTGGTGTTCGTTCATTTTTTTGGTTTGGTTAAGCTCAATCTAGTTCTTCATCTTTACTTATGTTATTAGGTGTTCACATGTCAATTTAGTTAATTCAAAGCAGTAAGTTGGTAGATTAATTGGATTTTGTGGTAATTCTAGTTCAAATTGTGTATGTTTTTCTTCCTCTGACAAGGATAATTTGATTAGTTTCGCTTGTAGTTTTATTGTGTGTATATTAAAGTTTTTCAACGGAATCTCTTGAAGCTTGAAGAAATACGAATTGTTTGAATCTGTTCTTAGTTTAGCATTGAGTATTCAAATCTATGACCAATTTTATCACATGGAATTTATCTTGAGATCATGTTGTTGTTTGTATTTGATGTCTGAGCGTTTTTTGTGCTGATCCTTATACACTTAGCTTCAGGGCTCATTGTCAATATACTTTCAGTGATCCCACATTTTGTGTAGGTTCAATTTGGAATTGTGCTAATTGATCCATGAATCCTTCATCTTTGTTAATATGGCATTTTGGCTAATTTGAGAGCAAGCTTGAACCAATTTTAATGAAACCTTAATGATGTTCTTTATTGAATTTAGCCTTGATGTGCTTGTTAGGAGTCAGTACATGTGTTTAATTAGTCAATTGATTAGTTGAATTGGTTATAGCTGAGGTTGTAGTACAGATTGAAAAGGATGGGGGATTTATAGGATTAAAAATGATTATTTGAATATTCTATCAAGGAAGTACTCAAGTACCATTAAACTAATATTGTCTAAAAATAGTGGGGAACAAGACATAGTGGTATGGGGAGGTTTAAAGGAATTGTTTAAATAAAGAAAAATAAGGGTTAGTGGGGAATAAGACATAATGATGTAAATAAAGTAAAAAAGGGTTTGAAAAGTAAAAAAGGGGAAATAATGATGAAAAAGTTAAAAGTGTTCACATAGTAGAATAATATCAATAAGCTGGAAAGCAAAAGGAGGGGGTAATAATAAAGGCTTTTCCCTTTACAGCTGTAAAAAGAAAAGGGCTGAAAAGGAAAAGAGTATGGATTTAAATATAGAGATGAAGAGAGCCATTAGGAGATTCGGATGAAAACAGAGAATAAGAAAAACAATTGAGAGTTGAAAAAATTAGAGAGTTGAAAACCCCACTGTTTATTTGAAGCTTCTCGTTTTGCTTCATTGATTTCATTTCTCTTGATTCAAATATACTAAGACTGATCTTAAGTAACTCTAGTGTGTCTTTGAGTTCATTTGGCTTGAGTGGATATTGTTATGGGTTAAAGTCCATTTCTGTTGGTGTTTTCTGGTTTGATTTTACTGGGTTTCGTTGAAATCTGTTTCTGGGCTTAGCTATTGTTGTTGCTGTTTTGATGTGGTTATTACTGCCTCGCTGATTTCTCACCTTGCTCTTCACTGGTTTCCAATATCAGATACACGACTGTAACACTTTGTAAGCTTAAAATATGAAGGCATGAATGCATATGAAATTGAAGTTGGAAGTTTGATTAGATTGTTTCTTCCTTACTAGTTGTACTTAGAGTATTCTCATATATTACTGTTATGCATCTTAAAAACTGAAGTCTGGGTTTTTTTTCAGATTGAGTGGTATCAATTGAAGTAATAGTTACAATGAATTGTTAGGTGCTATTTAAAGTTGTAGTTAATTGTTTGCATGATAATATTTTTCTCTTTAAAGTGAAAAGTCAGAAATAGTTTAAGCTTGTTGTTAAATTGAAATTAGTAAGTATAAGCTTCCTTAGTATTAAAAATGTAATAGTTAATGGATTACTTGCTAGATTTCATATCTAATTGGCTCGTCGTATTTGAGGCATATTTTAAATAGGCAGGGTTTGATTCCGTTAGGCAAAATGTTGGCCAATATTCGACTCCTTGTTGATAACATCCCCTAGCCGTTAATTCCATTAGTTTAAATCAATTTTAGGAATATTAGTTTAAATTAATTTTGGAGAATGGTTAGTTTGTGTTTAATATTTGACAATCTCGTATGCATTTTGTAATTTCAGCTTTAGTAGTTTTCTTATAGAATAAAGACACGAAACAATTCTCCATTTTACGAGCTCTAATGCAATTTTCGTTCGCAGTAACTTCATAACTAATAAGAGGCCTAAACTTATAAACATGTAACTAATTAGGACTTTTTCTCTTTTATTTTAGAGATGAAAGTAATAGAAAAATGTAGTCACCTTAGGATTATCCTTTCAAAATAAATGAGGTGTGCCTCGCCAAAAATAAAATGTGAAAGTTGCGGGGGCCTCAATAAATGGATATAATAATTGGATAGATTTCGGGACAGGCCATTTAGCGAATTTTGCGGCCTTCCTAAAATAATAATGTGTTAGTATCTTCAGGCGCATATTTAATAATGTTATCTCCTTAAACTCGGGTGCACATTTATGTTACCCAATCCAAATCTCAACGAAGTCGAGATGTTTCAACAACCACGGGTGCATTGATGTGACGTGGTTCGAGATGCATTTTCACGATGTTGCAATTCTATTAAATAATAATAATAAAAGCAGTTAAAGGTTAAAACTTGCATATAAGCTCATAATTGTTAAATAATATAAATAAGCAAAATACGATAGTTGAGAGACCGTTCTAGAACCACAGAACTCGAGAATGCCTAATACCTTCTCCCGGGTTAACAGAATTCCTTATCCAGATTTTTGGTTCGAGGACTGTTAAACAAAGTCAATATTTTCCTTGATTCGTGATTCAACTGGTGACTTGGGACACCATAAATTTCCCAAGTCGCCATCATCTTTTCCTGGTTGGCCAAGATCTACTTCAGTGTTTCCTCTATAGATGGAGGAATCTCAACAGTAGCAAGAGCTGACTGTGTCTAGACTGCAATGGTCAAAGTGGAAAACTTGGATGTCGCAGCTGACATCCAGTTGTTCAAATTGGCTAGGGGCTAAATGAGCTGATAGGCAGTGAACCCGTGAGTCTTCGATGAAGGAACAACCAGGTCCGCTGAAGTAGATATACCAGCAATAGAAGAAGGACCCCGGGGCAATGTCTCACTGGCAGCAGGGATGGTGGAAAGCTCAACGGAAAGCTTAATAACCACTGGCTCCTCAGACTAGCCAGGTGCGGTGGAAGTGGATGCTTGAGTCTTTTTGCCCCTTTTTTGGGTTGTCCGGACCCAACTGTACCATGAATAGGGGGGCACTGGAGGTACCTTGACATCAAATTTCTTTTTCTTCGCCTTTAATTCTCTGAAGTACATGGAGAGAGTGTTCGGGAAGGGATAGTTCGTGTTGGTCTCATGTACGACTGTAGATATCACCCTCGACATAATGTTTCCTACATTGAGACGAAACCCGGTCATAATAGATGCTACCAAAATAGCACGGGGAATAGGAATGGATTGATCATGGGTGGTGGGGTCTAGTCTACTACATACGAAAGTCAACCAACACTTTGCCTCGAAATTCAAAGTGTTCCTCAGAATCTTTTCCCTGCTTTCAACCAAACTGGGACAATACTCGGAGGTTCCAAGTGTTGGGCCAACCAAGGACGAACTTCTTCTTTCATTGCCAACTTTTCTAAGTATTGGGTTTCGTCCTCTTTGTGGAACCCCAAAAAGTCATTCAGTGACTTTCCATTAAATACAACTACTTTATCCCGCACTTTCGTTGGCTTTGAGTCCTATACTACATGATGAACATTGTTGTAGAACTTTTTACCATATGCTCATTGGCCATTTCACAACACTCCTCTAAGAAGCCCCAACCCTCTCTAGTTTAGAATTGTGCTTGCACATGCGGGTTGAGAGGAACAAGATCAGTATCAATAAACAGCCTCTCCGCAATCAATTTTCTTTTGGGCCACCATTCTCTAAATCTGTGGAAGGCAATTTCAGTGACGAATCTATCAGCCCAGGGTTCTGGCTTTCTTGTCCGCTCTATTCCCCCGGCTTGTGGTTCGCCCCCTCACCGAATCCTCCACTCTCCCCTGATAATGAAGTTGTGGGAGAGGTGGAGTATTGTTCTTCATTTTCTGCATCAGACTCATCAGATGAATCCGAGACAACATTTACAAGTCTCTTGGAGGTGGCTACATGATCATGATCAAGAGAAGGAGTATCCTGCAGCTGGAATTATGTAGACATGTGAGCGGGGGAAGATTCTAAAGTGACATCTCGGGATGGTGCATACTCACTCCCCGTGGAATGGGATGCAGCCCTGTCGGTTGCCCGTATTATCTTCTGAGTCTTTTTGATATTCTCCCGAACCTGGGGAGTGAGTTTTACAATTCTCTTTCCTCTCCCCCGCCACTCAGGAGGAACCTCCTCTCCCGGGTTGTTGTTCTTTTCCCCCACGTTTTTGAACCATTATCTGCAAGAAATAGAAGTCTAGAATTCTTAGTATACGCACATGAGGTGAATTAGACAATACAGTTGAGTTTAAGAATTGTAGGCACAATGACACAAGAAGAGAGGCGCGGACCGTGAAAAGAGTCACGCGGTCGCACAGAGGAAGCATGGACCATGTGAAATTGGGGTGCGGAACGCACTTGAGAGGTTCCAATCACATCCCTCTCTGAAATTACCGATGTGGTCCGCACTGATTTGGACCGCATCCGCATTGGTTCAGTGCGGATCGCACCAAAATGGACTGTGGACCACGCAGATCAATTACCCAAATGAACCTTCTCTGAACCTTACCAACGAGGTCCGCGCTATTTGGTGCCCAGCGCTGCCACACAATAATGCTAAACGAACCACGCAGCTAAGAACTTAGCACACACTGCAGAAGCAGTGCAGAGCATCCAAAAAGGGTGGCCGCGCAGGGCTAAAATTTAACTGAGTTCAATACTTTTTAATTAAGTCCAATTTGTTCAATTTACAGGTCCTACTTGTCCCTACTCAATTACTAAACGTGATTTCATGACCTTTGTTCAAAATAAACACACAAAATTCTAACATATCACTGTAAACTAAGAAGAAAGAGAAGAAAAGAAGAAGTTATACTAGTGGAAAGCAAATAAAAGAATCAACAAATTAGACTATCAGTAAAGTAAGCAAGAACTGTTAGCAGGGAATAATGAATTTGAACTATGTGAGCAATTAGTCTTGATGAACAGTGAAAATTAGGGCTTAGGTAGAAAATTTGCAAAAAGGTTAAAATAAGGCCCAAGGCCTCTATTTATAGAAGAACCATGGGACCCATGACCTACCTACCAGCGCGGCCGTGCAGGAATGGCCCAGGACCGCGCTGGAATTTCCAGCCTTCATATCACTTGCTCAACCCACGTGGACCGCACTGTTTTGATGTGCGGCCGCGTGAGAAACTTCTGAGAGCATGTCATTTGCATATTCCCAGTGCGGACCGCACTGCTTTGGTGCACGGCCGTGTGGGAACTTATTAGAGAGCAGGTAACTTTGATGTGTCCAATTGCGGACCGCACAGAAATGTGACGCTGTCGTGCTGGATCCTCTGAGGCTTAACTCTTTTACGCTCAAGCCTACACGGACCGCACTATTTTGATGCGAGACCCCGTAGGAAATCTTCTGAGACTTAGAATTTTTTCATTTTTGTCCTACACTAGTTCAACATTGTCCCTGCAATACTTCACAAACTATTAGCTCAAAAATCCGAATCTACAATCAAAAAACAAAACGAAAGAAAAAGACATGGGTCGCCTCCCAAGAAGCGCCTAATTTAACGTCGCGGCACAACACATGTTACCATCACAATCACTTCAAATGAATGAGTGCCACCACGTGGTTGTCATCGAACTTTCCCAAGTAGTGCTTGATACGATGCCCATTGACCCGGAACACTTCACCATATTAATTTTTGAGATCAATGGCACCAAAAGGAGTTATACCAACCACTTCAAATTCATCGCTCCACTCGAACTTTAGCCCGGAAACAACCTTAACCGGGAGTTCAAGAGGAGAACTATATCGCCAACCTTGAATTCTTTTCCCCAGGCATACTTGTTGTGAAGGTACTTCATCTTATCCTTATATAAGGACAAGCTGGAGGTAGCATGAAACGTAAATTCATCAAGCTCATTCAATTGTTCAACCCGGAGATTTGCCACAATGTCCCATTCCAAGTTCAAATTTTTCAGGGCCCACATGGCCTTATGTTCCAATTCCATCAGAAGATGACAAGCCTTCCCAAACACAAACCGATACAGTGACATACCAATCAGAATCTTAAAAGTTGTACGATAAGCCCAAAGAGCATCATCCAATTTCTTTGACCAGTCAGTCCTATTTGCATTGACAGTCTTGGACAAAATACTCTTGATCTCTCGGTTAGAAACCTCAACCTGGCCACTCACTTGAGGATGATAAGCAGTGGTCACCTTGTGATTTACCTCGTACTTGGCAAGCAAAACGAAAGCCTGGTTGCAAATATAAGAACCACCATCACTAATGATAGCACGTGGAGTGCCAAACCAAGTGAAGATACTCTTTTTCAAGAATGCCACCACATTTTGAGCTTCGTTATTGGGCAAAGCGACGGCCTCAACCCATTTCGACACATAATCAACCTCTACTAAGATATAGGTGTTTCCACAAGAACTCAGGAATGGCCCCATAAAGTCAATCCCCCAAACATAGAAAGTGTCAACCTCTAGAATCGTGTTAACGGGCATCTCATATTTCATAGAAATCCCTACAACACGTTGGCATTCAACACATCTCTTGACAAAGTCACTGGCATCCTTGAACAAAGAAGGCCAATAGAATCCACAACTCAGCACTTTAGAGCCGTCCTCACCCCGCCATGATGGCCACCATAGGGCAAGGAGTGACAAGCTTCCACAATACTCAACTACTTTTCTTCGGGAACACACCGTCAAATTACACCATCGGTGCAAATTTTGAAAAGGTACGGCTCATCCCAATAATAGTCCAAACAATCTCGCTTGAGCTTCTTCCTTTGGTTGGAAGAGAGCACATACGAGACCACATCGGTAACAAGATAGTTGGCAATGTCGGCAAACCACGGCATGTCTAGCATTGAAATCGAGCGGAGATGTTCATACGGAAAAGAACATTTATCTCAAGGATGGTTGAAGGCCTCCCTTCCTCCTCCAATCGAGACAAGTGGTCCGCCACTTGGTTTTCACTTTCCTTTCTATCAACAATCTCCAAATCAAATTCCTGAAGCAGAAGAACCCATCTCATTAACCTTGCTTTTTAATCTTTCTTGGTCATCAAGTATCTAAGGGCGGCGTGATCGGTATGGATAATCACTTTGCCCCAATAAGGTATGAGGGAAACTTCTCCATGGTGAAAACAATGGCAAGCAATTCCTTCTCGGTAACCATGTAATTTCCTTTGAGCTTCGTTTATTGTGTTGCTCGCATAGTACACTGGATGGAACATTTTTTATTCTTTTCCCCAAGACCGCCCCCACCACAACATCACTAGTGTCACACATGAGCTCAAAGGGTAATCTCCAATTTGGTATGGTAATAATAGGGTTAGTCGTCAACTTTTACTTTAGAAGTTCAAAAGCCTCCATACATCTCTCATCAAACACATATTTGGCATCTTTCTCTAGCAATTTACACAATGGGTTAACTACCTTAGAAAAGTCTTTGATGAATCTTCAGTAGAAACCCGCGTGTCCAAGAAAACTCCCCAATTTTGATAGAAGCAGGGGTAGGGAGCCTTGAGATCACCTCAATTTTTGCCTTAACAACCTCAATCCCTCTTTTCAGAATCTTGTGACCCAACACAATTCCTTCTTCTACCATGAAATGGCAATTCTCCCAATTGAGAACCAAGTTTGTGTCTTCTTATCGGGACAACACAGGATCCAAGTTTTGCAAGCATTCACCAAATGAGTCCCCAACCACACTAAAATCCTCCATGAAGACCTCCAATATGTCCTTCACCATGTCGGTGAAGATTGCCATCATACATCGTTGAAAGGTCGCCGGTGCATTACATAATCCAAATGGCATTCGAGAGAAGGCAAATGTGCCATAAGTACATGTGAAGGTAATATTTTTTTGGTCTTACGGGGCAATGAGAATTTTGTTATAGCCTGAATACCCATCCAGAAAATAATAGAAAGCCCGGCCCGTAAGACGATCAAGCATTTCGTCCAAGAACGGCAATGGGAAATGATCCTTTCTAGTCACCTTGTTCAGCTTCCGATAGTCCATACATACTATCTAACCCGTCACAGTACGAGTAGAAATAAGTTCATTGTTGTCATTGGTCACCACCGTCAACCTCCCTTCTTCGGCACACATTGTACCAGAGAAGTCCACAAACTATCAGAAATTGGATACACCATACCGGCATCAAGCCACTTGATAACTTCCTTCTTAACCACTTCTTACATGGCCTCATTGAGTCTCCTTTGATGTTCAAGAGAAGGCCTAGCATCCTCCTCCAATATTATCTTGTGCATGCAAAACGCGGGGATAATACCCCGAATATCGGCCAAAGTCCATCCAATCACCCGCTTGCGCTTTTGAAGAACCACCAAAGTGGCGTTAACCTGCACATTAGTCAAACAAGATGAAAGTATAATGGGCAAAGTGGAATTGGGACCGAAACATTCATACCTAAGGTGAGTAGGAAGTGGTTTCAACTCGAACACCAGTGGCTCCTCAATAGACGGCTTGGTAGGTGGAGTTTTGGGATTTTCAAGATTAAGAGATAACTTCCTCGGCTCATAAGAATACGAGCCCATTCCATGTAATGCGTTCACACACTCCACCCTTGCGGCATCATCATCAACATCCATATTCAAGAGCACGGCCTCAAGTGGGTCCTCAACATTTGCCATTACGCTTGTGTCATTCACTATCACCATCGTGACAATGTAAACAAACGAGCACACTTCGATGCTATTTGGTTCCCTCATTGATTTGCACACGTGGAAAACCACATTTTCATCACCCATACGGAAGGTCAATTCTCCCACTTCAATATCAACCAAGGCCTTCCCTGTAGCTAGGAAAGGCCTTCCATGAATAATAGGCACCTCGAAATCCACTTCACAATCTAAGATAACGAAGTCGACCAGCAATATGAACTTATCAACTCGAACAAGGACATCATCAATAATCCCCAAAGGCCACTTAATTGATCGGTACTCCATTTGAAGTGTCATAGAAGTTGGACAAGGTTTTCTGATTCCCATGGTCTTGAAGACCGAATATGGCATTAGATTGATACTCGCCCCCAAGTCACATAGGGTTTTTACAAAATCGGCACTTCTAATGGTTCATGGTCGAGCGTACTTTTGTTCTCTTCTTCTCCACCAAGCACGAAAGTTTAAGGACAACTGTAGATCGGTGGCTACCTAAGAAAACTCCAATTCGATCTGCCCCCCGGCTGGAGGCATCTACCTTATCCCGATCAAAAGGATAGGTTCACTATGATGTGTCCGGGATCCTCTAGCTTTGGAGCCATGGAGTGTACAATGGAACTTACTTGGTGCGTCATCTTCATTGTCTTGGACTCCATAGATCTCTTTTTAGTAACCAATTGCATAACCCGTCATTTGTTCAAGTGCCTCCACCAAGGGCACATTGATGGTCAAACTCTTCATCATCTCAATAAAGTTTTTGAACTGATTGTCACCTTTTTACTTGGCCAATCGTTGAGGATATGGCAAAGGAGGCCTAGGCAAGGGTGCCTTGGCTTTTGGCACCATCGGTTCGGTCATATCAATGATGTGTTCCCTAGACGGGTTCACGACCTCTTGAGTCTCCTCCTCACCCTCATCAATTTCAATTCTCACATCATCACTTGTATGTTTTTCAACAACATCCTCAACTACCAACGGTATCTCATCATCTTGCAATTTTTCCTCATCAGCCACAACTCGATTACCTTTTGAGGCTTGCACATTACCACCTCTCCCACTTCTTGTAGTCACTTCCATCCCATAGTTATTGTGACCACCCTTGGGGTTCACTACCGTATCACTTGGTAGAGCACCCTTTGGGCGAGTGTTGAGAAATTGAGAAATTTGCCCGAGTTGTACTTCAAATTTATGGATCGAAGTGCTATGGGAGTCCAATTGAGCATCGGAGTCATGTGTCTTTTTAATCATTTGCTCAAACATGTTCTCTATTTAACCCATGTTATTGCCCGACGAACTCGACCCTTGGGATTGAAACGGAGGCGGGTTGTCCGGTTGTTGATACATCGGGGCCTTTGAAAACCTTGCCCCCTATTACCTTGACCACCATTATTGTTCAACCCACCTTGACCACCATTGTGGTTGTTCCAATTTTTTTTCCCGTTCTAATTACATTGATTCCCCAAATTTTATTGTTTCCCCAGTTTCCTCCTTGAATGTTACTATCATTCCAATTGCCACCTTGTTGATTTCCCAAATACCTTGGGGTATCCATTGGTGATTCCCTTGATTACCTCTGTTCCCTTGGTGGTTGTTGATGTATTGGACTTCCTGACTTTGATCATCAAAACATCAATTCGAATATCCACCACCATCATCATAGTTGCCAAAATTTTCCTGAGGTTGTTGTTACCATCTTTGCCTTCTTTTCATCATTTTCACTCCCTCCATGGCATTGACTTGGCGTGAATTTTGAACTTGTTGAAGTTGCACCTTAGCCAATTGGTTCATTGTTGTTGTGAGTTCGGCAATGGCTTGTCTGTGGTCATGTAGCACCTTGTGCAAATGTATAACGTTGGGATCACCTTGAGGAACATTATCCCGACTTTGCCATGCCGAAGATGTATCGGCCATCTCATCTAACACATCACAAGCTTCGTTGTACGGAAGCTTCATAAAATTCCACAAGCCAGTTGGTTCACAATACATTGGTTTGTTGTGTTGATGCCCCTATAATATGTTTGTTGGATCATCAAATCATTCATATCATTGATAGGGAACTCTTTCACCATCGTTCTAAACCTCTCCCATATATCGTGTAATGGTTCATCGTCTCTTTCTTGAAAGCTAGAATCTCATCCCATAGAGCCACCATGTGACTTGGAGAAACTTAGTGATGAATTTGTTCGCCAACTCATCCCATGTAGTGATGGAATGATTTGGGAGTCTCTCCAACAAATTCATTGCTTTCCCCCGAAGTGAGAAGGGGAAAGCCTTAACCTTAGTGCATCTTCTGAAACATTCGTCTGCTTGCTCCCCCAACAAGTATCAACAAACCCTTTCAAATGCATGTATGTGTTTTGGTCCAAGGCGCCTGTGAAGTACCCTCGTTGTTCGAGCAAAGTGAGCATGACATTGGTAATTTGGAAGTTCCTCGTCTGGATTCCGGGAGGAACTATTGCACTTGCATACCCTTGATTGGGTATAACTCTTGGTGCCACTCTTGGTTGAGGTGGGGGAGGGTCTAGTATGTACTCATTAGTATTAACATTTGCATTGGCATTTCTACCTCTCCTAGGAGCATGAGGTAATATATCTTCTTCTTTTAGGTCCTCAACCTCCTCCCCCACGAGCACGTTGCCAAGAGGGTCATTTTTGTTTAGAGCCATGTGTACCTGGGTGAATTGACACAAATATAATTAGTAAAAAGAAGGAAAAAGAACCAAAACACAAAACTAGCCAACAAATAGTCAAACACGAAAAAGCTCCCCGGCAACGGCGCCAAAAAGTGATCACAGCAAACTCAACCTAAGGAAGAGTAGATGCTAAGACTTTTACCCAAAAGTGGTATCGGGATCAATTTTCAACAAGGAGCTTCAATTAGAGTTGAGTGTTTGTATGATCTAGGACTGCGTTTTAGCTCCTAATTGATCTTCTAACAGTTTTGGTTTTCTTTTGATTATCAACTACAAATGTAAAGCTAAGTTATGATAAGATATTATCTAGATTGTCCGCAATATAGAGAAAGGCACTAGGGCTGTGGAATTTGCCTAGGTGGTCAACAAACGGGTAGAGATTCCTAATGAAAGAATGACGATTAGGGGACATATGTTATAATCGTTGCAGTTTTACATCAACTCCCACATTTCTTGGTAGAGAGAGTGATTTTGCCCAATTGACACTCTCGATACCAATTGGGTAGGCCAATTTTCCCAAGCAACTTAGGGTTCAAGTTGGGTAATTACTCTCTCGAGGTTTAACCCGTTAATTGGGACTACAATTCTCATGGGTCCATCCCAATTCTTTTTGGAATTAATCTTGGGGTCATATACTCTCCTTCTCAAGAAGATTCCAGACCCACTAAGCTAGATTTAATGTTTGCAACCACCAAATCTTAATGAAAACATAAGATTAACTCAAATAACAAACACCCAATATCATTCATGCACTAAACAATCACACACATTAATTACCCACACTAGGGTTGAGCCACAACCCTAGCTAATGGGTTTAGCTAGACATAATAGAAACTCAAATTAAAGAATTAGTAGATAAAATTGACATATAAATTAACTATGGTGTTAATCCACTCAAATCCATGTTAATACAAGATGAAATTGCCCAAACTAGGCTAAAAACTTTGAAGTCACGAGCTCGGCTGCTATCTGATATCTAATGCTTAACCAAAAAAGGTAAAATGTTCTATTAATAGTACACAGGAAAAACTAGACAAAATACCCATGTGGGTCAGGCGCGGACTGCTGAAGTGCAGTGTGGCCGCATAGGGGTTTTGGTCTTCACTTCTCACTTCTAAATCTAGGGAAATGGACCGCACAAATATATAGCGCGGCCACGCTGGATGAAGGGCGTGGACCGCGTAGAAATGGGGTGCGTCCGCATGGACAACTTGGCAAAAATCCACACTCTCTGGACTTCATCCACGCGGACTGCACTGATTTGGTGTGCGGCCACGTGGGCTTTTGCCTTGAATTCCTAAGTCTCTAAACTCTCATTGGCGCAGACCTCATAGAAATGAGCATGGACCGCGCAGGTTGACTTTGAATTTGATCAATCTCTAAACTCTTCTGAGCGACTGCGAGGCACATCAGTGCGGACCACGCAGGTCATCACGGACTTTGCACAGTCTCTGAACTCTTCTGCACAGCCGTGTGGCAAATCAGTGCGGACCGCGCAGGATGCCTTGATCCCCACTTCACTTGTCTTTTGACACTTGGCAGATTTTACTCCTTTTTGAACCGATCTTTGACATTTGTCATCTTGTTGCTCAAACCTGCAATCAAGCGCAACTTGTCAGCATTTTGGGAATAATATATGCCAATTCACGCACAAAGCTTAGGTAAGAATGGGTATCAAACATGTAAAAACCATAGTTATCAATGAACTCGCGGCAAGACAAGGAATCCATTAATGTAAATATTTTTGAGTTTCGAGAAGTGGACCCGAAGCTCGGGTTTTTGCTAAATTTTGGGATTTTTTTTTGATTGTTTTCACTCGGGCTTTGTTCTCTTAGCATATTGTGATGTATTCGTTCTGATTTTGGATAGTATTAATGTGCATGGAGGCCGATTTGAGGGGCAAAGGCATCACGAGCTAGAGATTTTGCCGGTTCGAGGTAAGTAATGATTGTAAATAATATTGTGAGGGCTTGAAACCTCGGATTGCACATTGTAGTGCTATATTAAGGTGGGACACGCGCCTGATGTTGAGCGTGGGGTCATTCTCTATTGGAGATTGTGACTTGGTTCGTCCCGATTGATGATTTTACCACGTATTTCACTGAGACTTATTTCTATCATCATGATTTGGCTGACTACCATATTTGGGCTTTGTGACAATTGTTTGACCCTTCGGGGACTTTTTATCATTGTTTCCTCACTGTTTTGACTTATACATGAACTCAGTCATGTTGATATCTATTATTTTAAAAACTCTGCTGCTTTTACTCGAATTTGAGATTTAAATGATATTTAAAATGTTGTATGAGTTGAGAACTATTGTTTTACCGATGCCTGAGGGGCATATGATGATTTTATGGGCTAAGTGAGGTCGAGGGCCATATGTTAGAATCTACTGAGTGATGTGTCGCTGAGGTTCTGGGTTACTTTATATGCCATGATGTGGCTTGAGAGATGTGAGGCCTAGTGCCAAGTGATGATGCCACGAGGTGGCTTGACATAGCGTTTGGGCCATAAGGGGCCCCTCCGGAGTCTGCACAGCCACAGTGAGCGCGGGTACCCATTATACTGAGTGATTAATACTGAGCTCGAGGGGATGATATGAGTGATATGTGAGGTAGCCCGAGGGGATAATATAAGTTAGTGTGAGGTAGCCTAAGGGGCTGATACGAGTGATTTGTGAGGTAGTCCGAGGGGCTAGTACTGTTTCTGAGATATTTCCCGAGGGGCAAACTCTTACATGCTCATTTTGCATACTTACTTGTCTTTCACTTATTATACTGTGGTATTTGTGCCCGAGGGTTGGATTTTTTGTGCATACCGGCACTAACTGTCTTTGAAATTATTTCATATCTATTGGAAAGACCATTTTCAAAAGAGATTTAAATCAAGCCAAGAGATTTTCTAAAGATTTCACAGTTTCACTGTTTTCTCAAAGGTTTGTACACTGCTTCTATCAGGATGTTGGTTGCTTTACGTGATTTCTTACTGCTCAGTTATTATTTACCTTTATTACTCACTGAGTTGGAGTACTCACTTTACTCCCTGCACCTCGTGTGCGGATGCAGGTATTTATTCACACGATGGCGGGTATTGGCTGTTTGGAGGCAGAGCTATGAGCTTAGTGAGGTGATTGCCATCGTTCGCAGCACCGTTTCTTTTTATGTTATTAATTATTCTTGTTTGGTGTATTTCTATACTTTGTAAATGTAATTACACTCTTATAGATGCTCGTGACTTGTGACACCCTTGTTTGGGTTGTACTGGGTGGTACTTTTGCTAACTAGTATTATTAAATCATATTTAAACTGATTACGAATTATTTAACCGCTTAAAAGAAGTGTTCCGTAATGTTCTGGTTGTTCTTGTCTTCACGAGAGGCACCATCACTACCAGATCGCTCCAATACGAGACGTATGTATTTATCCTCGAGAGGCTGTAGAAACATTAGGAAAACTTTGCATTCTTGAATTCTTATCGTGCGTCCTTGATTCAGCTTGAAAAGTAACTCTTGCAATTCTTTCCACACTTCCGTATGCACGCATAAGCGCTCAGTATCAGATGTCCCTTGATGGCTTGTGATTCCAGATCGAGGGTCGAGATGCGATCTCTGAGAGTTTGATTTTGGGCCAGTCTGGAGGACTTGAGGCCGGATCTTTCCCTATGGCTTGATCACTGAGGTGCTGATTGTGTGAGTAAGTGTATTGAACTTATATGTTCGGTATTTTCCCTATTAGTGGAAGTGATGGCTGAATAGCCATGTGATAAGTATGTTAGTACTACTAGATGTATCTATGCAATTTGGAAGTGACGAGGAAGGGTCTGCTGGATGATAGATGAACTATTACGTGTGTGAATTCCATTATGATTGGATGTGTAACACCGAGTTATGGGCATGTGAAGAATCTTTTCAAGTCTCCTAGTTGGGAGTGAAGTAAAATTGCATGTTTTTGTATGAGCTTAGACTAAGGAAGATTAAGTGATTGTGTAATGTATATGACGGTGGAAGGTATATAGAAATGTTATATTGAGGCAAGGAAGATGGGTTATCTCCTGCATAGTGTTCTGAAGTGGTGTGGTCCTTATGTGTATGTTAGAAGATCTCGTGTAATTGAAGGGTACCTGTTGAAATTTGAAATTTTGGGTTGCTTAATAGGGTGGTCTTAACTGTTGCGGGGATGGATGGGAGATTTGCAGAAGATTTACAGTACTGGATAATTTGTGTTTTCACAAACTTATAAATGAATTGAGTTTAATCTCACTATGGTATTGTGGCATCAATAAAGTTAAAGTTTTATGAGTTATTAAGTGTATTTTAATCTATGGCTCCGAGCCAAGTGGGGGAGTGTGTTGATTAGTTGATTGCATGGTTTTGTGCTATGTTGGTTCCATTCTGAGGCATGCGAGTAAATCAGTTATGTCTTGCGGAATTGAGAGTGAGAATGGCTTGAGTAAAGGAAGATTTTGACAAAGGTCATATTATGCTTCATAGAATAAGAAAATCACGGGATGCCAAGTGGTTGTTGATAAAGAATGCTCGCTACATAGAGCAGGAAGTAGCTTGGTGGTATTAGGATGAGGTTATGTTCTGTGATGTCGGAGTGATAGTACGGCACGTGTTGGTTTGTTTCTTTGATAAGATTAATTAGGGTTTGAATAGAGTGGATGACCTACGAGAATGGTTCTAATATGTTCAAGATTCTGCATATATCAATTGAGCAATTTAGAGTCGCACGTGTGGTTAGAAATTGGCCTTCATTGGAGGATATCAAGACTTGTAGTATTTCTATAAATTGTGGTATTCTTTGTATCAGTATCATGAAGGTAAAGGTAATGTATTTAGATTCATAGGGAGTCTCTTCAGATAAGTGTTGTTGGAATGTGGTACTTTTGGGAATATGTAAGGGAGTATTCAGTGACTTACGGGTTTCACATAATAGGTTTATATGCTTGGGTCTTGTGTGGTAAGCCTGGGTTGAGGCATTGTGGTGCTACAACAAGAGGGAATATCAAGTTGAGGATGAAATAGAAGGAAATTTAGATGGATGGAGTAGCTTGATAGTAGAATGGATCAGAATGGTAAGGATATGATTAACTCTTTATGAGTGTTTGAGGTCATGAGTTCTTTTAGGTATTTTGCAGCAATGCTCTTGGGTTTTGATGGTTTGCTTAGCTTGGTCGAGTTAGAAGGATTCAGTCCTAGCAGGTCAAAGTTGTGCAAAGGGAACTCCGAGAGTTCTTGACAAGTTTTATCGTGGCTAAGAAATATATATTTTCTAGGGGCATGTGGAGCATGGGATGTATAGTGATTTTCGTTCTAGATGGGGCCAATGGAAAGTTCTTGACTAGTTGAGTACGTAGATGTCTGTGGCTCAGAAGGGAGATAAATCTTTCATGTTATCCTCGGAGGGTGTGGTATATGCGGTATGTTGTAGAGGATCGAGACTTACGTATGTTAAGTTACAGTTTAGTACAGAAAGAAAGCTCATAAACACTTAGGTAGCGGGTAGCCTCAGATAATCAAGGAAAATGGTACTGGTATTTGAAAGTGATTTGACGAGAGTATATGCTTCAGAAAAAGAGCAATGTGATTAAGTTGATGGCACTTAGGTAGTATTGCATCACTTTATTGCTAGATCGACTAGTGATATTCGGGTTGGCTTAGTGGCACAAGGAAATTTTAGAGTATCTATCGTAGAATTATTGGGTATTAAAGGTGTGGTATGTGTTCGAACGGCAAAATTAGGATCAGGTATGAAGATTCATGTGCTATATGGAGTTGGAGACTGGGAGTTCTCATATTCAGGCTATGTTGTAGTTGTGGATCAAGTGTATTGGCACGGTATAGTGACTATAGGGATTTGGAGGTCCAGGTGGATATTTTGTTGCTTGGTATATTAGATCTTGGATGTGATATTAGGTTAGACTGATTGCCTTCGTGTTGGGTTATTTTGGTCTACTACACTATGGGCTATGCCATAAATGCCACAGGTTCAATGGCGAGTTGCATCGGAGTATGGTCTAGTAGAGTGGTCTATGTTTCGAAGAACAAGCAGATGGCTGGGGAGAATTACTTTTCTTTATCGGGCCTTCATGATGGATGTCTGTGCAAAGGTTTCTATCGTTGACTCAGTTCTGGTATAGAGGGACTTTTAGGATGCGTATTTTGTGGCCGGGCATGACGCCGGGCAAGGTTGTTGATTTCGGTGTTGATTTGGTGTCGGGCACCATATCTTAGGGCACCGGCAGAGTTGAGGAGTTATGAGAACAGCTTCAGGATTTCCTTAATAAAGAGTTCGCTGTTAGACCGATGTGGATATGTGTTCTAGCTTCAGTCGGCTTGGTTGGCCCCAAACTGTATTATTGAGGGATGGGTTAATTTGACCATTATTGAGCTTATTAGTGATTTGGAGTGATCTACGAGTTCTTTCTATGCTGCGAGACGTTATGATTTGTTGATTATGGGCACATATGGGGTGGTTCTATTGGGGTTCATAGTCGAGGTCAAGCGGGAAAAGTAATTGGGTATTTCTCGGTGAATGGCACATCGGTTATGTCCTTTCTGGGTTGTGTAGTGTATGTTATTTGCTTCGTCGTGGCTATGATGATCTGCTTTGGTTCCAGATATCAAATTGCGCAAGGTTGTCGATTTCGAGCATGGTGACTTGAGGTGTTTCATTTGGAGCAGTGTTTGAACATGTGGAGGTGTGATATTGTGGGTTAGATTCGTGTGTTATGCTTCTATGATGTGTGGCGGGTTCTCAACATTGTGTTTGGTGGTATCGGTGAGCTTGCAGTATAGCTCTTTCATTTGAGTCACTTTTCATGATTCGAGTATGTTTGGACTGTTGCTGTTGGTGCGCGTAGTTATGCAAGTTGAGGCTTATGCCCGTATTGATGTGTCATGTCACCAAGGTGGTGTGTTTGGTCAGAAGAGATTGTTGGGATCATTAATGAATACGATCGGATTCGATTTCAGCATGTTGGAAGGTTAATATCGAAGTTCAGCTCAAAAATTGCTATGGTAATTGCCAGAGAAGAAATGCCTTCATGAATGGTTGATCTGAGAAATGGTTATGGTTTACTGCGTGTTTCATTATCGTTGGCAAAATATAAAAGTGTTGGAATGGGACTTTAGCTAATAAGAGGTTTTCTATGGTATTTGGTTATTGTGGACAGCTGTTGTGAATTGAAGTTATCGTTGCATGTGTTTGAGCTATGTGGTATATCATATAATTGCACCTGAGGTTGCAGGAAGGGGCTACTACAGCAGGTTCGGGCCTATCCAGAGTATAGATCTGATTTTGATCTTGTGGATGAATTCAGTAGGGGAAATGTGGTTCTATGATATATGGGCTACATTGGGTTGTGTAATTTCAGTTTCTATGTGTTATCGGAGTTATATGAGATAGGGTGATGTGGGATCATCCCCGGGGATATGCTTGGTAAGGCTATTCAGCTATTGGTTGGCTTCTAGAACAACTCTGGGAACGTTCGAGGATGAATGTGTGTTTAAGTAGAGGAGGATGTAACAACCCGACCAGTCATTTTGAGCTTTTGCACTTTGATCGCCAATTCTCGGGCATGACTTGCCCGGTGTAACTATGATTGTTGTAGATTGTTGGTTTTAGTTTTCAGGAAAGTCAGAATGAATTTGAAAGAACAATCTCAGTTGAAAACTTTGAATTTAAAAGGTTTGACCAAGAGTTGACTTATTTGTATATGATCTCAGATCGGAATTATAATGATTAGGTTAGCTTCGTTGGGTGATTTATGACTTAGGAGTGCGATCGGGATGCATTTTGGAAGTTCATGGAAGGATTTGTCTTGAACTGGCAAAGTTAGTATTTTGGCGAATTCGGGTTGATATGTGAGATTTTGATCTGAGGCTCGGAATGGAATTCCGAGAGTTGTTGTAGCTTTGTAATTTCATTTTTGATGTGTGTATAAAAGTCCAGGTCATTCGGGCGTCGTTCAGTCGGGTTTTTTATCGAAAGATTATTTCGGAAGTATTTGGAAAACTTAGGCTTGAATTCAATGAATTTTGAGTAGTTTGATATTGTTTGAGGTGTTAATGATTAAAACAAGTTTGAATAAAATGTTAAGATGTATTGGTATTTTTGGTTAAGGTCCTGGGGGCATCGGGGTGAATCCAGATGGTTAACAGGAAGTTTTAGACATGTGAAATTGGAAATTTTGTTGCTGCTTCTGGTATATTCATTTTTGTAGATTTGGGACTGCAGAAGCAGCCTTGCAAATGTGGCATTTGAATCGCAGAAGCAGAGTCTTGCCCTTAAAGAATTTGCGCAGAAGTGAAAGCCATATATGTGGGATTTCGATAACATAAGCGGTCCTGGACCTAAGTGAATTTCCGCAAAAGCGGAAGGTTGACCGCAAAAGCGAAAATTTTATCGTAAATGCGGTTTAACCTGGTCAAAAATATTAAAGTTCATCTTCGCAAATTTTTGAAGGGTTTCTCATTTCTAACTTCGGACTTGGAGAATTGTGGGAGAATTTGAAGAGGGATTCCAAGGAGCTTCTATAAGGTAAGGATTTTGGACCTAAAACACAATTCTATGGTGTTATTTCATGAATTAGGACTGACAATTTAAGGAATTAATGGACAAAAATGGTGGTTTAAGGCTTGAACTTAAGAGAGCATAAATTAAGGATTTGAAAGGTCAATTGAACTCCGATTCTTGTAATTTTGATATGTATGAACTTGTGGAGAGATAAGGAATCCATTGATGTAAAAAAATTTGAGTTTCGACTGTGGGTCCGGAGCTCGAGTTTTTTTAAATTTCCGGATTTTTGATATATTCGTCTGATTTGGATAGTTTCAACGCGTGTGGAGGCGGATTTGAGGGGCAAAGGCATCGCGAGCTAGATATTTCGTCGGTTCGAGGTGAGTAATGATTGTAAATGTTATCCTAAGGGTTTGAAACCCCGGATTGCACATCGTAGTGCTATATTGATGTGGGGCACGCACTTGATGATGAGCGCGGGTCGTTCTCTACTGGGGATTGTTACTCGATCCGTCCCGATTGATGATTTTACGGTGTATTTGACTGAAACTTATTTGATATCATCATGATTTGGGCTAACTGCCATATTTGGGCTTCGTGCAAATTAGTTGAACCTTCGGGGAGTTTTTATCAATGTTTCCTTACTGTTTTGACTTATACATGAACTCAATCTTGTTGATATCTATTGTTTTGCAAACTCAGTTGCTTTTACTCGAATTTGAGATTTTAATGATATTTAAAAAGTTGTATGCGCTGAGCATTATTGTTTTATTGATGCCCGAGGGGCTTATGATGATTTTCTTGGCTGAGTGAGACCGAGGGCCATATGTGAGGATATGCTGAGTGATATGAGGCCGAGGGCCTAAGTTACTTCATATGCTACGAGAAGGCTTGAGTGATGTGAGGCCGAGTGTTGAGGGATGATTCCACGAGGTGGCTTGATATAGCGTTTGGGCCGTATGGGGCCCCTCTAGAGTCTGCAAACCCACACTGAGCGCGGGAACCCATTATGCTGAGTGATTGATACTGATGACGCCCAAATCCACCTCTAAAAAACAATAGATATGGTCGCATGCAATATAATTTACCTAACTATGAGTCGGAGTCGAATCCCTCAGAGAACAATGTGTAGGCGATTAGGAATTTAAGAAAATTATCGCTAGTCGTGCACTGCTAAACACTAAGAATTTTGGTTGGAAAAGGTTTTTATATCTAAACTGCGAAAATGTAAACTAACAAGAAAGCAAGTAAAATGATCAATGGCTACAAGTATGAAAGCATCGGGAATTACACTCAAGTAACGATCCAATGTATTTTACGATTTACAACAAGAGCGAGTTTATGTTAATTAACCACGGATAATAATTCTTAATTAGCTTCTAGCGAAGACTAACAAGACTTCCTAATTGAATTATCCCTAATCAAAATTAGAATATTAAGCACACCCAGAAGGCTACAAGTAGTTCAATCCTATCCCTAGGTAGAATCTATAAACGCCTCAAGTTCTTGTTAATTAATCTTTCCCAACCCCAAACTATTTTTTCCAAAATTAATCCGGAGTTAATGGGTGAGTCCTAGGGTTATCTAATCCCTTTGGAAACATTAAAGGACAAGAATAATTAAATAAACAAAAGCTCACTTCATAAATATAGAAAAATCATTCAGTACATAAGCACAACAAGGTATAAAATCCATACTTTAACTATGAATATTCCCATAAAGATTTAAGTGTTGGATAAAATACTACACACATAGATAAACAATACAAAGCAAGAAAATAAAGAAATAAACATAAAGGGGTAAGAAAATTTTAACCACAAGGTTCAATCTTCAAGACCCAAGTGTTTTTGTGCAAACCCTAGCTCAAGAACTTGTTCTGTCTAGTCTCTATGGACTAAAGATAAGCGAAAGATGTCCAAAAGATCTTCTTGGACGAGTATAAAAATGATTTGGGGTGAGAAAATATGAAATGCCAAATCTGCCCCAGGCCTAATGCATGACTTCCGCATCTGCGGAACAATAACCGCATATGCAGTCCCGCAAAGGCAGAAATTCCCTCGCATAAGCATACGTCTTCAATGGTGGCAGTGATCACATACGGGGGAAGTTAACCGCTTCTGCGGTCTCGCAGAAGCGAGATTTCAACCGCAGAAGCGGTTCTAGCTTATTTCTCTAGATCCGCATAAGCGGCCAAGATTCCGCAAAGGCGGAAGTCGCCCCTGCGACCAAACTTCCGCAGAAGTGAATTGCATTGGAGATTTTGCATTGTTTCATCTTCTTTGTGCTCAATTCCACTTCAATTCCATTCAAACCACCTCATAGCATCATGTACCTGAAAATCTCATAATAATCACCATAAACAACCTCATTGTATAATAAAAACGACATAAAAGCTAAAATAAAGATGGTAGAATGAGAGGTAAAATCACCACTCATCATATACTAAGCCCGAGGGGCTGATATGAGTGATATGTGAGGTAGCCGAGGGGCTGATTTGAGTGAGTGTGAGGTATCCCAAGTGTCTGATACCAGTGATTTGTTAGATAGTCCGAGGGGTTGGTAATGTTTCTGAGATATTGCCCGAAGGGCAAACTTTTACGTGCCCATTTTGCATACTTACTTGTATTTCACTTGTTATACTATGGTATTTGTGCCCGAGGGTTGGATGTTTTGTGCATACCGGCACTAACTGTCTTTGAAATTATTTCATAACTATTGGAAAGACCATTTTCAAAAGAGGTTTAAACTGAGCCAAGAGATTTTCTAATTATTTCACAGTTTCACTCTTTTCTCAAAGGTTTGTACACTGGTTCTATACAGCATGTTGGTTGCTTTACGTGATTTCTTACTGCTTAGTTATTATTTATCTTTATTACTCACTGAGTTGGAGTACTCACTTTACTCCATGCACCACGTGTGCAGATGCATGTATTTATTCATCTGGTAGCGGGTATTGGCTACTTGGAAGAAGAGCTGTAGGAGCTTAGCAAGGTAACTGCCAGCGTTCGCAACACTATTTCTTTCTATGTTATTCATTATTCTTGTTCAGTGTATTTCTAGACTTTGTAAATGTAATTACACTCTTATAGATGCTCGTGACTTGTGACACCAGGTTTGGGCTGTGCTGGGTTGCACTTTCGCTAATTAATATTATTATTATATTTAAATTGCTTCTGAATTATTAACCACTTAAAAGAAGTGTTATGTAATGGTCTGACTGGACTTGTCTTCACGAGAGATGTCATCATGACCGGAGCAGGTTTTGGGTCGTGACATAAGGAATCTGGACCAAGTAATAGATCATGTTAGCTAGAATATTTGCTCCCCAATAATATCTTGTCCATAAATTTTGAGTCACAACAATCTTAAAGATTAGAAAAACAATTCAAATGCGCTAGTTACTTTAGGCGCGATTAATAAAAATATCATGATCAGGGGTACGGTTCCCATGGTGTGGTCATGATGCGTAAATCTTAATTCGGGTGTGTATTTCATGTGACCCGACCACAACTTTCAATAACAATAAAATAAACATATCGTAAATCACGGGTATATTTTATGTGGTGCGGTTTGCAACATGTACCTAAATGACTATTGTACGACATTGTGACTTGTTCCAGAAATAGTTCCTTAAATAAATAAAAGCAGTTATAAAGTTAAACATGCACAATAGGTTTAGAACTCATATTAAATCACATAATTAGGTCAACTATGAATAGTTGAGCAACCATGCTAATACCACGGAACTCAGAAATGCATAATACCTTCTTTCGAGTTAACACAATTTCTAACCCATTTTTTCTGGTTTTGCGAACTTTGAAATAGAGTTAATTTCCTCGATTTGGGATTCTAAAAGTAAACTGGTGGCTTGTGATACCATAAACTATTCTAAGTGGTGACTATGAGTTAAATAAATAATCTCATTTCGTTTAATGTCACTTTAATTGGAAAATCTCTCAATCCTCTCGAAAAAAATTAGGTGCGACAGCTCTGGCAACTCTGTTGGGGACAAGAACCCAAAACTTCTGTTTCAGGGTTCAGGGTTCGAGCTTAGAATAACTGTTATAGTTGGCTTTCATTTATTATCTGATTTTTATGTGTTTGAGCCTAATGTGTGAAATGCCGCTTTTTACTGCTTTGATATTGCTTGAACTGTATATAATCTGTTGTGCAACCCTCTTCTCTCTGAGTCTTCTAAATCATCTGGGAAGCGTGCGCTTCGCATGGCTTCTTTTCTGTTAGAATCTTATCCTAATTTTAGAACGAGGTTCGGACAAGTTGCAAAGCTGGTGAAGCTTCTGTATTCTTTGTAACCCCCCCCCCCCCCCCCGCCTTCCCTGGCTCGAGTTGTCCTCTCGGGTAAGCTTGGTCTAGAACAATACACCCTAGGGTTCAAACCTAGAGTAACAGAGTCTCATACCGGATCCCTAGTAGAAATATTTTGTTTGCATCACATGCATTTGACTTTAGGGGCCCAACACAAGGGTTGAGTCCGTCTAGGACAGGTGTACCAAAATTAAAAGACCATCCTGATGCATCTTACGTGCTATTTGCATATCTGTGTATTTGGGCTTGCATGTGTTGGAAACACGTTTCAAATGCAATATACTAAACGTGTGTTCTTTTGTAGGTTTTGATGAATGTCAAACAAAGCAATAAGCGATATATAGCAGTGCTCAAGGACAAGCACAAAATGGATGCATTACAAGAAGCTCAAGACAAAGTTTAGAAATGTTATAATTGAGTCAATATTAATTGTGATCTTGATTCCTCAATCTTGGCTCATAACATGGCTTCTCTACTAAAATTATTTTTCCAAAATCATGCATATCTAACTTAAGTGTCAAATGATTTTAAACTATGCATATTTATATTTGTTAAAATGTGTTTCAAACATGCCTCAAAAATCTGGGCTAAGATAATCGATTATGTACTTATGATAATCGAGTATCTCTAAGCCAAGACTGCATGACAATCGATTGTGAATTAATGATAATCGATTGTGAGTAAGTCAGTTAACATCAGGTTTTTGCAAACTGCATAACAATCGATTGTGTACTTTTGATAATCGATTGTTAACTGAGGCAAAGCTTTCAAAACTCAGAAAAATCGATTATGAACTAATGGTAATCGATTAGAATGAGAAAAATGTCTCCCAGTGTTTTTAAATAAATTAATAATCGATTGTGGCTTTTGATAATTGATTATATATGAGACAGAAAGTTTTGAAATTAATTAATAATCGATTATGGCTTTTGATAATCGATTATATATGAGACAGTAAGTTTTGAAATTAATTTATAATCGATTGTTCTATTTGATAATCGATTGTTGGAACTAACCGTTGTCATACATTTTCAAATTACCTTCAGGTAATCGATTGTTGATATTTAACAATCGATGTTTTGCGTAAAATCTGGAAAAGATTTTCTGAACGTTGTTAAAATAATCGATTGTTGATTTCCTGATAATCGATGTTTTATGCCAAAAATTGGAAAGGATTTTTTAACGTTATAAATAATCGATTATTGATTTGAAGTAATCGATTGTTGACGTAAAATCTGGGATTGAATTTTTGATCTGATAGGCAAACAATCGATTGTTTAGTCTTGACAATCGATTGTCACTGAGTAATTTCAGCAATCCTTAATTGGCAATTAGACAACGGTAAGACTGAGTTTTTCACCTATAAATACAGGCTTAACTCAGTGTTTTCACAACAACAACATATACAATTTAAGTATTTTCATTGCTAAAAGCTTTCTTACATTGATCATCATTTTCATTCATCCATAAAGCTTTTTGAAGAGCCATTCTATTGAGCTAAGTTGTTGTGATCTTGAGCGTACTATTTCTACTCATATCTACTCATTGAGGAGTACTTTGTAAAGTGAGTTTGTTTTGTGTTTGTAAGAGAATTGCGATTCTCGTTTGTTGAGGAACTTGTGATTCCTCAGTTGAAGTCTTTGGGATTGTTATCCCCGAGCAGTTGAAGTCTTTGGGATTGTTATCCCCGAGCAGTTGAAGTCTTTGGGATTGTTATCCCCGAGCAGTTGAAGTCTTTGGGATTGTTATCCCCGAGCAGTTGAAGTCTTTGGGATTGTTATCCCCGAGCAGTTGAAGTCTTTGGGATTGTTATCCCCGAGCAGTTGAAGTCTTTGGGATTGTTATCCCCGAGCAATTGAAGTCTTTGGGATTGGTATCCCCGAGCAATTGAAGTCTTTGGGATTGTGATCCCCGAGCACCTAGGTGAGGCTTGTGTCCTCAGCTGTAACGGTTTGTTAAGCACCCGTAAGCTTGACAAGTTTAGTGGAAATCTCGAGAGAGTCTCTCGGGGACTGGACTAACCACGTTTGTGGCCAACCAGGATACATCATTGTGTAAGTTTATTTTACTGCACTTGTTTTAATTTCTGCAAAGTTTTTAAATTCCGCACTAAAACGCTTAATATTTTTAAAACGCTATTCACCCCCCCCCCCCCCTCTAGCGTAAAGCGTTATTTCCAACAATTGGTATCAGAGCCATACTCTCTGAAAGACTTAACCGTTTGAGAGAATCTTTCCATGGCTTCTACTCTAGACTCTTTTGCAGGTATTGATGAAGGACAGTGCCCCACAAGACCTCCTTTGTTCAACGGGACTAATTATTCATATTGGAAAGAAAGGATGCAGATATTCGTCAGATCAAACAGCCCTTACTTGTGGAAGGTGTACACCAAAGGAAATGAGGTTCCTGTCAAACAGGTGGAAGGAATATGGGTGCCAAAAACAGAAGAGGAATTCAACGCCGAGGATAATCGAATGGTCCAAAATAATTTTAAAGCTATTAATTTATTACTCTGTGCTGTTAATGCTAATGATTACAGGAAAATCTCCTGCTGCAAAACAGCGAAAGAAATGTGGGACAAGCTTGAGGTCACTTACGAAGGGACTGACCAGGTAAGAGAAGCTAAAATTGATTTTTTAACTCATGCTTACGAATTGTTCCATATGAAGGAAGGCGAAAAGGTAGACGAGATGTTTGAGCGGTTCTCATCAATAGTGAATGATCTCCACGCACTCAAGAAGACGTTCACAGACAAAGAACTAGTTCGAAAAATCCTTAGGAGCCTAACACCGGCATGGCGATCAAAGGCCGATGCGATTCAAGAGTCAATTGGAATCACGAACGTCACCATAGACGCTCTTAGAGGTAATCTTAAGACTTATGAATCCACTATTCTTAACCCTGTTGTTGACAAACAAAGAAGGCAAAAGATTGCTCTAAAGGTGAGCACAAGTCAATCACCAATTGAAGAGGATGGAGATAGCGAATTTGGACTCATCATCAAAAAGTTCCAAAAATTCATGCGAAAAGAATATGACCGCAAAGGGAAAAAGCAAGGTGAGCAAGTTAAATGTTATGAATGTGGTGAAACAGGGCATATCAAAACAAACTGCCCAAATCTTAAAAAGGAGAAGAAACCCTTCAAGAAGCAACGAGCATACATATCTTGGGGAGGAGATTCCGGAGACGAATCCAGTGAAGAAGAAAATGAAGAAGCGGCAAATCTCTGCCTCATGGCACAGGAAGAAAATCAAAGTGAGGTAAGTCAAATCTCTTCTCAAAATTTTTATACTCTTGATGACATGAGAAATGCCTTTGATGAATTGTATGCTGAATTTCTCAAAGTTACAAAAACCGTCACTAGTTTAAGAGAAAATGCTTCTCTAAAAGAACAAGATTTTCAAAAACAGTTTTCATTAAAAGAAAAAGAATTAGAAAAATTGGTTTTGGAAAATGAGAAGCTACTAGAACAAAACAAGTTTTATGGGAAAAGAAGTTCTGACAAGCCCGAGAGTTCTACAAAAAATTGTGCTTCTTGTGTAGACCTTAAGAATGAAGTAGGTAGATTAAAAGGCACACTAGATAAATTCAACTCCTCTCATAAAAACTTGAATGTGGTGCTTGATAACTTGAAATCAACCAAGCATGGAATAGGCTTCATAAATGAAGAAGAGGTTGATGCAAAAACCCAACCACCTAGAGCTCAACCTAGGATTAATAACAAAAATGCCTTTCCTAAAACAAACATGCATGCTAGACAAAATATTAGGAGACCTAGACATGACCTTCCGCCTAGCAATCGTCACCATAGACATGATGCATATTTTAGGCACAACAATGATCATGCTAGAAGATCCCGAAATGTTCAACCTAGAAATGACTATGGTGTTCTAATTAGGAGAAATGAAAATAGAGTAAACAATGTGCATTATTCTAGCTACTATGAGCCTAGACGCATGCATAATCCAAATGTGACATGTCATTATTGTAGACGAATTGGTCATATTGCTCCCGCATGCTTTACTAGACATAGACATGCTACTCAAACATATCATTATAGTATGCATAACCCTCAAGGACCCAAAATGGCATGGGTACCAAAAGAGCATTGATTTGTTTTGCAGGTGTGCTTGAAGGAATCAAGTGTAGTGGATGCTCCAAACACTTGACGAGAGACGAATTCAAAATTCCTTCAATTAAAGCACAAAGAAGGAGGAAGAGACGGAAAAGTCGACTTATGTTTTTTTTAAATCGGAAGTATTTTCGAAAAATTCAAAAGGCAAAATTGTGGAAAAAGCTTCGTAAATTGGAGAATGAGCCAAAAGACCAAAATGAACGGAGGATGTTCAAAATCAGGTAATTGGCAAAGTCGAAGGGAAGGTAAGTACCCTAAACCCTCTTAAGAACATCCTAGGATAAAATTCTTAAGAGTTCATTTTTTTTTCACCCGACTACACGAGTTTCAAAGTTATTATTTCATTTATAGATTACTGACTTGAGCGTCGGAGATGTTTAATTCTATTTTGCAGGCATCCCCCAAAAGGTAAGAGGAAAGTATGAATTATCTTGATACAAGAAAAAAAAATCGATCATAATCGATTATTTATGCTTACAATCGATTATCAGTATCAATAGTCGATTATTTGTTGATTCAATTTTTTTTGCCATGAAATCTTGTTAAATGTTTACATTGCCTGATAGAATTAAGTCTCATCATTTCAGCATCCCCCTTCCAAACAATCGATTATTTGTTCTGCCAATCGATTATTTGCCAAAATTCAAACTCTCTGTGAGTAAAACAATCGATTACTATATATTGACAATCGATTATCTGTTTTAAACTTATGTTACCGTTTTGGCTCCATAATCGATTCCTGACAGGTCATAAATATGAAAAACAATCGATTACCAAGTTTGACAATCGACTATCTTTTTCAAATTTTCTTACCGTTCTGGCGTGTAATCGATGTGTCAGATCATTTTCATTAATGACAATCGATTATTCCATTCAAACAATCGATTGTTGAACGGTCAGTGAATTTATTTTTACCGTTTCAGACTTCAAATCTCTTCAAATCATTTCCAATAAATGTAAGATTCATTCCTTCTCTATATATAGGCTGCACATATGCTCTTGTATACTCACTCAAGCCTCCCAAGCATCAAATTCTCTTGTTTTCTTTGAAAAATCCTAGCACATCCTTTCAAAAAAAAAATGTCAAGCCGCAACTCAAAACGTGCTCGTTCCAAACAAGGTGCTTCTTCTTCTCGCCATCCATATCAAGATGGATCGGTTCTATTCTTTGAATCCAATGAAGAGCTCACCCGTTTCTTAACCAAATTTGAGAAACGCCTTATTCTCCCTCCTCTCTTTTCAACAAACGCTCTTGTTGCACCATTCATTCCAGCCGCAAATATGCTAAGAGAGTGCAACCTTTTCAATTTCCTACTCCTTACTCACCCCTACTACAACATTTCTTTGGTTGAAGCTTTTTACTCCAACCTTCACAAAGATGATGAGGGTGAACTTGTTACCAATGTTAACGGCATTCCCATTCTAATTTCTGAAGATAACCTCCACCTCATTGCCGACATTCCGCATGATGGTGAAGACATCTACCAGTACATAAATGATGCCGGGGTCATGATTGATGAAGCTAATCTCTTCCGCCAAGCCGGAGTAGCCTATGATGAGTCCTCTTCCCGTCGTCCCACCATAAAGGGTATGGACCCGAATTATTGTTTCATTCTCTATTTCATCACTCGTGTTCTCAAACCCCGTAAACTCAATCACACCACCATTTCCCAAGAGGATGCCAAATTTCTTCATGCTATTGTCACCGGTGTTAAAATAAATTGGTGCAAGCTTATTCTATCTCATATGTTCAATGCCACCAGAGATGACATACCTCTCCCCTATGCCCTCTTAATAATGAAATTTCTTGAAGCTTCCGGAGTCAATATTGCTAATGGTCCTCTCAAAAAGAGCACCAAAATCTGGGAAATTTCGGAGTCTTCCTTTCATCATGATGGTGATCATGCTCCCGCTCCTCCTCAAAATCGACAAGCCCGTCGTGCTCATCCTCCTCAGGAGCCTACCCTCCGGACCATTTCTGACCAAATTACTCAACTAACCCGTGAGGTCCATGGTTACTTTGATCACGTGCATTATGCCTATGCTCAGATGGTGCCATATCAAGCGCCTACCAATGATGATGAAGGGGATGGGGGTGATGAATGATGAAATTGTTGTTGTTATGAGAAATTGTTGTTTTTGGTCTGTTTGTTCTTGATTGGTTAGTTATGTTTGGTTTCACCCTTGTAATGTTATCTTAATTTTCCAATAAATAAACTTGTGTTTATTTCACATTTTTTTCATATTCTTCCCTTGTGTAAATTTTTGCTAATGGCAAAAGGGGGAAGAAACGGGATATCAAGAAGTATGCTATATCACTCTCAACTTCATTCATGCTTAAAGTGAGGGGGAACATGAATTGAGGGGGAACATCAAATTGCATACTTTACTCTTGTCTTGGATTATCAAAATAATTATTGCATATATCCCGCTTATGTTTGCCATTATCAAAAAGGGGGAAATTGTTGGAAACATGTTTCAAATGCAATATACTAAACGTGTGTTCTTTTGTAGGTTTTGATGAATGTCAAACAAAGCAATAAGCGATATATAGCAGTGCTCAAGGACAAGCACAAAATGGATGCATTACAAGAAGCTCAAGACAAAGTTTAGAAATGTTATAATTGAGTCAATATTAATTGTGATCTTGATTCCTCAATCTTGGCTCATAACATGGCTTCTCTACTAAAATTATTTTTCCAAAATCATGCATATCTAACTTAAGTGTCAAATGATTTTAAACTATGCATATTTATATTTGTTAAAATGTGTTTCAAACATGCCTCAAAAATCTGGGCTAAGATAATCGATTATGTACTTATGATAATCGAGTATCTCTAAGCCAAGACTGCATGACAATCGATTGTGAATTAATGATAATCGATTGTGAGTAAGTCAGTTAACATCAGGTTTTTGCAAACTGCATAACAATCGATTGTGTACTTTTGATAATCGATTGTTAACTGAGGCAAAGCTTTCAAAACTCAGAAAAATCGATTATGAACTAATGGTAATCGATTAGAATGAGAAAAATGTCTCCCAGTGTTTTTAAATAAATTAATAATCGATTGTGGCTTTTGATAATCGATTATATATGAGACAGAAAGTTTTGAAATTAATTAATAATCGATTATGGCTTTTGATAATCGATTATATATGAGACAGTAAGTTTTGAAATTAATTTATAATCGATTGTTCTATTTGATAATCGATTGTTGGAACTAACCGTTGTCATACATTTTCAAATTACCTTCAGGTAATCGATTGTTGATATTTAACAATCGATGTTTTGCGTAAAATCTGGAAAAGATTTTCTGAACGTTGTTAAAATAATCGATTGTTGATTTCCTGATAATCGATGTTTTATGCCAAAAATTGAAAAGGATTTTTTAACGTTATAAATAATCGATTATTGATTTGAAGTAATCGATTGTTGACGTAAAATCTGGGATTGAATTTTTGATCTGATAGGCAAACAATCGATTGTTTAGTCTTGACAATCGATTGTCACTGAGTAATTTCAGCAATCCTTAATTGGCAATTAGACAACGGTAAGACTGAGTTTTTCACCTATAAATACAGGCTTAACTCAGTGTTTTCACAACAACAACATATACAATTTAAGTATTTTCATTGCTAAAAGCTTTCTTACATTGATCATCATTTTCATTCATCCATAAAGCTTTTTGAAGAGCCATTCTATTGAGCTAAGTTGTTGTGATCTTGAGCGTACTATTTCTACTCATATCTACTCATTGAGGAGTACTTTGTAAAGTGAGTTTGTTTTGTGTTTGTAAGAGAATTGCGATTCTCGTTTGTTGAGGAACTTGTGATTCCTCAGTTGAAGTCTTTGGGATTGTTATCCCCGAGCAGTTGAAGTCTTTGGGATTGTTATCCCCGAGCAGTTGAAGTCTTTGGGATTGTTATCCCCGAGCAGTTGAAGTCTTTGGGATTGTTATCCCCGAGCAGTTGAAGTCTTTGGGATTGTTATCCCCGAGCAGTTGAAGTCTTTGGGATTGTTATCCCCGAGCAATTGAAGTCTTTGGGATTGGTATCCCCGAGCAATTGAAGTCTTTGGGATTGTGATCCCCGAGCACCTAGGTGAGGCTTGTGTCCTCAGCTGTAACGGTTTGTTAAGCACCCGTAAGCTTGACAAGTTTAGTGGAAATCTCGAGAGAGTCTCTCGGGGACTGGACTAACCACGTTTGTGGCCAACCAGGATACATCATTGTGTAAGTTTATTTTACTGCACTTGTTTTAATTTCTGCAAAGTTTTTAAATTCCGCACTAAAACGCTTAATATTTTTAAAACGCTATTCACCCCCCCCCCCTCTAGCGTAAAGCGTTATTTCCAACAGCATGTTGATTGGTTGCTAGAATAGGGAAATAGGTAATCCAAATCTCTACCGAAATTTACAAAAAAAAAAACAAAGAGGAAAGTAGGTGATTGTTTTCAAAACTCATGTTTCCCATGTTCCATCAAAACTTACCGAACTACGCGGGTCAAATTCTCACCGGATGTGAGATACGTATGCAAACCTCATCGGTTCCGGTCCACAATTTTCAAAAATATTTTCTATTACTTGTTCCTTTAGAAAGTCTTTCTTTTAGACCCCAACTTTTAAAAATCCAAAAATATTTTTATTCTTCTTTCAAAAATTAAAAAGAAAATCCAAGCATTCAAATATATTCTTTCTCTTTAGAAGCACTTCTTTCATAAATTCAAAAAAAATTCAAAAATCAAAAAATATTTTCTTTCTTCGTTAGGAGATTTTCTTTTAAAATTTCAAAAAAAAAAAGAAAAAAAGTTGAAATTCAAAAAAAAAATTCTTTAGAAGTCTTCTTTTCAAAAATTCTCAAAGAAAAAAAAAACAAACAAACAAATCGAACTCGAAAAGTATTTTGTTTCTTTTTCTTAAATCTTTCTTTCAGAAATTAAAAAAAATCCAAAATCCAAAAAAAAAGGTTAGTTTATATATTATACTTCTGATTTTCCCGAACTATGTAAGATCTGATTCATATTCCCACATGATACGTAGGCAACCCACATCAAGTTCGATCGACCATTTAAAAATAAAAAATGAAATAATGATGATGATGATTATAATAATAATAATAATAATAATAATAATAATAATAATAATAATAATAATAATAATAATGATAATAATAATAATAATAATAATAATAATAATAAGGACCGGCTGAGTCCATTCTAACGTGTCTTTTGTTGTGAATTGAGATATCATCAGGGTCAAGAAGAGGTCCTAGGAGAATGTCTCGAAGGTATGACTAGCCTCGTATGTTTTTCGATAACTCCCCTTGTGATGACCCGGACAGTCGTTTCATGAGTTACCGCTCTGTTTCCCCTATTTCTGCTTCTTTATGCTTTGTTATCCGTGTTTTGTGGTATCAGGTCATTCAGATGTGTTTTGGTTTGGTTTTTTATCAAAGGCATATTTCGAAAGATTTAGAAACTTAGGCTTGAATCCGATGTGTTTTGGGTGATTTGATGTTGTTTGAGGTGTTTGGTGATTGGACTTGAATATGGTTTTAGGATGTGTTGGTCCCATTGGTTGAGGTCTCGAGGGCTTCGGGTGAGTTTCGTGTGGTCAATTGAATCATTTAGGAGTTAAGGAATTGCAAAAAATGTAGGTTCAATAGTTGCAGGACTTTACTCTATGCGTTTGCGAGAAGGCCCTCGCATTCGCGAAGTGTAAGAAGAGGTTGATGGGGTTTTTGCCTTCGCATTCGCGAGAAGGGCTTCACGTTCGTGGAGGATTGGCAAATGGTGCATCGCATTCGCGAAAAGAGCCTTACGATCGCATAAAGGTCAGCTAAGGGTGTGCATGATAAAGCACTGTGTTTCCGAAGAATAAATTTTGGTCCATGTAAGTTTGTGCTTCGCGAACGAGAGGGGTTGACCGCGTTGGGGAAGAAGGAAGGTCGGGCCTCGGTATAATGTTTTTAGGTGTTCTTGTCCGTGATTTTGTGGCTTATTTCATCCACAGCTGCTCGTTTTTGGAGATTTTTAAAGGAGATTGAAGAGATATTCAAGGGGAATCGTTGGTAGGTAAGATTCATGAGCTAGAAACTCGATTATTATGTGAATTCCACCCAGAAATCTATGAAATCTGAGCCTAAAATTGAAGAACTAGGGCTTGAGAAATTGGACCTTTGATTTGGGATTTGAAGGACCATTTGAGGTCGTATTTTAGAACTTTTGATATGTATGAACTAGTGGGCAGGTAAGGAATCTATTGATGTGAAAATTTTCGAGTTTCGAGATATGGGCTCGGTGGTCGGGTTTGGCCAATTTCGGGATTTTTGGTAATTTTTGATTGTTTTCGCTTGGGATTTGTTCCCCTAGCATATTTTGACGTCGTGATTCTGATTTTAAATAGATTCGATGCGAGTGGAGGCCGATTCGAGGAGCAAAGGCATCACGGAGTAGTATTTTCACCAGTTTAAGGTAAGTAACCATTGTAAATCTGGAACTGAGGGTACAAAACCCCGGTATTTGACATGTTTGATAAAAGCGTTGGCGCACATGGTAGGTGACGAGCATGTGGGCGTGCACCTATAGGGATTGTGACTCAGTCCATCCCGTAGCGACTATTAAGCTGCGTATTATTTTTGGAAGTGTTATATTATTCTGTACTTTGGATCCCTATATTATATTATTGGTTGTATGCCATGTTTGGGGCCTTGTGATAACCTATAGAAACCCTTAGGGGCATTTTGACTATTTTCCTCACTTCACTTGCTAGAAGTATACAGTCAGTCATGTTTTACATGCTTAGCTGTTTAAAACTAGTTTTGCTACTCTACTCCTAATTGTGAGGACTGTTTAGACTGAGTTCCGTAATTTCCATTGTTGTGCCCGAGAAGCTGTGAGATAAAGGACTGAGATAGGTTGAAAACCAAATTTTGAGGATTTTTATATATGTGTGTGAGTTATGGATAGGGCTGTATGCTGCAGCGATACTTATATGGTTCAGGTTGCACGCCGCAGCGATATACATATCGGGCTGCATGTAGCGATACTTATATGGATCGGGCTGCACACCGCAGTGATATATATATATATATATATATATATATATATATATATATATATATATATATATATATATATATATATATATATATATATATATATATATATATATTGTATCGGGCTGCACGCGGTAGCGATATGATGCTTGAGTTGTAGGATCACCTCCAGAGTCTGCACACCTCCAGTGATCGTAGTCGACTATAAATATACGGATTGGGCTGCATGCTACAGCAGTTACTATAATTTCTATTATTATGAGATATAAATGAGTTGAGTGCTGAGAGGGGGTACTAAGTGACGAGAGCTAAATCACGAGCGACTGAGAGGTTGTGCGAGGGGCCATATTCTGAGTGATTCCTTACTGGAGGGGCCCTATTTTGATGTATCTACTATTTCACTATCCTTTTAAATAGGCCTCTGTTGGATAATTTCCTAAGTAACTGATTTCAATGTTTTAAATTGGAAATGATTATTCTTATGACAGAACTTATTTGAAAGCTATATGTTTTCGAACTTCTTGTCACTGATTTCAGTACTTATTTACTTTAGTTACTTACTGAGCTGGTGTACTCACGTTACTCCATGCACCTTCTGTGCAGATCTAGGTGCCCAAGCGGCTTTTCAGCTATTTAGCATTTGCTGAGGATTTTGAGGTAGCTGCATGGCATCCGCAGCCTTGATTTCTCCCCTCTATCTTGTTATCTTTCTACACTTTTCTAGACTATTTATGTAGTGGATTTTCAGACTTGTATTAGAGGCTCTAGACTCGTGATACTCGATCAGTGTGGGTTGTGTAGTTCTCTGTCATTTATGACTTCTGCATATTTTCTGTTGTTTTAAATGTTTATTATGATATTAGTATTCAAAACTTGTGTTGGAAATGGTTTTCTTACTAATGGAAATATGTTGTGATTTGTTGACAGGGTAGCTTTCCTAGTAATGTGATAGGCACCATCACGACCGGTATTTGGGGTGTCATGACAAGTTGGTATTAGAGCCTAGGTTACATAGGTCTCGCGAGTCATAAGCCAGTCTCGCGGATCGGTTTGAAGACGAATGTATATATCCTCGAGAGGCTACAGAACCTTTAGGAAAATTTTCATATTCTTGAAATTCTTATCCTGCGAATTGTTGATCTGAGTACTAAACTTATGTTATTCCATTCTCTCATAGATGAAGAGGACACGTATTACTGATAGGACGGAATATCGCCAGTACCACAAAATTGGGGCCACAGAGGCTGAGGTTACGGTTGAGGTCGTGGTAGGGGAAGAGCAACAAGAGTAGCACCGACAGATCCACCAGCTGCCTCAGTCCCCAATCAGGTCCCAATTGTGGACGCTACAGCAGCACCAGCTCAGGAACCAGTTGTGCTTATTGTGATTCCAGGCCTTCTGGAGGCTTTAGCTCAGATCTTATCAGTGTGTACCGGGTTAGCTTAGGCGGTCTCAGCTACTACGGCCGCAGCTACTTCACTAACCGGGGGAGAGATCCAGACTCTCATTGCTCGCTCACCTGAGCAAGTTGTGCAGGAACTTCAGACACCGGGGCCACCTCTAGCCCAGCCGGTTGTATCAACTCAGGAGTTTGTAGTACAAATTATACCGGATGATGAGCAGCGTTGACTTGAGAGGTTTGGTAGGCTCCAACCTCCATCATTGAGTGGTGCAAAGGGCGAGGAAGCCGAGGTTTTCTTGGATTAGTGCCAGTGGATGCTTCATACAGCAGGGATTCTTGAGACTAGTGGTGTGGAATTTACTACCTTTTAAGTGTTTTGAGGCTCCTTCACTTTGTGGGAGGTGAATGAGAGCCATAGGCCTATTGGTGCAGCACCCCTTACTTGGAAGCAGTTCTCTATTCTATTCCTGGAGAAGTATGTACCACAATCACGCCGAGAGGAGTTGCATAGGCAATTTGAGAAACTGCGTCAAGGGGAGATGATGATGCAGTATAAGTTGCGGTTCTCTGAGTTAGCCCGACATGTAGTTTGGTTGGTTCCCACCGATCGAGAGAGGATCAAGAGGTTTGTTGATGGCCTCACATACAGATTGTCATCACTAGAAAGAGGGTTATAGGTGCTACCTTCGAGGAGGTTGTTCATATCGCCTATGAGATTGAGTCAATTTTCCGGCAAGAGCGAGAGGAGAGGGAGGCCAAGAGGCCTCGGGGATCTGGTAGCTTTAGTAGTGCACCTTCGAGGGGTTAGTTCCAGCAGGGCAGAGGTGGCTCCTTAAGTCAGGTTCATTCAGGTCACCCAGGTTACCGTGGAGCATCATCAGGTCATGGCTTTCACAGTTCTCGATAGGGCCACTCATCACTTAGTGCCCTTCCAACTCAGAGCTCGTCTCGTGCTCCATCGGTCCAAGGTTCTTCCATGCCAGGTCCTTCTACTGGTCATTCTAGTGTCAGATGTTCCTTTCAATCCCCATCTCTAGCACCGAAGAGTTGCTATGAGTGCGGAAAATTTGGACATATGACGAGGCAGTGCCTTCGTCTTCTTGATAGCCAGTCTTAGTAGAGGGGTCAGCCCTCGACTTCTGCTCCAGTTACTTCACCACTCGCCCAGCCAGCTAGGGGCGGTGGTCAGGCAGCCAAGGTTTGCCCTAGAGGGGGAGGTTGATCAGGCAGTGGTCAAGCTCATTTCTATGCCTTCCCAGGTAGACCAGATGTTGTTGCTTCAGATGCCGTGATTTCAAGTATTGTTTCAGTCTACCATAGAGATGCCTCTGTATTATTTGATCCCGGTTCCATCTTTTCTTATGTGTCATCATACTTTTCCTGTTGTTTGGATATGTCACGTGAATCTCTAGTTTCACATGTTCACGTATCTACTCTGGTGGGCGATACTGTTATAATAGATCGTGTGTACCGGTCGTATGTTGTGATTATTGGGGGTCTGGAGACTCGATTGGATCTTTTACTATTGTGTATGATGGATTTAGATATCATTTTGGGCATTGATTGGCTATCTCCGTGTCATGCTATTCTGGACTATCATGTTAAGACAGTAACATTGGCTATACTGGTGTGCCACAGATAGAGTGGCGAGGCTAGACTGATTATGTTCCCAGCAGAGTGATATCATTCTTGAAGGCCCAGTGTATGGTTAGGAAGGAGTGTTTTTCGTATCTAGCTTTTGTGAGGGATGTGGAACTGAGGCTCCCAGTATTGATCCTGTCCCAATTGTGAGGGACTTTCCAGATTTGTTCCATGCTGACCTGCAGGACAGGGATATTGATTTTGTTATTAACTTGGTGCCAGGAACTCAGCCCATTTCTATTCCGATGTATCATTTGGCACCAGTGGAGTTGAAAGAGTTAAATGTAACGACCTGACCCGTCGTTATGTGAGTTACCACCCGGTTTTCCCTATTTTATGCTTGTATATGTTTCATTATATGTGTTTGGAGAATTGGAAGTAATTCGGAGAGAGTTCGGTTAGAAATGAGATAATTAGTCTCTTTATGAGAAAGTTAGTTTGAAAAAAAGTCATCTGAATGTTGTCTTATGAGTTAGAGGGCTCGGAATGGATTTTCGATAATTCCACTAGTTTAGGGTGGTAATTTATGACTTAGGAGTGCAATCGGAACTGAATTTTGAGGTCTGGTGTAGAATTTATTTGAATTGGCTAAGTTTGAATTTTGGAAAATTTTGGTTCATAGGTGATATTTTGATCCGGGGGTCGGAATGGAATTCCGACAGTTACAATAGCTTTGTTAGGTGATTTTAGATGTGCGTGCAAATTTTCAGGTCATTCAGAGATGTTTAGGTCGGGTTGTGGATCAAATGCAAGTTTCAAAAGTTTTAGTTTAACTTAGGCTTGAATCTGTGGTAGATTGATGATTTTGATGTTTATGATAGTGTTTTTATGCAACGAGCAAGTTTTGATGAAGTAATAGGACGTATTTGTGCTTTTGGTTGAGGTCCCGGTGGCCTCGGGGTAGTTTCGAATGGTTAAACGGGAAGTTTGAACTTAAGATTTATTGCAGAAAAATAGTGGTGTGTTGCAGAGGCGTTGCCCAATACGATCGCATAGGGTGCACTGCGATCGTATAAGAGGCTTTGGAAGGGTTCTAATTTTGGTCTATGCGATCACGTAAGAGGTTGTGCGATTGCATAGGTCTGGAAAGTTGGCATGTGCGTTCGCGAGAAGGGGAGTGTGATCGCGTAGTGTAACGTGGACCTGAGGTCCCTGTCAACTTTTGTTCTATGCGAACACAAAGAATGGTACGCGATCGCATAGAAGGGGCAGACTGTGCTTTGCGATCATAGAGCTTGTCATGCAATCGCATAAGACAAATTTTAGGGGTTCTGATTTTGGCCTATGCGATCGCAATGGTGTAAATGCAAACGCATGGAAGGGTAACTGTGCGGACAGAATGTTTCAAGGGTTAATTCATCCGCAAACCAAACCTATTTTCCACCATTGTTAAGCAACCAAGGGAGCTTTTTGAGCAATTTGAAGCGTGTTTTCAACGGGTATTGATTGAGTGTAAGTCTCTTGACTTAAAAACGCCATTTTTATGAAGAATCAACCCTCAAATCCATGAAAATAGGTTAAAATTTTGATGAACTAGGGCTTAGTTTCTGGAAACGAATTTTGGGGATTTGAAAGCCCATTTGAATTCTGTTTTTTGTAAACTTTATATGTACGGACTCGTGGCGAGACGAGGAATCCGATGTGTGATTTTTGGAATTTTTCGAGAAATGGGCCCGGGGCTCGAGTTTTACCAACTTTGTTATTTTTAGTGTTTTTCGAATAATTTTAGTTAGGTTATGTTTCTTTAACCTATAATAACGTATTCGTTGTGGTTTTGACTAGATTCGACGCTCGTAGAGGGAGATTCAAAAGGAAAAGGCATTGCGGACCAGTCTACGGCCAGTTACAGGTGAGTAGTTTGTATAGATGATGGCCTGAGGGCTTGAAACCCCGATTTATCACATCGTGACGCTATATTAGGGCGTGACTCGCACACCATGGCAGGTTCGGGATTGTATATGATTGGGGATTGCATATGATTGGGGATTGTGATGGACCATCCCGAGTGCTAAATATAATTTATGGGTGGTTGATACGCACATTGTATTGTTGAAAATTTGGCTGTGTCTAATCATTGTTATGAAATGCTAAGTCACTTTTCCTGAAATTAAATAATTAAATTATATTCTTCTTAATAATTGGGAATTGGAAAATAAATTGAATCTGTTATGTGACTCATATGTATATTATGGACTAAGTATGGGTCGGGTTGCACACCGCAGCAGTGATATGGTGATATTGCGCTTGGGTTGAAGGAGCCCCTCCGGAGTCTGTGCACACCCCCAGTGAGTGCCGTTGACGTTAAACAGATCGGGTTGTATGTTGCAGTGGATTCATGTGCATTGCATTGCATCTATGCATGATACTTGACAGATATATTTGATATTGCTTTGCTGTTAGTTCGTAGTTAAGGTGTCTAACTGTTAGTTTTAGCTTTGGTTTGTGTCATTTCATGGATTTCTTATCCTCAGGCATTTTATATACTTAGTACTCACTGAGTCGGTAGTACTCACCCCTACTCCCTGCACCTTGTGTGCAGATTCAGGTACACCAGAGGCTTAGCTGATCAGTCGTTGTCTCAGCAGATTGTTCAGAGTTGTTGAGGTAGCTGCTTGACGTTCGCGAGACATGGCTACTCTTCCTATTTCAGTTTATTATTATTATATACATTTCCAGACTTATAATTTTTATTCAGATATTATTATCCAGTTTGTTTTAGAGGCATTGGACTCGTGACCCCAGATTTTATGGGAGTGTTTTATTGGTTTTCGTATCGTTTCGTATTATTCTAATAATACTATTGGACTATTATTCTAAAATTATTACATTTCTCCTTAAATTGTCGGTTTTGGGACTTATTGTTAAACTGGGAGTGATTGTTGGTCAGGCTTGCTTAGCTTTAGGGTTGGGGACCATCACGACCGGGTTTGGGTCATGACAAGTTGGTATCAGAGCCTAGGTTACTAGGCCTCAGGATTTATGAGCCGGTTTAGTAGAGTCTCGCTGATCGGTACGTAGATGTCCGTATCTATCCTTGGTAGGCTACAGAACCTTTAGGAAACACTCCACTTTCTTGAAATCTTATCGTGCGTCCTTGATTCAGCTTGAAAGAGTAACTCTTGAAATTCCTTCCTCACGGCTGTATGCACATATGAACGCTCGGTATTATATGTGCTCCGATGTCTTGGGATTTCCCGATCGAGGGGCGAGATATAATCTTCGTGAGGTTGATGTTGGGCTAGTCTAGAGGGCTTGAGACCGAATATTGCCTAGGGCTTGAGCACTGAGGTGCTGATTGTGTGAGCAAGTGCTTTAAACTTAGATGTTCGGTATTGCCGCTATTAGCCGGAATTATAGTTTGGTATCCGTGTGATGAGTATGTTAGTACCTCTAGGTGAAATTATATGACTTGGTAGTAATGAAGGAGTCTTCTGGATAATAAATAAATTGTCAAGTGATTCGTTTCCTATTATGGTCCGATGAGTAGCCCGAGTTATGGGCGCGTGAAGAATTTTTTCAAGTCTCTTAGTGGGAGCGAAGTAAATGGCACGATACGATATGATTCCAGACTCAAGAAAACTAAGCAGCTATGTAATGTGTATGACGCTTGAAGATATGTAGGAATGTTATATTGAGGCGAAGCATGTGGGTTATCTCTTGTGGAGTGATCTGAAGTGATGCGATTCTTATGTGTGTATGTTAGAAGATCTCATGTGTAATTGAAAGAAACTTTTTGTGTTATGATTCGAATAGGTGCAACGCATGTCCATGCATCAATTTTGATAATAAAATACATATAGTATTGAGATTAATGTTGTTGATATACATTGTGATGCTTTTTGAAGTTGTGGTTGTTAGGATGGTTTTGGTGATTCTCTGGCAGGTGGATAGGCTCAATTACAAAGGAAACTATGCCGAAAATTTTGAAAAATTTGGGACTTGTAAAAAATATTTTTTTTGCCTACAGAGTGGGCTTAACTGTTGTGTGAATGAATGCAAAAATTGCAGAGTTAAACATTTCTGACGATTCGTGTTTCCAAAAGCTTATGAAAGAGTGAGTTTAATCTCACCCTGATATTACGACAGCAATAGAGTATATGTGTTGTGATATATATGGCTCCGAGCTACGTTGGGGAGGTTGTTCTTTATTAGCTTATCGCACGGTTATGTGCTATGTTGTTTCCATTTCGAGGTATGCTGACGGATCAATCCTGGTTGCAGAAATTGAGCCGAGGATAGCACGAGTGAAGCAAAAAATAATTTGACAAAGGGTTATATGATGCTTTGTAGAGGTGAGGAAATAATAGGGTGTCTTGAGTTGTGGGTAAGGAATGCTTAGTGTAAAGGGAAGGAAGTTGTTTGGTTGTATCGGAATGAGATCATGTCCTGCGGTGTTAGAGATCTGATAAGGCATGAGTGGTTCGATTCGTTAAGCCAAGTATGCAGTGGGCATGAGAGTGGATGACTCTTGAGAATGGTTTGAAGTGTGCAAAATTCTATATGTATCACTCAGGTGTTTAAAGGTTGAGGATGTAACCAAGTCAGTGTTTCCGTTACAACAAGTCAAGACTTATGGTATTATTACGTTAATTACGGGATTCTATGTATCAATATCTGGGAAGCAAAGGTAGCGGACTTAAATTCACAGGAAATCCTTCAAAGTAGGGTATTTTGGAAGGTGGTATTTTTTGGAACATTTGAGAGAGTATATAGTGGCCTATTAGTCTTAGACAGTGTGGTCTTACATTCGAGTCTCATGTGGTAAGCCTGGTTTGAGGCATTGTGTGCTACATCAAGAGAGTATATCAAGTTGGAAATGAATCAGCATGATATCTAGACAAATGAAGTAGCTTGATAGTGGACCGAATCGGTATGGTAAAGATATGATCAATTCCTTGTTTATGTTCGAGGTAATGAGCCCTTACGGGTATTGGACGGCAGAGCTTTTGAGTTCAGACACCTAGCTTAGACTGGTGTGGATAGAAGGATTTAGTCCTGGTAGTTAAGCTTGTGGTTAGGAAAAAGGAGATGGAGTTCTCATGTTATCCTAATATGGTATGGTATGTGCGGTCTGTTGTGGAGGATTGGGATTTCTGTGTGTAGTGTACGGTTCAGCTCTAAATGGGAAGTCATTAAATTCTTAAGCAACACGGGCAGCTGCATATGATGTAAGAATCAATCCTCAAATGATTAAGGAAAATGGTATTACTATTCTAGTAATTTGACGGGAGTATACGTTCAGTAAGAAGGGAAGGAGACGTAAACTGATAACACTTCGGTGGGATTGCGGAAATTTCCTATTGGACCGACTATTGACATTTGAGTTTATTGATGGCACAGGGAAATATTAGAATATCTTTCATGGAATAAATGGGTATTTGATGTGTAATATGTATTCATACGGCAGAATGTGGGATCGGGTATAGTGATTTGTGTATTATATGGAGTTGGAGAGTGGGAGTTCTCTGACACTGTCAGTGTCGTGGTTGTGGATCTTTATATGTTGATACGATAGATTTTGGATATGAGATTGGGTGTAGACCGGCTGCCTTAGTGTTGGGTTAATCTAGGCTATTGTGTTATGGGCTATGCCGGAGGATGCCACAGGTTGTGTGGCAAGGTGCATCGGGTGATGTTATAGCGAGAGTGGGTTGCATTCCAAAGACCACTGGACGGCTGAGAAGGATTGCTTTTCTTGTTTGGGACTTCGTGGCAAATGTCAGTGCCACTTTTACCATTGATTCTGTTCCCGCATTAAGGGACCTTACGGATGCGTTTCTTGTGGCCGGGCATGTCGTCGGGTGAAATTGTGGGTTTCGGTATCTAGTTGGTGCCGGACATCGTATCGTACGGCTCTGACATGAGTTATAGTAGTGGAAGGAGCAACTTCAGGCTTCTTGGTAATGAGTTTGTTGGTAAGCTGATTGAATATGTACTTAGCTTGAGTTGGATGGTTAGTCCTGAATTGTATTAATAAAGGATGGGTTGATTCGATTGTTATTGGACCTACTAGTGATCTAGGAAGATCTATTAGTTGCTTTTCTGTGTTGCGAGGCGTTATGATTTTTGGACAGTGGCACATATATTGTGGTGCTATCGATATTCATAGTGGAAGCTGAGTTTTGTAGCTTACAACGCCATAAGTAGATATGATTACGCACTCAGTGTGCTTACGACCGATACTCGGTATTTTGTAATATTGAGCAAATTCGACTCGATGTGCATCTCCCTATGTGATATATTTGAGTGGATCGGGTGGCACGCCGCCACAGGGTATGTTATCTGGATCGGGTTGCGCGCCGCAACAGTATGATGTTGAGGATAGTTTTCGTATGTTACTTTGTATGCATTGTTTCTTGGGTTCTGAGGAAAGTCCGTATTGGGAGTTGCTCGGTGAATAGCGCGTCAGTTGTGTCCTTTCAGAATTGAATGGTGTATATAACTTGCATCACCGTGAGTATGATGGATTGCTTGGTTTCAGGAATCAATATGTGCATGGTTGTCAAGTTCGAGTGTAGAGACTTGAGGTGCTTCATGTGAAATGGTGTTTGGATGAGATCGCACATTATAGCGAGGCTACGTGGAGATTAGACCCTTCGGGAAAGATTCAGGTATATTATTTCTATGATGTGGGATGGAGACCCAGCCTTGTGTTGTAATAGTATTAATGAGCTTAAGGTACAACTCTTTCGTTTGAGTCATTTCATGACTTGAGTATGTGATGTCCAATTCCACCACTAAAAAGCAACAGACACGGTCGCATGCAATATAATTTACCCAACTATGAGTCGGGGTCGAATCCCACAGAGAACAATGTGTAGGCTATTAGGAATGTAAGAAAATTATCGCTAGTCGCCCAGTGCCAAACACTAAGAATTTGGGTTGAAAATTATTTTCATATATAAAATGCGGAAATGTAAACTAACCTAAAAAGCAAGTAAAATGATCAATGGCTACAAGTATGAAAGCATCGGGAATTACACTTAAGTAACGATCCAATGTATTTCACGATTTTACAAATATGAGCGAGTTTATGCTAATTAGCCACGGGTAATTATTCTTAATTAGCTTCTTCCAAAGACTAACAAGACTTCCTAATTGAATCATCCCTAATCACTATTAGAAGATTAAGCACACCCAGAGACTACAAGTAGTTCAATCCTATCCCTAGGTAGAATCTATAAAATGAGGGTTAACGCCTAAAGTTTTTGTTAATTAATCTTTTCCAACCCCAAACTATTTTATCCCAAAATTAATTCAGAGTTAATAGGCTAGTTCTAGCGTTTGCTAATCCCTTTGAAAACATTAAAGAACAAGAATAATTAAAGAAATAATAACTTACTTCGTAAATATATAAAATTCATTCAATAAATAAGCACAACAAGGTATAAAATCCACACTTTAATTATGAATATTCCCATAAACAAGATTTAAGTGTTGGATAAAATACTACACACTTATATAAACAATACAAAGCAAGGAGATGAATAAATAAACATAAATGGGTAAGAAAATCTGAACCAGAAGCTTTAATCTTCAAGACCCAAGTGTGTTTGTGCCAAACCCTAGCTTCAAACTTGTTCTCTCTAGTCTCTATGGACTGAAAATAAGCCAGAGATCCCAAAAGATCTACTTGGACGAGTATAAAAATGATTTGGGGTGAGAAAATGTGAAAATCCTATTCTGCCCCAGGCCTGATGCACGATCTCCGCATCTGCGGAACAATAACCACAGATGCAGTTCCGCAAAGACGGAACTTCAAACTCAGAAGCGGAAAAGAACTATTCTCCATTTACGCAAAAGCGGTCTTCAATGCGTTTCTGCGGTTCCGCAAAAGTGGAATATCAACTGCAAAAGCAGTTCTCTACTATTCCTCCAAAAATCGCATAAGCAGAAAACTACTGCTTCTGCGGTTCCGCAGAAGCGCTTCCAGCCAGCTCCCCCAAATCCACATCAGCGATCATAATCCGCAAAAGTGGACGTCGCTTCTACGGCCAATCTTCCGCAGAAACGGAAACCAGTGGAGGTTTTGTATAGTTTCACCTTCTTTTCGCTCAATTCCACTTCCATTCAATTCAATCTGCTTCTTAGCATCATTTACCTTAAAATCTAACAATAACCACCATAAACAACCTCATTGTATAATTAAAAGGACATAAAAGCTAAGGAAAAGAAGCTAGAGTGAGTGGTAAAATCACCACTCATCAGTATGTTCAAACCGTCTCTTTTTGGTATAGGTGTTATGTAAGTTATGGCTTAGGCCGTATTGATTTGTCATGCTAGTAACCGCCCCGTTTTCCCCATTTTATGCTTTTATATGTTTCATTATATGCGTTTGGAGAATTGGAAGTAATTCTGATAGAGTTCGGTTAGAAATGAGACAATTAGTCTCTTTATGAGAAGGTTAGTTTGGAAAAAAGTCAATTGAATGTTCACTTATGAGTTAGAGGGCTTGGAATGATTCGGGGGCTGCTTTATGACTTAAGAGCGCAATCGGAACTGAAATTTGGAGGTCTGGTGTAGAATTTGGCTTGAATTGGCTAAGTTTGAATTTTGGCAAATTCTGGTTGATATTTGAGATTTTGATCTGGGGGTCAAAATGGAATTCCAACAATTCCAATAGCTCTGTTAGGTGATTTTGGATATGCTTGCAAATTTTTAGGTCATTCGGAGATGTTTAGGTCGGGTTCAAATGCAAATTTCGAAAGTTTTAGATTAACTTAGGCTTGAATCTATGGTAGATTGATGATTTTGATGTTTATCATAGTTTTTTTATACAACGAGAAAGTTTGGATGAAGTAATAGGACGTATCTATTCTTTTGGTTGAGGTCCAGAGGGCCTCGGGGTAGTTTCGGATGGTTAAACGGGAAGTTTGGACTTAAGAATTATTGCAGAAAAATAGATGGTGTGGTGCAGAGGCATTGGCCAATGCGATCGCATAGGGTGCGCTGCGATCGCATAGGAGGATTTGGAAGGGGACAAATTTTAGTCTATGCAATCGCGTAAGAGGTTGTGCGATCACATAGGTCTGGAAAGTTGTCATGTGCGTTAGCAAGAGGGGGAGTGCGATCGCGTAGTGTAACTTGGACCTGAGGTCCCTGGCAACTTTTGTTCTATGCGAACGCAGAGAATGGTACGCGATCACATAGAAGGGGAAGATTGTGCTTTGCAATCGCAGAGCTTGTCATGCGATTGCATAAGAGAAAGATTAGGGGTTTTGATTTTTGCCTATGCGATCGCAATGGTGTAGATGTGATTGCATAGAAGGATAACTGGGCGGACAAAATGTATTAAGGGTTAATTCATCCGTGAACCAAACCTATTTTCCACCTTTGTTAAGCAATCGAGGGAGCTATTTGAGCACTTTGAAGCGTGTTTTCAATGGGTATTGATTGAGTGTAAGTCTCTTGACTTGAAAACACCATTTTGTGAAGAATCAACCCTCAAATCCATGAAAATATGTTGAAATTGTGAAGAATTAGGGCTTAGTTTTTGGAAACGAATTTTGGGGATTTGACAGTCCATTTGAATTCCTTTTCTGGTAAACTTTATATATACAGACTCGTGGCGAGACGAGAAATCCGATGTGTGATTTTCGGAATTTTTCAAGAAGTGGGCCTAGGACTCGAGTTTTACCAACTTCATGATTTTTAGTGTTTTCGAGTAATACAGTTGGGTTATGTTTCTTTAACCTATAATAACGTATTTGTTGTGGCTTTGACTAGATTCGACGCTCGTAGAGGGAGTTTCAAAAGGAAAAGGCATTATGGCCTAGTCTACGACCAGTTAGGGCGTGACTCACACCCCATGGAAGGTGTGGGATTGTATATGATTGGGGATTATGCCTTGGTCCATCCCGAGTGCTAAATATAATTTATGGGCGGCTGATAAGCACATTGTATTGTTTAAAATTGGGCTTATTACCATATCTGGGGCCTTGTACCGATTTGTAGCATCCGTCTAGGATGAATATCATTGTGATAGCATGATTTGTATAATCATTAATCTGAGTCATGTGTCTAATAACTGTTATGAATTGCTAAGTCACTTTTACTGAAACTAAATAATTAAATTATATTCTTCTTAATAATTGGGAACTGGAAAGTAAACTGAATCTGTTATGTGACTCATATGCATACTGTGGACTGAGTATGGGTCGGGCTGCACACCGCAGTGTGATATGATGATATTGTGCTTGGGCAAAAGGATCCCCTCCGGAGTCTGTACACACCCCTAGTGAGGGTCGTCGACGTTAAACGGATCGGGTTGTACGCCGCAGCGGATTCATGTGCATTGCATTGCATCTATGCATGATACATGACTGATATAGTTGATATTGTTTTGTTGTTAGTTCATAGTTAAGGTGTCGGACTGTTAGTTTAGCTTTGCTTTGTGGCATTTTGTGGATTTATTATCTTCAGACATTTTTTATTCTTAGTACTCACTGAGTCGGTAGTACTCACCCCTACTCACTGCACCTTGTGTGCAGATTCATGTACACTGGAGGCGTAGCTGATCAGTCGTTGTATCCGCAGATTGTTCAGAGTTGTTGAGGTAGTTGCTTGACGTTCGCAGGACCTGGCTACTCTTCCTATTTCAGTTTATTATTATTATATACATTTCCAGACTTATATATTTTTATTCAGATATTATATCCAGTTTGTTATAGAGGCTCTAGACTCGTGACCCCAGATCTTATGGGAGTGTATTATTGGTTTTCCTATCTTTCGGTGTTATTCTAATAATATTATTGGATTATTATTCTAAAATTATTATATTTCTCCTTAAAATTCGTTTTTGAGACTTATTGCTAAACTGGGAGCGATTGTTGGTCAGGCTTGCCTAGCTTTAGGGTTGGGCGCCATCATTACCGGGTTTGGGTCGTGACATTAAAGGGGCAGGTTCAGGAGCTCCTATATAAGGGGTTCATTCGGCCTAGTGCGTCACCTTGGGGTGCGCCGGTTCTGTTTATGAAGAAGAAGGATGGCACAATGAGAATGTGCATTGATTACAGGCAATTGAACAAGGTAACAATTAAGAACAAGTATCATTTGCCTCGCATTGATGATTTATTCGACCAGCTTCAGGGAGTTAGGGTGTTCTCCAAAATTGATCTCTATTCAAATTATCACCAATTTAAGATCGGGGATTCAAATATTCTTAAGACGGCTTTCAGGGCCCGATATGGTCACTATGAGTTCTTGGTGATGCCTTTTGTGCTGACCAATGCCTTATCATCGTTCATGCATTTGATGAACAGCGTGTTCCGGACTTATCTCGATTCATTCGTCATATTATTCATTGTTGATATTTTGGTGTATTCGTGTAGTCAGGAGGAGCACGCGGAGCATTTGAGAGTGGTGTTGTAGAGATTGAGGGAGGAGAAGCTTTATGCAGAATTCTCCAAGTGTGATTGTTGGCTTTGTTCAGTGGCTTTCATGGGGCTCGTGATGTTCAGTGAGGGTATTAAGGTTGATCCAAAGAAGATAGAGGTTGTTCAGAGTTGGCCTAGACCGTCCTTAGCCACATAGATTCACAACGTTCTTGATTTGGCAGGCTATTATTGGTGGTTTGTTCAGGGATTCTCATCTATCGCATCGCCCTTGACCAAGTTGACTTAGAAGGGTGCTTTATTTGTATGGTCAGACGAGTGTGAGGAGAGCTTCCAGAAGCTCAAGATAGCTTTGACTACAACTCCAGTGTTGGTTTTGCCATCAGCTCCAGGTTCATATATCGTGTATTGTGATTCTTCAATAGTTGGTATTGGTTGTATGTTGATGTAGGAGGGTAGAGTTATTGCTTATGCTTCTCGTCAGTTGAAGGCTTGAAGCCCCATTAAAAGAACTACACCGTTCATTATTTGGAGTTGACTGCCATAGTTCATGCATTGAAGATTTGGAGGCATTACTTGTGTGGCGTATCTTGTGAGGTGTCACTGATCATCGCAGTATTCAGCATTTTTTCAAGCAAAAGGATCTTATTTGAGCAGCGGAGATGGTTGGAGTTGCTTAAGTATTATAATATCACTATATTGTACCATCCGAGAAAGGCCAATGTGGTGGCCGATGCTTTGAGTTAAAAGGCAGTGAGTATGAGGAGTTTGGCATATATTTCAATCGAGGAAAGACATCTTGCGGTTGATATTCAGGCCTTGGACAATCAGTTCATGAGATTAGATATTTCGGAGCCCATTTGGGTATTGGCTTGTGTGGTTTCTCGGTCTTCCTTATATGAGCACATCAAAGAGCGCCAGTGTGATGATCTGAACTTTCTTGTCCTTAGGGACAGAGTTCAGCATGATGATGCCAGGCATGTGACCATCGGTGATGATAAGGTGTTGAGGATGCAGTGCGGCAAAGATGTATCAGGATTTGAGGAAACACTATTGGTGGAGAAGAATTAAGAAAGATAATGTAGGATTCGTGGCTCGATGTCTCAATTGTCAGCAGGTGAAATATGAGCATAAGTGATCGTGTGGCTTGCTTCAACTGATGGTTATTCCTGAGTGGAAGTGGGAGAGGATCACTACCGACTTTGTTGTTAGACTTCCATGGACTTTGAAGAAGTTCAATGCTATTTGGGTGATTGTGCATCAGCTGACCAAGTCTGTGCACTTCATTCTTGTGTGCACTACTTATTCTTCAAAGCAGTTAGAAGGGATTTATATCCGAGAGATTGTTCATTTGCATGGTGTTCTAGTTTCCATCATTTCGGATATAGGTACTCCGTTTACTATGTAGTTTTGGAGTGCCGTGTATAGAGAGTTGGGTACTCAGGTTGAGTTGAGCACAGCTTTTCATCCTCAGACGGATGGGTGTCGATGCCCCTTTTTCTCGCAAAATCGGGTTTACGACATTTGGGAGGAAAACTCATTCCCTTTTGAGAATTGGGTTCTTGGAATTGAAGAGTCACCACCTAATGATTAAAGTGCAGGATACTAAAAGGGTTTGAGTTTGAAGAATCTGATTTTGGGTAAGGCTAGAAATTATCTCGAGAGGAAGGTGTTAGGCACCCCTCAAGATCCACTAGTGTGGTTTCCGGCCATGTTATAATTGTGACTTCTCATTATCAAGTAAGCGATTAAGGGCTCAAATAGAAGTGGTTTGTATATAATATTACAAATTAGTTGAAACTGTGAGGAAAAGTAAGAGTGCAGAAATTTATGAAAGATTTAAACAATTTTCTAAATAAAGTATATAAAAACAAAAAAAAAAGGGAAGGGGGTCCTAGGTTTACGATTGATATGGATCACATTAATGCAATATCCAGTAATCACTCTCATAAGAGGGGCTACATGAGATATTAGTGCATCGGTCATCATCTCCATATTCAACCTTTTCCACCCCGTAATGGTTATTCAAAATGCTGGGTTGGTCACGAATGCTTATTGCGTGCTATTACCCGTCCCATCCTATAAGTCCTAGATGGTATTTAGGACTATTATTCCAACGAGGTAAGGACTAGGCTGAACCCTTAGGTTTAAAGGATAAAATGTTAAGCGACATACATAACAAATAGTACTGCACATAAGGGAACACACAAAGATAAATAAAGACTCACATATCCCTCCACAAGTGAACACGTAATTAGCACGTCTCAAAAGCATTTAAGGTCACAAAGATGGGAATTTAAAAAAGGGAATAGATAGCATTAGTTTAGAGTTAGTAAAAGATAAATAAAAAAACTGTTAAAGCACGATTTTTGACACTAATGTAGAGACGAGATGCGGGACAAGTATTCAAAATAGCACGATTCTGCGCAAGGAATGGTAACCTAGTAGTTTGAAAACATAATAGAACAAGAATAAGAAAATCGGTGAGAGTAAATAGATGCACAATTTCAAGATTGTTTCAAGATAGGGCTTGAGTTCTAATAAAACCATAGTAACTTCAGAGAGGCAAAGCACGAATGGGAGCAACAGAGTTCAAAATATTAAAAGAGGCTGATTGGTCTTAAACCAGTAAAACATGATTAATCAATTCTTATTAGGCCTAAAGTTTGTGTAGACGTCGTATGCATTGCCTAATTATCTGAAAGGGTGAACATCCATATTGATTTTTAGTTTTAAGAGGGGTACACAAATAGTTAACCGTACTTGTATTATTAGATTAAGCATGTTAACCAGGCGTTTAACAATTGCGACTCAGAAAAGTGTAGAACCTTAAACAACAGGATGTCTAATGCATATAGGAGTACCTAAAACATGATTTATAAATGCTAATAAGAATGCAGCAATGGCCTTATAATAGTTATTTGCTTGTTATTAACTTATCATGGTTACGAAATGAGTATAATAACAGGCTGAAAGTAAAGAACCTAGAGCAGGATCTGTAATGTATGAGATGCATGTCCGATATAGGTTATCTATTGCGCAGATAAGTGGATAAAGTTCTATAAGCATGTTTTCTACCCATTACTTAAACTAGGCATGCATAACCCCCTCATATTCACTATTTAATCCCAATCATTCGTTTACAAATTATTACAAACCAATGATAGTCGAATCACAGTAATAAAAGTAAAATAAGAAGTTATTCTATAGGGAGCCTTCAATCAGGTTCATTCATTCAACCTCACTCCTTTCGAGTTTCATAGCCTTGACATGGTCAGGGTGCGGCAAAGCTCACAAGGGCCCCCCATTGGGTCCCTGGCCAATACCAGCACCCAAACACTTACCAAAATGGTGGACATGTGCAGTGTGGAATAACCATCCTTGTGTGTCAAAGTTCAGTAAGTACTCAGGGGTACTCAAAGCAATGCTTATACGAAGGGGGTAGGACCTAATTTCTAAGAATAGTGTGAAGTGCAGAAGGAGAGGAAAATTCTTAGTTGAAAGAATTTTAAAAAAAATTTTGGAAAGTTGCACACAAAATCAAAGAGATTTAAGGGACCTAGAAATGATCGAATTAGATATAATAGTAAGCATTAACATAATATAGTCATAACAGGTAAGATTATGAGCAAACAGTGGTCATGAGTATGCAAATATCAACATGCAACCTGGGAGTCAATTATATATTGCACTAATGGTGCACTGTGGGCCAGACCTGAACCGGACTGGACCGAGCCCGCAGTCCTAACGGGCCTAACGGTCCTGGTGGGCCGGTCTTAACGGTTCTTTAAAGCTCATGGTGGGTCGATTCTTCATAGAAAGCCCACGAGCCCGGGACCGCTAAGCGTAGGACCAGCTGGCAGGCCTGGGACGGGCCAAACGGCTAGTTTTTTTAAAAAAAATTAAAAAATCCAACTGTCAAAATTTAAAAATTAGCCGTTTGGGCTGCAATATTGACCTTTTGGATGTTTAGAAAATAGCCATTTGGCCTCCATACTTTATTTTAACTCCAAACTTTATATTATTGTACTTTTTCCCAATTCTCAACTATAAATACCCTCTCATTCTTTTATTTTTAATCATTAATTCATCAATCTCTCTCAATCTCTCTACTAAAATTGCTTATTTTATTGTTGAAATTTCATGAAAAATTGTGAAGTTGGTGAATTGAAGTCTTCAAGTCTTCAACGATTTTCAATTTTCAAGAAGTTGTTCGGCAAATCGGTAAACTCGTTTCAACTCTTAAGTTTTAAGAATATATTTTTGTGTGTCGTAGTTTGCATAATTGTAATTAATATGGCATTTTCTTTGAAAAAAATGTTGGTGGTACTGGTAAGGGAAAAGATAAATTCTTACTACTCCTATTTATGGTGTTGCTACAGTGTTAAATTCTACAATAAAATTGGAAAGCATTTTTGGTATTCAAATATTTATGAAGCTTTAAATCTTTCAAATGAGGAACTTGCTACACTTGCATATGTAAAAGCCTTAATTAAAATTAATGCTAAAACAGTTTATAATGCTTATCAACTTGCCTTAGAGCATGTTAGGCCAAATTTTCCAACCCATATTTCGTCTAGTTCACAATCGTCTAAAACAGCTACGGGCTTAAAAGCACTTAAATCTTGGAAGGAGTTCAGGGGTTCTCAAGGAGATAATTATGATGAAACTTCACATCCAAATGAGCTTCAAGTTTATTTGTCTCAGGGACTTGAAAAGGAGAATCCAGACGGCTCTTTTGATCTTTTGGAATGGTGGAAGGCAAGGTAAAAACATTTTCTGGTTCTTGCAAGGATGCTCGGGATATTTTATCTATTTAAGCTTCAACTGTTGCATCAGAGAGTCTTTCAGTCAAGCAAGACTTCAAATAGGTGATCATATAAGCTATACAATATATATACACATAACATACAATATATACTACAAGAAAATAAGCAAGGGCATATATGTACACAACATACAATATATACTACAAGAAAATATACAATAAAATATATATATATAACATTCTATACTAGTGTATATATATATATTATACTAGTATACAATAGTCTATATATATATATATATATATATATATATATATATATATATATATATAGTCAAGCACTTTAATAATTAGATTTCAACCTTTTTATATAGTCATGATATGATTTACAAGATATTGCCTTAGACAAAAAACAAAAAAAAATCCGCTAGGCCCACGGGCCCGGCCCGTTTAGCCCAAGACCATATGGGCTTAGGTCCATCACGAACTGGTCTCAGCTGTTGAGCCCACGAAAACCAGGACCGCCAGAGCCCAGGACCGTTAAGCCCAGCCCGTTTAGCCCATTTAGGCCCGAGCCCGGCTCAGAGTACACCATTATATTGTACAGCAGAAGCATAGGTAGAAAAGAATTTTAGGAATATAACATACTGAAGTAGTAATAACCACATTGGTTTGGAACTTTGAAATTAATCAGGACATACTAGCAATAAGAGAGCACAGCAGAATGCAAGAGCCAAATATGAGCACAATATTAGCCTTGGCTTTCCAGCTGACTAATAATAGTCAAGAGTAGGGAACAACAATAGAGCAAGAGAGGAAAAGAGAAAAATAGCACAAGAGAGAGCAATGTTTATTGTTGTGTGTGTTTGCGATATGCAATGTGCTAGTGTCTAATGCAAAAGAAACGGGGGGTACTTACAGTACTGAAGACGAGTAAACAAACAAGGTAGCAATCAGTAATTAAGGAATTGGATATCAATCATAATCAAATCAGCATAAGGACTCTCCTTTAATTAAAGAATCAAAGTCAACCGGTAATAAGCAGTTATTTAAAAGGAAAGAAATCATAAAGCATAGTATAATCACATAAAGAAACAGGACAGCATAAGGAATACAATAAAGACTAGGTACATGATACTTAATTAAGAAAATATGTCAAACAAATCAATCAATCATATTTGTGCACATATATAGGGCAGAATACTACTTTAATTCTGGAAAATAGTTCTCAAAATAATGAACGAGATTGAAAACCTAGGGGATCAGAATTAATTGCGGAGGTATCCCACAAATTAAGGAAGCAATTCAAAATCAACACAAAACTGTAAGGAGAATACACAAAATCACAATTTTTAATGCAAGTATCACAGTCTTAAAGGGAGATTGTAAGAATTAGTATAAAATCACCATGTAAACAATCAATAGGACAAATTATACTTAGCCCATATTGAACAACATCATAGAAAACCTGAGCGGAGAACATAGAATAGTAGGGGAATGAAACACTAGCAACAAAATTAAAGCAAAGATCACAGAACTCAGAGAAGAATCCAGAAAAACACAAAAACAAGCAAACACGACAATAATACAAAATATAAACCCTAAAGCTAGGGTTTCATCAGACTTAAGCAAAAAGGTTTAGAAATCTTACTGAGAATCATAGATTAGTACTCAAAATTGGAAGATAGAGTATTTTCGAAAAGGGGTTAAGAAATCCTAGTTTCAAAAGGGGACAAAAACGTTTAAAACTTGAATCTCATCCTTCTCTCGTCCAGAATTTTCATTTTTAAATCTGCAAGACTTCTCATCATGTCCTTGGTGTTTGCAATAAACACAATATTTAGGAAGGTTGTCGTACACAATTTGTTGATGGACCTTGACAGTTTTTCCTGAATCTAAAATCTGCAGTATGACCTTTTTAGGGTGTTTATCCAATAGGTCTACTATAACCTTTACTCTTGCCGCACTAGGTCTCGATCTGTCCTGTGTCGCCTTGCCAACAGCAAGAGATTTTCCAACAGCAGATGCTACTGACAGTAAAGACCTTTTAGCAAATAAATTTGGTGGTAAACCTGGCAGAGAAATCCATACAACTGCCTTCGATGTCTCCTCCTTCGGATTGAAATCGAAAGACCATGGGAATGTTCTGAAAAAATATTCATCGCCTTTGGATTTAAGGTATCCGGTTGACCTTGAAAGGAAATGCACATAATCATTGAAAATATCAAATCTGACCAATAGATGCCTAAATTCCAGCAAACCCACATTGCAATGACCTTTGACATCAAATTGCGCCGAAAAAATTCTTCGCACTTCTGATATGTCAGGTCTGCCATAAGAAAATCTTAAAACAACAGGTTGGTGCAAACCTTCCTCTTTGGTGAAGTTGTTAACGTCTTCCATAGTGAATTGAATTACTGGGTCCTCCTGGTCGAAATTAACCGTGTACAGCTCCAATTTTGACTGAACAGGTTGTTTATCTTGAATAATTGCAGCATATGATGGCTTTGAACCTTGTGTTGAATCTGATGGAACATTATTTTTATCACTCTCTCCCACAGTCAAAAACTGGGGAGAGATCTGCGCAGTCATGGCTGCCAACCGCGGACGCTCAATCAATAAATTCAACAACCATCCATTATTCAAAACAGCATATAAAAATAGGTTGATTCACAGATCAGAAAATCTTCAAGCTACAGTGAATTAAGAAAATTTAAGATCTTGAAGAAATGGATACTGATTTGGATACGAAAAGGTTATGAAAATGTTCGCAAATAAAATGGGAATAATTTGACACCACAATTGCTAGCATCTACCACCGGAAATATATCCAATGAATAGTGACGAAATCACTATTCGCCCGATGAATAGTGATCAGGTTACCCTTCTTCTCTTAGAGAGAAGTCAGAGAAAATTTTTTTGAGAGAGAAAATTTCTTTTTTTTTTATTGTGACGGGGCTATGTGTTAAATAGCAAATTTCCCCCTTCTTATTTTATCTAAAATAGTTAAAATAATTTTAAAAATAAATTAAAAGCACTGAACTAATTAACAATATAAACATACTAATCTAAAATACTGGAAATAATTTTATAATTATAAAATGCTATTAATCATAAAATAGGCTATAATCATAATTATACGCAATTTAGCTTTTAAAAATATCAGATAAATTTGTAAAAATATGCAAAAAAAATCACCGTAATTATATTTTGGTAAAAATATGAGAATTAAAATAAGTTATTCACAAAAATGATAAGTTTGAGAGAAATTACTGGATTTTGTACTGCCAAAATAGATAATAAATTGATTTTAAAAATATTAAAAAATTAGAAAAAAATACCAAAACTCTTGGGCATGTTTATATATGCATACACATGCTATTTTGAAAATAGTTTAAGTATAAAAAATACATTAAAAAATTGGATATCCAAAATGGGCAGTCCGAGCGTACTATTCAGATGTTGGAAGACATGTTGCATGCTTGTGTCATTGATTTCGGAGGGTCTTGGGATGAGTTTCTACCGCTCGCAGAGTTTTCTTATAACAACAGCTACCTGTCGAGTATTCAGATGGCTCCATATGAGGCTTTGTTTAGGAGGCAGTGTAGATCTCTAGTTGGTTAGTTCGAGCCCGGTGAGGTTAGGCTATTGGGGACTGATTTGGTGCAGGATGCATTGGAGAAGGTAAAGGTGATTCAAGAGAGGCTTCGTATAACACAATCAAGGCAAAAGAGTTATGATGATAGGAAGGTTCGAGATGTGTCATTTATGGTTGGCGAGAAGGTTCTGTTGAAGGTTTCACCCATGAAGGGTGTTATGAGATTTGGGAAGAAAGGGAAATTGATTCCTCGGTTCATTGGGCCTTTTGAGGTGCTTCAGAGGATTGGGGAAGTTGCTTATGAGCTTGCTTTGCCACCCAGCTTGTCGAGTGTGCATCCGGTATTTCATGTTTCCATGCTCCGAAAGTATATTGGGGTTTTGTCTCATGTGTTTAGACTACAGCACGGTTCAGTTGGATGATGATTTGACCTATAATGTGTAGCCAGTAGCTATTTGGGGTCGCCAGGTTCAGAAGTTGAGGTCAAAGGATATAGCTTCAGTTAAAGTGTAGTGGAGAAGTCGGCCTGTGGAGGAGGCTACCTGGGAGACCAAGCGGGAGATGTGGAGCAAATATCCTCACCTATTTTAGGCTTCAGGTATGTTTCTTAACTCGTTCGAGGACAAACGTTTGTTTAAGTTGGGAAGGATGTGATGGCCCGGCCAGTCGTCTCATGAGTTACAGCTCAGTTTCACCCATTTCTACTTCTTTATGCTTCGTTATTTGTGTTTTGTGGTATCGGGTTGGTCGGATCGAGTCCGGAATGAGTTTGGTGAAGTTTGAGAAACTTAGTCTCTTTTAAAAAGGCTTAAGTTGAAAAAAGTCAACTGGATGTTGACATATGGGTTAGAGGGCTCGAATGTGAGTTCCGATGGTTTGATTAACTTCGGGAGGTGACTTATGACTTAGGAGTGTGATCGAAATTGAATTTGGAGGTCCGAAGTAGAATTAGGCTTGAATTGGTGAAGTTGATATTTTGGCGATTTCCGATTGATAGGCAAGATTTTGATATAGGGGTCGGAATGAAATTTTAAGAGTTTCAATAGCTTCGTTGTATTATTTGGGATGTGTGCGTCAAATTTCATGTCATTTGGACGTGTTTTGGTTAGGTTTTTTATCGAAAGCGTATTTCAGAAAATTTTAGAAACTTAGGCTTGAATCCGATGTGTTTTGGGTGATTTGATGTTTTCTAAGGTGTCTTGATGATTAGAAGAAGACTGAATAAGGCATTAGGATGTGTTGGTGCCTTTTGTTGAGGTCCTTGGGGCCTCGGGTGAGTTTCGGGTGGTCAAGCGGATCATTTCGGAGTTAAGGAAATTGCAGGTTCAGCAGTTGTAGGACTTTACTTTTCGAATTTGCGAAGAGTCAGAAGAAGTTGATGAGGTTTTTTCTTTCGCGTTCGCGGAGGTCTGGCAAGTGGTGCATCGCATTCGAGATATGAGCCTCGCGATCGCATTGAAGTCAGCTAGATGGAGGTCAATTTGCCCATCGCGTTCGTGATGTCTAGGATGCGTTCGTGAAGGGTGTGAAAGGTAAAACATCGCGTTCACGATTAGGTATCGCATTCGCGAAGAAGAATTTTTGGTCAACGTAAGTTTGTGCTTCGCGAACGCAATGAGTTGACCGCGTTCGCGAAGAAGGAAAGTCATGCCTAGGTAGAATGTTTTTAGGTCGTCTTGTCCGCAATTTTGGGGCTTATTTCACCCATAGCTACTCATTTTTGGAGATTTATGAAGGTGGTTGAAGAGGGATTCAAGGGGAATCGTTGAGAGGTATGATTCTTGGACTAAAAACTTGATTATTATGTGAATTTTACCTAGAAATCTATGAAATCTAAGCCTAAAATTGAAGAACTAGGGCTTGAGAAATTGAACCTTTGATTAGGGATTTGAAGGACCATTTGAGGTCAGATTTGAGAACTTTTGATATGTATGAACTCGCGTGGAGCTAAGGAATCTATTGATGTGAAAATTTCTGAGTTTCGAGACGTGGGCTCGGGGGTCAGGTTTGGCCAATTTTGGGATTTTTGGTAATTTTTGATTGTTTTTGCTTGGGCTTCATTCCCCTAGAATATTTCGATGCTGCAATTCTGATTTTGAATAGATTCGAGGTGATTGGAGGATGATTCGAGGAGCAAAGGCATCGCGGAGTAGTATCTTCAATGGTTTGAGGTAAGTACCATTGTAAATCTAGAACTGAGGGTACAAAACCCCGGTATTTGACATGTTTGATAAAGCGGTGACGCACATGCTAGGTGACGAGCGTGTAGGCGTGCACCTGTAGGGATTGTGACATGGTCTATCCCGTAGCAAATATTAAGCCGTGTATTTTATTTGGAAATGTTATATATTTCGTATTTTGGATTCATGTACTGTATTATGGGCTATATGCCATGTTTGGGGCCTTCTGCCGACCGGTAGAAACCCGTAGGGGCATTTTGACTATTTTCCTTACTTCACTTGCTAGAAGCATATACCCCATAATGTTTTACTTTCATAAATGTTTAAAACTAGTATTACTACTCTACACATGATTGTGAGGACTGTTTGGGCTGAGTTCCCTAATTTGCATTGTTGTGCCCTAAAGGCTGTGAGATTAAGGACTAAAAGAGGTTGAAAACCCAATTGTGAAGATATTTATATATGTGTGAGTTATGGATCGGGCTGCACGCCGCAGCGATATGACACTTGGGATGTATGAGCCTCTTCGGAGTCTGCACAACCCCAGTGAGCATAGTCGACTATAAATATACGGATTGGGCTGCACGCCGCAAAAGTTACTATAATTTCTATTATTATGAGATATAAATGAGCCGAGTGCTGAGAGGGAGTACTGAGTGACGAGAGTTAAGTCACGAGTGACTAAGATGTTGTCCGAGGGGCTATATTTTGAGTGATTCATTACCCGAGGGGCCCTATTATGATGTTTCTACTATTTCACTCTTCTTTTAAATAAGCCTCTGTTGGATAATTTGCTAAGTAACTGATTTCAATGTTTTAAATTGGAAATGATGATTCTTATGAATAAACTGATTTTAAAGTTATATGTGTTTCGAACTGCTTGTCATTGCTTTCAGTACTTTTTTACTTTAATTACTTACTGAGTTGGCATACTCACATTACTCCCGCACTTTGTGTGCAGATTTAGGTGCTCGAGCCACTGAGTGAGAGCTTTTCAACTATTCAGCATTTTCCGGGGATTTTGAGGTAGCAGCATGGCTTCCGCAACCCTGATTTCTCCCCTCTATCTTGTTATCTTTCCGCACTTTTCTAGACTATTTATGTAGTGGATTTTTAGACTTGTATTAGAGGCTTTAGACTCATGACACCAGAGCAGTATGGGATGTGTAGTTCTCTGTGATTTATGACTTTTGCATATTTTCTATTGTTTTTAAACATTTATTATGATATCGGTATTCAAAACTTGTGTTGGAAATGGTTTTCTTACTAAAGGAAATGGTTTGTGGTTAGTTAATTGGTTGGCTTGTCTAATAATGTGATAGGCACCATCACGACCAGTATTTGGTGTCGTAACACCACTGAGCATTACTATCCTCCTCAGAACCCACAATACTCTGTCGCTCCACCTCGGTATATTGTCTAGCCACCAGAACACCCCAAAAGGCAAGCAACAGCACCTCAAAACCTCCAATAGCCTCCACAAAATTTTCAACTGCCCTATTACCCACATCCAAGCCAAGGGTATAGAGGAGAACAAAGGTTAAAAGATAATTTTAGGCCAATAGGAGAGTCCTATGCAAGCTTATTTGAGAAGTTAAAGTATCATGACATGATTGCACCCATTCCTCCAAATCATGTGGACCCACGTGCAAGAATCTTTGACCCTTCTAAAAGGTGTGAATACAATTCTAATGCCCAAGGGGAACAATGTTGAAAGCTATCGGGATTTGAAAAGAGAAAAAGAAAGGATGATCCAAGAAAAACATATTTTGATCCAAGACAGTGACACCCACAATATCGTGCAAAATCCTTTACTTGCATATGATGATGCATACTTTGTGGGGATGATGCCTGGTGACATGGAGTATGAGAATCTTCTCGGGAGCTTGCCGACTGAAATTGGAGAAGGTCGTGGTGATTCTGATGAGCAAATTTGTTGCTAAATGTCAAGCTTAGAAATTGAAAAGTCATTCTCTCCTTACTAGGAAAGAATATTGGTAGCTTGTTTTGATATTTTTCCTACTATCTGGGTTATTTCAGGGTTCTCATCCAAATTTTATTTGTTTTATTGAGTCAAACCCTTTTATCCCTCCATCTGTTTGTGTGAGCCTTGTTAGTCTGTGTTGTTGCTATTTTCATTATCCGGGTTATTTTAGTGTTGTAACTCGGATTTTAGGTTGTTTGTCTAGTTGTCAAACCCTTTTATCCTTGACTCAATAAAATACAGTTTGTCCTTTTGTGTCATTCTGTTCCTAATTATTTTCTCGCTAGTTCTAATGACATAACATGCATGCAGAAATTTTGGACAGATCTTAGAAACTGATTTAATCTGGAAATGGATAACTGGAAAAAAAATATACTTTTGAGGATGAATAAAGAGTTGAAATACTTTGGAATTAAGGTCGATTAAAATTCACCTTCAAATCATTGTGAAGATCGGGCTTGAAGATATTTAATGCATTGAAGTTTCTTGGAAAGTTTGACATTAAGGAATGGAAAGTGTATTGTGACCATGACACACCAATAAGACAGACATATTAGTCAATGTTTTGATCGTGAAAATATACTATAGTTGGCGTTCTCGAGGTTGGAAGGCCCTTTTTCTGCTGTGCAAACACTTTATACCCTTTGTCACTCCTTTGACCCTGTGTTATTTTCTTTGACCACCCTCTTTTGGAATCAAGTTTAGAGTTAAAATTCAAAAAACAATAATGAAAAAATAAAATAACAATAAAAGCCCATGCCCCAAGAGTACAAACTGGGGCAACTTTTAGAAAGTTCTAAGTGAAAAAAAAAAGAATTTTCAAAGGTCCATGCCCTCAAAAAATAAAAGTTGGGGCAATTTGTTCTGGAAAAAAAAAGAAACAAAAAAGATAGAAAAAAAGAGAAAAGAAAAAAAACAGAAAGAAATATGAAAAATAGTTTAGATCAGATGTTTGAACTACGTTCGACCTGATTCCTTAAAAAAAAGATACGTAGGCAACATCACGGTCCGGTCCAACCAAATAAGAATTCAAAGAAAAAGAACGAAAAAATTTCCAAAATCCCCAATAGTTAAAACTGGGGCAAAGATTTTTTTTAACTTTTGAAAGAGTCGTTTCAAAGAGTTGTAAGCCTACAATCCCCTTTACTTTGAGTCTATTTTGAGCTTTTATTACGTCCTTTCTTTCCAACCCTTTCCAAAATTCTTCCAAATAAAGACCTCCCAATATGCCTTTAAGAATGCCAAGAGAAGCATGAAATGAGCAACGGTTGTCACACGACATAGAACCCTGTCAAGATGCTCGCACAAGAAAGCAAAAGAAAAAGAAAAATAAAAGAAAATGAGAGAGTCTAACTATTGAAAACCTTCACGGGCACTGTAAGACGACTGTAAGAAGAGGTAAATAAATAAGAGATACTTGTTGGTGAAAACCCACTGGGGCACCACTAATCAAAAGTGAGTCATAAAGCCGATGCAAAGGATCGGCACGAACAAGCCCCGCTTCAAAGGTCATAAGAATGGAAAAAGGGAAAATTAGATTAGTTTGATAGATTAGGCAGTTGAGTCCAAAATGCATGTCATGGCCATTAAGGCTAGTTATTAAAAAAAAGGAAAAAACTCTTCCTTATGTCATTCCGACAAGGACATTTCTTGTTAATACTTATTTCTTTGCATCATTGTCCTTCATTTCGAGCCAGTCCTTATCAAAACAAGCAAGAAAAGATTTCAAAATCTATTAGTAGCTTTTCAGTTGCACAAAGTAAGCTTGGTCAGCTCACTCAGTTATTACTATCAACGTATCTTGAGAATTCAAGCAAAGGCTCCCCCAAAAGACTCGAGTCAGCCTACTTTACGCAAGCAAAGATAACATGTGATTCTCTCTGATAGACAAATTGCTCAAAAGTAAGAAGTCATGAAAGATATCAAAAAAGGCCACCTAAGCAAAGATCTCCAGTTGGGATAAGGCTTATTGAGCTGCAAATATAAATGGTACTGGGTGTGAAACAATCAGAGTCGGTACAGAACAAAAGTCTCTTGAGACCGACCCAAGCTGATCGAGCAAAAGCCAAGCTACTCAAGACTCAAGGCCACAAATCGACCACACTTTAAAATCTGAGAAAATTTTCTTTGTTTGAAACAGGAACATAACAGTGAAGAGAAAATGGTTCAAAAAAGGGGAAATAAAAGAGAAAAAGAAAGAGAAAAAATAGGATAGAAAAAAAAAAGAAAAGAAGAGAAGAGAAGAACCGACAAATGGAAGTTTCTCAAACCTTTGCCTTTATTTGTCTTTAGAGTGTGCATAAAATATTCCCATTGTTGGTCACATTTTTTCCTCCTAGGGTGATACATCCTAGTTTGATGGACTTCCTCCTAAAAAAATTTCTTAGTCTGATGAATCTTTCTCCTAAGATAACAAAAAAGAGGACTTAGTCTAATGAATTTTCTCCTAAGATCGAAATCTTAGTCTGATGAATCTTTCTCCTAAGAGGGAGGACCTAGTCTGATGAATCTTTCTCCTAAGATATGAAAGCTAGTCTGATAAATCTTTCTCCCAGGATAAAAATCTTAGTTTGATGAATCTATCTCCAAAGATATAAAGACCTAGTCTTCTGAACTTTCTCCTAGGATAAAAATCTTAGTCTGATGAATCTTTGTCCTAAGATACAAAAAAATGTCCTAGTCTGATGAATTTTCTTCTAGGATCAAAATCTTAATCTGATGAACTTTTCTCCTAAGATAGAAAATCTAGTTTGATGGTTTTCTCCTAGGATAGAAATCTAATTCTGATGAATCTTTCTCCTAAGATAACAAAAAAAAGGATCTAATCCGATGAATTTTCTCTTAGGATCGAAATCTTAGTCTGATGAATCTTTCTCCTAAGATAGAAACCTAGTCCGATGAATTTTCTCATGGGAAAAAATCTTAGTTTGATGAATCTTTCTCCTAAGATAACAAATAGAAGACCTAGTCAGATAACTTTCTCATGGGATAAGAATCTTAGTCTGATGAATTTTTCTCCTAAAATAAAAGACCTAGTCTGATGAATTTTTTCCTAAGATAAAATCTTAATCTGATGAATTTTCTCCTAGGATAGAAATCTTAGTCTGATGAATCTTTCTCCTAAGGTAACAAAAAAATAAAAAACCTAGTCTGATGAATTTTGTCCTAGGATAATTTTTTTTTAAAAAAGAGAAGTTTGGTTTTGAAAAAAAGCCAATTTTTAGTTTTCTTAAGTTATTAGTTTTTAGCTTTCTTGAAATCAGGGGTCCCGGAAGAATAGTATCAGTTTTTACTTTAGTCAGGCTTAGTTTATAGATTTTCGCAAGTTCAATCTTAAATCTAGGAGATATACTTCCTAATCCAGTTCATTCAGGGTATTTTAAGCAGACACATTTGCTAGTCAAAATTTTCTTGGTCTTACGCATAGGAGACGCACATCCTAGTCGAGTCTTCACTTTTATTCTCATCAATACCATAGGTGATTTATAGTTCTGCTAACAACTCGCAAATCTTCCTAGTGAAAACTGGGGCAGAAAAGTTTCTTTTGTTTTATCTGTTTTGCTATAGTATCAGGCGTCCACCTGGAGAACAAAGGAATTTATTTAAGAGACTTCAAATTTCAAGTGAGCAGCAGGCACCCACCTGGAGAACAACGGAAGTCATTTCAGAATTCAATTCAATATAGAAGTAGCGGAAGCTCGCCAAAAATATACGAGTCTACAACCTAAGGTAACCAAAAGAATAAGTCTCAATCCAAAAAAAGAGGAAAAAAAAAAGAAAAAGACAAAGGAAAAAGAAAAAAGGGCAGTGAATCTAAATGCAGAAGCGGATAAAAGATGTGAACTGATCAAGACATGGCTTCAATTGACGAGCACTGCATACCGGTCTTGATCCGAAGAAGTTGAAAAAGGAAAGAACCACCACCTGCAGCTAACAAGCATCAAGATTCAGATCAGAGTCCGCATGAAGAACCAACCAAGACTCAAGATCAAGCTTCAGAAGACTCATAGATAAGAATCTTGTAATTCATAGCTGATAGGTTTGTTTACTTCTTTTAGATTTTGATTCTGATGTAATAATGGGACCACGGACCGGAACCTCGATGGAGTCTCACTCGACTCTCTCATCGTCTTCACGCACTCCACCACTCATTCACTTCTGAACTACACGTGGCATGATTCCTTTATAGCCAAGGATACGTAGGCAGCTCAGATACCAAGACTCGATCACATTCTCCTTTCTCTTAGTTTTTGGTCTCTCTAAATAAGGGTTGGGTCAAAAAACTTGTCTCGTCATTCTTTATCTAAAAAATTTCGCATTTCCAGTCAAAGAGGGGCAATTATAGACATGTAATTTTTTACCCTCCCCAAGATTTTACACATTTTAGCGTAAAATATCTAGTTTAGGTTTAGTATCGATATTGTAAATAGTTTTGACTCTTTTACTTTAATTTATCACAAAAATAAAAATTACAAAAATATCTTCTTTTATTTAGCTAATTAATATTTTTATCTAATTACTTTAAATTTATCTACCTTACATAAAATTTAAAAATATAAACAATCCCATTTGTTTTCAGGAATATTGTTTTAATTTTACTATGATTTTTTCTATTTTTTTTATCTTTTAGAATGATATTTAAAAAATAACAAAAAATGATTTATTTTAATGATTAGTTTTATTTTAATAGTTATTAATTAGTAGATGGTGTAGAATTTCTAGTCTAGTTTTGGAAGAAAGAGAATGAAATTTGAGGGTAAGTTTGTTTGGTCTTAATTGAAGAGTTCCAAAGAGATGGCCCAATTTTAAAAGCTCAAACCTTAAAGCCCACTTCTCGTTCTTCTTATACACCCTAACACACATTTAAAAAACCTAGACCTAGCTAAAAAAAAAAAAAAGCCTACTCCCTAAGTTCACGGCAGCCATACCCAACTATGGCTTGAAAGTTCCAAATCAACATCCTTTTCCCTGTTGGGAATACCGTGATGGAATACAAATATATTTTCTGAAGGGAAAAGCTCTGAAGCAAACACCTTTAATTTCATGATTATGCCAAATTAGTTACTACTATTAGAATAGAAAAGGACAGAGACAATACTGGATGTTGACAAACCAATTTGGAGAATGACGGGTGAAAATCATAGTCGACGACTTAATTGGCAGGTAGGCAAGCACACCGGAAATCGATGACGATTCTTCTATGAAGGAGAAACATGGTCCAATACATATTCTAAAGAGGAAGCTCTCTCCTTATTTAGAAGATCTATTAAAAAGGAATTGTTAGATATTTGGAGGTTTTAGTTTATCGTATGACTGAGGTCGATTTAGGCTTCGACTTTTCCGGTGTCAACTCGAGGTTCCGGTTTGTTAATTTGGTTTCAGTCCAAGGATTTTTACTTTGTTTAGTCCAATTAATTTGCTATTTTCGACTTTGTTCATTAATAAAAGGTTCATTTCTCAATTTTCATTCTCATTTCATTGTGTTATGATAGCTTGGTGCGCGTGTTGGTTGGTTTGTGATTCTATGTTTTTGAGTAGCATGTCTTAGTTTTCATTTAAATTTTTTTAATTAGTTTTTATTTCGATTGAATGGACCATAAGGTGGGTCTTGAACCATAAGAAATCTGGGCCAAGTAATAGATCATGTTAGCTAGCCTATTTTCTCCCCAATTATAACTTTTCCAGAAATTTGGCATCACAACAATCTTAAAGATTAGAAAATTAATTCAAATGTGTTAGTTGCTTTAGGAGCGATTAATAAAATTATTGTGATCACATGTATGGTTCTCATGGCATGGTCATGATACGTAAATCTCAATTCGGGTGTGCATTTCATGTGATCCGACCACAAATTCAAATAATAATAAAATAAATATATCGTAAATCGCGGGTACATTTCATGTCACGCAGTTTACAACGTGTACCAAAATGACAAGTGTACGATATCGTGACTTGTTCCAAAATAATTTCATAAATAAATAACAACGGTTATAAAATTAAAAATGCACAATAGGTTCGTAATAAATCAGATAATTAGGCCAATTATTAATAGTTGAGCAACCATGCTAAAACCACGAAACCCGAAAAGGCCTAACATATTCTCTCGGATTAGTAGAATTCCTTATTTGGTTTTTGCTGGTTTTGCGGACTTTAAAACAAAGTCAATTTCCTCGATTTGAAATTCTAAAAGTAAACCGGTGATTTGACACTATAAACTATTGAAGTGGCGATTCTGAAATAAATAAATAATCTAATTTTGATTACAGTCACTTTAATTCTCTCGGAAAAAAGGAGGTGTGACAGCTCCAATTACAATGGTAAGTGACACACCTTCGCAAATATCAATTTATAAGGCAACATACCAATTTGAGTTTTGAAAGCAGTACAATAGTCCAAAAGTGCATCATCTAACTTTCTCGCCAATCTGTTCTTGTAGCATTCACAGTTTTTGTCAAAACACTATTTATGTCTTTGATCGAAGCCACTACTTGCCCACTCGTTTGTGTGTGATATGGTGTGTCAACCTTGTGGCGCACACCATATTTTTCTAACAACTTTGTGAAGGCTCGATTGCAGAAGTGAGTGCCTCCATCACTGATTATTGCCCTTGGAGTGCCAAACGGGGTGGATATATTCTTTCTAAAAAAATTAATGAACCCCTTTGCATATTTGTAGGGAGTTCCAGAGCTTCCACCCATTTTGATACATAGTCCACAGCTACGAGTATGTATTTGTTTCCATATAAGCTGACAAAAGGACCTAGAAATCGATTCCTCGTACATCAAACACTTCCTCCTCCTGAATTGGGTTCATGGGAATCTCATGTTGGCGATAAATATTCCCAGTCCGTTGGCATTCATCACAACCCTTCACCTATAAATGTGCATCTTTGAACAATATCGACCAGTAGAAGCCCGACTCCAACACTTTCACAGTTGTCCTTATTCTCTCGAAATGGCCACCATATGGATATGTATGACAAGCCTGCAAAATAGAAGATTCGTCTATATTGGTAATACATCTCCGGATCATGTTATCAATACAAATCCTGAACATATAAGTCTCATCCCAAATGTACACGAGACAATCACGTAAGAACTTTTTCTTTCATACAGAGGCTAGGTCATGGGGGATAATACTGCTCGCTATGTAGTTTGCAATATCTGCATACCATGGCTCTACCTCAAGGCTTGTGGCCGATAATTGTTCATTCAAGAAAGTTTTCACGATCTCTTCTACCTCAACCTTCTTCTCGCTCCTTCTAACCTAGACAAGTGATCAAACACTTGGTCCTCCATTCCCTTTCGATTATGGATTTCCAGGTCGAATTCGTGTAGTAGCAGCACCCATCAAATCATACGCGACTTTGAATCCTTTTTCTCAATTAGGTACCTAAGAGAAGCATGTTTAGTATAAACAATTACCTTCGATCCTATCAAGTATGACCTGATTTTGTCAAATGCGAACATTACTGCTAGCATCTCATTCTCAGCCACTATGTAGTTTAGTTGGGCACCCCTCAAGGTTCTACTTTCATAGTAGATTGGGTGCATGATCTTATCCTTTCACTGTCCTAGCACTGCTCCCGCAACATAATCACTTGCATCGCACATCAACTCAATGGCTACTCCTAGTCCAGTGCAACTATGATAGGTGCAGATACCAGCCTCTTCTTCAATTTCTCAAAAGTTACATGCAATCATCAAAAAACACAAAAAGGGTGATCTTTTTTAAGCAATTTACACAAAGGGTTAGCAAACTTGGAAAATTCTTTTATAAGAATCTTGTATACATCGGCGTGGCCAATGGAACTTCTTATTCCCTTGACGGAAGTGGGTGATGGCAACTTCTATATTACATAAACCTTAGCACGATCCACCTCAATGCCCTTACTTGACACTAGGTATCCTAAGACCATACCCTCTTGTACCATGAATGACATTTTTTCCAATTTAGCACCAGATTAATTTCTGTACATCTCTTTAGCACTCTTTTCTCATTCCTAAGGTAGTCATCGAACGAATTACCCACCATTGAGAAATCATCCATGAAAACCTACATTATGTCATCTACTATCTGTGAAGATGGCCATCATGCACCTTTGGAAAGTGGCGGTGCATTGCATAGGCCAAACAATATTCTCCAAAAAGCATAAATGCCATATGGGCATGTGAATCGTTTTCTCTCTATCCTCCGATGCAATAGAAATCTAATTATACCTTGAATATCCATCCAAGAAGCAAAATTAGGACCTCCCAGCCAATCTATCTAGCATTTGATCAATGAACGAAAAGGGGAAATGATCTTTACAGGCAGCCTTGTTTAATCTTTTGTAGTCCATACAAATTCTCCATCCTGTGACTATTCTTGTTGAGATCAACTTGTTGTTCTCATTTTGCACAATAATTATTCCACCTTTCTTTGGCACACACTAAACTAGGCTACCCCAATTGCTATCAGAGATGGTAAAAATGATTCCCGCATCTAACCATGTGATCACTTCCTTCTTCACAACTTATTTTATATTGGGGTTCAACATTTTTAAAGTTCTTTGGGGGGTTTGTGAGTAGAATCTTATGCAGAAGGTCGGGCTGATACCCTTGATATCTACAATAGTCTAACCAATTGTAGTCTTTTACTCTATTAACACCTGCAAAAGCTATTCTGCCTGCACATATGACAAACCATATGAGAAAATAACAGGTAAAGCCGAGTTAGGTCCCAAAAAAAACATACATGAGTGAGATGGCAGCGGTTTCAACTCCAATTGTGGTGGCGCTTCGATCAATGGCTTAGCTGGAGGGGTCTTTCTTTCTTCTAATTGTAAAGGCTCTAATTCGAGCTCTCTTTTCCAGTACCCTTGTCCTTCAATAGCCAACACCCATTTTGCCAAGTCCTTACCATTCACTTATTCTGAGTTCATGAGGCAGGCTGCTAGAGGATATTTTGCATTAAGTGCCTCTTCATATTCCTCCATGATCACATACACTGCTTCTATCAAAGAGCAATTTGCAAACTCACTGGGTCGTCGTTGTCACACCTCCCTTTTCTAACCCGGAAAGGGAGTATAAGGGAGTTTTTCTAATTTAAGTGACAATAATCAAAACATAATTATTTATTCAAAATCAGAGTCTCCACTTGGGATAATTTATGGTGTCCCAAGTCACCATTTAAAAATCCTGAATCGAGGAAGATTGACTCTGTTTTATAGTCCGCGAAACACAAAAATTGGGTTAAGGAATTCTGTTAACCCGGGAGAAGGTGTTAGACATTTCAGGGTTCCCTGGTTTTAGCACAGCTGCTCAAATATTAATATTGGCCTATTTATCTTATTTAATACATATTTTAAACCTACGTGCATTTTTAACTTTCTTGCCGCTTTTAGTGTTTTTCGAAAAATTCATGATCGCCATATACTGTTTGTTTTTGAAATACATCGTAAACCACACTACATGAAATGCACCCACGGTTCACAACATGTTTATTTTTATTTTAAAATTATTGGAAATTGAAATCGGGTCACATGAATGTACACCCGAATTAGGATATTATATATTGCGGCTACATCACGGGAACTGTACCCATAGTCGCAACGATTTATTTATTAATCGCGCCTAGTGCAAGCTACGATGTTCATAGATTGTTTATTCCCTACGCTTGAGATTATTGTGAGGATGTTTTAATCTTTTATTAATAAATATTTGATACATTTTCTGAATTTAACTCTTTACATATCGACTAGAACTCCAGATAAATAACCCACGCAGCAACTATTCCAGTTAAATAAGAAAACAAATAACTACCATGATTAATGAGCCATTTCATCTAACAATGATCATGCAAAACAAAGAAAATCAATTGTCACATAGCCTACATCATTAGAATACATAAGATCAACTTATCCAAACAATTCATCCATGTTTCATTCAAACTTGACACAAATCAATATAATATGAAATGCAAAAATGAGGATCCAAATTTAACAATAAAAAAAACCTTTAGTTAGACATGATTCATTGAATAGGACCTCGAACGAACAACCTCGCAGGAAAATCGAATTAAACCAAACAATGAAACCAAAATACTCTATGACAGTGACCGGCAATTTGGAGCTGCTTCTGGCTGTTTGTGGTGCTTACTTATAAAGAAAAAGGGGGGAAGATCTACGGCTGCCTGGTGGGCTTTGGAAAAAATCTAGCGGCTGATAGGGGTTGTGGTGAGGGAATGGCTATCGCTGGTTGGAGGTTTGGGCGATCACTGTTGCTTCTTCTTGGAGGTTTGGAACGCCGCTATGAAGGCTCGGTGAGATAGAATAAAACAAAAGGGAAACGATAGAGGGAGGTCGTTCTCTATTGGGGTGGCCTACTACTGCTTGTTGCTCTCAGAGCTTGAGAGAGATTAGAGGGTCCGTTCTCTTCTGCTGCTGATTTTTCTAAGAGAGCAGGAGCTGGTTTGGTGTAGGGGGTGACGACTGGTTGTCTGAGAGTTGGTGTTCTGAAGATGAAAAAGAAGGGTGGAGGATGAGGTCCGTCTGATGCTTTCTTCTTCGGTCAGAGTGAGAGATCGAAGATGTGGAGCGTGGGGAGATGGCTGAAATTAGGTCCTCTTCCATTAGGGTCTGTTTGGTTAAGGTCCTCTAGGGTTCCATGTTAGGTGCCATGAAGACGAAGAAGGTTAGCTTCAAATCATGGAAAACAGCTGATGCCCTTAGTAATTCTTAGCGTTAGGTCCCCCTAGTTTAGGGTTTTAGGTTTATTTTTAGGTTAGGGGAGTATGGGCTAAGTAATTATGGGCTAGACCCGAATTGGGCCACATTTTGGCCAAATTTACCTTTTAAACGTGGGCATCTAACTCTACTAGACTAATAATATTAGCTCCTAAAATAACAACTACAAAAATATGAAATTATTTCTAATTAATTAAACTAAAATTAAAAATTAAAAGTGAAAATATTTTATATCAATTAGCTAAATAAAAGAAAGTATTTTTTTTTATTTTTGTGAAAAAATAAAGTAAAAGAGTCAAAACTAATTGAAATAGCGATATTAAACCCTAAACTAAATATTTACGTTAAAATGTATGAAATCTCGGGGAGGGTCAAAAATGACATGTCTACATCCATATAGACTTTTGCACATTAAATATTATTTCTTCAATATTCAGCCTCATCTTCAGCTCCTAGTTTCACAATCAATCAGAGCTCTTCCTGGGCCAAGAACGGCCTTCCCAAAATTATGGGAATCTCCTCATCTACCTGGCAGTCCAGAATGACAAAATCTGTCGGAAACACAAACTTCCCAACTTGCATAAGTACATCATCAAGTATACCAGAGCTTTTTCACCATTCGATCAGCTAGCTGTAGTAACATGGATGTGGGCCTTGCTCTTCCAATGCCTAACTTTTTATAGATAGACAATGACATCATATTTATGCTTGCCCCTAAATCACACAATGCTTTGGCGAATGCATAGCTACCTATGGTGCATGGAATTGTGAAGCTTCCAAGGCTGGATAGCTTTTCAACTATTTGTCTTTTACAACAGCACTACGGGTCTAAGTCAATGTCATAGTTGTCAAGTCTTAAAAGTTGAACTTACGAGACATCAAGTCCTTCATCATTTTTGCATAATTGAGGATCTCCCTCAAAGCATCAATGAGAGGAATGTTTACGTAAATCTGCATTAACATTTTTATGAATTTTTTGTACTTATCACCCTTCTGGTATTAGGCAAACCTCTGCAAGAAGGGTGTTGGAGGTCGCTTCCTTCCTATGACTTGAGTTAGATCCTGCTCTGGCACTTTTTATTGCCATCTCTTGCACTTTCTCAGTCTCTTTTGCAACCTCTTTTTCTTTGCTTGTTTCTTCTTGTGCATGTTGTACCGTTACCTTTGTTAACCCTGTTGATACATCCACCTCAATTGGTACTGGCATAAGTATCTCAGTTGGTCGGCTTTCGCGAGCAATTTCTTGCTCCAGATCAAGATCTCTACCATTTCTTAGATCACCGCCATAAGTTGCTTCGGGCCTTGCTCTTTTGAATTGGCATGTATGTCCACAGGTAACGTCCCTTGGGGACAATTATTCATAGCCACGGATATCTTCCCTAATTGAATCTCAATGCCTTTATCAATGAGTCATGTGCTTTAACCTTCTATTATATTTTTCCATTGGACCCAATCAGTTGTTGCAACATTCCTTTAATTTCAGACAACCCACCATCTTGTCTCATTATTTGTTGTTGTTGAGGCTGTTGATAAGCTAGCTATTAATTTTGCTGATTGTATCCCTGTTGCCTTTGGTAAGGCACGACTTGACCCTATGGTCGCATATGTCCAGAATTGTTATTGTTATTGTACCGTTGTTGTGCTGGTTTATATTGTTGATTCTGTTGCCCCCAATTCTGACCACCTTGCCTCTGACATCCATAGTTGCCCACATAGTTTATGTTCTCTTGATAGTTTTGTTTGTCACTTTCACCACTTCACGAGCACACATATGGTTGGTTAATGCATCGTGTACATAAGCCCCCATTAGTCGTGTTAACTATGTCTACATATTTCTAGCCTTATTCATCAATCTTCTTGCTGAGGATACTTGTTTGAGTCATCAGAGTGGCCATATTCTTGGCTATGGAGTTGTTTGGGTGCAAAGCTAGTAAGTGAACTACATGAGTGATTGTAGTGTCTCTTGTCATCTACCCTGAGTTTTAGCCATTTATCTAGCAGGACCTTACACTCTCTAAATGATTTGCTAAAAAATGCTCCACCTGCTGAAGCATGAACGTTGGCCTTCAAGTTATTTGCCAATCCAATGTAAAACCTTTGTCCCAACATCTGATCTGGAATGCAATGATGTGGGCACTTAACCAGTATCCGTTTGAACCCATCCCATATTTCTTGTAGCGTTTCAGTTGGTTTCTGCCTTAAGCTTAACATCTCATCAACTTGATTGGCAGTCTTATTAGGTGGGTAGAATTTGTTCAAAAACTGCTTGACTAATTCCTCCCAAGTGGTGATGGAGTTTACGGAGAGCGAATTAAGCCACGTCTGAGCTTCTTCAGTCACTAAGAATGGGAATAATAACAGTGTGATTGCTTTCGGTGTCACATTGAGTTTCCTTTGAGTGACACAAATTGATAAAGAGTTTTTCAGATGCTAATGTGGATCTTTGATGTAAGACCTGGAAAACATTCCCTTGTTCTGCAGCATACGTAGCATGTTGTTTATGATTTGAAATGACTCCGCTTGTATTAGAGGGATTGCAATTGTGGTTGCCAAATTTTCAGCGGTGGCTTGTGCCTAATCATACAAGTCCTCTTCTTGAACAAGAGGTGACACACCCTAATTGTTCGGTTCATTCACATTGTTTAGGTTTTTTTGGTCGTCTATGACATCCCCCATGTCTAGTTCAATCTATCATGTTAGGTTTTGATGTCGTTTCTCCTTCTTGTTTGCACGATTTAATGCCTTGAATCTTTCTCAGGAACTGGTAATGCTTCAAATAATTCACCAGTTCTTGAAGAGTTCATAGGCGTGCACTTGTAACGCACACGATTACAAACGTTCAATATAATGAACTTGAAACGAAGAAAATTGACTAAACTTATAATCATAGCAATTCTTCTAGATATAATTAATAACATCATTGATTCCCCAGCAACGACGCTAAAATTTGATCACGTCCAACTATGCCTTATAAAAAGGACTAAGCGGTCGTTGCAAATATAATCTGATTTACAAGCCCAGGGTCGAAACTCACAAGAAATTAACCTACTAATCACAACTTCTATTTTCGAAAGAATTCAAGTAATTAACTTCCAGAAATATTGAATAATGAGTTGAGTGTTTACTAAGTAAAAGAGAGGTAATTAAAAAATTGTAATTTTATTACTACCAAAGCAAATATTGTAGACAAGATTGGAAAGATCTAGGGTTATGATTTCTCCTCTTATCAGAATCCTGCCTGCTACATCTCCTATAAATTCGCCTAGAATATTCTCAGTCGATCGTGAGCACTTTAGGTGTGTAATTCTCTTGCGAGCAACTACAGTAATTTGCTAGATGTATTCTTTCAAACTACGCTAGTTGGCATTAGTTCATCGCTCACTAAGTTCACACGAAGATTTCGTTATTTCTAATACTACCTTTAAACCCTCCGTATTGATTCCTCATATACTTTAGGAGTGATATTGTTAAAAAACTATCTAAATATATACCTTTTTTCTAAGTAATACACACTAAATAGGCATAGTCAATTGAGGGCCCTTCAATCAACCACTATAATCACATAGTTAAACAAGTAGAGAAAATTCAATGGCAAACTTATATTAAACGCAACAATAATTCATCCTCCAAGAGGTTCCATCAAACCCTAGAATAAAGAGTTTAGGTACTCATAACTGTTTGCACAACTACAATATAAAATTTCATCACCAATAATAGAAAAAGGAAAAAGAAAGATAAAAATTCGTTTTCCAATCTTCCGCCTTGCTCCTCGCTTGATCCTACCTTCAAAGATGTTGTCTAACCCTTAAAAAGTCATTCTTTGATATATTTCTATCTCTTAGGGTTGATGAGAGGCAGAACTTTTCAATCCAACTTCGGACGGGAGAAGTTGCAATCCATGTCTGCCTTCACGCGTCGCCCGCCCATGGACGCAGATTCAACTTTTGAAATTCTTCTATTTTGCGAAGCGATCCGTGGCTTTCCTTCACTTTGTTGTTTTGTGCCTTCACTTTTTTCCTCTTTCGACTCCATTTTCTTGTCAGGCGAGCTCCCAATCCTTCTATTTTCTCCTTTTTGTAATAATTTGATATATTTTGCTTCACTATCATTCAAGCTCACTCGTACAAATAAGAAATACGTAATGAGCATAATTCACTTTAAATATCATGTAATCTTCCGCATCTCACACGACAAATGAGATAAAAAATACACGCAAAATCATGCACCTTTGGCTATTTATCATTACAGAAAGTCGCCATCCCTCTTTCTCTCACAATAATAATATTGTTGAGTTGAAATACGAGGAACAACTTGGATGGTCACTCGTCATCCATGCATGGATATATCATTTGCCTCAACAAAAAAAGGAATTACTAACTTTAAAAATAATGTTTTGATTGATATAGATTATGTGATTTATGTTAGGGATATAGTAGATATATCCTAGATCCAATCTCATATTTGATGATTTGAATATATTTTTGTGAACGTTATTTGATATAAAAAAAATATGGCATTTGATATTCTATTATCATAGTTACTATTAATTACTTGATTAATTTAATCAGGTACTTTATTAAATTTTGAGACTTATCATCGCGATGGAGATCATGATAATGAGAGTAAAGTCTCTTACGATTTAATCTAAATTTTGCTCTTAATAGTAGGATTATTATTTTGGTAGTTAGATCAATATTTATGTGATCGTCTTTATGGGATAAAGATTAATTGATCTCACTAACTAAATTATATAGATAGATGATGCAGATAGAGATATGATCATTGAACTGACTCACTGGATAATTTCTAATAATTAGAATTACCATAAAATGTCAATAGGATATTCTCTTGAAAAAAAAGTGATGTAAGAGTTTCCTTTTACTTGAGATCATCACAGTAATTGACTTGAGACACCTATGGTTCTAGACCGATAGTTGAAAGGATATTGGGTATGATTAAATACTTGTAGAGTTTGTGATTGATCAAGGTGGAATATGTCAACTCTCAGTAATGAGTTTGAGCTCCATGTTGCTGTGAATTATAAACAACCAAACTAAGACCCTGGCCAGGGCAATTGAATGAAAGAAGAAAAGAATTTCTTAGGCCATTCAGTGGTCTATTATATTTGACATGAACACATAGTTGGTCGCCTATTAGAATTTGACAGTTGAACCATATCATAGGGTGATCTATAGCTAAAAGTACAGAAAGAATTACTACATTATTCCTCTACCTGTTCTTGAGGGCAAATTGTATACTTCATTCTATCCGATCGTCAAGGAGTGTTGTTAGAGGCCACCCTTAATTAGTATATTGATATGATTAATTTATTACCTATCTAGTATCGAACCTATAGGATCGCACACTAACAAGTATTCCGATCTTTGTTAAATGATTAATTACTTTAGTATTTGCTAATTAAATTAAAAAGTTTAATTAGTCGAACAAATAAATTATTAGTCCAAATAAAATATTTTTATATTCTTTGCTAACACAGAGATATAATTAATATTGTAAAAATATTTAAAATTTCTATTTGAAATATTTAAATATTGTATACATTAAAATGATACAAACCATCCAAACAATGTAAAAGACAAATAATTTATTTTTACTTTTTTCATTAGTCAAAACTCAAAACTTAAAGGGATCAAACTGGGTGAAATTCAAAAATAGCCAGATTCACAATTGATCATTCAAAAATAGCCACATTTTTTAAAGGTAATCGAAATCTAGTCACTTTTTGTGTAAAAATAAATCTGAACGAAAATACTGTTCAAAATTCGGAAAAATACTCCAGTATAATATACTGATCCAGCATAATATACCGGAGAGTAGAGCACTCCAATACTAGAGCCATCAAAGTATATCAGTCCAACATAATGTGTTGGAAGTTCATACCCAAGTGCGCCGAACTCCAGTATATTATGCTGGATTGGTCTTTGTTACAACAAAATAATAGTAGTAACTATTTTTCAATAACTTGATAAACGATGACTATTTTTGAATTATGCGTCTGAAAATTGACTAGCACGTTGTCACGCCCCTCCATTTTCTAAGAGGTTATGCCATGCGGACGATGACTGGGCGACATGCAGGCAACGATTTGGCGCACGTATGGCAGCATTTCTCTAGCTAAGTCTAGATCCTTCCAATGGAAGATTCTAGACCCACCTAGACTTCTCTTGTATATTCTACAGTGTAGAGATTTGTAGAGATTTGTAGAACTCTCTAGAGCTTTGATCTTAGCCATTGATTAGAATAGATCTTAACCATTGATTTGGGACTCTAGCAACTATAAATAGGCTAGAGGCATTTGGCATTGGCATCCAAAAAACATTCAAGCAATCAAACACCTGTATAAAGCATTCTCTTGTTTAATACAAAGCCTTCTTGCAAGCTTCTCTTCTTAGCTTCTCTTCGCTTCTCTTTGCTTTGTTGTGGCAATATTTCGGGGAAAGGCTGACTTAGCACATCGCAGGGGCGGATTGTGACTAAGGCCGCACGGAAGATAGCTAGGGAGTTATCCGGTCTGTGACAGTTGGTATCAGAGCAACGCTACGAAAGGGTTCGTGGGTTAGCTGGGCATATTCACGACATGGCTAGCGGCAGTGAGGAGCAAGTTTGCAAGGGTCGCGAGGAGGAGCGCACCGTCCCACCACCACACAAGAGAGGTAAATCTCGTGACTATCTTGCTAGTTTTGAAGCTCGGTTAGCTAAACTTGAGATAGCTATGGCGGATACAAAAGAGAGGTTGGATCGCACGGAACAAACCGTAGAAGAGTACGTCGAGAAAGTCGATACCTCGTTGGACACTTTCCAAGAGAGGATTTATGCTGCAGGGGCAGAGTTAGCCAACGAGAACAGCTTGTTTCAAGCCAAGGTGTATCAAGCCTTGTCAGATTTGAGGCAGGACGTTGATGAAGCCAAGTCAAGCCTAGAGGCGTCAAAGGCTGCTATAGAGGAAACCAAGGCCGACTGGGCAATGTGCAGGAGTGCTTTCATGGCGAAAGAAGCCGCCGCGACATCAACCGTGCAAGTCCGAGACACTGCCCGTGCCACGGGCTTGCCAAAGCCAAAGGAATACGACGGAGCTCGAGACGCAGTAATCATTGACAACTACCTTTGGCATATGGAGTGCTACTTCGAGGCGCTCAACTTAACAGGGTTGGCCCAGGTACATACTGCCACTCTACATTTCACCGACATGGCTGCACTTTGGTGGCGAAGGAAACGAGCCGACATGGACAAAGGGCTAGTTGTCATTGATAGCTGGGAAGCCCTAAAGAAAGAACTCAAGGCGGAGTTCTACCAGGTGCACGTAAGCCGCGAGACTAGGGCAAAAATGAGGGACCTCAAGCAGGGACATTCGATCAAGGAGTACGTCAAGGCATTCTCCAACTTGATGCTACAAATTGACAACATGAGCGACGAGGACCTCTTGTTCAACTTCTTATCCGGGCTTAAACCATGGGCGGTTCAAGAGTTGAGACGATCCAAGGCCGACGACATCTCGACGGCACTCAAGGTTGCTGCCACATTGGAGGAATACTCTAGCGCTGACAAAGGGCATGTCAAGCACCAAGGCGAGTCATCCAAGTCCAAGACTCAAAGGACTTGGCCGGTTACAGGTGGGGGAGCCAAGTACGGAACCCACAAGCCAACAACCCATGGTGACAAAGGAAAACAGGTCAGGGACAACAAAAAGGAGGCCAAACCAAGGGAGGGTTGCTTCCTATGTCAGGGACCTCACTGGGCGAGGGACTGCCCACAGCGGAAAGCCATGAGTGCCATGTTGGAGCAACAGGAGCATGGCAACGAAGCTTCCATGGGATGTCTGAAGCTGCTTAGCGCACTAAACGTTAAGCCCACTCCTCACCAGGCGGGTGATAGGAGTCTCATGTACGTGCAGGGGCACATCAACAACAAGGTCATCCACATAATGATTGATACGGGCGCCACTCACAATTTCATGACTCCAACCGAGGCGGAACGGTTGGGTCTCAAGGTGACATACTCCAAGGGTTGGCTCAAGACCGTAAATACCCAGGCCAAACCTGTGGATGGCGTAGCAACAGGGACCGAGTTGAGGCTTGGCGACTGGTCAGGCAAGGTGGACTTCTCGGTGGCAACAATAGACGATTTCACCATTGTTCTAGGTATGGAATTCCTTCGGCAGTACAATGCAGTTCCGTTCCCTAGATTCAACATGTTGATGATCTTGGAAGGGAAACCATGCATGGTTCCAGCTGTTGCCCCTCCCAAGACATCCAAATCTCCTCAACTTAGTGCCATGCAACTGGCCAAGGGAATCAAACGTGGGGAGGAGACCTGGTTAGCCGTCCTTCAGCAAGAAGAAGAAGGGGGAGTTAATGGCGATATCCCCGCTTGCATCCAGGACGTGCTGGAAGAATTCAAGGACGTAATGCCACCCGAGTTGCCCCGCAAGCTGCCACCCAGGCATGGGGTGGATCACAAGATCGAGTTGGAGCCAGGGGCAAAGCCACCAGCCAAAGCACCCTACCGGATGGCGCCACCAGAATTAGAGGAGCTGCGGAGACAGTTGGCGTTGTTGGAGATGGGCTTCATCCAACCTTCCAAGGCACCGTATGGTTCACCGGTGTTATTCCAACGCAAGGCGGACGGATCGCAGCGTCTTTGCATAGACTATCGGGCTCTCAACAAGGTAACCATCAAAAACAAGTATCCAATTCCTCTCATTACAGACCTTTTTGATCAATTGGGGAAGGCCAAGTTTTACACAAAGCTTGACCTAAGATCGGGATACTATCAAGTGCGCATAGCCGAAGGGGACGAGGGCAAGACAACTTGTGTCACTCGTTATGGGGCATTTGAATTCTTGGTGATGCCCTTTGGCCTAACAAATGCGCCAGCCACATTTTGCACTCTCATGAATGAAATTCTTCATCCCTACTTGGACCGGTTCGTGGTGGTCTACTTGGACGACATAGTCATATATAGCAACACCATGGAGGAGCATGTAGAACACGTACGGGCCGTTCTCAAGACCTTGCGGGACAATGAGCTTTATGTCAAGAAGGAGAAGTGCTCATTTGCCAAAGAAGAAGTACACTTCCTAGGCCATGTGATCAGAGGCGGCAAGCTCATGATGGATACTAAGAAGATTCGGGCAATCGAGGAGTGGGAGCCACCGACCAAGGTACCGGAGCTTAGATCTTTCCTTGGTCTTGTGAATTACTATCGGCGCTTCATTACTGGCTATTCAGCCAAGGCGTCGCCACTCACTGACCTACTCAAAAAGAAGAAGACTTGGGAGTGGGACGACAAGTGCCAACGTGCCTTCGACATACTGAAGAAGGCCGTAACGGAGGGACCAGTGTTGGCACTACCGGATTGCACCAAGGCGTATGAGGTGCATACTGATGCCTCTGACTTTGCCATAGGAGGCGTGCTTATGCAAGAGGGGCATCCAATTGCGTATGAAAGTCGCAAGCCTAATTACACTGAGAGGCGTTATACAGTGTAAGAGAAAGAGATGACGGCAGTGGTGCATTGCTTGCGAGTTTGGCGACATTACTTGCTCGGGGCCAAGTTTGTGGTACGCACGGACAATGTGGCGACAAGTTATTTTCAAACACAGAAGAAACTCAGCCCCAAGCAAGCAAGATGGCAAGATTTCTTGGCCGAGTTCGACTACGTGTTGGAACACAAACCGGGCAAGGCCAACTTTGTGGCGGATGCGCTTAGCCGAAAAGCCGAACTGGAGGCAATGTCAAGAGTCCAGGTGGAGCTCTTAGACCTTATCAAGGAAGGCATGGCGCATGATCCTTTAGCCAAGCAGCTGATGCAGATGGCTAAAGAGGGTAAAACCAAGCAATTCTGGGTAGAAGGCGACCTATTGCGCACCAAGGGGCAGCGGATTTATGTACCCAAATGGGAGAGGTTGCGCAAAAGCATCATTAAGGAGTGCCATGACACCTGCTGGGCGGGTCATCCGGGTCAAAAACGCACTCAAGTTTTGATAGAGGCTAACTACTATTGGCCTCGCATGCGGGACGACATAGAGTTATACGTCAAGACTTGTCTTGTATGCCAGCAAGACAAGGTGGAGCAACGGGCACCCGCAGGACTTCTGGAGCCTTTACCCATTCCGCAACGTCCATGGGAAAGCGTCAGCATGGACTTTATCTCTGCTTTGCCCACATCCGATGGCAAAGGTAGCATCATGGTTGTGGTGGATCGGTTTTCGAAATATGCATCCTTCATGGCGGCTACGAAGGATTGCACAGCACAGGAGGCAGCTCAACTATTTTTCCAAGGCGTGGTGAAGTATTGGGGCTTGCCACAAGTTATCATTAGTGATCGAGACCCCCGCTTCACAGGCAAGTTTTGGACGGAGTTATTCCGCTTGATGGGGTCTGATTTGCACTTTTCAACCAGCTTCCATCCACAAACAGACGGACAGACGGAGCGGGCAAATGCACTCTTGGAGCTATACTTAAGGCACTATGTAAGTGCCAACCAGCGAGATTGGGCCAAGCTGCTTGACATTGCTCAATTCTCTTATAATTTGCAACGGAGTGAGGCTACTGGCAAGAGCCCATTCGAGCTTGCAACTGGACAACAACCCTTGACACCGCATGGACTTGTTAACAAATATACGGGGAAGAGTCCAGCGGCGTTCAAGACGGCGAAGACTTGGCATGAGCAAACGGACCTAGCTCGTGCATACCTTGACAAGGCCTCCAAGAAGATGAAGAAATGGGCCGACAAGAAGAGGAGGCACTTGGAGTTCAACGTAGGGGACTTGGTCATGCTAAAACTCAACGCCGAACAACAAAAGAGGCTACGGAAGTTGCATAAGGGACTAATTCGGCGCTACGAAGGACCACTCCCCGTCCTTGCCAAGGTGGGCAAGGCTTCTTATCGGGTGGAGCTGCCACCCAAACTTAAGCTACATCCGGTCTTCCATGTGAGTTGTCTGAAGCCGTACCATGCAGACATGGAAGACCCTTCACGGAACGAATCACATCGGGCAACTCCAGCCATTACCACATCATTCGACAAGGAAATTGAAAGCATTATGGCTGACCGGGTGATTCGGCGACGGTTCAGGGAACCATTGCATGAATATCTTATCAAATGGAAGGGACTACCGGAAAGCGAGGCAAGCTGGGAGCCAAAAGAGGCGCTTTGGCAATTTGAAGATCAGATACGGGCCTTCCACGAAGAGTCGACGAGGGCATCGACGCAATAGGTGGGGGAGGTTGTCACGCCCCTCCATTTTCTAAGAGGTTATGCCATGCGGACGATGACTGGGCGACATGCAGGCAACGATTTGGCGCACGTATGGCAGCATTTCTCTAGCTAAGTCTAGATCCTTCCAATGGAAGATTCTAGACCCACCTAGACTTCTCTTGTATATTCTACTAAGTGTAGAGATTTGTAGAGATTTGTAGAACTCTCTAGAGCTTTGATCTTAGCCATTGATTAGAATAGATCTTAGCCATTGATTTGGGACTCTAGCAACTATAAATAGGCTAGAGGCATTTGGCATTGGCATCCAAAAAACATTCAAGCAATCAAACACCTGTATAAAGCATTCTCTTGTTTAATACAAAGCCTTCTTGCAAGCTTCTCTTCTTAGCTTCTCTTTGCTTCTCTTTGCTTTGTTGTGGCAATATTTCGGGAAAAGGCTGACTTAGCATATCGCAGGGACGGATTGTGACTAAGGCCGCACGGAAGATAGCTAGGGAGTTATCCGGTCCGTGACAACGTGCTATTGTAACTATCAAACTCGAAAGTGAAGTTCACCCACGAAAGAAACAGTAAAATTAAAATGGCCCATAATCTTTTGGAAATATTCCCAGACATCCTTCCCTTTCATTCTTTTTCCTGTTTCTCCTTTTAATTCTTCCTTGTCCCCGGTCTGCATCAAATTCAAAGCAATAACTTCGAGAAATTTCGATTTTCAGAATCAAAATCTGGTGCTACAATGAAACGCTGTAAGCGCCCATTTGCCTTTATCTTATTGTGTTGCATCTTTTTGTTAAGTTCGATATTTATCGCCAGAGCTGAAGTCATTACCCTCACAGCCGATACGTTTAATGACAAGGTAAATAAACTTCTTTCTTGTTTCTTCTGATAGAGCTGCTTAGTTTCTTGATTTTAGATCAGAGATCAGATTTGCCTTCTAGAAAACTACTAGGGTTTATACGATCTGTAACATGTATATTAGAGTTTTCAAGTAATTGTTGTTCTTATTTTACTGTTTGTGTTTTATTTTGGAGATGATATTTCATTGGTTATTGGGTAGTGATATCTAAATTTGATTTGGTTTATTGTTAATTTTTATAGTTTGTTTGATTTTTTGGTTATTTTTGCCAAAGTAGGAAATTGAACGTGTCCATATTGGTAACTGGTTATTTATCTAAATTGTTAAAAAATCTACAAAGAATTAGGAGCATCATAGGGACATTTGCATCTCATACTATGTCAGCCAACATCTACTTGGGGACGGCCGTATGAATCCTCAATACTCTTATCTCATAGGGATTTTTCTTTGTGTAATGTGATTAGGAGCTGGTAACAAGAACAACAGCAATAACAACTCAACTTCATGCTAGTTGGGACTAGCTGTATGAATCATCAATACTCATATCATAAATGCTTTGTTTGGGTCCATAATATTTCAATACTGCGTACTTAAGAATTATCTAAAACTAGGGATTCACTAATATACTCCAGTCGTTATATCGCTAATATACTAAGAGTCTTCTAGTAAGCACAAGTGTTCTAGTTGCTATCACCTTTACGGATTTTCAACTTCCATCTTTTGCTAGATCTATCTGGAGTCTGAGATATTCTAAATCTTTTGAGACAACTTCTTTCCATGTGATTTTAGGTATCTCTTCATCTTTTTAACACTTCAATCATCATATTTTCACATTTAAAAACCGGTGCATCTGAAGGCCTTATGTAACATGTGGGTGGCTAAACCATTTCAGCAGCAGGAGTTAGTAACTCAAAAAAATAATAAAATGAAATAGGAAAAATAAAACCTTTTTCAGTTCCGGTTTGGTTGATGATTATGATATTGGTCGTTTGCACGTTTTAGGTAATCTATTATCGCTCTTCATTCTGTTGCCGTTGATCTGATTTGGAAGAGTGATTATCCATTGGTGGACGTAGAGTACATGTAGCTAATTTAAGCAGCCACATAGTTAATATTTAAGTTTTTCTTTATATGTTCTGTTGATTTCTTTTACATCAAGTATTATTCAACACTGAATTAAATAATAGTTGCAGTCTTGAGTTAGCTGGTGGTGGTTTTGTGCAACTTTTTGAATGGTTTCTATAGCCATATTCACATGTTTATTTGGGTTTCATCATTTAGATAAATGAGAAGGACACTGCATGGTTTGTCAAATTTTGTGTACCATGGTGTAAGCACTGGTAAGTCTTTCTAAATTAGTCTGCTTTAGGTTTTAATGTTTTCCCTTTTCCTCTTGTAGAAATGGTTGGCTAGTCTGAATTCTCAACTCAATTTCCAGTTCTGCCTGCTAGCTACTTTTTTGGTTCTTGAATGTGGGGAAAATTTAGGAAGTTCTCGGCAATTTTGGTGTCCAAACTGCCACTGTGAATGCGTAAAGCCTTCTCTATTAGTAGTGTAGATAGATACTCTGTGATATCCATGAAGGATCTCATTTTCCAAATTCAAATTGCTAAAGGTGCCATGATGCTCTGAGAATCTTGTAGTGCATGAATGTGGCCTGCCTCTTCACTGCAAGTTCAAGCATATTCTATAAATAGGCGGGCCTGATTATATCTGTGGCCACAGGGAAGAGCTATGTTAAAATGATCCAATATTCTATTATTTCATTGTCAAGATTAATTAATATGGAATCCCATTTACACTATCATCTAGTAGTACAAGGAAAGGAAATTTCCAAGATTAATGAACATTCCACATTTCTCAAAAAGAAAAAGAAAAACAAATGCTAAGCCAAAGTCTCTTGAAGGAGACAATTTCATGCTGAGAGGTAAACTAAATCACCCATAATGCTTTGGCTCTGAAGACTACATTAGAAAGTTACTGTTGATGTAATTGATATGACTAAAATCCACATAGAGATAGGAATGCCAAGCTTGTTTGATATTTTCATATTGGATAAAATTGAATCAGTATTTTACCCATTTTAAAGATCGCACATGCGCGAATTTGAACTTAAAGACAGTTTAGAGGACTCACTCTATGGTCTTCTTGTGAGCCATTTCCGATGACGGATACCTATCAGAATATGAATGAAGTTAAAGGGTTGGGGGAAGGGGGCTTAAGTGTCACTGAACCACTTGAAAGGGTCAGTGTTAAGTGGAGGGTGGTTCACTGAAATATCTCTTATTCTAATTGTTCAGTCTTATGGATCAAATTGAGAATTTAAATTCTCTATTTTGTTCTTCTCGTTCATTGACTATTGCCGAGGTCGTTCGAACAGTGGTGCCACTGGTCAAGGGCACCAATGGATGTTGGTTGTTTGGTGGGAAAGATATTTGGTCGTTTGCAGATTTGTTTGGGTTAATTCAGAGGATGGTAATTGCATTAGTGACTCATCTCAGCATGCTGATACTAGTCAACCAATAATTTTACATTCTAAAGTATCCAGGCCAGCGTGAGATAGGGACACTTCACGGTGCCGCTGCGGAGCGACCTGAGTGGTGAAGTACCTCTGAAACCACTGTCAACTCAAACTTTTGCGATGTCTTTAGTGTTATTACATCAAAAATACAAATTAGTTAGATCTTCACTATTCTTAGAACTGATGATAATGAAATGCTGGAAATCTAGCAGTTTTATATCTGGTATTTTACATACTGACACTCTTCTTTTGTTAAAATTTTCACATGTAACTTTTTCATATAAGTGCCATTTTGACTTGTAGCTAACTAATATTTTTGGTTATATATGGCAACTGGTAAGAGAATTAACTGGATGATAGACCTAATAGTCCCAAATGCCAGTACCATACTTTTCAAGAGAACAGGCTAGTCTTACGTTCATAATTATAGATGTCCAAGGACTTTAAAACATACTTAGTAGTCCATCACAAGGCATGTACCTGTCCGTGACTGGCTTAGTTTAACTGAAAAAACATGATTCCGCAGCCAATATGTATTTGATAAGATAATGTTGAGTTGGGTTCATTTTAGTCTGAGTTTCTTTATGTATCACAAAATTAGTCCTTGATATTCCCATTGTTGTATTGGCCTAAGAAGGTTCTTTCGTTTTGCTAATTCTGAAACCTTTTTTCAGCAAGAACCTGGGAACACTTTGGGATGATTTAGGGAAAGCGGTGGAAGGTGAGGATGAGATAGAGGTGGGACAAGTTGATTGTGGTACACATAAACCAGTGTGTAACAAAGTTGATATCCATTCATATCCTACATTCAAACTCTTCTACAATGGAGAAGAAGTTGCAAAATACCAAGGTAGGAGTTTTTCTTTGAAACCTCTCTTAACTATCTCATAGTCGATTTAAAATTTTAAGTTACAAGGATGCATAATTTAGATTTCTTTTGCTACTCCTAATTTATCTGCTTTTCTAAATTGACCTGTGATTATATCAGTGCCTGTAGAATTTCTTATTAAAAAAATCAGTCTGTGTAGAAGAAAATATTAAATTTAGTGTGATAATATAAGGATTACATCATGCTTTAAATTTGGTTTGTTCAGTGAATGAATTTATGAACAATGTAAAATTATTAGGGTAATAGTGAAGCTGTGTCAACTCTAAAACATATTTGGGATGGAGGCAAGTTTTAGCCATTTCTTGCTCTGGTGCAACGCAGCATTTAATTATCTGAGTTCTCTAACTATATAGGATAAGTTTCCATGGTGCATCCCATTTGCAGATTATACAGTTTACTTAATGGAACTAGTGATGGAGCCAATCAAATGTTGGAACTACAGAGAAAATGTACTAAATAGTGCAGTTTTTGAGGATTACGGAAGTAAGATAGTATGATTATAAAAAACAGAAGTAAGATAGTATAAACACAGCACGATTAGTCCCAAAAAGAGGGATAGAAAGAAGCAAGAGTAGACAAAAAATTGGTGCTGTTGTAAATAATATGGAGTGGATGGATGCCCATGCTTGTTGTGGGTGTCCATTCCTTTCACTGTTTTACAATAGTTATTCTTTACTTTTTCATGTCTATAAAAGGCAATGTAACTGAATGATAACATACAATTGGAAGAAGAAAAAGGAGTTATCTGGAAGAAAAAAAACAAGTAATGATCAAAGTTCTTTCATAAAACTGTAAATGCATACCTAATCTGAAGTAGAAACTCAAAACTCTACTTGGAGAAGATTAGAGCCTCGTTCTGACGTGTTGTGAAATAAAAGTAATATTGCAAGAACTAAGAATTAACAAAAACTTAAAACATAAGGAGAATAAATAATAGTAAGATTAAGAGCACATAAGAGTAACTCCTTCTCTTCTATCAAATGTATGTTCTGCCTATCTCAATTACCACACGTTTTGTAGGCAAGGAAGGTGACATATAGCTTGTAAGAATTATCATTGCACAGTGTCAAGGATTGACATATAGCATGGGCGTTCATCCATAAACTATTTACAACAACACCAATATTCTTCATAACACCTTAATAGAAAAAAATTATTGTGTAAAGTCTTAGTGAAAGAAAAGAGTATATATTATCCTGTGGTGGATGCAATCACTTTCGGGTATCTTATTAATTTTACAGTTCATGTTTAACTTGTTATGCATCTTAAGGATATTGTCACGGCCTATTTATATGGTTCACTAGACAATGAAATTTATATGAAAATCCCTAAAGGATTCAAAGTGCCTGATGCATATAAAGATTTCTGGAAAAACTGTTTAATAAAGCTTCAAAAATCCTTATACGGAACAATTGGGGCACATGTGGTATAATCGCCTTAGCGATTACCTGTTGTTGAAAGAACAAAAATGACCCAATTTGCCCTTATGTCTTCACTAGGTCTGGATCTGAATTTGTCATAATATTTTGATGACTTTGAATATAACTGGAACTTCGGAAGAGCTTCCAAAGACTGTAGAATATACGAAGAAAGAATTTGAAATGAAAGATCTTTGAAAAGACAAAATTCTAAGCATTTTACAAATGGAATATTTGTCCACCAATCAGTGTATACTAACTTTTAAAGCAATTTTACATGGATAAAGCACATCCATCGAGTACCCCGTGGTTGTGAGACCGCTTGACGTTAATAAAGATCCATTTAGACCTTATGATAATGATGAAGAGCTTGTTGGTGCTGAAATACCATGTCTTAGTGCAATTGGTGCATTAATGATATCTTGCCAATAATTCTCTACCAAATATAGCTTTCTTTATAAGCTTGTTCGCAAGATTTAGTTCTTCCCAAATTGATATGGGATTGTTTTATTCAAATGAATAAACTCACAATTAGGGATGGCAATGGGCGATGTGGGTGCGGGGCGGGGAGGGTTTGATCTTAGGCAGGGCGGTTGCGGATTTTGGCGGGTTTCCTTGTGGGTTTGTACAAAGCAACGGTTCCTCTTCTATTTTTCTGCTTTTACTTTCAGCTACAACTTGCAAGCATTTTCTTGTTTAATTTTACTTCTTTGTTTTTAAAAAGTAAAGATTTCTTTTATCATTAACCCATCATGATTACATTATTTGATTTTTTTTCCAGTCGTAATGTGCTATGTAATAGTCAAAGTTATACTGGTGCGCTATCATAGATTTATCTATTCAAAAGAAATAAAGATACCAAAAGACTTTAACTTGTAAAGTATTTTGATATCAAGAAAACGAAGATCTCTATAATTAGAAAATTCAAAAAAAAGTACTGCGTATATCTTAGTTGTAGAAGATGCGACATTCAGAAATATGAGTTAGCACTATATGGCACAAATTTATAATTTGTTAGCACAAGTTTTTGTTTGGTTTCCTTCATAAAAAAAAATATTTCTACTGAAAGTAGAAAAAAGGATAAGAAGTATCACAAGACAAAAGAAAATTCACCTTCAAATAAATAAAGAGTTCAGTCATATCATGCGAGGGATTTAACAATGTGGAGAAAAATAAATATTAAACTTGTGCTACTTCATTATTTCTTAAAAATTAAAAAGGAAATTTTTTGCTTTGCGAGGCGGATTTATGTGGGTTGGTGCGGGGCGGGTTGAAAACATAAAATTGTGTTACGCAGGACGGGGCGGCTTGAAGTCTTTCCGAGTTAAGGCTAAACCCGCTCCGCAACCATTCACCCCCGCCCCATTGCCATCTCTGCTCACAATTGATTGGCTATGCAAATGCAAGATATTTGTACGATCCAAATAAAAATCGATCTCAAACAAGTTATTTATTTACATGTAGAGGTACAACCATATCATGGCATTCAACAAAGCAAAACTATAGTTGCTACTTCTCCAAATCATATAGAGATAATCACCATTTATGAAGCAAGTCGAGAATGCATTTGGTTGAGATTAATAACTCAATACATCCAGAAAACATGTGGTCATCCTTTCAAAAGGAATATCCAGCTACAATGTATGAAAATAATGTTGCATGCATAGCTCAATTAAAGAATTGTCATTCTCAACATTTGTAAAGCTGATATACCATATTGAAATGCGTCATCTTCACGACATAACTGATGTTTTCATCAGGGAGAGTTAAATATGTGTTGCACTATTTTTTCCTTAACCAAGATTTTATCCCATTGGATTTTTTGGGTAAGGTTTTTAATGAAGCAACAAGCAATGTATATTACAAATAACTATGTAGTATTACTTTTCTTTCACTAGGATATTTTTGTTGTGGGTTTTTTCCTAGTATGGTCTTAACGAGGCATATCTTTCTTTTTCTACATGGTCATTCAAGGAGAAGTGTTATAAATAGTTTATGGATGGATTCCCATGCTATATGTCCATCATTGTCACTGTGCAATGGCGATTCTTACAAGCTATCTCTCACCTTTCGTGCCTATAAAAGGCTTGATAATTGAGATAGGCAGAACACACATTTGAAAGAAGAAAAGAAGTTACTTTTTTGTGCTCTTACTAGTATTTATTCTTTTGTTAATTGCTTAGTTCTTGTAATGTTCTATTGTTTCAGTCATGTGGATGTGTAGGCTTAGTCGTCAAAAAGAAACATGATGGATTAGATGGGGATATGACATATAGACTTAATAATATAGTTGAAATGGAAGAGTGCTATACTATAAAAAGCTACCTTAAAAATTGAAAGACAAGTTCTATAAAAAGGCAGTGCGAATATCAATGTTATACGGGAATGAAAGTTGGGCGTATAAGGCTCATCAACATATCAGCAAGATTACTGTTGTAGAATTGCGGAGGTTAAGATTGTTATGTGGACACACAAGATTGGAAAATGTTAGAAATAAGCACATCAGAGAGATGATGCAAGTAGCACTCATAGAATATAAAGTATAAACTGTAAGGGGGCGACTTAAAATGGTTTGATCATGTCTTACATAAACCTCTAAATGCAAAAAAGGGATGAGGTAGACCCAAGATCATGTATACTGAAGCTGTCTAAAAAAAGACCTAGGATCTTTTAATATCAATGAATATTTAGCTAAGTACTCACTGCTACTTCTTCAAAAAGCTGTAAATATTGTTAAGACAATTGTTAACATATATCCCACTTGTAATCAAAACATCCTTTTAGCTCCGTTAGCTTATCTATCATAACAATAAGACAGTAATACCATAAAATGCGACAAGCTGGTCTCGCCAAGCCCATTAACTTGTATTTGACTAGAAATCCTGTATTTAACATCTGTTGTTGTAGGACCAAGAGATATTGAATCGCTGAAAATTTTTGCACTAGAAGAAGCAGAGAAAGCCGCTACAAAAGCTGAAGCTGGTGATGATAAAGAGTTATAACTTACTGTCAGGTAAACTCTAAAAGATGGAAAGCTCTAAATGCCTCCGTCTTTTGCATGGCTAGATGGAGGTTTTCTTTTTTATCTGCATTTCCATTTCAAAACATCTGTTATAACGGGAAAATCCATGTATACCATCCTCCTCCCTTGTGGAGTTTCTATTGTAAAATTAATTCGTTTGTACACATGTGCAAGCGTCCCACTGAAATGTGGTTTGACACTGACAGGTAACAGGTGCAGTTTTGCCATGTGTCACCAGAAGGACTGTTCCCTAAGCAAAATCCAAAAAAACGCTAGAATGGATGAAGACGGACAGCGAGTTTCTTTTATAGTGGCACTGGATTGGTGATTGCTTCTTATTCTCCTAGTTTTGGTTGTCTAGGATTTTATTAATCTGATTAGGCTGACATTGGCTAGACGAAGGATGAGCTAATTTGTTAAAATGGTTACTGTAACTCCACAGATACTCAAAAGAGAAAGGAGATTATGCGGAGATGTTAGACATGAAATATTGTTCCTCTTAATTTTTTTGCAATGAGCAAATATGTCATATTGAGCTAATGCAGTTGTAATGACAAGACCACTATATAATGCTTGATTATGATCGGGACGTGCCTCTCTTTGCTTTCAGGAACAACATCAAGGGGATAAATTTTTCACAGGATACGGAAGAAAATGACGAGTGGATATTAACACGATATGCGTTTCAAGATATTATTTTGAAAACTTCATGTTCCACCTCCTTTTTTTTCATATAAAGGTGAGAGGTAACTTGCTGTAGTTAGAGCAGAACATAATGTCATGTAAATGCCTGATTTTATGCCGAGAAAAAAGAATGATTGCCTTTTTATGGAGATGCAGAGAAAAGGTAGAGAACTACGAGCACACAGGTAGATTGGTGCCTGCTTGTCTCCTCAGCATCCAAACCCAAATCCCACTAATTGAAATAATAGTGGTAGTTTAGGAAAAAAAAAATAATAAGTGACTTCTTATTTTTCCAACACGCTAAACATTTTAAACAAATTCAGTTTGTCAAAATGACTAATATTTTTAAAATAGATGAGTAACATTTTTTAGTCCAGCATAGAGTACATATTTGAATTTGCGGGTTAAAGATCAATGTGAGAGCAACCGAGCATTCTTGTCTCACATGAGTATACATTACTACCTCCGGTTCACAATAAGTGACTAGTTTACTTTTTCATTTTGGTTCAAAATAAGTGTTCAGTTAGGTAATCAAGAAAAATTCAATTTATTTTTACTCTTTTACTCTTATATGCATATCCCAAAAAAGTTTTCTCATCCTCACTATAACTATGTGACCAATATTTAATAAGGATAATTTAGTCATACTAAGTATTTTTTCATAGAATTTAGCATTTGTTAATAGGCGTGTTAAAAAGAAATTGGTCACTTGTTGTGAACTGGATAAAGTAATAGCTACATATTGTTGCTTGAAATACACACATATTACTAGGAACTGTAGGAAGTCACTAAAGATCAGAATGTTATGCTTGAGTTTGCTTAACTTTTACGTTTGATACAGACCTCATTTAGGTGAAGTGAGTGATGAGCAGAGAAACAAGGAAACATTCTAGGAATAACACTGCGGGATCTCAGGCTTTTGTTCTAATTAAGCACACATTTAAGTCTTTCATTGCAAATGTTGCGGACAAATGAAACATCACCTACAAGCTCATGCCTGCCAAACATGATGTGTCTTTACCGAATCTTGGGCACTAATTTGATTAACTGTAATGTTTGTTTGTTCTGTATATTTGTTGGCTATTGGAAGAGACGACCAGTTTACTGTCGTTTAATTAACGATTTCTTGCTTGTCTTTTTCTGTAATATAATTGTTCTTTTTAAAAAAAAACAGAAAATATATAAAAGAAAAGAAAAGGATCAGCCAGCTTGATTATTCATTTATTCCACAATTAAATAAATTAAAATGGGGGACGTGCTGCCTTCCACTTAAGATTCCAGCTCCTCCATTTCGTAAAGAATTGCCATTTTCAACCTCTGTATGAATGACAATGTGGAGAACTCTTCAGTGACCTCTTGACCTACCTTTTGAATTATTGGTTATTTTGTAGAATTGGGTTTGATTATTGATAATAGGCTAGATTCATGTAATTTGGCGATTGTTTATGCCCCTATTTGACTCTGTTTCATTGTTATAGAATAGTTAAATGATGATAAATTGGCTCTAATTTGTGAATTTCATGATTTGGAGGAGCGAGTTACATGTATGAGGACTTAAAATTGTAATTGGAGCTAAATTGAAGCAAGGGAAGCCCCTCGGAGCTGAGTACATGGGAAGAAGAGAGAAAGAAGGGCTGAAATGATGGCTCAGACTAGCACGACCGCGCTAGCCCAGGAGTTCGAGGCAGAATGGTAGGCCATATGCACGGTCATTAGCGCGCCCATTAGCGCAACCGCACTAGCCCAGTTCTGGAAAAATAAAGTTTAGGGGTGGGAGTTCGGGGGTAAATCCACTTAACCTATAGAAGGTCCAGCTCGCCCAAGGGAACATTATCAAGGTTTTCATAGCTTAGTTGAAGGCAAGGAGAGGCAAGAGGCAAGGAGGATAATTCAACATCGAGTTCTTCCTTTTGTATTTTACCATTTGTGAAGAATTTAGCTATTGTTATGATGAACACTAATATGAGCAGCTAAATATTTAGTCTAAGGTTTGATGGGACCTATTGAAGGATGAACATCTTGTTATGTTAATATAGTTTGCATCTTTTAATTATTATTTGTTCAGCTACGTTCTTATTGTAGTTAATTGATAGGATCTTCAATTAGTTGTGCCTATTTAGTATGCATAAATCGGGAGAGAGTCATATTTAGGTACTTGTTGAATAACACCACTCCCAGAGTATATGAGGGATCAATAACCAAGGGTTTAAAGGCGGAATTAGGGATAACGAAGCCTTGGGTGCAATCTAAAGTGAGTTGTAATAAATAAAGCCAGCTAGTGTAACTCGAGAGAGTGCGTCTAGTAAGTTGTAATGATTACTCGGGAGAGATTTACGGTAATTTGCGTGCTCATGATTGATAGAGACGATTAGGCAAATCTATGTGAAATATAATCGGAAGGGATTCCATCAATAGGGGAAATCACAACCTTAGATACTTCTATTAATTGTTTATAACTTAATCATAGTTAGTCTTTATTTGCTTAATTGCAGTCAGTCTTAGTTAGTACAAACATCATCAATTGTTATTCAAAACATTTGGGAAGTTGATTACGTAGAATTTCGTAAGTCTAACGAGAGTAATTGATAGGTTAATTCCTTGTGGGTTCGACTCTGGGCGAAATACTCAGATTAATTTGTAATGTCCGCATGTCCTTTTTATAAGACATAGTTGGGCCTGATCAAATTTTAGGGTCGTTGCCGGGGAATTAACGGTGCTATCAATTATAATTGAAAAAAATAGAAAAATTCTTAGTGTAGTCAGTTTTATCTTTACCCAATCTGTACATTGAACTTTTAACGTTTGTTGACTTGGTTGTATATGTGCATGCCTAGAAACTCATCGAAAACTGGTGAAGTATTTGTAGCATTATCAGATCCCGAGAAAGTTTTCAAGGCCTTGAATCGGGCCAATCAAAAAAACAAACAACAACAAACAACTGATCAATTCAAACGAGACATGGGAGATCACATAGTAGACCTAGCTGCACTAGTAGCGCTAGTGGCACCTCTTGTGCCAAAAGCTGTGCTATATGACTAGGCACAACTCACATCAGAGAACTTGGCCACATTGATTTTAGGCCCCGCAGATACAGATTGGATCGTTTCAGATCACGAACAACATATTGCACTTGTTGCAAAACAAGAGACTATTTTCGAGGTCACAAATCAAAGATCCTCAACATCATATGAAGAATTTCCTGTCCATCTGGAAAACTCAAAGGCAACCCAACATAACTCAGGAAGCAATCAAGTTGTTGTTATTTCCATTCTCAGTGACAGGAGCTGTCTAGATTTGGCTAAACTCACTCCCCATTAATTCCACCGCAACTTGGGAGGAGTTAGTCGAGCAATTTGTGAACAAGTTTCATCCACCCAACAAGACTGCTCAACAAATTGATGAAATCTTGAGTTTCAAACAGAGACCAATAGAGACACTGCAAGAAACATGGGAACGATTCAAGGGGATGTTGGTTATATGTCCGCAACACGGTATTTCAGATTAGATGTTGCGGCAGCGGTTTTACATAGGTTTGGCAGATGGCGTGAAGGGTAATGTTGATGCTTCAATTAGTGGAGCATTTTTTTAGCAAAACATAAAGAGAAAACCAGAGTCTGCTTGATAAGATGGCACAGAATTTGGGGTGGACAACCAGGAACGCACCTATCACTCGAGTGGTTCACTCAGTGCCCTTAGATCCATCCAACACTCTTGCTGAAAATATGGCCACGTTAATGACACAAATGAGTATACTCACAAAAAAGGTGGAAGAGTCTGGGCAGAAGCAGCAAGTACACATTGTATATACTACCAATGGGGCTTATGCACATCTTGCATTTGTCAGCCAATTGGTAACCAGTGGAATGCAGAAACTGATCATCATCACTACCTTGAGGAAATGAATTATGTGTCTAATTATGGAGGCCAGAGACATGGTGGTCAAAATTAAGGCCAACAAAATCAGCCGTATTGACCATTCCAGCCACAGTTCAACAATGGAAACATGGGAGTTATGAGACCTCCCAATAATATGGCGCCTTATTAAAGGCCACAGAGATATAATAATCAAAATCAATAGCAGGGGTATCATCCCCCTCAACAACAGCATGGTGGATGGCAGGAAGATGGGTTTGCTAGACTCGAGGCAATGATGCAGCAGGTTTTTGTGTCAAATGCAAAAATCAGTGACAAAGTAGATGCACATGATTCAACTATTAAGAATATTGAAGTATAGATGGTCCAGATTTCGATGTCTTTGAATAATTGTCCTCATGGGACATTACTTGCAGACCCTCAGATAAATCCAAAAGACCAAGGCCCGAAGCAGTTGATGGCAGTGAGTCTATGTAATGGTAGAGACTTAGACATGGAGCAAGAGAGGTCTCGAGAAAGCAGACAAGCTGAGACACTTGTACTAGTGCCCATTGAGCTAGATGAGTCAACGAAACTAGCCGAGGTGAGAGTACAGCCTGCCTAGGAAGAACATAACACACAGATTGAGGCTGAGAGAGAAGTTAAAACAGTCCAAGAACCGATGGTTGAGGTGGTAGCTGGCAAAGAAAATACCCAAATTATTGGGAAGAAGAGATTCCTTGCACCATTTCCACAGAGGCTGGCCCAGTACCTAAAAAAGGAACAATACATGAAATTCTTGGAGATGTTGAAACAAATCCAGATAAATATTCCATTGATTGATGCTTTGAAGCAGATGCCTGGTTATGTAAAAATGATGAAGGACTTGATGTCCCGAAAATTCGATTTCCAAGAATTGGCCACGGTGGCTCTTACTCAGACATGCAGTGCGGTGGTGACTAGACCAATCGCTGAGAAGCTGTCTGACCTAGGGAGTTTCACAGTTCCCTGCACTATTGGTAACTTTGCTTTCGCCAAAGCACATTGTGATTTGGGGGCTAGCATAAATCTTATGCCCTTGGCGATCTACAGAAGGTTAGGGATTGGGAGAGCTAGAATCACTTCGATGTTGTTGCAGTTGGCTGACAGGACCGTGAAAATACCTTCTCATATCTTGGATGATGTGTTGATTCAGGTAGGGAAATTTGTGTTCCATGCAGATTTTGTGATTCTAGATTGCAAGGTGGATTAAGAGATTCCCATTATATTTGGAAGGCCGTTCTTGGCCATTAGGAGAGCTCTCATTTATTGTGAGACTCGGGAGCTCAAGATGAGGTTGAACTATGAGGTAATAACATTCAATGTGCAGAAATCTATGAGGCGACCAAGTGAATTCGCCAATTATTCTATTATTGATGTCGTGGATGTAATCGTAGAAGATGATGATGTGATGCTGACTATTGAGGACCCTCTTGCTGCATGTCTGGCAAATTTAGATAAGGTGAATGGGGAAGAACTAGTAGAATGGGTGTTGGCTTTAGAGGGCAGGGGGTATGGGATAAAACTCTTTAATTCGAGCTCCTGCACTTAGAAAAAATAGAAACTCCTCCAGCCAAGCCATCCATAGAAGAACCACCAAAGCAGGAATTGAAGCGACTACCTGCCCATCTCATGTATGAGTTTCTTGGACCTAACCCCACATTACCTGTTATTATCTCATCTAGTTTGTTATATGTGCAGGTGCAACAACTATTGTAGGTACTTAAGGAGTGTAAGACTGCTATTGGGTAGACCATGGCAGATATTAAGGGGATCAGTCCAACCTATTGTATGCATAAAATTCTGTTGGAAGAGGGACACAAACCTTCCAGGGAACACCAAAGAAGGCTAAATCCCAACATGAAGGAAGTGGTGAAGAAAGAAGTAATAAAGTGGTTGGATGGGAGAATCATTTTCCCAATCTCTGACAGCAACTGGTTTAGCCCGATGCAATGTGTGCTAATAAGGGTGGCATGACGGTGGTCAGAAATGACAACAATTAACTAATATATACAAGAACCGTCGCGGGCTGGAGAATTTGCATGGACTACAGAAAGTTAAATCTGGCCACCCGGAAAGACCATTTCCCACTTCCCTTCATTGATCAGATGCTAGACACATTGGCGTGGAGGTCTCACTTCTATTTTCTGGATGGGTACTCATGGTACAATAAAATCTCCATTGCACCACATAATAGAGAGAAGACCTCTTTCACTTGTCCATATAGCATTTATGCTTTTCGGAGGATGCCCTTTGGCCTATGCAATGCACCCGCCGTATTCCAAAGGTGCGTGATGGCCATATTCACTAACATGGTAGAAGACATAATTGAGGTATTCATAGATGATTTCTCAGTGGTGTAAAACTCATTCAATGAGTGCCTGAAACGGTATACTGAGACTAACCTGGTTCTTAATTGGGAGAAGTGCCATATCATGGTACAAGAGGGCATAGTCTTGGGAAACATGGTATAAAGTAAAGGAATCGAGGTGGACCGTGCTAAATTTGACATGATAGAAAAGCTACCACCTCCAACTTTAGTCAAGACAATCAAGAGCTTGAAATTATTACCTTCAGGGGTTGTGGAGATTGCCTCAGAGAAAGACTCACACATTTAGAGTTAATGGGCAGAGATTGAAATTATACATAGGCATGAATGAATCAAATGAAATGTCAGAGATCCACCCGATAGGACCTCAAAGGTCAAGCGAACCTTAAATCCGCTTGTCTGCGTCATGCCGCAACATTAAATCGGGTGCTGCATGGGAGGCAACCCCTTGATTTGTTGTAATCATCGTGCGATGACATTAACTAAGGAGCTGGTTGGGAGGTAAAATACTAACAAATGTAGGTGAGCTTGGGCATGTGACAAGTCCATCGGAAACTGAAAGAATAGGTAACAAAAAGATGAAAAAATCATGCCCAAGAGCGCGCCCGCGCTACCCACTGCGCATATAGGCAAATGTTTTGCCTTAGCTCCAAAACACTAGCGCGATCGCGCTATTGACTGTTCTTTGAATGCGCTAGAAGCGCGACCGCACTACATGCCAAGAAAATGGCCTAGTGTTCAGTCTGGACTAGCACGGCCGCGCTCGTACCGCGCTACGATCGCCCAATCTAGTGCATTTTTTTCTTTTCCCTTTAACTTAAAAATAGTATTATGTTATTTAAATTTTCTATGTTAATTTTTCTCCCGCTCTCCCCAATCTAATTAATCCCCCCTCTTCAACCTCATTCCCCCAAATAATACATCGTAGTCAATCATGTATGTGTGGGATAAATATATAAATAAGACCCACCTAAAATAATACATCGTAGTCAATCCTGTTGAGCCTATAAGCATGTTTCTTAGGCAACCACATTACGAACCTTACCCAATAGTTTGAATGGATATATGTTTGAACCCCTTTACCTCCCATAAGCACTTGAATGGTATTGAAATTATGCAAAAGCAAAAGTGTGGGGTGGTGGTTTGGTTTTTGAGTAGAACCGATAAAATAGAGAAAAGGTTAGTGTTTGGAAAAGAATAAGCACCACTTAAAAGAAAAAAAAGAGAAAAAAATTAATTAATGTAGTAGTTGATAAGTGGTGGTTTGTTACAATTGCACCTAATGGAGTGAGATGTTATAAATAACAATATGGTGGAATGTCTGATTGACATAAGTATGGTTTTTGAAGGTTAATGTTATTGTATTAAAAGTGCTTAGGGAGGTTAGTCACTATATCCAAGTATATCATACCCGTCTCTTAGCCTACATTATAACCAAGTGAAGTCTTAATTGATTTTAGAATGAGTGGGCTCGACTAGTAGAGTAGTACACTACGGGCAAGCCTATGGTTCGTCTTTGTGGCACGTGAATATTCTTTTTGAGAGTGGGCAAATTTTGTTTATCTAATTTCCTAATTGTTATTAATATTAATATTTGTGGAACTAATCTCTTGTGTGATGTGAGGGCGTGTGATTCACGAAGGAAAGGCAAGTCTTGACTTCTGTATAGAGTAATTTGAGTAAGTATGAATATTGCACGGCACGTGAGAGTCGACTTTTGATGCAAATTTTGTTCACTACTAGGCGTAACTTTGTGATTCGTTCTTGGTGTGATACGTTAGGGAAAAAGACTTAGTGAAGGAACCTCTATAGAGTGTGGTGGATTGCTCAAGGACTAGCAATGATTTAAGTGTGAGGTGTTAATAATAGGCTAGATTCATGTAGTTTGGTGACTGTTTATGCCCCAGCTTGACTATGTTTCAATGTTATAGGATAGTTAAATGGTGATAAATTGGCTCTAATTGTGAATTTCATGATTTGCAGGAGCGAGTTACGTGTATGAGGACTTAGAAGTGTAGTTGGAGCTAAATTGAAGCAAGGGAAGCCCCTCGGAGCTGAGTATGTGGGAAGAAGAGAGAAAGAAGGGTTGAAATGATGACCCAGACTAGGGCGCCCACCGGCGCGTCCACTAGCGCGACCGCTAGCCCAGGAGTTCGAGGCAGAATGGTAGGCCATATGCACGGTCATTAGCGTGCCCATTAGCGCGACCGCGTTAGCCCGGAAAAATAAAGTTCAGGCGTAAACTTGGGACTTCAGGGGATAAATCCACTTAACCTATTGAAGGTCCAGCTCGCCCAATGGAACGTTATCAAGGTTTTCATCGCTTAGTTGAAGGCAAGGAGAGGCAAGAAGCAATTAGGATAATTCAACTTCGAATTCTTCCTTTCTTCTTTTGTATTTTACCATTTGTGATGAATTTGGCTATTGTTATGATGAACACTAGTATGAGTAGCTAAATATTTAGTCTAAGATTTTGATGGAAACTATTGAAAGATGAACTTTTTGTTATGTTAATATAATTTGTTTGGTTTAATCTCTATTTGTTCAATTGTTTTCTTGTTGTTGTTAATTGATAGGATCCTCAATTAGTCATGCCTATTTAATATGCATAAATCGTGAGAGAGTGCATATTTAGGTAATTGTTGAACAACACCATCCCAGAGTATATGAGGAATCAATAACCGAGGGTTTAAAGGCGGGATTAGGGATAACGAAGCATTAGGTGCAATCTAAACTGAGTTGTAATAAACAAATCCAGGTAGCGTAACTCGGGAGAGTGCGACTAGTAAATTGTCACGATTACTCGGGAGAGATTTACGGTAATTTTCATGCTCATGATTGATAGAGACAATTAGGCAAATCTATGTGAATCATAACCGGAAGGGTTTCCGTCAATAGGAAAAATCATAACCTTAGATCATCCTCTTAATGGTTTACAACTTAATCATAGTTAGTCTTTATTTGTCTAATTGCAGTCAGTCTTAGTTAGTACAAACATCCTCAATTGTTATTCAAAACGTTTGGGAAGTTAATTACGTAGATTTTGTAAGACTAACGAGAGTAATTGATAGGTTAATTCTTTGTGGGTGAAATACTCAGATTGTATTTGCAACGTCCGATGTTCATTTTATAAGACATAGTTGGGCGCGATCAATTATACTTTGATCAATGATAAAGTTATTTTTTATGACTTATAGGTCATGGGTTCGAGCCGTGAAAGCAGCCAGTAATGATTGCATTAAGGTAGATTGTCTATATCACACTTCTTGGGGTACAATCATTTTCCGGAACTTGCATGAACGCGAGATGTCTTGTGCATTGGGCTGTCATTTTTGGGTTTGATTATATCTTTCCTTACCTTACATGCTCATACAAGTACGAGTAGTGTGTCCTAGCGGTTAGTAAAATGAGAGGAGATCCGTGATGCCTCAGGTTAATTTTAATGAAGATAGTAGGTGTTTTTTTCTCATCTCTCTAAGTCTAGATGAACAGAATTATCTCGTACTTGGGTTGGTTGGGAATAACATGTTTCCCACAAATAGTCGAGAGATCTTTATGTTGGTAGGAAATAACAAGTAACACATAGAATAATCAAAATATGCGCAAACTGGCACATATATACATAAGTGGATGTAGTGTATTAACTACGAGTACAACTGAACCTATAACTTTCAATGCGAAATAAAAATTTATTAAAATTGCAAAAACAATAGATATGAGCCCATAACTTTAAAAATATAATGGGTTCAATATTAAAAATATTAAAATTAAACTCATAACTTTAAAAATATAATGGGTCAATATTAAAGAAAATAAAATTGAACTCATAAAATTTGAATCATTGATTCGCTTATATGTCAATAAAAATATTTTATCTTATTTGCATTATTATATTATTAGTACGAAATTGTCTCAGGATGTCGACATCATAATGGCATGAAAAGCAAAGTGTGGACATAGAATGTTTTGGCTTGGAGGCCAAGCAAATTTGATCAATTGCGTTCAAGACGTGATGTTGCAAGGGTCCATGGTCCACCTTTATAGGCTTATAGTACAAAATCTAATTGGTGGATAGCTAATGGGAAACCAGCCTTCTCATTGTGTTGCCGTTACATTTCAGACGTAATGAAAACACCATTCAATATATTATTTATATATATATATATGCAGACAATTGAATTGGTTTAATTGCATGGTGCCAACGAAATAGAGTGTTATTCCCATTTCAATGAATTAACCGATCGACGTGTGAAACTATTCTAGCAAAATTGAATTCTCTTAATTTTCGATCGATTGCACCAAAATTCGAGTTCCTTCTTGATCAATTACCACGGTAATATCATCATCATAATATTATCATGTATATCATATATACATAAAAAAGAAAACCGACAAAAAGAATATATAAACCAACAAAGCATGGTCTACAAATAATTTAAAAATAGTCATTCTTTTCGAAAGAAACTTAGAAAGAAAAACATGATCATATGATATTGGAACGAACGAAGTAATGTAGAAGCATGGGTAACACATGAATTACTTAATCTAGAAAAAAGAATGTGTAATTTATAGAAGTGGTACACGAGTAAATTATATTTTACGGAGGAAGTTAATTATGTAAATAAATATTATTTTTGTGTTCTAGAAAATATGAAACAATAATGTTTAAGAGTATAATTTAGTGATCAATGAAATCAATACAGTGAAAAGATAATCATAAAGTTTTAGGTTAAAAAATCTCAACAAAGACAAGAAAAATTTGATGATTTTTCTCATATGATTTATAGTAGGTAAAGTTTATTTGTGTTGGCGGGAGTTAGAGCCCGTTTGGTTTAGCTGATTTAAAGTAGCTGACAAGCATTAGGTGCTGAAAATTACTTTTAAATGCTGAACCTGGTTTAAAAAGTAAGTAGTTACGTGTTTGGATAAAAGTACTTAAATTAATAATAAGCAGTTGAAGAACTAGGTATACGAAGAGTTTTATTTTTAAAAAAAAGTATTCTAGGGATGAATAATAAATATTTTGGTTAAACCTAAAGTGCTTATAAGCTAAAATTTGATAAGTCGGTGGAGATCAACTTATGACTTTTGACTTATTTTTAGTTTATAAAAACTTGACTTATTAGCATTTTTAATTTTATCAAATACGAACATAAGCTAAAAAATACTTATAAATCGGTTCGACCAACTTATAAAGCCAAACACCCTCTTAACATCTAACAAGTAGCTATGTAAATAGTTGAGGTGGTGGAAGTTGGCTCGAACATGACGTGTAAAACAATTGTGAAAAAAGAAAATGTGGAAACAAAAAAACTAGGACGCCGGCGTTGATGGTTAGGTTTAAGAAAGAAAAAAGATCTGAGGGGTAATTAGGTAAACCGACTAAAGTGCGGCAGTAAGAGAAGCCCTAGCTCCACTCATCCTTCGCCTATAAATAGACTTCAATAACCTTCCTGAAACCCTAATACTCTCATTCATTTTTGCTTCTCCTTCTGCTGTGCGGCAACAGATCTATATTTGCTTTTAAGGTTGGATCTAATCCTCTTTCGTTCTCTTCAGTTTCTGTAGACTTGTTATTAGCTTTGATTGATCCGATTCATTCATTTCTTTTATGATATCTTCGTATGTATGTTTTATCCGATTGTTATTTTAACTAAAAAATATGCATCTTGTATGATTTTGTGGTAGATTGATTACATCTACACTATACGTCCTTTGAATTTGATGCGTCGAGCATTATCAGATTCTATAATTCATTGATTAGCTCGTAAGTTTTGATTTTTAGCATGCTTTTGTGGTTCATTGTTTCTCCATAAATCAACTCGATAATTGAGATGGCTTTATGGACTTTGAAACCGGCTTAATTTTGATAATTATTAGTAATATTTGTCTAGATTTGTCATGCTTTGCTGTGCATATATGATCTGTTTATGATTCATGGATTAAAAGTTACACCTGGTGTTTACAAATCCAATGACATATGGCGTGTGTCTTCGCATACACTCTTTTTCACTAATCTGTGGTTAATAAATACACATGTTTACCTTATAAATTAATATGGAATGGTGTAAACACTCGGTATGTGTACCAGTGATCATATTTTTACTTTAATGACCACAAAAACTGATGTCATAGTTCTTATAATTGAAAATATTTTAAATTGTGTTAAATTCATATTTCATAGCCAAAGAACCAACTACATTATTCTTCCAATGTGTTTTATGCTACTATATTCTCTAGTTCTTGTCATCTCTTATTAGCGAATTCTTTTTGCTAATTAATTTTTAACCCAATATCCTATATTATTGGTTCTAAGTTGGATTATACTTGGTTGTTGTTGTATCCTATATTATTGGTTCTTGGTTCCTGAAGTGTATGTTTTTCTTTTTTCTGTACAAATTGTTAGATTGTTGTGGATATAGAACACATTATTTTTTGGCTGCTTTGACATGTTTTACATGTTTTTATGTGTGTATTGACTTGGAGGCTGTTTATTATTGCAGTCTTTTTTTCAATCAACATGGGTAAAGAGAAATTTCACATCAACATTGTGGTCATTGGCCACGTCGACTCTGGTAAGTCGACTACCACTGGTCACTTGATCTACAAACTTGGTGGTATTGACAAGCGTGTCATTGAGAGGTTTGAGAAAGAAGCTGCTGAGATGAACAAGAGGTCATTCAAGTATGCCTGGGTGCTTGACAAGCTCAAGGCTGAGCGTGAGCGTGGTATCACCATTGATATTGCCTTGTGGAAGTTTGAGACCACCAAGTACTACTGCACTGTGATTGATGCTCCTGGACACAGGGACTTCATCAAGAATATGATTACTGGTACCTCCCAAGCTGACTGTGCTGTCCTGATTATCGACTCCACCACTGGTGGTTTTGAAGCTGGTATCTCTAAGGATGGACAGACCCGTGAACATGCATTGCTTGCTTTCACCCTTGGTGTCAAGCAAATGATTTGCTGCTGTAACAAGGTTTGCTTGTGTTTTTAGTGGCTTTGTAGTTGAAGATTGATGTGTTTGCTAACCAGCTTTATTCCTTGTGCAGATGGATGCTACCACCCCCAAGTACTCCAAGGCTAGGTACGATGAAATCGTAAAGGAGGTTTCTTCCTACCTCAAGAAGGTAGGATACAACCCTGACAAAATCCCCTTTGTCCCCATCTCTGGTTTCGAGGGTGATAACATGATCGAAAGATCAACCAACCTTGACTGGTACAAGGGCCCAACTCTCCTTGAGGCTCTTGACCAGATCAATGAGCCCAAGAGGCCCTCAGACAAGCCCCTCAGGCTCCCACTTCAGGATGTGTACAAGATTGGTGGTATTGGTACTGTCCCTGTTGGTCGTGTGGAAACCGGTATCCTCAAGCCTGGTATGGTTGTGACTTTTGGTCCCACTGGTTTGACCACTGAAGTTAAATCTGTTGAGATGCACCACGAAGCTCTTCAGGAGGCACTTCCTGGTGATAATGTTGGATTCAACGTCAAGAACGTTGCAGTGAAGGATCTCAAGCGTGGGTTTGTTGCTTCCAACTCCAAGGATGACCCAGCTAAGGGTGCTGCCAGCTTTACCTCCCAAGTCATCATCATGAACCATCCAGGACAGATTGGAAATGGATATGCTCCAGTGCTTGACTGCCACACCTCCCACATTGCTGTCAAGTTTGCAGAAATTTTAACCAAGATCGACAGGCGTTCTGGTAAGGAGATTGAGAAGGAGCCCAAGTTCTTGAAGAATGGTGATGCTGGTATGGTTAAGATGCTTCCCACCAAGCCCATGGTTGTTGAGACCTTCTCTGAGTACCCACCATTGGGACGTTTTGCTGTGAGGGACATGCGTCAAACTGTTGCTGTTGGTGTTATCAAGAACGTTGACAAGAAGGACCCAACTGGTGCCAAGGTCACCAAGGCTGCTCAGAAGAAGAAATGAACGTTGCAGTTCAATTCTGGTGGTATTCGTGATATCTACTACAATAAAGTGTGTTATGGAGACATTGTTTTCTCTGCTTGTGATGTTTTTGTTCTGTCCTTAATGTGGTTCTTAGGTTGTAGTTTTCTGCTTTGTATGACTGGTATCCGCTCCCAGAGTTGGGTGCTTGACAGGCGGTGGCGGGAATAACTTTGTTGAGTCTGTCTGCATTTTCTTTTGAGGTACCTTGGTTTTCCAAGGTGGCTTGGAAGTTTTGTTTGTTATGTTGCTTAAGATACTTAATTCGGAACTTATTTATTTTTGTGTTGAATATGTTTTCTTATTTCTATTCTCTGGTAGTTTTATATCTTTAGCTTTTTACTGGTACTTGCTTCCTCTTTGATCTTGGTTTAACTTGTTACCTTCTTTAGAGTATTCTTGTTATTTCAACCTGTGCTAGAGGAAATGGAAATCCGGGGGAAGTGCTTACTATGATAGATTGGAACTCTAGCCCCAGGTGTTGCTGCTCTCAATCAAACTTTAGTTCCTTCATTGAGTAGGGTATAATACCGTCAGATTCATCCATTGTATCGTCTTTTCTTTTGGTATTGTCTCTCCCGTTTTCTTCTCTCTTCTCCGGAGATATGTTCTGGAAATCTTCATTGCTAATAGAAATTTTTTACTTGGAATCCGAGAATGCAAATTCAGATAAATACCTCGCATATTTTATCTGTCTTTCTGTTTAAGGGTTCAATGTCAGTCAATTAAATCTATGGATATGCATCTGCAGTTTCAGTTAACAGTGTCCCATATTCGACCAATAAACTTAACATTGAAGCTACCAGTGTTGGTACTGCTCTTGAAGCTACCAGTGTTGTACTGCTCTTTCATTTGACCTAAGACAGTAATATGTATTTCTGTTTATTACCTAGCAAAGGAAGGTTGTCTTGGAGATAACCAGATTAGGATTTATGACCAAAGGGAAAAATAGAAGCCCGAAAGAGGGGTAAATTCTACATAGGTCATGAAAACTCTATTTCTTTAGCATAGTCGAATGCTTAACGTGTATGTGGGTTCGAGCATTTTTTCTGGATTTTGATTTGAAGCTACCTAAAGAAACATATAAAATGTGCTTCAAGAATAATGGAGTGACTACAAAATGATTTTTACCTCAAAAGAAAAGTTGAAACTGGATGGTGAAGTACAAAGAAAGTGATGGTCTGTTAGTCTTTCACCATCTAACCTGTTTAGTCTCAAGCTAAGAGTGATTGTTTGATCCCCGTATCAGTAATGCGGGGATTTACTGTTATAAACATAATGAAGATTGTGAGTGCGCATAATAACGTATAAGAATTCTTATGCAGGGATTGCTATGGCCTATGGGTACCCTTATATATGTTATGCAAATACAATACGTATTCTTATTTGACGTTCTATTATGTTGCAAATATACACATTTTCTTACAAAACTTATGCATGTATTAGCAATATGGAGTTCAGAATGAAGCCAACCACACAGCTGTATATTTATTCTTGTACAACCAACCAAACATTGTAAGACATACGTGGAATTTCATGCTAGGATATATCTTTAATGTGGTAAATCAAACGACCCCTAGAAGTTGCAGTTGAGTACTATCCTGAATGGCTTGCTGAGATAATGTATTTATGTAGCCGGATTACAACAAACCTGGTCCAACCACAAGCCTAGCTTGTTTGTACCCAATGAATTGAGTAACAAAAAAATTGAACCTTGTGATCGTTCAAAAATCATCAAGATTGTTTTTGTTCTTGGATCAGAACACAATACTAATGCGCACCTGTTTAGGAGTGAATGGTTAATCAGTTAACAATCCCAAAGTAGCAGGCTACAGCCTAACAGGTAGTCACAACTTGTGACTCACAATTAAGTCTGATTTGTGCGTTCTGGGGGACAGAACTAGGTAGGAAAATTCTTAGGGGAAATGAAGACAAATTATTCTGACTGTTCCTCATCACTATAAGTAAATGCATAATATTCCAAATCCTGGCACGAGATCAAAGTTAACAACAAGGCATTACTGACTGGTTGAATGCACAGGAGAACCAAGGGATATGGAGAACAATAGTTACTTCAACATTGTATAAGCTATGAAACAACAAACTGAAGCCATTAGTTGGGAGCAGTATGGCATTTATCTTGGATTCCTTGTGTTTTGGTTACATAGAAACAGTTTGCGAACAAAGATGTTTTTCCTGACACAAAACTTGAGCAAAACCAAAACAATAACCCTGTATGCGACGGCCATAAGAAACAATACTAATAGATTTTTCCACTTGGAGTTGCTGTTAGTAGATATGTCATATACATTTTGCAAAGCCTGATTTCCAGATATGGTCCTCACCTGACCAACTGCGAAAGAGGTATCAATGTACTCGTTCTCCAAGAGTCCCTGCAACAAAGATACAGATCTTAGATATACAAAAGAGATGACCAACTGAGATCAAGTACATGCATTTGAAAGAATTTATAGCCAACTATTCAGCCGATATCAAACTTACCTGGATAGAGTAAGTATGAAAAGCTAAATACGAAACGGGGTACATCCAAACTGGTCCAGGCAAAGCGCTTCTGATTCTTAAAAAGCCAGCGGAAAGAATCATTATCACCTGAAATACAGAACACCAGATACATTTGAAAGAAGCCGTGAAATCAAATACATCCTAGAAAGGGAAAGATGTCTCTTTAACAGATGGAAAAAGGGAAAGATCTCAAGTATAAGAACCCTATACATCAGCAAACGCAAAAGCAATAACTACAGAGAGATCCAACTCCCCCGACTCCCTTGTTGACTGTTGAGTTGTCCCACAACGGAGGGATTTGAGGTCCTTGGTTTTCTTATATGGCTTGAGCAATCCACACCTTACAAGCTAGCTTTAGGGGTTGAGTTAGGCCCAAGGTCCATTCTTATCGTGGTATCGGAGCCGGACCCACCCCAATTTTTGTTATCGATGTTGGGACCCCATTTATGTTGTCCACGCTCCAGAGGATTGGGCGTGAGGGGGTTATTGAGTTGTCCCACATCGGAGGGATTTGAGGTCCTTGGTCTCCTCATATGGCTGGAGCAATCTTCACCTTACAAGCTAGCTTTTGGGTTGAGTTAGGCCCAAGGTCCGTTCTTACCAAGGACAGAGAACCTTATAACGTAGTAGAAAGTCATACAGCCTCCATCACTGAAATATGTAAACTTGATTCCAGGTAAATAATATCTTCAATATATTGAGTTTTAAGATGGAACTCACATGTATGGAAACCAAAGTTAAGATGCTCCAGAAGATATTTTGCCAAATGGAAGTAACAGCCAGTACCAATCCTTCATTTACCAATAGACATGTGAAGAAATTCAGCACGAAATACATCAGCAAGCTGAACTCATCCCGCAGCCCAACAAGAAAATAGAAGACGAGACTTGACGAAATGGAAATGAGAAACAAGAAAGGAATGCTGGCAAAAAGTTGCCCAAGTAGGAAAAGAGATGCCCCAGAATGCAGGTTTGATTCTTCGCAGGCATACATCTGCATATAATGGAAACAACTTGATTAGCTTTTTGCTAGTTTCCTTTCTTTTGAGCTGGATGTCCAAAGTACAAACTGCCGTACATCAGGATGAGCAACAAAACCAAACCTATATAAAACAAGTAAAAAGTGACTAGTTCAATTGAAGGACAGGTTAGATATGCACTGTACTAATTATCCTGCTTCCAGGGAAAATAGTTAAGACCTTAATGCCACAAGGCCTTCGGATTTAGTAATTGAGCTGTGTCTCATTAGTACATAATTAGATTATTAATCCACACAATGCATGTGTGTGATACAACTCACATGAAATCAATGTTTCCATGAATGTACCACATGGAAATGAAGATATAGTATTCAGGGGCGAAGGCACGTTGATCCAAGTGGTGTCATCCGACACCATTTGGCCAGAAATTTTATTCATTTATATACATGTAAATAATCTGCAAAAGAAAATATTTCTAAATATAACTAAACGCCACCTCTTAACATAAGAGCTATGTTGGCCCGCTGGTGAAATGCTCCAATTTCTACTTATGGGGTCAAGCGTTTGAATCCTCGCTAGATTAACGGATTTATTTTCTTAATTTTTTGGCATTCTTCTGGAAAAATATAGGAACCAGTAGGCAGCAGGCCTTGAACCTTCGACGGTTTACCGAAAATGTATTAACTAAACCAACCAAGCCACCATCCATTATGTGCATGTCACCGCCAAGAATAAACAATTCTAATCTACCAACTTCTCACCTGTAAAGGAGTAACTGAACAAACTGAGAGGCCATGAAATTGTTCAAAGCAGACTGAAGGAATCGAGCGGATGATGAGCTATTGAGTGAATGTTTGGTTGTTTTATACAGAAAAAAAAATATTCAGCAATATTTTTACTGATTCTGTTATGGATACATTTCAAAGAATGAAAGTTCGTTGCGGAGAATTGAGTACTCTGTTTGAATTGCATTTTTCTAAAATATGATCTGGTTAAAGTGATCTATTCATTTGTACTCTTTAAATTTTGACACCCTGCCACACTATTCTAGCTGCTTTAGGGATGCAAGTTCAAAAGCATTCTTGTTTGGCCTGATGAATTTTAGCCAGGAAATTGACTTAAAGCAACATGCCAGGAAAACTTATATTGTTATATGAATATATGGAGATACTTCACCTGGGCGGAGAATCCTAGTTCTGAAATTTTTAGTTGAAAACCTTCAAGCAAATATTTCTTGACATTATTCCCCTAAAATCTTATACAAGTATATCACTGGAGCCCATAACTTCACAACTTTAAGCGATCATTTTGGTTGCATAAAGATGATTGAAATATTGGAAAATAACCTCTAGCATTTCGGATACAGAAATTGAAACACAGAAATAAAAGAAAACTATAGTGTTGGGGCTGTAATATTGAACTTGATATTCCAGGGAATTGAAGAAGGAACTGAATAAAAAATTACTTGTCTTGACGAAAATGGCAATGGCCTACTAAGGACCACAAGAGGATAATTACAGTCTACAGCTCCCCTATCACGCAGCCCCTTATGTTCAGCAGACATGATTTCTCGCATTCATTTCCAACAAGAAATCAGTATATGTGCAATAAGTTCTATGTATCCTTGTGTGCTATCCAAAAGAAACACGGAAAAGTTATTTGAATCACCTTGATTTCTTTCATTTGTGCAGGTACACTGGCAATGCTCAATAGAGAGGTGAATGAAACAAATACAAAAATTGCAGCTACTCTTGTCTGCATGGCAATAAAGAGGTCAAAGTTTAAATTAGAAAAACGAATAGCAAAAAGTTATCATGAGCAGCACATCTAACAGCATAATGGAGAAGCTCAGTCCATAAATGAACAAGTAAACGTGGTTTGGGAGAAATACATGCATTTTTTGGACTACATAAGATTACATGTTTCAATAAGACATATCGAAATGGAAGTTGCATTGGCAAACAAAAGATAATATTTTCGGTAGCCGAGCTTCTTGGAAGATGACATGCCTATATATATCATCATATAACACACCACTGAAGCAGGAAAAACAAAAGGAGAAAAGGACATATCTAATGTTTTGAATATTATTAGCTTACCACAACAGATGATAAGGAATGCCCCAATCCAGAAAATACAGTGCCAATGCAAAGTGAGAGAAGCATATAGAGAATCAACCTAAGCCAATAATATTTCCACTCCCTTGACATAATCAATAAGGATCTCCAAGTCAACACAGCAACTCGCATTATGTTGCCTACCGTGCCCTTGCTTTTGAGAGATGGACCTTCCTGTGCAACAAATAGCAAGAAATCAGAAAGTATATTGAAGTTCAAGCGCTAAACCTGTCATGTCATTTGTGTGGCTATAAAAGCATGCCATTATGAACAATAAAAAAAGAAGTATGTCATTATGGGTAAGATGGAAAATTTACACTTAAATTACAACAACAATAACAACAAATCAGTATAATCCCACATAGTGGGATTTGGGAAGGGTAATGTGTATGCTGCCTTAACCCTACCTTGTGGAGATAGAGAGGATGTTTCCAATAGATCCTCGGCTCAAAGAAGCATAAGCAGAAAATCAAAAAATCACAACAGAGAGAAGTCATGTAAAAGAAGCATAAAGAACAACCAAATAATCAAGAGACCGCAATGAAAGCAATGATTGGTAGTCGTAGAAATCTAATGCCAACAAAATACTAAAGTACAAGCTAATACTACCGGTATGACAGGGAGAACACTAAACTAACTACCCTACTACTCTAATTTTCGACCTCCACACCTTCTTATCAAGGGTCATGTCCTCGGTCAGCTGAAGCTGCGCCATGTCTTGTCTAATCACCTCTCCGCAATTCTTCTTCGACCTACCTCTACCTCTCCTTAGGCCTTCCAATGTCAACCTCTAACACCTCCTGACCGGAGCGTCTGTGCTCCGCTTCCTCACATGTCCAAATCATCTAAGCCTTATTTCCCGCATCTTGTCCTCAATTGGGGTCACACCCACCTTGCCTCGAATAAATTCATTCGGAATCCTATCTAATCTTGTATACCCGCACATCTATCTCAACATCCCCATCTCTGCTACTTTCTATCTTCTAGACATTGGAGCTCTTGACTGGCTAACATTCATCCTCGTACAACATTGTCGGCCCGACTACCGCTCTATAGAAGTTACCTTTGAGTTTTGCTAGGACCTTCTTGAACACCAGAAGCAAGTCTCCATTTCATACATCCCGCCCCAACACGATGCGTGACATCTTCGTCGATCTCCCCATCTCCCTTTATAATAAACCCAAGGTACTTAAAACTTTCTCGATATTCCGACTTAGTCCTACTCAACTTGAAACCTTTAGCCTCCAGGGTCTTGCCTGCACATCTCTAATCTCGCGTTAACGCCGCCTCGCTTCTCATCAATCAATACAATGTCATCAACAAAAATTTACACTTTCGAGATATAGAAAGGTGCCATAGTTTTTGGACTGGACTAATAAGGAAATATATTAAACAAAAGGAGTAACTGTTTTACATAATGTGCATAATTTAATGGTCAACTGAATGAGTTAAATATGTTAGCTTTCCAGATATGTATTTATACTTCCTAGGTAGGAGTATTTAAATTTTGAGCGAAGTTCATAGTGACAGATATCAGATCTCCTGTAAAATCCTACCTTCTCAGTGAGCTTCACTATCATTGTCTCGAGAGCAGCGGCATCTGGCGACGATCTATAGGTTGCTTCAAGGGTACGTATAGCAACAGCAGTATCCATGTTCACCCCTGACAAGTCTCCATGGTCATCCTGTCCAGACAACAAGTGCAACAAACTTAAAGGAAGACTAAAAATTCTTTTTCTTTTCTTTTTCTTGAGGGCTGGTTGGACACTCTTATGGTAGCTTGCCTGAAATGATCACCTATTCCTTTTTTTTTTTGAAGAATTGACTCTAAAACAACAGAAACAGCAGCATGAGTGAGTCTTGAAGAATGATGGCAGTACAACCGGTAAAACTCTTCTATTTGATATTATAGTTAACAAACCAACAACAATCAGTATGATTGAATTTGAGTTGCTAAAACAACAAAGTAGAAAAGTTCAAATAGTTTCATGAAATTACCTGCCAACTTTTGCACATCGCAATAATCCTGTCGAACTCTGTGTTTATGGCACGCAAGAAATGATCCGAAGGACTTTGCATGATTGGGCAAGGAAAACCAGCATTTGAAAAGTGCTTCATCAATAAATAATATGTCAGTCTCTGAAAGTTATCCGTACCAAGAAAATAATGTGGATTAAGAAAACACAGGTTCCCCACCCACTCCCACACCTAATAAAAAATAAACTCATTTGCTTCTTTCCCCCAGAACCCTATGATTCTGAAATATAAGCCCTTGGAAAGTCTGGCCCCAATATTTCAAACCTATTATTTTCCTCCGATTGATAATGCAACTGTATGATTAGTCATAGGAGGTTTTAACTGGCAGATGCTTGTATGCGACCCACTTTAGGACTACTAAAATCCAGATGCTCAGTGTTACAAAATAAGTTCAGCAGAAACAATATTGTCTCCACAGCTCAATTGTAAGAGAAGCAGAGAAGCAGGCAACAAGAATGTAACCACCCTAGCTATGAGTACCTATGTACTTCAAATAATTAGCACCCCTGAATGAACGGTAGTCCATAAAGCATTTATGCTTCAACTACGGGGCCACTTCTATCCTATAGTAGAGCGTGTCATCTGAATTAAGCATTTGGCTTCTTTGTTTCCAATAAGCCAGACCCCTCAATTGTCTGGGAGGATTACATACAAGAAAAGAGCAACCAAAGCCCATCATAGCACCAATGTACATCAGTTAGTATATTATTCTTCTATTTGATGCACTCCTGATCGCTACTAAGAGAAGCTGTACAAGAATCAAGAAGGATACAGTGTGTGGAAGCATACTCAGCTATATTACCTGCAAGCAAGCCAATGTTTCCCCAAAAAACAGCGTATTTCCATTTGAGAGGAGGCAAATGCGGTCAAAAAGGCCAAAAACTTCAGTACTGCTTTGGTACATGGTGAATATCAGAGTGCAGCCAGTACTTGCGAGCTTCTTCAGTGTAACCATCATCAGAAGTGCAGAAACACTGAACATGACAATTGATTACACTTCAGTAACTAAGAGGATGCGTTAAAAACATATATAATACAGCGAAGGGCCTAAAACACCAAGTCTCAACCATAACGAATCACAAGATTATACTGGGATAATTGATGGGAAGGAAGAGAAACTTTAGAGAGAAGCATAATAGGACATTCATTTGATTGAAGGCCCCCATAATTATTTCCACTATTCCAGAAAGTTATCAATTTTGACCCTTTCAAATGGAAAAAAGAAATGCAGTCACCATCAACCGTATCTCCATCAATTCCTAAATCGATGCTTCTATGTATGACAAAAAAGAATTCCACGAACCATTGAACAAAAGCAATATGTTGCATTTTTGTTTAAATGGATGGTTGGAAACTATCGGCCTCCATGTAGAAATCTAGTAGTCCTAATTTCCATCTTGTAGTCTGTTGGAATTAGCATCATTACAGCTAAAATGTTTACAAACTTTTTACTATTGACCTTTTCAAGCATTTACTGTCAGAAAATTCTTAGAATTCAAAATAACTTGCACTTCTGTTCATAACACTAAAGCACCTGATTAATGCACAAACAAACCCTATTATATCATGCATAGCATTTCGATCCACTTCTCCTGCAAGCATAGCTTGCCTTCAAATTCCTTAAGTACTCCAAAGCTATGGGATATTTTTTTCATGCGGTCCTTAAAGTGATAGGGCGAAGTCATCTTGCATTCTCTCTTAGGTAGGTCACTCCTGTATCTTCTGTCAATCATCAGATCTGTAGGGTTGTCATGCCATTAAGTAGTACGTGTCAATTTGTTCTATTTAGGGGGAATTTTAAAAGAAAAGAAAAGTTTACAAGTCACACTAACAGATATTTGAGGCAGTCTATTGTGACCTGCTTACCTCTTTAGGCAAGAGCTATAACAGCCAAAGAATGATCGACGTTAAAAAAAACTTTTATCACTGATTAATTTCTTAATTCTTAGATTTTTCATGTTGGTTTAAGTTCTAGTCCAATAATCTTAAAAGACAAAAATGGCAACAAGAAATATAACAAAAGGTCCTAAAACTGCTAAGACAGGTTGTCAATGAGAGCTCCTTGGCCTAGGTAGCAGATTTACAGGCCATAGGAAGTTCAAATTTTCCTACTGGGAACAGACTTGGAACATACCAAAACAGCCACATATTTGATACTTTGTTTTCCTACATGCTATCTTAAGTAGATGAACAAAACACCTCTTATGAGTTTAAAATACATTATGCCCTACTTTTTTGTGCCACAGACTATCCATCTGAAATGTTCCCAACTGTTAACAAGCTTCATATAAGTCAAATTCATTAAAATTTGGAACTGGAAGCTCGATTTGATATTTTCCATCAGACCAACTCTACTCAGATACTTCAATAGGAAACTCAATCTTTTTATCTGCCCACAGCATATGTGACATATAAGACCAGCCAATCGCCCATTTAATCCATGACATATTAGAGAAGACAGCTGTAAAATGCCTAAACTATAACATAGAGAAGATAGAATACTTTAAAGATTGGATTTTGTGGCTACCAAAAAGGTATAGCACACTACACAACACAATCTGACAGCTCTCTTTGCTACTTTAATTCAGATCTAGACATGGAGAAGATTATTTAGTGCAGTTACCAACAGTTAATAGGTTAGTATAAAGTTGGTCTAACAACTAAACCTGTCAAGTCGATAAAGGGGTTCGTCTATAAATAATATGTGTGGTCTCATAACAAGTTCCCTTGCAATGCTGACACGCCTTCTCTCGCCCCTTCGAAGACCTTTCATGTAGCAGTGGCCACCTATAAGTTTATTAGCGTAATCTCCTAGTGACATAGAATCAATAGCGTCCTCCACCACGCTCCTTTTTTGACAAAGGAAACCAGGAAGCTGAAGCAATGCTGAGTAATAGAGGAATTCACGCACTGTCAATGTTCCAACAAGAGTAGTTTCTCTGTCAACAAATCCCTGCAGACGAAAGAAGTTCCTTATCAAAAGGCAAAGCTGATAAAATAATGCTATAGTATCATTCCATAATAATACTGCATTACATTTTCATTAAGCTACTCATCATTATAGTAATGACTTATGAGCTATTGTTTGGGTTGTGTATGGAGAGCATATGAGAAGATTCTAGTAGGTTTCTCGAACATGGATATAATGCAGATTTTATACACCCTGATCAAGGACTGGTGGTTGTGATAAGAGAATTTCCATCTGAAGGTTAGGAACAAATGTGGCTTCACACACTCAATTCATTCGGGCAACTAATAATTCAACAAGGAACAAAAGCCCTCTTCTCAATATTAAAACAGTATCTACAATGATGGGATGGAGGGTGTTCTTCCAACATTCAGTCAAATGCTACAATTGCAGGCCATCAGGGTTGTCGCATGAGAATCCTATTCTAGTTCTTGTTAGAGTCCAACTTTGGTTGAGGGTATAGGCTGTAGTCAATGAGCGCACACCCTAATCATGTACAGACACGTTGAACTTTTACACAGCAAGAAAAGTAAAGCGCAGGCTTTTGCCTACTGTAAATAGCAACTCAACTTCATGTGACAAAAGCATACTTACATAGGAACCATAAGGCATGCACATTTTTATCCCATTTACAAAAACCTCACCATACATTCTGGCTGAATCAGGCAACCTTCCTAAGGAAGAGAAACCAAAATGGGTTATGAACAACTCATAGGGATTGATATAGGCAGTCAAAGTAAATAGATGTGTGCCTATACAACACAAACCTGCAAGGGCTTTCAAGAGCGTTGATTTCCCTGACTTGGCAGGTCCCATAATTACAGTCATTGTTCCGGGCAACGCATAACCATTCGAACTCTTGACCACCTTATCAGAGTATCTTCTTTTTCCCTTTATAGAAACAGTCAAGTCTTTCCAGGCAATCGATGCCCCGGCAATTTTTCTTGTAATAACTACCCCCTCTGGTAAAGGTGGAGACGGCAATGAACCGCTATTAATCTTTGACAGGGAAGGTGAGGCTGGTGTAGTTGCAGCATTGATGGAGTCGCCTCCTTCGTCCACTTTGACCTCAATATCCGTGTCTTCCCAATCAGGTGAATCTTCAAATGAAATTGGTTGTCTAAGTGAACCAGGTTTCCTCAAGTAGAAGAAATTACTTGATGGCACCCTACCCGCTGGACTACTTGCTGAAGAAGATGAAGACCTGTAATGATCCGATTGGGATTGTATTTCTTCCATTTTATTTCAATTCTCTAATTCTGCTCAACTATTGGAAAAATGGCACTCCGAACTGCAAATTCAGACGGAAGGTGAAACACTGCAAGTATTTTTCGCAAGTATTCTTTGAGCCCCTTGACAGAGCAGCAAGTAACTACTCTATAGATAACCTGCTACAAATCATAGTAAAAATTTTTAAAAATGAAGAAGTTACAACAACAGTAGAAGTAACCACCTTCAAGCAACTTTGAGCATCAAAAGGGATTTCATACAGATTCTTTTGCATCAAACAGAATCCATAGCCGGCTGCAAAAACAAGAGCTATTTCAAATTTATATCAATCATTCAATCACCAACGCATCCATCCCAAAACTAGTTGGCGCAACTACATGAATCTTCTATATTCATTCCGCTCTATTTGGACCAATTTCATTTCATTACTTTAATTTTTTTTCAATAATCGTAGTGTCCAAGCCACTCTGCCCTTTCGGGTAGGGGTAAGGTCCGTCTACATATTACCCTCCCTAGACCCCATTTTGTGGGACTATACTGAGTAGTAGTTGTTGTTGTTGTTGTAATCGTAGTGTCCAAGCCAGCTTGCGCGCACCTCGACTAATTTCATAGGGTACCTTCTACCTCCCACCACTAAAAGTACCAGGGCTTGGACAACAACAACAACAACTACCCAGTATAGTCGCACAAAGTGGGGTCTGGGGATGGTAATATGTAGACGAGCCTTACCCCTATCCGAAAGGGCAGAGAGGCTGTTTCCAATCGACCATCGGCTCAGTGAAGGAAAGGAAAAACAAAAACAAAAAAGCATTATTAACTCCAGCAGAGCAGGGCTTGGACAGATACGTTAATTTATTTTTAAAAGGTACATTTAGGTGTTCTTTAAAACTAGAGGTTCTCTGCATATCACACAAAATCATACACTAACATACAAGTCCTAATACCATTAAAAAGGGACTTCTGGCAAACACGAGACCTAGTGTACGTTTAAGAATAGAATTTCTAAGTGGTATAATCTGACAGTGTAAATGTTTTTTCCACACTACAGCGAATTTTAACATGTGATAGTAAAACCATCTTTACCAAATTAACAATTAACATTTATCAAGAGAGTGACCTTCAATTATTTAACAAGTGATTTGATTGCATAGATATCTTTTAACCGTCAGTGCATACAAATTAGGGTTCATTTGGTACGCGGGATAAGGTGGGATAAAGTGTGGAAGTATAAATTTATCCTGGTGGGTAGGGATGGCAATTGGGGCAGGGTGAGGCAGGGTGGGGCAGGGGAAGAATTTAATGGGGCAGGGCGGGGCAGGGCAAATTGTTATTTTTGAAAAATTTTAATAGGGCAGGGCAGGGTACTGGATAGCAGGGAAAGCAAGGATAGCAGTTTCATTTGTTACTTGTGGGAGATCAATATAATGTGCATGTCATTTTAAAACTGTAATCGATCCAGGGATCGTTAAATGTCATTAAATAACTTATTAAGTAAATCAATTTCTTAGTAGCCTGCATTCGTCTTGAACTTTCTTAGTCCAGACCTTAGGTGGCTTTAGTTGTATGGTATATGTTTTTGACTTGTATGTTTCATCAACTTCTAAGTTTTCTATGTTTTCTTTGTCAAATTCATATATGTAAACTTTAATTTATAGTTTCATATTTAAACTGAAGTAGTTTTTATAGACCCGTCAAATAATTTTGTACAGCTTGTTAGAAGAAGATCATGAAGATACTTCTGTTTTTCAATCAATAGGATTAAAATCTGTGTGAACTATTTTAATATTTGATATTTTTAAAAACGAACTAATAGGGACACTTCTCCATAATAGGGAAAAAAGAATTAATGCATAAACATAATATCTAAGTTGCTCGGACTCGGGTGCCGGTATCTGATACGGGGACGATTCCGAGTATCGGATTCTGCAAAATCTAAACTTTAAGATTCGGGGGTGCGAATATGGATATGGATGCGGGTGCAGTGATACGTCTAAGAAAATAAAAAAAAATAAAAAATAGAGCTATAAAAATATTGTAAATATTGAGACTACATGCTAGGTCTACATGAAGTACAAAATCAGAACATGACACTCTAAATTTTTGGTTTCTCCGACACACAAAGCATCAAATATGAGACAAAAATACTATAACATTGAAGATATGCCATTTTCCATAACTTAAATCCATTTAATTTTTTATTTTGAGAAATCAAAATCTCAATTTTTCTCCCAAATTTGTCGATGGACTCCGGTCAAAATGTCTGAAGTCGACTGACCGTATCCGGGACGTTTCCCGCTCCAACACCCGTCCAAGTCTCATATTGGGATGGGGACGACACCAAAATTGAAGAGTCCGTGCAACTTAGTATAATATCACAAATTAGAAAAAAAAAATACAAGAAAGCCTAAATGGGGGGGAGGGGGGGGGGGCGAGGTGGGGAGGGCAAATTTTGAAAAAAGGCTAAATACGGCAGGGTAGGGCGGGTCAAAATATTAGAAGGTCAAGGCTTGCCCCGCCCCGACCTAACCTGCCCTGCGCCATTTGACAAGTGTGGTATTAAATTGATACTATGTTTTGGCTGACAGTATAAATTTATCCCCATCAACCAAACATAGTACAAACTTAGTCTCAAACTTAATCCTGGATATCCCATCAAACTTGATATTATTTTATGGGATAAATTAGCCTAGGGATTATAATCTCAGGACTAAAGTCCTGGGATAATAGAGACTGCGTACCAAACGACACCTAAGAATATCATCTAAGCTTTAATCCTTTGCTTCCATTTGTTAAATCTTTCAACTATATTTTCAAAAAAAAAAAACAGAATAGTAACTGAGTATAGGGATCAGAAGAGCTAGAGAACCTGTATAAATCTTTTTAAGCCTGAACATTTACAGAACCCCTTTTTCTAGAGAAATGCTACATATTTAATTTTATCCTATTAAAATTGAACAGAAAGCACAAAACTTTTCAGCTCAAACCAACACTTGCCAGTATTTACCTGGCTAACTCTTCAGTCACATAACTCCAAAAGCTAAACCACAAAAACGCAGTAGAAATAAAGAAAAAGTAAAAGCAAAAACAACACCAAGAAATATATATTCAAGCACGAATCGATAAAACCACAGCAAAATAGGTGGAGCAGAAATGATAACCACTCAAGCCTTGGGGCCAAAAGCTGTGACAGAGATTGAGCTTCCAAAATGAAAAAAGAGAAGCTACCGCCTACCAGTAGGGAGAAGAAAGGGCACTAACCTGAGATCTGAACACTGATGAGAGAGAGAGAGAGAGAGAGTTGAGAGAGAAAAAGAGTGCTGCTACTGAAGACAGTGAATACTGAATAGAGTAGTGTTGTCATGAAACTTGACACTCAAGTGTTAAATCTAAAGAATCTTTTCTGCCCTTTTTTCCGCCTTCAAATTTAGCTCCTTCTTCTGCTTTCTTTCTTTTTTTTTTCTTGTTAATATTAGCTTTTTTCTTTTCTTTTTTAATTACGTCTTTTTGGGATTCAACAACAACAATAAGGCAAAATACTTTTCTTTTTTAAAACCTAAATTTGATACGGATTATTAGTTATAGCCTTCGTAGTTTTAATTACACCTCTTAACTTGACCTTTTAAAAGCCATTATCTCTCTAAATTTTGAAAAATATGAGTGCACTCGCCTGCCATATAGATTTTTCTTTATATGTGATTTTTTTGAAAAATAAAATATATTTTACCTTTTTAAGAATGATAATTTTTTAATTCAACTTTATAATAAAACTACATTATTTATGCTTAATTTTTTTATTTGGCTAGAAATAATAAAATATTTGTTATATCTTGTTTTGAATTTAACCTAAAAATAAATATTTATACAATTGAAATAAAAAATCAAAGCATCTAAAAATTTATAAAAATACATAATTTGAAATTAATTATTTTGACTATAATTTTTTATATAGCTTTGAATTACGGTGCTCTAAAGTTTTTTTTAACAGATGAAATAAAAATACATCAAAAGAAGAAATAAAAGGAGTACACAATTGCAGTATAATGCATGTGATTCATTTTATTTCTTGCAGTTGTACACTTTTTTATTTCTTCTTTTTTGATGCAATGACTATTTATTTCAATTGTGTATTTACTTTTATATGTAAACTCTGTAGAAAAATATTTTTAGAGCAACATAATTTAGAGCTATATACAAAATTATAGCCAAAATAATTAATTCAAATTATGTATTTTTTATAACTTTTTAAATGTCTTGTATATTTATTTCAATTGTATATATCTTTATTTTAAAGTCAAATTCAAAAAAAGACTAACTAAAACTTTATTATTTTTAGCCACATAAAAAATTTAGTCTAAATAATGTAGTTCTATCCAAGCTTTATTACAAATTATATTTGAAAAAATTATCTAAAAAATAGTATTCTTAAAAAGGTAAAAATATATTTTATTTTTCACAACATTCCACATATACAGAAAAATTCACGTGGCAGGCTAGTGCACCCATCCTTTTTGCCACATCAGCATTCATGGGGGTAATTACTCTCAGAAGGCCAAGTTAAAGAGGGTAATTAAGATCACAAATAGTTTAAGGTTGTAATTGATAATCTGTGTCAAATTTAGGGAGGCTTTAAGGTTTTTTGCCATAAACACAAACATGCCCAGTATCGTCTCACAAGTGGAGGATCTCATTAAAATTTTTGGAATTCTTACTCGATATTCGGTAGTTATATTAGGATCCGATTAAATTTTATTCGCGTCGAAAATTCTTATATTTGGGAATAATGCACTCCCTGATAAATATGACTATATATCAGAACCCGAGACTTCTGATTAAAAATTATGGTGAAATACTTATCACTTCACTATAAACCTTGTTGGTTACAATTATATAAATTATTTGTGGTTACAACTACAGTTACATGATTTCATTGTCTTTTTTCCTAATGGATGTGGTATATTTTTAATGTTGTGTTATTCTTTTATCATTTTAGTCGAATAATACAAATTAATTGCGAATTTATTGCATTATCTTTTACTCGATTAAACGGAGTTTGTTTAATTTTTTAATCATTATTATATTTAAATTCAGATGCTTTTACTATGTGGTTTATTTATGTAATTTCTAAACGTATGAGTGCCAATTCAAATGGAGAACTGTTAGCATTTGCCATTTAGTACTACTTTGTGTAGCTCAATTGATTAGGAAAATAAGTTCAGTAGTTTAGTAGTACGCTCGATGGATAGAGCTTGTGAATTATTTAATGAATTATTAATGGGGAAAAAGTCAAAGTAGAGAGGGGAAGACAAACCTTTTCTTCTTTTTCTTGTAAAGAAAAATGTATTGAAGAAAAAGATACATCTGCAATTTGAAATTTAGTTGAGTAGAAGCTAAGTGTCGTTATTAATAAGATTAATGATAATTATAATTACAACCCCTATGTCATAATAAAGAAATGGTTAGTGGTATAATTAAAGTAATTACTTTTTCTTTTTCCAGCTTGGATCTTTATGATTAGGGCACGTTTAGACAAATGCCAACTCAACATTTGCAGAGACCAAAAAAATATTTCTCGTGGCCTGAATTTTTCACCCTCAGGAGTCGTGATAACACTTACTAATATGAACTAGGCAAGCCAATCCTTTAACTACTTACTTCATCATCCAATTATTTTTTTTTAGCAAATATAAGACGATAATGTATAAACAACGAAACTTTAAATTTAAGCGGAATACAACAATAAAATATCTGAAATCTATGTTTATTACAATTACTCAAGCCTTAATCACCTATAACCTGGTGTCACAGTGTCACAGACGGTCTAAAATTTACTAGATACAAAGTCTAAAGAAATTGACAATACACTGTTTTTGAATAAAAGGAAAATGAAACAAGAAATAGGGATAGAGGAGACGCCAGGACCTACGGACGCCTGCAACTCTACCTTGGATCTCCGCGTGGATTGAATGTAGCCTCCAATTACGGTCCAAAAGCTGCTCTGGGATATGTACATAGTGCATAATGTAGTTTCAACACAACCGACGATATGTGCTGGTAAGTGCCTAGCCTAACCTCGGTGAAGTACTGACGAGGCTAGGATCAGACTACCAAACAACCTGTGCAATTCAATATATATATATATATATATATATATATATATATATATATATATATATATATATATATATATATATATATATATATATATATATATATATATATATATATATATATATATATACACACACACACACACACAATGGAAAAGAGATACGGAAATAAACAATCAAGTATGGGAGGGGGAGCATGCTGCGGGGGAGATATCAATTCCTAACAGAAAGACATTAAGTAAACGAAAGAAACAGTATAACTCAGATATCAACAAAGAATCAAAAATCAATGAATGCACGACATCACCCTTCGCGCTTTTACTCTCGTCCTCACCAAGCAATCATATAATAAAAATATACACGACATCACCCTTTGTGCTTTTACTCTCTTTCGTCACAATATAATCAAGATAATCGGCACAGAATAGTACATCGTGAAGCAAGACATCACCCTTCGTGCTTTACACTCTTTTCTCACAAATCATACACGGCATCACCTTTCGTGCTTTACACTCTTTCATCACAAATCAATGCACGACATCACCCTTCATTCTTTAACACTCTTCCTCACAAAAACAATGCACGGCATCACCCTTCGTATTTTTACTCTCTTCCTCACCCAAACAACAATCACAAATAATACGGCAAGGTAATAAATGAAATCGTAATAAGAACCTCGGTAAGGGAACAACAATTCAATAATATAGTCCCGGTAAGTGAACAACATCAATAGTATCACAGCAAGAGAGATAACAATTAAAGCAACAATAACCCGGCAAGAGTGGCAACATAATGATCTCTTCTCTTTCTCACTTTTACTTCACAATTCACTTCACAACTCGATCCAATGCTCTAAAGGTTCAATTGTCACTTACACTTTCACAATTTATTATACAACTTGAGCCAACATTCCTCAATGTTCATGGGTCACAATTTCTTCCACAAACTTTATACAATAAATAGAAACCACCACTAAGGCATGAAATATACAACGAAGTCATGATAATCACAATATAAAGATTCACGGGCTTGCTAGACACCAACGTATAGATACTCGTCACCATGCCTATCTGTCGTACTCAAAAATTACCACATAGCAAATAGGAGTCAACTCCTAATCCATCAAACTAAGGTTAGACTAAATACTTACCTCGATGCCACGAACACAATTCACGATTCAACTATAGTTTTACCCCTTGATTCCACTGCCAACTCGCTCGAAGCTAGTCACAAGTTACTTAATTATATAAATAAATGCCAAATGAATCAATTCGAATGCATGAAATGAGTTTTTCAAAGTTTTGCCCAAAAAGACAAAAATCGCCCCCGGGCCTACATGGTCAAAATCTGAAGTTTGAACCAAAACTCAATTATCCATTCCCCCACGAACCCAAATATATAATTTATTTTGAAATCAGACCTCAAATCGAGGACCAAATCCTAGATTTTGAAAAACCTAGGTTCTACCTAGAACACTCAATTTCACCCATGAAAACCATTGATTTTGAGTTGAAATCATGTTAAAAGATGTTAATGATTGAAGGAAACGAGTAAAAATTAACTTACAATCGATTTGCAAGAATAGTTGTTCTTGAAAAATTGCCTTAGGGAGTTTGTGTTTTAAAAAGATATGAAAAAGGGTTAAAATTCGTCCAAGTATAAAAGTTGCAGGTTGCAGATATGAGAATTACGGACAATTGCGAACCCCAGCCTCTGCTGGGTTGGGGAATACAAATGGAGGCTCACATTTGCGAGCTGGGAATTGTGAAGGCCGGGTCTCATTTGTGACCCAATGCTGAACATGGGAGTTTCGCATTTGCGATCAACAATGTCACATTTGCAACTGGCCTTTCGCATTTGCGAGCCAATTGGTCGCATTTGCGATCAGGACTGCCCATGTCCCATTTTCGAATTTGCGGTGGAGGTCTCGCATTTGCGAGCCAGGCTTCACATTTGCGAAGCCTGCAGACCTATGCACATTAGCCGAAAACCTGCAATTTTCTATGTCCGAAATGCAACCCGTGGCCTATCCAAAACTCACCCGAGCCGTCAGGGCTCCAAACTAAACATGGACACTACCTGAAAAACTTCCTACAAATTTATTCGTGTAATAAAATCACCAAAATAAAATCATGAACATCAAAAATAATCTCAAAAATCAATGGAATTTCCCAAAACTTTTTTAAGCATTAAATTTTGCATTTAAGGTCCGGATCACGTCAAATGGATTCCATTTCTTACCAAACTTCGCAGAGTTATCCTAAATCATATATAAGACATGTATCAGATGCCGGAACCAAAATACGGCCCCGATATTATCACGTTTTAATAAAAATTCATTTCTAAATCTTATAAAAAATTTTAGAAAATAATTTTCTTCAAAAATTCATTTTTCAGGTTTGGGACGTCGGAATTCGATTCTGGCATACGTCCAAGTCTCATATTTTATCTACAGACCCTCCGAGGCCGTTAAATCACGGGTCCATATCCGTTTACCCAAACGTTGACCGAATTCAAACTAATTCATTTTATAGTCAAAATTTATCATTTTCATGGATTTTTACATTTAAGCTTTCCGCCTACGCGCTCGAATTGCGCACACAAATCGAAGTATTGCTAAAAAAGGTTTTTAAGGCCTCGGAACCTAAAATTTATTTTAAAAATAAGTAATGACCTTTTGGGTCATAACAATATTATCAGAACTTCCTGCATGTTATGAAATAATATAAAGACAAGAACAATAATGCAAGAATAAGAACAATATAGAGAGAGAATAGGGAGAGAGAGAAGTATTCTTATTAATACTTGGGGTGATTTACAATGGGGTAAGACCCCTCTATTTATAGGAAGAGGAATGACTTAGCTTCAAGCTAAAACTCTTAGACATTCACTCTAAATAGACTTCTATTTTATAACACTCCCCCTTGAATGTCTATTCAATAATGTGCCTCATAAAACCTTAAAACCAAAACCCAATGGGAAAAATTAAAGTAAAGGAAAAAGAGTACACATGTTTGAATATGCGCATATTGGTTGCCTCGTTAAAAACCTTGCAAGGAAAACCCAATAGGAAAAACCTTGTAAGGGAAAAAGAGTGCAACGCGCATTGACTCCCCCTAATGAGCACATCAATTTATATCCTTGAGCATTTGCATTCCAATCTTGTGCATCATCTTCAAAACGATCTTTGGTAGACGTTTGACAAATCAACTATATTGACTTGAATAAATATTCCGCACCTTGAAATCATCATTCTTGATAGATATGAACATCTTCATATAATGTCGTGGAATAACTCTTCAATATCTCCATAGATGCATTCTCAATGCCATTATGCTTATAGTTATAGCAGATACATATGTACACAAATTGTACTAAGGATGTGGTACTTCAGGACCAAGAATTGTATATGCTTCAAGCAACTTAAATCTTTCAAGTTAAGTCATATAAGCCATATAATAGATTTTAGATGCATATCAAGTTTTCCATGTCATGCTAGACAAATAAGATAAAGAAAACTGATTATACATACCTTTGACTTTATACTTTCAAGCATTTGAACTATAGGTTCAAAACTACATGTCTTTCATATGGAATCAATTCTTCTTGAATTGTATCTCTTCCATTTAATTACTTTCTTTGGGTCAGCAAATGCGTATAGCATGCTTTGCAATATGTTGCAATTGAATTATCCCTTTTATGAACTTCAGGTTCATATCATGATATTCAGGGATATACATATACAAATGATAATTCATCCCATGTAACCTTTTCTCAAGTGTTTATCATGTCTCCCCCTCATGTTAGAAAAGCTAACTTGTTTCCTCAACTTTGGGAAATCATCTTTGTGCATTATCATGTCAATATACACGGCACATTAATAATAAGATGAAATTATTTGGTTCCTGACCCTGAACCACTTGTGAGGGGAGAATATAATATACTCTCGTATACAACGTATATCAAACTGATATATATAACTTTGTTCTCATAAGAAACAGTTTAGCTATTAAGTGGAAGCACTCAATAATTATCTTGCTAAACCAACTTTGATATAAACCAACTTATCAAGATGAACTATCTTGAGTAGAAAATCTGGAAATTATGCTCGAAGTTAGATTACTGAGCAATTTACCTTGCAAGCACCGGCCAGGCTGCGGGTTAATAACAATTGCGCATGTAACCATTTCATAGATGCATCATATGTGGTATACATGGCAGGTGAATGGGCTCATATTCACCTTTGATATTTCCAGAATTTATGGGCTTCAACCCGAACTCTTTAGTTGGTCAGTTCATTAATGAGAACAAGTGATACAAGAGAATTCGTAAAGAACTTTCTAGTTCTTTATTATTCACCTATGTGAATTTGCACATCATACATAAAATGAGATGGCTAACACGAATGCCAACTGAATAAATTATCAATATTGGTAAACTTCAAATTTACACCATGACATGTGCACTTATCAATAAACTTCAGGTTTATTATGACATGGGTTTTTATACCAATAGATATCCACTTTATTGTGGCATTCTTTCGTTTGTGTAGTACAAACTGGAGAACAAAGCGGGTAGCTTTTCATATACAAATTACCCCGCTACAAGTTGTAGTAATAGGAGATATCAAATCCTTCCTTTATTTATAGTCTCAATATAATCAATTGCTTTCGCGTGTACTTTGGAAACTGAATAAGTTTCTTTGAGACTTACTACAACACAATACTCAATTGTGTTTCTCCAACATAGTAATAATTGGCTCTTCTAGAGCTCTCAATTAATTTTGTACTACCACAGATTCATCAACATCCATGTGGTGAATATCTTTCTTAAAGAGAAAGTTGTACCATTATGGTCATGTCAAACTTATATGCAAGATATGTTTCTTGCATTATCATTGTCCTTTAATAGTCATATTTCCAAAATACTTTGGCGTACAACAGGTACGTGACCAACGATCATTCATGCCATATATCATCTCAAACCTCCTTCTAGGGGTGAGTGTGGTATCATCTCAAACCTCCATCTAGGGGTGAGTGTGGTATATTTAATACCAATTTCATGTTCATATTCTTCCAATAATGAATATGTATTCGTGAATCAGATGTTGTCACATTCACTTCGGGGATATGTGATTTTGTTATCCTTTTCAAATCTATAAATGCGTCAGGCATTTGATTTGCTATTCTTTGCAAATGGATAATCTTTTGTGCCTCTTTCACAAATAGAGGTATGTTGATCAAGATGGGATAATGATGCATTTTTCCACAAAATTTCCCGTTTGGTTTCACCAACTTCTCCCCCTAATTTTGGGAAAAGTGTCACATCAAATTGACAGTCTGCAAATCATGCAGTGAACAAATCTCCTGTCAATGTTTCGAGGTAGCGAATAATGGAGGGCGATTCAACCTCAACATATATTCCAAACCTTCTTTGCAGACCCATTTTGGTGCGGGATGGCGGTGCTACAGGCACATATACTGCGCATCCAAAGATTCTTAAATGGGATATATTGGGTCCATGACCCAAAACCAATTGCAACGGGGAATATTTGTGTCAATTCGTCAGTCAGAGACGAACTAGCATTGCTGTATGCAAAATGGCGTGTCCCCAAACCGAAGTGGGCAGCCGACGAACTAGTATTGCTGCATGCAAAATGGCGTAACCCCAAACCAAAGTGGGCAGCCGACGAACTAGCATTGCTGCATGCAAAATGGCGTGACCCCAAACCGAAGTGGGCTGCCGACGAACTAGTATTGCTGCATGCAAAATGGCGTGAACCCAAACCGAAATGGGCAGCCTCATTTTCATGAAGAATTCAAGATTATTCTCATCTATTGTCTCAATATGATATCCATTTTGAATGATATCTTTAAAACTCAACAAGTTCCTTTTAGACTTGGAGGAGAACATTGCGATTGATATCATTAAAACTCAACAAGTTCTTCTTAGACTTGGAGGAGAATATTGCATTCTCTAAGATAAACGTCGTGCCTTTGGGCAGAGTTACAGTTGCTCTTCCGGAGCCTTCAATCAATTTAATTCCCATGGTTTGACATACAAATGAAATACACGAACATAAGAATAAACAAGTTCAATTCGTTTGTGTCACATAATATTTTCAAAATCTGCTGATGTCAGTTGACTAAATAAATCAGATAGTCGATTACATGTTTTCCATAATCGATTACTATGCAGTTTGAAAATTTCAGTTTAAGCATTTTCATAAAACAATCGATTGTTAAACACACACAATCGATTGTTGAGCATTAACAATCGATTGTTAAACATAGACAATCGATTGTTGACAATTTTTGAAAAATTCCAGATCACACTGTTTTAAGACAATCGATTGTTAAATATAGACAATCGATTGTTGGCTATTTTGAAAAATTCAAGAGCACACTGTCTTAAGACAATCGATTGTTAAGCATAGACAATCGATTGTTGACTATTTTGAAAAATTCCAGATTACACTGTCTAATGACAATCGATTGTTAGACATAGACAATTGATTGTGGATGATTTTTGAAAAATTCTAGAACACACTGTTTTAAAGACAATCGATTGTTAATCATAGACAATCGATTGTTGACTGTTTTTGTAAAATTCCAGATCACACTGTTTTAAAGACAATCGATTGTTGATCATTGACAATCGATTGTTTTGCAGTTTTTATGCGAAATATGAGATAACCGACTAGTTTTTCAGGTTAGTCGATTACCTCTACTGGAAAGTAAAAATATTATTGATATTTGAGCATATTGATACATTCTAAAGAACTAATACTAACATTATATCATGAACTAACTAATACGAGCTAATATTTATTCATTCACTAATACAAACAAGTAAATAAAATCAAACAGCTCCATCTTCTTTCATCACTGATCCATCACCGATTAGGTGGTCTATCTTCCCCTCGGGTTGCTCAAAGAAGTCTGCCACATCCAAGTGGGTGATGTCAAAGTTGTCGTCAGAGACAAAATTCGTTTCAGGGCGTTTACTCTTTCGAGATGCTTGATAAAGGTCAACCAAGTGTCTTGGTATACGGCAAGCCTTTGACCAGTGCCCGTTTTCACCGCAACGATAATATATAGTTTATAAACTATTTGCTTTTGGGTTCTTATCGTATCGTGCTTGTGGCAGAGTGACCAACTTCAGGTTGTCATATCTCTTCTTTAAGCCATTCCACAAGATAGGTGGATCTTTGACGGTGAGATATTCAATCTTCAAACCTTCATCAAGGTGATGGCGCAAGAAAATCAAGGCCTTAGCATAGTTTCAAACCTTCATCAAGGTGATGGCGCAAGAAAATCAAGGCCTTAGCATAGTTTCAAACCTTCATCAAGGTGATGGCGCAAGAAAATCAAGGCCTTAGCATAGTTTCAAACCTTCATCAAGGTGATAGCGCAAGAAAATCAAGGCCTTAGCATAGTTTCAAACCTTCATCAAGGTGATGGCGCAAGAAAATCAAGGCCTTAGCATAGTTTTGGATGGATGCATTATTTCTGTCTTTAATGGCGTCTCCAAGACCTATAGCATCTAAGTGGATTTCAGCATCCAACACCCATGTCATATAGTTCTTGCCCGAAATTTCGAGGGCAACGAACTTTCTTTTCATATTGTCAGACATATGACACAATTACATCAAGAGCGTGTTCATACTTACGGGCTCTATTACAATTATCACATTCACTTCAGGGAATGGATCAAAATCATGTGCTTTACACAATCTCATGTCAAATATTACTTTCATAAAGTGAAAGATTATTTTGAGAATCCTTATTGTTCTCATTACCACGATAATGACGATTATAACTTCGTCTATTGCCATGTCCACATCCATTGATACCTTTACGGTAATTAGTCTTCTTTCAGACTTATCACATACTGCTACCACATTCTCTAAAGGGAATGGAGCAAATTCAATGGGACGGATTTTCAATTATTTGCCCACAATCATACATGAATTTAATCATGGCAGGACATAGAGATTTTACCACTTCATGTGGTTATAATTTCTTACAAACTCCATTAGAGTTATAATCAAACTTTGTTGTCTATGCTTTGTATATAAAATAAAATTATAGAATTTCAAGAATTTGAAAGGGAAAAGTAAATTACTTACCTTTAAGGTATACCAATTATATTTTCAATGTTTTCTTCCTTTTCTCTTTTGCTTTCCTTCTTTTGCTTTCTGTTTCGTTCCTCCCTTTTTTTTTTCTTTTTCTTTTCCTTCTTTCTTCATTCTTTCTTTGAAGCAAAACCCTACACAAACAAAAGTTAAGACAATCGAAAATTTCAATTGGTTAGAGACTCGTGCTGATAACGTGTTATGAAATAATATAAAGACAAGAACAATAATGCAAGAACAAGAGCAATAGAGAGAGAATAGGGAGAGAGAGAAGTATTCTTATTAATACTTGGGGTGATTTACAATGGGGTAAGACCCCTCTATTTATAGGAAGAGGAATGACTTAGCTTCAAGCTAAAACTCTTAGACATTCACTCTAAATAGACTTCTATTTTGTAACACTGCACATTTTTTTCTGTACTTTTTATCTTTTTATCTTCTTCCTTTATGCTGTCTGGAATATATTTCCATAAGATTTTTAGGTCCCAAAGAGGTAAACAGGGAACTGAAAGGGCAATGGTCTATCAATTGTTGCTTTCCTTTTCCAGGCCCTTGTATAAATAGATGTATTTAGGTTTTACTTCAAATTGCCTTTAATAGAACATAAATAAAGTGAATAAAGACCTTTGTTTCAACTTATTTAGCAACGGCTATTGTACTGTAAACTACCTCTTGTCCCACCGGGCGTTCAAAATCAAATTGAAACCTAAATCCAAGTTTTCTGGCATATTAGTATTGGATTAATGATTTAACGGGCGAGGAACAAATTGAAATTTTTTATTAACAACTTATCAGTTTTGGGGGCGGTCCACTCTTTCAATTCTCTATCCATATATGTATGTCTGGACTCATATGTTAACGCCTATGAGCAGTGACGTTGAAGTTATATAACATATTGTTGATTTAAGGTAGTGAACTTTTCTTCCTGAATAACAAAGGGGTTCTCTGGAATCTGTGTAGTCTGCTCAATATTGTTGATTTCACATATTGGATGTAATGTCGGCGTTAACAAATATATGTATGTCTGGACTCACTATAATTTTCTATTCTGAATTTGTATGTTAGGCAGTCAACAAATAATTAATGCACACAAGATAGATTAAATTAGGTCGATAAACCACCCAATACAAGCTAAACCAATATCAATTCGTCCGATATTTTATCGGGTAGCTAGCGGATTAATACATTTAAAAGTTGATGACCGTTAAACCAAACCGTTGAGAGTAAATAACCGTCCAATCCGCCCGATAAGCAGCCCTAGATTCGAGTTTGAGCCCCTGACTATGGAGTTGCCTTTGTTAGGGAGCGCTTTATCCCCCAATATGGGACTTTTCGCCGTGAATCCGAATTAATCGGGCTCTAATGTGTCTACCGGATAACGGGCGAGAAATAAAAAAAAACTACCTCTTGTCCCAGCATTTCTAGGATATTTATAATTTTAGTAAGCTGTGTACCTACTTTTAGCAAATAATACATTCATATGATATAAAGGAACTATTCCATCTAATTAAAGTTTTATCAAATAGTATTAATGTGCAACTGTTCTGTAAAGTCCATTTTACAAAATATTGGATGACTTAACTAAATGATGTTTGAGAAAGTTTGCATGCCAATCATCATCATTTGGAAGAATTACTACTCTTACTAAGAAGATTGAGATGGATGAGGAGGAGGAATAAGCAATAAAATTAAGAAAATTCAGGATTTATAGTTAATAGAGTCGAGTAAAAGCAATTTATTTATTATTATTAGTATGTATAAAATCTTGATATTTGTTTCCACTCTGTAAATAATCTCTCTCTGTTTTTTTTTTATAAAGAGAAATCCTTTGTTCCATATTGAATATAGATCTTTGTTTTATTGTTCCACTAATTAAGACCAATTTTTCACATGTCCGTGTTGGCTCCTTGAAGATTGCATCAATCTATGCTTTGTGGTCAAATAACAAAGTTAATGTTGCCCCACAACTTAAAAACAAAGTTAATGGATCAATAATCAACGTAAACTGAAATTATTAGTATTAGTGCGAATAAAAAGGCGCCGGGAATGGTCCTAGAGGGATTCCCCGAATCAAAAGGAAGAGCTTGTATTTTGTCTTACGATTGAACCAACTTTTGACCATATATAGACAGAGGTAGTGCTCAAGTGGGCACCAATTATGCCCCACTCGTCTTGTATTCACGTCAACTAGCTCATGTATTTTAGCTATTTTTTTGTTTCTATAATTTATACATATTATTTGGTCAAGATTTTGCATTTAAAGTTTTCAGATAAATGAATAAATGATCCAAGGCACAAGAAATATAATGAAGTTACCTGCAATCTTGTAATGCTTTAATACAAGACATTTAGCTTAGACCGGTTTTTTTTCCGTCACAGATCGTGATGGTGCCCAACTTTACTGCTAACTAAACCAACAGTGAACTAATCATGTGATTTATTTTTTTAACAATTTAGAAATAGTTAATTTTTAATTATTGAATAAATAAGAAGTGATAAATTAAATAACATGATAAATAGATAATTTTAAAAGCAAATGAGATGAAGTAAATAATAAAAATCACCAAGTGTCTACTAACACAATTTTCAAAACCTAGTGTCACAAGTGTATGAGCTACTAGTAGAATATACAAAAAAAATACTAACTACCATCTAAAATAAAGAAGACAGAAAGTAAAAGCAAAAGAAAGACTTCGGGTGCTGCAGAACGGGTTCGGAAAGCATCTCACCGCAAAGTCTCAAGTATCAGGAGTGCGCATCAGGATGATAACCAGATGTACCTACCTCAGATCCTGCACGATTAGTGCAAAAGTGTAGCGTGAGTACATAAACAACATGTACACAGTAAGTATTTAGTTTAACCTCGAAGAAGTAGTGACGAGGGGTCGACTTCGACACTCACTATGGGCTAACAATAAAATACCAAATCTATAATTAAGCATGGTGATAGATTATACGAGCCCACCAAACTATTGGAGTATCTGGTCCCGCATGAGACTTATACATAGAATGCAATAAAGACAGAATGTAAAGGAGGCCAGAGATTTTTCTGCGTGAAAAAATTCCACATAAGAGGATAAAAATCACGACCTGCTCTTGTAGGTTTTTAACTCAACTAACTTGTAATCTACCTATTATAAGCCATTTTGCAATGCCTTCAATTGCAAAGGCTTCAAACTAACTTGTGATGCAGCCAGCAAAAGCTACTCTCTACCTCTCCTAGTTACAGAGGATTTGACTTATGACTATTTATAGTCACAACATAAGTTCTAAAGTTTTACGAATTTGGTTTGTTCCTAAATCAGTGGTTTTAAGAAAGCAGACTAGGAATTACAATATAAAGCAATTAACAAGATTACAACTCAACTATGTACGTACATAAGACTTGTTTAGTAACTGATCCTTAGTGGAGTTGTTTTCTTATTCTTGACACACCAGTGACTTCAATGACAGATGAATACTTCTTCTTCTTGAAAGAATATCACTGAAGCATACCAGCTGGTGTGTCTTGCACCAGATTATTTTATCACAAAAGATGTTACAAAAGGTAGTGATGTCAACTCGTGGTGTACTTTTTCAAAGAGAAGTGATTGTTGCACTGTCTGCACAGTCACTTCTGGGCAGGTGCGTTCCAGCTGGACTTTGTGCTTCTGTCAGGACATACCAATGGACTAGGTCTTGATGCTCTTGGCAGGACATAACAATGGACCAGGTCCTAGTTGTGTTCCTCTTCTGTAACAGTTGCAAGATGGTCACTTTCTTCTATTGTATTCCGGCTGTCCACTTGACTTGTACTTTGGTCAAAGAACCCTATAGAAGCAGGTCCCTGTTGTGTTCCTTTTTATATTGATTGCATACATTCACTGTCTTGTGCCTAAACCCTGATGACGAGCTCATCAGTTCCATGTTGTGTTCCTCTATGTGGTTGTTCATCCATTTGCTGATGTTCCGACTTCGACCAATTCATATAAGATGTGTATCCGATAGAGCAGGTTCTCTATCTAGTTCTTTACAACAAGTTTGTTAAATCATCAAAATATAAGAAGCATAAGGTTAAGTAAAAACCCATCAATTTCCCCATTTTTGATGATGACAAACTTAAGCATGGACATTATTTGTTTAGAGCAAATAACAAACGTAACCAGATGAGATGCCAGAACACTACATGAAGTTCCCCCTTAATACACGAATAAGTTCCCCCTTAATCTCGGATACCCTTTATTAAGTTCCCCCTTAATATAGGATATATACCTCATGTATTAGCCCCCTTTTGGCATCATTAAAAAGAATAGCTATTAAGAAGAGCACAAGCAGGTAATACGCATAAAGAAGTCTAACACAACTAGCTCATGCCACATATGTGCACACGACACGACAAAAGGAGAAGCCATATGAATACATCGTTGTACATGCAATAAAAGGGGAGCTATTTCATTCATGTTTACATTGGACTGAACAAGTCAAGAGCAGTAATGGTTAAGTTCAACATGCCATCACAAAACAAAAACAAGTAAACACAAGTAAAATAGCAGCCATAGGAAGCTGGTGCAAAAATAACTAGACACTAGGGAGAATCCTAGGGAGCACTAAGGGAAGGAGGCTTGGAGGAAGAGACACCAATGGTTTTGAGAACCAAGTACAGTCTAGCATTTGCATCCAGTTGTTCTTCAAGTAGTTGAGCTTGGAGTCTTTCATTTTCTTTTCTCAGTTGGGCAACCTCCTCATGTACAAAATCGGGTCCCTTAGCTGCTTGGCTAAGCTGAGTTTCTAGAATAGCATTTCGAGCCCTTAACCTTCATATTTCCTTAGAGGCTACATTTTGGGCATTTATCAACTGAGAAATGGTCGAGATACTTCCATCAAATGTTTCTATGCATTCACATTCTTCTAGAGTAGTCTTAGAAAAAGTTTGCTTGCATGTGCCCACTCTAGGATTTTCCAAGGGAACCTTATAGAATATGAACACTTGGGAAATGAGAAAGCCAAAGGGTAACCCATGATTGCCACCCTTAAATTTTGCAATCTTCTGCATGTGATCTATTATGACTGCTGGCAGGTTGATTGATACAAACTCATCAAGCACTTCCATCAAGACCAAATCTGACTTTGTGGAAATGGAACGTCCATCAGAGCATGGTAGGAGTATTTTATTGACCAGTTCAAAGAGAAGCTGGTACTCAGCAGGAGAGAATTTACCTTAACTCAAGCGATGTCACGTGACACCGCTTCGTTGAAGACTTTTGCTGAATATTTGTATATAATTCAAATAAAAAACAAGAAACAGTAAAAGAAATAAAGTAACATCACTTGTCACAAAGAGTTTTTTAGCATAACTGGTGAGAGGCGATAGAACTCACAGTGAGGTCGCGATTTTGAGCTGCCTTATGGACAATTTTATGTTTTAATCTAATATAACAAAGAGACCAGCACATTACAGTTTCTGAATTGGAGGAACGTTGCTACTTCCTTTTTAAGTTGTACTTTTATTAGTTGTTTTTAAAAATATTATATTAATTTATTTATTTTTCACGTCTAATGGTGACACCACTTACAAAAATTCCTGCGTATGCCACTGGTATTCAGGAAATAATACTTTTTTATGGACCTGTTTCCCTTGCTGAATAGCTTGCTCTTTCATGATGGCTCTCTGAAAGTTTACTCCACAAACATCCTTGACCGAGGACACACATTCACACGTAATTCTGAGAATTTTTCCCAATGTTAAAGTGTCGAGTACAATATCCACTCTGTTTACAAGCGCGTAGATGCGGTCTCCTTCAACAGTGAAGAGAGATATGTAAAAGGTTTGCATTGCATCTTTATACACCAGAGGTATGCTCCCTTCAAATAGGTGTTCCCATTGTGGAAATTGCATAATCTCCAAAATTTGTCTTATGCCAGCCATTTCCGAAATTGCTGGATCAAAAGTTCATCCCCACAACACCTTTTGAGTTCTTAATCTTTGCTGCCACTTGTCGACGCCCCCTTTTTCTCAAGGAAAGAAATCGGGTTTATGACATTATGGGTTAAATGACTCTTTTATCCCCTTTTGGTGAATTTGGGATATGGAGTTTGGAGAGTCTCCACCTAATGATCATAGTGCATTAGGACACCTTTTAATGAAACGAGGATGGGTTTGAAAGAAAACCAGAGTTCGGGTAAGGGGTTGAGATTATCTCGAGGGGGAGGTATTAGTCACCCCTCAAGATCCACTAGTGTGGTTCCCGGCCTTGCTTAGTTGTGACTTTAAGAAGAGTAGGAGTGGACAAGCAAAGTTTATACATAAGAAATATTAACAAATTGGAAATTTTTGAAAGAATAAATGCACAAGTGAAAAGAGAACTTAGTTAGAGAAGAAGGGGTCCTAGGTTTAATTATAATATGGATCATTCGGTGTAATACCCAGCAATCATTCTCACATGAGATATTAGCGCATTGTTATCATCTCCATATTCTACCATTTCCACCCCATTAAGGTATTTAAACGCGATTAATCTCGTTTACTGATTGCATGCTAATACCCGTCCCGACCTATCAGTCCTGGGGTATTTGGACTTCTAATCCTAAAGAGCGAGGAAACGAGATAAAGGCATATATGGAGTTTAAAAGGATAAAATACTAAAGCGTTAGTCAAAACAAATAACAAATAAGTGGGGGTACAAAGCAAACACTCAAAGGCTCATACAAACCTCGTAGATCACCACATCAATTAGATTAGCATGACTTGCACGTACTAATTCAGTCATTAATTAAGGAAATTAAAAGGTGGACGAATCAGTTTAACTCATAAAGTTAGATAAAAAGTCTGCATCGAACCCCTCGGGCCTGGTTTATTAGTTATTGAGGTCTTAATGCGGAAGTTTAAAAGAAAGTAAAACTGCAGTAAATTTGTAAATGGATTTGAAATCAGCAGACCATTTGAGTAGAAAAAAATGCAGAAGACTTACGGAAGATTTTTTAGAGGAAGGAATGTCTTAAGAAAATAGTGAGTTACAGGAATATTTAAAAGATAATCTCAAGGACTGAGTAAAACAATTAGGCAGAATGTATACAAGATGCAAATTTGAAGAGTTAAAAAAATACTAGTTTACATGAGTTTTTATCGAAAACGTTGTATTAGGACATTAAAGGGCCAATTAACGGACTGTTATTGTCTAAAATAAATCAAAACAGTTGAGATGGAATCTTATAGGCAAGATATCTATACCTAATTTCATCTGATACATTACGGTTTTTAGAATATTAAGGAACTGAGTAATTCATTAACCTACTGTTTAGCGTTTTATGCGTTTCTTATAGGCATGATTTCTATGTGATTACAATGCAAAATCCTACAGACATGATCTCTAAACGATTTGCAATATCAAAATCCTATAGGCATGGTTTCTAAATGATTTGCCATATTAAAGTCCTACATGCATGGTATCTAGATGATTTGCAATATCAAAATCCTATAGGCATGGTTACTAGATGATTGAAGCATGAAAGATCATTATGCATGATTACTAGATGATTGAAGTATGAAAGATCCTATAGGCATGAATTCTATATGACATGCAATATTAGAATCTTATAGGCATAGTATCTAGATGATTAAAGCATAAAAGATCCTATAGACATGATTTCTATATGACATGCAATATTAGAATCTAATAGGCATAATATCTAGATGATTAAAGCATAAAAGATCCGATAGACATGATTTTTACCCATTGACTTATGCAAGCAATATAAACCCATCCTGTACCCTTTACTAAAACTTCCCCGAGTTTCCTTACATAGTTATTACAAAACTGGAAAAAAAGGACTGAAATAAGTACATCAAAACTAAAGACAGACCTAAGGAGGCTCAATGCAACCTTCAACATCCAACACATGAGTTTCACCAAATTCGAATTCCAGATTCCAAGGCCTTCTTTTAGAGTGTTTCAAAGTTTCGAGGGCTTTCTGGAAGCCCAGGCAATGCTTACACCCTAAAGATTGAATGTGGTAACAAAGTGGTGAAATGTATGGAATTAACAACCCTTAGGAATCCTAGTTCAGAGTGAACTCTAGGGTCCCAAAGCAGGGCTTACCAAATGGGGGCAGAATTTAAAGAACTAAGAATAAGTGTAAAGTGAGGGGGAGTAGGGGAAACCAAAGTAAAGGGTGGTCATACCCAGCCATGGGTAAGATTGGCACAACCCTAAGACTCCACTTGATTTTAAACAGATAAAGAGCAGAATTTAGAAGTCAGACAGGGGCCTGGGTGGTGATTAGGACACCTCCAAACCCTAGTCCAGGCTCAACACATAAAAGGGAGAAAGGAATGGGACTGATTTGACTAAAGGTCCAAAAGGACCTGGTCCCAGGTCATGGATAGCAATGGGATGCTACCCTAACCTAGAATAGTACTCATACATAAAGGGGTCAGGGGGAAGGGGTTCACATGAAAAAAAACCCTCAAGTAACAAAACTTACAGATGCAGAAACATGAAGAATGAACATAGCAGACTAAAACACAATTACATAGTGCGAGAAGGCTGAACATATAGTGAGGGACATGCAAAAAGGAGAATCAAACACATAGTTATGGAGAGTGTTTAACTTAAAGGGACATACCGATTACAACTTTCAAACAACAGAACAAACAAAGCAAGAAAACAACCAGGAAATCTTCAGCCAACACTTGAGGAAGGCAAGATAGATTCCAAAGTCTAGCCTTGGCTTTCAGCCGGCTAGTCAGAACAATAGCACAAGTGATAGTATAGAAGAGAGATTTGAGTGTGTGTGTTTTTTTAACTCAATTGTTCGTGTGTTTAAAGAAGAAGAGTAGGGTATTTATAGTTTGAAAGCAGGCAGGAAATAAGGCAAGGAAATAATTCTATATCAATCATAATCAATCAGAGGAAGGGAACTCCTTTAATTAAGGAGTTCGAATCTGAATATGAGAGAGTAGAGTTTTTATTTAGGGAAAGAAAATCAAAAACACATTGTGTATTAACGGTAAATACATAAGAGAAGTTTTAAAAATACACGGTTCAGATAAATAAGGTAAGCATGAAATGAGTAAACACATAGTAAATTAAGGAATTAAGGATTCGTACTTAATAATGAACTAAGTCAAAAAATTGGTCCACATCAGACAAGGAAAAATTCGAATAGGTTCACATAATGGTGGTCTGAAATCAATCCCCAAAAATTAGGGTTAATTTTGAGAGGAAAATGTCTGACTATTAAGGATGAATATGCAGAGGCTAAAATTAAACACAGAGTGGTCATACAATCAAAATAGAAGAACATAGCTATGCGGGAAATCAGAGGGTCTTGCAAAGCTTAGCAAGAATTAGAGAACATGAGACGAATTTAGAGATTAGGGGTTTTGAAATCTGACAGGAAACAACACTAGAATCAAAACAATCATACACACATGGTTTAGAACCCCCGATATTTAGGGTTTTCCCCCACAGCTTACATGCAAAGGCGAAGCATAGAAAATCAGGCAAAATAAACTTAGAAAAACCCAAAGAACACAGATATTTCATGGAAGCAAACACGGTAAAAGAAATCACTATAAACCTTAGGAGGAAAACACAGTAAAGAAAATACACAGAAACCACGGTGAAAACATTTAGGAGTTATAGTAGGCAAATAATGTACGAAATCACAGTAGAATAAATAAAAATCAAGGAAACCCTAGGTTCGAGAAGACGAACCTTTTTGAAAGAAAAAAAATCAAAAAAAGATGTAAGAACAACATTGAAAATCTCAGAAATAGCACGGATTTAAGGTAGATCTAGAGAAGAACAAGAAAACCTCAAAAATAGCTTAGGGTTTCAGAGAAACCCTGAAAAATGAGAATGGCCTGGAAAGGGCTGGTCCGAGTCGGAGATGATCTCGCAAGGCTAGGATAAGCCGGAGATGATCCGGATATGGCCATAAAACCTGAATCTGAAGGATTCTGACCAGGGTCTTCAAGGTCACACCTTGGAACTTCGAGTAAAAGGAGTACAAGGGCAATTAGGGGGAGTACAGGCCACCCAGAGCTTGGGAGGCCATGGTTTCCGACGAGATAAGGCGAAAACCGATGGAAAAAGGGCTAAGGTTTCGGCGAAGACTTGAGAGGATTTGGGAAAAAAAGGGTTTCAGGGGCGGCTGTCTATAGGAAATGATTTAGGGTTAGGGGTAGATTAGGTTAAAAAAAGATGGGCCATCGTGGACCGTTGATCTGAATGATCAACGATCGAGATTAAGAGGTACGTGGGTCAGGTTTATTTAATTGGGTCTGGGATGGGTAGGAAATAGAATTGGGTCATTTAATTAGAGGGTATATTGGGATTGAAATTTGGTTATAATTGAAAGCAAAAGAGGCAATAATTTAAATAGCTAATTTTCCCATTTTGAATTTATAAAAATAGTAAAAGCTTTTTAAAATCAAATTAAAAATACCTATTTAATAAAAAAAATTTAAGGATTAATTTAAAAATAGTAGGAATGATTTTGTGAATAAAATGCTATTAAATTGAGAAATAGGCTAAAATTGCAATTTCATGCAATTTTAGTTTAAAAATATCAAATGGACTTGTAAAATTATGTAATTATATATTGATTAAATGTGCGAATAAAATAAATTATTCACCAAAATGACAAGTTTTGGGAATAGTTATTGGATTTGATATTGCAAAATAGGCTATAAATTGGTTTTAAAAATCTTTAAAAAATTTGGGAAAAATACCAAAACCTTTGGGGATGCTATTTTGAAAGTATTTTGAGTATAAAAATACATAGGAAAAAATTGGGTATCAACAGCTGCCCCTCTTTACCCGAGGAGGATGAAAGAGTTGTCGGGTAAAGATATGAAGGCCAATTTTGATCGGAGATGGTGATTGTAAAAGGATATTGACCGCGCTTTGGTTTTTCAGCTGCCTACATATCCCTGGTTTTACAGGAATCAGGCCATAGGTACTTCAGGAACCATTGGCGGAATATGCCGATGGAAATCCGGAAAGACGGACGTGATGGCTAGATATGAGAGGGTGCTTGGAATCGGATAGGCTACGGAGAACTGGAGCGGTATCGCTCCTATTGAGCCAGCCGTGAGCCAGCCGGAGTACCTGAAAATGGGTGATGTGCGTATATATGGCGTAATACAAACGTGATGCAAGTTCCCATTGGACCATGAATGTTTGTCTTCAGACGATTAGGATGACGTCCCTAGACTATGATGTCCTGGGCCATGAAGAGCGTAAAAGTAAGGGCTCGTAGGCCATGAAATAATGTTCTCGGGCTATGCAGATGGTGCCTCTAAACTATGATGCCTTTAAATGAGTTGGCGATCTTTCAGCCCATTAGGAGGTGGCAATCTTTCAGCCAAATGAATGCGAAGGGCGGCGATCTTTAAGCAAGATAAATGCAAAGGGTGGTGATCTTTCAGACAAAACGAGAACTTGAAAAGAAAGTGGTGATATTTCAGCTGAATGAGAATTTAATATGCCGGTGGATGTTTCATCTAGTCATAAAATAAAGCGGCGATATTTCAGCCATGTAGGGCGGAGACAATGCTTAGCCTCGGAAGGCAGATAGGTAGCCTCATTCGATGCGGATGGAGATAGAACTTATTCTCGAAAGGCAGATAAGTAGCCTTATGCAACATGGAGGTAGAGCTTAACCACGGAAGGCAGAGAGTAGCCTTATGCAAAGTGCAGATGGAGACAGAGCTTAGTCTCGAAAGGCATATAGTAGCCTTATGCAATATGGAGGTAGAGATTAACCTCGGAAGGTAGAGAGTAGCCTTGTGCAAAGATGTAGATGGAGACAAAGCTTAGTCTCGAAAGGCAAATAGTAGCCTTATGCAATATGGAGGTAGAGCTTCACCTCGGAAGGCAGAGAGTAGCCATATGGAAAATGCAGATGGAGATAGAGCTTAGTCTCGAAAGGTAAATAGTAGCCTTATTCAATGCAGGAATGTAAAAGAGCGAAAAATAGTAAGTTTTCTTAGCTGGTAACCGATTTGCGAAATTAGGGCTGCTGGGACGTGTTGGGTATGGATAGTGACTCTTTTGAGGGTTTTGATTCTGAAGAGCAAATATACTTTGATTTGTGGATTGAATTCCTGCATCCAAAGAAAAGTTGTGAGTTTTGTAGAGGGGAGGTTAGTTCGTATCCTCCAGCTCTTGGCGTCGCGTATCACTGGGATAGCAATGCTAAACGATGGTGATGCAAATGATATTTGTGCATGAATTAGTAAATGCAAACACACACACACACACATACAGATATATATATATATATATATATATATATATATATATATATATATATATATATATATATATATATATATATATATATAAATTGATTTTATTTTGGATGAACCAACAACTACAACGTGGTTCAAGACACGGCGACCTTGCTTGCTCCAGAATTTTGAAGTCCCAGTTTACTGGGCTGGCACCGCTGACGGCTGTGTTGGATAGCTGAACGCGGGATGATTCCAGAATTTTTAGGGCCCTCCCAAAAATTCTTCCCCGGTTTACTGTGTTGTTGTTGATGAGAAGATTGAAAACTTACTTCGGAATTTTGAAGGTCCTCCTTAAAATTCTTCCCCAGTTCCAACTGAGGGGGAGGGGGGGGGGGGAGGGGGGAAGAGTGAATTTTTATTCAAATGCCGAACCCATAGGGCTTCCTATGTATGCTATATAAACGGGAATCAAGTCAGGTGTAGTTCAAATTACATCACGAAAGAAAAAGCGTATGGTCAAATGTAGTATCTTTTTACTACGTTTGAGTTGATTGGCTTTGGCCAGACTTGTCCACCCATTTCTGTGAGAATGAGGACTCCTCTAATTAGAACCTGATCAACCATGTACGGACCCTGCCAATTAGAAGAGAATTTCCCTTTAGCTTCGTCTTGATGCGAAAATATTTTCTTCAATACCAGCTGTCCTGACGTGAACTTCCTTGGATTAACTCTTTTGTTGAAGGCTCTGGGCATTCTGTTTTGATATAATTGACCGTGATAGATACCATTCATTCTCTTTCTGTCTATGAGGGCTAATTGCTCGTAGCGACTCTTGACCCATTCTGCATCATCTAACTCTGCTTTTTGTATGACCCCTAGTGAGGGAATTTCTACCTCAATGGGGATGACTGCCTCTGTACCATAAACCAACATGTAGGGAGTGGCCCCAGTTGACGTGAGGACTGTGGTATGATAACCCAGTAAGGCGAATGACAACCTATCATGCCATTTCTTGTGCTTTTCGATCATCTTCCTTAGTATCTTCATGATGTTCTTATTGGCTGCTTCTACAGCTCCATTCATCTGAGGTCTGTAATTTGTAGAGTTCTTGTGTTTAATCTTGAATGTTTCATATATTGCTTCATTAGGTCGTTGTTGAGATTGGAACCGTTGTCGGTGATGATTGATTGCGGAACCCCGAACCGACAAACCATACAAATTCAGACGAAATCTACTACAACCTTCTTAGTCGATGCTATAGGATGCTGCTTCAACCCATTTGGTAAAGTAATCAATTGCCAGTAGGATGAACCTATGCCCGTTTGACGTGGCTGGTTCAATTGATCCAATGACATCCATTCCCTAAGCGGCAAACGGCCATTGTGAGCTTGTTGCACTAAGCTCATTTGGATATACTTTGATCATGTCTGCATGTATCTGACAAAGTTGGCATTTCCGAACATACTGGATGCAGTCCGTTTCCATAGTCATCCAAAAATACCTTGCTCAGAGTATCTTCTTTGCCAAAACTAAACCATTCATATGCGGTCCGCAGGTTCCTGCGTGCACTTCCTCCAATAGTTTGGTTGCTTATGTCGCTTCGACACATCTTAATAATCCCAGATCGGGAGTCCTCCTATGTAATATTCCTCCACTGTGAAAGAAGTTGTTGGACAACCTCCGGTGTGCGTTTCTGAGTAGCATTGCCAAGCTCTGGGTACTCTCATATTGTCAAGTATACTATGATATCATGGAACCAAGTTTTCCCGTCGGCTTCTTACTTGACATGAGCACAATAAGCTGGCTGGTTGTGAATCTTGACCTGGATGGGATCAGTAAAGTTTGTATCTAGATGCTGGATCATAGAAGATAAAGTGGCTAAGGCATCGACGAACTCATTCTCTATTCTGGGAACATGCTAGAATTCTGTCTTTCTGATTTGTTTCCTCAACTCCTATACATGATGCAGATAGGGGAGTATTTTGGAATTCTTGGTTGCCCATTCTTCTCAAAACTGATGTATGAGTAGGTCCGAGTCTCCGATCACTAATAGTTCCTAGATGTTCATGTCAATTGCCAGTTTCGGCCCTAAAATGCAGGCTTCGTACTCGGCAATGTTATTGGTGCACGGGAATCTGAACTTGGCGGATACCAGGTAATGCTGACCGATTTCTGATACCAAGACTTCTCGTGTACCAACTCCTTTGAAATTTGCGGCTCCATCAAAAAATATCCTCCAACCATCATATGATTCCAACCATCATAGAATTCTGTAATGCCTTCTCCTATGAAAGCTATCTCTTCATCAAGAAAATACGTCTTTAGAGGTTTGTATTCTCCTCCTACAAGATTCTCAGCGAGGTGATCTACTAGAGCTTTTCCTTTGACCGGCTTTTGGGTAACATAAACAATGTCGAACTCACTTAACAGTATTTGCCACTTAGTGAGCTTGCTGGTAGGCATGAGCTTCTGAAAGATGTATTTAAGTGGATCCATCCTGGATATGAGATAAGTGGTCTAAGCGGAGAAGTAGTGCCTCCGTTTCTGAGCTACCCAGGTTAGAACACAACAAGTGCGCTCTAGTAAGGAATACTGAGCCTCGTACGGGGTAAACGTCTTGATGAGGTAGTAGATAGCTTGCTCCTTTCTTCCCGTTTCATCATGTTGTCCCAAAACACAACCAAATGCCTTATCCAATACCGCAAGATAAAGCAATAGAGGTTTCCCTAGTTTGGGTGGAACCAAGACTGGCGGCATCGACAAGTATCCCTTGATTCTGTCAAAAGCCTTTTGAAAATCCTCAGTCAATTTAGCGGCGACATCCTACTTTAGCATCTTGAAGATGGGTTCACAATGACAGTGGACTGAGGTATGAATCAGCTGATATAGTTGAGTCTTCCCAGAAAACTCATCATGTCCTTCTTGTTCTTTTTTGGTGGAAACTCTTGAATGGACTTGACCTTTAACGGGTACAATTCTATTCCTTGGTGACTCACAATGAAACCTATTAACTTTCCGACTGGGACCCCAAATGCACACTTTGTGAGATTCAGTTTCAAGTTGTATCTCCTCAGTCTGTTGAAGAATTTTCTTAAATCATCCATGTGATCTGCAACTTTCTTGGATTTAATGATGACGATGTCCACATACACCTTGATCTCTATATGTATAATGTCATGAAATATGTTGGTCATGGCTCTCATGTAGGTAGAACCAGCATTATTTAAACCGTATGACATCATTTTGTAACAGTACATTCCCTACAGCGTGATGAATGCCATTTTCTCTGCATCTTCTTCATCCATCCATATCTGGTGGTATCTAGCAAAACAATCGACGAACGACTGCAGCTTATGTTTGGCACAGTTATCAATCAATATATGTATATTTGGTAAAGGGAAATCATCCTTAGGACTAGCCCGGTTGAGATCCCGGTAGTCGACACAGACTATAACCTTCCCATCCTTCTTTGGTACCGACACGATGTTGGCTAACCATGTTGGATATTCTACCACTCTGAGAACCCTGGCTTTGACTTGCTTGGTAATCTCTTCTTTGATTTTCAAACTCATGTCTGGCTTGAACATTTTGAGTTTCTGTTTTACCGGTGGGCATGCCGAATCCGTCGGCAGCTTGTGAGCCCCAATGGATGTGCTGAGACCGGTCATATCGTCATACGACCACACAAAGATGTGCTCATACTCTTTTAAAATCTTTGTGTACTCTTTCTTTTCTGATGGTGACAAATGTACGCTGATACATGTGTCTTTGACATTTTCTGAGTCTCCCAGATTAACAACCTTAGTTTCGTCCAAGTTGGATTTAAGCCTCTTCTCAAAATTCTAGACCTCTCTGACAACTTCTTCTGGTATTTCGTCCTCTCCTGAATCTATGTGTATTTGTCGCATTGTCTCGTTGCAAGTCACAATCGTTGGTTCATCATCAAGATATGTAATAGTAAATGCTGTGTAAAATAAAGTAAATGGTAGAGAAAATGAGAGCGAGATATAAAGATAAACTTGGAAAAATCTTTTGATTAAATTCATAGCTGTCTGAAACATCGGAGCTCTTTTCAAATTTAAAGACAATGCGGAAAAGTAAAATCAACTAAAGGTAAAATGCGATGCATATGCATTGTTTAGCCTTGCTACCCCGAGGCTCTCCGGGCACTGGTGGTCCTGATTGACCTTGGTGAGGTGTTCCCCTTGGTTCACAGCTTGAATGGAATGGCCTTCTTCCCTTTCCTCCTCGAAGATAACACAGCAATCCATAACATCCTCCAGAAATAGGTTCTTCATTGCTGCTAGTGTCTCATCTTCCTCTGATCCATATATGACATCAGCTAGCTGAAAGGTCTACTTTAGCTGAGGTATAGGGTGCTCCAGTGGGTAGTAAGGACCGCGCCATGATGGCGACCAGTGGTTTAACTCCTCCCAAGTATACTCATAACCCAGGCCAAAAGTGGTACCATGCTTCTTCAACTTGATAGGCTTGGTGATGCCCTGGAGGTTTTTGCCAAGTCCTTTTCTAGGCTCATACCCGCTCTAATTCAGAATTCTCTCAATTTTGTTATCCCACCACTTGTGTTTGTCTATGGCATTAACTCACTCGATGTGATGATATGTTTCACCACCTATTCTCCTTCTTCCTCCGATCATCGGGATGGCTTGGCGACTGTATATAGGGTTGATACTGTCTCCATGAATGATTACTTTCTGATGATTCCATTCAAATTTTACAGCTTGGATCCCCCGAAGTTGATGCCACAGCCCCAGCGCGTGGATCCAGGGTCGTCCTAGCAACAAATTGTAGGATGCTGGCACGTCAATGACTTGGAACTCAACATTGAACCAGGTGGGTCCCATCTGCAGGCATAAGCTAATTTCTCTAATGGCGGACCTCTAAGATCCATCAATAGCTTTGAAAGTGATATCTCTGTCTTTGATCTCGTGCAATCCTTTACCCAATGTCCTGAGAGTTCCCAATGGAAAAATGTTGAGGCTGGATCCCCTGTCGACTATTATCCTGGTGATAAAGTGATCCTCACATTGCGCATTGATGTGCAACTCTTTGTTATGACCAAGCCCTTCTGGCGGTAATTCATCTTCGTGGAAGGTGATCTTATGGATTTCCAGTACCTGCCCCACCATGTTTGCCATTTCGCCTCCTGTTATGTTGCTGGGAACATGAGCTTCACTCAGTATTTTCATTAAGGCATTTTTATGTGCCTCAGAACTTTGTAGAAGAGCCAAGATAGAAATCTGTACTGGCGTTTTGTTCAGTTGCTTGATGACTGAGTACTCTTTGCCTGTACCTTCCTCCAAAGGTCATCGGGTCCAGTTTCAATAGCCCGTCCGGAGGCTTGCTTGCTGGATTCAGCTAAATGTTTCGGGATGTATACCCTGCCTATCCTAGTTATACCCTATGCGGCAATTGCTTCTCCAGTATATGTATTTCCTTTCCTTAGCCTCACCGGTGTAATCCCAAGGTATAACATTTGTCTTGAATGGGGTCACGTCTGTCATGGAGATCGGAATAGGCCCCTTGGGAGGTAACACAGTAACTTCGAAAGGTGCAGACGCCTTTGGAACCCCGAACTCGACCTCAATTGGTTTTGGCACCTTTGCAAAAGGTGCTTCAAACTCGAGCGGTGCAGACACATTTACCACATCGCCCTCATAGGGCTGAATCTGAACAATAATGGGATTGAGAGTAACTGCTGGCTTTTTAGGCTCGTCTCCTTCAACTATCAAACCGATTGACCCCTTGGGCTCCCAATCATTTGCGATCTCAGTCATGTGGATGCCTATACCCTTGTGGCCGGGCAGAGGGTTGTTGCGGATATTTGGAGCGGGCTCCTTTGCTATTATGATCTTGTTGTCAATCAGATTCTAAATCCCTTCTTTCAACGAGCGACACTCGTCGACGGTATGACCCTTCATCCCGTAATGGTATGCGCAAGTCTTGTTTGGGTTGATCCATTAGGAAGGATTTTCTGGAGTTACGGCTGGTATAGGGGTAACGTAACCAGTTGCTTTGAGTTTTTCATATAACTGGTCAATTGGTTCGGCTGTGGCGGTGTATTGTCTGGGAGGTTTACGGTCGAAATTTGGTCTAGGTCGAGGAAAGTTTTGGCGGGTAGGAGGTGATTGGTAGTGAGAAGGTTGGGAGTTGTACGCTTGGTATACGAGTGTGGGTTGAGAATATCTGGGTGAAGTGGTTTGATATGTGGGTGGTGGAGGTGATTGGTAAGCGGGTGGTGGAATTTGGTAAGTGGGTTATGGTGCTTGGTAGTTTAGGGTAGCTTGATATATGAGTGGAGATGAGGGATAGGTTTGGTACTTCATAGGGGAATTGTTCCTTTGCACAACCATTACAAAATTTACAATCCATTTTCTTACACGAGCCACCAGACCGTAGAGCCTTGTTGGTAGCTTGCAATGCCTCGAGGTTAGTGACCATACCGTTTTGATGCCTTCTTAGATCCTTTCTCCCAAATTGATGCTGTCGGAGAACTTTTGGCCCTCTATTAGCACCAGTCTCTTATAGTATTTTGGTCTTGAGCACGGACGAAGAACATGTTCATTTGTTCTTCCTCCAAGGCCGATCTGACCTTAGCAGCTTCTGACCTCCAACGAGTAGCATACTCGCGAAAGGTCTCTGTGGGCTTCTTCTTGAGATTCTGGATATAGAACACATCTGGTGCGTTCTCAGTATTGAACCTAAACCGATCGATAAAGTCAGACGCCATGTTCACCCAACTAGTCCATTTCTTCGCATCCTGGATAATATACCAGGATAAAGCATCACCCTTCAAACTCCTCATGAACAGCATCATGCGGATTCTGTCGTCCCTTCCGAGTCATACCAGCTTGTCACAATACATTCTCAAGGGGACCCTGGGATCACCTGTACCATTGAACACCTCGAACTTGGGAGGTTTGTACCCCTCCGAGAGCTCAATATCTGGCTTAACTCAAAGATCTTCATAGTTCAACCCTTCGACACCCTTGTTACCTTTGAAACCTTGAACTCGGCTAGTCAACTTCTTGATCTCAGTGGCCAAATTCTGAATGAGGGAGCTCTTATCATCTGACTCGGCTGCATTGGTGATTGGCTGACTGTAGTAGTGCGACATAGTGTCCATAAAGATTGGAGTGTTATGGTCTTTTGTGGTGTTTTGTGGTTCAGGAATAAGCAGTGGAGCGTTATGAGTACGTTGCATTGGAGGTTGCAGGATGTTTTGTGGAGGTGCGGGGTTCTGGGCGTTAACATCAGGAGCAGAAAGAGTGATTAACAGGCTTTCTAGGTTTCTAACTTGGTCCAATCCCTCTCGGAATCTTAGCAAAGTTTACTCCAGATGAGCAGCAATCTACTTGGTAATTGCAGCATTCTGAGTAGTTTCCTCAAGTTCCTTTCTAGCGCTTGTATCTCCCATTTTGCCTTTGTTCCTGTTTCTGGTAGGACTTTGAGGAGGAGGAGGTGGAGGACCTTTGGATCTTGTGGAGTATGCTGATGGTGCCAGAATGAACGAACTAACCTTTGGGGAGGGGAATAAAAAAAGGACAAAACAAAAAGGTAAAAAGTTAGTGTGGATTCTAATAAAATAATATTGCGATATTTAAACATGCTGTGCAATAGTATAAGTTGTTTCCTAATTTGGGTGCCTCATTGTGCCCGAGGTAGGCCTAGCGACAAATTAAATTTGGGAGAACTTATAATGCTAAATGCCTTATTTTATTGGTAAAAACAAGATGAGTCTCAAAACAACTGAATGATAAAAGATGTCACTAATGGCCAATGGAATTATTACATTAAGAAAGCAGAAGAGTAAAAATCCTAACTACTTGGTCCCAGAAGGACCTTCCCCAGATTCAGTACTCTTGCCTCCCTCGGACAGCTACATCAACTTGCACATTCCTAACAACAGATAAGCTCAAGCCAGATGTCCGCCTGCACTTCCTTCAGCATCCTGGCAATCCTCAATTCTTTTCAAGAACTTCCCTTCCAACTCTACTATACCTCGCTCCCGATATCCCAAATGGTTGTTGGCATTGACAGCCATATCCTTCCACTCGTTGATGAACTTTTCGTGGGCTTCCTGTATTTCCCAATGTCCATTCTCACATTCTCGCATTCTTTTGCTTAGTTGATTGTATTTGACTTGCGCTTCAGTTTTCTCATCAATAATCCTATGACCTTGGACGAATCCTGGATGACCCAAACAATTGTGATCATCTTCCAACCAACCTGTATAGTGCGGCACACACCCGACAACATACCTGTCTGGTTCGATAGACTCCTTTCCTAAGACGAGCTTGCAGTGCCACATATGCCGAGCGTGACACCTGTGCTGGCTATCATCATCTTGAAAGTTAGCATTGAAATGACTCATGTTCTCTATCCTGGGTGTGATTTATTTTCTTCCAGCTTGTCTCATGAGGATGTGTTCCCCCTCATACCGATGAGTATGAGGAATGGTGCGTCTCGAGAATGGACAATGAATTCCCTTGTTGGGAACCACTCGAACATCCACTGGACTTGCTCTTCTTTTAGATTCTCGAACAACTCTACCCATCAACTGGTGTTCTCTGGCTGAGCGAACATGTTGCGCATGAAGTTCATTCGCTTTGGGTGATGAAAAGTGATATGGTCATCCCAATCCCTGCGTATGATTTCCTGTCTGTAGTCGCCTTTCTGAAGGTGTTCTATGAGCCAAAGTTTAAGTAGTAGATTACACCCTCGAAATGTGGAGCCCCTTGCTGACACTTTCCTAAGGTTTGATAGATTTAAGCGATGAATATAGGCACTTCTGAAAGACTGCCCGTCGATTCCTTCCATTAAGGTCTTGGTCACCATGGCTAGTCCGGTGTGGATTCTAGCCTTCTTCATAGGGAAAATTATCATGCCCAAGAAGCAAAACATGAACACAAAGACCCTTCTATGTATATGTCCCAAAGAAATGAGAGCGAATTCGTCCATGTTGGTGAGATAGGACTAGCTGTGGCCATATATCTCATACAAGAAGTCAAATGGTATGTAGGAGTCCTTCAAGCAAGAGAGGTCGGGATTTTTCTTGAGTCCCATCATCTTAAGAAAGTCTCTACTTTTTCGATTTTCCGGCATAAGCAAACCCGGGGTCTCCCAAGGGATACCAGCTAGGCCCCCTATCTCTTCTAGCAAAGGGGTCATTTCTAAGTCTCCAAAGTGGAACACTAATCAATCACTATCCCAAAACAAAGTGGAAACCTCAATGATATTGTTGTTGGGTTGGATTTCCAGAAGTGAGGGCAAATTCCCTAAGTACTTGTGGACGAGGGTTTGATCGCTGCCATGAAGATCTTTCCACCAGCTTAGCAACCTTGGGTGACGCTGGATACCATACCGAATCTGGGGACCTCGTGCCTCATTTTCTGCAAAACAAAGTGTTAGGCCCTTAACCCCACCAGACTCGACTATTTAAATCAATAATTAGCAAAGGCATTTAGTTCTCCAAATAAATGCACATAATGTGGAGGCTTCCGTCTGGGTTTTGAGGAAACCCGGTGGACTTTGGTTTAGGCTATCTTATGAGTCGTTATACATACAACATAACTGACTCGGCTAGGGTTGACCATGATGCATGAATAGTTTAATGGAATAAAGTTTCTACTTTTGAAGTGCTAGACAAGGTACCCTTGAGCGGACAACTCAAGAGGGAAAGGCACGTAACTGTACACCGTTGATCGAATGATTTTACCACAAATATGCCTTTGCCATATTTAGGGGGTTTATAATATCGGAAGGGTGCAACCACTCATTGTAAGCGTTTCTATAGGATTTATTTTGGCACAAGTGGAATATGATGTTGAGGAATGCAGTTACAATAATGAATAAATTACACGTATTTTCACGTTCATAAGATAAATGATTACAATGATTGCTCGAAGTTACAAAAATATTGAAATAAAGCAATAAAGAAGGCAATTAAAGGAAAGAAAAGACATGAAGAGCCACGTTAGTAATCGTGATGAAATAACCAAGGAAAAAAAACATTAAGTAAGCGATAAAGTCACAAAAGCAAGTAATGGTAAAAGCCTAACGAATCCCTAGCAGAGTCGCCATGCTGTCGACGCCTCCTTTTTCTCTAGGAAAGAAATTGGGTTTACGACACTATGGGTGGAATGACTCTTTTATCCCCTTTTGGGGAATTTGGGCTATGGAGCTTGGAGAGTCGCCACCTAATGATTATAGTGAATTAGGACACTTTTAGAGAAACGAGCATGGGATTGAAAGAAAACCAAAGTTCAAGTAAGGGATTGAGATTATCTTGAGGGGAAGGTGTTAGGCACCCCTCAAGATCCACTAGTGTAGGTTCCGACTTTGCTTATTTTTGACTTTAAGAATAGTAGGAGTGGACAAGCAAAGTTTGCACATAAGAAATATTAACAAATTGGCAATTTTTGAAAGAAGAAAGGCACAAGCGAAAAGAGAACTTAGTTTGAAGAAACATATAAATAAAGGAAAAGCAAGAGAAGAAGGGGTCCTAGGTTTAATTATAATATTGATCATTCAGCGCAATATCCAGCAATCATTCTCACACAAGATATTAGCGCACCGTCATCATCTCCATATTCTGCCCTTCCCACCCTATTAAGGTATTTAACCATGATTAGTCCCATTTACTTATTGCATGCTAATACCCGTCCCGACCTATCAGTCCCCAGGTATTTGGAATTTTAATCCTAAAGAGGGAGTAAACGAGATAGATTCATATATGGAGTTTAAAAGGATAAAATACTAAGGCGCCAGTCAACATAAATATCAAATAAGTGGGGGTACAAAGCAAACACTCAAAGGCTCATACAAACCCTATACATCAGCACAACAATTAGTTTAGCATGACTTCACGTACTAACTCGATCTTTAATTAAGGAAATTAAAAGGCGGACGAATCAGTTTAACTCATAAAGTTGGATAGAAAGTCTGCATCGAGCCCCTAGGGTCTGGTTTATTAGTTATTGAGGTCTTAATGCGGAAGAGTTTAAAAGAAAGTAAAACTGCAGTAAATTTGTAAATGGATTTGAAATCAGCAAACTGTTTGAGTAGAAAAAATACAGAAGAGTTACGAAAGATTTTTTAAAGGCAGGAATGTCTTAAGAAAAGAGTGAGTTACAAGACTATTTAAAAGACAATCTCAAGGACCGAGTAAAACATTTAGGCAGAATGTATAAAAGATGGAAATTTGAAGAGTTAAAAAAATACTAGTTTACAAGAGTTTTTATTGAAAACGTTGCATTAGGACATTAAAGGGCCAATTAACGGACTGTTATTGTTTAAAATGAATCAGAAAAGTTGAGACAGAATCTTATAGGTAGGATATCTATACCTGATTTCATCTGATTCATTACGGTTTTTAGAACATTAAGGAACTGAGAAAATAATTAACCTACTGTTTGCCTAGAGTTTTTTGCGTTTCTTATAGGCATGATTTCTATGTGCTTACAATGCAAAATCCTACAGACATGATCTCTAAATGATTTACAGTACAAAAATCCTATAGGCATGGTGTCTAGATGATTTGTAATATCAAAGTCCTATAGGCATGGTTACTAGGTGATTGAAGCATGAAAGATCCTATAGGCATGATTACTAGTTGATTGAAGCATGAAAGATCCTATAGGAATGAATTCTATATGACATGCAATATTAGAATCTTATAGGCATAGTATCTAGATGATTAAAGCATAAAAGATCTAACAGACATGATTTCTATATGACATGCAATATTAGAATCTTATAGGCATAGTATCTAGATGATTAAAGCATAAAAGATCCTATAGACATGATTTCTACCCATCGACTTATGCAAACAATATAAACCCATCCCGCACTCTTTATTAAAACTTCTCCGAGTTTCCTTACATAGTTATTATAAAACTGAAAAGAAAAGGACTAAAATAAGTACATAAAACTAAAGCCAGAACCAAAGAGGCTCAATGCAACCTGCAACATCCAACACATGTGTTTCACCAAATCCGGATTCCAGATTCCAAGCCCTTCTCTTAGAGTGATTCAAAGGTCTAAGGGCTTTCAGGAATCCCAAGCAATGCTAACCCGCTAAATATTGAATATGGTAACATAGTAGTGCAATGTGTGAAATTACTAGCCCTTAGGCATCCTAGTTCAGAGGGAACTCTAGGGTCACAAAGCAGGGCTTACCAAAGGGGGGCAGAACTTAAAGAACTAAGAATAAGTGTAAAGTGAGGGGGAGTAGGGGAAACCAAAGTAAAGGGTGGTCATACCCAACCATGGGTAAGATTGGCACACCCCTAACACTCCACTTGATTTTAAACAGATAAAGAGCAGAATTTAGAAGTCAGACAGGGGCCTGGGTGGTGATTAGGACACCTCCAAACCCTAGTCCAGGCTCAACACATAAAAGGGAGAAGGAAATGGGACTGATTTGAGTAAAGGTCCAAAAGGACCTGGTCCCAGGTCATGGATAGCAATGGGATGCTACCCTAACCTAGAATAGTACTCATACATAAAGGGGTCAGGGGGAAGGGGTTCACATGAAAAAAAACCCTCAAGTAACAAAACTTAAAGATGCAGAAACATGAAGAATGAACATAACAGACTAAAACACAATTACATAGTGCGAGAAGGCTGAACATATAGTGAGGGACATGCAAAAAGGAGAATAAAACACATAGTTATGGAGAGGGTTTAACTTAAAGGGACATACCGATTACAACTTTCAAACAACAGAACAAACAAAGCAAGAAAACAGCCAGGAAATCTTCAGCCAACACTTAAGGAAGGCAAGATAGATTCCAAAGTCTAGCCTTGGCTTTCAGCCGGCTAGTTAGAACAATAGCACAAGTAATATTAATAAAGAGAGCTTTGAGTGTGTGTGTTTTTTTGAACTCAATTATTTGTGTGTTTAAAGAAGAAGAGTAGGGTATTTATAGTTTGAAAGCAGGCATGTAATAAGGCAAGGAAATAATTTTGTATAAATAAATCATAATCAATTAGGGGAAGGGTACGCTATAAACTCTGGGATGATCAAATATCATTTAGCAAGAGCTACCTCTCATGATGTATATTTTTTTAAATTTTCTGTTATTAATAAATCTTCAACCCTAGGCTACGCCTAGAGGATTGCCAAAAAAAAAAAAAAAATCAGGGGAAGGGAACTCCTTTAATTAAGGGATTCAAATCTGAATAGGAGAGAGTAGAGTTTTTATTTAGGGAAAGAAAATCAAGAAAATATTGTGTATTAAAGGGTAAATACATAAGAGAAGTTTTAAAAATACACGGTTTAGATAAATAAGGTAAGCATGAAATCAATTAAAACATCGTAAATTAAGGAATTAAGGATTCATACTTAATAATGAACTAAGTCAGAAAATTGGTCCAAATCAGACAAGGAAAAATTCGAATATGTTCACATAATGGTGGTCTGAAATCAATCCCCAAAAATTAGGATTATTTTGAGAGGAAAAGATCTGACTATAAAGGATGCATATGCAGAGGCAAAAATTAAACACACAGAGTGGTCATGCAGTCAAAATAGAAGAACATAGCTATGTGAGAAATAAGAGGGTCTTGCGAAGCTTAGAAAGAATCAGAAAATATGAGACAAATTTAGAGATTAGGATTTTTGAAATCAGACAGGAATCAACATAAGAGTCAAAACAATCGTACACAAATGGTTGAAAACCCCCAAAATTTAGGGTTTTCCCCCACAGCTTACATGCAAAGGCGAAGCATGGAAAATCAGGCAAAATAAACCCGGAAAAACCCAAAGAGCACAGATATTTCATGGAAACAAACACGGTAAAAGAAATCACTAGAAACCCTAGGAGGAAAACATAGTAAAGGAAATACATAGAAACCATGGTGAAAGCATTTAGGAGTTACAGTAGGGCGAAATAATGTAAGAAATTATAGTAGAATAAATAAAAATCTAGGAAACCCTAAGTTCGAGAAGACGAACCGCTTTGAAAGATAAAATCGGAAAAGATGTAAGAACAATTTTGTAAATCTCAGAAATAACACATATTTAAGGTAGATCTAGAGAAGAACAAGAGAACCTGAAAATGGCTTAGGGTTTCAGAGAAACCCTAAAAAATGAGAAAGGCCTGGAAAGGGCTGGTCAGAGTCGGAGATGATCTCGCAAGGCTAGGATACGCCTGAGATAAGCCGGAGACTGCCATAGAACCTGAATCTGAGGGATTTTGACCAGGGTCTTCAAGGTCGGACCTTGGAACTTCGAGTAAAAGGAGTACAAGGGCACGTGAGGGTGAGTACAGGCAACCCAGAGCTTGGGAGGCCATGGTTTTCGGTGAGGAAAGGCAAAAACCGGTAGCAAAGGGGCTAGGGTTTCAGCGAAGACTTGAGAGGATTTGGGAACAAATGGGTTTCAGGGGCAGCTGTCTGTGGGAAATGATTTAGGGTTAGGTGTAGATTGGGTTAAAAAAGGAAGGGGCCATCGTGGACCGTTGATCTGAATTATCAACGATTGAGATTAAGGGGTACGTGGGTCGGATTTATTTAGTTGGGTCTGGGTCGGGTACGAAATATAATTGAATCGTTTAATTAGGGGGTAGATTGGGATTGAAATTGGGTTATAATTGAAAGCAAAAGAGGTTATAATTTAAATAGCCAATTTTTCCATTTTGAATTTATACAAATAGTAAAAGCTGTTTAAAATCAAATTAAAAATACTAATTTAATAAAAAATATGTAAGTATTAAATTAAAAATATGAGGAATGATTTTGTGATTAAAATGCTATTAAATCGAGAAAGAGGCTAAAATTGCAATTTCATGTAATTTTAGTTTAAAAATACCAAATGGACTTTTAAAATTATGTAAATTATATTTTGTGTAAATGTAAGAATAAAATAAATTATTCACCAAAATGAAAAGTTTTGGAATAGTTATTAGATTTTATAGTGTAAAATAGGTCATAAATTTATTTTAAAAATCTTTATAAAATTTTGGAAAAATACCAAAACCTTTAGGGATTGTATTTTGAAAGTATTTTGAGTATAAAATACATAAAGAAAAATTGGGTATCAACGGTTTCCCTTTTCTGGTTTCTGGTTCCTTCGACAGACTCTCATTTCCATCTTATTACCTTTACAGTTATGTCCTTTGACACAACTATCTCAGTTTTAATCCGTTTACACTTGCTCTTGTGCTTCCCAGATGACCCTTTCTGTTCCTCAACATTTTCCTTAATCGTCACAGAGTGTTGCACTAAAGAACCAGGTTCTCTAGAAGTACCTCTGTCTATCTGAGTTTTTGCCACACTCTTGATGAAATCTTTTGGTTTCATTTTCCTCTTTTTCCTCTTGACACTTCTCTTACTTTTGTATAATGAAGATTCAAAATTCTCTTGCTGTAGTGACCTGGTGATGGGTGATTTTGAGAAAGGCTCTAGGAGCTTGGAATGAACAGAAAATGCTAGAGTGAGTTTGCATGGGTGTGAGTCAGGTTCATCAGAAGGCTTTTCTAAAAATATCTCATGAGCCAAGGACTCGAGGAGTGCTGTGGTTCTAACATCTCCTAGGAATGTTATGTCTTCACCTTGATACTCTGAGGAGAGATAAGCTTCTTCATCCATCAGACTCTTTGCAGATATAGCCATAATGTTATGAGCTGCTTCCTTTTCTGGTGAATCCTTGAGAGTCACTGAGCCTATCATGGAAGTATTAAGGTACTGGTCAGGATCGTCCTCAGGGGCTTCTAATACTCGAGGAGTGAAACCTCCTGTGTGGTCTTTGACGAGATCGTAAGATTTACTATACATTAACTTCTCAAAATAGTTGTAAATAGGGTTTATTAGAAATGGAAAGACTGAGGAGTGGAGGAGGACCCAAAAGTGTATAAGGTGGTAGAAGGCATGAAATGGTGAAGCTCTGAGAATGATTTCATGGGTGATGAAGAACTGGGAACAATGTTAATGGCGGGGGGATGAGAAGATTGTTGAATCTCTATTTGATGAGTACTTAGTATATGAGTTGCAATAGAAAGGAATAGATAGGAAGAGGATCCTAGCTATGCACAAGGGATAAAGGTTCATAACGTGCCGTGAGCAAGAGGGGAAGTTTCTTATTGGGAGAAGAACTAATGATAAGTGAGGAGCGAAACAGTTCTGAAACGTCTGAAAACGATGGTAGATTTGTGGGAAAGTGTTACCGTGCATAGAAAATGAAGGATTTGACTGACAAGACATGGCACTCAGATGTTAATAAGTTGAATGACGTGGTAGCTGAATTTCAATGTATTTATATGCCCTTTTTTTTATTAAGGTCATGCAAAAAATTAAGCACATTACTACTAACCTCAGATACGAGAACCTGATGCCAGAACAATCTTTTGAACAAGATTTTAGTAGCCCCCCTCCTTGTAGTTCATAACTGTACCTTTGGCTTCTATGATCGTCATGCGTGTTTACCTACAATGCTATTGATGCGAGTTAGGCTTGGTCAGAAACACTTTAGCTACCTTTACCCGAGGGTGTCTTACACAGCTAACAGATGGAGAATTAGGTTGTTTATTATGATTTTTGTGACCCCATCTTCACCTTGATTTATCCAAATATTCTCTATTTTGAGGGTTTAATGAAGATATCTGGAGTTTGGTCTTCTGTTATGCAATTTGTTCCACTGATCAATCCCTTCTTCATATTTACCCTCAGAAGAGGATCTCACCCTTAAATGTGTTTGCACTTTCTGTCCATATATTGATGAGTTCATTTCATCTTGCTTCCTTATATTCTAGAAGATAATGCATGAATCATGACATGTGCACTTTGGTTTCCCAACTTGAGATGTTGGTTAGAAAGAAACATATGGAGGTCAGTTTGATTTCCTCACACTTGGTGTTCTGCTGCTTGTGTAGTGCCACGAGCTGCATCTTTTCTTTTTCCTTCAACTTTAGTGGTAGAAAATGAAGTACCAGATTCTTTATGAGACATGGAAGGTGATGTTGCGGTGTCTCTCGCCAGTCTCCTTTCATCTTGCACACTCTATCACCCTCCTAAGTTGAAGCCTTGGATATTTCCCTGAGGCAGGATTGGTTCATCATATTAATACTCATGGTTTCTTCATTGATAGAAGGATAGTATTTTGTTGAATACCCCATGAGCATTTCCTGCCATTTTGTGCTTCCTTTGTTGGAGACCCTGTGGCCTTGTTTTGAGGATTTCACTCTAGAAGAAGTCCTTAGCTTGTCCTTTTGCACTGAGCTCCCCAAGCTGACCCTTTTTGTTGTGAAGCACAAGGCATTTTCTTCTAACTTGGTAGCTCCTAGTGGGTTTTGATTTAGGAGGCACCTGGTCCGACACCTGTTCTCAAAGTGGAGAGCAATGTTCATTTCTTTTGCTCGGAGTTTCTTAGAGATTCCCTAGACGATGAGCACATTCCATTCAGCAATTTCCAGATCATTTCTTTCTTTCTACTATGCCATTTTAGTTATACAATCCTTGGAGTTTGAGAAGTTGTGCGAGATCCCTTCTCCTCCTCCTTTATCAATTTTGTGAGCTCATATCTAGGTCACACTTGAGTTAGTGTCTTTGGAGGTAAGAAATTTGCATATACTGCTCCTTCATCCCATGTGTGTTATTTCACTCATCTCATTCTCCAATTCATGATCAGCAGGAGTGATTGTTCATGTTTCCTTTGTTCATTGATACTACTTGGCTAGTTATCAGATTGGTGACATCACCTTTTAGGTCATTCACACATTGGTTGTATATATTCAAATGCAAAGAAGAACCTCTATGCCTTTTCATACACTGAGAATGTACCCTTTATTTCCTTTTTAAGGATACATTCCCTTCCTGCAGGGCTTTCAGTGATATGAAATTCATGATGCTGCGTGCTTTAAGCATCCACTGTCCATAGTCCATCGCAATCTGCTTCCTCTCACTGCTCTTTGCACATACACATCCGGGGTTAGATTTAGGAACTCAAACTAGTTTGGGTCCCTTGTTACAATAAAAAGGATTAATGAGGGACTTCTTGGTCTACGCAGGCAGCATCCGTTTTTTGCTATTGGTACCTGGTCCTTTTCTAGTAGTCACTCTATCAGTAAATGCTTTGTTCTTCTGAGCAGACTGAACCCTAGACTGGAAATTTTATTTAAAATGCCCATTGTATCTGCAGCAGGTACATAGCCAGTTATCAGGTACAGTGACATACTTGCTGTGTGGGTTGTAGGGAGTTTTTTCCATTTGGAAACCGATGCCCTGCTTGTTCCCACTATTTTTGAGATACATGGCAATGACTGCATCAGAGGACTAGGTCTATTTTAAGGATATTTCAAGATCATTTCTTACTTTATCCAACTCAGCTTGGAATTTCTGATTTCTCTCAAGTTCATTGCAACGACTGTTTTTTAAAGCAGTTAACTCCTTTTTGAGCAGGATGTGCGACTCGCTTGTTACTTACTTCTCTTTCCCAAGAGTTACAATCCTATGTTCTCTATTGAGTCCCTCAATAATTTCCTCTAGATCAGTGCATATTACTAGAAGGTCATCTCTTTCCTCCTCAATGGAGGCAATGTTTTCTTCTAAGGGGTGTTTCTTATTGCTAAGACCTTCTATTGTTTCTTTTAAATCAACAACCAGTACCATTAGATCTTCTCTCTAATTTTCCAAACCGGTTATTTTTTCATTTAGGGCCTCCTTCTCTATTTCAAAATTTGCTATGGTTTCATTTAAGTCCACAATACAGATCACTAGATCATCTCTACATTTTTCGACCTCCCTTAGTTCTACAATCAAGATCTCCTCATCACTTACAAGGCTATAGTAAGCGTCAATTAGGAAATTTGACAAAGACCTTAGTTTCTTAGAGGAATAAGATTTCATATTTCTCTGAACATCCCTGAAGTTTACCTCATCGCCTTCTTCTTCTTCAGACTGAGCCATCCGCACGAACAGTGAATCGTACTTCGTCGCTTTAGTTGCCACTGCCATTATGGAACTATTTTCTGCATCTGATTCCCTTTTAGATTCACTTGAAGAGTCTCCCCAAACAGCAAGAGCCTGCTTAACGATAATGTCTGCATCACTTTTTTAATTGAATCTTTTCTCTGAAACCATGTTCCTTTTTCCCGCTCTATTAGGATTTCGCTTGTACTGCTCCTGTTTCGCGAGAGGGCAGTCTTTGATGAAATGCCCTGACTTTCTACATCCATAATAGAGATCGTTGTTCCTTGTTTTTCTTGAACTACCCCACTTTGGTATGCTACCATTTCTTCTAACCATTTTTTGAAATCTCTTAGTAAGATAGGCGAGGTCACTATCTTCATCACTTGAGTCACTCCTTTCAGCCTTAAGCACCAGGTTCTTTTCCTTCTTAGGCTCTCTTCTTTCATTGCCTTTCTTTCTTTTTATCTCGTATGTTTTCAGATTACCAATCAACTCATCCATGGTTAGATTCTATAGATCTTTAGATTTCATGATGGCATTTACCTTACTTTCCCAAAACCCAGGTAGGACACTAACAATTTTTCTTACAAGCTTGTTTCTGGGAATGACATCTCCAAGTGAGTGAAGCTCATTTATGATGACTGCTATGCATATCTTGGATAGACTCATCATCCTTCATCCTGAAGAGCTCGTATTCAGTGGTGAGCATGTCGATCTTGGATTATTTGACTTGAATGGTTACTTCATGTGCAGTTTGTAAGGCTTCCCATATTTCTTTGGCAGTATCATAAACTGATACTCTATTGTACTCATCAGGTCCTATGCCACACATCAAGATTTTCTTGGCATGATAGCTCTTTTCTACAGCTTTCTTGTTAGTGTCGTTGTACCCTCTTCTCCCTTTGGGCATCAATGGTCCCGTTTCTTCAACTTTCTTCATGGGAACATGTGGACCATCACAAATGATGTCCCACCGTTTTGAATCTTCAGCCATTATGAAGTCATGTATCCGAGTCTTTCACAATCCGTAGTATTAACCATTAAATCTGGGAGGTCTATATGTTGGTTGTCCTTCTTAAAAGCTTGGAGCAGCCATTTAGGATCTTTCCTAGGTGTTAGTCTGATAGGAGGAACCCGCTATGATAACAATTGATAGCTTATACGAATCAACCAAACAATTGGAGTACCTAGTCCCGTATGAGACTAATACATAGAATGCAATAAAGACAGAATGTAAAGGAGGCTAGAGATTCTTCTACGTGGAAAAATTCCACAGAAGGGGATCAAAAAATCACGACTTACTATTGTAGGCTTTTAACTTGTAATCTACCTATTGCAAGCCATTTTGTAATACTTCCAATTGCAAAAGCTTCAAACTAACTTGTGATGCAACCACCACAAGCCACTCTCTTAACTCTCCTAGTTACAGAGGATTTGATTTATGACTATTTCTAGTCACAACATAAACTCTAAAGTTTACGAATTTGGTTTGTTCCTAAATCAGTGCTTCTAAGAAAGCACACTAGGAATTACAATGTAAAGCAATTAACAGGATTATAACTCAACTATGGACGTAAATAAGACTTGCTTATTAACTGATCCTTAGCGGAGTTATTTTTTTGTTCTTGACACACCAGTGACTTTAATGACGGATGGATGCTTCTTGTTCTTGAGAGGATATCACTGAATGCACACCAACCAGTGTGTCTTGCACTAGGTTATTTTATCTCAAAAGGTAGTGCTGTCAACTCATGGTGTACCTTTTCAGAGAGAAGTAATTGTTGCATTGTCTGCACATCCACTTCTGGGCTGATGCGTTCTAGCTGAACTTTGTGCTTCTGTCAGGACATACCAATGGACCAGGTCCTGATGCTCTTGGCAGGACATAACAATGGATCGGGTCCTCGTTGTGTTCCTCTTCTGTAGCAGTTGCCAGATGGTCACTTTCTTCTGCTGTATTGTGGCTGTCCACTTGACTTGCACTTTGGTCAGAGAACCCTATAGAAACTGCTCCCTGTTGTGTTCCTTTTTATATTGATCGTACGGTCACTGTCTTGTGCCGGAATCCTGATGACCAGGTCATCAGGTCCCTGTTGTGTTCCTCTATGTGGTTGTTCATCAATTTGCTGATGTTTAGACTTCGATCAGTTCATATGATATGTGCCACCACATCAGGTTCTCTATCTGGTTCTTTACGATAATTTTGTTAAATTATCAAAACATAAGAACCATAAGATTAAGTAAAAACCTACCACGTGGGCTACATAAATGAAGATGAAAACTCAATAACAAGAAACAACTAAATACTTCTTTTAATAATAGTAATCTCCAAATCTATTATTTAACATTTAACCTCCCTAGCCAATGAAACAATATCAGGTATAATTGGGCTCCAAGTATTATTACGCATGAATTTTTCTGAGGTCGTACAGCCCGGTCCAAAATATAAACATATATACTGTGCACTGTCGAGGGTCGATGTTAGGCCCCATAGTATTTTACGTCGATGTTATGCTTTGCAGTATTAAGTTACGATAGTGTTGCACCCAGCATTATTACATCACGGTGATGTCACGTTTTGCAGTATTAAGTTACGATGATGTTGCACCCTGAAGTATTGTACGTTAAAATTTTGTTTTTAATTTACCGATGTAGACTCGGGGATGAGATTATCTTGACGTTAACGTACTTACGCTATTTATAACAAGCAATAAATAAGTGTTATAAAGATAAGAGGGTACACAGATTAAAGAAAACGAGTTTTGTTGAAAGTGGTCAATTTGGAATAAAATACGGATCGAGCGATAATACCGGATAATTATGATCTAGTACCATGCAAGGTACCACATGACCACGGTAGTACAATGTATAAACTATATATGAAGTATTTTAAAAATAAATAGAATTTTAAGTAATTTGTGGTAAGTTTTAAATGATGCGAATAATTAATTAATTATCGGGTAGCAGGACATTACCTGATTAACTAATAAACGAATAAATACTTAATAATTTACACCCAAGTGACTTTGCAGCATAAGGTGACTCTTAGTCACCCTATTTATTAGGTGGAAACCTTGGCATCCAAGGCAAGACATAAGTCCTGTTACAATTAAAAATGGATTAAAAGGATAGGAACAAAATAACGTTAGAAAATGCTTCATTCTTGGTTTGGAAATTTAAGAACAGAAGACGTTAATCAATTCAACAAAATAAGAGGCTGGAAATTTTGTTCACTTTGTTCAAAGAAGCAGAAGCTGCAACGTCCAAGCGCTTCAACGCCAAAAACACAAGCTGATTTCGTTCATCTGCTTCCAATGATTCAGAAACTTAATCCGATAGTTGGGTTCTAAGTTCAATCCACGAAGTTTCCAACGGAATATTATACAGAGTTTTTCCTACTCCAGGTATATTAATGCTAAGCTTTTTCTTAGTTTTAGAATGATATTGTAATTACACAAGTTCGATAACGAGACATAGAGAAAAATTCATGTCCCGAAATTTACATATATTTTGCTAGTCTCGCAAATTGCGTATATTTTCCTAGTTTTGTAAGTTATAATATTCTTCTTATCGGGACTTCATATTCAATTGAGTATTTTCTTCATCCAGTCAAGAGAGCAGAGAATTTATATATATGCAGTATTAAATGTGTTTTCATTACCATCGAGCTATAATCGATGGGCATACCCCTATTGGGCAACCTATGATCAGATGACATGTTATATAACGAGCCTACTGTGGCCGAACGCTAATGAGCGAGCCCAGTTGGTCGAGATACAAAGCCTAGCATGAACTAGCGCCTATGAGCGAGCCTACTACGGCAGAGTAATTATATATATATATATATATACGGAGCCTGATAGGGCCGGACAACTATTTTATTCACTCTATTGAGAGAGTTGAGTTAGTATCAGCAGATGAGCATATCTTCAGATTTTCTTTGACTCCCACTTGTTTTCAGTTATTATATTATCAATTCAGCTTCAGCGTCAGTATATTGCCTTACATACTCAGTACATTATTTCCTACTGACGTCCCTTTTACCGGGAGACGCTGCGTTTCATGCCCGCAGGTTCTGATAGACAGGTAGAGAGCCCTCCAAGTAGGCTATTAGCTCAGCGGAAGATGTTGGTGCGCTCCGTTTGCTTTTGAGTTGCTTGTTTGGTTAGTATGATTTAGACGTGTATTTTTTGGTATGGCGGGACTCTGTCTTGACCTATATGACATGTATGTACTCTTAAAGCCTTGCAGACATATGTTGTGTACGTGAAAAAATGTACGACCTTATCGGCCTATGTTTTGAGTTTATAAATGATTATGCTGGCCTATTAGGCCAGTATGTCACATGTATATGATGATGTAATAAAAAAGATACGTTACATTGGTACTCAGTTGAGTAAGGTACTGGGTGCCCGTCGCGGTCCATCGTTTGGGTCGTGACACTCGAACGATGCAAAACATAGATACATCTATTTCACTGCTGAGGCATTCGTCCCGCTCTACAAGAAGGGAAGATATTCTATAAATACTCGATTTAGAGGTTATTATGAGGACAATATACAAAGAAGTACAAATTCCGGTTAATGGTAAAGTAACCCGCCACAACTCAAGTAAATAAAATTCAATCCTTTAAAATTCCGTCATCAACTTCCAATATAATATAAGCACTTAAACTAATAAGTAGGGTACAGACATTACAAGTATTTCATGATTTGGGTTCTAAAGTACTCGGACATAAGCATAATTAGTAGCTATGCATGAAATCTCATCACCTCGTGCGTACGTAGCTTCCACGATTAGAAACACATATTAATTTAATTCATCTATGGGGTTAATTCCCTCTTACAAGGTTAGAAAAGAGACTTACCTCATCTCAAAACTTACTTTCGGTCACAAATTTTGTTCTAAAGCCTCAATTCGGTGCCAAACGATCCGAAACTAGATAAATATTATATAAATTAATCAATACATGTTCGAAAGTTCATAACTTAACTATTTGAGGAATTACCCAACCCATTGGAAGATCCCTAAAATTCACCCCTGGGCCCACATGTCCGTATTTCGAATTTTTTTGAAGAAAGTTGTTATCCATAACCTCACGAATTCAAATATATAATTTTCACTAAATTTCATAACTATTTTCGTGGTTAATCCCAAATGTTTTAAACCAAAACCTAGGTTTTTCATCTAAACCCATGATTTCACAAATTTTGCATGTTAAATCTACCCATAATCTATGTATTTAACTCATATTATGTAGAAATATTTACCTCAAAATGTTTGGTAAAAGCCCCTCTCAAAGAGCTCCAAAAATCGCCCAAGGAATGAAATAAATGAGCTTAAAATGCCTTAGTCCTGACTTAAATGATGGTTCTGCCTTCTATGATTTTCGCACCTGTGGAGGGTTTACCATTTTTGTGGCACCGCATATGGGAAGGGTTGACCATTTTTGCGGCTCCGCATCTGCGAAAAAGTCATTGCAGATGCGGCCCTTGACCAGTGGCCTTCTTCCGCTTCTACGGACCTCTAGCCCATTTCTGCAGGTCTGCTCCTGCGACGCATGTGCCGTACCGCGGTGCGGCACACCGCTTCTGCGGTTCCCTCTATCGCACCTGCGTGTTCGCAGGTGTGCACACCCACCTGCATCTGCAATTCCTAGGTTTCTCTTCCTGGGCCATTTTTGCGTCTTCTTGCTCGCTTCTGCGAGCTTGCACCTGTGGCTAGACCTCCATAGGTGCGATTAGACCATAAGCCTGGTGCTTCAGCTACTGCCCTTAAGTCCAAACTTGTCTATGCCTAGTCCGATTGACTCCCGAGGCCCTCGGGCCCCGCCCAAATATACCAACAAGTTTAAAATCATAAAACAAACTTGCTAGAACCCTTCGAATGCGTAGAACAACATCAAAACTAAGAATCACACACCAAACCAATTCGAATCAGCTTATGAACTTCAATTTTTTCCAATTTACTCTGAACGCGCCGAAACATACTTAAACTACTCGGAATGGGACCAAATTTTGTGTGCAAGTCGTAAATCACCATACGAAACTATTACTGATATTGGAATCCCAATTGGACCTTGATAACACTAACTCCTATTTCAAACTAAATTTATAGAACTTTAAAACCTTCAAGGTGCCAACTATCAATATTAAGCGTTGAAACGCTCACGGGTCACCCAAAATCTGATCCGAACATACGTCCAAGTCTAAAATTATCATACAAACCTATTAGAACCGTCAAATCCCGGTTCCGAGATCGTTTACTCAAAATATTTACCGAAGTCAAACTTATTCCTTTTTTTGCTAACCTTAAGGAACCAAGTGTTCCGATTTCAACCCGAGCCTTCTCAAATTCCGAACTAACTTTCCCCGCAAGTTATAAAATCGTAAAAGCATATACGGGGATCTCATTTAGGCAATGTTCCTCTAGAAAGTAAAATGACCGGTCGGCTCGTTACTTTTTTTTTGCAATTTGTTGAGATATGAACCCTTCTAATGGTCCTTTTCCCTTTCATTGATCTCTATGCCATACTGTTAGATGTTTGAATGCTAGTTGATTGTAGATAAAATAAGGTTTTGCTATTTGCTATACTTTTCTATGATTAACTACGAATAACAAATCAAATGATGGGTAAATTTCACAAATGATGTAATTATGACTTTTTTTCACTAAAATCATATAAATTTATTTTTCTCACACAAAAATCATTAAACTTTTACTAACTCACATAAAAATTATAGTGACCGGGAAATATAACTTCTCAGTATTTCCTGTCTAATAAATAATAATTCAACTTAAATAGGAATGACCCAACTTGACTCGGCCCACCCAACCTAATACACATATATTTAAATTAAAATAATACTACAATTGAATCCTTCAAAATACGTTACTTCTATCTTTTATTTTTCTTTTCAAGTTTTTTCATTCGAATTTATAGCATTTTTTTCAAGTGCTCTCTAATTATACTTGTTTTTGGTCAAAATTTCATAGTGTCACGACCCCAATTTGCCATCCGTGAACTGTCGTGATGACACCTAGTCTCTACGACTAGGTAAGCCTAAATTGTGTAATAAAAATCAAATTTGGAAAGTAAAACAGTTTAAAACAGAAATAAAGCAGTAGCAATATTTAAATGTGCCACTCGGCATACACCATGTTTAAATCTCAATACCAATTCATAAATTCAAGACCAGTAAATTCACGAATCACAAGCTAAGGAACATTACATATCTCTAACTCCGGAATGTCTAATAATAACAGAAAATACAAAAGGCTAAGTACTAAAAAATAGGCATAGAAAGAGACCCCTCTGGGTGGTAGGACTGAGTAGAAGTACCTGTATCTACACATGAAAAACAAGAATAGGAAGGGCATGAGTACACCAAATCGGTACTCAGTAAGTGCCAAGCCTAACCTCGATCAGGTAGTGACGAGGAAGGTCAGGGCCCTACAGAGATTAAATAAGTATGGAAATGACAACGTAAGATAAACAATTCAGTTTAGAATCTATGGCAAGAAATAATACATGATAATAAGGAATTTAATAACTGAACCAGAGATAAAGACAAAACACAAACACTACTCACAACATTGATGATAAACGGGGATCTCTTGGTATCTCGAGGATCTCTTGGTATCCTCTATGTGTACAATGGATCTCTTGATATCCCGAGGATCTCTTGGTATACTCAATATATGCTAGGGATCTCTTGGTATCCCGAGGATCTCTTGGTATCTTCAATTTACGTGTCAGGGATATCTTGGTATCCCACAACTGAGTCCAGTTTATAAATAGGTACAGGGGATCTCCCGGGATACCGTCCCATAGTCCGAAAAAACACACAGCAGCAATACAAGAATACCGAATAAATGCTATATTCCTTACCAAGTAATAGTTATATCTAGCCTAACATGCTTTACGTAGTGTGATTAAGGTAGTTTAAGCAAGTAGGCAATTAAGTAAACTAAATATGCTTTTCTAAACTAACAACATGCTAAATTTGCAAGTAGAATAAATACAGGAAAAATGAACTCAATTGAAATGCTTAAAGAAAACCTGGATTTTTCAAAAATTAGCCCAAGTATGCACTCGTCACCTCACTTACAAGGCATTTCAATTATCACATATATCATATCCTAAGGGGGAGGTCCCCCAACAAGGTTAGACAAGCCACTTATCTCGAACCAGCTCAAAATCAACCCAACACCACGTCTTTGCCATGAGTACTCGACTATAAATGGCTCAAATCTATTCAATTCAATTGCATAATATAAATAACACTTCAAATAAATGGTTCTACAATTAAATTCTAAGCTAATATGCAAAATTATATAAAATGACCAAAATGACCCTCGGGCCCACGTCCCAGAATCAGGTAAAATTTATATGTTCATAAACCTCTTACTCTCATGAGTTCATGCATACTAAAAGTACAAAAATCGGACCTCAAATATTCCCTCAAATCACCAGTCAAAGGTCCCTAATTAGTCAAGCCCTAAACCTCAACTTGCCACTGATTTTTCCTTAATTTTAATGCTTAGGATGACAAATATCACTATAATAATGAGTTTAGGTTCCAAGAATCTTACCTCCTCGAAGCTCCCTTGAATTCTCTCTCAAAAACCTCCCCAAAAGCTCACTTCTCGGATAGAATGGTGAAAGAATAGCTCAAATTAGCAAAGGCCACTATTTATATGTTCTGCCCAGTTAAATCGCTTCTGCGGTCATGGGACCGTACCTGAGGTCCCTCTTTTGCAGAACAAAAGTCACATCTGCGACAAATCATTAACGTCCCTAATTCCACACCTGCGACCTTCTCACCGCATCTGCGGGTGCATAAATCCTTCCGCATCTGCAGTCTCTGCTGCTCCTCCTTATTTTTGTTTCTACGATGACAATGCCACTTATATGGCTTCGCACATGCGGAACCCAAACCGTAGGTACAGTTATGATAGATACCAACTGAACCTGCAACCTGTTAACTCCAAATATCCTTCCATCAACCATCCGAAATCATCCGAGGCCCCCGGGACCTCAATCAAAGGCAGCAAGAAGTCACAAAGCACTATCTGTTGGCCCAAGTTCAGGTGAAGTTTTGAAGAATGACAAATGAACTCAGTCATGGACCAAGTCCATCATGTGAGTCACAATGTTTATCAACTGAGACATGTGAACACGTGAAGGAGATAAGTCTCTGTGATCAAGCACCAATATCTCTTGAACAAATCTAAAAGGTTGCAATTGGATGAGGAGAGAAAGTCTCCTCATGGGAAGATGACACAATCCGGATAAAGGATAGGGTTGGATTTTGTATTGTTCAAGGACTCAATTTCGATGGAAGATCTGCAATTGAGTCTCAATCAAACTCTGACTACCAACTCATTAAATAACAGTGATTGTTCTCTTTTACAGGCATTGCACATACGCAGATGTTAAACTAAATTGAGAGCAAAAGAGCTATGAAATTTTGCAAGAAATTTATGTGAGATTTAAATGTGCATTCCTGAAGCTACTTGAACGAGATAGAAGAACCAGTTCCATTGTGTTTATTCTAATTCTACTTCAATTATAGCAGGTGGTTTAAAGTTGTACCTTATGCTTTCATTGAAGCATTTATAATAGGTACTTTGAGTGTTCAAGTTATAGGCTAACTTAAAGGTGTCGCAACAGTTGAGGTTGTGTGCTACACAGTAATTAGAGTTAATCCTTAGGTTTACAAAGAGATTTTGTAAATGATGTTTTGGCTCAGTACTTTTAGTGGGTGTTTGGGAAAATCCTACAGAGTAGTGGGTGGTGATTTTTTCACCTTTTGAGCCAGGTCTTTTTCACGTAAAAATCTATGTGTTCTCTATTTTTCGTACCTTTAATTTCGCAAACAGAAGTAGTTAGAACACTTAGAAGAACTAGGTTCTTCTAGAGTAAAATTGGGTACTACACAAATCACCCCCCTCTTGTGTGGTATTGACGTTTATAACATCACTATCCAAACTTGTACCAATCCTTAAAATACCTAAAACAACATCAAAACCTCAAATTAACCAAGGATTTAAGCCTAAGAACTCCAAATTTTCTCAAAATACACTTTCGATCAAAGAATCTATCACACCTCGTCCGAATGACCTGAAATTTTGCACACATGTCACATTCAACACTACGGAGCTACTCCAACATCCATAATTCCATCCCGACTCTCGGATCAAAATCTCACTATTCGACTGGAAACTTCAAAATTCAACTTTCGGCATTTCAAGCCTAAATTAGCTATGGACCTCCAAAATACAATCCGAACACGCCCCCTAAGACCAAAATCACCCAATGGAGCTAACAAAACCATCGGATTTTCATTTCGAGGCCGTCTTCACAAAGTTTCAACTATGGTTAACTTTTCAACACTTAAGCTCTCATTTAGGGACTAAGTGTACCAAAACTCTCCGAAACTACAAATCGAACATCCCGAAAAATCAAAATAGCATAAATAAGCTTGGGGAAAGCAGTTAATAGAAAATCAGGATGTAAATTCTTAAGACGACCGGCCCGGTCGTCACATATAAATTCCAAACTAGGTTTTTTTGTGTGAGGAAAGATACATTTTAGAATTATTTTAATATATTTATGTGGGTATTGGTCGGGTTAGATTTGGTCATTCTTATTTTAAGAAAAAATACAAAAATGACTGATCGACCAAAACTAATTGCATTCGCTAGATGAAAAATATATAGATTATGTATATTATATGTATAACACACATACAAATACACACACACACACACACACACACACACACACACATATATATATATATATATATATATATATTATTTTAATTGAATTATTATTTACTAGACTAAGAATAAAAAATAAAAAAATACAGGATAAGAAAACACTACCGAAAAATATAATGACTATAATTTTTATGTGAGTTACCGAAAGTTTTATGATTTTTGTGTAAGAAAAAAATGTTATATGATTTTGGTGGAAAACTATTATAGTTATATGACCATTTGTGAAGTTTAATTCAATTTATAGACGCTTTTGTAGTTGATGTTTTTCAACCTAGAGAGGGCATATGAAAAGGTCCCTAGGGACGTCCTTTGGAGGTGTCTGGAGGTGAAAGGTGTGCCGGTAGCTTATATTAGGGCGATAAAGGATATGCATGGTAGAGCTATGACTCGACTTAGGACTGTGAGAATTGACTCAGAGCATTTTCCGGTGGTTATGGGATTAAGTATATGCACTCAACTCGTTCTTATTTTCCTTGGCGATGGATGCAGTGACACACCATATCCAATGAGAGGTTCCATGGAGTATGTTGTTTGGTGATGATATAGTTCTAATTGATGAGACGCGAGGCGGCGTTAATGGGAGAGTGGAGTTATGGAGGCAGGACCTGGAGTTTGAAGGTTTCAAGTTGAGTAGTACTAAGATGGAATATGTGGAATGTAAGTTCACCGCTGTGACGGGGGAAGCGGATGTGAAAGTCAGGCTTGAATCATAGGTAATCCTCAAGAGAGGAAGTACTTAGGGTCAATTATCTAGGGAGATAGGGAGATCGATGGGGATGTTATGCACCATATTGGTTGGGGTGGATGAAATTGAGGTTAGAATCTGGAGTGTTGTGTGACAAGAATGTGCCACCGAAACTCAAAGGTAAGTTCTATAGAGCGGTGATTAGACCGGCCATGTTGTATGGGGATAAGTGTTGCCAATCAAGAATTCACATATCCAGAAGATGAAAGTAGTAGAAATGAGGATGTTGAGATGGATGTATGGGCACACTAGACTGGATAAGATTAGGAATGAAGATATTCGAGTGAGGGTGGGTGTGGCTCCACTGGACGAAAAGATGCGGGAAGCGTGGCTTAGATGGTTTGGACATGTGCAAAGGAGAAGCCTAGATGCCCCAATTAGGAGGTGTGAGCGATTGGCTTTCACAGGTGCGAGAAGAGGTAGAGGGCGGCCTAAGAAGTATTAGGGTGAGGTGATCAGATAGGACATGGCGCGACTCTAGATTTTCGAGGACATAGCTCCTAATAAGAAGGTCTGGAGGTCAAACATTAGGGTTGTAGGTTAAAGGGTAGTCAAGCGGTTTTCCTTTTTGTCCCAGTTTCCCTCTTTGTACCGACAAGTATGATAGTATTTTGTCTAGCACTGCTAGCGATTTATGTTGTGTTTCACACCTTTGCGTAATATCTAGGTTACTGCTTTTCCATTTATTTGTGGTCTCTCACATTGTTGAATTTTATTATAGGTTTTGTTGTCACAGATCTATTGTAGCTGAGCTGAGGGCTTCCCGGAAATAGCTTCTCTACCCCTTCTACGGTAGGGGTAAGGTCTGCGTATACTGTACCCTCTCCAGACCCTACTGGTGGGATTTTACTGGGTTGTTGTTGTTATCGTTTTGCATGTTAATGAGTTACCACAGAAATTGTTTAGTTAATTGACTTCATTTAAATTTACTTGCCTAAATTACAAAATTCGCGGAAAAGCCTCTAATTAAATGTTGTTTAATGAACTTATCACACCAACATGTTATTTCTTTTCATGGTTTCTCTTTTATTATTGATTTTTTTTATGATAGAAACTAAGGGTCCACCAAAATATATACAGAACCAGGTTCTCTATTAGTTCCCACAGAACACACACGCATTGCAGTAAGTAAATGAACACAATAGAGTTTTACGGGGGAAACTCCCAGCTCACAGGATCAAAAACCACGACCTACCCTTGTAGGATTTCAACTTCACTACTGAGAAAACTTTAGATTAAAAATTGCAACCTAGGAATTAACCTCGTAATCTCTTACTAGCTTGTAACAACTCTATTACAAGTCACTTTATAATAACTCTATTATAAGTCACTTTGTAATAACTCTATTACAAAGACTTACAACTCGACTAACTATAGCCTAGACAAAGACACTAGGGTTTATGATTTAAAAAGATTCCCTACACAATGCTTCTAACTAAGCTAAGTAGGAATCACAATTAGCGTGCTTTAACAAAGGTACAACACAACTAGGACATATAATAACTCGATACAGGGAACTGGCACGTTGTTATGTTTTTTTGTTCTTGATACCCTTGAGAGTCACTTGAAAGATTGATAGATGACTTGAAAGGATGCTTGATCAAATCTTGAATGTATAACTGTTTTGTTTTTACCTTTTCTTGATGTTAATTCATTTATGCCACCACTTGAATGATGTAATCAAGTTAGGTAAAGGGAATTCCCCATAAAGTTGACTACTGCACTATTTTTTCATTGTTGCGTGTGCAGGCAACAACTTTATAGCAGGCGCAGTTGACTTTTGCAGTTACGGCGGGAACTGGTAGCAATCTGTTTCCTTTTTTGTTCCTTTAACTCTGAAGAGTTGAACTCTGTCCTCGGCGGGGACTTGTTGATCTTAAGTTCTCGAGGATGTGTAACAGGTTCCTTATCTAGTTCCTAACAATAAGTTTGTTAGATCATCAAAACATAATAGGGATACACATATAACCTATCGACAATTATTGTTTCCCCTTTCGGCATCATAAAAAATTAGTAGCAGGCCTCATGCAAAAAGAAGTCTAACTTTAGTTAACTCATGCCACATATGTGCACACAATTATGACTAAAACAAAGAAAAAGAGCAAGTCATACATTGCAAAAGGATGAAACTTTTATTAATTTTGGATAATTAAGCATGGAGAAGTTCCATTGTTTCCAAACACATCCACAAAATAAAAATAGCAAAAACAAAAGTACTAGTCATAAACATTATCAGAACAAAAGCAGAGGACAGATACTAAGAACTTGACACTTGGGAAGGGACACTATTTAGGGAGCACTAGAAGGAGAATGCCCAGATGAAGAAGCAAGAGTGCGAAGAAGGATGTCCATTCGAGCATTAGCTGACACCTTTTCTTCAGGTCCTCGACCTTTTTTCTGAGGTCGGAATTTTCCTTGGTCAGACAGGCAACCTCTGCGCTTTGAGAGCTGCTAGAATCAGGTGATTCTTGAAGCTGTCTTAGCTGACCCTCAAGAATGACATTCCTTGCCTTTAGTTTCCTTATCTCACTAGTGGCACTGTTTTGGGCGGTAATCAACTAGGAGATAGTAGAAGTGTTGCCAACCCCTCTAACATTTTCAATGCATTCACATTCCTCGAGGATAGTCTTGGAGAAAGTTTGCTTATTGGTACCCACTTTATCTTGTCCCAAAGGGACTTTGAAGTACTCAAGCACTTTAGTAAGGAGGAACCCATAAGGCAGCCCACGATTACCATCCTTGAAATCTACCACCTTCTGCATGTGTTCTATCATGATGCCAGGTAGATAGATAGTTGTGTAGTTATTCAGTGCTTCCATGAGAACCAGGTCTGTGTGAGATGTAATGGACCTTCTCTCTACACGAGGGAGCAAGACCTTGTTCATTTTTTCAAATAATACTTGGTACACCGAAGAATGGCGTTCTTTTGTACTTGCTCCCCTTGCTGAACCGTTGTATTCTTCAAGATAGCATTTCTAAAGTTTGAAGAGCAATTCCCTGAAAAGAATAGAAAAACTCAGCAGGCATGCCCAAAATAGTTCCCAGCACAGTAGAGTCTATCACAAAATCAACACCATTCACCATCATAAAAATGTGACTGTCCTTAACTTTAAAGAAGTCGGCATAAAAGCTGCACACTTCTTCCTCATACACTTTAGGACTGTCATCTGTGAATAGGAGTTCCACTATTGAAATTTACATATCTCCACCAATTGATGCATGGCAGCCATATCCAGAATTTTAGGGGCGGGCCCACAACACTTTTTAATTTTTCAATTTTTCTTTCCCAACATTCTGGGCATTATCAGCCTTGGCCCTTTTGGACGAACCAGGTTCTTCACTGGCATTACCTTTCCTTTTCATTGATTTTCAAGCACCTTTTCCTTTCTCAACAGATTTCCAGACACCTTATCAATAGACTCTTTTTCAACAGACTCCCCATTCACTTCTTCACCAAAATCTTCAACCAGATTTTCACGAGATTTTACACCTTCAACATTGGTCACACCTATATCACTCACAAATGACTCTTTCTTTGATGCAGGAACACCAAGTTTCTTTGAGGAATTATGAACAAAAGAATTAGGTTCTTTTTCGTCCTCATCATCAACCTCAATAGCTAGTGCAGGAACCACTATCTTTCCCTCTTTCACCAATCTCCTTGTCTTCTTTTTCTGCTTTATTTTTCTTTAGAACAGACTCAAGTTCCTCATTGTTTTGAAACTCTGTGATGGGAATCTTAGAGATGACCTTAGGGGAGGTGCCTTTCTACTCCTAGCACTAATAAATCTAGCTAGAGGCACATTATCATAATCTTCTTCTTCACTATCCTCCTTCTCCTCCTCAGAAAGGGATCGCATCTCAGGAACAACTATAGACAAAGGCTATGCGTAGAAGTGAGGAGAGGGAGCATGATCAATACTGACCAAGGGTAACTAATAGGAACTAGGAGTTGGCTCCTATTGGATGGAGGGATCAGGTCCCTCAATTGGTCCCTTAGAAGTACTGGCCAATGCTGATGTTTCAACATGCACTAGTTTCCTAATCTTCACTAGTGCATTTTCTTCCCATTGAGACTTAGACACACCTTCTCAACCCCAATATCACTTCCCTAAGTAGCTATTTATAACATATTTTCTATGGCCTCTTGTTATTGTAACCCTATAGTAAAATCAGAAGTAGGAGAAATATTACTTGTAATATCAAGGCCAGGGGTTGTCACTGTTGATTCAGCATGGATAAGACCCACATCTAGACTAGAAACTTCTAGATTTTCTCCTCTCTTTACAATATCTTGTTCGACCATTGCTTCAGGCAAGGCGGGCGGAGAGGTCACAACCACAAACGTTTTTGGAGTCGAAGTTTTGCGACTCCGATAAGAACCCGTACTAGAGTTGTCGGGAATGAGTGTGGTTGTGAATTTGATTTTGGTTTGGATTGGTTGGAGTAGGGAGTTTTGGCTCTAACACTGGTGCTTCAACGGGTGAAGACACAGTGGGGACGATGATTGGAGAACTTTAGGCTTCCTGATTTTCAGCCATGATAGAGTTTAGTGAGTTGAAGAAAAAGGTGTTTGGTTTGAAGAAGGGAAAGGAGGAATATCAGATTTGTGATTTGGATAGTTGTGAAAGTGACTGAGAGACGTTATTTAATAGGGGCGAGGGAACGATTAAGAATAGGTGGAAATTTGGGATTGTCGGGTTGCTTCATAAAGGAGTGATATGATTGGGTTCAGAAAGCACGAAAGAAAAATAAACTGACAATTTGATGATATGGCATCGTTTTAGCCGTTTAAAAATTGTGCATGAGAGTACAGAGGAACTACTAACCTGTGTCGAGTGAATCAGGTTCCTTGATAGTTTTTACAAATGTAAACCCCATCCTTTGACCAACGTGCAATGCATTAGCTATTTCTTTGCTATGTAATCATCATGCGCGTCTACCTGTAACTATATAGAGATAAGTTATACTTTGCCAGAAAATACTTTTTATCTATTTTACTTGTACATTTCTTTCGAAACCAATCATCGAGGGACCAGGTCCTCAGCTTGACTTCATCAACCCTAGTGACAATTGATTCCTTTTAAAGTGCTCTTTACTACATGCTTGTTGAATATATATGCAATTTGATCTTCTATGCTGCAGAATTTCATACAGATAATTCATTTTTCAACATTGTCTCTAAGAAAGTGATGACGCACATCAATGTGCTTTGTTCTCTTATGCTGAACAGGATTATTAGCCATATTGAAAGCACTGGTATTGTCACATAGTAATGGTACGCAATAAGAAAACATCCCAAAATCCTCCATCTGCTGTTTAATCCATAACAGTTGATCAAAACAAGATGCAACAACCATATATTCAACTTCTACAATTGAGAGGGCCACTAATTTTGTTTTCTTTGTACCTCATGAAATCAAACATAAACCTAGAAAATGTGTCGTGCCAGAGGTGCTTTTCTTGTCCACCAAATACCCAGCATAATTAGCATCTGCATACAAATTAAATCAAAATTGTCTCCCGAGGGATAGTAGAGAACCTGGTCCTGTGTCGCTTTGAGATATCTAAGGATTCTCTTGGCTGCCTTCAGATGAGATTCTTTTGGATTAGATTGAAACCTGGCACAAAGACCCATACTGAAAACAATATATGATCTTCTTGCAGTGAGATACAGGAGTGACCCTATGGTACCTCAATACATGGTCTCATTCACTGAGGAACAAGGTTCATCCATGTGAGATGAGTGGTTGTGGTAATGGAAGTATCAGTGATTTTTTATCCTTCCGTGTCAAATCTCTTCAGCAGCTCCTTGATGCACTTCTACTGACTTATCATTGTCCCCTTGGGAGTGTGCTTCACTTGTAAACCCAAGAAAAAATTCAGTTCACCCATCATGCTCATTCTAAACTCACTCCCATAAGTTTTGCAAATTCCTCACACAGAGAATCATTTGTTGCTCCAAAAATGTTGTCATCAACATAGACTTGCACAATGAGCAGGTTCCTTCCTCGTTTCTTCAGAAAAAGGGCGCTGTCGATTTTTTCTCTTGTAAAACCATTTTCCAGTAGAAATTGTGACAACCTTTCATACCATGCACGAGGAGCTTGCTTTAGCCCATACAGAACCTTGTCAAGTGTTTGCTTTACGAAGACATCTTCCTTTAGAAAACCATTCAGAAATACAATTTTGATATATATATTTGGAACAATTTGAATTTCAAATGGGATGCAAAGGCAGTAACAATTCTGATAGCTTCCATTCGAGCAACTGGAGCGAAAGTTTTATCATAGCCAATCACTTCTTCTTGATTGTAGCCTTGAACTACTAGCATTGCCTTGTTCCTTGTTGTGTTTCAAAACTCATCAAGTTTGTTTCTGAATACCCACCTGGTTCCTATAACAGTTCGGTCAGCAAGTCATGGAACAGGTGCCACACACTGTTTCTCTCAAATTGATGATGCTCTTCTCACATAGTTGTAATCCAATCTGCTTCTTTTAGTGATTGCTTCATATTTTTAGGTTCTATTTGAGAGAGAAAGGATGAGAAGGCAAGTGAGCATCTTGTCTTTAATTTGGTTTGAATGCATGAATCAAGAGGAATGATTACGTTTTTAAGGGGTGTGAATTTTTGTGCTTCCAGTTAGACACTTGAACCTCATTGTGAGAAGGTCTAGGTATTTCTGACTGTGAACCTTGATTGCTTCTTATCTCAGCCTATGGGGTTCCTTGGACAACATCGACAACTCTGTTCTTAGCTTTAGTTATTGTGATTGAGGGACATGGTTCCTCTCCATCAGTTGGAGATATGGTTGCACCATTCTCGTTTGAATCTTTGACATGGCTCATCATATCAGCTTTTCCATTTGCCATGTCAATAACTTCACCAGGGATAATTAACTGTTCTCCGTCTTGATCACTCTTATCATGATCCTTTCCACATAGGTGGTGAGATTCATTAAAGATCACATGTATGATTTTCTCAACACATTGAGATCTGTTGTTATATACATTGTAGTCTTTGATTTGTGATGAATACCACTTTTGGCATCGAATTTTCCAAGTGCTTCCTTGATATTGTAGAGAACGAAACATTTACAGCCAAATGTCCTTAAGTGTGTCAGCTTGGGTTTTCTTCCATTCATAGTTTCATATGGAGTTTTGTTCAGAAGGGACCTGATCATGCACTTGTTCACCAAATAGCATGCAGTGTTAACGACTTCTATCTAGAAACTTTTTGCAATGCCACTATCAATCAATATTGTTCTTGCCATGTCTTTAAGAGTCATATTCTTTCTCTCCCCAACACCATTTTGTTGAGGTATTCTTGGAGCTGAAAAAAGTGTGAGTGATGTCATTTTCAGCATAGGATTCGTCAATTTTGGCATTGTCAAATTCTGTCCCATGGTCAGACCCGATACATACTACATTATGGCTTATCTTCACCTGGATCTTCTTTACAAATTCCACAAACGCTTGAAAGGTTTCATCGGTTCTAAGGAACAAAGTCTAGGTGAATCTGGAGTAGTCATCCACTATAACGAAGATGTATTTCTGTCCTCCTCTACTAGGCATCCTCATAGGTCCCCAAAGATCCATATGGAGGAGATCAAGTAGCCTTGATGTACTAACTTCCTTTTTGGGATTGAAAGCGGATCTAACTTGATTTTCTTTTACACATACATCACACATCTTGTGATCCTTGAGACTTGACTTGGGCAGGCCACAAACCAGGTCCTTCTTGACCAATTTGTTCAGCAGCGTAAAACTTGCATGACCTAGCCTTCTATGCCATAGTTCAGCACCATAATCAACAATACTTAAACAACTGAGATACCCATTTTGCAAGGAATTAAAGTCAGCAACGTAGATATTCTTGTTTCTTTTGGCCACTAAAACTATTTCACGAGTCACAAGATTATTGAATGTGCATATCTTGGATATAAATTTCAATTTGTTTCCCTTGTCACAGATTTTTGAAACACTCAGCATGTACTTCATCCCGTTCACATAGGACACATTTTCAATTGAGTGAGAGAGATACTTACTACTCCTTTCAACTCCCAAACAATACACCTTCTTGCCATTTCCAAAGGATACACTACTTCCCTGCAGGGACTTCAATGAAAGGAAATCATTTGTACTTCCAGTCATGTGCTTTGAGCAATCGCTTTCCATATGCCATTGTTGGCTACTCCCTTTCACTGTTCCCTGCACAAGAAAATAAAAGGTTAGGTTTAGGAACCCAAACAAGTTTGGGTCCCTTGTAATGAGGAAAATGGTGAAGGAGGGCTCTTATTGTCCAAAGAGGCATCACACGGTTTTTATATAAAGCACCAGGTTCTTTAGGAGTAGTTACTTTTTTAGCAAAAACTTTGTTTTTCTGTTGAAACTGAAATCTAGCCTTACAGTTTTCCTTTAAGTGCCTAGTGTTACCACAGTGAGTCCAGAGCCAGTTATCATGTACAGTAATATACTTTCTATGAGGGTTGTAAGGAATTGTTTTCCTTTAGAACCAGATTCCTTGTTTGTTTCTTCATTGTTTGTATACATAACAATGATTGCATCAAAGGACTGGGTCCACTTAAGAGATTTTTATAGGTCACTTCTCATTTTCCTAGGTCTTCCTGAAGTTGTTTGTTTTTCTCAAGCTTGGCACACGTACTAGGTTTTATTGATTTTAACTCATTTTAAAGCCAAAGGTGTGCATCACTTGCAACTTTCTTTCCTTTTTGAGTGTTCCCAGGCCTACTCTCACTTTTTCGTTCCTGAATTGTTTCCTTTAGATTTACAACCACTACTAATAGGCCATCTCTCTTAGTTAAAACTTCTTTCTACTTTTTAACACACTCAATGGTCTGTTTTAGATCAACAACCAGATCATCTATCTCATATTATATGTTTGCAATTTTTTCAATTAAGGTATCTTTTTTTTCTTTCTTCAGACTTTCAATGCTTTCCTTTAAATCTACCATAATGACTACTAGATAATTTCTCGACTGTTATGCTTCTCCTAGTTCCATAGTTAATGCACATTTGTCATTTATAAGACTATGATAAACATCAATTAAAACATTTTCCAAAGACATAATGTTGGCCCTAGTAAAGTATAAGTTTTGAAGATTGACAAAAGAACTCAGGATGAACCAGGTCCATCCCAGTGGCATCCCTCAGGTTCATAAAATGGGAAGATTCAAGCATGCGGGTTTCACGTGAAGGAGATAAGCTTAACTTGGTGTATTTAATATATTCTGATCGAAAAGGTTGCATAATTGATAAGGAGAAGGAGTCCTTAATCAAAGAGAACACTATCCAAGATAGGGAAGGAGTTAGAAACTGAAATCAACTAAAACTCTTCCACCAAGGAAGAGTTGCATCAGAACTCTAGTTGTTTCTTCATTTAATAACTCTATAAATTGCAGGATGTTCTCACATTAAAGTTGTGGCACAAAACCACAGAAGTTAAAAGTGAATTGGGAGCAAAATAGCAAGGCTTTTTGCAAGCAGTTAGTGTGTAATTCAAGAGTGCGAACCAGAAGCTACATGAACCAGATTGAAGAACAAGTTCCATAAAGAGTGTTATGTGTCTTTCATTATTTCTAGTTCAATTGTAGTAGGTGTTTTCATATTGTACCTTTCAGCTTTCATAGAAGCAATTGTAATAGGTATCTGAGTATTCAAGTTAGAGTTAACTTAAAGTTGTCACAATAGTTAGAGGCTGGTTGCCACAACGGGATTAGAGGTGATCCTTGGGTTTACAAAGAGTCTTTGTAAATGTTGTTTTGGCTGATTGATTTTTAGTGGAGTTTGGGAAAAACCTACTGAGTAGTAGTTCGTGATTTTTCACCTTTTGAGCCAGGAGTTTTCCACGTAAAAATCTCTGTGCACTTTACTTTTAGTTCATATTATTCCACAAACTGCTGTAGTTACAACACTTAGTAGAACCAGGTTCTTCTAACATGAAAATTAGGTACCACACAAATCACCCCCCTCTTGTGTGGTATTGGCATTTATTAACATCAATTGGTATCAGAACAGGTTATCCTTGAAGAGGCTAACACCTTAGGAAAAGATCAAGATGAGTGTGCCACCTTATAACTGGGAAGGGAAACTAGTGATAGGCATCCACTCTTTAATGGCCACTACTACTCTTGGTGGAAAAATAGAATGAGAGATCATATCATCGAAGAAAACTATGAGCTATGGGACATTGTCACTGATGGTCCCCTAGCTACCATGAAGAAGAATGCTGAAGGAGTAGATGTGCCAAAAACAAGAGCTGACTGCAATGCTGAGGACTTGAGAAAATGGGAAAAGAATGCTAAGGGCAAAAAGTGGCTTTTGTGTGGCCTTGGTCCAGACGAGTACAGTAGAGTTCAAAGTTGTACCACTGCCAAGTAAATATGGGACACTTTACAAGTGGATCATGCAGGAACTCCTAAAGTAAAGAGATCAAGAGGAACATTGCTATATTCTCAATATGAGAATTTCACCATGGAGGAAGGGGAAACCATCCAGGAGATATGTACAAGGTTCACCACACTGACAAATGAACTTAAGTCTCTTGGAAGGGTTATTCTTGAAGAGGACAAAGTTGAGAAAATTTTGACAAGGGTTCTGCCAGTCACTTGGGAAAGCAAAATCACTCTCATTCAGGAATCAAAGAACATTTCCACTCTTAAGTTGGACGAGTTAATTGGAAATCTCACAGCCTATGAACTTAGAAGGCAAACCATGAAGATGGATGCACCCAAGAAGGAAAGGAGCATGACATTCAGAATCAGTGAAGGTACTGATCTAGAGGAGGATGAACTAACCATGATCACAAAGGAATTAGAGAAGTACTTAATGAGAGGAAATGGTTCTTCGTGGAAGCTATAGCAAACCAAGGGTTCCTGAAAAACAAACCAATGAGAAAACAAACCAATGAGGGGTGTCACAAGTGTGGGAATACTGATCACCACATCAGATACTGCCCTCAATGGGAAATTGAATGGAAGAAGGAAAGAGCTGAACAAAGGAACAAGAAGAAGGAACAAGTTCAACTCAAGAAGAACAAATGATCAACAAGTGCTATGGTTGCTGCCTGGGGAGAAATCTCAGATGAGGACTCAGAGAGTGAAGATGGAGATGAAGAAGCACTTAGGGCAATTGGAGAATCCGATGAGGAATATAAGGTAAATATAAATCATCTCAAAGAAAAGATTAAATGTTTGTCTAAAGAAAGGCTATATGAATTACTCCTGGATTTCATTGATGAATATGAGGATCTAAAAAATGAAAAGGAACAGCTGTGTAAGGAGTGTGATTTTTTGAAAACTAAGTGTACAAATCTGGAACTTAGGGCTAGTGAAAGTGATAGTAAAAATGCTGAGTTGAAGAACCGGGTTCATGAACTTGACACCACAGTCCTAGAGCTCAAATCTGAAAATATAAAATTGAAATTAGGAACTGGTAAAAAGGAATCTAATCACACACAACTCACTTTAGAAGAAAATGTAAGAAAAATGAAAGACGTGTTGTACAAAAGAGAGGAGCATATAAGAGTCCTTAATGAGGAACTAAACAAGATTAAGCACGAGCTAGATTGAACCTGTAAATGGAACAGGTCCTCCGATGCACTTTCATGGCTACATGAACACCATAGTAGTAATAAGAGAGGACTTGTCTACGAGACCCCTGCACCTAAGTGGGATCCCAAAAGCAAGTACCTCACACTTCCTGAGAATAAAATTTGCACACATTGTGGTAAAACTCGTCACTATAAATCTGAATATATTGCAAAAGAAAAGGCTAGTCAAAAGAATAAAGAATTTGTTCAAGGGAAAAATAGGCTGCCAGGTTGGGCTAAAAAGAATCTAATTCACCCTTTTCCCTATAGAAAGGGACCCAAACTAGTTTGGGTTCTTAAGAGTAACCCCTAATTTCCTTTTGCGGGTCCAAGTGAAGGGGAGCAGCCAAATGTGGTACATGGATAGTGGCTGCTCAAAGCATATGTTAGGAAGAAAGAACCAGTTCCTTTCACTTGAGGACCTCAAAGGAGGTAATGTCTCCTTTGGAAATGGGAAGAAAAGTGAGATCATTGGGGTTGGAAAGGTAGGTAAGACTGATTCTCACTCTATTGAGAATGTCTAATTGATAGATGGCCTAAAATACTGCCTAATAAGAAAATCACAATTGTGTGATAAAGGTAACTTGGAAGAATTCACCTCTACCAAATGTTTTGTGATTAGTCTTACCACTAACAAGATTGTTTTGCAGGGTAAAAGAGTATACAATATATGCATTGTATATTTGTACACACTTTCAGAAAAAGCACTCACTTACATAAGTGTGTTGGAAAATGATCCTTTCCTTTGGCACAAGAGACTTGGACATACAATCTAAGTCAACTTAACAAACTGGTCTCCAAGGATTTGGTGATAGGAGTGTCTAACATTAATTTCAAGGAAGACAAAATTTGTGAGGCTTGTGCAAAGGGGAAGCAGGTAAGATCCTCTTTCAAAAGCAAGAAAATGGTAAGCACCACCAGAATGATGGAACTGGTCCATATAGATCTCTCTGGTCCAATAAGAACATTGAGTGGAGGTGGTAAAATATTTGTGATGGTGCTTGTTGATGATTACTCTAGGTTTAGTTGGACATTGTTTTTAACATCTAAAGATGAAGAATTTGACATGTTTACTTATTTTGTTAGAAATAAACTCAGAAACAACTAGGTAATCAACTTGCATTAATTAGGTCTGATCATGGAGCTGAATTTGAAAATGCCAAGTTTGCTGAATTTTTGCATACTACATTATAAATAGTTGCATGACTAGATTTCTTGTTAAGAAGTTTCCCTATGAGTCACTTAAAGGGAGAAAGCTAAATATATCCCATCTTAGGACATTTATATACAAGTGCTTTGTGCACAATAAAGGCAAAGATTCCCTAGGTAAGTATGATCCCAAAAGTGATGAGGGAGTATTCTGGGGATATTCTTCACAAAGTAAAGCTTATATGATACTCAGTGAAATAACTATGTGTGTAGAAAATGTATATGTTATTTTATTGAAAAACTAACATTTTTTCTTAGAGGCAGGAGCAAGATAACGAAGAGATTGGGCTGATAAGAAATTCAAATGGTGAAACCACAATCCACCTGAATATGCATCACAGGAAGGAACAAGTGATGGAACAGGTTCTTCCACCTGGGCAACATGACAGGGGGATCTGACTAGAGAGTAACTGATCCTCAAACCACGAGGGAACCTGTCCATGAACCAATCCCTCATTAACAAAAATAGGAAGGAACATCCAAAGAAATTGACACTCCTATTGCAACATCCACGAAATTGGATATAGATGAACCTGGTCATCTGTTGATCAGAAGGTGTATAGAGGAATGATTCGTTCTCTTTTATATCTCACTACTGGCAGACCTGACATTGTGTGTAGTGTAGGTCTTTGTGCTCGATTTCAGACAAATACAAAGGAGACCCACTTGACTAATGTAAAGAGAACATTGAGATACTTGAAAAGCACCCCTGACCTTTGCCTTTGGTATAAAAAAGCTAGTAATTTTAACATAGTGAGATATGATGACACTGATATGCAGGTTTCCTAGTGGATAGGAAGAGCAATTCAGGTATGGTATACTTCCTTGGTTCATGTCTTGTGTCATGGGCTATTAAAAAGCAAATTCAGTGGCCTTATCTACTGCTGAAGCTGAGTATGTTAATGTTGCTTCATGATTGTGCTCAATTTTTGTGGATCAAGCAACAGTTGATGGATTTTGATATTAAAGTTGGTTGCATCCCTATTTTATGTGACAACACTAGTGCTATTAGTATGACTAAGAATCTGGTTCATCATAAGATAACTAAGCACATAGATGTTAGACACCATTATTTGAGGGACAACTATTAAAAATGCTTGATCACTGTGGAGTTTTGTGCGTCTGACAAGCAAATTGTTGACATCTTCACAAAAGGTTTAAGTAGAGATCACTTTGAGAGGAATAGGTTGGAATTAAGGATGATTAAGATCACCTAAAATGACAAGTTCAAGGTTAAACAAAAAAATTGAAAAAAAAATATTTGGTTAGAAGTCTATGAATTGTGCATAGTTAGATTAAATCTTGCTCAGTCTCATACTTTACGTAGTATACTCTTGTGCCATGTATTAAAATGACTCATTAATCACTAATAATATTTTCTCTATTTTGGAAAATTTAGACTTACACAAGAGAATTTTCAGTGAACCTGGTTCATCAAGATAACACGGTATGTTTTCTACACTCTGCATAATTTGAAATTACTATATTTGGATCATGAGCAGAGTCCTATCAAATACCAAAATTCTTTTGGACTATCCATTACAAGTGAACCAGTCCAGCTTAAAAGAGTCCCAATCAAATGGAAGTACCTAGATTTTAGGGATACACTCCAACGTCTCTTCAAAACTGAATTTCAGTTTGACTAAACTTATAAGAGTCTGAAAAACAGTAGTTAACCCATCAATTATTCCTCTATACATTGATCAACTTTAGTGTATTCTTACTTCATACTTCTCAAACCGTTAGAAACTCTTATTCTTCCTTCATCTTCCAAACACAATCTAATTCTCTTCTTTTCCATACCCTAGCCTAGATTTTCGAACACCGTTGAAGGAGAGGAGATCAAGAAAATAAAAAAGCAATTGAAAGTCGGTAGGGAAGAAAAATCCTAAGATTTATTTAAGTCGGCTACTAATGGGGAAGGAAGTAGGTCTTCTGAAACTGATAAGTATCTTCTGACTATAAAGGTTCTCTTGATACACTTTCTAAAGTTACTGTAAATATTGAGAATAGATTTGTAGGATGTATATAAAGTGTTGAGACTATATAATTTGGATAAGTTGGTGGTAAAAATGAAAAAATAAGAAGAAAAGAGAGCAAGGGTGCTAGGAGTACCGTGAGGGGAAAGGGCATAAGAGTGGTTGATTCTTCACCTACTCATGTTAGTCTAACAAAAGAAATTGGTGCAATGGTTTTTTTGGGAGAGGAATTTAGTGAAATAGAAGAGAGTGTGAGAAAAACAGGGGGAAGTGGGGTCTGGCGAAGCTGCTGAGGGATTGGTTTAACTTGGCAAAAATATTGATAAACATGTTCCATCTGAACAGGAAACCCTCGCTGAAGAAGAGGTTGGTTGAGATAGAGATTAAGAGAGATGCTCTTAGAAATGATCTGGCAAGAGAAAAGAGAAGAATGATGGCATTCTTCGAGGTGTGATGAAACTCATCCAAGTCATAAACCAAGCACCTACCTCTTCCAAGCCTAGTGAAGATCAAATAGTGACCCAGTTCGGGATGTTGTATTTCTTTTGCTCATGTTTTCAGTATTTTTATTTCTTCTTATGCTTTGTGGTAGAATCTTATCAATCATCAATGAAATTCACTATTTTTGCTCTAATTGTTTGTTATATTTCTTTGATGGTTAAAATTCTTAGCTTGATCTATGATGAGTAATCCATGATTGCATTTGAAGTAGCCCCAGCGACCATGAGTAAGTTTTAAAATCTGGTTATTTCACATTTTTATGCAACTTTTTGATGATGCCAAAAGGGGGAAAAAGGTTGTGCTTTACACTTTGAACAATGATGTTTATACTCTAATGTACATGGTCCTTGATAATAAGTGATAAAAAGGAAAAATTTCTAACATTGTGTTGATGTTGGGTTAAGTTGAAACAGGGCCTAAGCTTACAAAAAGCACAGAGTTTGTCATCATCAAAAAGGGGGAATTTGTTGGCCAAAGTAAAGGTTAAGTTTTGAAGATTGACAAAAGAACTCAGGATGAACCAGGTCCATCCCAGTTGTCCATCCCTCAGGTTCATAAAACGGGCAAATTCAAGCATGCCGGTTTCACGTGAAGGAGATAAGCTTAACTTGGTGTATTTAATATCTCCTGATCAAAAAGGTTGCATAATTGATAAGGAGAAGTATTCCTTAATCAAAGAGAGCACTATCCAAGATAGGGAAGGAGTTAGAAGTTGAAATCAACTAAAACTCTTCCACCAAGGAAGAGTTGCATCAGAAGTCTAGTTGTTTCTTCATTTAATAACTCAATAAATTGCAGGATTTTATCACATTAAAATTGTGGCACCAAAACACATAAGTTAAAAGTGAATTGGGAGCAAAATAGCAAGGCTTTTTGCAAGCAGTTCATGTGTAATTAAAGAGTGCCAACCTGAAGCTACATGAAGCAGATTGAAGAACAAGTTCCATAAAGAGTTTTATGTTTCTTTCTTTATATCTAGTTCAATTCAAGTAGCTGTTTTCATATTGTACCTTTTAGATTTCATAAAAGCAATTGTAATAGGTATCTGAGTATTCAAGTTAGAGTTAACTTGAAGTTGTCACAACAGTTAGAGGCTGGTTGTCACAACGGGATTAGAGGTAATCCTTAGGTTTACAAAGAGTCTTTGTAAATGCTGTTTTGGCTCATTGATTTTTAGTGGAGTTTGGGAAAATCCTACTGAGTAGTAGGTCGTGGGTTTTTCACCTTTTGAGCCAGGTTTTTTCCACGTAAAAATCTCTGTGCCCTTTACTTTCAGTTCGTATTATTCCGCAAACTGCTGTAGTTAGAACACATAGAAGAACCAGGTTCTTCTAACGCGAAAATTAGGTACCACACAAATCACCCCCCTCTTGTGTGTTATTAAAGTTTATTAACATCACATAAGTTTTTTCTGAGAATAAGACTTTAGATTTTTTGAACATCTAAAAAGTTTACCTCATCATTATCATCGTCATCTTCATCATTTTCAGATTTTGCCATCAAGGCAAAGAATTAGTCATACTCATCTACTTCAATATTCACTATCATCATGGAGCTATAACCTTGATCATTATCTTCTTCTGATTCGCTAGAAGAGTCTCCCCATGCAGCAAGAGTTTGTTTTACAACATTGTCAGCGTCATCTTTTCTCTTGAATTGTTTGTCAGGAACCGGGTTCCTCTTAAATACTCTGTTTGTGTTGTATTTGTATTGATCTTGCTTATGGAGAGGGCAATCCTTGATAAAGTGTCCTGGATTACCGCACTTGTGACATAGGTCATAACCTTTGGCTTGCTGGAGCTGCCTCTTTTTGGAATGCCTTCATTTCTACGAACTATTTTCTGAAACCTTTTTGTCAGGTAGGCCCTATCAGCATACTTACCACCTGAGTCATTGATATCATATTGAGGACCAGGTTCTTCTCCCTTTTGGATCTCTTCTCTCATTGTTCTTATTCTTCTTCTTCATCTCATATGTCTTCAGATTACCGACAAGTTCATCAAAAGTCAGCTCCTGAAGATGCTTTGCCTCCATGATAGCGCTTACTTTGCTTTCCTAGGAACCAGGTAATACCCTAATTTTCTTCCTGACGAGTTTGTTCCTGTGAATGACCTCTCCCAATGAGTGGAGCTCATTGATGTGAAGCGAGTGTACATTTCTTCAATGGACTCATCATCTTTCATCCTGAAAAGCTCATACTCTGTGGTTAGCATGTCAATCTTGGACTGTTTTACCTGTTTTGTCCCTTCATGAGCTATTTGGAGAGCATCCCAGATCTCCTTAGCAGATTGACATGCTCAAATCCTGTTGCACTCATCTGGTCCAATACTATAGACGAGGATTTTCTTAGCTCGAAAGCTCTTTTCAATAGCCTTACGGTCATCATCATTATATTCCTTTCTAGTTTTAGGAACTGTCACCGTGGGGTCTCCAATGGTCTTCTTAGGAATGAAGGGCCCATCAAAGATGATACCCAAAGCTCTGAGTCTTTTGCCATGTTGAAGTCGTGCATCCTTGTCTTCCACCATCCATAGTATTGGCTGTTGAATCTTAGTGGTCTGTAAGTAGACTGACTTTCTTCGAAGTTTGGTGGAGCAGCCATGAGGATCCTTTCTAGGTGTTGGCCAAATAGAAAGAACCTGCTCTGATACCAATTGACGGAAACTAATGGTCCACCAAATTATTTAGAGAACCAGGTTCTCTATTAGTTCCCACAGAACACACATATACACACTTCGGTAAGTAAATGACACTATGGAGTTTAACGTGGAAAGCTTCCAGCTCATGGGATCAAAAATCATAACCTAAACTTCACTACTAAGAACTTTAAATTACAACTTATTGTAACATAGGAATTAATCCGTCACTAACTTTTAACGACTCTATTACAAGCCACTTTCTAATAACTCTAGTACAATGACTTACAACTCGACCAACTCTAGCCAAGACACAAACACAAGGGTTTATGATTTACAAAGGTTCCTTACACAATGCTTCTAACTAAGCTAAGTAGGAATTACAAGTAGAGTGCTTTAACAATGGACAACACAACTAAGGACATGTAATAACTCGATACAGGAAATTGGTCTGTTGTTATGTTGTTCTTTGTTCTTGATGCCCTTGAGAGTCACTTGCAAGATTGATAGATGACTTGAGAGAATGCTTGATCAAATCTTGAATGTGCAAGTATTTGGAAACCTTTGCTTGATGTTAATAATTAATTTGTGAGATCACTTGAATGATGTAAGCAAGTTCGGTGAAGGGAATTCTCCATAAAATTGACTAATGCACTATTTTTGCACCGTTGCGTGTGCAGACAATAACTTTAGAGATGGGGCAGTTGACTTCTACAGTCACAACAGGAAGTGGTATCTATATGTTCCCTCTTTTGTTCCTTTGACTCTAAAGAGTTGAACCGTGTCCCCACTGAAGATTGATGATCTTAAGTTCTTGAGAATATATAACAGGTTCCTCATCTAGTTCTTAACAATAAATTTGTTAGATCATCAAAATATAACAGGGATACACATGTAACCTATCATTTTCATTTTCTGATCATGGCTAACTTGAGTTTGAAGTTACCTTAGCTTTCACTGCAGCGGTAAGAAAATTGTTGAATCCCCACACAATGGTTTTCGGTCTTCTCTACCCATATACGTCAACGCCAATGAGAGAATTTTATATAAGAAACATTTGATTCAAAAATGATTTAGTTTTCAAAAAAGTACTTCTGCATTATATATCAATACATGATAAACCTACTGAAAATTACAATAAATAAACAAAAACTCTTTTTATTTATTTATTTATTTATTTGGGTTAACAAACATATTTGGACAAAACAACATAAGCAGCTGTGTTTGCAAACAAAAGTTTTTTTTTCTCCCTGGCTAAACAAAAAACTATTCAGGGTATAACTTAAGTAGGACGTTTTAAGCTAAAATAATAAAAAAGTGATAAAACATTAAAAGAATCCAGGGTTTCTAAATTCAGGCGTGTTATAAACTGAGATTCTTTAGATTTACGTACTTAGGCTTTAGGATCAAGATTTAAAAGCTTGAATCCTCTTACATGACTTTCTTTTAAATTTATTTGCGATAATACTTATTATATTATCATAATTATTATTCTTTCCTATCAAAAAATCATGTAAAAATATCTCGAGTTCTTTAGTGTTGTTAGTGAAGTAAACTTAATCACGTGCGAATGATCATCTTTAGTAGTCTTTTTTACTGAATTGTTCTCATACTATTTTGTGAGAGTTCTTTGATTTTGTATTTTAATTGTTGCATTATCCTTTATTTCAACTTGCACCTTAAGTCAAGTTTGTGGATGAATAAGGTGCAAGTTAAAGAAAAATATGCAATACTTAAAATGCAAAACAAAGAACACTCACAAGATTGTGTGGTATAATATTTTTAAAAATTAGAATAATAACATAGCTAAGTGTAATAAAAAATAAAAAAAATTACGAAAAAATATGAGAAATTATCTAGAACAGACGAAGTAAATGTTGGAAAATGAGAATAAAAAATGTAAAATAATAATATTTGAAGAAAGAATTTAAAAAGTTAAGAAAATAAAAAGGAAAAAAGAATATAAATTAAAAGTAAATTTAAAGGAAAAACAAGATATTAAAAAATAAACCTAGTAGTTACACCATGTAATTACCGGCAACTCCCAGCCCCTCCTTGAAAATTGCAGTATTTAATTATACCCCTAAATTATTACACCCAATTACATGCTGACCAAGTAATTACTTGATCAAACAACCATGCCAAAATAGTGTAATTACATCCAAATCCAATTACAAGATAGCTTTCCAAACATGGCTAATTATAAATAATGGCGGTGCTTGAGCATTTCATTGAGGATAACTAACATAAAGTTAGAGCCTAGAAAGAGAATGTCCAATCTCTCACTACAAGAACAACCATCTACTACCACCAATATCCCATCAAAGCCACCGGATAAATCTAGCCATCAACTACATAACTCCACATCATATAAGGAAACTCTCCTAAGAGATGATTTTACTACCAAAGTTATTAATCCTCCATCAAAGGAATTAGAGACTCATATGGATATGGACATTGCCCAAATCCAAGATGATGATCCAAACCAAAAGGAATTAACTAGCTCCTTTAAGTAAATCAACCTCAGTCCAGATGACCTTCATCGAATGTACATGCCTTGAAAATGCTCGATCATCATCAAACTAATAGGGAAGATACTGATGCACCACTACCTCAAAAAGAAACTACAAGACCTATGGAAACTCAATGAGAATTTTCCATAAATTGATCTTGGAGAAGACTACTATACAGTCAAGCTAACTAGTGAGGAAAATATGACAAAAATCCTACACAACGGACCCTAGTTTGTTAATGGTTTTTTTCCTCTCCACACAAAAATGGGTTCCAAACTTTGTAGCAAACAAGGCACAACACAACTTCACTGCCATTTAGATACGATTATCACAATTACCTGCTGAGTTCTATGATGGAATTCTCCTAGCAAAAATAGGCAATTCAATTGGCAAACTTCTCAAAGTAGATGCATGCACCTCAGCTACACTTAGGGGACGTTATGCTAGGCTATGTGTAGAACTTTCACTTGACCATCCTGTCCAACACCACATACTCATTGGGCTACATAAACAACCAATTTTCCACGAAGGCAACAACATATTATGCAAATCCTGTGGCAGACTAGGACATACGACTCAATATTGCTCAAAAGGAAAGCTGCCAATCACAGCAAAGGAAATCAGTGCAAAGGAAATCCATGCAGAAAAGCAAGATAACAGCCAACACAAATCAGAAGAAGAAGGAGAATGGATGACAGTCAAGTTCCCAAGAAAAGGTAAAACCAAATGGCCAATGCCCACACTACCAAAAATGAATCAAATCTCCCACCAGGTATAAACGTCCACTTGTTCGATGCAATGTAAGGTAAGTACCTCAAAACTCAGCACTTAAACTACATTAACAAGCAACTCTTAATCAACCCCCTAAAACCCTATCAATTAATGCAAACTTCTCCGTTAACAATAATAAAAGTTTAATCAATAATTACAAGATTTTGGAGCAAATGGAGGAAGACAAGAGTAGTTTTGAAAAACCACAAACTCAGCCCATGGTTTTTGAAGACCTAGAACAGAATAATTTTTTTATTGATAATACTAATATTTTGCATGCAAGCCAAGTGACAAACGTCACAACAATGCCCACCCATCCGGCTAATAAAATGAAAATAAAAACATTTCTTAATAACATGGAATTAGACTCCACCCCTAATCCATCCAATAGGGTTGAAAACAATTGTATCATTACCCCTAATAATCCTACTAACCAAACACATAATGATCAACTTAACCCCATGCATGCATGTCCGTTAGCCACTACCCAATTACACGATAAACACTTGGATGATTTAAAGGACAAATGGCAAACGACATCTCCATGGGAGATTTTGCTATAAAAATCACGCAAGCTTCTGCCTCCCAATCACAAATAGAGCCAATCATTAGAGCTTTTACTACTTCGTGCATTACTCCACTCCCTCTTCAAAAAATGGCAAGAACCCCCCTCAACCTCAGGAGAAGATACCGACTCCTCCAACTATTCCGTCTACCACGCAATAAAAACATGAACAACCTTCCCAACTTCCCTCCCCATACTCAACCAAATCCGGCAATCTATGCCCAACCACCAATACCACCAAATCACATTGCCCGGTCGTGGATAGAATTGGGACTCCAAGGCCATGCAGTGACATTCAACATGGAAATCAATGGCAATCGATCCTAGTGATTCAAAATACTCACTTCCTAGGGCAACTAATATCGGAAGGCATGAATCTAGCAATGAACAATTATGTGAACCAAATATGGTTGAACGACATACTTCAACCAATAGCTCCCTCTATGAACCAAAACCTAGTGAACAACATGCAACAAATGTGGAACATCCCACATCACCCAAACCAACAAATCCTACAGAATCATCCTCTAAATCTACCCTTCTTTGCACCAGAGGACATGATGCTCCTTAACCCGGTGTTCATCCAATGGAATGCTCAAGTCCTCCCCAACCATCAAGACCCACAACCAGATCCCATGGACAAGCAAGTTCAACAAATAAACGTACCAAATAAGGAAGAGATCCAAGAGGGAGACGAGGCAGTGGAGGACATAGCACACTTAGTGGAACCAACTATGACGCTTTCAAGTCTAAGCGAGGTAAAAATCTTGATATTCAGGGAGATGCTCGACAAGAAATATATGTTCAGCTACCCGATGACACTGTACAAGTGATCGTTGGACGTCTATCCACACAGAATCCAAAAGTGGGGAAAAATGAGTGATCATGATTCCATCCCAAAGGGTGATGCAAAACACCAATCCACCCAATAATACATGTACCAGCCCTATAACGTAGTGATTTTGAATGTTAGAGGTGCAAATAATGAAAATTTCACCAGAAATTTTAGGGAGCTTATGGACTCACATAGGCCGTGTCTAGTAGCACTGTTAGAAACAAGGATGGAGAGCCACCTCTCAATATTGGAAGCGTTCAGTTTCACGGAGATGATAGAGGTGCCTTGCATTGGGCAAAGTGGAGGTTTTGTGATCCTTTGGAACAACGAAGTGGTGACAGTAAAAAATTTTACTAGAAATGGACAAGCTATTCATGCCATGATTGAGGTTAGAACTCAAACCCTAACTTGGTTAATTAGTGTTATATATGCTAGTAATGATGTTAATTATAGATACATGTTATGGATAACCTAAGATCTATGTATGATAGTTACAAAGGGCCTTGGTTAATAAGCAGGGACTTTAATGAAATCACCAATGTAACAGATAAGTATGGTGGTAGAACTATTAATCAAAGGATGGCAAAATCCCTAAGAAATTGCCTAGACTATTGCAGCTTGTTGGATTTAGGTATTGAAGGGTGCAAATACACTTGGACAAATTGTAGAAAAAAAAACAAGGGATTGATCATAGAAAGACTTGATAGGGCGTACTCCAAGGTTGGCTAGAAGCCTACCCTAATTCCACTGTTACCCACCTCCCTAAAGTCCATTCGGACCATAAACCCATTTTGATAAACCTAAACAACACCGTTAATTCCATTAGAAATAAACCTTTCCGGTTAGAAAGTTTTTGGTACAATCATCCAGAATTTAGTAACCTAATCTTCACCAATTGGGGTAACAAAGACTTATTAGAAGGAACGGGGAGTTTCAAAGATATGGTGATGAAATGGAAAAACCAAACCTTTGGTAAAATGTTTACTAGGAAAAAGAAGCTCCTAAAGTGAATCAACGGTATCCAAAATTCTCTAAACTATCAAACTAGCAGTTTCCTCAGAAATTTGGAAACCAAAATAGTAGAGGAATTTAATTCTATCCTAAGACTAGAGGAGGATTATTGGAGAATTAGATCAAGGGTGGACTGGTTACGTGAAGGGGATGCTAACACTAGATTCTTCCACATCAAAACCGCAAATATAAGAAGAAGAAACAACATAGTTTTCTTCAAAGATGACTTAGGAAAATGGATAAAAAATCCTTTGCTAATAAAAAATCATGTCACAAATTACTTTAAGGATTTATTTGCAACATTTCATAAGTTTTCTATCAAATTCAATGACAATTCTTATTACTCCCACGCTTGCGACCTATGAACCCTTGATAGACCTCTTACTAATCATGAAATTAGAGAAGCAATCTTTTCATTTAAACCCTTCAAAGCCCTGGGGCCGGATGGCTTTCACCCTTTTTTCTTCCAAAAATATTGGCATCTATTAGGAGGCAAAATAATCAAGTTGTGTCATATGATCTTTACTACTAATAAAATTCCGCTAGGGATGAACCACACGTACCGCTGCTTGATCCCCAAAATAAACAACGCTAACTTATTAAAAAAATTTCGTCCAATAAGTTTGTGAAATGTCATTTACAAAGTTATTACCAAACTAATATCAAATCGAATAAATCCCTTCCTAGACCGCCTTATAAAAATTGAGCAATCCAATTTTGTAAAGGGAAAAAGAGGAAGTGACAATGCTATCATAATCCATGAAGTCCTAAGACACTTCAACAAATGCAAGGGAAAAGGGAAAATGATCCTTAAACTTGATCTAGAGAAAGCCTTCGACAAGCTCGAATGGTCCTACATTTATCGAACGCTCAAGTATTATAAATTCCCTAAAAACATTAAAAATCTCATCATGAACGCTATCACGACCAGTTCATTCTCAATCCTCATCAATGGAAATAAAACTGAAGAATTCACCCCATCTCAAGGTCTTAGTCAGGATGACCCTCTATCTCCTTATCTTTTTATTCTTTTCATGAATATTTTATCAAACAATATTAACCATGAGGTGGATATTAAGAACTGGACTCCCGTTAGGATAAACCCATTGGCACCTTGTATATTCCATCTTTTTTTCGCAGATGGTATAACCCTGATGGGCGGAACAAACCATAAGACAATCACCAACATTAACCAATGCCTAGAAAATTTTAGTAGGCTTTCAGGCCTTAGCATTAACAAGGCAAAATCCAAATTAATAGTGTCCAACAATTGCTCTAATGACACAAAAAAATTAATAACCAATACCCTGGGGATAACCACGAGTACAAGCTTTGGAAACTACTTAGGTTTCCCCATGATGAATTCCATTCCAAAGCATAAGGATTACCTTCCTCTTCTTGATAAAATGAAGGCTAAACTTAACAACTGGAATGCCAAATGGATTAGTATGGCAGGCAGGTGTATCTCATAAAGTCTAACCTTAACACTCTGCCTCTGCCTAACCACCTTATGCAAATATCTTTACTCCCTAAAAAGACTTTGACAGAAATAGATAAAATACAAATAAACTTCTTATGGGGCACTACTCAATACCAAATGAAATTGCACGTAATTAGCTGGGATATTGTCACTAAGGAAATTTTCAAGGGGGGCTGGGTATAAGAAAAGCCTACCAAAAAAACCTAGCCCTAATCACAAGCCTCGCTTGGAGAATCCTGAACAATACGCAATATTTATAGGCAAAGGTCCTAATTAGTATTTATGAGAGAAAAAAAAGAATAATAGGTTCATCGATCACTTGGAAAAGCCTTGTGGAAGGATGGAATATCTGTAAAAAAAGTATTAGATGGCCAGTGCATAACAACTCCTGTCACAACATTTGGGACACTAATTGGATACCTATTTATAAAAACCTTAGGAGTAGTATACAAGGCCTTCTATCTAAAGGAGAGGATGAGCTCCAAATTAAAAATATTAGGGACTATACACTTGGTGCTTAGACAAAATCTCCTTTGAACTACCAACCCCTATTAAAAATTGTATTACTTCAATTTCCCGTAATAATGGAAACTCAAATGCTCAAAATACTATATGCTGGAGTCTTACCTCAAATGAAGTGTTTACAACCTCCTCATCCTACAAACTAATTGAAAACAACAACACTAGTGCCTTAAATAATATCTGGCCCTGGAAGCTCCAATGTCCTAATAAAATAAAATTCCTCCTATGGAAAATATACCACGGGCGCCTCCCCACAAGAAGCTACTTATCAAGAATTGGTATTAATCTAGATCCTATATTCCCAATATGTAAAGCTAACAATGAAACTATTCGTCACATCTTTTGGGAATGCCATATAGCCAAAAACCTTTGGCATAATTTTGGTATCAACACTGTTGATAACCCTAGATACAAAAATTGGATGGACTTCCTTTTGAACACTCAACCAAAAATAAGTCCTAAATATTGACATTGACATCAATCAATTCCTTTTATAATATGGGAAATTTGGAACAACAGGAATCAAAACAATGTAAATAATAATACCAACCCTATTAACATCAAGAAAATAATGGCTTACACGAATGAATTTTTCTTCTACACTAATAAAAATGTGGTAGTGGACATGACTATATTATTACAAGTAAAGTGGATGAAACCACCCATAGGGTGGTACAAGGCAAACATTGATGGTGCCTTCGACGGAAAACTCATGGAAGGTGGCATTGGAACTGCGATACGTGATTCGAAAGGAAGGTGGTGTATGGGATCATTAATGAAGGTTCTTGCAACCTCACCGTTACAAACGGAATTTATGGATTTATGCCACAACCTACAATTAATAATCAAGGAAGACCTATTCCCCGTGGAACTGGAAACTGATGCAACGGGTATCCCAAAAATAATACACAATAACACCTTTGCTAATAACGAACTTTGCTATGAATGCAGGTTATTGGTGGAGGAGGTAACCAAGCAGGGGGCCATATCATTCATGCATAGCTTCAGGCAAGGAAATGGCGTGGCACACACTTTGGAAAATGAAGCACTAAGAAGCAAGTCTTTTGTTAAACTATGTATTTTTGCTAAGCCTCATAATTTTGTATTCGATCTCTATGAAAGAGATATGGAGGGCTATGTTTATATAAGATCGTGTAGTATTAAACAATGTGAAACTCTAGCTTCTTTAGGAAATATTAGTGCCATAGATGGCCTAACGGTAAACAAAAGTAATGCTTGTATAAACAATATCTATAGGGTGGAGAGAACCCTCCCTACTTAGCCTAATATATATAATAGATGCGTTTCTTTTAAAAAAAAAAGAGGATAACTAACATAACAAAACTATAAATAAATAGGCTCTCAATTACACGAATCAAAATATAAAAGGTAGGTTATCATATAGATGAAAGTGGACTCACCAGGTACCATTAAAAGGATCTGGTTGATCTCTCGTACCTATGATTATAAAGTAGGAGTTAGAAGAGTGAGTCTTGCCATTTAGTGAATGAAAACCTGAACTATTACCCTATTGTGGGACAAGTAATCTTTCAAAATATGCTAGAAAATATTTAGAATCTAGAGCTTATTTCATTACATAAATATTCCCAGGTATTACAATTGATTGAAAAAAAAAACTTTCAAGATTCAAGACTGTTAATTGAATTAAGGAGCAAGAACAACTAATTGTATGTATCTTGTTACGCAACTAAAATTGTTGCAATTGCTATCATGATTTCCCCAAATCTAATTTGAATCACTAGGAAATAAAGTTTACTTCACAAACTAACGTCTTCCCTCTTTTGTATGTGTGTTTTGTTGGGAGAAAAAGAGAAAAGACTTCACCCACTTAAGAATATCTACTTAGAGGAAAACTACCGATGAAAATTACCAATGCACGTTTCCACATCTCTCAATAGTGTGTGGTAGTTTTTACGAGTTATAAAACCTCTATTAGTAACCTCCTTAAGCTTAATCTCTTCTAAAACGGGTCGGGTTGGTCCATATGAGCGACCCGTGGACCAAACCTAATATCCAACATCTCCTACTTCGCACATTTGGACTAGATCCAAGCTATTAACTACCATGAAAATAAAACACATAATTCATACTGGAAAATAGTTCGTGTGACCTGCAAGCATTAACAACCATAATATTCTTAAACCGTTTAAGATTGTTTAGCAACTCTATAAAGAAATTCAATCACACGCGAAAGTGATTTACTACTAATACGAGGATATTATTACTCGCAATACCCCATACATCATTTGCTATTCTAATATATATTTATCTGATCCCTTATCCTCGAAAGAGGTGAACTCGAGTTCATGTTTTGCTTTATATCCATAATTACATTTGATATCCTCATGGTATGTGTAATGGTCGACCTAGAATACAAGTTTAATTACTAAATCTTTAGTTGTCTTCAAATTCTACTCGAATCTTTCTATTCCAAATCAACTGCTTTCCTAGACATGCACTGCATTGCCGAATCACATATGGCTATTAGTGACATGATAAAATAGCAACACTGATTGGCACTTCAAGAGACAGTAAAAGGTCAAATGATATTCAATAAAAATAAGTATAACTTCTTTGGGTTCTCACACAATGAAGAAGCAGAGATTCATTCTTCTATTATCCCATTGGTCGATAGCATACGTGGTATGAAACACATGTTACAGTGTTCTCACCTTATATTGGCGTATGTATCTTATTCTTTTAATCATTCAACACCGTATAGATCTTGGTCTAGACACATCCAAATGTCTAACCCGAGTTTCTCACTATAATAATCCTCAAATCCAACTTTTTGGAGAAACTCATATATGGGTTACAAAACAAGTTATAATCAAATGTTAAAATTCATAAGTCAGACTAGTTGTCAAGATCGTACTTTACAAGTATATATAACCTTGAATTATCCAAGGTACTATAAGGTCTCATCTTTTCATGATTCCTAACGTAAGAAATGATTGATCTTGTGAGAAAACTAATCTCGCAACTTGTTCGACACACTTTATTAACAAAATATCATCACCTGCATACGAGATGTAAACATAAATTCAAGAGTCAAATATCAATGAGCCTATTGTGATAATCAAGTCATCTTACAATACATTAATATATATTCATATCCTTCGCAAACGTAGAGCCATTACATGTTTCTCAAGTAGGTCTCTAGCTATTGCTTTTGTAAAAAGATTAGCTATCAACGATCTCGCAAAGTTATACTTGATGTCAATGTGGTTGGTCTTGCTGTAATACTTAGGACCTTTTTTTTCATGCAATAGCCGCTTGACTATCACAATAGAGTCAGGACCCTAAGATTTCTTTGTAATATCCAACCACTTAAAGAATTGTAACGAACCAGCCAGTCGTTTCATGAGTTACCACTCTGTTTCCCCCATTTCTGCTTCTTATTGTCTTTTTTAGTTGTATTATGTGATATCGGGTTGGTCGGTTCGTGTTCGGAGAGGTTTTGGAAAGGAATGAAACCCTTAGTCTCCATTGAGTAACCTTAGGTTGGAAAAGTCAACAGGATGTTGGCTTATGTGAAAAAGGGTCGGATGTGAATTTCAATGATTCGGATAGCTTGGGGAGGTGATTTTGGACTTAGGAGCATGATCGAATGGATTTTGGAGGTCCGGAGTAGATTAATTCTTGAATTGGCAAAATTGAAATTTTGGCATTTTTCGGTTGATAGGGGAGATTTTGATATAGGGATTGGAATGGAATTATAGAAGTTGTAGTAGTTCCGTTGTGTCATTTGTGACGTGTGTCAAAAATTTCAAGTCATTCGGATGAGGCTTGATAGACTTTTTAATCAAAACCGAAATTTGGAAGTTTTTAGAGTTTTTAGGCTTGAATCCGTGGTTAATTTGATGTTTTGATGTTGTTTTAAGTGTTTTGAAGATTGGTATAAGTTTGAAAGGTAGTATATGACTTGTTCGTACTTTTTGTTGAGGTCCCGGGGGTCTCGGATGGTTAACGGGGAGTTTGTGTATTTATTCGAGCAACTTTAGCTGCTGATTACAATTATAACTGCACCCGCGGTTAGTGTGTTTTAGGTGTGATGACCGTAGAAGTGAAAAGGAGATCACAAATCAGGCCAAGTGGATAAATGGATGGAGTCGCAGATGCGGAATATTTGGCGCACCTGTGGTTTCCGCAGATCGCAGGTGCTGGTCCGCAGGTGCGAGAATTGTGATCACAAATGAAGTTTTACTGGGTCAGAACATATGTATTTCGCCCTTTGTGAATTTGGGTTATTTTCCATTACTTTTCAAATGGGAAGAAGCCTGGGAGAGCAAATTTAAGGGAGAACTCAAGAGGGTTTTTTAGAGGTAAGGTCTTTAGTCCCTAAACTTGTTTTTATGATGATTTTTGACGTTGTTAGCGTGAAATCCATGGGAAAATCAGTATCTAAAAATTGGGTTTTAGGGCTTGAGAATTGGAGACCTAAATTTAGGGATTTGAGGGGTCATATGTGGTTGGATTTTGGTACTTTTAGTATGTATGAACTCTTGGAGGAATAAGGATTTTATTGGCGTAAATTTTATCGGACTCCGAGACATGGGATCGGGGGCCGGGTTTTTAAAATTTTGAGATTTTGATGTAATTTAATTATTTTCGAGTGGGCTTTGTTCCTTTGGAATATTCGGATGGTTATGTACTGATTTTGGTTAGATTTGGGGCATTTGGAGGCCGCATCAAGAGGAAAAGGCATCGCCGGTTAGAGTTTGGCTTGGCTTGAGGTAAGTAATGCTTCCAAACTTGGTTCTGAGGGCTCGAAACCCCAAACTATTTGTTCTATGATTATTATTGAGGTGACGCAAATGTCAAGAGACGGGTGTGTGGGCGTGTACCATGAGAAATGCGGCCTGGATCATTCCATGGCACTGCCTGGTGACTCTTTTATATTGATATCTGTGTAATAATCATGTGAATAAGTCAATAAGCTGCAAATCATGCCAATTATCATGTTAAGGCTTCACGCTAACACTGTTGAGACCCGAGAGGTCATTTCTCGATGTCATGTCATTAGTTTCATTTATAACCTATACTCAGTCATGTTCATGCATATTATATCATGACTCAGTCTCAATTATTGCTATTTGACATATCATATCATCGTTCGGGTTTGTACCATGATATTTTTAGCCCGTGTGAGTGAGACTAGAGAATATTGAATGAGTGAGGCCGAGAGCCTGCTATTGATTGACAGTATGGGATCGGACTGCACGCCGCAGCGAGATATTGATCATGCCTTTGCTGGTATTGATATAGCGCTTGGTCTCAGAGAAGCCCCTCCGGAGTCTTTACACCCCCAGTGAGCGCAGTTGATGATATTGAGGGATGGATCTTCCTTGGAAATAGATCTTGTCCGAAGTACTGGTATAGAGATGGATCTTCTCCATGAGGTTGAATTGACCTATTTCCTCGGTACTGAGTGACTTATAGTCTATGATGTATATATATTCTAGGATGGATCTTCCCTAGGTAGAATGTGCCATATAAAGTACCGAGTGGTTGAGCACAGTGAGTGGAAGTAGTATATGTAACATTGATCATGCTATCTGTGCATTGGTACTTAGAAATTCCTGAGCTTTATACCCTTTATCGTTCACACTGTGTTTAATTACTATTGAGGTTTGGTTCGGTACTACCGTCAGTCCATAGTTTGGACTTGTTACTTACTGAGTTGGTGTACGCACGTTACCCCCTGCACCCCTATGTAAAGATCCAAGTATCTCGGGGCACGATAGCGCTTGTTGATCTTGCCAGTTGGAGACTTTCTGTGGAGATTGCGAGGTACCTACTTGGCGAGCGCAGTTCCACCTTCTCCTTTACTTATCTTTCTTTAGTTTAATACTTTTGGATATTCTCAGACCGTGTTGGTCATGTTATCTCGAACGGTTATAGTAGTTTAGGGCTCAAGACTTAGCGACACCCGAGGTCGGGATTGTGTTTCTTTCTGTTGGATTTTGACTTCTATTTTATCTTATTGGATTTCTGTTAAGATTAATATTATTCTCTTAATTTTTTATTTAAAGAAAAATGGAGTATTTGTAAATGAGTCGCTGGCCTAGTATCATGATAGTCGCCATCACGACAGGGTTAGATTTTGTACCGTGACATGTTGGTATCAGATCCTAGGTTACATAGGTCTCATGAGTCATGTGGAGGTTTAGTAGAGTCTCGCGGATTGGTGCAGAGACGTCTATATTTATCCTCGGGAGGCTACAAAACCTTTAGGAAAAACTTCACATTCTTGAATTCTTGTCGTGCGAATCTGTTGACTCTGGTAACTAAACTTCTGTTATTCTACTCTCTCATAGATGGTGAGGACACGTGCTACCTGCTAGGATGGACGACCACTAGAACCACCAGTTGGGGCTGCTGGAGGCCTAAGACGTGGCTGAGGCCGTGGTAAGGGTAGGGGTATGGCCCGCACATCAGCTATGGCAACACTTGCAGATCCACCTTCTACCCTAGTTCATGATCAGGATCCAATGGGGATGCTCCAACAGCACCAGGTCTGGCACCGACTTTGCCTATTGTTATCCTGGGTCTCCAAGAAACTTTAGCTCAAATTCTGATTTGTACAGTATATCTAGCTTAAGTTCTTCTAGGCGTGGTTCTTCTAGTGGGCATCGAGGTGTGCGGGGCTCCCTTCAGTCCCCACCACCACTTGCTGCGAGGGGTTGCTTCAAGTGTGGAGATTTGGGTCATATCAAGAGGTTTTGTCCATGTCTTATGTGAGGTTCATCCCAGCAAAGGAGTCAGGCTTTGGCTTCAACACCAGTTACTTTCCCACCTGCTCATTCAGTTCGGGGTGAAGGTCAGTCAGCTAGGGGTCTCCCTAGAGGGGAAGTCGATCAGGTGGTAGTCAGGCCCATTTCTATGCCCTCCTTAGCCAGACCAGATGTTAATTGTATCAGATTCTATGATTACAGGCATTATCTCAGTCTACCATAGAGATACATATATATTATTTGATCCCGGTTGCACCTTTTCTTATGTGTCATCATATTTTTCTCATTATTTGGATATGCCCCACGAGTCTCTTGCTTTATTTGTCCATGTATCTACTCCAGCGGGCGATACTATTCTTGTGGACTATATCTGTCATGTGTAGTGACTATTGTGGGTTTAGATACCCGAGTGGATCTCTTGTTGCTTATTATAGTTTATTTCATGCTATTATGGATTGTCATGCCGAGACAATAATATTGGCTATTCCAGGGTTGCCATGGATTGAATGGCGAGGTTCGACTGAATATGTTCCCAGTAGGGCGATTTCATTTCTAAAGTCCCAGCGGATGGTCGGGAGGGGATGTCTTTCATACTTAGCCTTTGTGAGGGATGTCGGTGCAGAGACTCCTAGTATTGATTCTGTTCCTGTACTGAAGAATTTTCCCGATGTGTTTCCTGCAGACCTACCGGGCCACCGGACAGGGATATTGATTTTGGTATTGAACTGGTGCCGGGTACTCAGCCCATTTCTATTCCACCGTATAGTATGGCACCAGTGGAGTTGAAGGAGTTAAAGGAGCAACTTTAGGAACTCCTTGATAATTTGTTTATTAGACCTAGTGTTTCACCGTAGGTTGCTCATGTTCTATTTATGAAGAAGAAGGATGGCACTATGAGGATGTGCATTGATTATAGGCATTTGAACAAGGTTACAATTAAGAACAAGTACCGTTTGCCTCGTATTGATGATTTATTCGACCAACTTCATGGAGAGAGGGTGTTCTCCAAGATTGATATTCGTTCAGGGTATCACCAGTTTAAAATCAGGGGCTCATATATTCTTAAGACAGCTTTCAGGACTTGTTATGGTCATTATGAGTTACTTGTGATGTCTTTTGGGTTAACCAATACCCAGCAGCGTTCATGCATTTGATGAACAACGTTTTTCGGCCATATCTCGACTTGTTTGTCATAGTTTTTGTTGATAATATTCTGGTATATTCGGTTAGTTAGGAGGAGCACGTGAAGCATTTGAGAGTGGTATCAGAGATTGAGAGAGAATAAACTTTATGAAAAGTTTTCCAAGAGTGAGTTTTGGCTCAATTCAGTGGCTTTCTTGGGGCACGTGGTGTCCAATGAGGGTATTCAGGTTGATCCAAATAAGATAGAGGCGGTTCAGAGTTGGCCTAGACCGTCCTCATCCATATAGATTCACAGCTTTCTTGGTTTGGCAGGTTATTAGAGCCGGTTCGTTCAGGGATTGTTATCAATAGCATCAGCCTTGACTGAGTTTACTTAAAAGGGTGCTTCATTCAGGTTGTCAGATGAGTGTGAAGAGAGCTTTCAGAAGCTCAAGACTGGCTTGACCACAACTCCAATGTTATTTCTGCCATCAACTTTAGGTTCATATATAGTGTATTGTGATGCTTTAAGAGTTGGTATTGGGTGTGTGTTGATGCAGGAGGGAAGAGTTATTGCTTATGCTTCTTATAAACTGAAGCCCCATGAGAAGAACTACCATATTCATGATTTGGAGTTGGCTATCATTGTTCATGTGTTGAAGATAGAGACATTACTTGTGTAGTGTGTCTTGTGAGGTGTTTATTGATCATCATAGACTCAAGCACTTGTTCAAGAAGAAGGATCTCAATTTGAGGCAGGGGAGATGGCTGGAGCATCAAAAAGACTATGATATTACTATTTTGTACCATCTGGGGAAGGCCAATATGGTGGCCGATACCTTGAGTAGGAAGGCGGTGAGTATGGGGAGCTTGGAATATATTCCTGTTGGGGAGAGACCACTTACAGTTGATGCTCAGGGATAAGCCAATCGGTTCGTGAGATTGGATGTTTCGGAGCCAGTTGGGTATTGGCTTGTGTGATTTCTCGGTCTTCCTTATTTGATCGCATCAGAGAGCATAATGACCCTCATTTTGCTTGTCCTAAAGGACAGAGTTCAGCACGACGATGCCAGAAATGTGACTATTGGTGATGATGGGGTATTGAGGATGCATGGCCGGATATGCGTGCCCAATATGGATGGGCTTCCAGAGTTGATCTTGGAGGAGGCCCATAGCTCGCGGTATTCCATCCATCTGGGTGCGAGGAAGATGTATTAGGATTTGAGACAACATTACTGGTGGAGGAGAATGAAAAAAGATATTGTGGAATTTGTAGGTCGGTGTCTTAATTGTCAGTAGGTGAAATATGAGCATTAAAGACTGGGTGGATTGCTTCAGCATATAGATATTATAGAGTTTAAGTGAGAGCGATCACCATGGATTTCTTAGTTGGACTCCCACGGACTTTGAAGAAGTTCGATGCTATTTGGGTGATTGTGGATCAACTGACCAAGTCCGCGCATTTCATTTCGATGTGTACTGCCTATTCGTCAGAGCGGTTAGTAGAGATCTATATACGAGAGATGGTTCAATTGCATGGTGTCCCAATTTCCATCATTTCAAATAGAGGTACTCAGTTTACTTCGTAGTTTTGGAGAACCATGCAGACAGAGTTGGGTACTTAGGTTGAGTTGAGCACAACTTTTTACCCTCAGATGGACGAGCAGTTCGAGCGAACCATTCATATATTGGATAATATGTTGCACACTTGTGTAATTGATTTTTGAGGGTTATGGGATCAATTTCTACCGCGCTCAAAGTTTTCTTACAACAATAGTTACCATTCAAGTATTCATATGGCTCCATATGAGGCTTTGTGTGGGAGACGGTGTAGATCTTCGATTGGTTTGTTTGAGCCGGGTGAGGCTAGGTTTTTGGGTATAGACTTAGTGCAGGATGCATTTGACAAGGTGAAGGTGATTCAGGAGCGGCTTCGAACAATGCAGTCGAGACAAAAGAGTTATGCTGACGGGAAGGTATATGAAGCGCCTTACATGGTTGGGGAGAAGGTTCTTCTGAAGGTTTTTCCCATGAAGGGTGTTATGAGATTTAGGAAGAAGGATAAATTGAGTCCTCGGTTCATTGGGTCGTCTAAGGTGCTTCAAAGGATTGGGAGGTGGCTTATGAGCTTGCTTTTCTTCTCAACTTGTCAAGTGTGCATTCGATATTTCATGTTTCTATGCTCAGGAAGTATAGTGGTTATCCGTCTCATATTTTTGATTTCAGCACGGTTCAGTTGGACATTGATTTGACTTATGATGTGGAGCCAGTGGCTATTTTGGAGCGCCAGTTTCAAAAGTTCAGATCAAATGATATAGCTTTAGTGAAAGTGCAATGGAGAGGTCGGCTCATCGAGGAGGCTACCTGGGAGATTGAGCGGGAGATGCACAGCAAATATACTTACGTATTTGAGGCTTTAGTTACGTTTCTTGACTCATTCAGAGATGAACATTTGTTTAAGAGGGGGATGATGTAATGACTCGACCGGTCGTTTCATGAGTTACCGCTCCGTTTCCCCCATTTCTGCTTCTTATTGTCTTGTTTAGCTGTATTATGTAATATCGGGTTGGTTGCTTTGGGTTTGGAGAGGTTTTGGAAAGGAATGAGACACTTAGTCTCTTTTGAGTAAGCTTAGATTGAAAAAGTCAATCGGATGTTGACTTATGTGAAAAAGGGCTCGGATGCGAATTTTGATGATTTGAATAGCTTCTGGAGGTTACTTTGGACGAGCGTGATTAGAATGGATTTTAGAGGTCCGAAGTAGATTTAGGCTTGAATTGGCGAAATTGGAATTTTGGTGTTTTCAGGTTGATCGGGGAGATTTTGATATAGAGGTCGAAATGGAATTCTAGAAGTTGCAGTAGTTCTGTTGTGTCATTTTTGACGTGTGTACAAAATTTCAAGTCATTCGGACGAGACTTGATAGACTTTTAATTAAAAGTGGAATTTGGAAGTTATTAGAGTTTTTAGGCTTGAATATGTGATTAAGTTGATGTTTTGATGTTATTTTACATGTTTTGAGGATTGTTATAAGTTTGGAATGTGGTATATGACTTGTTCATACTTTTGGTTGAGGTCTCGGGGGTCTCAGGATGATTTTGGATGGTTAACGGGGAGTTTGGGGATTTGTTGGAGCACTTCAGCTGTTGATTTACTGTAATAACCGCACCTGAGGTTAGGATGCCGCAAGTGCGATGACCGTATAAGCAAAAGAGGGATCTCAGATGCGGCAATGTGGATAAATGGATGGAGCCGTAGATGCGGAATATTTGGCGCACCTATGATGGCTCAGGTGCGAGATTTCGATCGCAGGTGCGGTCTTGGTGCGTTAAATTGTTTCCATAGATCCGCACTAGGGACTGCAGGTGCAAGTCCATAGGTGCGGGTCCGCAGGTGTGAGAATTATGATAGCAGATGCAGTTTTGCTGGATAAAGAACATATACATTTCGCCCTTCTGAATTTAGGTTATTTTTATCACTTTTCAAAGGGGAAGATGCTTGGGAGAGAACATTCAAGAGTTTTTGTAGAGGTAAGGTTATTGGTCCCTAAACTTGTTTGTATGATGATTTTTGATGTTGTACGCGTGAAATCCATGGGAAAGTTAGTAGCAAAAAATTGGATTTTAGGGATTGAGATTTGGAGACCTAAATTTAGGGATTTGAGGGGTCATATGTCGTTGGATTTTTGTACTTTTGGTATGTATGAACTCGTGGAGGAATAATGATTCTATTGACCTAAGTTTTATCGGTTTTCGAGACGTGGCCTCGGGGGTCGAGTTTTGATCAATTTCGGGATTTTGATGTAATATTTTTATTTTTGAGTGGGCTTTGTTCCCTTGGTATATTTTGATGGTTATATACTGATTTTGGTTTGATTCGGGGTATTTGGAGGCTCAATCGAGAGGAAAAGGCATCGCGGGCTAGAGTTTGGCTTGGCTTGAGGTAAGTAACGCTTCCAAACTTGGTTATGAGGATTCGAAACCCCGAACTGCGTGTTCTATGCTTACCGTTGAGATGACGCAAATGCCAAGTGACAGGCGTATGGGCGTTCACCGTGACAAATGTGTCCTGGATCATTCCATGGCACCACTTAGTGACTTTTTATGTTGATATCTGTTTTATTATCATGTGATTAAGTCAATAAGCTGCAAATCATGCTTATTGTCATGTTAAGGCTTCACGCCAACATTGTTGAGACGCGAAAGCTCATTTCTTGTTGTCATGTCATAAGTATTATTTATAACCTATACTCAGTCTTGTTCATGCATATTATATCATGCCTTAGTCTCGATTATTGCTATTTGACATATCATATCATTGATCGGGCTGGTATCTTATTCCGTGTGAGTGAGACTGGAGAGTATTGAATGAGTGAGGCCGAGAGCCTGATATTGATTGAAAGTATGGGATCGGCCTGCACATCCCAATGAGATATTGATCATGCTTTTGCTGGCGTTGATATTGCTCTTGGTCTCAGAGAAGCCCCTCTGGAGTCTTTACACTCCAAGTGAGTGCAATTGATAATACTGAGGGATGTATCTTCCCTGGACATGGATATTGTACGAAGTATTGGTATGGTGATGGATCTTCTCCATGAGGCTGAATTGGCATGTTTCCTCGGGAGTGGTGACTTATAGTCTGTGATATATATATATATATATATATATATATATATATATATATATATATATATATATATATATATATATATATATATATGTATATATAATATATAGGATGGATCTTCTTTGGGCCGAATGGACCATATACAGTACTGAGTGGTTTAGCACTGTGAGTGGAAGTAGTATATGTAACATTGATCATGCTATCTGTGCATTGGTACTTAGAGTTTCCTGAGCTTTATACCCTATATCATTCAAACTATGATTAATTACTATTGAGATACTACATGAACTGTAAGCATGTCTACCTTTCCGTACAATTACCAGTTGCAACCTGTTAAGGTTTGGTTCGTCACTACCATTAGTCCATAGTTTGGACTTGTTACTTACTGAGTTGGTGTAATTACGTTACCCCCTGCACCTCTGTGTGCAGATCCAAGTATCTCGGGGTACGATCGCGATTGTTGATCTTGCCAGCTGGAGATTTTCTGTGGAGATTGCGAGGTCACTGCTGGGAGACTGCAGTTCCGCCTTCTTCTTTCCTTATCTTCCATTAGTTTAATTGTGTTGGATACTTTCAGACCGTGTTGGTCATGTTATCTTAAACAGTTGTAGTTGTTTTTGGATCATGACTTAGTGACACCCAAGGTCGGGATTGTGTTTCTCTCCTCTGGATGTTTGTCTTCCACTTTGTAACTCATTTATTTTCTTTGTAACTATCATGAGCCAACATGGCCAGACCTCGTAATGTGGAACTATAAGTGGGAAACACTGTATCAATGAACTATCTTTCTTAAAACATGAATACATATGGGGTGTCAAGACCTCTAACATACTCTACAAAATGAACCTTTGTCTACAAAGACTTTAAGGTTATTTGACATCAAATGGGACATGGTACCGGCCTACCCATAAGTTTGTACCAATACTCTGACACGATTACTTATAGAATTGGGTACACCCCAAATAAGATGGTGTCTTACAGATCCTTCGCTGAATCCTCACCTCGTCTACTATGAGGGCTCATCAAACTGATTATCTATTCTTGCAGGCATGAATGCAGCATCCCCAACAAAAACGTCAGTACAAATAATGTACTAAGTATGTATGGCGGAACTGAAACGAGACCATAATTCAACATTAATTAAATACATATAAGAATCAACCTGCATCTCTGAAGTGCCATCATATATGCATACTTATTATATTTACATATATATAATGCTTCTCTTTGAGAATATTATCATATGTATAATGTATGACTGCCCAACTGATCAATGGTAACTGCCCGACCAATCATAGCGCAGTGGTAAATGTATGACTGCTCGACCAGCCGTAGCTTGGTGGTAAATGTGTAACTGCCCAACCGGCCGTAGCTCGGTGGTAAATGCATGACTTCCCAACCGGCCATAGCACAATGGTAAATAAAGATGCATGTATTCCCAACCAGCCGTAGCACGTCGGTAAGTGAATATGCATGAATGCCAAACCCGTGATAAATAATGATACATAACAGCCCAACCGGTGGTAACTGCCCGACCGGCCGTAGCTCGGTGGTAAATGAATATGCATGACTGCCCAACCGGCCGTAGCATGATTGTAAATGCATGAAGATGCATGTATCACTATACAATAAACTTTAACATTATTATCTAATACTTCCATAGAGAATTATGAACATACTTAAAAATGCTTGAATATCACTTCACATGAATGAATAACATAGACATCCTTAACTGCTAAGAGTAGAACCACTAATGGAATAGCATTGCGTTTACGTATCGTTACTTGGATCATGCCAAAAGAAAGAAGTATTAGCCATAACATACTTGAAGTAGGGGAAAATCCAAGATATTCTTGAGAAAGATTGCATCGTACTTCCTTAGAATCGCAAAATCTCACGTTTCTAAGTATTTAGTAGTCTTGTATGAGATGTGATTATAGCAATCACAGATATAGTTTTGTGCTGAAATGGGATGCTTGTATCTTCTAATCTCAAGGGTATAGGCAAACATTTGCTTGCATGTGCTGGGGAAGTGAGTATCACTATGCAAATCATGTTCAGAAAGCTACAGAGCGGTGTAAATCTTGTTAAGTAAGCCTACTCCAAGTACGGGAATGTAACATCCTCCCCCCTTTAGAATATTCGTCCTCGAATGTTAACTCTTAGAGATTTATAAAATTTTCACTAGGGTCTTCTCTGTAAATTAAACTAAAACCCTAAAACCCTAAATATATCTGAAGTATCAACTATCACAACATTTCGTACTTGAGTATCTCGTATATTTTTCACCTTTACCTTATTCAATCTTACATCGAATCTTCTGTCGCTTTCATAACCTCCCTTCCACATAGATAGAAATTACATCTACGCCTCAAAGCTCTATTGTAATAGCACCTCTGGTGCATACAAAATCTGGCGAAAGCTTCATACTGACTTCTTACGACTTAGCTCTATGGAACTGTCACGGCCCTAAACCCAGACCCGGTCGTGTTGGCATCTCTCGTGAAGACAAGGCCAGTCGAAAAAATACCAATTCATTTTAAACAATTAAAATAATGTAATTAAGTCACTAACATGCAAATAATCCCAAAATTAAAGTGAACTAGTATAATTTGCAAAAAAACCAACACAACCAGTTATCAGGGTATCAACATTCATGATCATCTAACATAAGTCTACAAGTCTGAAAGAGTTTATATAGTCTATTACATGTCTAGAAGCAGAAAGTAAGATAGGGGAGAACTACTAGGATCCAAACGCCGAGCAACTATTAGTGGACTCCGAATGGCCTACTAGGAGAAGAAAACCTCACTGGCGGGACCTGAAGCTCCCGAATCTGCACACAGGGTGCTCTCACTTACCCATGATAGTATGATATGAAATATATGTTATGTTGGTGCTCGGTCGAGTAAGGCACCGGGTGCCTGTCGCGGCCCTTCGCCTTGGGTCGTGACATTCTCTTCCCTCAATCTCTGCAACACAAATCTCAAATGCTCGGCGTGCTCCTCCTGACTATATGAATACACCAGAATATCATCAATGAAGACTATGACAAACGAGTCGAGATAAGGCCGGAACACGCTGTACATCAAATGCATGAATGCTGCTGGGGCATTGGTCAGCCCCAAATAAATCACCAAGAACTCATATGACCATATCGGGTCCTGAAAGCCATCTTACGAATATCCGAGTCCCTGATCTTCAACTAGTGATAACCTGAATGTAGATCAATCTTATGTAACACTCTCGCTCCCTGAAGCTGGTCAAACAAATCATAGATATGAGGCAAAGGATACTTTTCTTGATTGTTACTTTATTCAACTGCCTGTAATCAATGCACATTCTCATCGTGCCATCCTTCTTCTTCCCAAATAGAACCGGGGCAGAACCCCTTATCATGGAGTTCCTGAAGCTGCTCCTTTAACTCGTTTAACTCCGCTGGTGCCATATGTTACGGTGGAACAAAAATGGTCTGATTGCCCGACACTAGGTCAATACCAAAATCAATATCCCTGTACGGTGGCATGTGCGATAGGTCTGCAGGAAACACATCGGGAAAATCCCTCAAAACTGAAATACAATCGATACTGGGAGTCTTTGCACCGACATCCCTCACAAAGGATAAATACGAAATACAATTCCCAAACATACGTTGGGCCTTCATGAATGAAATTACCCTACTAGGAACATAATCAGTCGAACCTCGCCATTCAGTCCATGGCACACCCGGCATATCCAATGTCATTGTCTTAACATGACAGTCCGATATAATACGACACGGAGATAGCCAATCCATGCCCAATATAACATAAAAATCTACCATAGATAACTACATAAGATCCACTCGGGTCTCCAGAACCCCAATAGTCACCACACACGACCGATACATACGGTCAACAACACTATCGCCCATTGGAGTAGATAAATGAACAAATGAAACAAGAGACTCACGGGGCGTATCCAAACAATAAGCAAAGTATTATGAAATATAAGAATAAGTGGAACCGGGATCAAATAATACAAAAACATTTATGTTTCAGACTAAGGCAATAGCATGAAGAGCTAACTTTGAGAACCTCATCTCATGTTGCAACACAATTATCAATCCCTAACGCAACCACTCGAACTACCTACGCAGCTCCTCTCTGTGAGACTGTGGTACTTACTTCTCCAAGAAAGAACGGAGAACTGCTGCCAGGGAAAGGGTGTTGCACCAACAGGCCTATGCCTCTCATAAGCTTCCTACCAAGTGAAGGCGGTTCCAGAATATTGAGAAGTAGTGAAAGCAACCCTGCTGGTCTCCAAAATACCCATTGTGCAAAGAATCTTCTCACATTTATCCAAGAAACCTTGGACATTGTCGCCCTCTGCACAACTGAAAGTTGGAGGCTAAAGTCTACCAAACCTCTCAAACCTACGTTGCTCGTCCTTTGTCATGGCAGGAGCTACATAGTCCTATGCAGCTACAACCAGCTGGGCTGGATACCCCAGTGTCTGAAGTCCCTGCGCGACTTAATCAGGTGTACGAGCAGCGAGAGTTTGAGTTCCTCCCCTAGCTTAAGAAGTAGATGCATTTGTAGTAACTAAGACCGCTTGAGCTAGGCCAGTGCATACTGATAGAATCTGAGCCAAAGCCTCCTGAAGACCCGGAATGAAAAAGGACAACGCTGGTGCCTGAGCTGGTGTTGCTGGGGTGTCCATAACTGGGACCTGATCCTGAACTGGGGCGGCTGGTGGATCTGCAGGTACTGCCCTAGCTGCTGTGCGGCCCAAATCCCTGCCCCTACCGCGAGCATGACCGCATCCTAGGCATCTAGTGGCCACAGTTGGTGGTACTGGTGGTCGTCCATCCTGACCAGTAGCGCGTGCCATCACCATCTGTGAGAGAATAGAATGACAGAAGTTTAGTACTCGGATCAACAGATTCGCATGACAAGAATTTCAAGAATGTGAAGTTTTCCTATAGGTTCTGCAACCTCTCGAGGATAAATACCGATGTCTCCATACCGATCTGCGAGATTCTACTAAACCTGCTCATGACTTGTGAGACCTATCACCTAGAATATGATACCAACTTGTCATGACCCTAAACCCAGACCCGGTCATGATGGTGACTCTCGTGAAGACAAGGCCGGCCGACACAACATCCAATTCATTTAAACAATTAAAATAACATAATTAAGTCATTAACATGCAAATAATCCCAAAATGAAAGCGATCTAGTACAATTTTTTGAAAAACCAATACAACCCGACATCGGGGTGTCATAAGTCATGAGCATCTAACATAAATCTACAAGTCTGAAAGAGTTTATACAGTCTATTACAGGACTAGAAACAGAAAGTAAGATAGAATGGGGGGGGGGGGGGACTGGGCTGCAAAAATCGAGCAGCTACCTAGTGGACTCCGAAAGGGTTTTTTGCTAGGAGAAGACAACCCTTACTGGCGGGACCTGAAGGTCCTGAATCTGCACACAGGGTGCAGGGCGTAAAGTGAGTACTCCAACTCAGTGAGTAATAGCAATAAATGAAGACTGAGCGATAAGAAATCATGTACAGCACAACAATAAGCAAAAGGCAGTGTAAAACAAATAAAAGGCAATAAGTTAGTGAAATCTTATAAAAAAAACTTAGCTCAGAAGAAGCTTCTATAAAACATCTTATTAATAGTTAAACAAGTAAATGAAAAGCATCTAGAAAAGATAAACACATAAAATCCGCCCCTCGGGCAATAACATAGAACAACACCAGCCCCTTAGGCTATATCTCACATCACAATGGGTACCCACGCTCACTGGGGGTGTACAGACTCCGGGAGGGGCCCCTCACAACCCAAGCGCATGTCACGACCCATAATTCCTACCCTTTGAAGTCGTAATGGCGCTTGCTCGTAGAAGCTAGGTGAGCCACATTCACATATTCTTCTCCTTTATTTTAAGCCATTTTTACCAAAAATTACAATAAGTGTTCAATAATTAAACAACCGCGGAAACATGAAAATTAATGCGGAAGACTTAAGTTAAATAAACCGAATAATAACGCAGAATTCACCATATATCTCTACTCTAGAACTGGTGTCACATCACTCACAGACTACTAAGAGTACTAAATATAATTTTGTGAAAGGAAATGTAAACTGTTTGTCTCAAAATACATGAGATAACATGCGAAAATAAAAGATAGACGAGACTCCGGGCTTGTATACATCAGCAAGGCTACCTCAGTGTCCCTGGACTAAAGGCTCGCTCCCAGACTATTGCTGCTACTCAAAAACTGCTCCATTTCCTAGATCCGTGCAAAAGAGCACAGAGTGTAGAATCAGCACAACCGACCCCATGTGTTGGTAAGTGTCTGGCCTAACCCCGGTGAGGTAGTGACGAGTCTAGGACCAGACTCCAGATAAACCTGTGCAGTTATATAATATATGGCGGAAGAAATAACAGGAAATAAACAAGAAAAAACTGGGGAGGGGAAATATGCTATGGGATAGAAAAATAAACAGGATTCTTAGAAATGACAATGAAACCAACTATAAAGCTGCTAACACGGACAAGCAGAGTTAAAACAACTTTCACTTACAGTGCTCATCTCGTTGCAGGCGTGCAACCCGATCCCACTTCTTAATATCTCGTGGTAGGCATACCACCCACTCCAATTTCATCATAACTCGTGGTAGTCGTACCACCCGCTTCCATTTCAATCAATATCTTATGGTAGGCGTACCACCCGCTCCCCTTTCAATATCGCTTGTGGTAGGCGTACAACCTGCTCCCATTTCTTCAAACACAATACGCAATATAATTCCGGCAAGGGAACAAACAATGTGAAACTTCACGGCAAAGGAAACAATAACAACAAATCAAATGTCCCGTCAAGGGAAAAGAAACAATTACCAATCCTATTCCACTTCTACTTGTCACAATTAAAACCAATACTCAGTATCAAGGATCATCAATCAAGGCTTCCATAGAATCAATGCACAATTACCAATTTAAGACCCACGGTCATGCTCGATACTAACGTATGGATACTCATCACCATGCCCATACATCGTACTCAACATAAAAAAAGTAGAAAATACGACTCAACTTCTAATCCCTCAAGCTAAGGTTAGACCGAACACTTACCTCGATGCCTTAAACTCAACTCAAGCCTCAAGTATAGCTTTACCCCTCGATTCCACCACAAATCCTCTTGAATCTAGTTACAAGTTACTTAATTTCATCAATAAATGCTAAATGAATCAATTAGAATGCATAAAAGTGAATTTCCCAAAGTTTTGCCCAAAAGTCCAACAATTCCCCAAGGCCCACATGGCCAAAACCCGAGGTTCGAACCAAAACCCGGTTACCCATTCCCTCACGAACCTAAATATGTGATTTTTTTGGAATTAGACCTCAAATTGAAGTCCAAATCATGAATTTTAGAAAACCTAGGTTCTACCCAAAAACCACAATTTCACCCATAAAAATCTTTGATTTTAAGTTGAAAACATGTTAAATGATGTTAATGAATGAAAGAAATGAGTAGAAACTAACTTACTATTGATTTGGAGAAGAAATAATTCTGGGAAAATCGCCTATGGGTGTTTGAGTTTGAGAAATATGAAAAATGGGGTTCAAATTTGGCTAAGTATGAAAAATGCAGGTTGCAGATATGAGAATTTCGAACTGGGGTTCGCTGCGAACTCCGAATCTGCAGACTTGGGGATTGTGTAGGTTAGTTCGCATTTGTAAACTCTGAACAAAATGGGGGACTTCGCATTTGCGACCAAAAATGACGCATTTATGATAGTCCTAGTTCCGCATTTGCGACAAAATTATCGCATTTGCAATCCCTCGCCATCATAGACACCTTCGCACTTGCGAAGTTCATTATCGCATTTGCAATGGAGGGTCAAATCTGTGCTATCTCGCATTTGCAATAATACCTTCGCATTGCGAAGCCTGCAGGTCAGATTATACCAGCTAATTTCCAAGTTCAAAATGCACTCCAACGCCTATCCAAAACTCACCCGAGACCTCGAGGCTCCAAACCAAACATACAAACAACCTCTACAACATCCTACACACTTCTTCGTGCGATCAAATCGCCAAAATGACATCATGTACATCAAAATAAGCCTCAAAATCCATGATTCCTTCCAAATTTCATAAAACATCAAATTTCTATTTTAAGTCCGAAACACGTCAAACGATGTCCGTTTCCAACCAAACTTTACAAAAAGTGCTTAAACCATATATACGACTTGTACCGGCACCAGAACCAGAATAAGGGCCCGATACCATCCTCTTCTAATCAAATTTCATTTCCAATTTTCTTAATTATTTATAGAAAACAATTTCACACAAAAATTCATTTCTCGGGCTTGGGACATCGGAATTTGATTCTGGCCATATGCCCAAGTCCCATATTTTCCTGCGGACCCTCCGGGACCGCCAAATCACGGGTCCTTATTCGTTTACCCAAAATGTTGAGTGAAGTCAAATTTGTTCATTTTAATATCAAAATCTAGTATTTTTCATATAATTTCATATTTAAGATTTCTGTCTACGCGCCCGGACTGTGCACACAAGTTGAGACAACTCTAAATAAGATTTTCAAGGCCTCGAAGACATAGATTTCACTTAGAAACAGGTCACGACGCAATATCAAGCCATATCCTGACATAATCAATAGGCTCTCGGCCTCATATCAAGCCATTTTGTGGCATATAACTCAGGCACTCGGCCTCATAATCGTAACCAGTACAACTCTGCTACAGCGTGCAGCCCGATCCCATAATAACCCTCACAATATAGGCCATTGTCCCTAATTAGTCAAAAATCTCTAAAAGCCACTCGGGCAAAGCAAAACTTGATGCTCAGCCCAAAAATATCAGGTAAAGTGTTAAAAATAGGGTAAACATAGGTAGGTTATGAAAACAGTAGAATAGCATGACTGGGTACAAATATAAAATAAAAACAGTGGAGAAATAACAGTAAAAGTCCTCTAAGGATCCAAACAGTTGGCACGAGACCTAAATATGGCATTCACCCCAAAACATGATGATAGAAAATAAATTTCAATAAAATACGCAGTAAAATAATCATTCGGGATGGACTAATTCACAGTCCCTAATAGTGCATGACCCCATGATCGTCATCTATCATGTGAGTCAACTCAATATAGCACAACGATTTGTAATTCAGGGTTTCATACCCTCGGGACAACATTTACAATCATTACTCACCTCTATCCGGTCCAAACTCCAGCCCGCAATGCCCTTGCCTCTCAATCGGCCTCTGGATTCTCTAAATCTAACAAAAATCAATGCAAAAACCATCAAAATATGCTAAAGGAACAAAACCCACTCAAAAGAAATCAAATTACAATGCAAATCCCGAAATTGGCCAAACCCGACTCCCGGGCCCACGTCTCAGATTCCAATAAAAATTACATCAATAGACTCCTTATTGCTCCCCACGTTCATTCATATCAAAATCACCAAAATCCAACCACAAATTATCCCTCAAATCCCTAATTTTAGGTCTCCAATTACAAGCCCTAGTTCTATAATATATAGGCTTAAATTAACAATTTCCATGATTAATTAGGTATAAATCACATTAGGATCGAGTATTAAATTCATAAATCTTACCTCTAAGTGTTCCATCGTGATTCCATCTTCAATATTCTCCAAAAAGCTTCAAATTTGCCCAAAAATGGAGAAATATATGCTCAAACTCGCGAAAATGAGCTTTTAGAACATTCTGCCCAGACATTTAAATCCTTCTTCGTGAACACGGTTATACCCTCGCGTTCGCGAAGCACAAACATAAGTTGACCAAAAATCCCTCTTATGTGAACGCGATGTCCCCCTCGAGAATGCGATGGTTCTGCAGCTCAACACTTCACGGACGAAACATCACCCCCACGAACGCGATGACTAACGAGCTCAACCCTTTGTGATCGCTGGACCTCCTTCGTGAACGTGAAGGCCAACTTCACAGCCTCCCATCCTAACCCTTCGCGAATGTGAGGTCCACTTGCGACGCGAAGAACAACGGGTCTGGAATACACACAACAATTTTCTGCAACTTTTCACAACATGAAATGGTCCGTTTAACCATCCGAAACTTACCCGGGGCCCTCGGGAACTCAACCAACCATGCCAATATATCCCATAACATTGTTAAAACTTGTTCCGACCTTTTAAACATTCAAAACAACATCAAAACACCAAATTCTCTTCGGATTCAAGCTAAGAATTCTAAAATATTCTAAGTTCCGCTTTCGATAAAAAAGTATATCATACCACGTCTGAATGGCCTGAAATTGTACACATGCATCCCAAATAACACAACGAACCTACTGCAACTCTTGGAATTCCATTCCGACCCCTATATCAAATCTCACCTATCAACCGGAAAATACCAAAATTCCAATTGTGCCAATTCAAGTCTAAATCAACTCTGGGACTTCAAAACACATTCCGATCACGCTCCTGAGTCCCGAATCACCTCTCGAAACTATCCAAACCATCGAAACTCATATTCGTGCCCTTTGATATATAAGTTAGTATCCGATTGACTTTTCTAACTTAAGCTTCCTAAAAAGAGACTAAGTGTCTCAAACCGTACAAAATCTCATCGAACCCGAGCCAACCAACCCGATAACACAAAACACAGCTGGACAAAGAATTAAGAAGTAGAAATAGGGGAAACAGAGCGATAACTCATGAAACGATCGGTCAGGTCGCTACATCCTCCCTCTCTTAAATAAATATTCGTCCTCGAATGAGTTGATGACGTCCAAATCCACTACTAAAAAGTAAATGGACACAATCACATGTAATATAATTTACCAACTATGAGTCGGGGTCGAATCCCACAGAGAATAATATGCAGGCGATTAGGAATGTAAGAGAATTATCACTTGTTATGCAATGTCAAACACTTAGAATTGGTTTGAAAATGTTTTATATCTAAATGCGGAAATGTAAACTAACCTAGAAAGAGATTAAAATGATCAATGGCTACAAGTATGGATGTATCGTTAATTACACTCACGTATAGATCCAATGTATTTCACGATTTTATAAATATGAGCGAGTTTATGTTAATTAGCCATGAGTAATAATTCTTAATTAGCTTCTTCCGAAGACTAACAAGACTTCTTAATTGAATTATTCCTAAAACAATTAAGAAATTAAGGACACCCAAATATGGCTACAAGTAGTTCTTGTTAATTAATATTTTCCGACCCCAAATTATGTTTTCCAAAATTAATTAGGAGTTGATGGGAGAGTCCTATGGTTAGATAATTCCTTTGGAAACATAAAAGAACAAGAATAATTAAAGTAACAATAACTCACTTCATAAAAAAATAAAAAACATTCAATACTTAAGGACAACAAGTATTTAATTCACACTTTAAACAAGAATATTTTCATAAATAAGATTCAAGTGTTGGATAAAATACTACACACTTAGATATACAATACAAATCAAGAAAATGAAGAAATAAACACAAATGGTTAAGAAAATCATAACCACAAGCTTCAAATATTTAAAATCCAAGTGTGTGAAAAACCCTAGCTTAAGGACTTGTTCTCTCTAGTCTCTTGGAATTGAAAATAAGCCAAAGATCTTTTACAAATGATACGGCTTGGTAATTAAAGGGTTTGGGGTCAAAAATGTGAAATTCCATAACTGTCTAGTTTTCACGCCCAGTTCCTTCATCGCGTTCGCAATCACACCTTCGCGTTCGCAAAGGTTTGCTTTCCTTAGGCATCACGTTCGCATTTGTTCCTTCGCATTCGCAAAGGTTCAGGTCCTGTGGTTTACTTATCATTCGCAAAGGTCTAGCTGTCTGCTTCTTTGCGTTCGCGTTGTAACTTCACTTTCACGAATACTAAACCACTGGGCAGTTTCTCATTGTCCATTTTAGCTCCTTCTCGACTTGTTTTCACTTGGTTTCTTTACTACTTATAAATCACATATAACATGTAAACTAGAAGTAAATTACATCAGATACACAATTTTATCAATCAACATTGAAAAACTATAGATTTAAAGACAAGATATTCAACAACAACAACAACTACCCAGTAAGATCCCACCAAGTGGGGTCTAGGGAGGTAATGTGTACGCAGACTTTACCCCTAACCCGATAAGGCAGAAGGGTTGTTTTCGATAGAACTCGGCTCAGAAAGATGAAATAAAAAACAAGAAAAGACAATTCATTACTAACACCAGTAGAAACCGTAATAGTAACAGAAGCATAACAACCAAAAGAGGAATGACATGCAATAATAGTAACCAAAATCTAAGGCCCAGGCTAAGATAAACAACAAGTATAGTGTCTATTCAATTTAAAATGCAAGCCATCAAAGATCAACCCTAATCAAACCTCACCTCATCCCCGGTAAGAAGTAAGGAACTACTACCCTCTAACCTACAACTCTAATGCTTGACCTTCAGACATTCATATCAAGGGCCATATCCTCAACAGTCCGTAGTCGTACCATATCCTGCTGGATCACCTCTCCCCAATAATTCTTAGGCCTCCCTCTACCTCTTCTCGTACCCACCACGGCCAACCGCTCACACCTCCTTACCGTTGCATCAAGGCTTCTCCTCTGCACGTGCTCGAACAATCCGAGCCTTGCTTCCCGCATCTTGTCATCCACAGGGGCCACAGCCACCTTCTTCTGAAAATCATCATTCCTAATCTTGACTATCCTAGTGTGCCTGCACATCCACCTGAGCATCCACATCTCTGCTACCTTCATCCTCTGGTTGTGGGAGTTCTCAACCGGCCAACACTCTGCCCCATACAACATGGTCGGTCTAACCACAGCTCTATAAAACTTACCTTTGAGTGTCAGTGTCACTTTCTTGTCATACAAAACTCCAGATACAAGCCTCTATTTCAGCATGCCCACTTCTATACGGTGAGTGACGCCCTCGTCGATCTCTCCGTGTCCCCGAATGATCGACCTAAGGTACTTGAAGCTATATCTCTTCGAGATGACTTATGGTCCAAGCCTCACGTCCCTGCCTACTTCCCTCGACTTAGCGCTAAACTTGCACTCCAGGTACTATATCTTAGACCTTCTCAATTTGAAACCCTTAAACTTAAGGGTTTGTCTCCAAACCTTCAATCTCTCGTTAACACCGACCCTCGTCTCATCAATTAGAACTATGTCATCAACAAATAACATACACCATGGCACATCCCCTTGAATATAGAAAAATAAGACAAGATAAGTTGGTAAAATACCAACTTATCAAACTCTCAAACTTAAGCGATTTTTGGTCCTCAAGCAATGAAAGAGAGAAAATCTCCTCCCAAGTACTTAATTGAACAAACCATCCATATTATTCCTAGCCAAAAAGGTCTACTATAAGCACAAAAAAATGACTTGGATTGGTACCAACAATTACTCCAAAGCATATGAATTATCAATCACTTCTCATGAACTTCATTACACTCCAAGTGCTCAAACACTAATGCAAATCAAAGTAGCAATCAAGTCATGACACTAAGTCTTCAAAATTTGCCTCTCTATCACAATTAACTTTCTTTGGTCATTCCCTCCAATTGAATATGGAATTAAATTCACAACTCAAATCTCATGTACTTTCAAATTTAAGAGAGGATCCAACACTCATAAATGTTAATTCAAAAGAAAAATGGGATATCAAATGGAAAGAATTAACTCTCTGTAAAAAAGATATTCAAATGCATACAAGTAGTACCATAGGATTACCCTTCATGTATTCCTCCACTAATGTAAACAATTTGGTTCAAAATCAATTAGGACTTAAAGGGTTGTAGTTTAGGCTTTTGGTTAAGTTAGGGCACAATTTTGGTTGGAGTGTCTCAAAACCCGCCAAAGCACTACAAAGTTTACAATTAAAGTCCACTTCCTTCAAAAATATTTTCTATCCTTTTTTCACGTTTCATTCCACACCTAATCTTCCCTTTATATATATATATATATATATATATATATATATATATATATATATATATATATATATATATATATATATATATATATATATATATATATATATATATATATATATATATATATATATATATATATTCATTTTCTTTCCTTTTTAAAATCAAGGAAAGTTTCACTTTTTTTTCTCTAGCTTTCACCTTTTTAAGCAACTTTCATATCACAACTTTTCCAACCTTCACCCTTAAACTTAGGCTTTTAGCCTATGTTTTCACTTTTCAAGTACTTAGGGAGGTAGGGTGCCAAAAGCTATATCATTAAAGAACAAAGGATTAAAGCTTGTAACATGGTTGCCAAAGAACAAGGTTAAAGGCTCAAAATGGGTTGACTAGGGAAAATATTCAAGGGTAGAAAATTTAGGGCAAAAAAGCGGTCCAAGGAAGTCCTAATATCATTTTTTTAAAACCAAGTTAGTCTATGATTTTTCCTTGAATCACATTCCGGGCAAGTTTTATACTACAAGTAATGCAATATAACTCACAATAAATCTCACCACACATGGCACATGAACACTCAAGTGGAATAAAAATCCAAAATCTAATAGAAACCAATAACTCAAAGAGGTTGCATATAGCATAGGAAGCTATTTAGTGAATCAAAAAGCCAAAATTTGAGTCTAAAAGTTCTGACATTTTTTACTTCCATTATTTTTCTTTTTCCAAAACCAAAAGTTCATATGCCGAGGTTTAATTTATGTTGGTACCAAGCAAGCCACAACTTGGTCAATGGGCACAAACCCCAAATTGGAATCCTTGGAAAAAATCGTGGTACAAAGAAAATCAAGGATATCTCCACGAACATCAAACATACTATATATGAAAAACATTTAAGAAGCTAATAACAAAAATAAGAAGCTAATAAACATATACATACATACATACATACATACATATACATATACATATATATATATATATATATATATATATATATATATATATATATATATAATATAATATAAGAAGATACTAAACATAATAATATCACACATCACATGAAAATACACTAACAACAAAATGAAAACAACCAAAGTACCAATATGCCATGTCCACAGTTATCCACAATTATACAAGACAACAGTCATACAAGAAGCCACCCCCAATTAAAGATGTTGCAATATCCCCAATGCAACTAAGCATGATATAATAAAATGGTGGAAAACACTCCTTGAATACTCATCAGTCGGAACTGGAGGTGGTGAGAAATTTGAGCTCCAAGTCTGCATCATCCTCATCCTCCAATTCATGTGACCTACAAAATGTGCTCCGCTTTTGCATCATCTTAGACTGTAGTTTGCTTTTCTTCTTCTCACGCTCCTTGAACTTTCTCTGTCTCTTTTCAATATTTCCTTGTCGTCGATTCATGTTCTCCAACCTGGTGTTAATGGCCTCCATCTTGGCCGTGATTTCTTTTTTCTCTTTGACCACATCCCCCACGGATGGTGGGGCAACAGTCCTAGTAGATGTGCCAGCCCCAGGTGGGCTAGTGGGAAGGCTAGCTATAGCTGCGTAACATGCGCATCTACTCCATTTATCTAACTGTATAAGTGGCGCATAGTGTAAAGACTGGAATGGAGTGGTCCCATAGGGTCAAAAGACCCTGATGAAGGTGAAAAGGATCCGGCGGGATCAGTGGTGACCTCAAAGAACTGCCCAAATAAAGAAGAAGCAACATCAATTCTCATCTCTTTCAATTTGTCAATACGTCCCCACTTCAGCAAGGGATGTATCATTGGCTTTCCTAGAACTCTCTCAACATCATTGGGGTATTTAGGCACCCCCAACATAATATAAAAGTCTAGTGATCAAATATAGGAAGAAATGGCTCTTGGACCTTCCATTAGTGGCTTCCTCAATTTCTCGGACAATGTGTTCCCCCACGTTCATAGGTAGTCTATCCATTATAGCAAATATTATTAGTGCCCTGTCTTGTGTCACATCAGTGTCATTTGTAGAAGGCGAAACTCTTGAATAGATAATAGAGAGCCATGCCTTTGCCTCAGCCATGAAATCATGAGAATCAACTCCCTTGTGCATTGTCAGCCACTTCGGGGTAACCCATCATGTAACTTATCCACTAGCCATTAGTTTCCTCTTACTTTGGCTCTATTTCAATAGACCTAGTTATCAATATTGGGAAGGTCATAAATATCACTGATTATCTCAGAGCTAAAGTGGACTTGCATGCCCCTACAGTAGTAACCAAGGCACCTTGGAAGTCGGTCATCAAGGCGTTTGCAAAGAATTCCAGAACTATTGTGTGGTTGGCATTATTTGGTTGCTCGGCAAAACAATTCCACCTGATTTCTACCAAGCGCATGTAGAAGGCCAACATTTTAGCTTTAGCTTTTTCCAAGTTCATGCCTCTTTCTTGGACAATGGTCTTGGAGAAGAGTTCATCGTATCTCTGCTCCGATGTTGCAGATAGAAATTGTTCATGATTAAAGGCTTCCTCTTGTCCAGGTCGAAAAACTTGTTTATGCTCGATTTTATTGTGTTTTGGATTCATTTTATGCCCAAAGAAATTACAAAATAGACCAACAATGTTTAAATCTCATACAGACAATTAAAACAATGTATTAGGAAGTATTTAGGCCGATGAAATGGGCAAAGAAGGTTACGGGCAGAGCTGTGCGAAGCTACTGTTTTTAGCCACTTTGGGGACTACCAGTGATTTCACTTCGCGTTCGCGAGTAGACCATCGCGTTCGCGAAGAGCAGTAAATTTTTCCCTAGAATCAGACCTTCACGTTTAAAGGTAGACAATCTTATTCGCGAAGGTCAAATTTTCTGCTCCCACTATTTTGCCTTCGCGTTCGCAAAAGTTATCTTCCTCACTTAGAACATGTTTTCTTTCAGGAATTTCTTCAGACAATTGGGGTGCCCACTTTTTTTTGTTCATTTACAGAAAATTTATGCACAGAATTTACCCAAAAGTTTCTTAAAAATAACCACTCACAATCAACCAATCTCACCCAGCAAGCACAACAATATTGTCACACAAATTTGATATTTAACATCACAAAATTTTTGAACCCTAAGCACCAATCAACCATGGATGTTCTTCCATTGTTTCACACCAAGAAAGAGAAGAAAGATTTAAGAGGGAAGCGAAGAAATCACATACCTTGAGAATGGAGATGAAAAATTGCAAGAAACGTAAAGGTTATGGATGAATTGTGTTGGGGATTAAGGAGTGGATGGGGACTATTGTTTGAGCAAAAGGGATGAACTTTTTCGTTTTTAGTAAGTAATTTGTATTTACACTTACTCAACCCTAAGCATTCGCAAAGGTTGTCCGCATACGCGAAGGGTAAACCATGATGAAGGTTGTGAGCGCGAGTGACATTCACGCGAACGCGAAGGGTTAAAGTTTTCTAAACTCACGTGAATGCGATGTGGTCTGGGAAACGCGAAGCACTGTTCTTTTTTGCAGTTACACAGTTCTGGCAGCTACTGGTTTTGGCTCTCCGGACTACTTCGACCTGCTCAGATCAACTCAAAAAAATCTAAAACTTAGCAGATTGGTTATAAATAATATTCTAAGATATTCTGAAAAAGAAAATTTTGAAAATTACCAAAATTTGAAAATGATAGGTTGTCTCCCACCAAGCGCCGCATTTAATGTCGTGACACGATGCAACTCAAATTTACCACTTTTCTCTCCAATCGGATGATATGAATTGGGCACCTAACTTGGAATCAAGCTTGTGACCACGAGCTGTGGGAGGTGGTAAGTTGATGATCAAGCCAAACCTTAAATTCTTCATTTTGTACTTCTTGGGATTTATATGAGGAATGTCATTTTGCCTTCTTGTTCCCTCAAATTGTATGATGTATGGTATGAGTTTTTCCTCTTTGCAGTACTTCATTGATTTGTGTGGTTCAACTTCCATATCATCACATAGTTTCAATGTTTAAAAATCCTTGGAATATGACTTCGAACCTCAAACTTGCAATTTTTCCCAAATTTTGACATCCTTTTTTGCCCCCGGATTAGAGTCAATCTCAACCACATCTTCGTTTACACCGGTTTACTCTAATTCCATATTTTTATTGGCATCACTAACACTCATGGAGTCGGTTGACGGATGTTCAATTCTTGAATCCTCAAAGTAAAGCTAACTTTCTTCCTCGAAATTGGATTCTTCTTAGCTTCCTTCAACACTCTCAAGTTGGTGGGCGTAGTGAGCTTCAACCAATATTTTCATTTGATCTTCCAAAATGCGGATATGTTCATCATTATAAGTAAAGCCTTGTTTCAAGTCCTCGAGTGCAAAGTTGTGCTCCTCCTCATTTTTGAGAATGGTCTCCAACATGAGCATCATCTTCTCATTTTGATAATTTGAGAGTTCTCTTGGTTTGGATCAAGTGCAAAGGAAAGATTTTCAGCTTCCACATTTAAGGAAAATTCTTGGCTATCATTAACTTTCGAGGCCTTTTGGACCTCTAAAGCTTCAAGCATTTCTCCCATTTGTGAGTGCAACCTTTCAAGTGCCAAGTCATATTGGAGACTATTTTCCAAAAGCTCCTCCAAGGAACTTTGTTCTTTGTTTCCTCCTTCAAGTAAGAACTCCAATATAAGCTTGAACTCTCCATTTTGACATGCTCAACTTCTTCTACTTCCATAGCCCTATTATTTTAAACGTAGAATCATCATAGTGGGGGACTTGGATAAGGGAAGGACAAATAAACACAATCATCCCAGTGACCATTTTGAAAACCACAGTTATCACAAATACTCCACTCATGGGATTGAGATTGTGGGCACAATCCACCCTGGGAGAATTTAAACAATTTTGCCATGAGTGTGGTCCTCCACAATAAGGACAAGGGTCATCAAAGTATGAATAACTACCATCCGAACAACAACAACAACAACAACTACCCAGTGTAGTCCCACAGAGTGGGGTCTGGGGAGGGTAATATGTAGACGGGCCTTACCCCTACCCGAAAGGGAAGAGAGGCTGTTTCCAATCGACCCTCGGCTCAGTGAAGGAAAGGGACAACAAAAACAAAAACAACAAAAACAACAAAAGAGCATTAGTAACTTCAACACAAATAACGTAAATAATTATCTAAACATAAAAATAAAAAAAACATAAAAACTATAAATAAAATATCATGCAATAATATCGGACAGTAACTAGCATAAGACAAAATCCAATACACAAATCCTCTATGAATAAGCCTGCCAAGCGTCACCCAATCCCGGGTATGGAGTATGAAAAACTCTAGGGGCCCATATCCCACAACCTTGATACTAGACCTCCATACTTTCCTATCCAGGGTCATGTCCTCAGAAACCCGCATTATAGCCACGTCATGCCTAATCATTTCTCCCCAATACCTCTTAGGCCTCCCTCTGCCTCGCCGTAGACCGACCATCGCCAACCGCTCACAACTCCTCACCGGAGAGTCAGGACTTCTCCTCCGCACATGCCCGAACCACCTCAGCCTCGCTTCTCGCATCTTCTCATCCACCGGGGCCACCCCCACCTTCCCTCGAATAACTTCATTCTTAATCTTATCTAACCTGGTGAGCCCGCACATCCACCTGAGCATCCTCATTTCCGCAACCTTCATCCTCTGAACGTGAGAGTTCTTCATTGGCCAGCACTCCGCCCCATACAACATGGCAGGCCTAACCACAGCTCTATGAAATTTCCCCTTGAGTTTCTGTGGAACTTTCTTGTCACACAGGACTCCTGATGCAAGCCTCCACTTTGACCACCCCGCTCTTATGCGATGAGTGACGTCCCTGTCAATCTCTCCGTCCCCCTGAATCACTGACCCCAGATATCTGACACTGTCCCTCTTGGCGATGACCTCTGATCCAATCATCACGTCCCTGCCTACTTCGCTCGGCTCGGCGCTAAACTTGCACTCCAGGTATTCTGTCTTAGATCTGCTTATTTTGAAACCCTTAGACTCGAGAGTCTGTCTCCATACCTCTAACCTCTCATTAACACCGGCCTTCGTCTCGTCTATCAAGACTATGTCATCAGCAAATAGCATACACCAAGAAACATTCCCTTGAATATGTCGGGTAAGAGCATCCATCACCAAGGAAAACAAGAGAGGGCTAAGCGCCGATCCTTGATGGAGCCCCATAACCACTGGAAAATGGTCGGAGTCGCTACCCACCGTCCTAACCCTAGTCTTAGCTCCATCGTACATGTCCTTAATTACTCTGATGTAGGCTTCTGGCACGCTCTTCGCCTCCAAGCACCTCCATAGCACCTCCCTTGGGACCTTGTCATACGCCTTCTCCAAGTCGATAAGCACCATGTGCATGTCCTTCTTCTTATACCTGAACTGCTCCACCAGCCTCCTGACAAGGTGGATAGCTTCTGTAGTGGAGCGACCCAAACCGAACTGGTTCATAGATATAGATGTTATCTCCCTCACCCTCACCCTCACCCTCACCTCGATCACCCGCTCCCAGACCTTTATGGTGTGACTTATTAGTTTGATACCCCTATAGTTGTTGCAGCACTGGATGTCACCTTTGTTCTTGTACAAAGGCACCACTGTACTCCACCTCCACTCCTCCGGCATCTTTTTGGTCCTGAAGATCGCATTGAACAACCTGGAGAGCCACTCCACTTCTGACCTACCCATGCATTTCCAGAACTCTACCGAGATTTCGTCAGGCCCGGTCGCTCGACCCCTACTCATCCTACGCAAAGCCCCCATGACCTCCTCCGCCCTAATGCGCCTGCAGTACCCAAGGTCTCTATGCTGCTCTGAATGCACCAACTCCCCTAGCTCTATGTTACGATCCCCCTTATCGTTAAGTAAGTCTCGAAAGTACGCCTGCCTCCTCTGCTTGACTTGAGACTCCTCCATCAGAACTCCACCATCATCGCCCTTGATGCACCTAACTTGGTCAAGATCACGCGCCTTCCTTTCCCTTTCTTTAGCTAACCGGAATAACTTTCTGTCCCCACCTTTCTCCCCTAATTCCTCGTACATGCGACCAAACGCCACGTTTTTTGCTTCTGTAACCGCCATCTTTGCTTCTTTCCTCGCCGCCTTGTAGACCTCCCTATTCGCTCTCCGTTCTTCCTCACTTGTGCTCCCTGTCATCTTAGCAAACGCCGCCTTATTCGCCTCCACTTTTCCTTGGACTACATCGTTCCACCACCAATCACCCTGATGTCTGCCTGAATACCCTTTGGATACCCCGAGCACACCTCGTGCTACCTCCCTAACCAAGTTCGCCGTCTTTGACCACATATCATCCGCTTCCCCAGAACTCCTCCAAGCTCCACCCTCAGCTAGCCTCCTCTCCAACTCCTGTGCCTTCTCCTTAGTCAAAACACCCCATCTAATCCGCGGTTGTCCCCGAGCACCCCTCCTCTTCCTCTTCACCCAGAGACCGACATCCATCACCAGGAGTCTATGAAGAGTCGAAAAGGACTCTCCCGGAATAACTTTGCAGTCCTTGCACATACCCCTATCGCTCCTTCTGAGGAGGAGGTAATCAAACTGAGTCCTCGCCGACAAACTCTTGAAGGTGACCAAATGCTCCTCCCTCTTCTGAAAAGTTGAGTTCGCAATCAAAAGCTCGGTAGCCCTGGCAAAATCAAGCAGTCACGTGCCTCCTCCGTTCCTAACCCCAAAGCCGAAGCCACCGTGCACCTCACCATAACCACCAGCATCAGCCCCAATATGGCCATTAAAGTCCCCTCTAATAAGTAACTTCTCAGATCGGGGAGTACTACTCACCATATCATCCAAGTCCTCCCAAAAGCGCCTCTTAACCTCCTCGTCTAAGCCTGCTTAGCGCTGATAACGTTGAGGACGCAACCTCCAATAACCAACTTAATTGACATTAACCTATCATTCACTCACCTAACCTCGACCACGGACTCCCTTAGATCCCTATCTACCAAGATTCCCACTCCATTCTTACCTTTCACGACCCCAGAATACCACAGCTTAAACCCGTCTACATTCCTCGCCTTAGACCATTTCCACCTAGTCTCGTGGACACAGGCTATGTTAACCCTCCTCTTCTGGAGAACCTTCGCCAGCTCAATGGACTTACCCGTCAGAGTGCCTACATTCCACGACCCGATCCTTAATATATAAGCATCCGCTACCCTCTTCCCACCCTTGCCTCCGGTCCTACCCGCAGGACCGCTCCCAGCCCCCCTACTCGCCCCTGCCCCCACCCCTGCCCCTCGAGGACATGACCTTACTCTACCATCTCCCGTCGCGGCCACTATCCCCAACAGATTATGAAAAACAGTGATGCACCCACGTACTATAGCGGAATACGCAAAAGGATGACAAGCTAGGAATTGACAAAGTAAACCACACACAGGGTGCTTAGATAGAAAGCGCAAAAGGGTGTACAGAGTATAAAAGGGGGAGGTCGGGAGGTACCAACTCCCGATGAAAAAACCTGGAAGTATGCTTTGATTCGCCCGATATCAACTACCGCTAGCTCTTGCACACTTCGTCCGGTGTTGCTTTGCTCTTTGCGTCCAAATGTCGTAAGCTCTCCTTGTCCGCCGCGGCTTGTACCTGAAAAAAGAAAAAAAAACAAAAAAGGGGCTGCCTAGCTCGGGGAAGGGGGGGTTGCCTTAATGGGGATCTTCGGAGAGGGGGGGTCGCCGGAGTTGAGGGTTGGGTAGTGAAGATAAAGGAGAGAGAGAGAGGAAAGAGAACTTACTTAGGGGGTCGCCGGAGAAGGGTCGCCGGAGTTAAGGTTGGTAGGGGTGGGGGGTGAGGGTTGGGTAGTGAAGATAAAGGAGAGAGAGAGGAAAGAGAACTTACTTAGGGGGTCGCCGGAGAAGGGTCGCCGGAGGGGGAGGGGATCGCCGGAGGGGGAGGGGGTCACTGGAGGGAGGGGTCGCCGGGGGAGGGGGGTTGAGGGAAGTAGACGTTAGCAGAGAGAGACGTTAGAGCAGAGAGCTTTTCTTAGCAGAGAGCTTGACGAGTACTCTAATGCTTGATTATACTTGACGAGTACCATCCAACCAATTATACTTAAATGATGTCATTTTTCAAAAATAGTAAAATAAAGAAGAAATAACAAGAAAAATAGACCAAGGTAAGAAAAATTAAATACACAAATATTCACAAGTTTCGAACAAAGCATTTACGCTCATTTCTCAAACAACCTAAATTACATCAAATTGTTCCCCGTCAACGGCGCCAATTTTGATGACGTCCAAATCCACTACTTAAAGGCAAATGGACATGGTCACATGCAATAATTTACCCAACTATGAGTCGGGGTCGAATCCCGCTGAGAACAATATGTAGGCGATTAGGAATGTAAGAGAATTATCACTTGTTATGCAATGGAAAACACTTAGATTTGGCTTGAACATGTTTTATATATAAATGAGGAAATGTAAAGTAACCTAGAAAGTAAGTAAAATGATCAATGGCTACATGTATGGATGCATTGGGAATTACACTCAAGTAACGATCCAATGTATTTCATGATTTTACAAATATGAGAGAGTTAATGTTAATTAGCCACGGGTAATAATTATTAATTAGATTCTTCTAAAGACTAACAAGACTTCTTAATTGAATTATTCCTAAAACAATTAAGAGATTAAGCACACCCGAATATGGCTACAAGTAGTTCAATTTTATCCCTAGGTAGAATCTATAAAAGGAGAGTTAACGCCTCAAGTTCTTGTTAATTAATCCTTTCCAACCCCAAATAATCTTTTTCAAAATTAATTTGGAGTTAATGGGAAAGTCCTAGGGATAGATAATCCCTTTGGAAACATTAAAGAACAAGAACAATTAAAGTAACAATAACTCATTTCATAAAAGAATAAAAATCATTCAATACATAAGTACAATAATGTATTTAATCCACACTTTAAACAAAAATATTTCCATAAACAATATTCAAGTCTTGGATAAAATACTACATACTTCGATATACAATACAAAGCAAGGAAATGAAGAAATAAAGATAAAAGAGTAAGAAAATCTTAAATACAAGCTTCAAATCTTCAAAACCAAAGTGTGTGTGCGAAACCCTAGCTTCAAGGCTTGTTCTCTCTAGTCTCTTGGAACTAAAAATAAGCCAAATATCTTTTACAAATAAGTTGGTTTGGGTATTAAAAGTTTTGGGAAAATAATGAGAAATTCCAGAACTGTCTAGTTTTCGCGCCTAGTTTCTTCATTGCGTTCGCGATCACACATTCGCGTTCACGAAGGTTTGGTTTCCTTAGGCATCACATTAGCGTTTGGTCCTTTGCGTTCACGAAGGTTTAGGTCGTGTGGTGAACTTCTCGTTCGCGAAGGTCTAGCTGTCTATTTCTTTGTGTTCGCGTTGTACCTTCGCGTTCACGAAGAGTAAGCCACTGGTCAGTTTCTCATTGTCCATTTTTGCTCCTTCTTGACTTGATTTCACTTGGTTTATTCACCAATAACTCTAAATCACTTATAAACTGTAAATAGAAGTAAATAACATCATATACACAATTTTATCACTCAAAAAAGCAAAAATTATAGGTTTAAAGACAAGATTAGTTGGTGAAATACCAACTTATAATGAATCAAGAAACATACCTCAAGACTCAAACAAGTGAGGGTATCTGCTCCGCATCTCCCACTTGGTCTCCCAGGTAGCCTCCTCCACAGGCCGACCTCTTCAGGTGTGACTATCCGGCTAGAGTCTCATGAGTTACCGCTCCGTTTCCCCCATTGTTGCTTCATAATGCTTCGTTATCCATATTTTATATGATCGGGTCGATTCACTTTAGTTCATAGAGGATTTGGTAAGAAATGAGACACTTAGTCTCTTTTAAGAAGGTTTATACTGTGGTATCAGAGCCAGCCCATCCTTTCGGAGGGAGGAACAATTTGCTAAATATGTCTGAGTCATTTCCATCATACTCTTCCATAGCAAAATGAATATGTCTCCTACTCTATATCTTGGATGAAAAGACCAATCTGTTGTAGCTCGACTATCTCTTCTAGATACAAGATACTTAGAGTACCAACATGCAAATCTTCGTACTGCAGAAGTTCCTAAACGCACTGTCTTCATAACTATCTTTCAAAATTTCAACATGTCCCTTTATGACCCGTACCGAACTGAAGCCTTAAAAATCCAAGTCCAAATCCAGGGAGCCGACAAGCCAAAGATTCCATTCAAGCTACCTTTCACCACCAAATTGCATGGAGAGTCCAAAATCACGCCATGGATCTTTGTCTTACCGGAGGAGAAAATGCCTTGCTCTTAAATATTGATGCTACCAAAGGAAACACCATGTGCACCCAAATACCCAGAAAAATTTCCAGAGATGAATTTGTCAAAATTCTTCCTGATTCTTGGATCACAAATTAGAAAAGTTAAGAGACTTGGAGGAATCTCTGCAATCTGGTGAACCAAATTTTACCATAAGAAATGACAAAACCGTTTGCATAAGCTTTGACATTCCCATCTCAAAAAACCAAATAAAACCATCTTCTCTTGCCAAATGATGCAACCCAAGATTTAACAAATACATACACTGAACCGGATGGAGAGTTCTTTTGGAATATACAAATTATCATGGAAGAACATGACTGTTGTCAAAATTTTGACAAAGAAGGAAAAAGAACTTGGTGGTTCAAACTTCCCTTTACGAGACACTGCCCTTGGGATCTTGATTGCAACTGTCAAGACTGTTTGGAAGATCAAATACGAGAATATGATGAAAGGTTCAGCCTCAATCAAGCCAAACCAAAATCCAAAAAAAGGGGAAAACTAAAAAACAATTTCGAGCCAAATATGAAAATAAAGATCCTTCAATTGGCTCATTAAGCCGTCCAAGTAAATATGAATTTCTTATCAGTTACAAACCTGAGGAGTGGCCAAAATTACCAGAAAAATTCACTCCAAGACGAGAGGATAGTGAAACCATACCCAAATCACTATCAACCCATACCCCATAATCCAAAAAGCCATTTAAACTTAAAACTTCACCAAATCACAAAAACCACAAATCCCCCAAAACCACAGATATTCATGCTAAGTCCTTCAAGCTCCAGTCATATACTAAATTTTTCTTCACTTCAGCCTTTTGAAAAAGAGGGTATATGCCATGCTCCAAAAATTTCCAAGTAAAACATAGTGCTACGGAGAAAAAACCCCCAACCAGTGACATCGAAGCAATAATAAACTGGCAATAAGAAAACTCCATATGCCAAAACAAGGTGCTGAAAAACAATTGCAATACCATAAAAAATGTGGCCCATACACAAAATAAAATGATGAGCAAAGTGGAAACAATTGAGAAAGATGGAGCAGACATCGTCTCACCATGTCAGACAAATCAAATCCTTGGAACTAAGATAGGCAAAGTTACAATACGAGATTTGACCGCCAGAAATTTCATTTTTCCAATTCTTCCAACAACAACAAAAGGAAACGATTCCCATAAAAGAACAAATTCAACTCCTGAGAAATGACCACTTTGAGCTACAAAATACCCCAGTCTACTCCTCAAAACCTACGTGCTTCCCTATGTCTCCACATACATATTACCCACCTAAATTAGACTACACATTTTCTGCTTTTTCATCTACCTCACAAAATCCAATCTCTGTCATCCAATCCTTAAAAAGAAGAACATTGATATCACAAAAATTGTTTGGGAAAGGAAAGATTCTCTTGCAGCACAAAAACAAACCAAGAAAAGGCGACACCAAAGAGAAATTTCAAAAGGGTCCAACCATGAAAATATGATGATTTCTGACAAGAAGGCTCTAGAACTCTATATCTCCCAGCAGAGATACATACAAGAAGAAGATACTCCATGGTCGGAATGTTTGAATTCATCAGATGATGAATCAATGGATGATAGCTCTCAGTCTAGCAATGAATCCATGACGAACTCTTCTAAAGAAGAAAATCCCCCAATATTTGTAAACCAGCCAAGAGACCCAGAAGTATTTGAAGTAGATGAGTAAAAAGAAGGCATGACAGATGAGCCAATCCCTGAAAGAAGAGATGATCCCATGGTGTCAAAACCAGTCGGAATTGGTTTCCAAACTTTCACTTTAGATGACATCAAAGTTTCAATATCGCCTCAAAGTATCCAAGACTTCTATACTTGGATGGTAACCAAAAATTTGGTGGGAAGAGAAAAGTATATCATCATGTCTGAAATCTTTTCACGGTCCTCAGCAATCCTTAGGGACATGTGGACTCACTTGGAATTCAAGACAAAAACACTTTTCTTACTTCTCAAGATTTTGCTTTCAACATCAGGATCCTACATGAATTTTTCTACAGAGATAATAGAATAAGACGGGAGAAAATGCAGAGACAACTCTTTGAGATGAAGTATATGACATTCGACAGAAATGACATTGACGGACATTTTTTAAAAAAATGCGAAGATGTACTTTTAAATTGGCAGAGACATCAATCTGAAGCAAGCCATTGTCTTTTCCCTTCCAATGTTGTTGGCAAGCCGAACCATGACCATCATTGAAGAAAAGTTTCAGTCCATAACTATCCCACAAATTGGTTACATCAGGCAAGCTATTATTGTTACCTTGGATGATATTTGTACAAAGCACTCAACCCTAAAGCACATTATCCATTTTAATCCAGCGCTTGAAAAAGCATGCCGTAAATCTGATCTAATCACCGGATCAGGATGTTCCTGCCGCACATCCAGGCGAAAGATCTAATTCAGGAGGTTAAAATGGCCAAGAATTCTAGACGGAAAATCAAGGTCCAAGAGGCGCACAAATTATTTTAGGCATAGAAGGCCAGGAAATTTTCACAAGAAGAACGCATTATTTGCAATAAGATTGGACACTTCGCAAAAAATTGTCTACAATCAAGAAGATCTGTCAAACTCCTTGAAGAAATCGAAGATTACAAAGGAATACATCTTTGAAAGGAGGAGGATCTTGAATCCATATTATATGTAGATGATGAACCTAATGAAGAAACTTTATTCTCTCTTGATATCTATGAAGACCAAGACAATGAGAAATACCAAATTTCAGAAATAGTGATCAAAGATCGAGAGGAAATCAACGCTCTCATAGTCGTTCCTCAAGTAGAACTCAAGGTCTATTCATCCAAATGGGATAAACCAACTCGAGTTATCTCTTTCATCTATACCAGAGCTGCTTCTTCACTAAAACATCATGTTGTTCTCCCTGAAGACCAATGGGTGCCGCATTTTAAGGATTTAAACACTGCATCAAATGCAATATTGACCACAACTGTCATTACAAAGCACCTTTCTAGGATTGAAGTACAAAACGAAGCTGCTAGGATATGATGTACTAGGAAAGGATCTTATTATTGGGTTCGACATTTACAGATAACTCAGAGATCAACTCCAGATCAGGGCTAATGCTATAGCTTCTAAAAAGCAGTTCAGACCTTATTCTGAGATTCCAAGGCTATTCCAAATCATCAACGATGAACAAATCAAAGAGATTGAGCAAAATCTCATTGAACATTCATGTGCTGAATCACACAAGGATTTCATGAAGAAAGGGAAACACCCGTTATGGAAAAAACGAAGAGTTTTTTATCAAGCTCCCTTTAAAGAGGAATGAAAATATCAATCCAACAAAAGCCAGCCATTCAGGGATGAATCTGGATCATCTTCAACTTGCAAAGAAAGAATGCGAAGAACTTTTGGAATTTTATCTAATAGAGCCATCAGACTCACAATGGGCATGCAATACATTTTATGTCAACAAAAGAGCTCAACAAACAAGAGGAAAACTCAGGTTAGTCATCAATTTCCAGCCACTTAACCATTTCCTCCAAGATGATAAGTTCCCTTACCATTTTCTCCCACTTAGCCAAGGCCAAATATTTTTCTAAGTTTGATTTAAAATCTGGATTTTGGCAATTGAGAATGCACCCTGAAGATAGACCAAAAACGGGATTTTGCATCCCCGACCATCGCTTCAAATGGAAAGTCATGCCCATCGTGTTGAAAACTGCACCCTCTTTATTCCAAAAAGCCATGATAATAATCTTCCAACCAATCATCCATACAACTTAGTTTACGTTGATGACATCCTGCTATTTTGTGATATATTGGAAGAACATGTCAACTTGCTTCGTCAATTTGAGGCATTAGTAACATAGTACGGGATCATGCTTGCTGCAAAAAAGATGGTTCTTGCTCAAAGGAGATTGATTTTCTCTGAATGCATTTTGCCCAAGGAGAATACATTCCAAGACCACATATATGTTAGGAATTACTCAAATTCCCAGATACCAATCTCACAATAAAGTAGATCCAATAATTCTTGGGTATAATAAATTATGTAAGAGATTTCATCCCAAATATCTCTACATACATTTCACTGCTCACAGAAATGCTCAAGAAAAATGCTCCAGCATGGGGAGAGAAACAGAATGAAGCAGTCAAAAAAAATAAAGGAGATATCTAAAAATGTCAAGTCTCTCTACATCCCATCAGATGCAAAAAGATATTGCATACTGATTCCAGCAATGAATATTGGAGTGCTGTTTTATTTGAAGAAAAAGAGGGCCAAAGGAAAATATGCGGATATGCCTATGTAAAGTTCAAAGATGTCAAGCAACATTATCACTCCACTTTAAATGAAATTCTTGCAGTAAAGAATGGAATAAAAAAATTCAATTTCTTCCTTACCCATATAATATTTCTAACATAGATGGATATGAAGGCCTTCCCAAAGATGATCAAGATAAATTCAAAAATTATTCACAATCCATAGATTCTTAGATGGGCTCAATGGGTTTCTCCATACAAGTTTTAAGTCAAGCACCTGAATATCCATTCGGCCACATATACATTGCTCAAGCCAAGGATTTTCCTCAAGAAGTAATTTGGTTTTTCTGGTACCTATGCCATCAATATTATATTTTCATAGAATTCAAATGCAACATCTTCAAGGATTTTGATAAAATTGCACCAAATCTTAAAGTATTTTTATTTTGGTTCAAGCCTAGATGATATTGGATGAAATGCTTCAGCGATTCCTACACAGCAAAGGTATTCATGTATTATAGGCCAGTGAAGATCATTAATGGAAAAGTCCAGGCGCAAGCAGAAGTATGCTTCTGGTGGAAATTTCCCGTGTCCAATTTATCAATGGAGGAAGAATATAGTGAGGCACAAAGAATACTCTCCCAGCAAAATCGGTGCATCCCCAAAGAGATATGGCCAAACGATTGGCAAGCTGAATTATACCAACACCCATCCTCAGTAGGAACGAGTCCAGGAAGCAGCAAGAGAATATCAAACTCCGTACGAAGTCATTCAAGAAAATATCACTCACGACATTTCCAGATTAAAGTTGCGGATTACATCTCTCAAGCCAAAGGAGAAAGAACACAGCTGAGAAGGACCATCCAGTTCAAGGCATTACTACACAAGGACCTTGGAAAGATGCCTAGAAGACAACCCTAGAATTAATTATCTAAATCCCTGATAATCCCACCATAATCCTACATTACCTACCAAAAAACCCTCAAAAATATCCTACCCATGGCAAGACAAAATCCCACATCATTCCATACCATCCGGGCCCCACTTTCACTTGTTTTCACATACTTCCACATGACTCAACATGCTTCGTCACATGCAACACAATGTTTTCACATGGTGTCACATTCTACCTCATGCTTCCACATGCTACCCCATGTATATTTCACCCCTTTCACATGTTTTCAGGTGTTTTTAGAGTGTTTGCATAAAGTCCTTCACATGCCAAGAAGGACTCACATGTAGATAAGTTTGCCATGCAAGATTTGTTTATTTTATTTTGAAACTTTGTCTTATAATAACCTCCTAGCCCTATATAAAGGATGCCAATGGTAGGATCATCTTGTAACCTTTGTAAATCTTTTTGTGATATTTTACATGAGTGCTTTATAAATTTCCCTCTTGTTCTTTCTTTCAAATGGATGGAAAGTCCGATCCATGTATGAAAATAGAGTAAGAATACTGTGTTAAAGTTAGCGTATTGTAGTGCGAAAGTTTTCTGAGTTATAACAACTAACTTTGGTTATAGTACAAAAGTTTTCTGGGTTGTGTAGCTTGGCTTGCCTTCCCTTATGGGTTGTTGAAGCCAGCCCCTTTGTAGGAAAACATTTGCGACTATAAACAAATTAACTCTTTGTGTAGCTTGGCAAGCCGTCCCTTATGGGTTGTTGAAGCTAGCCCCTTTTATAGGGAAACTTTTGTATCTATGATATAGTTTGCTTTGTTGGAGTCTCTTACTCTATTCTTTATACTGTGGTATATAGTGTGCTTTCTTGGAGTCTCTTACTTTGTTCTTTATACAATGGTATCAGAGCCAGCCCATCCTTTTGGGGGAAGGAACAGTTTGCTAAATATGTCTGAGTCATTTCCATCATCCTCCCCCCTAGGAAAAATGAATATGTATCCTACTCTATAAAAAACTTTGTCCAGAAAATATGATTACCTCTATGAAGTAGATTTCCTACCCTATGAACAAAAAGTATCCTCCACCGAACTACCCCTCATAAACCCCTACTCAGCTTTCACCAAAAAATCCTTTGCACCTTGGACCCAAATCCGTTCCTTAGTCCAGCACAGACCAAAAGGAGTTGAAGGATATGTTGCTTCCTCAAAACTTGACTAGCATCCTATTGTTGCCACTCGAGAGGAGCAATTTATCACTCTTCAAATTCCGGATGATTTCCCAGATACTTGGAGTACCAACATGCAAATATGGGTACTGCAGAAGTTACCCTAAACACTGGAACTGTCTTCATAACTATCTTTCCAAATTATAACATGTCCCTTTATGACCCGTACCTAACTTAAGCCTTAAATGTCCAAGGCCAAATCCAAGGAGCGCCACAAGCCAAAGATTCCATCCAAGATACTCTTCACCACTAAATGGCTTGGCGAGTCCAAAATCACATGATGGATCTTTTTCTTCCCGGATGAGAAAATGCCTTGCTCTTAAATATTGATGCTACCACAGGAAACACCATGTGCACCCAAATACCTAGACAAATTTCTAGAGATGAACTTCTTAAAATTCTTTCTGATTCTTGAATCACAAATTATGAAAAGTTAAGAGAATCTGAGGAATCTCTGCAATCTGGTGAAACAACTTTTACCAAAAGAAATGACAAAACCATTTGCATAAGCTTTGACCATTCCCATCTCAAAAAACAAAATAAAACCATCTTCTCTTGCCAAATGATTCAACCCAGAAATACAAAAAATACATACCCTAAACCGGATGGAGAGTTCTTTTGGAATATACAAAGTATCATGGAAGAACATGACCGCTGTCAAAGTTTTGACAAAGAAGGAAAACAAACTTGGTGGTTCAAATGCCCCTTTACGGGACACTGCCCTTGGGATCATGATTGCAACTATCAATACTGTTTAGAAGATCCAATTGGAGAATATAATGAGAGGTTCAGCCTCAATCAAACCAAACCAAAATCCAAGAAAAAGGGGAAAACTGAAAAACAATTTCGATCCAAATATGAAAATAAAGATCCTTCAATTGGCTCATTAAGCCGTCCAGGTAAATATGAATTTCTTGTGAGTTACAAACCCCAGGAATGGCCAAAATTACTAGAAAAACTCACTCCAAGTTGAGAGGATAGTGAAACCATACCCAAATCACCATCAACCCATACCCTAGAATCCAAAAAGCCACCTGAACCTAAAACTTCACCATCTAAAAAAAACCATAAATCCCCCCCACAACCACAAATATTCATGCTAAGTCCTTCAAGCTCCAATCATACCCTAGATTTTCCTGCACTTCAACCTTTTGAAAAAGAGGGTATAAGCCATGCTCAAAAAATTCCCAAGAAAAATATAGTGCTACCTACCGGAGAAAAACCCCCAACCAGTGACATCGAAGCAACAATAAACGGCAATAGGAAAACTCCATATGCCAAAACAAGGTGTTGAAAAACATTCGTAGCACCATAAAAAACATGGCCCACACACAAAACAAAATGATGAGCAAAGTGGAAACAATTGAGAAAATGATGGAGCAGACATCGTCTCACCATGCCAGACTAATCAAAGCCTTGGAACTAAGATTGGCAAATTTACAATACGATATTTGTCCGCCAGGAACTTCACTTTTCTATTTCTTCCAACAAAAACAAAAGAAAACAATTTCCATCAAACCACAAATTCAACTCCTGAGAAATGACCACTTTGAGCCACTAAAAACCCCAGTCTCTTCCTTAAAATATACCTTCTTCCCCATGTCTCCACGAGCATATACCCACCTAAATTAGACTACACCTTTTTTGCTTTTCCATCTACCTCACAAAATCCTATCTCTTTCATCTAACCCTTAAAAAAGGAACATGATTTTGATATCTGCAAAAATGGTTTGCGAAAGGAAAGATTCTCTTATAGCACAAATAAGACCAAGAAAAGGCGAGACCAAGAAGAAAGTTCAAAAGGGTCTGACCTTGAAAATCTGATGATTTTTTACCAGAAGGCTCCATAACTCTATGTCTCCCAGCCAAGATACATACTAGCTCAATTGTCGGAGTCTCTGTATTCATCAGCTGATGAATCAATGGATGATAGCTCTCAGTCTAGTAATGAATCCATGACGAACTCTTCCGAAGAAGACAATCCCCCAATATTTGTAAGCCAGCCAATGGACCCAGAAGTATCTGAAGTTGATGAGGAACAAAATGACATGACAGATTAGCCAATCCCTGAAAGAAGATATGAGTCCACGGCGTAAAAACAAGTTGGAACTGGATTACACACTTTCACTTTAGATGACATCAAAGGATCCAAGACGTATGTAACCAAAAATTTAGTGGAAAGAGAACAGTCTATCATCTAGTCAGTACTCACTTCACGGTTCTCATGAATCCTCAGGAACTGGCATCCTGTCAGAACTCACTTCACGGTTCTCAGGAATCCTCAGGGACTGGTGGAACTCACTTGGAATTCAAGACAAAAATACTTTTCTTACTTCCCAAGATTTTGCCTTCAACATCAGAATACTACATGAAGTTTTCTGCGGAGATACTGGCCAAAGATAGGAGAAAATGCAGAGACAACTCTTTGAGATGAAGTGAGTGACATTCGACAAAAATGACATTGACAGACATTTTCAAAAAATAGCAAAGATATAGTTTGAAATAGCGGGGACATCAATCTGAAGCAAGCCTTTGTCTCTTCCCTTCTAAAGTTGTTGGCTAGCCGAACCATTACCATCATTGAAAAAACGTTTCAGTCCATAACAATCCCACGAATTGGTTACATCAGGCAAGCTATTTTCGTTGCATTGGATTATATTTGTGCAAAGTGCTTAGCCCTAACGTAGATTATCCAGCATAATCCAGCGATTGACAAAGCATGCTGCAAATCCAATCTAATCACCAGATCAGGATGTTCCTGCCACACATCCAGGAATGGGAGAAAATTCAGGAGGTTCAGATGATCAAGAATTCTAGGCGGAAAAACAAGGTCCAAGAGACGCACAAAATATTTCAGGTGCAGAAGGCTAGGAAATTTTCACAAGAAGAACATATGCTTTATTTGCCATAAGATTGGACACTTCGCAAAAAATAGTCCACAATCAAGATGATCTGTCAAACTAGTTGAAGAAATCGACGATTAAACCGGCATATATCTTGGAAAGGAGGAGTACCTTGAATCCATATTCTCTGTAGATGATGAACCTAATGAAGAAACTTTATTCTCTCTTGATATCTATGAAGACCAAGGCAATGAGCAATACAAAATTTCAGAACCAGCAATCGAAGCCCGAGAGGAGATCAACGCCCTGCGGTCGTTCCTCATTTAGAACTCAAGGTCTATTCATCCAAATGGGATAAACCAACTCGAGTTATCACATTAATCTATACAGGAGCTTTTTCTTCACTCATAAATCCTGTTGTTCTTGCAGAAGACCAATGGGCACCGCATTTTAAGGATTTCAACACTGCATCGAATGTAATCCTGACCACAACTGTCGTTACAAAGCACCCGATCACAATTGAGTTCTTTCCAGGATTAAAGTACCGAACCAAACTGCTAGGATCTGATGTACCTTGGAAGAATCTTATTATTGGGTTCGACATATACAGACAACTCATAGATCAAATCCAGATCAGGGCTAATGGGGTAGCTTTTAAAAAGCAGTTAAGACCTTATTATAAGATTCCAAGTCTACTCCAAATTATCAACGATGAACAAATCAAATAGATAGAGCAGAATCTCATTGAACATTCTTGTGTTGAATCACACAAGAATTTCATGATGAAAGGGAAACCCGCGTTATGGAAATTAAAAGTTTTTTTATCAAGCTCCCTTTCAATAGGAATGAAAATATCAATCCAACAAAAGCCAGCCATTCAGTGATGAATCTAGATTATCTTCATCTTGCAAAGAAAGAATGCGAAGAACTTTTGGAATTTTACCTGATAGAGCCATCAGACTTACAATGGGTATGCGAAGCATTTTATGTCAACAAAAGAGCTGAACAGACAAGAGGAAAACTCAAGTTAGTAATCAATTTCCTGCCACTTAACCATTTTCTCCAAGATGATAAGTTCCCTATCCCAAATAAACTTACCCTTTTTTCCCATTTAGCCAAGGCCAAATATTTGTCTAAGTTTGATATAAAATCTGGATTTTAGAAATTGGCAATCTACCCTGAAGATAGACCTAAAACAGGACTTTGCATCCCCGACCATCACTTCCAATGGAAAGTCATGCCCTTTGGGTTGAAAACTGCAACCTCTTTTCCAAAAAACCATGATAAATATCTTCCAACCCATCATCCATACCTCCTTAGTTTACATTGATGACATACTGCTATTTAGTGATACATTGGAAGAATATGTCAACTTGCTTCGTCAGTTTGAGACATTAGTATCACATTACGGGATCATGCTTGCTGCAAAAAAAGATGGTTCTTGCTCAAAAGGAGATTGATTTTCTCGCAATGCATTTTTCCCAAGGAAAATAACGTCCACGACCACATATATGTCAGGATTTACTCAAATTCCTGGATACCAATCTCACAATAAAGCAGATCCAACAATTCTTGGGTAATAAGTTATGTAATAGATTTCATCCCCAATATCTCTACATACATTTTATCGCTCACAGAAATGCTCAAGAAACATGCTCTAGAATGGGGAGAGAAACAGGATGAAGCACTCAAAAAAATAAAGGAGATATCTAAAAATGTCAAGTCACTCTACATCCCATCAGATGGAAAAAAGATATTGCAAACTGATGCCAGCCATGAATATTGGAGTGCTATTTTATTTGAAGAAAAATAGGGCCAAAGGAAAATATGCGGATACACCAATGGAAAGTTCAAAGATTCCTAGCAACATTATCACTCCACTTTAAAGGAAAATCTTGCAGTAAAGAATGGAATCAAGAAATTCAATTTCTTCCTTATCCATAAAGAATTTCTTATAGATATGGATATGAAGGCCTTCCCGAAGATCATCCAGATAAGTTTAAAAAGTATTCCCAATCCTCAGATTCTCAGGTGGGCTCGATGGTTTTCTCCATACAAATTTCAAGTCAAGCACTTAAAAGGAAAGGATAATATTCTCATAGATTTTCTCTCTCGACCAGAAGACTTCTTAAAGAGATTTTAACCCACAAAAATGAAGACAAAGAAGATGCTAATCAGCCACATCTTCATGTTTTCAAATGTACTAGGGTCAAGCTCACTAAAGCCAACTGATTATCCACTGAAGTTGTTCAATCTCATGGATCCCTTTGATCCTTCAATTATTATGGAAAGAAGAACTTATTACGAACTCCAAGTTTTCCTTTAATATGGAGGATCTATTCACAAGCCTTATGGGGTCAATCCAGAATATCCGTTCTGCCACATATACATCGCTCAAGCCAAGGATTTTTCACAAGAATTATTATGGTTTTTCTGGTAACTATGCCATCAATATTATATTTGCATAGAATTCAAATGCAATGTCTTCAAGGATTTTGATAACATTGCACTAGCTCTTAAAGTATTTTTATTTTGTTTCAAGCCTAGAAGATATTTGATGATATGCTTTAGCAATTCCTAACAGCAAAGGTATTCATGTTCTATAAGCAATTGAAGATCATTAACGGAAAAGTCCAGGCGCAAGCAGAAGCATCATTCTGGTGGAAATTTCGCGTGTCCAATTTATCAATGGAGGAAGAATATAGTGAGGCACCAAGAATCCTTTCCCAGCAAAATATGTGCATCCCCAAGGAGATATGGCCAAAAGATTGGGCAAGCTGGAATTATACCAACACCCATCCTCACTGGGAAAGAGTCCGGGAAGCAGCAAGAGAATATCAACCTCCATACGAAGTCATCCCAGAAAAGATTACTCATGACATTTCCAGATTAAAGTTGCGGATTACATCTATCAATCCAAAGGAAAAGGAATACAGCTGAGAAAGACCATCCAGTTCAAGGCATTACTACACAAAGCCCTTGAAAAGATGCCTAGAAGACAAACCTAGAATTAATTATCTAAATCCCTGATAATCCCACCATAATCCTACATTACCTACCGAAACAACCTCAAAAATATCCTACCCATTCCAAGGAAAAATCCCACATCTTTCCATTTCATCCGGGCCCTACTTTCACTTGCTTTCACATGCTTCCATATTCCTCCACATACTTCGTCACATGCAACACAATGTTTTCACATGGCGTCACATGCTACCTCATGCTTCCACATGTTACCCCATGTATATTTCACCCATTTCACATGTTTTGAGGTGTTTTTAGTTGGTTTGACTAAAGTCCTTCACATGCAAAGAAGGACCCACATATAGATAAGTTTGCCATGTATGATAGGTTTTTGTTATCTTGAAACTTTGTATTGTAATAACCTCCTAGCCCTATATAAAGGATGCCTTGTATTAATGGTAGGATCATCTTGTAACCTTTGTAAATCTTTTGTGATATATCACATATGAGAGAGTTATAAATTTCCCTCTTGTTCTTTCTTTCGAAATGATGGAAAGGTCAGTCCATGTATGAAAATAGAGTAAGAATACTCTGTTAAAGTTAGCTTATTGTAGTGCGAACGTTTTATGAGTTATAAACAGCTAACGTTGGTTATAGTACAAAAGTTTTCTGAGTTGTGTAGCTTGGCAAGCCACTCCTCATGGGTTGTTGAAGCTAGCCCCTTTATAGGAAAGCTTTTGCGACAATAAACACATTAAGTGTTTGTCTAGCTTGTCAAGCTGTCCCTTATGAGTTGTTGAAGTCGACCCCTTTTGTAGGGAAACTTTCCTATCTATAATATAGTTTGCTTTCTTGGAGTCCCTTACTCTGTTCTTTATACTTTGGTATATAGTTTGCTTTCTTGGAGTCTCTTACTTTGTTCTTTATATTATGCTTTCATAGCCAACTCATCCTTTCGGAGAGAGGAATAGTTTGTTAAATATGTCTGAGTCATTTCCATCATCCTCCTCCCTAGGAAAAATGAATGTCTCCTACTCTATAAAAAAACTCTGTATAAAAAATATGATTACCTCTATGAAGTAGATATTCTATTCGATGAACAAAAAGTATCCTCCACAGAACTACCCCTCATAAACCCCTATTCAGCTTTCGCCAAAAAATAATTTGCACCCTGAACCCAAATCCGTTCCTTAGTCCAACACAAACAAAAGGATTTAAAGAATATGTTGCTTCCTCAAAACTTGACTAGTATCATATTCTTGCCACTCGAGAGGAACAATTTATAACTCTTCAAATGCCGAATGACTTTCCCAGATAATGGAGAGATCATGGTTTTACCCATATCCATTTTGGTGCTATCCGAATCGTTTTAACATATCACGGAAGAAAAGGTTAACCTGTTGTAGCTCGACTTTCCCTTCTAGATACAAGATACTTGGAGTACCAACATGCAAATTTGGGTACTGTAAAAGTTACCCTAAACATTGCAAGTGTCTTCATAACTATCTTCCAAATTTCAACATGTCCCTTTATGACCCGTACCTAACCGAAGCATTAAAAATCAAATTTCAAATCCAAGGAGCCCCATAAGCCAAAGATTTCATCCAAGTTACCTTCTCAGCAAAATGGCATGTCGAGCCCAAAATCATGCCATGGATCTTTGTCTTCCCGGAGGAGAAAATGACTTGCTCTTAATTATTGATGCTACCAAAGGAACACCATGTGCACCCAAATACCCAGACTAATTTCCAGAGATGAACTTGTCAAAATTCTTCCTGATTCCTGGATCACAAATTATGAAAAGTTAAGAGAATCGGAGGAATCTCTGCAATCTGGTGAACCAACTTTTACCAAAAGAAATGACAAAACCATTTGCATAAGCTTTGACCATTCCCATCTCAAAAAATAAAATAATACCATCTTCTCTTGCCAAATGATTCAAACGAAAGGAACAACAGATACATACCCTAAACCAGATGGAAAGCTTATACAAAGTATCATGGAATATACAAAGTATCATGGAAGAACATGATTGGTGTCAAAATTTTAACAAAAAAGGAAAAAGAACTTGATGGTTCAAATGCTTTACAGGACACTACCCTTAGGATCTTAATTGCAACTGTCAAGACTGTATAGAAGATCCAATAGGAGAATATGATGAAAGGTTTGGCCTCAACCAAACCAAACCAAAATCCAAGAAAAAAGGGAAAACTGAAAAACAATTTCGAGCCAAATATGAAAATAAAGATCCTTCAATTGGCTCATTAAGCCGTCCAGGTAAATATGAATTTCTTGTCAGTTACAAACCCTAGAAATGGCCAAAATTACTAGAAAAACACTCCAAGCTAGGAGGATAGTGAAACCATACCCGAATCACCATCAACCCATACCCCAGAATCCAAAAAGCCACAAGAACCTAAAACTTCACCAACTCAAAAACCACAAATCCCCCACAACCACAGATATTCATGCTAAGTCCTTCAAGGTCCATTCATACCCTACATTTTACTTCACTTCAACCTTTTTAAAAAGAGGGTATAATCCATGCCCCACAAATTTCCAAGAAAAATATAGTGCTGCCTACTGGAGAAAAATCCCTAACCAGCGACATCGAAGCAACAATAAACTGGCAATCAGAAAAATCCATATGCCAAAACAAGGTGCTGAACAACATTGGCAACACCATTAAAAACATGGCCCATACACAAAATAAAATGATGACCAAAGTGGAAACAATTGAGAAAACGTTGGAGCAAACATCGTGTCACCATGCTGGACTAATCAAAGCCTTGGAACTAAGATTGGCAAATTTACAATACGAGATTTATCCGCCAGGAACTTCACTTTTCCAATTCTTCCAACAACAACAAAAGGAAACAATTACCATCAAAAACAAATTCAACTCCTGATAAATGACCACTTTGAGCCACAAAAAACCCCAGTTTACTCCTCAAAACCTACCTTCTTCCCCATGTCTCCACAAGCATATCACCACCTAAATTAGACTACAGCTTTTCTGCTTTTCCATCTATCTCAAAAAATCCAATCTCTTTCATCCAACCCTTATAAAAACAACATGATTTTGATATCGGAAAAATGGTCTGGGAAAGGAAAGATGCTTTTGTAGCACAATAACAAACCAAGAAAAGGCGCAAGGAGAATGTTCAAAAGGGTCCAACCCTGAAAATCTGATGATTTCTGACCAAAAGGCTCGAGAAAACTATATCTCCAGCCAAGATACATACCAGAGAAGATACTCCATGGTCGGAATCTCTGAATTCATCAAATGATGAATCAATGGATGATAGCTCTCAGTCTAGCAATGAATCCATGATAAACTCTTTCGAAGAAGACAATTCCCTAACATTTGTAAACTATTCTAGGGACCCAGAAGTATCTGAAGTAGATGAGGAACAAGAAGGCATGGCAGATGAGCCAATCCCTGAAAGAAGATATGAGCCCATGGCGTGAAAACGAGTTGGAACTGGTTTGCACACTTTCCCTTTAGATGACGTAAATGTTTCAAAATGGTCTCAAAGGATCCAAGAGTTCTATACTTGAATGGTAACCAAAAGCTTAATGGAAAGAGAAAAGTTTAATGGAAAGAGACAACTCTTTGAGATGAAGTGTGTGACATTCGACAAAAACTACATTGACTGACATTTTCAAATAATGGGAAAGATATACTTTGAAATTAGCGGAGACATCAATCTGATGCAAGCCTTTGTCTCTTCCCTTATAAAGTTGTTGGCAAGCCGAACCATAACCATCACTGAAGAAAAGTTTCAATCCATAACAATCCCACAAATTGGTTACATCAGGCAAGCTATTTTCGTTGCATTGGATGATAATTGTACAAAGTGCTCAGCTCTGAAGCAGATTATCTTGCATAATCCAACGCTTGACAAAGCATGCCGCAAATCTAATCTAATCGTCGGATCAGGATGTTCCTGCCGCACATCCAGTTAAAGGAGAGAATTCAGGAGGTTCAGATTGGCAAGAATTCCAAACGGAAAATCAAGGTCCAAGAGACGCACAAATTATTTCAGGAGCAGAAGGCCAGGAAATTTTCACAAGAAGAACATAGGCTTTAATTTCCACAAGATTGGACACTTCGCAAAAAATTGTCCACAATCAAGAAGATCTGTCAAACTCCTTGATGAAATTGAAGATTACATTGGCATACATCTTGGAAAGGAGGACCTTGAATCAATATTCTCTGTAGATGATGAACCTAATGAAGAAACTTTATACTCTATTGATATCTATGAAGACAAAGGCAATGAACAATACCAAATATCAGAACCAGTGATCGAAGCCCGAGAAGAGATCAACGCTCTTGCAGTCGTTCCCAAGTAGAACTCAAGGTCTATTCATCCAAATGGGATAAACCATCTCGAGTTATCGCTTTCTTCGATACCGGTGCTGCTTCTTCACTCATAAATCATGTTGTTCTCCCTGAAGACCAATATGTGCCGCATTTTAAGGATTTCAACACTGCACAAATGCAATCTTGTACACAACTATCGTCACAAAGCACCCGATCACATATTGAGTTCTTTCAGGGATTGAAGTATAGAACCAAGCTGCTAGGATCTGATGTACCTGGAAAGGATCTTATTATTGGGTTGGAAATTTACTGACAACCCAGAGATCAACTCCAGATTAGGGCTAATGGGATAGCTTTTAAAAAGCAGTTCAAACCTTATTTTGAGACTCCAAGTCTATTCTAAATTATCAACGATGAACAAATCAAAGAGATTGGGCAAAATCTCATTGAACAATCATGTGCTGAATCACACAAGGATTTCATGAAGTAAGGGAAACACTCGTTATGGAAAAACGAAGAGTTTTTTATCAAGATCCCTTTCAAGAGGAATGAAAATATCAATCAAAACAAAAGCCAGCCATTCAATGAAAAATCTAGATCATCTTCAGCTTGCAAAGAAAGAATGCGAAGAACTTTTGGAATTTTATCTGATAGAGCCATCAGACTCACAATGGGCATGTGAAGCATTTTATATCAACAAAAGAGCTGAACGGACAAGAGGAAAACTCAGGTTTTTCAGCAATTACCGGCCACTTAACCATTTCCTCCAAGATGATAAGTTCCCTACCCAAATAAACTTACCTTTTTCTTCCACTTAGCCAAGGCCAAATATTTTTCTAAGTTTTTTAAAATTTGGATTTTGGCAATTGGATATCCACCCTGAAGATAGACAAAAAACAGGATTTTGCATCCCCGAACATCGCTTCAAATGGAAAGTCATGCCCATCGTGTTGAAAACTGCACCCTCTTTATTCCAAAAAGCCATGCTAATAATCTTCCAACCAATCATCCATACAACTTAGTTTACGTTGATGACATCCTGCTATTTTGTGATATATTGGAAGAACATGTCAACTTGCTTCGTCAATTTGAGGCATTAGTAACATAGTACGAGATCATGCTTGCTGCAAAAAAGATGGTTCCTTCTCAAAGGAGATTGATTTTCTCGGAATGCAATTTGCCCAAGGAGAATACATTCCAAGACCACATATATGTCAGGAATTACTCAAATTCCCAGATACCAATCTCACAATAAAGTAGATCCAATAATTCTTGGGTATAATAAATTATGTAAGAGATTTCATCCCAAATATCTCTACATACATTTCACCGCTCACAGAAATGCTCAAGAAAAATGCTCATGCATGGGGAGAGAAACAGAATGAAGCAGTCAAAACAATAAAGGAGATATCTAAAAATGTCAAGTCTCTCTACATCCATCAGATGCAAAAAGATATTGCATACTGATTCCAGCCATGAATATTAGAGTGCTGTTTTATTTGAAGAAAAAGAGGGCCAAAGGAAGATATGCGGATGCCTATGTGAAGTTCAAAGATGTCGAGCAACATTATCACTCCACTTTAAATGAAATTCTTGCAGTAAAGAATGGAATAAAGAAATTCAATTTCTTCCTTACCCATACAAAATTTTTAATGGAGATGGATATGAAGGCCTTCCCAAAGATGATCCAGATAAATTCAAAAATTATTCCCAATCCTCATATTCACAGATGGGCTCACTAGTTTTCTCCATACAAACTTTAAGTGATGCACCTGAAAGGAAAGGATAATATTCTCGCAGATTTTAATCTCGACCAGAAGACTTCTCAAAGAGATTTTCACCCGCAAAAATGAAGACAAAGCAGAAGCTAATCAGCCACATCATCATGTTTTCAAATGTACAAGGGACAAGTTCACTAAAGCCAATTGATCATCCACAGGAGTAGTTATATCTCATGGATCCCTTTGATCTGTCAATTATTATTGAAAGAAGAACTTATTACGAGCTCCAAGTTTTACGGTAACATGGAGGAACTATTCTCAAGCCTTATGGGTTCAATCTAGAATATCCTATCTGCCACATTTTCATCGCTCAAGCCAAGGATTTTCCACAAGAATTATTATGGGTTTTCTGGTACCTATGCCATCAATATTATATTTTCATGGAATTTAAATGCAACTTCTTCAAGGATTTTGATAACATTGCACCAGCTCTTAAAGTATTTTTATTATGTATCAAGCCTAGAAGATATTGGATAATTTGCTTCAGCGACTCCTACACAGCAAAGATATTCATATTCTATAGGCCAGTGAAGATCATTAATGGAAAAGTCCAGGCGCAAGCAGAAGCATCATTCTGGTGGAAATTTCCCGTGTCCAATTTATAAATGGAGGAAGAACATAGTGAGGCACAAAGAATCCTCTTCCAGCAAAATCGGTGCATCTTCAAAGAGATATGGCCAAAAGATTGGGCAAGCTGGAATTATACCAACACTCTTCCTCACTGGGAAAGAGTTCGGGAAGCAGCAAGAGAATATCAAACTCTATGCGAAGTCATCCGAGAAAAGATCACTCATGACATTTCTAGATTAATGTTGCGGGTTACATGTCTCAATCCAAAGGAGAAAGAACACAACTGAGAAGTACCATCCAGTTCAAGGCATTACAACACAAGGTCCTTGAAAAGATGCCTAGAAGACAACCCTAGAATTAATTATCTAAATCCCTGGTAATCCCACCATTATCCTACATTACCTACAAAAAACCCCTCAAATGTATCCTACCCATGCCAAGACAAAATACCATATCATTCCATACCATCCGGGCCCCACTTTCACTTATTTTCACATGCTTCCACATGCCTCCACATGCTTCGTCACATGCAACACAGTTTTCACATGGCGTCACATGCTACCTCATGTTTGCACTTGCTACCCCATGTACATTTCACCCCTTTCACATGTTTTCAGGTGTTTTTAGTTGGTTTGCCTAAAGTTATTCACATTCCAATAAGGACCCACATGTAAATAAGTTTGCCATGTAAGATAGGTTGATTTTATCTTGAAAGTTTGTCTTGTAATAACCTCCTAGCCCTATATAAAGGAGGCCTTGTAGTAATGGGAGGATCATCTTGTAACCTTTGTAAATCTTTTGTGGTATATTACATATGTGTACTTTCTAAATTTCCCTCTTGTTCTTTCTTTCGAATGGATGGAAAGGCCAGTCCATATATGAAAACAGAGTAAGAATACTCTGTTAAAGTTAGCTTATTGTTGTGTGAAAGTTTTCTGAGTTATGAACAGCTGAAAGTTTTCTGAGTTATGAACAGCTAACGTTGGTTATAGTACAAAAGTTTTCTGAGTTATGTAGCTCGGCAAGATGCCCCCTTATATGTTGTTGAAGCCGAACCTTTTGTAGGAAAACTTTTGCGACTATGTTCCACAAGTATTTTGATAATTTCCACATATTCATCACTCAAGCCAAATATTTTCCACAAGAATTATTATGGTTTTTCTGGTACCTATGCCATCAATATTATATTTTCATGGAATTCAAATGTAACTTCTTCAAGCATTTTGATAATATCACACCAACTCTTAAAGTATTTTTATTATGGTTAAGGCCTAGAAGATATTGGATGAAATACTTCAGCGAATCCTACACAGCAAAGGTATTTATGTTCTATAGGCCAGTGAAGATCATTAATGGAAAAGTCCAGGCGCAAGCAGAAGCATCATCTCGGTAGAAATTTCCCGTATCCAATTTAATGGAGGAAGAATATAGTGAGGCACAAAGAATCCTTTTCCAGCAAAATAGGTACATCCCTAAAGAGATATGGCTAAAAGATTGGGCAAGCTGGTATTATACCAACACTCATCCTCACTGGGAAAGAGTCCGGGAAGCAGCAAGAGAATATCAAACTCCTTACGAAGTCATCCGAGAAAAGATCACTCGTGACATTTCCAAATTAAAGTTGCGGATTACATCTCTCAATCCAAAAGAGAAAGAACACAACGGAGAAGGACCATCCAATTCAAGGCATTACTACAAAAGATCCTTGAAAAGATGCCTAGAAGACAACCCTAGAATTAATTATCTAAAGCCCTGATACTCCCTCTATAATCGTACATTACCTACCAAAAAACCCTGAAAAATATCCTACCCATGGCAAGACAAAATCCCACATCTTTCCATAACATGTGGGCCCACTTTCACTTGTTTTCACATGTTTCAACATGTCTCCACATGCTTCGTCACATCAACACAATGTTTTCACATAGAGTCACATGCTACCCCATGCTTCCACATGCTACCCCATGTATATTTCACCCTTCCACATGTTTTTAGGTGTTTTTAGTTGGTTTTCCTAAAGTCTTTCACATGCCAAGAAGGACCCACATGCAGATAAGTTTGCCATGTAAGATAGCTTTATTTTTTCTAGAAGCTTTGTCTTGTAATAACCTCCTAGCCCTATATAAAGGAGGCCTTGTAGTAATGGGAGTATCATCTTGTAACCTTTGTAAATCTTTTGTGATATATTGCATATGAGTTCTTTCTAAATTTCCCTCGTGTTCTTTCTTTCGAATGGATGGAAAGGCCGGTCCATGTATGAAAATAGGGTAAGAATACCGTGTTAAAGTTAGCTTGTTGTAGTGTTAATGTTTTCTGAGTTATGAACATTTAACGTTGGTAATAGTACAAAAGTTTTCGGAGTTGTGTAGCTTGGCAAGCCGTATCTTATGGTTTGTTGAAGCCAGCCCCTTTATAGGAAAACTTTTGCGACTATAAACAAATTATTTGTTTGTGTAGCTTGGGAAACTTTCGTATCTATGATATAGTTTGCTTTCTTGGAGTGTCTTACTCTTTTCTTTATACCGTTATAGTTTGCTTTCTTGGAGGTTCTTACTCTATTCTTTATACTGTGGTATCAGAGCCAGCCTATCCTTTCGGAGGGAGGAACAGTTTGCTAATATGTCTGAGTCATTCCCATCATCCTCTTCCCTAACAAAAATGAATATGTCTCCAAACCGTAGTTGCTAAAACGCCAGAAGTAGCAACTTCAGCAGGTGCAATTACACTTCATCTCTTTTGATAACCATCTAAAATAACACCGAGGCCCCCGGAACCTCAACCAAAAGCACCAACATGATCCAATACCTTATTCAAACTTGTTCCGATCATATGAACACGTCAAACAACATCAAATACACCGAATCACATCGAATCCAAGCCTAAATTTCTAAAATCTTCTAATACGCTTTTGATCAAAATTAAACCAAACCATATCTGAATGACTTGAAATTTTACACACACCTCCCTAATGGCACAACAAAGCTACTGAAACTCTTGGAATTCCATTCTGACCCCTATATCAAAATCTTTCCTATCAACCAGAAATTGCCAAAATATCAACTTTGCCAATTCAAGCCTAATTCTTCTCTACACCTCCAAAACCCATTCCGATCACACTCGAAAGTCATAAATCACCTTCTAAAGCTAATTGAACCATCGGAACTAACATTTGACCCACATGTGCAGATTTGAGAGGGAAAATGTGGAGTCGCAGATGCAGTATTTGGGCTGCATGTGTAGAACCACAGATGCAGAGCATGGACCGCAGGTGCAGAATCTGGCCTAGTTAGTGATTCAGAACATGCGGTACTACAGAAGCAGGTGATTTGACCGCATATGCGGTACAACATAAGCGGTTTTGGACCGCAAATGCAAAAAATGCTAGGCAGAAGGTATATATTTCTTCCTTTGCAATTTTTGAAGGGTTTATCCAATTTTGAACTTTGAATTGGAAGCTTTGGAAGCGATTTTGAAGAGAGAAATCAAGTAGACATAGTTGAGATTCGATGCACGCTGAGGTCGATTTGAGGGGTAAAGGCGTCGTGAGCTAAAGATTTAGCCGGTTCGAGGTGAGTAGTGATTGTAAATGATGCTCTGATGGTTTGAAACCCCAGATTTTCACATTGTAGTGCTATATTGAGGTGAGACACATGCTTTATGATGAGCGTGGGGTCGTATACTATTGGGGAATGTGACTAGGTCCGTCCTAATTGATTATTTTACCGCGTATTTGACTGAATCGTATTTGCTATCATCATGACTTGGGCTGAATGCCATATTTGGGCTTTGTACCAACTATTTGAACCCTTCGGGGATTTTTATTTCCATTTCCTCACTATTTTGAATTATTACTTGAACTCAGTCCTAATAATTACCATTGTTTTACTTTTCAGCCATTCTTTCTCAGTTTTTAAGACTTAAATGATATATTAAATGATGTTTGGGATTAAAATACTGTTTTTACTATTTCCCGAGGGGATTGTGATGATTCTTGGACTGAGTAAGGCCGAGGGGCTGAGACACATATATGCCACGAGGTGGCTTAATTGATATGAGGCTGAGGGCCTAGATTTGATGCCACGAGATGACTTGTTATTGTGCTTGGGCCGTAAGGGGCCCTTTTCGGAGTCTGTACACCCCCAGTGAGTGCGGGTACCCATTGTGAAGTGAGATTGAGCGGGGATGGAATTATTCTGAGATGTTGCCCAAGGGGCAGATTTGTTGATACTAAAATCTTCTGAAATACGCTTTTGATAAAAAACCCAACCAAACCACATCCGAATGACTTGAAATTTTACACACACCTCCCAAATGGCACAACAAAACTACTAAAACTCTTGGAATTGCATTCCAAAACCCTATATCAAAATCTTTCATATCAACCAAAAATTGCCAAAATATCAACTTTTTCAATTCAAGCATAATTCTTCTCTACACCTCCAAAACCTATTCCGATCACACTCCTAAGTCATAAATCACCTTATGAAGCTAACTGAACCATTGGAACTAACATCAGAGCCCCATATGGGGGTTTGAGAGGGAAAATCTGGAGCTGCAGATGCGATAGTTGGGCCGACCTACGGAATCGCAGATGCGGAGCGCAGGTGCAGAATCTGGCCCAGTTAGTGATTTTTGCAAAAGTAGATGAGTTGACCGCATATGCGGTATCCAGAAGCGGGTTTTGGACCACAGATGTGAAAAAGCCTGGGCAGAAGGTATATATTTCTTCCTTCGCAATTTTTGAAGGGTTTAACCATTTTTAACTTGGAATTGGGAGCTTTGAAAGCGGTTTTGAAGAGAGAAATCAAGGAGACTTCATTTAGAATCGACGCACGTGGAGGCCGATTTGAGGGGTAAAGGCGTCGTGATCTAAAGATTTAGTCGATTTCGGGTGAGCAGTGATTGTAAATGATGCTCTGATGGTTTGAAACCCCGAATTTGCGCATTGTAGTGCTACATTGAGGTGATCCACATGCTTGATGATGAGCGTGGGGTCGTATACTATTAGGGATTGTGACAACGTCCGTCCTGATTGATTATTTTACACCGTGTATTTGACTGAATCTTATTTGCTATCATCATGACTTGGCCTGAATGCCGTATTTGGGCTTTGTGCCAACTATTTGAACCCTTCGGGGATTTTTATTGCAATTTCCTCACTGTTTTGAATTATTACTTGAACTCAGTCCTGATAATTACCACCGTTTTACTTTCCAGCCATTCTTTCTCAGTTTTTATAACATAAATGATATTTTAAATGATATTTGGGCTGAAAACACTGTTTTTACTATTGCTCGAGGGGATTGTGATGATTCTTGGAATGAGTAACGCCAAGGGCCTGAGATACATATATGCACGAGGTGGCTTGATTGATATAAGGCCGAGGGCCTGATTTGATGCCACGAGATGGCTTGTTATTGAGCTTGGGCCGTAAGGGGCCCTTTCTGGAGTTTGTACACCCCCAGTGAGTGCGGGTACCCATTGTGATGTGAGATTGAGCCCGGGGTATGGCATTATTCTGAGATGTTTCCCAAGGGGCGTATGTGTTGATACTTTGACCGAGGGGCGAAGTTCTCTTTTGTTACTTACCTGTCAATTACTTGTTTTACTAGTTAAAGAGGGGTTTTAATTGACTATTCACTATTTTTACTATTTTAAATGATTCTTTTACATTTTCATTATAGAATGCCCTATGCATTATGCATTTTCTTACTTTTGGTAATTAGTTATATTTGTTACTTACTAGGGTAGATTACTCACACTACTCCCTGCACCCTGTATGCACAACCATGTGCCTGAGCGGCCGAATGAGAGCTTTTCAATTGTTCAGCATTTGCTGGGATTTCGAGGTAGCTGCATGGCATCCGCAGCCCTGGTTTTTCCCTTCTATCTCATTACTTTTCTGCATTTCTATACTATCTATATAGTATGTTGTTCAGACATGTAGTAGAGGCTCTAGACTCGTGACACCATATAAGTGTGAGTTGTGTAGTTTTTATGTCTTGTTGATTTCCGCATATCTACCTTGCTGTATTAAACACTTATTGTGAAAATTGGTAATTAAAGCGTGTTACCAAATGATTTATTTAAAATGAAAATGGGTTGTGGTTTGATTGTTGGTCGGCTTGACTAATAATGTGATAGGCACCATCATGACCGATATTTGGGGTCCTGACAAGTTGGTATCAAAGCCTAGGTTTCATAGGTCTCACGATCCATGAGCTGGTTTAGTAGAGGCTTGCAGATTGGTACGAAGTCGTCTGTATTTATCCTCGAGAGATTGTAGAACCATTAGGAAGCTTCATATTCTTGAAATTCTTATCGGGCGAGTTTGTTGATCCAAGTATTAAACTTCTATTTTATTCTCTCATAGATGGTGAGGACACGAGAAACCGGATAGGGTGGATGACCAGTTGAGGACACCATGGGCCATGGGTGCGGTTGTGGTAGTGGCAGAGCAGCGAGGGTAGCATATGCAGATCAACCAACTGCCCTAGCTCAGGATCAGGCTCCATCTACGGATACTCCAGCAGCACCAGTTCAGGCACCAGCTGTGCCCAACGTGATTCCGTGTATTTATATGGCCTTGACTCAGATCTTATCAATTTGCATTGCTTGCCTCAGGCAATTTCATCCACCACAACCAAAGGTAATTCACAGGTCGGGGGAGGCAATCAGACCCCTGCTTCTCGCACACCTGAGCAGGTAGTGCATGGACTTCAGATGTCGCGGGAACCTCCCCTCCAGCCGGTTGCACCAGCTCAAGAGTTTGTAGTACCGGTTATGTCGGATAATGAGTAGCGTCGACTTGAGGGGTTTGGTAAACTCCAGCCTCTGATATTTAGCAAAGAAGAGGGCGAGGATGCCCACGGTTTCTTGGATAAGTGCCAACAGATGCTCCGTACAGCAGGGAATCTTGAGTCTAGTGGTGTGGCATTTACCACCTTTCAATTTTCTGCGGCTGCCTTCACTTGGTGGGAGGCGTGTGAGAGGCGTAGGCATGTTGATGCAACGCCCCTTACTTGGCAGCAGTGCTCTGTTCTCTTTCTATAGAAGTATGTGCAGCAGTCTTGTAGAGGGGAGCTGCATAGATTGTTTGAGTGGTTGCAACAGGGGGATATGACTGTGTCACAGTACGAGTTGAGGTTTTCTGAGTTGGCTCGTCATTCCATCTGGTTGGTTTCGAAATATTGAGAGAGGATCAAGAGATTTATGGATGGCTTTACTTATCAGCTCCGTATTCTTTTGACCCGGGAGTGGGTATCTGGTGCTACGTTCGAGGAGATGGTTGATATCTCCTGTGAGATTGAGTCAGTTCTCTAGAAAGATCGATAGGAAAGGGAGGCCAAGAGGCCTCGAGGATCTGGTAGTTATAGCGGTGCTCTTTCGAGGGCTAGTGTTAGCGTGGTAGAGTGCCATTCATTTGGGCATGCCTAGTCATCTTGCCCAGGTTATCGTGGAGCATTTTCAGGTCACAGTTACCATGGATCTCAATAGAGCCAGTCCTCACTCAGTTCCCTCCCAGCTCAGAGTTCCTCTCGTGCCCCATCAGCTTAGGGCTCTTCTATATCGAGTGCATTTGCTAGTCATTTCGGTGCGAGGGGTTCCCTTGATTCCCCTTCTCCACCACCTGGGAGTTGTTACGAGTGTAGCGAGATGGGCCACATTTTGAGGCGGTGTCCTCATCGGGTTGCTAGTTCATCCCACCAGAGGGGCCAGTCGTCGGCTTTAGCGTCAATCTCTTCATCACCAACCGTTCAGCCAGCTGGGGGTGGAGGTCAGTCAGTCAGGGGTCGCCCTAGAGGGGGAAGTCAATCAGGCAGTGGTCAGTCTCATTTCTATGCTATCCCCGACAGACCAAATGTTATTGCTTCAGATCCTATCATTGCAGGTATTGTTTTATTCTGCCACAGAGATGCCTTTGTATTATTTGATCCCAGTTCCACCTTTTCTTGTGTGTCCTTGTCTTGCTCATTACTTTGGTACGCCGGGGTGTTTCTTGCTTTACCTATTCATGTATCTACCCTGGTGGGTGATACTGTTGTTGTAAACAATGTGTAGTTGTCATGTGTGGTGATTAGTGGGGGTTTGGAAACCCGAGTAGATCTATTTCTATTGAGTATGGTGGATTTTAATGTCATTTTGGGCACGGACTAGTTATCTCTGTGTCGTGCTATTCTGGATTGTCATGCTAAAACAGTCACTTTGGCTATGTTGGGTGTGCCACGGATCGAGTGGCATGGTGTAACCGATTCTGTTCCTAGTAGAGTGATCTTTTTCTTGAAGGCCCGGCATATGGTTGTGAAGGGTTGCCTTTCATACCTAACGTTTGTGAGGGATGTCAGAGCTAAGACTCCCAGTACTGATTCTGTTTCAATTGTGAGATATTTTCTCGATGTGTTTCATGCATACCTGCCGGGCATGCTGCCGGACAGGGATATTAATTTTGGTATTGACGTGGTGCTGGGCACTCAGTCCATTTCTATTCCGCCGTATTGTATGGAACCAGCAGAGTCAAAAGAGTTAAAGGAGGAACTTTAGGAACACCTAGATAAGGGGTTCATTTGGCATAGTGTGTAACCTTAGGGTGAGCTAGCTCTTTATTTGAATAAGAAGGATGGCACAATGAGAATGTGATGTGAATTGATTATAGTCAATTGAACAGGGTAACTAATAAGAACAAGTATCATTTGCCTCGCATTGATAATTTATTTGATCAGCTTTAGGGAGCGTGAGAATTCTCCAAGATTGACCTCCATTCGAGTTATCGCCAGTTGAAGATCAGGGATTCAGATATTCTTAAGACGACTTTCAGGACCTGATATGGTCATTATGAGTTCATGGTGATGTCTTTTGGGCTGACCAATGCCCCAACAACGTTCAGGCATTTGATGAACAATGTGTTCCAGCCTTATCTCGATTCATTCGTCATAGTCTTCATTGATGATATTCTGGTGTATATGCGCAGTCAGGAAAAGCACGCGGAGCATTTGATAGTTGTGTTGCAGAGATTGAGAGAGGAGAAGCTTAATGCAAAATTCTCCAACTGTGAGTTATTGCTCACTTCAGTGGCTTTCTTGTGGAAAGTAGTGTCCAGCGAGGGTATTTAGGTTGATCCAAAGAAGATACATGGGTTTTAGAGTTGGTATAGACTGTCCTTAGCCACAAAGGTTTGCAACTTTCTTGGTCTTGCAGGCTATTATTGCCGGTTTATTCAGAGATTGTCATCTATCACATCGCCCTTAGCCAAATTGACTTACAAGGGTGCTCCATTTGTTTGGTCGAACGAGTGTGAGTAGAGCTTTTAGAAGCTCAAGATAGATTTGACCACAACTCTAGTATTGGTTTTGCCATCAACTTCAGGTTCATATACCGTTTATTGTGATGCTTCGAGAGTTGGGATAGGTTGTGTATTGATGCAAGAGGGTAGAGTTAATGCTTATGCTTCTCTTCAGTTAAAGCCCCATGAGAAGAACTATCCCATTCATGATTTGGAGTTGGCTGCCATAGTTCACGTATTGAAGATTTGGAGGCATTACTTGTATGGCATATCTTGTGAGGTGTTAACTGATCATCGCAGTCTTCAGCATTTGTTCAAGAAAAAGCATCTTAATTTGAGGCAGCGAGTGGTTGGAGTTGCTTAAGGATTATGATATTACTATATTGTACCATGGAGAAAGGCTAATATGGTGGTCGATGCTTTGAGCTAAAAGGTAGTGAGTATGCGGAGTTTGGCATATATTCCAGTCAGGGAGAGACCTCTTGCAGTTGATGTTAAGGCCTTGGCCAATTGGTTTGTTAGGTTTGATATTTTGGAGCCCAGACGAGTGTTGGCTTGTGTGGTTTCTCGGTCTTCCTTGTATGATCACATCAGAGACCGTCGATATGATGATCCGCATTTGCTTTTCCTTAGGGACAGAGTTCAGCATGATGATGCTAGAGAGGTGACCATCGGTGGTGATGTGGTGTTGAGGATGCAGCGCCGGAATTGTGTGCCCATATGGATGGGCTTCGGAAGTTGATTCTGGAGGAGGCCCATAGTTCGTGGTATTCCATTCATCCGGGTGCCACGAAGATGTGTCAGGATTTGAGGTAGCACTATTGGTGGAGAAGAATGAAGAAAGATATTATTGGATTTGTAGCTCGGTGTCTCAATTGTCAGCAGATGAAATATGAGCATCGGAGATCGGGTGGTTTGCTTCAGCGGATTGTTATTCTCGAGTGAAAGTGGGAGAGGATCACTATGAATTTTGTTGTTGGACTCCCACGGACTTTGAATAATTTCGATGCTATTTGGGTGATTGTGGATTGGCTGATCAAGTCCGCTCACTTCATTCCTGTGTGTACTACCTATTCTTCAGAGCGGTTGGCAGGGATCTATATCCGGGAGATTGTTCGTTTGCATGGTGTTCCAAATTTTATCATTTCAGATAGAGGTATTCAGTTTACTTTGCAGTTCTTTAGGGCCATGTAGAGAGATTTGGATACTCAGATTGAGTTGAGCACAACTTTTCATCCTCAGATGGATGGACAGTCCGAGCACACTATTAAGATATTGGGGGACATGTTGCGTGCTTGTGTCATTGATATCGGAGGATCGTGGGATGAGTTTCTACCAGTTGCAGACTTTTCTTATAACAACAACTACTGGTCGAGTAATCAGATGGCTCCATATGAGGCTTTGTACGAGAGGCGGTGTAGATCTCCAGGTTGTTGGTTCAAACCCGGTGATGCTAGGCTTTTAGGGACCTGTTTGGTTCATAATGCTTTGGAGAAGGTGAAGTTGATTCATGAGAGGCTTCGCACAACACACTCGATGCAAAAGAGTTATGTTGATAGGAAAGTTCGAGATGTGTCCTACATTGTTGGCGAGAAGGTTCTATTGAAGGTTTCACCCATGAAGGGTGTTATGAGAATCGGGAAGAAAGTTAAGTTGAGTCTCGATTTATTGGGCCTTTTGAGGTACTTCGGAGGATTGGGGAGGTGGCTTATAAGCGTGTTTTTCCACCTAGCTTGTCGAGTATGCACCTAGTATTTCATGTTTCTATGACGAGAAGTATATTGGGGATCCATCTCATGTCTTGGATTTCAGCACGGTTTAGTTGGATGTGATTTGACCTATGATGTGGAGCCAGTAGCTACTTTGGGTCGTCAGGTTCAAAAGTTGATGTCAAAGGTTATAGCTTGAGTGATAGTGCAGTAGAGAGGTCGTCCCATGGAGGAGGCTACCTGGGAGACCGAGCGGGAGATGTGGAGCAAATATGCTCACCTATTTGAGTCTTCAGGTATATTTCTTGTTCGTTTTAGGAGGAACGTTTGTTTATGTTGGGGAGGATGTGACGACCCGGCCAGTCGTCTCATGAGTTACCGCTCCATTTTCCCAATTTTTGCTTCTGTATGCTTCGTTTTCCATGTTTTATGTGATCGGTTCGATTAGTTTGAGTACGGAGAGGATTTCGTAAGAAATGAGACACTTAGTCTCTTTTAAGAAGGTTTAAGTTTGAAAAGTTAACCGCATGTTGACTTATGGGCTAGAGGGCCCATATGTGAGTTTCAATGGTTGGGTTAGCTTTGAGGGGTGATTTATGACTTAGAAGTGTGATGAAAATGGGTTTTGGATGTGTAGAGAAAAATTAGGATTGAATTTGCAAAGTTGATATTTTGGCGACTTCCGGTTGATAGACGAGATTTTTAAATAGCGATCGGAATGGAATTCCGAGAGTTGCAGTAGCTTTGTTGCGTCATTTGGGAGGTGTGTGTAGAATTTTAGTTCATTCAGACGTGGTTTGGTTGGATTTTTTTATCCAAAGCATATTTTGGAAGATTTTAGAAATTTATGCTTGGATTTGACGTAATTTGGTAGATTTGATGTTGTTTGAGGTGTTTTAATGATTGGAACATGTTCGAATAAGGTATTGGGTCATGTTGGTGCTTTTGGTTGAGGATCGGGGGGCCTCGGGGTTATTTTGGATGGTTATCGGAAGAGTTGAAGTGTAACTGCAGCTGCTGAAGTTGTTGCTTCTGGTGTTTTCGCACCTGCGGTATGGGGACTGCAGGTGCAGCGCCGCACGTGCAGAAGGAGGGGCGCATATGAGGATTTGAGAGGGAAATTTTGTAGCCGCTGATGCGATAGTTGGGCCGTACCTACGGAACCGCATTTACGAAGCATGGACCGCAAGTGCGGAATCTGGCCCATTTAGTAATTTTCGCAGAAGCAGATGAGTTGACTGCATATGCGGTACCGCAGATGTGAAAAGCTTGGGAAAAAGGATTTATTTCTTCGTTCACAGTTTTTGAAGGGTTTAACCATTTTTGAACTTGGAATTAGAAGCTTTGGGCGATTTTGAATAGTGAAATCAAGGAGGCTTCGTTGACATTCGATGCGCGTGGAGGCCGATTCGAGGGGCAAAGGCGTCGCAAGCATGAGATTTAGCCGGTTTGGGGTGAGTAATGATTGTATATGATTCTCTAGTGGTTTGAAACTCCGGATTTGCACATCCTAGTTCTATATTGAGGTGAGACACGCGCTTGATGACGAGTGTGGGGTCGTATACTATCGGGGATTGTGACTGGTACCTTCTGGATCGATGATTTTACTGCGTATTTGACTGAAACTTATTTTTCATCATCACGACTTGGGCTGAATGCCATATTTTGAATTCGTGCCAACTATTTGAACCCTTCGGGGATTTTTATTGCCATTTCCTCACTGATTGGACTTATTACTTGAACCCAGTCCTGATAATTTCCAATGTTTTACTTTTTAGCCATTCTTTCTCAGTTTTTAAGACTTAAATGATGTTTGGGCTGAAAACATTGTTTTTACTATTGCTTGAGGGGCCTGTGATGATTCTTGGACTGAGTAAAGTTGGGGGCCGATGTTGTGAGGAACATTGATACTGATTTGAGGCTGAGGGCCTGAGATACATACGCCACGAGGTGGCTTAATTGATAATAGGACGAGAGCCTAGATTTGATGCCACGAGATGGCTTGTTATTGCCCTTGGGCTGTAAGGGGACCCTCCCGGAGTCTTTACACCCCTAGTGAGCGCGGGTACCCATTGTGATGTGAGATTGAGCCCGATGGGGTTGGCATTTTTCTGAGATTGAGCCCGATTGGCTGATATTTTTCCGAGATATTGCCTGAGGGGCAGATTTGTTGATATTGTGCCCGATGGGCGAACTTCTATTTGTTACTTACCTGTCAATTACTTTTTTTACTTGTTAAAGAGGGATTTTAATTGACATTTCACTATTTTTACTGTTTTAAGTGATTCTTTTGCTGCTTCATTATAGAATTCCCTATTCTTTACAAGTTTTCTTACTATTAGTCATTATTAATATTTGTTACTCACTGGTCGGAGTACTCATATTACTCCCTGCACCATGTGTGCAAACCCAGGTGCCCGAGTGGCCAAGTGAGAGCTTTTCTGTTGTTCAGCATTTGTCGAGGATTTCGAGGTAGCTATATGGCGTCCGCAGCCCTGATTTCTCCCTTCTATCTTATTACTTTTCTGCATTTCTAGACTATCCATGTAGTAGGTTTTTCAGACTTGTAGTAGAGGCTCTAGACTCGTGACACTAGATCAGTGTGGGCTGTATAGTTTTTATGTCTTGTTGACTTCCGCATATCTACCTTGTTGTTCTAAACACCCATTATGATAATTGGTAATTAAACCGTGTTAGAAAATGATTTATTTAAAATGAAAATGGGTTGTGGCTTGACAATTGGTCTGACTTTCCTAGTAATTTGATAGGCGCCATCACAACCGGTATTTGGGGTCGTGACACCAGGTTTGGGGCGTGACATACAACATAACAAATGTCTGGGCGAATACACATCATAGCGTACATCAAGCTCCCAACAACACTTGAATACGTAACTCAAGGCATGTCTTCCTTTCCATTTTCAGTCTTAGGACACATTTCAAGGTTTAAAGTTTCATCTCTCATTATAGGAGTATCCATGGATATGCAAATATTCCAGTGAAAATGCATTAAAGTTTTCTTTATATAAGTTTTTTAAGACAAACTCAATAGCTTTTTGGAACGGTCTCTTTGGATTTTAATTCCAAGGATATAGCCTGCCTTGCTAGTATATTTCATGTCAAATGACTTTGAAAGCCATGACTTGATATTTTTCAAATACTTCAAATTATTTCCGATTAATAAAATATTGTCCACATAAAGAGAAAGAATTACAAAAATCCCATTGGTCTTCTTCCCATAAATATAATGGTCTTCATTAATCATTGTGAAAGCATACAAGATCACCTCCTTGTGAAATCTCAAATATCATTACCTTGAAAGTTGCTTAAGGCCGTAAATATATCTTTTCAATTTACAGACCTTCTTTTATTGGATTTTAATAATGAAGTCTACAAGGTTGTTCTATGTAGATTTCTTCGTTTAGTTCTCCATTGAGAAAAGCTGTCTTCACGTCTATTTGGTGTAATTCCAAATACAAACGTGCAGCAATAGTCCAAATAAGTGAATTTATGTAAACATAAAAAATGGTGAAATTTTTTCCTCATATTCTATTACAGCTTCTTGAGTAGATCCTTTTACTGCCAATCGTGCCTTTTATCTTTCTATTGTTCCATTCGCTTTGCGTTTAACATTGAGAACCAATTTGTTTCCAATGTCTCTACACCCAAGCGGAAGGTCAACTAGATCCTAAATTTTGTTTGTTTTTATGGGCTCTAATTCCTATTTCATTGGTTTCATCTACTCATCTTTTTCATGGCTCAATAAAGCCTAATTCACATGCTTTGGCTTATCTATTTCAGTGGGAGATACCAGGAAAACGTAATTTTCAATCTCATAACTACATTTGGATATATTTTTTCTAGTGCTCTTCCGTAGTTGAAATTCAGATTCGTCAAAAGGATTTTGGGATTCAGAAATCCCACCCCCATCCGAATCAAGAACAAGATCTTAATCGATTTGATTATCAACTGTGTCAGAAGACACTTGCTGACTATCTAAGTTCAACGTTTCATAAAGAGGCTCTCCACTCTTTACGTCACCCTTCTTTGGAAAATTATTTTTTTCAAAAATATGACATCTCGTGATTCAATCTCATTAACACTTCTATACTCTCATTCACCAATGAACACATGCCTATTAGAGTGTTCTGAATATCTTTCAAAGATATATTTCTTACCTTTTGGACCTAATTTACCAAACTTTCCAAAAGATCTTTTACATATGCAGCACAACCCCAACGTTGTAAATTATTTATGTTTGGTTTATGACCAGTCCAAAGATCATAAGGAGTGGAAGAAACTGACTTAGAAGGAACATTATTCAATATATAGGCTGTAGCCAATAATGCATCTCCCTGAAAGGAGATAGGTAAATTTCCTTGCGCCATCATAGAACTTATCATATCCAGTAGTATTTTATTCCTCCTTTTTACTACACCATTTTGTTGAGGTGTGTAAGGAATAGTTAACTGCCTGGCGATGCTCCTTTCGTTACACAATTCTTCAAATTATTTTGATAGATATTCACGCTCTCTATCGATTCTTAAGGTCTTAATCCCTTTGTCTAATTGATTCTCAACCTCATTAAAATATTTCTTAAAGTATTCTAGTGCTTCAGATTTATGAGAAATTAAATAGAGATAACCAAAGCATCTGAAATAAAAATGTAATGAAATATAAAGCGCCATACCTAGACCACACATTCGTTGTACCACATATATCAGAATAGATTAATTGCAATGGGAAATCAACTCTCTTAGCCTTTCCAAAGGTTTACTCGCAATCTTTTTAGCAAAAAAATTTCACAGGTTGACATTTCAATTTTAGAGAAAGAACCTAAATGAATTAGCCAATCTCTTCATTCGATCCTGCCCTATGTGACCTAATCTTGCATGCCATGTAATAACATCAACACCATTATTACTAGAATAATATGCCATAACACAACGGTCAACATAATACTTATACATAGAAGGATTACAATCTAATACAATAAAACCATCATAACGACGTCTAAAACCATAAAAAACATTGTCTAAAGTAATTCTAAGACCATTGCGACAACAGGTCAAATTGCAATACAAATCTAGAAGAACAGACATAGAGACTATGTTTCACTGAATCTCTAGAACATATGGGATGTCATGCAACATCAAACATTGGCCAACATGCATGTCCCTTTAGCAAGTACCTATCCTTTTGACTTCAAGCTTTGCATTATTTCCCTATACATGCTTTGATTCAGGTGGAACTCATCGAAACTCTATAAACGCTTCTCTATCACATCTCACATGGTCGGTGTCCCCTGAATCTACAATTCACACATGATAAGATTTAGTTAGTACAACAATGCTAGAAGCATATACAACACTATGAGATACATTTTGAAATGCTACCTTTTTTGGCTCACTGCACTCACGAGCAAAATGCCCTGGAATTTGGCAATTGCAGAACTTCATCTTGCTCTTGTCCTACTTCTTGTAGAACCATTTCCCTTTCTTGGAATTTGGCTTGTTTCTTTTCTTGGAGGATCCATCTCCGGTCTTCTTACCTTTTTCGTTATTTTTTTCGCTTCTCTTGCGCCTAAAGCTTTATCTCTTTGTACCCCTTGATTCTACCAACATGACACTAGGTATAAGTTTAGCAGCACCGAGCTGCTCATCTACAAGCTCCACATGACGTGCAAAATCAGTAAAAGTAATAAGCCGCTCATCTTCAAGCTCCACATATAGGCAACATCAATAAAAGTTTTGATGCTATCATCGTGGGTCAAGTTAACCTTCAAATTTCCCAATTATTGGTAAGTGACCGAATCACTGTCTGAAGGCTCATCAGAGAGAACATGACCAACACCTTTGAGTTGAGCAATCATATTTGACATCACTTTCAGATGTTGCTTGACATTATGATAAAGGCACTTTTTGTACGTGTCAAACTTGATTTTCAGCTGTTTAAGGTGAGTGACAGTTGTACCTCTATATGTCTCTCTTAAATGTTCCCACATGGCTTGAGTATTAGGATATTTCTCACATTCGTGGATGAGATCATTATCAACTGAACTTACAATAATTCCACGTGTAGTGAAATCTTTCTTTTTTCAATTATTGTAAGTTTCCAGATCTCTCCTGTGTTGGGCAGTGTTACCCTCCTCTAGGTGACTCATAATATGGTTAGTATTTTCAAGAGCATCTTGCTCTTCGATTACATACTACATCTTACGAATCCATATGTCGTAATTTCCACCATTCGATTTGTCACCCTTGTTCAAGTCAGCAATAATACTTTTCGATGCCATGTCTATTATTAGAGAGAATATGACAAGTTTAACTCATCAATATATATTGCAGTATTTTGTGCATGTGATTACACACTCAAATGTATTGATTATGGTATTAATTATACATTTAGTATCTGTCAAAACCCTAAACCCGAATTAGGTCGTGATGGCGCCTCCCGTGAAGACAAGGCCAGCCGACACTTACCCATTTCAGTTTTTAACCAATTAAACAATAAGAATAAAGTCTAAACATAATAAATAATCCAACAGTAAGTAGTTAACCATACAAATTTGCGAAACAACAACTAACATAGCCCGATACCAGGGTGTCACTAATCACAAGCATCTATCAACACGCTACAAGATTGAAATGACTACTAAACTATTATAGAATAACCGATAAAGAAATAGAAATGAGATAAAGGGGGAGACAAAATGGTACTGCAAACTCCAAGCAGCTATCTCGTAGACTCCGAAGTCTGCTGGGAGCTCTCAACTCGCGCTAGTAGGATCAACAATGCCTGAATCTGCACACAAGTTGCAGAGAGTAAAGTGAGTAATCCAACCCGGTGAGTAATAATCATAAATGAAAAACTGAGAGATATGAAAATACGTAAGGCACATACTAGCTATAATGAAGCAGTAAAAACAGTGAATCATTAAGGATATGTAAAATTATTTAAGTTCAGTTTAAACTTCATGAAATGCCTTTTAAAAAATTAACAGATAAATGACAAACAAATAAGAAAGATAAACACATAAAGGTTAACCCCTCGGGCACATGTCAACAAATCTGTCCCTCGGGCAATATCTCAGAACAATACCAGCCCCTCAAGCTACATTTCACATTACAATGGCTACCCGCACACAGTGGGAGTGTGCAGGATCCTGGAGAGGCCCCTTACGGCCCAAGTGCAATATCAAGTCATCTCGTTGCATCGTCACTAGGCTCTTGATATCATATAGATAAGCCACATTGTGGCGTACATATCTCAGGCCCTCGGCCTCATACTCATAATCTAGTGTTTCCTCACAACATAGGCCATCGGCCTTAGTTAAAATCCTCACAAGAAAGTCGGGAAATAGTAAAACATGATCCTCAACCCAAATCTCATTTAAAAGATCATTTAAGTGTTAAAACAGAGTAAACATGGCTTAGTTATGAAAACAGTGGTATATAACATGGTTGAGTTCAAGTATAAAGTCAAAACAGTGAGGAAATACCAATAAAAATCCCCGAAAGGTTCAATTAGTTGGCACGAGGCCCAAATATGGCATTAAACCCAAAAGATGATATACACAAATAAATTTCACTCAAATACACGGTAAAATAATCATTCAGGGTGGACTAAGTCACAATCCCTAATAGTGCACGACCCCACGCTCCTCATCAAGCGTGTGCGTCACCTCAAAATAGCACAACAATGTGCAATCCGGAATTTCATACCCTCAGGACATCATTTCCAATCATTACTCACCTCAATCCGGTCAAATCTCTAGCAAGCGATGCCTTTTCCCCACGAATCAACCTCCACTTGCGTCGAATCTATCCATAATCAGAATCACATCGTCATAATATGCTAAGGAAACGAAGCCCAAGTGAAAATAATTAATTTACAACCTAAATCCCAGAATTACCAAAACTCGACCCCATGCCCACATCTCAAAATTTGATAAAGTTCACATCAATGGATTCCTTATCTCCCCACGAGTTCATATATATCAATAGTACCAAAATCCGACCATAATTGGTCCCTCAAATCCTCAAGTCTAGGAATCAAATAGCAAGCCTTAGTTTCCTCAATTTAAGCCCTTAAATTCCATTAATTATAGCTCTAATTCGTGAAATAATACCATAGGGACAAGTTTTAGGTCCAAAATCTTTACCTTAATGAAGTCTCCTTGAATTCTCTCTTCAAAATTGCTCAAAACTCCAGAATTCACGATTAAAAATGGTGAAACCTTCTAAATATCATGAAGGAAGAAATATATACATTTTGACCCAGGCATTTTTGCATTTGCGGTCATTCCATCGCATCTGCGGTACCGCTTCTGCGGTCAAGATCACTGCATTTGCGTCTTTACTTAAGTCCCCATTTTCTGTATCAGCGATCCTCTATCCATGTCTGTGATAGCCGCTTCCACGGTTTTGTATCCCTAGCTCCTTTCCGCTTCTATGGCCCCCTTCATCACATTTGCAGCATCGCACCTGCATTCCTCAAATCCACATGTACGAAAATACCAGAAGCAGAAATTCTGCAGCTTCATCAAAATTTAAACTCTCTGCCAACCGTCCGAAATCATCCTGAGGCTCCCAGGACCTCAACCAAAAGCACCAACATATCCCAAAACCTTTTTCAAACTTATTCCAATATATAAAACACCTCAAAACATTGAATCAACCAAAACACATCAGATTCAAGCCTAAGTGTCCAAAATCTTCCGAATTCCACTTTTGATAAAAAAACCCAACCAAACCATGTCCGAATGATCTTAAATTTGGCACAAACATCCCAAATGAAATCATGGAACTACTGCAATTCTTGAAATTCCATTATGACCCCAATATCAAAATCTCACCTACTAACCGAAAATCGCCAAAATATCAACTTTGCCAATTCAAGCCTAAATCTGCTCCGAACCTGCAAAACTAACATACATCTGAACCCTCTGACACATAAGTCAACATCTGGTAAAATTTTCCAACTTATGATTACCGAAAAAAGAGACTAAGTTCCCAAATCAAACAAAATCCTTACGCGAGCCAACCAACCCGATCACATATAGAATCAATAGACAATGCAATAAGAAGCAGAAATAGGGTAAATTGAGCAGTAACTGATGAGAGACTAGTCGGTTCGTCACATCCTCCATAACTTAATCAAATGTTCATCCTTGAACAAGTCAAGAAACATACCTAAAGCCTCAAACAGGTGAGGATATCTACTCCGCATCAACAGCTCGGTCTCCCAAGTAGCCTCCTCCATGGGCAACCTCTCCACTGCACTTTTACTGAAGCTATATCCTTTGATCTCAGCTTTCGAAACTGACACTCAAAAATAGTTGTTGGCTCCACATCATAAGTCGAGTCACCATCCAACTGAATTGTGTTGAAATACAGAACATGAGACGGATCCCCAATATACTTCCGGAGCATAGAAACATGAAATACCAGATGCACACTCGACAAGCTGGGTGGTAAAGTAAGCTCATAAGCCACCTTCCTAATCCTCCGAAGCACCTCAAAAGGCCCAATGAATCGATCACTCAGCTTAACTTTCATACCAAATCTCATGACGCCCTTCATGGGCGAAACCTTCAACGGAACATTCTCCCCAACCATTTAGGACGCATCCCGAACCTTCTTGTCAACATAACTATTTTGCCTTGACTGTGGTGTATGACGTCTCTCCTGAATCACCTTTACCTTTTTGTAAAGCATCCTGCACCAAGTCTGTCCCCAATAGCCTAGCCTCACCCAGCTCGAACCAACCAATTAGAGATCTACACCGCCTTCTATACAAAGCCTCATATGGAGCCATCTGAATACTGGACTGGTAGTTGTGGTTAAGCAAACTCTACAAGATATAGAAACTGATCCCATGACCCTCTGAAATCAATAACGCAAGCATGCAACATGTCTTTTAATATCTTAATAGTGCCCGTGGACTGCCCGTCTATCTTTGGGTGAAACGTTATGCTCAACTCAACCTAAGTACCCCAACTCGCGCTGCACAGACCTCCAAAATTGCAAAGTAAACTGAGTGCCCCTATCTGAAATGATGGAAATTGGGACACTTATGCAAACGAACAAACTCTTGGATATAGATCTCTGCCAATCACTCTGAAGAATAAGTATTACACACATGAATAAAGTGTGCGAACTTGGTCAGTCAATCCACAATTACCCAAATAGCATCGAACTTCTTCAAAGTCTATGGGAGCCCAACTAGAAAGTCCACGGTGATCCTCTCCACTTTCACTCTGGAATATCCATCAGCTGAAGCAAGCCACCCGGTCTCTAATGCTCAAATTTCAGTTGCTGACAATTGAGACACCGAGCTATATATTCCACAATTTCCTCCTTTATTCTCCTCTAGCAATAGTACTGCCTTAGATCTTGATACATCTTCGTGGAACTCGGATGAATGGAATACATCAAGCTATGGGCCTCCTCCAGAATCAACTCCCGAAGCCCATCTACATTGGGCACACGTATCCGGTCGTACATCCTCAACAACCCATCATCACCTACGGTCACATCTCTGGCATCATAGTGCTGAACTTTGTCCATAAGGATAAGCAAATAAGAATCATCATATCAGTGCTCTCTGATGCGATCATATAAGGAAGATCGAGAAACCACATAAGCCAATACCCGACTAGGCTCCGATATATCTAACCTCACGAACAGATTGGCCAAGGCCTGAACATTAACTGCAAGAGGTCTCTCCCCAACTTGAATATATTCCAAACTCCCCATACTCACCGCCTTTCAGCTCAAATTATCGGCCACCACTTTGGCCTTTCCAGATGGTACAATATAGTGATATCGTAATCCTTTAGCAACTCCAACCACCTCCGCTGTCTCATATTAAGATCTTTCTATTTGAACAAGTACTGGAGACCACGATGATCAGTAAACACCTCAGAAGACACACCATACAAGTAATGTCTCCAAATCTTCAACGCATGAACTATGGCAGCCAACTCCAAATCATGAGTGGGGTAGTTCTTCTCATGGGGTTTCAACTGATGAGAAACATAAGCAATACTCTACCCTTCTGCATCAATACACAACCAATACCACCTATTGAAGCATCACAATATAGAGTATATGAACCTGGAGCTGATGGCATAACTATTACTAGAGTCGTGGTCAAGGATGTCTTGAGCTTATGAAATCTCTCCTTACACTCGTCCGACCATAAAAATGAAGCACCCTTCTGAGTCAACTTGGTCAAGGGCGATGCATTGGATGAAAACCCCTAAACAAATTGGCGATAATAACCCGCCAACCAAGAAAACTGCAAATCTCTATGGCTGAGGATGGTTTGGGCCAACTCTGAACCGTCTCTATCTTCTTTGGATCAAACTGAATACTCTCGTTGGATACCACACGCCACAACAAAGCCACTTAACTGAATCAAACCTCACACTTGGAGAATTTTGCATAAATCTTCTCTGCTGCACCCCATGTTTCCGTACATTAGAGTATCCATAAGTCAATTGATGTAAGCTCAGAAATGTGATCAATTTTGAAAGTACGTAAAGTAAGTTAATTATTTTATAATGGAGGTTAAAAATCTATAAGATCTTTAATAACAAGTACCAAAAGGGTTGCAAAGCTTAGACGCTAAACGAATTAAAGAGAATAAGTTTCGTTGAAAGTCGACAAGTTCGGATTGTTATAGCAATTACTTTTGGGGTGAGACTAGGGTGATTAATATGATGAGGAGGTTAAGTTATGAGTTATTTTAGTCATACACTAGTCATGTGTTATGGGTAAAGTCAAGAAAGTTACGGATCAAAAAGTTGGCAAAGGTCATCACAAGTTGCATTTATAATGTGTTGAAATTAGGTCAAACGTAGCTAATCTTTTCTCCCAATATACTTGGAATCAAGGTATGATCTACATATCAAGTTGAAGAACTATGCATCTAGTTTTCAACACATTAAACCGTTTGTCACTACAAACTTGGATTATATAGATATTCGCATTTAAACGAGATTGCGTAGATTGGTAGGTGACAAGTAGGTGCATCACCTACTTGCCAATGAGAGGATTCAATTAAAAGCCCCAACTTTGGCCAAGAGGGGACTTTTAAGGGATTATAAACTCATTTATTTCACCCATTTTTCAGACCTTGAAAACCAAATTGAACCCCTTAAGCTCTCCCCAAAAATCCTAACATAACCCTAGGGTATTTCGGGTGTTACGACGAGATTCTAGTGCTGAAAAGTCCGGAAAGCTTGCTAGTTTCACTTTCTCCTTCATGTAGCTGTGTTTTGGGACTGATTTTTGATGGAGAAGGACTAGGTTATCGTGTTTCTACTCGTTCCAAGGTAAGGTTATGCTTCTCCTTCCATTATCTATGCTTGTACGAGCTGTAATTTGTCCGTAAAGACTAGACCTAGCGGGTTTTGAATGAGTGGCATGTTGTTTGTTGTTGCATCACTGTTGGCTGGTTGTGAACTTATTTTTAAGTTAAATTTATGGCTGGTTAATAGGATTAGAATATTAATTATGTACAGTTGGTTGTGATGCTCAATTTGATAGAAAAGACAAGTCGAAACATGTTTTAGTAATCCGAAATAATTAGTTTTGAGTTGCTGAACTTGTGATACTATTTTGGGGGCTATTTCGTGTTGCTATTGGGTTGTATATTTTGCTACTATTTTTATGGAGTTGAGAGGAGGAAGGGTGTGGAAAAAGACCACATAATCACAGGGTTTGTATGCTGGTCGTTCGTCGTAACATTTTCGTATTGTTTGACACTATTATGGTTGCCGTGTTGTGTATGAAGTAATAGGGGTATGTTGGGCTGTTAGGTAATTGTTTTGACTTTTGTGGTCATATATATAGGGAAGGTTTTATCCGTTTCATCGTAAAATAGGTTGTGACCGATACAAAATAGTAACGAAACTTAAAGGATAACAATAGTATCATTTCTCTTATTGTAGACTCTGGAGTCGTTACATTTTTTAGGCTGGGCAATACATATACAAGGTATGTGAAGCTATCCCTTTCACTATTTTGCATGTCTTTGATTGTACATAATGTAATGAACAAGCTTCCAAAGATACTCCACTCTTAGAAGCTAGCAGTACTTACATTGTTTCCCTTCTTATGGAGCAATTGATGTTGATGTTGCTTCTCTTATTCTTATGTTATCAATGTCCTTGGTACTTCCTGATCTTATAAGATTCATGATGAAGAGTTAGTCCTAATAACATGTACAGAAGATAAGGTTATCGTGTTTCTACTCGTTCCAAGGTAAGGTTATGCTTCTCCTTCCATTATCTATGCTTGTACGAGCTGTAATTTGTCCGTAAAGACTAGACCTAGCGGGTTTTGAATGAGTGGCATGTTGTTTGTTGTTGCATCACTGTTGGCTGGTTGTGAACTTATTTTTAAGTTAAATTTATGGCTGGTTAATAGGATTAGAATATTAATTATGTACAGTTGGTTGTGTTGCTCAATTTGATAGAAAAGACAAGTCGAAACATGTTTTAGTAATCCGAAATAATTAGTTTTGAGTTGCTGAACTTGTGATACTATTTTGGGGGCTATTTCGTATTGCTATTGGGTTGTATATTTTGCTACTATTTTTATGGAGTTGAGAGGAGGAAGGGTGTGGAAAAAGACCACATAATCACAGGGTTTGTATGCTGGTCGTTCGTCGTAACATTTTCGTATTGTTTGACACTATTATGGTTGCCGTGTTGTGTATGAAGTAATAGGGGTATGTTGGGCTGTTAGGTAATTGTTTTGACTTTTGTGGTCATATATATAGGGAAGGTTTTATCCGTTTCATCGTAAAATAGGTTGTGACCGATACAAAATAGTAACGAAACTTAAAGGATAACAATAGTATCATTTCTCTTATTGTAGACTCTGGAGTCGTTACATTTTTTAGGCTGGGCAATACATATACAAGGTATGTGAAGCTATCCCTTTCACTATTTTGCATGTCTTTGATTGTACATAATGTAATGAACAAGCTTCCAAAGATACTCCACTCTTAGAAGCTAGCAGTACTTACATTGTTTCCCTTCTTATGGAGCAATTGATGTTGATGTTGCTTCTCTTATTCTTATGTTATCAATGTCCTTGGTACTTCCTGATCTTATAAGATTCATGATGAAGAGTTAGTCCTAATAACATGTACAGAAGATAAGGTTATCGTGTTTCTACTCGTTCCAAGGTAAGGTTATGCTTCTCCTTCCATTATCTATGCTTGTACGAGCTGTAATTTGTCCGTAAAGACTAGACCTAGCGGGTTTTGAATGAGTGGCATGTTGTTTGTTGTTGCATCACTGTTGGCTGGTTGTGAACTTATTTTTAAGTTAAATTTATGGCTGGTTAATAGGATTAGAATATTAATTATGTACAGTTGGTTGTGTTGCTCAATTTGATAGAAAAGACAAGTCGAAACATGTTTTAGTAATCCGAAATAATTAGTTTTGAGTTGCTGAACTTGTGATACTATTTTGGGGGCTATTTCGTATTGCTATTGGGTTGTATATTTTGCTACTATTTTTATGGAGTTGAGAGGAGGAAGGGTGTGGAAAAAGACCACATAATCACAGGGTTTGTATGCTGGTCGTTCGTCGTAACATTTTCGTATTGTTTGACACTATTATGGTTGCCGTGTTGTGTATGAAGTAATAGGGGTATGTTGGGCTGTTAGGTAATTGTTTTGACTTTTGTGGTCATATATATAGGGAAGGTTTTATCCGTTTCATCGTAAAATAGGTTGTGACCGATACAAAATAGTAACGAAACTTAAAGGATAACAATAGTATCATTTCTCTTATTGTAGACTCTGGAGTCGTTACATTTTTTAGGCTGGGCAATACATATACAAGGTATGTGAAGCTATCCCTTTCACTATTTTGCATGTCTTTGATTGTACATAATGTAATGAACAAGCTTCCAAAGATACTCCACTCTTAGAAGCTAGCAGTACTTACATTGTTTCCCTTCTTATGGAGCAATTGATGTTGATGTTGCTTCTCTTATTCTTATGTTATCAATGTCCTTGGTACTTCCTGATCTTATATGATTCATGATGAAGAGTTAGTCCTAATAACATGTACAGAAGATAAGGTTATCGTGTTTCTACTCGTTCCAAGGTAAGGTTATGCTTCTCCTTCCATTATCTATGCTTGTACGAGCTGTAATTTGTCCGTAAAGACTAGACCTAGCGGGTTTTGAATGAGTGGCATGTTGTTTGTTGTTGCATCACTGTTGGCTGGTTGTGAACTTATTTTTAAGTTAAATTTATGGCTGGTTAATAGGATTAGAATATTAATTATGTACAGTTGGTTGTGTTGCTCAATTTGATAGAAAAGACAAGTCGAAACATGTTTTAGTAATCCGAAATAATTAGTTTTGAGTTGCTGAACTTGTGATACTATTTTGGGAGCTATTTCGTGTTGCTATTGGGTTGTATATTTTGCTACTATTTTTATGGAGTTGAGAGGAGGAAGGGTGTGGAAAAAGACCACATAATCACAGGGTTTGTATGCTGGTCGTTCGTCGTAACATTTTCGTATTGTTTGACACTATTATGGTTGCCGTGTTGTGTATGAAGTAATAGGGGTATGTTGGGCTGTTAGGTAATTGTTTTGACTTTTGTGGTCATATATATAGGGAAGGTTTTATCCGTTTCATCGTAAAATAGGTTGTGACCGATACAAAATAGTAACGAAACTTAAAGGATAACAATAGTATCATTTCTCTTATTGTAGACTCTGGAGTCGTTACATTTTTTAGGCTGGGCAATACATATACAAGGTATGTGAAGCTATCCCTTTCACTATTTTGCATGACTTTGATTGTACATAATGTAATGAACAAGCTTCCAAAGATACTCCACTCTTAGAAGCTAGCAGTACTTACATTGTTTCCCTTCTTATGGAGCAATTGATGTTGATGTTGCTTCTCTTATTCTTATGTTATCAATGTCCTTGGTACTTCCTGATCTTATAAGATTCATGATGAAGAGTTAGTCCTAATAACATGTACAGAAGATACCAACCTTACGTCACTCCAAAAGATTCAGAATATTATTCCAATAAGTCTAGCATGCATTATATATATATATATATATATATATATATATATATATATATATATATATATATATATATATATATATATATATATATATATATTACTCTACCGAGTAGTGGTATCGATGACCGGGTTGTGCAACCACTGATCAGTTGGGTTTACCGAGCTCCACGTGGCCGGTTATGATTTTATATATCCTTATGATGGTCGGGTACATTTTTACCAAGTCTTCTTTGAGCCTGGATACGATATGATGATGATGATGCCCATAGAGGTGTATGTTTTTAAAAGTTTATGTATATATGTATTATGCATTTCATGTCAGTAGCACCCAGAGGTACTCAAATGTTATAGGTTGTATCTCCTCTATCTCTCTTTACACTACTGTTCTTGTTTATGCTTTCCTTCCTTACATACTCGGTACTTTATTCGTACTGACGTCCCTTTTTTCTTGGGGATGCTGCGTTTTATACCCGCAGGTCTCGATTGATAGGTTGACAGTCCTCCAAGTAGGCTATCAGCTTAACGAAAGGTGTCGGTGCACTACATTTACTTCGGAGTTGCCTATTTGGTTAGTATGCTTTGGATATATATTGATTGGTATGGCGGGGCCCTGTCCCTACCTTTGTGATTTTATGTACTCTTAAAGGATTGTAGACAGATGTCAGGTGTATGGATACTTATATGGCCTTGTCAGCCTATGTTTTGAGTTTACAAATGGTCATGTTGGCCTTATAAACCTGTATGTCACATGTATAACTTTGTATATCATGTAGCGTCGTCATATGCTAAGCATTCCCTTATGTTTTATTCTTGATATCTCACGACAGGTTTTTTGGATCACTTACCCATGATAGTATGATAAGAAAGATATGTTACGTTAGTACACGGGTGAGTAAGGCACTGGCTCCCCGCCGCGGCCTTTGGTTTGGGTTGTGACATTCTCCTCCCTCAATCTCTGCAACACAAATCTCAAATGCTCCGCGTGGTCATCCAAAATACGCGAATACACCCGAATATCATCAGTGAAGACTATGACAAACGAGTCGAAATAAGGCCGGAACACGCTATTCATCAGATACATGAACACTGCTGGGGCACTGGTCAGCCCAAAAGACATCACCAAGAACTCAAAACGACCATATCGGGTCCTGAAAGCCATCTTAAGAATATCCAAGTACCTGATCTTCAACTGGTGATAATCGGAACGAAGATCAATCTTGGAGAACACTCTCGCTCCCTGAAGCTAGCCGAATAAATCATCAACTAGAGGCAAAGGATATTTGTTCTTAGCTATATATTGTTCAATTGCCTATAATCAATGTACATCCTCATAGTGCCATCTTTCGTCTTTTCAAATAAAACAGGAGCACCCCAAGGTGACACACTAGGCCGAATGAATCCCTTATCAAGAAGTTCCCGAAGTTTCTCTTTTAACTCCTTCAACTCCGCTGGTGTCATACGATACAGTAAAGTAGAAATGGGCTGAGTGTCGGGCACCAAGTCAATACCAAAATCAATGTCCCTATCCAGTAGCATGCTTGACAGGTCTGCAGGAAACACATCGGAAAAATCCCTCACAACTGGAACATAATCAATACTGGGAATGTCTACACCGACATCCCTCACAAAGGCTAGATACGCAAGACAACCCTTCTTAACCATACGTTGGGCCTTCAAAAAAGATATCACTATATTGGGAATAGAATTATTCACACGTCGCCACTCAATCTGTGGCACACCCGGTATTACCAACGTGACTGTCTTAGTATGATAGTCGAGAATAGCATGACATGGAGATAGCCAATCCATGCCCAAAATGACATCGAAATCCACCATACGCAACAATAAAATATCCACTCAGGTCTCCGATCGGTACACACGGTAAATAATAACAGTATCACCCACTGGGGTAGATACATGAACAGGTGAAGTAAGCGACTCATGGGGCATACCTAAATAATGAGAAAAATATGATGACACAAAAGAAAAGGTGGAACCGGGATCAAATAAAACACAAGCATCTCTGTGGTAGACTGAAACAATACATGTAATTACAGCATCTAAAGCAATAGCCTCGAGTCTAGCTAGAAGTGCATGGGAAAGGGCCTAACCGCCACTTGATCGACCTCCCCCTCTAGGAAGGTTGTTAGCTGATAGACCTCCAACCCTAGCTGGCTAGGTAGGTGGTGGTGAAGTAACTGGCGCTGAAGCCAATGATCGACCCCTTCTCTGAGATTAACCTGCAAGACGATGAGGTCACTACCTCCATATATGACCCACCTCTTCAAATTCATAACAACTCCCATGTGCTAGAGAAGGGGAAAGAAGGGAACCCCTCGTACCAGAGTGACTAGAAGATGCACCTGGCATAGTAGAGACCTGAACTGATAGAGAACAGGACAAACTCTAAGCTGGAAGGGCGCTAAGTGATGATTGGCCCTGATGAGAACTATGAGAACAATGACCCGATGATGCCCTACGATAACCTGGGCGCGCAGGCTGAGGAAGCTTGAATGGACGGCCTCTACCGTGTTGAAACTGACCCCTCGATGGAGCACCACTATAACTACCAGATCCTCGAAGCCTCTTGGCCTCCCTCTCTTCTCGCTCCTGACGACGAACAGACTCAATCTCACAAGAAATGTCCAAAACCTCCTCAAAAGTAGCACCAGTCACCCTCCTAATCCTCTCTCTATCTGTAGGAACCAACCAAATAGCATGACGAGCTAACTCGGGGAACCTCATCTCATACTGCATCACAGTCATCTCTACCTGACGCAACTACTCAAACTACATGCGCAACTCCTCTTTGCGGGACCGCGACACATACTTCTACAGAAAGAAAACAAAGAACTACTGCCATGAAAGGGGTACTGTACCAACATGCCTACGCCTCTCAAAAGCCTCCTACCAAGTGAAGGCAGCTCCAGAAAACTGATAAGTAGTGAAAGAGACCCTACTGGTCTCCTAAATACCCGACGTACGAAGCATCCTCTGACACTTATCCAAGAAACCCTGGGCATCCTCACCCTCTACACCACTGAAAGCCAGAGGATGAAGTCTACCAAACCTCTCCAACCTATGATTCTCATCCTATGGCATGGAAGAAACTATATAGTCCTGAGCAGATGCAACTGGTTGGGCTGGATGTGCCTCCGATGTCTGAAGTCCCTACACGACCTGCTCAGGTGTGCGAGTAGCAAGAGTATGATTGCCTCCCCCAGCTTGAGAAGTAGATGCGGTTGTAGTGGCTGAGTCCGCCTGAGCTAGGCTAGTGCAAACTAATAGAATCTAAGCCAAGGCCTTCTGAAGACCCGGAATCACAATGGGCGCAGCTGGTGCCTGAGATTGTGTTATTGGATCGTCCATAACTGGGACCTGATCCTAAATTGGGACGGTTGGTGGATCTACAGGTGCTTCCCTAGCTACTGTGCGGGCCACACCTCTACACCACGAGCGCGTCGTCAAACTCTAGTTGCTACAACTAGTGGTACTGGTGGACGTCCATCCTGACCGGTAGTGCGTGTCTCACCATCTGTGAGAGAATAGAATAACGAAAGTTTAGTACTCGGATCAACAAATTTTCACGACGAGAATTTCAAGAATATGAAGTTTTTCCTAAAGGTTCTGCAGCCTTTCGAGGATAAATACAAACGTCTCCATACCAATCTGCGAGACTCTACTAAACCCGCTCATGACTCATGAGACTTATGTAACCTAGGCTCTTATACCAACTTGTAACGACCCTAAACCTAAACCCGATCGTGATGACGTCTCTCGTAAAGACAAGGCCACCTGACACTTACCCATTTCAGTTTAAGCAATTAAACAATAAGAATTAAGTCTAAACATAAGAATAATCCAACAGTAAGGAGTTAACCCTACAAATTTGCGGAAGAACAACCCAACAAAGCACGATATCAGGGTATCACTAGTCATGAGTATCTTCAATATGTTACAAGGTTGAAATGCCTACTAAACTATTATAGAATAATTGATAAAGCGATAGAAATGAGATAGAAGGGGAGAAACATGACACTGCAGAAGCCAAGCAGCTATCTCGTGGACTCCGAAGTCTGTCGGGAGCTCTTAACTCGCTCTAGCAAGATCAGCAACGCCTCAATATGCACACCGGGTGCAAGGCGCAAAGTGATTACTCCAACTCAGTGAGTAATAAACATAAATAAACGACTGAGAGATATGAAAATATATAAGGCACATACAGACTATAACGAAGCAGTAAAACCCGTAAAAACAGTGAATCGGTGAGGATATGTAAAATCATTTAAGTTCAGTTTAAACTTCATGAAATGCCTTTTCAACAATTAACAAATAAATGACAGAAAAATAAGAAAGATAAACACATAAACGTTTGCCCCTCGGTCACAATGCCAACAAATTCGCCCATCGGGCAATATCTTAGAACAATGCCAACCTCTAGGGCTACATCTCACATCACAATGGGTACCCGCGCTCATTGGGGGTGTGAAGACTCCTGAAGGGGCCCCTTACATCCCAAACATAATATCAAGTCATCTCGTGGCATCATCACTAGGCTCTCGGCCTCATATCAACAAGCCACCTCGTGGCGAACATATCTCAGGGCCTCGGCCTCATACTCATAATCCTGTGTTTCCTCACAACATAGGTCCTTGGCCTTACTAAGTCAAAATCCTCACAAGCCACTCGGGCAATAGTAAAACATTATCCTCATCCCAAATCTCATTTAAAAGATCATTTAAGTGTTAAAGCAGGGCAAACATGGCTGAGTTATGAAAACAATGGTATATAAAATGACTGAGTTCAAGTATAAAGTCAAAAAAGTGAGGAAACATCAATAAAAATCCCCGAAGGGTTCAATTAGTTGGCACGAGGCCCAGATATGGCATGCACCCCTAGATAGGATATACACAAATATATTTTAGTCAAATATGCGGTAAAATAATCATTTGGGACGGATGAAGTCAATTCCCCAATAGTGCACGACCCACGCTCGTCATCAAGCGTGTGCACCACCTCAATATAGCACAACGATGTGCAATCTGAGGTTTCATACCCTCGGGACATCATTTACAATCATTACTCACTTCAATATGGCCAAATTTCTGCAATGCCTTTTCCCCTCGAATCGTGTTCCACTCGCGTCGAATCTATCCAAAATAAGAATCACAACATCAAAATATGCCAATGGAACGAAACCCAAGCGAAAATAATCAATTTACAACCTAAATCCCGAAATTACCAAAATTGGACCCCCGGGTCCATGTCTCGGAATTCGATAAAATTCACATCAATGGATTCCTTTTCTCCCCATGAGTTCATACATATCAGAAGTACCAAAATCCGACCACAATTGGTCCCTCCAATCCATAAGTCTAGGTCTCTAATACCAAGCCCTAGTTTCCCCAATTTTAACCCTTAAATTCTATTAATTACAGCTCTAATACGTGAAAAAATACAATGGGGATGAGTTTTAGGTTCAAAATCCTTAGCTCAATGAAGTCTCCTTGAATTATCTCTTCAAAATTCCTCAAAACTACAGAATTTGCATTTAAAAATGGTGAAACCATCTGAAAATCGTGAAAGCAGAAATATATACATTTGACCCTTGCATTTTTGCATCTGCGGTCATTCCACCACATCTGCGGTCCTTACATATGTCCCCATTTTCCACATCTACGATACACTATATGCACCTACACCATCGCAGGTGCGGTTCTTAACCACTTCCCCAATTTATACCTCCCTAGCTCCTCTCTGCTTCTGCGGCCCCCTTCATCGCATCTGCGGCATCGCACTTGCGGTCCCCAAATCCGCAGGTGCGGAAATAACAGAAATAGAAAATTTGCATCTTCATCAAAATTCCAAACTTTCTATCAACAGTCCGAAAGCACCTCGAGGCCCCCGAGGCCTTAACCAAAAGCAGCAACATATCCCAAAACCTTATTCTAACTTATAACAATCTTTAAAGCACCTCTAACAACACCGAATAAACCAAAACTCATTGAATTCAAGCCTAAATTTTTAAAATCTTTCAAATTCCGCTTTTGATCAAAAAGTCCAACCAAACCACGTCTGAATGACCTGATTTTGTCACACACATCTTGAACAACACAAGGGAACTACTGCAACTCTCAAAATTCCATTATGACCCCTATATCAAAATTTCACGAACCAATCGGAAATCACAAAATTACCAACTTTGCCAATTCAAGCCTATATCTACTCTGAACTCAAAGACACATTTTTATCATGCTCCTAAGTCCCAAAATCACCTCCCGAAGATATCTGAACCATTGGAACTTCCATCTGAGCCCTCTAACACATAAGTCAACATCCGGTTGACTTTTTCAACTTAAGCTTCCTTGAAAGAGACTAAGTGTCTCAAACCTTACCAAATCCTTTCCGAACTAAGCCAACCAACCCGATCACATATAGAACCAATAGACAATTCAACAACAATTAGAAATGGAGGAAACGGAGCGATAACTCATGAGACAACTGTCTGGGTCGTCACAGTATCGAATCGAAAGGTCACTACGTTTTTATTCATCATCTATATCTAAATATTTTAATTAATAGTAAAATCACTTCTTACTGTATACTTCATTTCAAGTCTCAATACATTACAAATAAAATAATAAATAATATATGTAACTAGTGAAACAAATAACATAATTTAAATTTCACTAAAATAAAACACATAATAATAATAATTTACATGTTTTCTAGGACGTACATATACCAATTGAATACTAACTCCTATACATATACGCTAAAATGTGTACTAGACCAAATATTATGATAAATATCATTTAAAACTTTATCCCAAGGCTCTCGAAGAGAGTCCGCTGAAATAGCTAATGCTTTCCAATCATTAATCTATATGTAATTAGATAATTCAGCTCTGTCTCTGTCTAGAAGACTCTCTCTCCTCCTCTCCTCTCCAACGTTCACCTCCACCAAGCCCCAGCCCCCAGCCCTCCACTTCCCCGTCCCTCCCCCCTCCCCGCTCCGGCGACCCCTCCCTCCGGCGGCCCCCTACTCCTCCGGCGACCCTTCTCCGGCGACCCCATAAGAAAGTTCTATCTTCTGTCTCTCTCCTCTATCTTCACTAACCAGCTCTTCCCCCTACCCCCTGCCAAGCCTAACTCTGGCGCCCCCCTTCTCTGGCGATCCCACAGTAAGGCAACCCTTCCCCTTTCCCGAGCTAGGCAGCCCCTCTTGTTTTATTTGTGATTTTCAGGTACAAGCTACGGCGGACAAGGAGAGCTTACGGCATTTGGACGCGAAGAGCAAAGCAACACCGGACGAAGTGTAGCGGTAGTTGATATCGGGCAAATCAAAGCATACTTCCAGGTTTTTCCATCGGGAGTTGGTACCTCCCGACCTCCTTTTTAATTCTGTACACCCTTATACGCTTTCTATCTAAGCACCCTGTGTGTGGTTTACTTTGTTGATTCCTAGCTTGCATCCTTTTGCATATTCCGTTGTAGTACGTGGGTGTATCACTATTTTCCGTATTCGGTTGGGAATAGTGGCCACTGTGGGGGATGGTAGAGTAAGATCATGTCCTCGGGGGGAGGGGGAGGGTCAGGGGCGAGCAGGGGGGCTAGGAGCGGTTCTGCGGGTAGGGCCAAGGCAAGGGTGGGGAGAGGGTAGTGCACGCTCATAGATTAAGGATCGGGTCGTGAAACATAGGCACTCTGACGGGTAAGTCCATTGAGTTGGCGAAGGTTCTTCAGAAGAGGAGGGTTAACATAGCCTGTGTCCTGGAGACTAGGTGGAAAGGGTCGAAGGCGAGGAATGCAGACGGGTATAAGCTGTGGTATTCTGGGGTCGTGAGAGGTAAGAATGGAGTGGGCATCTTGGTTGATAGGGATCTAAAAGAGTCTGTGGTCGAGGTTAGGCAAGTGAATGATAGGTTAATGTCTATTAAGTTGGTTATTGGGGGTTGCGTCCTCAACATCATCAGCGCTTACGCGCCGTAAGCGGGCTTAGACGAGGAGGTTAAGAGGCGCTTTTGGGAGGACTTGGATGATCTGGTGAGTAGTATTTCCCAATCCGATAACTTAGTTATTGGAGGGGACTTTAATGGTCATATTGGGGCTGATGCTGGTGGTTATGGTGAGGTGCACGGTGGCTTCGGCTTTGAGGTTAGGAACGGAGGAGGCACTTCACTGCTTGATTTCGCCAGGGCTTCCGAGCTTTTGATTGCGAATTCGAAATATCAAGGGCGAGGATGGTAGAGTTCTGATGGGGGAGTCTCAAGTCAAGCAGAGGTGGCAGGCGTACTTTCGAGACTTACTTAACGAGGAGGGGGATCGTAACATAGAGCTAGGGGAGCTGGGGCATTCAGAGAAACATAGAAACCTTGGGTATTGTAGGCACATTAGGGCGGAGGAGGTCATGGGGGCTTTGCGTAAGATGAGTAGGGGTCGAGCGACCGGGTCTGACGAGATCCTGGTGAAGTTCTTGAAATGCATGGGTAGGCCAAGAGTGGAGTGGCTCTGCAGGTTGTTCAATGCGATCTTCAGGACCGAAAGGATGCCGGAGGAGTGGAGGTGGAGTACAATGGTGCCCTTGTACAAGAACAAGGGTGACATCCAGTGCTGCAACAACTATAGGGGTATCAATTTAATAAGTCACACCATGAAGGTCTGGGAGCGGGTGATCGAGGCGAGGGTGAGGGAGATGACATCTATATCTGTGAACCAGTTTGGATTCATGCTGGGTCCCTCCACTGCAGAAGCTATCTACCTTGTCAGGAGGCTGGTGGAGCAGTTCAGGGATAAGAAGAAGGACCTCACATGGTGCTTATCGACTTGGAGAAGGCGTATGACAAGGTCCCAAGGAAGGTGCTATGGAGGTAACTTGGAGGCGAAAAGCGTGCCAGAAGCCTACATCAGAGTAATCAAGGACATGTACGAATGGAGCTAAGACTAAGGTTAGGACGATGGGTGGCGACTCAGACCATTTTCCAGTGGTTATGGGGCTCCATCAAGGATCGGCGCTTAGCCCTCTCTTGTTTGCCTTGGTGATGGATGTTCTAACCCGTCATATTCAAGGGAATGTGCCTTGGTGTATGCTATTTACTGATGACATAGTCTTGATAGACGAGACGAGGGTCGGTGTTAATGAGAGGTTAGAGGTATGGAGACAGACTCTCGAGTCTAAGGGTTTCAAAATAAGCAGATCAAAGATAGAATACCTGGAGTGCAAGATTAGCGCCGAGCCGAGCGAAGTAGGCAGAGACGTGATGATTGGATCTCAGGTCATCACCAAAAGGGATAGTGTCAGATATCTTGGGTCGGTGATTCAGGGGGACGGAGAGATTGACGGGGACGTCACTCATCGCATAGGAGCGGGGTGGTCAAAGTGGAGGCTTGCATCTGGAATTCTGTGTGACAAGAAAGTTCCACAAAAAGTCAAGGGGAAATTTTATAGAGCTTTGGTTAGACCTGTCATGTTGTATGGGGCAGAGTGTTGGCCAGTGAAGAACTCTCATGTTCAGAGAATGAAGGTTGCGGAGATGAGGATGCTCGGGTGGATGTGCGGGCTCACCAGGTTAGATAAGATTAAGAATGAAGTTATTCGAGAGAAAGTGGGGGTGGCCCCGGTGGATGAGAAGATGAGAGAAGCGAGGCTGAGGTGGTTTGGGCATGTGCGGAGGAGAAGTTCTGATGCCCCGGTGAGGAGTTGTGAGCGATTGGCGGTGGTCGGCGTACGGCGAGGCAGAGGGAGGCCTAAGAGGTATTGGGGAGAGGTGATTAGGAGTGACATGGCTACAATGCGGGTTTTTGAGGACATGACCCTTGATAGGAAAGTCTGGAGGTCTAGTATCAGGGTTGTAGGATAGGGGCTCCTAGAGTTTTTCGTACTCCTCAACCGGGGTTGGGTGAGGCTTGGCAGGGCTATCCATAGATGATTTGTGTATTAGATTGTGTCACCATTATGGTAGTTATTTATGGTAGGTACTATATGATATTATTGCATGTTATTTTATTAATGGTTCTTATGTTTAGATAATTATTTACGCTATTTCTGCTGAAGTTACTAATGCTCTTTTGTTTTTGTTTTTGTTTTTGTTTTTGTTGTTCCTTTCCTTCACTGAGCCGAGGGTCGATTGGAAATAGCCTCTCTGCCCTTTCGGATAGGGGTAAGGCCCGTCTACATATTATCCTCCCGAGATCCCACTTTGTGGGACTTTACTGGGTAGTTGTTGTTGTTGTTGTTAACTGAAAAAGGTGTACATGTTCAGGAATAGAGCATCAGGGCCCATTTTAAATTCCTTAAACTTCCTAAAAAGAAATTTCTCTTTCCTTCACTCAGCTCACTGATCTCGCTCGTAAGACATTCATGATGACTTCGGGCTCCAGGTCAAGTCTGAATCGTTACAAAAATAAGTCATGCGATGATGTATCCTTCCAAGTTGTCCCCTTCCTCGACTTTGAGAACTCCCACTTGGAGTAATTCGAACTTGTCTCAATCCATCCATATCTGAAATAAGACCAAGGAGATAATTAGAATGGCTCCAATTACTCAGTATGACAACATATATCACAATAACTCGTAGAAGTATATCAATATAAGGGATATGGCTAAATAATTCTACTACAAAAAAATTGTACTAAAACCAATCCTTTTGGCGTAAGTTCTTCTAAAAACATACATTAATATCACACCTCCTTTTTACTTACACCCGCAAGGATATAAAGGAGTTTTTCCAATTAAAGGACAATCGAAACGGAATTATTTAATTAAAATTAGAGTCACCACTTGGGATAATTATTATGTCCCAAGTCACCAGTTTAAAATCCCTAATTGTGAAAAGAATGACTCTGTTATTATAGCCTGCGAACTAGAAATAAAAATAAGGAATTCTGTTAACCCGAGAGAAGGTGTGAGGCACTCCCGAGTTCCGTAGTTCTAACACGGTCGCTTTGATCATACTTGGCTTAATCAAATTGTCTAATTACTAATTTTAAAAACTTATGTGCTTTTAACTTTCATCGCTTTTTAATAAGAAAGTTATCTTGAAACGGGTCACACGCACGTATACCCATTTGTTTGGCGTGTCAAAAATCATGTCACGTGAACGTGTCCACAATTAATAATGTTTTATTATCATTAAGACAAGTTTGGCCAAAGTTGCTTGAACGCATACTCCAAATTTATTTTTAAAATCGTAATTATATCAAGCGAACGTGTCCACAATCACAATAATATATTAAACGGGCCTAGAGCAAATACGAGCATTTGTCATTTTTATATCTACGTTATGAAATTAATACGAGGGTCATGAATGATTAAATTGTGGATGGCTCACCTTGGACTATATGAACAAAAATTAATTAAAGAAGACTATATTAATAAAAATCTATTATTAAGAAAGGTTTGATCGAAGTTGCGCGAACATATACTCCGAATTGGTTTTAAGAATCGCGACTACGTCACGCGAACGTGTACACAATCACAATTATATTTTAACACGGGCCTGCGAGTATGACGAATCATGACTTTGATGCATAAATTAGACATGTTGTCCTTCAAGACCTTTATAAGCTCTTCTACTCCTAAATATACTGATGCAGCAAAGAATATCAATATCCAACATAAATAAAGATAGGAAAGAACAAAGAAAATGCCTTCATATAATGCGAAAGAAATACCAGACGTCAGGGACCTTGTTGATAAAGATATGATGAGGTCTAATAATTTCTCCTTGAAGAGCTAGTCCATTGTCTTCAAGAATCTGCACAATTTCAGCTTCCGATCCTTGTCGCTGCGGTGCAAGTAGTTCATCTGGCAGTCTTGACAGCCTTACGCTTCTCAATTATATCTGAGTATGTCTTCTTTACTATGCAACGCCCAAAGCCTCGATCCAATGAAGCCTCGTTCATTGCAATTGCATCATTGATGTCACAGCCATCGTAACTCATCACAGCAACAATGGAAATCTGCCTAGCCCCTAGTTTATCATATCCAACCAGCTCAATCATTCTTGTAGTCAGTACAAGGCATGAGAATACACCAAAAGGTTGATCACTCTGTCCATCCGACTCAGCTGTTAAAGCTAACTCTTTCACTATGTGAGAATCAGTAGGTACACACGAATCCAGCAATGAAAATTTGAACGAAAATAACAAATCGCTACAGGGATTCGAGCCAACAAACTCGAGCTTGGATCGTGCTTGAACGATGGTGGCGTTGAACACAAATCCTAGCTAATTCAAAACTAGAATATAATTTTCTGAAATATGAATGAAACAGAAACAGAATTGAACTTTCATTTCATGAAATTTCCAACAATACACAGATAAAAATCGAGCAAAACGCTACAACCAAAACTCGAGGCAACAATCAAACTCAAACGGGATCACAAACAGCACTGCCGACGACACCTCGAACTCGATCGAACTCCATGTTTGAAAATCTGAAACATAAGAGGAAGAAGACTCTTTGTTTTTTTTCTTTCACGATCTTCTCCTCTCTCTTTGCTTTTACCAAGTCATCTTCCCTATGTGTGTGTGCGTGTGTTAGTCTGAGATTTTTGATTTTTGGTCTGAAGAAGAAGAAAGGTGAACGAATCCAGGTCTATTTTTGTGTTAGGGGTCTGGGTGTTGAAGAAGAAAGCAGAACGGCTGGGGTGTGGCGGCGTTATGGAGAAGATGAGGCTGGTTTTAGGTTAAGCAGCCATGGAAAACGCTGTTCTTCTCTGAATAAGAAGCTCGTCGTTTGGTTGAAGCAGAAGCAGAACGTTGAAGGCTTCTGTGTGTTCTTTTTTGTTGCCCAGCTGAAAGGTTTTAGACTGTTATGAAATAATGTAAAAGACAAGAACAATAACTCAAGAACAAGAGCAAATAGAGAGAAGAATAGGGAGAGAGAGAAGTATTCTTATTAATACTTGGGGTGATTTACAATGGTAGAGAGCACCTCTATTTATAGGGAGGAGAATGACTTAGCTTCAAGCTAAAACTCTTAGACATTCACTCTAAATAGACTTCTATTTTATAACACTCCCCCTTGAATGTCTATTCAATAATGTGCCTCATAAAACCTTAAAACCAAAACCCATTGGGAAAAATTAAAGAAAGGAAAAAGAGTACACATGTTTGAATATGCGCCTATTGGTTGCCTCGTTAAAAACCTTGCAAGGAAAACCCGGTGGGACAAAACCTTGTAAGGGAAAAAGAGTGCAACGCGCATTAACTCCCCCTAATGAGTACATCAATTTATATCCTTGAGCATTTGCATTCCAATCTTGTGCATCATCTTCAAAACGATCTTTGATAGAGATTTGATAAATAAATCAACCATATTGACTTAAATAAATATTCCGCACCTTGAAATCATCATTCTTGATAGATATGAACATCTTCATATAATGTCGTGGAATAACTCTTCAATATCTCCATAGATGCATTCTCAATGCCATCATGCTATAGTTATAGCAAGATTCATATGTACACAAATTGTACTTGGGATGTGGTACTTCAAGACCAAGAATTGCATATGCTTCAAGCAACTTAAATCTTTCAAGTTAAGTCATATAAGCCATATAATAGACTTTAGATGCATATCAAGTTTTCCATGTCATGCTAGACAAATAAGATATCGAAAACTGACTATACATACCTTTGACTTTATACTTTCAAGCATTTGAACTATAGGTTCAAAACTACATGTCTTTCATATGGAATCAATTCTTCTTGAATTGTATCTCTTCCATTTAGTTACTTCCTTTGGGTCAGCAAATGCGTATAGCATGCTTTGCAATATGTTGCAATTGAATTATCCCTTTTATGAACTTCAGGTTCATATCATGATATTCGGGGATATACATATACAAATGATAATTCATCCCATGTAACCTTTTCTCAAGTGTTTATCATGTCTCCCCCTCATATTAGTAAAGCTAACTTGTTTCCTCAACTTTGGGAAATCATCTTTGTGCATTATCATGTCAATATACACGGCACATTAATAATAAGATGAAATTATTTGGTTCCTGACCCTGAACCACTTGTGAGGGGAGAATATACTCTCGTATACAACTTATATCAAACTGATATATATAACTTTGTTCTCATAAGAAACAGTTTAGCTATTAAGTGGAAGCACTCAATAATTATCTTGCTAAACCAACTTTGATATAAACCAACTTATCAAGATGAACTATCTTGAGTAGAGAATCTGGAAATTATGCTCGAAGTTAGATTACTGAGCAATTTACCTCGCAAGCACCAGCCAGGCTGCGGGTTAACAACAATTGCGCATGTAACCATATCATAGATGCATCATATGTGGTATACATGGCAGGTGAATGGGCCCATATTTACCTTTGATATTTTCAGAATTTATGGGCATCAACCCGAATTCTTTAGTTGGTCAGTTCATTAATGAGAACAAGTGATACAAGAGAATTCGTAAAGAACTTTCTAGTTCTTTATTATTCACCTATGTGAATTTGCACATCATACATAAAATGAGATGGCTAACACGAATGTCAACTGAATAAATTATCAATATTGGTAACCATGACATGTGCACTTATCAATAAACTTCAGGTTTATTGTGACATGGGTTTTATACCAATAGATATCCACTTTATTGTGGCATTATTTCGTTTGTGTAGTACAAACTGGAGAACAAAGCGGGTAGCATTTCATATACAAATTACCCCGCTACAAGTTGTAGTAATAGGAGATATCAAAGCCTTCCTTTATTTATAGTCTCAATATAATCAATCGCTTTCGCATGTACTTTGGAAACTGAATAAGTTTCTTTGAGACTTACTACAGCACAATACTCAATTGTGTTTCTCCAACATAGTAATAATTGGCTCTTCTAGAGCTCTCAATTAATTTTGTACTACCATAGATTCATCAACATCCATGTGGTGAATATCTTTCTTAAAGAGAAAGTTATACCATTATGGTCATGTCAAACTTATATGCAAGATATGTTTCTTGCATTATCGTTGTCCTTTAATAGTCATATTTCCAAAATACTTTGGCGTACAATAGGTACGTGACCAACGATCATTCATGCCATATATCATCTCAAACCTCCTTCTAGGGGTGAGTGTGGTATATTTAATACCAATTTCATGTTCATATTCTTCCAATAATGAATATGTATTCGTGAATCAAATGTTTTCACATTCACTTCGAGGATATGTGATTTTGTTATCCTTTTCAAATCTATAAATGCGTCAGGCATTTGATTTGCTATTCTTTGCAAATGGATAATCTTGTGTGCCTCTTTCTCACAAATAGAGGTATGTGGATCAAGATGAGATAATGATGCATTTTTCCACAAAATTTCCCGTTTGGTTTCACCAACTTCTCCCCCTAATTTTGGGAAAAGTGTCTCATCAAATTGACAATCTGCAAATCGTGCAGTGAACAAATCTCCTGTCAATGTTTCGAGGTAGCGAATAATGGAGGGCGATTCAACCTCAACATATATTCCTAACCTTCTTTGCAGACCCATTTTGGTGCGGGATGGCGGTGCTAAAGGCACATATACTGCGCATCCAAAAAATTCTTAAATGGGATATATTGGGTCCATGACCCAAAACCAATTGCAACGGGGAATATTTGTGTCAATTCGTCAGTCAGAGACGAACTAGCATTGCTGTATGCAAAATGGCGTGAACCCAAACCAAAGTGGGCAGCCGACGAACTAGCATTGCTGCATGCAAAATGGCGTGACCCCAAACCGAAGTGGGCAGCCGACAAACTAAAATGCTGCATGCAAAATGGCATGAACCCAAACCAAAGTGGGCAGCCGACGAACTAGCATTGCTACATGCAAAATGGCGTGAACCCAAACCGAAATGGGCAGCCTCGTTTTCATGAAGAATTCAAGATTATTCTCATCTATTGTCTCAATATGATATCTTTAAAACTCAACAAGTTCTTCTTAGACTTGGAGGAGAATATTGCATTCTCTAAGATAAACGTCATGCCTTTGGGCAGAGTTACAGTTGCTCTTCCGGAGCCTTCAATCAATTTACTTCCCATGGTTTGACATATAAAAGAAAATATACGAACATGAGAATAAACAACTTCAATTCGTTTGTGTCACATAATATTTTCAAAATCTACTGCTAACAGTTGACTAACAAAATCAGATATGTTATCCATAATTGATTACTTTGCAGTTTGAAAATTTCAGTTTAAGCATTTTCATAAAACAACCGATTGTTAAACACACACAATCGATTGTTGAACATTGACAATCGATTGTTAAACACACACAATCGATTATTTGCTATTTTTGAAAAACTTCAGATCACACTGTCTTAAGACAATCGATTGTTAAACATAGACAATCGATTGTTGACAATTTTTGAAAAATTCCAGATCTGTTTTAAGACAATCGATTGTTAAACATCGACAATCGATTGTTGACTATTTTTGAAAAATTCCAGATCACACTGCCTAACGACAATCGATTGTTAGACATAGACAATCGATTGTGGATGATTTTTGAAAAGTTCCAGAACACTGTTTTAAAGACAATCGATTGTTGATCATTGACAATCGATTGTTTTGCAGTTTTTATGCGAAATATGAGATAACCGACTAGTTTTTCAGGTTAGTCGATTACCTCTACTGGAAAGTAAAAATATTATTGATATTTGAGCATATTGATACATTCTAAAGAACTAATACTAACATTGCATCATGAACTAACTAATACGAGCTAATACTAATGGCTATTAGTTTATTCATTCACTAATAAAAACAAGTAAAATAAAATCAAATAGCTCCATCTTCTTTCATCACGGATCCATCACCGATTAGGTGGTCTATCTTCCCCTCGGGTTGCTCAAAGAAGTCTACCACATCCAAGTGGGTGATGTCAAAGTTGTCGTCAGAGACAAAATTCGTTTCAGGGCGTTTACTCTTTCGAGATGCTTGATAAAGGTCAACCAAAAGTCATGGTATATGGCAAGCCTTTGACCAGTGCCCGTTTTCACCGCAACGATAATATATAGTTTATAAACTATTTGCTTTTGGGTTCTTATCGTATCGTGCTTGTGGCAGAGTGACCAACTTCAGGTTGTCATATCTCTTCTTTAAGCCATTCCACAAGGTGGGTGGATCTTTGACTGTGATATATTCAATTTTCAAACCTTCATCAAGGTGATGGCGCAAGAAAATCAAGGCCTTAGCATAGTTTCAAACCTTTATCAAGGTGATGGCGCAAGAAAATCAAGGCCTTAGCATAGTTTTGGGTGGATGCATTATTTCTGTCTTTAATGGCGTCTCCAAGACCCATAGCATCTAAGTGGATTTCAGCATCCAACACCCATGTCATATAGTTCTTGCCCGAAATTTCAAGGGCAACGAACTTTCTTTTCATAGTGTCAGTCATTGGACACAATTACATCAAGAGCGTGTTCATACTTACGGGCTCTATTACAATTATCACATTCACTTCAGGGAATGGATCAAAATCATGTGCTTTACACAATCTCATGTCAAATATTACTTTCATAAAGTGAAAGATTATTTTGAGAATCCTTATTGTTCTCATTACCACAATAATGACGATTATAACTTCGTCTATTGCCATGTCCACATCCATTGATACATTTGCGGTAATTAGTCTTCTTTCAGACTTATCACATACTGCTACCACATTCTCTAAAGGGAATGGAGCAAATTCAATTGGACGGAATTCTTTGCCACGTCCACATTCATTGGTACCTTCATGGTAATATTTTAGTCTTCTTTCAGACTTATCATATACTGCTTCCACATTCTCTAAAGGGAATGGAGCAAATTTAATGGGACGGGTTTTCAATTATTTGCCCACAATCATACATGAATTTAATCATGGCAGGACATAGAGATTTTACCACTTCATATGGTTACAATTTCTTACAAACTCCATTAGAGTTATAATCAAACTTTGTTGTCTATGTTTGTATATAAAATTAGATTATAGAATTCCAAGAATTTGAAAGGGAAAAATAAATTACTTACCTTTAAGGTATACTAATTATATTTTCAATGTTTTCTTCCTTTTCTCCACTGATGCAGACGACGGCGGCTCCGATGCGGAGAAATTGACGGCGGCTTAATCTTCTTAAAGAGCTTCTTGAGACGGTAGAGTCTCGTGCTGATAACGTGTTATGAAATAATGTAAAAGACAAGAATAATAACTCAAGAACAAGAGCAAATAGAGAGAAGAATAGGGAGAGAGAGAAGTATTCTTATTAATACTTGGGGTGATTTACAATGGTAGAGAGCACCTCTATTTATAGGGAGGAGAATGACTTAGCTTCAAGCTAAAACTCTTAGACATTCACTCTAAATAGACTTCTATTTTATAACATAGACCTTTATTTTGTTCCCAAAATTGGCGGATAGCTTCTAGCTTAGGTTTAGATTTTTCTCCCCCTTTTTTTGATTTTTAAGCACTACTTTATAGATGGAGTCTAGTTTTAGGGTAACTAATGTTCTTGGGCTTAGGTTGCGTGGGAATTGGATAACGAAATTATGGTTTGGGCTGGTTTTTTTTTTTAAAAATAACTCAATTGCTTAATTTAAAATCTCATTGCAATTAAATTCATATTTTTTCATTTTCTTTTTCTTTAATTTAAAATCCTAAATTAATCTATTCATGTAGAAAGTAAAACTCTTTATTTATTTTTAACCTTAAAACAACTAATTAACTTAAAACTAAAGAAAAAATGCTAATTTTAAAGACTAAAAGATAAATATATAAAAATGACAATTTCTGAGGATTTTTCTATTATTTAAAAATGTTAAAAATGCATGAAATGCAAATAAACAAAGAAAAATTCCTAAAATTAACAAAAGTTATTTTTGACTATTTTTAAGAGCTTTTTTCATGTAGGGCAAAAAATTATGTGCTCACAATTGCCCCTCTTTGCTCGGAAACTTAAAGAGTTTTCGTGGAAAGATAAAGTGAGCGGATATGAGCGATTTTTGCCCATTTGAATACTTTGTGGGAAGCATTTTTGAAAGATTTGACTGCACCTTGCTTCCAAGGTTGCCTACATATCTTTTGCTATAAAAGAATCAGGTCAGTATAATTCAGGGTTGAGTGAGGTGATGGAGTATGCTGAGGTGGAGAGTCAGTCGAGGTGCCACTCCGCCGAGGTTCCGGTCCGTGATCCTGTTATTACATCAAAAATCAAACCATGAAAAAGACTAGCTAAGCCTGTTAATTACGAGTTACAAGATTCCTATCTATAAGTCTTTTGAAGCTTGATCTTGGGTCTTGAATGATTCTTCATGAGACTTTGGATCTGAACCTTGACGCTAGCTAGTTACAGGTGCTAATTCATTCTTCCTCAGCTTTTCGGACCAAACCCGGACACCACACTATGCTTGTGAATCCAATCATATCTTAAGCAATTCACATCTTTCTCTACTTCTGCATTTGGATTCACTTTTTTATTCTTTTTGTTTCTCCTCTTCTTTTATTATTTTGGATTTTGACTAACTTTCGTTGATCATCTCGGACTGTTGACTCGCATTCTTTCTGCAAGCCTCTTTTGTTGCTCACTTTAATTGCATTTTGAAGTGTTTTCCCTTTCTCCGGGTAGACGCCTTATTGCTAAACTCAAATTGTACTTTGAGATATTTTCCCTTTTCCCAGGTGGACGCCTGACTGCTGACTTGAAATGTATTCCCTGCTCTCCAGGCGGGCTCCTGACTTCAAAAAAATAGATAAACCAAACCACATTACCAAATACCACTAAAAACTTGAAAGCTAAAACTTGAATTGTACTCTCCTGTTTTCCAGTCAGGCTCCTGACTACTGACTTAATTGCTTAATTTAAATAGCTCAATTTCTTAATTTAAAATCCCATTCCAATTAAATCCTTACTTTTTTTCTTTTCTTTTTCTTTAATTAAAAATCCTTATATTAATCTATTCTTGTAGAAAGTTAAACTCTTTATTTATTTTTAACCTTAAAATAACTAATTAACTTAAAACTAAAGAAAAAATGCTAATTTTAAAGATTAAAAGATAAATATGTAAAATTGATAATTTTAAGGATTTTTCTATGATTTAAAAATATTAAAAATGCATGAACTGCAAATAAGCAAAAAAAATTTCTGAAATTAATCACGTGCTCACAATTAAAATACTAAGAATCAAATTTATAGTATTCTAATACTTGGACAGAATGATATTCACATATATATTTCAATGTCCTCGTTAATGATTCAAACATATGTTATGCAACCCAACAATTTACTTTGCCTAATGGATATAATCATTATTGACGGCGATTTTTGACCATCTCTTTTAAAATTAATTTATTTATGCTTAATAATTTACAATAATTATTATCAAAATATTTTCCAGTAATGAATACATATTTCTATAAATTAATTAAGTATTAGTTTCAAAATTAATCATTTGGTATTAGTATTATAAATTATATTTACTATTTTAGGATTATTATTAAAAAAATTCTATACATAAGTTCTATAATTAATTCAATAAATTGCTTCTTAAAATAGTTAATTAGTCTATTTCAATAATTCAAAATTAATGTCCTAGTGAAGTATTTCTACATATAATCAATCAATTACAATAATTAGTAGTATTTAACAATTGTAATTTTTATTACATTTTATTTAACAAAATTTCAATAGGGATTAAAGACCAAAGGCCACAATTGTAATTACACAATTAAAATACAATGTGGTTATTTGTTAAATTACTTTCAGCCCAAAAGCATTTGACTCGATCCAGGTTCACCCCTTCCATTCCAACTTGGTGATCTGGGCTACATTTATTGAGCCCATGAACTCGTTCCATGTCACCTCTTTGCAGCACCCACAAAAGAAATACAACTAATCCAAGTTGTTCATCCTTTAAATCAACGGCCCATTTTTCTATCTCATTTTTCCCTTTTAACTTTAACACCCCATCATATTTAATCTCAACCATCCAAATCCAAAGATCCAATGGCTATCATATTTTCTCGTTTTAATTGTTTAAACCCAAAATTATTAGGGCCGTTTATCTAAAGTTCCAACAGCCCAGATTAGATTATCCGTTTTACCCCTTAGAGACTGGTCATGTATCCCCTAACCCTATCCATTTCTCTCTTTGAACCGCCGTCTCTTTTTCCTCTTCATCTCTCTATTTTCTGAACTCACCAATACCAAATCAATCACAGACCTTGCACAAATTTTGCAAGGTCACAAATCAAACAGTAAACACTTGATTTGCCTCCCTGCACCCGTGAATCCTGTTGTTATATTTTCATTTTCACCACTAGATTCGAAATCCCCAATTCAGAAACCCTAGTCTCAAAAAGGCAAGGGTTTGGTTTCTTCTTCGTTCTTTTGAATCAAGCATGCATGGCCATCTATCTTGTCCGCCTACTTGAATCCTACTATTATCTTTCTATTTTCACCGACGAAATTCGGATACCCTAATACTAAAACCTTAGACCAAAGGGTGAAACCTCAACTTGTTTGAGATCTCTTATATTCTTTCAAATCGAAGCATATGAGGAGGCTCTTCATAATTCATTAAGAAGATTTTTTACCCAGAGGTCAAACATAGTGACCTCTGGGGTTTGTAGCTTTGTCTAATGGATTATAGCCATCAGCGGCGGACTCACTCAACTACAGTACTCAAGTAAAATCACTACTGAATTTCCCCCTTATTTCTTTTTATTGTTACCATATTTGCTTTCATCATTATCATGAGTTATCTTCCACTATCTTAGTTTGAATCTGAAACCCTACTGCATTGAATTTAACTATAAAAATGGGCTTTCAATGTTCTCACATAACAAGAGAAAAATCACAAACCAGCTATCTAACACTAAAGAGAAACACACACAAAAAACACTGAGAAGTTTAGCCTTCGGTTTCTCACTTTTTACTTTTCCTTTTTGCTGAGTATTATCTTTGGTCTAAACTTGAGTGTTATGAGATATTAAGCAACTAAGAATGGCTCTCGTTTGGTTTGTTTCTCTCAAAAAGGTCACTACCTCTATCACTTTTTGTTAGATAATACGCTTAACGCTAGAGGGGGTGAATAGCGTTATAATAAAAATTAGCGTAAACTTGCGGAAATTAAAATTTGCAGGAAATAAATAAGTGCGATAAATAAGAAAGAACACACCGAAGTATTCTGGTTCATCACAACCCGTGGCTAGTCCAGTCCCTGAGAGACTCTCTCGAGATTTCCACTAACTTGTCAAGCTTCCGGGTGCTTAACAAACCTTTACAACTTGAGGACACAAGCCTCAACACCTTTGCTCGGAGATACAACACTCCAAGACTTCAACCAAAGGAAACACAAGTTCCTTCACAACTTGAGGACACAAGCCTCAACTACCTTTGCTCGGAGATACAACACTCCAAGACTTCAACCAAGGAAACACAAGTTCCTTCTTACAACAAGAGAATAACAATTCTCTTCAAGTGTACAAAACACTAAGCACTCAAATAAGACACTCCTTAATGAGCAGATATGAGTAAAAGAATACGCTCAAGATCGCAACAACTTTCGACAAGAGTTTGGCTCTCAAAAACTTATGTAATGAATATAAAATGATAAGCAATTGAGTATGCAAGCTTATAGCAATTATATGATCAGTTGTTGTGTGTTGTTGTGTTCAAAACACTGAAATGAAGCTGTATTTATAGTTGAAAAACTTGGCATTACCGTTGCCTAATTGCCAATTAAGAGTTGCTGATTTTACTGTGTGACAATGATTGTCAAGAAGCCACAATCGATTGTTTGCCAATCGTTCCAAAAATCAATCCCAGAGTTTACGCTTAACAATCGATTATCCAAGATCAACAATCGATTATTGGCAACGTTCAAAAAATCATTTCCAGATTTTACGTGAAACAATCGAATATACAAAATCAATAATCGATTATTCAGCAACGTTCAAAAAATCCTTTCCAGATTTTAATTTCAACAATCGATTATACAAAATCAATAATCGATTATTCAGCAACGTTCAAAAAATCCTTTCCAGATTTTAATTTCAACAATCGATTATACAAAATCAATAATCGATTACCTGACGGTATTTGAAAACTTTACGTCAACGGTCAGCTTCACAATCGATTGTGCAATGTTAACAATCGATTATTTATCAGTCTTGAAAAATCAATTTAGACACTGCCTCGTGACAACCGATTGTTATATACTCACAATCGATTATTTAATAACTTTAAAAAAGTCTGGAAGACATTGCCTCAACACAATCGATTGTCATATGTTCACAATCGATTATTTTGCGACTTTGAAAAATTTGATGGACACTGTCTCTTCACAATCGATGTCATTAACTTCACAATCGATTATTTTGAGCGTTGAAAAACTTTGATGGACACTGCCTCATCACAATCGAATGTCATTAACTTCACAATCGATTATTTTGAGCGTTGAAAAACTTTGATGGACACTGCCTCATCACAATCGATTGTCATAAGGTTCACAATCGATTGTCATGCAGATTTGAAAAATTTGATGCTCACTGCCTTAACACAGTAGATTGTCATTAGTTCACGATTGTCATGCAGTCTTGGCTTAACATAATCGATTATCATAAGTACATAATCGATTATCTTAGTCCAGATTTTAGAGGCATGTTTAAAAATCATTTTGACTAAAGTAAATATGCATGATTTAAAATCATTTAGCACTAAATTAAATATGCATGATTTTGTAAAAATAATTTTACGAGAGAAGCCATGTCATGAGTCAAGTTGTCGGATCAAGATCACAGTTAAGAACGACTCATGTAAAACTATGAAACTTGGTCTTGAGCTTGAATCTCGTTGTATATCAATTGTGCGCTTGTACTTGAACTTCGTCATATATCAATTTGCGCATCGTTTGTCATTCATCAAAACCTACACATATAAACACACGTTTAGTATAATGCCTTGAGAACGTGTTTCCAACAATTTCTCCCTTTTTGATAATGGCAAACTTTAAGCGGGATATGCATATTAAGCAATTCATAATGACGATTCAAGACAAGAAAAGATATGCAACAAGTATATGGATATGAAATTTGTTCCCCCTCAATATATGAATTCCCCCTCAATTTATGCCGATAAGTATTGAGAGTGCATACCTGTTATCTTCCCCCTTTTGCCATTAGCAAAAAAAAATAGATTAATAAAAAACTTGTTTATTTATTAAAAAAACGGTTACATAACGGGAACATTAAACAATAAAACAAATAAAGAAATTATTCATCATCATTTCCCGCCTCATCATCATGCACTGCTTCATAGGGAACAAGACCGGCATATGGATAATGGACATGGTCAAAATATCCATGGATCTCATGTGTCAATTGACCGACAAAGGTGGTCAATGAAGCAATTTGGTCGGAAATGGATTGAAGAGAAGGTTCTTGAGGCTGACGCGACCGACGAGTTGGAAGAGGAGCAGGAGCTACATGATCGCCGTCATGGGGAAAGGAGGATTCTGAAATTTCCCACTTCTTGGTGCTCTTTTTGAGAGGACCGATGGAAATGTTGAATCCGGAAACTTCAAGAAAATTCATAATAAGGAGGGCATAGGGAAGAGGTCTATCATCTCTGATGGCGTCACGCATGTGAATCTTGACTAACTTACACCAATTGATGTGAGCTCCGGTTATAATTGCATGCATGAGCTTAGCGTCTTCTTGGGAAAGAGTGGTGTGATTATGCTTCCGAGGTTTGAGGACTCAGGTGATGAAATAGAAAATCAAACGATACTCGGGAAGCATTCCCGTGATAGTAGGACCCGAGTGGATAGATTAGGATCATAAGATGTAATACCTATTTGGTTTAGGAGAGCTTTCTCATCAAATAAGACGCCGGCCTCTCTAATGTAGCGAGTAATGTTTTCGCCACTTCGAGGAAGACGGGCAATGGAATGAAGGTTTTCATCGGATAAAAGAATTTGAACACCATTAATATTTGTCACAAGCTCACCATCATTATCCTCATGAAGGTTTGAATAAAACGCTTGAATCAATGGAGGATTAATATAAGGGTAGGTAAGATATAAAAAGTCAAGAAGTTGACATTCTTTAAGCATGTTGGCAGCAGGGGCGTATGATTCAAGATACTTGCTTGTTGAAAAGCGGGGAGGAAGAATGTCGCGCTTTTCAAATTTTGTCAAAAACCGAGTAAGCTCGGTGTCACAATTAAATTGTAAAATGGACCCATCTTGATAAGGGTAATTTGGAGGAGGTGGGGCAGCAGAGGAGGATGCACCATGCCTAGCTGAACGGGAACGTTTAGAGTGACGGCCCGACATTTTTAATAGGAGGTAATGGGCTTTGCAAGAAAACTTAAAAGAGTTTTGATAGTTTGAGAGCTAGAATTGATGCTTGAGTGAATAAAAATGAAGACATATGATGCCTATTTATAATGGGAAGAATGGCATTTCATTTATGATGAAAATCTGCAGAAATTTATGAGCCAAAACAGTCAGAAACGGTAAAAATAAATTGTACTGACCGTTAGACAATCGATTATTAGAATGAAATAATCGATTGTTATGAAGATTTGACTAAATCTCGGAACTGACACAAATCGATTGCAGGACCAAACGGTAACAAATTTTTGAATTACTAACATGAAATAATCGATTGTCAAATTATGGTAATCGATTGTTGTGACCCAGTGTGCACGGTGACTTTCTGACTCGGAAAATAATCGATTATATATATGAAACAATCGATTGTTTTAGAAAAGCAGTACTGAATGACTGAGATGGTAATCGATTAAACAGTTAAAAATCGATTATTAAACAAAACTGCATAATAAGCATAAACCATAAATAATCGATTAGTGATACTTGCTAATCGATTTTCTGCACAGTAAAATAATCGATTATTTGCTGTAACAATCGATTGTTCTGTGCCATATCTATAGAATTCCCCCTACCTTTAGGGCGATACCTGCAAAAGGAAATACGCGTCTCCGACGCTCAAGTCAGTATTATTCAATATATAAAAGCAACCTAAAAAGTATGCATTTAGATCAACGCTTACCCGCATTAGACACTTCATTTGGACATGATTTATATTTAGCACATCAATAAACGTTAAATATTATATCAAGTCTACTGGTAATAAGGTAAAGTAAGGAACGATCATACCTCTGTAGTTCTTGGTATTGCTCTTCTTACCTTTCACTTTTCTGGCACGATGGTCTTATAAATTCATTGAGGTGATCATTGCTTTGGTGTTTCTCTTTTCAATATTGATTCAGCAATTTCTTGCAATAGTTAGTTTGACAAGTGAAAGTTCCCACTTTCATTTGCTTAACTTGCAGCTCCGAGAGGAAATTTCGCTTGTCCATCATGGACATCTCAAATGAAATTTTAGAGACTCCTTGCATAAAACTCATTAGTTGCTCAAAAAATAATACAATATCATTTTCAGCATGTTTTGGAATGCAAAATATTAATAGCATAAAAGTTGTCAACATAATTTTGAAGAATGATATTACCAATATGGAAGGTTGTTTTGAAGTACAATAATAATGTCATCAAGATAAAATTCATGCAATCTATTCCTCCTTAATGAGAAGTTCCCCCTCAAATAAGGCAAACTAGAATGTAAGGACATTCCCCCTTACTTGAAGCATATCGCCTAAACACTCTCTCTTTTTCGACATTTCCAAAAAGTCAAAATGAGATAGGAAAGACAACGAGGAGTATGCACTATGAAGATTGCTGGAATTTTATCAAAACATACCAACAAACCATAGATATACCAATTGTTATAAAATAGTGATAAAATTATTTGTTGGCAAACATAACAAATGTATCAAATGTTATTTTATTAACAGTGATACAAAAGGTTATTTTTAGAAAAAACATATCAAACATTAATATATAACAAGTCAATCAAAGGTCGAATATACCAACCATTATTCAGACCAAAAGTTACATTCATCAAGTGTCGATTTTCAACAGAAATACTTCTATCAACTGTTAAAAGCATGAATCATTTCTTTCAGGAATATATCAATTTTTTTTTTCAAACCAAAAATAGCATTTATCAAAAACATGAGTGAAAATTTTTTTTGACAAAAATATGCTAACAGTTGATACACACCAAAGGAAATAATTTATTTCTCTGGTATATACTAACATTTATTTAAACCACAAATAACAGTTATCAAATCACAAATGAAATGTTTTTATTAGAAGCAGGCTAATATACCAATTGTTGTTTAACAACGAATTTTCAACATATGCATCAAGGATAATTGATATTAATTATTAACAAGGATGTCTCAACACATATCAACTATTATGATTAAGCACATCAAAAAAAATTTTAACAATATAAGGCCAAAAGGTCTTCTTGTGATTTAGAACTCAAGCCTTAAGATCTCATTTTTACCCTCCTCAATTGGCACACACAACCTGGGCATATTTTCAAAAAGCTTTTATGTTAAAAGTTAATAAAAATAAGAAATTTGCCTAGAAACTTCATTTTGAGTTGACTTCGGTCATTATTTTTGGTAAGCAGACCTAGATTCATATTTTGATAGTTTTGATGGGTCCGTATCATGATTTTGGACTTGGGTGTATGCCCGTATTCAAAATCGAAAGTCCCTAGCCCAAGATATCGGACTTTATCGAAATTTGATAGTTAAAGACTAAATGCATTTAAGATGTTTGACCAATGTTTAACTCCTTGGATAACATGTCCATATTTTAGTTTCGGAGCCCGGTATAGATCCAATACCATATTTTTGAATTGTTTGTAGAATTTCATGAGAAACGGAGTTGGTTTGACGTGATTCGGATGTCCAATTGTGCAAACAGAAGTTTTATAGCTTTCTTGAAATTTTCATTCGATTTGGTGTTCAATTAGTAGTTCTAGGTGTTATTTTAGCGATTTGATCACATGAGTAAGTTCGTATGATGTTTTTATACTTGTGTGCATATTTGGTTTGGATCCCTGAGGGTTCGGGTGAGTTTCAGATAGGATATGGAGTGAAAATAATACTTAGAATATTGTTGGTGTTTGAGTTGCTGGAGTAAGTCTTTGATCTCGCAAATGCGAGATTAGGTATAACAGTTGCAACCTCTGTAGGCTCTGCATTTGTGAATTATCTATTGCATTTGCATAGAATAGCTATGTCACGGCCCATTTCCATAGCAGGCCATGATAACGTGCAACGACCTTGCCGGGAAAGCCAAGTGTGGAAAACATTTCTAAGGTTAAAAACATTAATATTTTTAAGAAGGGGATAAGTATCCCAAAAGGGGTTTTCAGAAACCCAATACAGTAATCAATGTAGGGACATAATATTACAAACCAAAACTAGTCTACTAGAATGTGTGCCAGAACCTGGTGTCACATCTAGGCAACTAGTAGAGAATATACAAAAGAATATATGCGATCCTACTGTCTGAATTAGGATAGATAGAAAACAAAAGTACAGAGATGACTTCTTTGGTTGCAGATCATCAATGAAAGGAGGCATCTTATCGTAGAAGTCCAAGATAAATCACACATGCGCGCCCGAATGGTAACCAGATCCACCTGCCTCAGATCTTGTACATTTAAGTACAGAAGCGTAGCATGAGTACATAAACATCACGTACCCAGTAAGTATCCTGCCTAATCTCGAAGAATTAGAGACGAGAGGTCGACTTGATACCTACTAAGGTCAAATAATATATAATATTATTTATAAGCAATGAAGCTACTAGTGTCAAAATGTTTAAGGCAAGAGAGATAAGTCATGTCTTTACAATATCATGATTCACAAATTTCCTATTTAATGTTCAATAATAAGTAATAATCATGCGCAAATTATACCAAGGCGACGGCCCAAACCAACATAAGAAAGTGTGCACTTTTCGATGGTCGACAGAGTGCCTATAGATGCATCTATTCATACCCAGGCGATCGGCCCAATCCACAAATAACAAGCAAGCATCAACAATGCACACGAAGACAATACATATTAAATTGTGTCATACAAGAGTTCAACAAGTGTACAAGTTCACTTTTATTTTCCTTCTACCCTCTAATATACCCTAGGCGGGTCACATTAGCATGATGATGTGTAGATATTCATAGATAAAGCATGATGTGGGTCCTAAACTACCCGGACAATAAATATGTTAATAGCTACACATGGACTCTCATCACCTTGTGCGTACGTAGCTCCCGCATTTAGCAACAATTATACATTTCATTAATCCTATGGGGACATTTCCTCTTACAAGCTTAGAAAGGAGACTCACCTTGCTCTAAAGCTCTCTTTCAATAAAAAGAATAGGCTCCAACCTCAATTTGAAGCCGAACGAGCAACAACTAGTTAAATAAAGCAAGAACTAGTCAATAAGTGCTTACAAGTTGAATTCTAACTAATATAAGTAATTTCCCAACCTTTCCCGCAAGTTTCCTAAATTCCGACCCCAGGCCCACATGCCTGGATTTCGAGATTTTTCAAAGGAAATTACTCTCTATAATCTAAGGATTACTAATATTTGATTTTTAGTTCATTACATAGTTAATTAGGTGGTCAAATCTTAATTTTTATCAAAACCCTAGGTCTAGCTCTAACCCTTGATTTTACTTGATTACTGGTGTTAAATCTATCTAATGTTCATGTATCTAAGCTAATAATGAGTGGAGATTACTTACCTTGTGATGTTATGTTGAAATCCCCCCTTTGGAATCTCCGAAATCGCCCAAGAATTGAATGAGAAGTAAGAGAAATGGCTTGGGGTTCGAATTAAATGAACACCTCTGCCCAGCCCTTTTTATTTCTGCAGGAAGGGATTCCACTGTTGCGGCCACCGCTTCTACAGTTTTGGGCCGCTTCTGCGTTCCAGGCCCAGACTGGAAGAACCGCTTCTATGGTCCTTAAGCTGCTAATGCGGGACTGCTCCTGCGGTCTTGCGATCACTTCTGTGATTTCCCCGAGCTGCCCCCATACCACTTCTGTGGTAAAATGACTGCTTCTGCGGTCTCCCTTCTACGGTGCAAGAGCCGCAGAAGTGGTTATGTCAGAAGCAGCAAAGTTGATTTTTCCTATGTTTTCAACTTCACTCGAACCTCAACCATTTGATGCTCGGGGCTCCCGAGCCCCGCCCGAACGTACCGACAAGTCTAAAATCACGAAGCGGACCAAGTTGAACCTTCGAAACACCCAAAACAACGCTAAATCTAGGAATCGAACCCCAAAACCAATTGAATCAACTTAATGAACTTCAAGTTCTTAATTTCCTTTCAACGAATCAAAACGCCCTTATATTACTCGGATTAACACAAAATTTTACGGGTGGGTCTTAACTGATATTTTGGACTTGTACCAAGTTTCGGAACCGGAATCCGAACCTGATACCTAGGTTTTAAATGAATACTTAGATTCTTTAATTCTTTAAAACTTTGATTTAAAAATTTTACATAACGACCTTGCCGGGCTAGAGAACTCGGAATTCGATTCCAAGCATACGCCTAGGTCCTATATTTTCCCACGGACTTTCTGGGACTGTCAAATCATGAATCCATGTCTGTTTCCCAACCGAAGTCAAATTTAGCCTTTTAAGAAAACCTCGAGGAAATAAGTTTTATTTTCACTCAAAACTTTCCTAACTTCCGAACTAATCGCCCCTGCAAGTCGTAATTTAGCTAAGGAAAGCATGGGAAGTTTTATTTAAGGGAACGAAGTTATAAATAGTAAAACGACCAGGCGAGTTGTTATATTCTCCACCTCTTAAACAAATGTTCATCCTCGAACGGACATAGAAAAGTACCTGGACTACTGAATAAGTGGGGATATCGGCTCCGCATGTCCTCCTCGGACTCCCAAGTCGCCTCCTCAACTGGTTGCCCCCTCCACTGGACCCTTACCGTAGAAATCCTCTTGGACCTCAACTAGTTGTCCTGTCTATCAACAATGGCAACTGGCTCCTCCTCATAGCCCTAGCTCTCATCTAACTGAATGGTACTGAAATCCAACACATGTGAATGGTCAATATGATACCTCTGAAGTATCGATACATGAAAATGTGGATGATCTCCTAATAAACTGGGAGTTAAAGAAAGCTCATAGGCAACCTCTCCAACTCACCTAAACACCTCAAAGGGGCCAATAAACCTTGGGCTTAGCTTGCCCTTCTTTCCAAACCTCATAATGCCCTTCATTGGCGAGACATTCTAGAGAACCTTCTCGCCAATCGAGAATGATACATCACGTGCCTTCTTATCCGCGTAGCTCTTCTGCCTGGACTGGGTTGTGCGGAGCCTCTCCTGAATCAACTTTACCTTATCCAAGGCATCCGGTACCAAATCTGCACCAAGTAACTTAGCTTCACCAGGCTCAAACCACCCTATAGGAGAACGACAATGTCGACCATACAATGCCTCATACGGGGCCATCTCTATGTTGGACTGATAGCAATTATTGTATGCAAACTCCGACAAGGGCAAGAACTGGTCCCACTGCCCTCCAAAATCAATCTCACACACTCTAAGCATATCTTCTAAAATCTGAACTGTCCGCTCCGACTGCCCGTTGGTCTGAGGATAGAATGTCGTGCTAAGCTCTACGCGGGTCCCCAACTCACTTTGAACAGCTCTCTAGAAATGGAAATTGAACTGAGAGCCTCTGTCTGATATGATGGACACCGGCACATCCTGTAACCTGACTTGCTCCCGAATGTAAATCTGAGCATATCTCTCTGATGTATAAGTAGTTGCCACTAGAATGAAACAAGCAGACTTGGTCAACCTATCCACAATAACCCACACTGAATCAACCTTCCACAAAGTTTGCAGCAACCCAAGAACGAAGTCCATAGTGATGCGCTCCCACTTCCATTTCGGAATCGGCATCTACTGAAGTAGGCCACCTGGCCTCTGGTGCTCATACATGACCTGCGGGCAATTCAAACATTTAGCTACATACTCAACAATGTCCTTCTTCATCCTCCACTACCAGTAATGTTGTCTCAAGTCACGATACATCTTCGTGACACCCAAATGAATGGATTACCTCAAACTGTGGGCCTCATCTAGAATACTCTCCCTCAAGCCATCAACATTAGGAACACATACATGGCCCTAAAGCCGTAAAACTCCATCCTCACCAATAGAAATCTCCTTGGCACCTCCCTGAAGTACCGTTTCTCTGAGGACCTCCAAATGCGGATCATCAAACTGTCGGGCCTTAATCTGCCCTAACAACAAAGACTGAGCAACCATGCATGCTAAAACTCGGCTGAGCTCTGAAATATCCAACCTCACAAGTGTGTTAGCCAAGGACTGAATGTCCAAAGCCAATGGTCTCTTCTCAGAAGGAATGAATGCCAAACTACCCATACTCTCCGCCTTTCTGCTCAAGGCATCTGCGACCACATTCACCTTACTTGGATGAAAAAGTATGGTAATGTGATAATCCTATAGTAAATCAAGCCACATGCGCTGCCTCAAATTAAGGTCCCTCTGCTTGAACAGGTGCTGCAAACTACGATGATCGATGTTAACCTCACATGACACCCCATACAAATAATGCCTCCATATCTTCAGAGCATGAACAATCGCTGCCAAATCTAGATCGTGCACTGGGTAGTTCTTCTCATGAATCTTCAGCTTACGTGAAGCATATACAGTACCTCACCCCTCCTGTATCAATACACATCCCAAGACAACACGAGAATCGTCGCAATATACAGTATGCATCCCTGAACCAGAAGGCAATACAAGAACTGGTGATGTAGTCAAAACTGTCTTGAGCTTCAGAAATCTCACCTCGCACTCATTGGAGCAACAAACTGGGACACCCTTCTGGGTCAATCTGGTCAAGGGTGAAGCAATAGATGAAAAGCCCTGCACAAACCGCCGGTGGAATCTTGCTAACCCTAGGAAACTCCTGATCTTGGTCACTAAAGTAGGACGTGGTCAACTCTGAACTGCCTCAATCTTCTTAGAATCCACTTTAATACCCTCTCCTCAAACAATATGACCCAAGAATGCCACTGACTTTAGCCAGAACTCACACTTGGAGAACTTGGCATATAGCCGCTACTCTCGCAAGGTCTGAAGCACTACTCTCCAATGCTGCTCGTGCTCCCCCAGGCTACGTGAGTATATCAAGATGTCATCATTGAAGAAGATAACAAAAGAGTCAATAAAAGTCCTGAACACCCTGTTTATCAAGTGCATAAACGTCGATGAAGCATTCGTCAACCCAAAGAAAATCACCAAAAACTCATAGTGGCCGTATCTATTAGATAATACGCTTAACGCTAGAGGGGGGGGTGAATAGCGTAATAATAAAAATTAGCTTAAACTTGCGGAATTTAAAAATTGCAGGAAATGAATAAGTGCGATAAGTAAATAAATTAGAACAAACGCACCGATATATCCTGGTTCACCACAACCCGTGGCTAGTCCAGTCCCCGAGAGACTCTCTCGAGATTTCCACTAACTTGTTAAGCTTACGGGTGCTCAACAAACCGTTACAACTTGAGGACACAAGCCACAACAACCTTTGCTCGGAGATACAACACTCCAAGACTTCAACCAAGGAAACACAAGTTCCTTCTTACAACACAAGGGACTAACACTTCCCTTCGAGTGTACAAAAACACTTAGCACTCAAACAAGACACTCCTTTAAGAGTAGATATGAGTAAAAAGAATACGCTCAAGATCGCAACAACTTTCGACCAGAATTTGGCTCTCAAAAGCTTATGTAATGAATATAAAATGATAAGCAATAAAGTATGCAAGCTTTAGCAATTGTATGATCAGTTGTTGTGTGTTGTTATGCTCAAAAGACTTAATTTAAGCTGTATTTATAGTTGAAAAACTTTGTATTACCGTTGCCTAATTGCCAATTAAGAATTGCTGATTTTACTCAGTGACAATCGATTGTCAAAATGCCACAATCGATTGTTTGCCAATCGTTCCAAAAATCAATCCCAGATTTTACGCATAACAATCGATTATCTAAGATCAATAGTCGATTACTGGCAACGTTCAAAAATCATTTCCAGATTTTACGTAAAACAATCGATTGTTAGAAATCTACAATCGATTACTCAGCAACGTTCAAAAAATCCTTTCCAGATTTTAATTAAAATAATCGATTATGAGAAATCAATAATCGATTACTCAGCAACGTTCAAAAAATCTTTTTCAGATTTTATTTAAAACAATCGATTATAGGAAATCAATAATCGATTACCTGACGGTATTTGAAAATATTTTGGCAACGGTCAGTTATACTATCGATTATACTAAGTTAACAATCGATTATATATCAGTCTTGAAAAATCAATTTAGACACTGCCTCTTGACAATCGATTGTTATAGGTTCACAATCGATTATTTAATAACTTTGAAAAAGTCTGGAAGACACTGCCTCAACACAATTGATTCTCATATGTTCACAATCGATTATTTTGTGACTTTGAAAAATCTGATGGACACTGCCTCATCACAATCGATTGTCATTAGCTTCATAATCGATTATTTTGAGTTTTGAAAAACTTTGATGGACACTGCCTCATCACAATCGATTGTCATAAGGTTCACAATCGATTGTCATGCAGATTTGAAAAATCTGATGCTCACTGCCTTAACACAATCGATTGTCATAAGTTCACATTCGATTGTCATAAGTTCACATTCGATTGTCAAGCAGCTGACTTAAACATAATCGATTATCATAAGTACATAATCGATTATCTTAGTCCAGATTTTAGAGGCATGTTTAAAAATCATTTTGACTAAAGTAAATATGCATTATTTAGAATCATTTTGCTCTAAATTAAATATTCATGATTTGTTAAAAAAATTTTACGAGAGAAGCCAAGTCTTGAGTTTAAGTTGTCGGATCAAGATCACAATTAAATACCGACTCATATAAAACTTAATCTCGATCTTTGTCTTGTGCTTGAATCTTGTTATATATCAATTTTGCGCTTGTGCTTGGACCTCGTCTTGTGTCAATTTGCGCATAGTTTGTCATTCATCAAAACCTACAAATATGAACACACGTTTAGTATAATGCCTTGAGAACGTGTTTCCAACAATATCTAGTCCTGAATGTAGTCTTCGGAACATCTCAATCCCGAATCTTCAGCTGATGATACCCTGACCTCAAGTCAATCTTAGAGAACACCCTAGCACCTTGCAGCTGGTAAAACAAATCATCAATATGCGGGAATAGATACTTGTTCTTGATGGTGACCTTGTTCAACTGGCGGTAATCAATACACACCCACATAGTCCCATCTTTCTTCTTCACAAATAGCACTGGTGCACCTCAAGGCGATACACTGGGCCTGACAAACCCCTTTGCTTATAACTCCTCCAAGTGCTCATTCAACTCCTTCAGCTCCTTAGGAGCCATACGGTATGGTGGAATAGATATGGTTGAGTTCCTGGAGCCAAATCAATGCAGAAATTAATATCACGATCCGAAGGCATACCTGGAAGATTAGAAGGAAAAACATCGGCAAACTCTTGGATTATTGGCACTGAATCAATCGTCCGAGACTCTGCTGTGATATTTCAAACATAATCCAAATAAGCCAAACACCCTTTCTCAACCATGCACTGAGCCTTTAGAAAAGAAACAACCCTACTAGGCGCATCAACTATGGAACCCTTCCACTATAATCTCGGTGATCCTAGCATGCTAGCGAAATAGTCTTGGCATGACAATCCAGGATGGCGTGATAGGCAGATAAATAGTCCATACCCAGGATGACCTCAAAATCAATCATATCAAGCAAAAGAAGATCTGCCTTAGTATCATAACTATAGAAAGTAACCACACAAGACCGGTAGATCCAGTTCACAACCACAGAATTACCCAAAGGAGTCGACACATGAATAAGAATTGCCCACAGGAGTCGACACATGAATAAGAAGGCTCAAGAGAGATAACCAGGAAACGAGCAAATAGAGATGATATATATAAATAAGTAGATCCTGGATCAAATAATACCGAATCATCCCTACCGTTGACTGAAATATACCAGTGATGATGGCATATGAGGCCGATGCATTTGGCCTAGCTGGAAGGGATAAAATCTGGCTGGAGCGCCAGCTGACTGGCCTCCACCTGACTGAGCAATAGCGGGCTATCCTCTACCCGCCTAGCCTCCATCTCTGGAATGTCCTCTACCAGCATACCCTCCACATCGAGGTGGCTGGGATCTCCACACTCATAGCAACGTGGTTGGGCAGCCTGCTGCCCTGAAGACTGACCCCGAAAACCCACAAAACTACTATGAGGCACCGTAAGAGCCGGTGGATGATCTGAACTCTCCGGCATGGCACTGAAGTAAGATGTGGAAAGACCCTGAGGACTTGAATACCCGCTGGATAAACCCTGAATAACTGGCGAGTGATAAGAACCCTCTGGCATAGCACTAAAATAAGGACGTACTGGAGCTCCTCGGATAGGAGGCGATGGTGCTAAAACTGGGGGCCTACTCGGCTGACCCTCCCACACTGACCTTTACCCTTAGCTGGGGCACCTCTAATATCTCCAAAGAACCTTGATCTCTTGTCTTGATGAACCTGCTCCCTTCCCCTCTGGCGATACCCCTCAATCTGGCGAGCAATCTTGACCACTAGCTGATATCATGTACCCATATCCACCTCTCGATCAATGCTATTTCGGATACTGGGCTGCAACCCCGAGACAAGCCTCCACACTCTCTCTACGTCTGTAGGAAGTATTATAAGTGCATGGCGAGATAACTCAGGGAACCTCGCCTCATAATCGATTACAGACATTTGACCCTGCTCGAGATGCTCAAACTGATACTGAAGCTCTTCCCTTTTAGAGGGAGGGATACACTTGTCCAAGAACAACTAGGTGAACTGTTCCCAAGTGAGGGGAGGAGAACCTGCTGTCCTTCTAAGAGAATAATACATCCACCATCTGCGGGCCCTGCCCTCCAACTGAATAGTGGTGAAATCAACCCTATGCGACTCCAGTATCCTCATGTTGTGCAGTCTGTCCCTGCACCTAGCAATAAAGTCCTAAGCATCCTCATGTCATTCACCCCCGAAGACTCGAGGGCAAAGTATAGTCCATATGTCCGGTAACTTCTGCGGATCACCATCCCCGGCTGGCAATGGGCTGGGGTGCCACTACAGCAACTGGCTAAACCCCATCTGCGGGTAATGTACCCGGAGTTTGATAAACGCTAGTTGTACCACCTGGAGCAGGAACAGTAGGGGTTTGTGCTCTCCCTCGTGCCTGTGAGGTTGATGGATCTGTTGGAAATAAACCAGCCTGGGTCATAGTGTCAATGAACCGAAGCATGCGGCCCATGACCTCCTGAAAACCCGATGCTGTCATAAAATCCACCGGTATATGCTCAGCTATGGGCACCACACCCTGCTCCTTCAACGATCGGATCCCTCAAAGGATCGAGTGGTGGTGCAACTGGAATAGCTCTAGGGTTCCCTCGTCCCCTACCACGGGTAGGTGCCCTCCCCCGGCCTCTACCTTGGCCTCTAGCAACGGGGGGAGCAGCTCCTCCCAGATTAGAAGCGTCGGCGGTATGAATCCTCACCATCTGTGAGAGAATAGAAATGGAAATTTAGTACATTAACCAATGCATGATATAAAGTGAAAATGAGTAGTCTTTCCTCACACCATATGGCCTCTCGAAGATAAATAAAAATGTTTCTATACCGATCTACAAGACTCTATTAGGTTTTGCCCGTAACACTGTGAGACCTACGTGGACCTAGTGCTCTGATACCATGTCGTCACGACCCATTTCCATACCAGGTCATGATGGTGTGAAACGACCTTGCCGGGAAAGCCAAGTGCGGAAAACATTTCTAAGTTTAACATCATCAATATTTTTAAGAAGGGGATAAGCATCCCAAAAGGGGTTTTCAGAAACTCGATACAGTAATCAATGTAGGGACATAATATTACAACCCAAAACTAGTCTACTAAAGTGTGTGCCAGAACCTGGTGTCACAGCTAAGCGCAACTAATAGAGAATATACAAAAGATTAATATGCTATCCTACTGTCTAAATCAGGATAGACAGAAAACAAAGTACATAGATGACTTCTTTGGCTGCAGATCATCAATGAAAGGAGGCAGCTCACTATAGAAGTCCAAGATAAATCACTGATGTGCGCCCGAATGGTAACCAGATCCACCTGCCTCAGATCCTGTACATTCAAGTACAAAACCATAGCATGAGTACATAAACATCATGTATCCAGTAAGTATCCCACCTAATCTCGAAGAAGTAGAGACGAGAGGTCGACTTGATATTTACTAAGGTCAAATAATATATGAGATTATTTATAAGCATGGAAGCTACTAGTATAAACATGTTTAAGGCAAGAAAGAGAAGTCATGTCTTTACAATATCATGATTTACAAATTTCCTATTCAATGTACAATAACAAGTAATATGAGTACAAGTTTTCACATAATAATCGTGCGCACATTATAGCGAGGCGACGGCCCAAACCAACATAAAAATTGTGTACTTGGCGAGGGTTGACGGTGCGTCTATAGAGGCATCTATTCATATCGTGCAATCGACTCGATCCACAAATAACAAGCAAGCATCAAGAATGCACACAAAGACAATACATATTAAATTATGTCATACAAGAGTTCAACAAGTGTACATGTTCACTTTTATTTTCCTTCTAGCCCCTAATATACCATAGGCGGTCGTATTAGCATGATGATATGTAGATATTCATATAGAAAGCATGAGGTGGGTCCTAAACTATCCGGAAATTCAATATGATAATAGCTACACACAGACTCTCGTCACCTTGTGTGTACGTAGCTCCCGCATTTAGCAACAATTATACATTTTATTAATCCGAGGGGAGCATTTCCCTCTTACAAGGATAGAAAGAAGACTCACCTCATTCCGAAGCTCTCTTTCGATAACAAGAACATGCTACAACCTCAATTTGAAGCCGAACGAGCAACAACTAGTTTAATAAAGGAAGAACTAGGCAATAAGTGCTTACAAGTTGAATTCTAACTAATTTAAGTGATTTCCCAACCTTTCCAGCAAGTTTCTTAAATTCCGACCCCGGGCCCACGTGCCCGAATTCCGAGATTTTTCGAAGGAAATTACTCTCTATAACCATAGGATTAATAATATGTGATTTTTAGTTCATTACATAGTTAATTAGGTGGTCAAATCTTAATTTTTATCTAAACCCTAGATCTAACCCTTGATTTTACTTGATTATTGGTGTTAAATCTATTTAATGTTCATGTATTTAAGCTAAGAATGAGTGACGATTACTTACATTGTGATGTTATATTTAAATCCCCTCTTTGGAATCTCAAAAATTTCCCAAGAATTGAATGAGAAGTGAGAGAAATAGCTTGGGGTTCGTATTAAATAAACCCCTCTGCCCATCCCTTTTCGCTTCTGTGGAAGGGATGTCACTCCCGCGGCCACTGCTTCTGCGGGTTTGGGCCATTCTGCGGTCCAGGCCCAGACTGGAAGAACTGCTTCTGTGATCATTAAGCCGCTGATGCGGGACCGCTCCTGTGATCTTGAGATCAGTTCTGTGATTTCCCCGAGCTTCCCCCATGCCGCTTCTATTGTAAAAAGGCTGCTTCTGTGGTCCAAGAGCCGTAGAAACGGTTATGATAGAAGCAATAAGGTTGGTTTCTCCTAAGTTTTCAACTTCACTTGAACCTCGACCTTTTGATGCTCGGGCTCCCGATCCCTGCCCGAACATACCGACAAGTCTGAACTCACGAGGCGGGCCTAGTCGAACCCTTGAAACATCAATAACAATGCTAAATCAATAAATCGAACAGCAAAACCAATTGAATAAACTAATGAACTTCAAGTTCTTAATTTCCTTTCAACGAGTCAAAACGCCATTAAACTACTCTGATTGACACCAAATTTTACATGTAGGTCTTAACTGATATTTTAAACTTGTACCAGGTTTTGGAACCAGAATCCGACCCCGATACCTAGGTATTTAATAAATACTTAGATTCTTAATTCTTTGAAACTTCGATTTAATAATTTTACTTAAAAATTTCGTACTCGGGCTAATGACCTCAGAATTTGATTCCGAGCATATGCCCAGGTCCCATATTTTCCCACAGACCTTTTGGGATTGTCAAATTATGAATCCGGGTCTGTTTCCCAAGAAAGTTGACCAAAGTCAAATTTGGCCTTGTACAAAAATCTTAAGGAAATAATTGGTTTTATTTTCACTCAAAACGTTCCTAACTTCTGAACTAATCGCCCCCGCCAGTCGTAATTTAGCTAAGAAAAGTGTGGGAAGTTATTTAAGGGAATGAGGTTCAAAATAGTAAAACGAACAGCCGGGTCGTTACAAGCTAGATCTTATAGTTTTTACATTTGCAAACACATTTTCACATTTGCGAACTAGGACGGGGGAAGGCAGTGATTGCATTTGCAATAACATGGTCACATTTGCGGAAGGGGTTGGGCTCGCATTTGCAAGATTTGCTTTGCATTTCCGATGCAAGGAGGAATGGGGAGACCTTCGTATTTGCGATAGGTTTTCACATTTGCGGAGCTCGCATTTGCGAACCCCATATCGCAAATGTGACACCTGCAATTGATCAAAATTATTTTTGACTAGATTTTTCTCCAATTCTTCAAATTTTCAAAACCTAACACACAAGAGGAGATTTCCCAAAGAACCTTTCTTCCCTAAATGGTAGGTAAGTGATTCTAAACTAGTTGCTTTCGATCTTTCACTATATTTCATAAGATTTCAACCTAAAATCTAAGGTTTTCATGGTGGAATTGGGGATTTTTGGTAGAAACTAGGGATTTGAAATATTGGGGATTTAGACCTTGAATTGAGGTCGGATTACAAAACCAATTATATATCTGGGCTTGGGGTGAATAGGCAATCGAGATTTGGTCTGAATTTCGAGTTGGGACCAAGGGGGTTCAGGTGTCCTTAAGGCTTAAATTGAATTCTTTTCGATCGTGGGTAGTTCTTAAGGCTTAATATAAATGGTTTGGCTGGTTAATATGCTAGATTGTATCAGTTTGAAGGCTCCTTTGAGAGGAAAAGTCGTGGTTGAGCTTTGAGTTGGCCGTTGGAGCGAGGTAAGTATCGTTGTTAATCTTGACTTGAGGGATTAGGTCTTATTTTCCTATTCGCTACGTGTTTGAATGCTGAGTACAATATATTGGTGAGGTGACGAGTACCTATGCGATTTTGTCGAGTCATAGCATGTGAGGGAGTCTTATTTATGAAATTATAGCTTACCATGGTCATACTCCCAATGCTTAGACTAGTTTATCGTTATGCTGATTCTTCTTATCATATTTAGCGTTTGGTATTGATTAAAAGTTGAGGTTGGTATTGTGGAACCAAATGTTGAATTAAGACTTTTTCTTGATATTTTCATCTCCCTGTTGTTATTGTTCATTGTTTTGGTAAGGGAGAGTGTTAATGCATGAAAGGTGATGTCATGCAATATTTTGTGAGTGTTAATGCACGAAAGGTGATGCCGCATCATATTTTGTGAGTGTTAATATACGAAGGGTGATGTCCTGCCATATTATGAGTGTTAATGCACGAATGGTGATGCAGTGCTATGTTACGAGAGAGTTAATGCGCAAGGGTGATGTCGTGCCGTTTCTATTTGATTCATATGGTGATGTTGAGGGTAACAGCACAAATAGTGATGTCACATACTTTCATTTGCTGTAGTTACTTGTCCTTACTTGTTCTAAATATATCGGTTGATCAAAGTTCTTAATTCTGTTGTGATACTTTATCTTGTGATCCCCTCAGCATGTCCCTCTCCCAATATTACTTGTCTTGCTTCTTTTATCGTTATCATTGGTATATATATTGTTATATTGTACATGTTTATTTAGGTGTCTTGCCTTAGCCTCGTCACTACTTTGTCGAGGTTAGTCTTGCCACTTACCAATATATGGAATCGGTTGTAATGATACTACACTGTACGTTTGTGTAGATTTCGGTATTAGTCGGAGCTGATTTGAGGTTAGCTGCTGGCTTCACTTTATCAGAGACCCAAAGTAGACATGTTAGCATCCGTAGGCCTTGACATCTCCTTCTATACATTCTCTTTACTATTTCGTTTGTTTCAAGAAATTTGTATTTCTTTCAGACATTTACTTGTAGTTAAATCTTAGAAATTCGTGAATTTAGACTCCAGATCTGGGTAGTTGTGTATAAATATTAAGATTGTTATGGATTTTCCGCACTCTTTTTAACTTGTTATGGTTTAATTGTTGTTTATCATTGAAAGGATTAAGAATCGGCTTAATGATCTCTAACATTGGCTTGCCTAGAAAGTGAAATATAAGGCACTATCACGGTCTCGACGGTGGAAATTCATTGTCGTGACAAGTTGGTATTCAAGCACTACGCTATCTAGGTCTCACAATTCACGCGGGCTCAGTAGATCCTGGAGGATCGGTGCAGAGATGTCTATACTTATCTTCCAGAGGCTATGAGGTTTAGGAACAGATATCACTTTTGTTCTTCTCTGTCATGCAATTTTGTTCTCTCATTGCTAATCGAACTATTCTACTCTAATATCTCGCAGATGGAGAGAACACGTACTGCATCTTCAACTGAGCAGTAGCCAGAGTCCCCAATGGCAGAACCTACGAGGGGCAGAGTTCAAGGACGAGGCCGTGCTAGAGGCCAAGACAAGGGCAGGGCTCAGCCAAATTCTCAAGGAGCAGCACCAATGGTGGAGCCTAAGGTAGAGTTTGATGAGGAGGCTCCAGCCATACCGTTCCAGCAGGACCAGCTTAGGTCCCATAGAGGTTTATCACCACCCCGGTACTTTAGGATGATTTGGTTCATTTAGTGGGCCTCATGGAGAGTGTGGCACAGCCCAACACATTTCCTGTAGCACCAGCCGTCTCTCAGGCTAAGGGAGGAGCATCGACTCACGCTACTCACACTCCAGAGCAGATGGTTCCTCAGTTTCAGACTCTAACAGCTCAGCCCGTTGGGGTAGTTCAGTCGGCTATTGTGAGATAGACCAGTGATGGATCAGCTATATCTTTTGAGGATTTATGGAGATTGGATAGGTTTACCAAGCTTTTCCCAGTACACTTCAGCATTGCATCTTCAGAGGACCCCCAGGACAATCTAGACAGGTGTCATGAGGTGTTACGAAATATGGGCATAGTGGAGACCCATGGGGTTGATTTCGCTGCATTCGAGTTGTCAGGTTCCGCCATGAAATAGTGGAGGGATTATATGTTGACCAGACCAGCTGGGTCGCAGGCTCTCATTTGGGACCAGTTCTTTTAGTTATTTCTTAAGAAGTTCCTTCCTGTCACATTGAGAGAGGACTATCGGAGGAAAGTTTGAGTGTCTTCGGTAGGGCTCTATGACTGTCACTTAGTACGAGACCCAATTTGTGGATTTGGCCCGTCACGCTATTCTTCTGCTTCCTACCGAGATAGAGGAGGTGAGAAGGTTTATTGAGGGGCTTGCTCAACCTATCAGATTGCAATTGGCTAAGGAGACTAGGAGTGAGATGTCTTTTTAAGATGGCTACTAATATTGCCAGGTGAGTCAAGATGGTTCTAGCACAGGGGAGTGTTCAGCGATCTGACAACAGACCTAGTCATTCAGGTGGATTTAGTGGTGCCTCATATGGAGGTAGGGGTACTTTGGTATAATCCATCCTCGTAGGCCAACCATTCAGCACTCAAGGATTCTCACAGTGCTTCAGATGGTCGTGGCCCTCATGTGCATTATTCTGATCAGCTAGCCTACAGTGCACCACCAACTCCTAGTAGTGCACCTCCACTCCAGAGTTTTCAAGGTGGTTAATTAGGCCAACAGAATCAATTTCAGGGTCAGCAGTCACAATAGTCGATGTCTCGTTATACTTGTGGTGATCCGAGGCACATTGCTAGTTTTTTCCCTCGATCATCGAGTAGTTCTCAACATTGGGGTTCTCGTGCCATGGTTCCGGCACCAGGTGCTTCGCTGCCCGCTTAGCCAGTTAGAGGTAGAGGTTAGACAATTAGTTGTGGAGGTCGGGGCATTAGAGGTGGAGATCAGGATACTAGAGGTGGAGGCTAGCCAGACAAGGCCCGACCTCGAGATGTAGTTTAGAGTGGTGGGGATCAGCCCCAATGATATGCTTTTCCAACTAGGCCTGAGGCTGAGTCATCTGATGCAGTTATCATTGGTGCAATTTCAGTTTGTAGTAGAGATGCCTCGGTACTATTTGATTCGGGCTTTAATTATTCATACATGTCATCCTATTTTGCTTCATATTTGGTTGTGCCTCGTGATTCTTTGAGTGCCCATGTGTATGTGTCCACCCCTTGTGGGAGATGCTATCATTTTAGATCGCAGTTATATTATCTTTGGTTACCATTGGAAATTTTGAGACTCGTGTAGATCTCCTATTTCTCGATATGATCAATTTTGATGTCATTTAGAGGATGGATTGGATGTCCCCTTATCATGCTACATTGGATTGTCACGTCAAGAAGATGACCTTAGTTTTGCCAAGTTTGCCTCGATTGGAGTGGAGAGGGACTTCAGCCATTCTACCATAAGGGTTATCTCTTATGTGAATGGTTGCAAATAGTCGAGAAAGGGTGTCTAGCTTATTTGGCTTATGTCTGCAATTCCAATGTAGAGGTCCCTTCCATGCATTCAGTATCGGTTGTTCCTGAGTTTCTGGAGGTGTTTCCTGCAGATCTTCCGAGGATGCCACTCGACAGAGATATTGACTTTTATATTGATTTGGCTCCGGGCATTTAGCCCATTTCTATTCCGCATATCGAATGGCCCCACCAGAGTTGAAAGGATTGAAGGAGCAGTTGCAAGATTTGCTTGATAAAGTCTTCGTTATACCTAGTGTCTCTCCCTGGGGTATGCCCGTGTTGTTTGTGAAGAAGAAGGATGGATCGATGAGAATGTGAATAGATTATCGGCAGTTGAACAAAGTCACCATCAAGAACAAGTATCCATTGCCAAGGATCGATGAATTGTTTGATCAACTTTAGGGTGCCAAGGTATTTTCAAATATTGATTTGAGGTCTTACTACCATTAGTTGAGGATTCATCCGATATTCCTAAGACAACTTTTCGGACTCGGTATGGACATGAGTTTCTAGTGATGTCATTTAGGCTGACAAATGCCCCATCATCATTTATGGATTTGATGAACCTAGTGTTCAATACCTATTTGGATTCCTTAGTGATTGTGTTTATTGATGATATTTTGATCTACTCTCGTATTCGAGAGGATCATGAGCAGCATCTCTGGATCATTCTTCAGACTCTAAAAGACATCCAGTTATATGCTAAGTTTTCAAAATGCGAGTTAGTTGAGCTCGGTCTCTTTTTTGGGGAACGTTGTGTCGGCAGAGGGTATTCAGGTGGATCCTAAGAAGATTTAGGAAGTTAAGAGCTGACCTAGACCCACGTCAGCTACAAAGATCTAGATTTTCTTGGGATTGGCAGGTTACTACCGCCGGTTTGTGGAGGGGTTCTCATCAATAGTATCCCCATTGACCAGGTCGACCAGAAGGGTGCCACATTCAGATGGTCAGACGAGTGTAAGGCGATCTTTAGAAGCTCAGGACTGCTTTGACTACGGCACTGGTGTCGGTGTTGCCCACAGGTTCACGGCCTTATATAGTCTATTGTGACGCATCTTGTATTTTACTTGGTGTGGTATTGATATAGGATGTCAGGGTGATTGCATATGCATCACGGCAGCTGAAGGTTCACGAGAAGAATTACCATGTTCATAACTGTGCTGAAGATTTGGAGGCACTATCATTATGGTATGTCGTGTGAGGTATTCGCGGATCATCGGAATTTTCAGTACTTGTTCCGGCAAAAGGGGCTCAATTTGAGATATAGGAGGTGGTTAGAGCTATTAAAAACTATGATATCACCATCTTGTATCATCTCAGGAAGGCCAATATGGTGGTCGATGCTTTGAGTGGAAAGTCAGTGAGTATGGGCAGTCTTGCATTCATTCTAGAAGGTGAGAGAGTGCTTGCACTAGATGTTCAGTCCTTGGCTAATCAATTCATGAGTTTGGATGTCTCTAAGCCTAGTCATGTTTTATCTTGTAGGGTCGCTCGGTCTTCATTATTTGAGCGCATCAAGGAGAGGCAGTATGAGACCCTTATTTGCTTTTTCTTAGGGACAACAATGTGGCACGGTGATGCCAAGCAGGCTATGGTTGGACATGATGTATTTTTTTGGATGCATGGTCGTGTTTGTATGCCTAATGTCGATGGACTTCGTGAGTTGATTCTAGAGGAGGTCCACAGTTTCAGGTATTCTATCCATCCGAGCGCCACCAAGATGTATCAAGACTTGCGGCAATATTATTGGTGGAGGAGAATGAAGAAGAATATAGTGTCATATGTGGCTCAGTGTCTAGATTGTAAGCAAGTAAAGTACGAGCATCAGAGACCTGTTGGTTTTTTAGAAGATAGAGATTTCTGAGTGGAAGTGGGAGCGTATCAATATGGATTTCATTTTTGGACTCCCACGGACTCAGAAGAAGTTCGATGTACTTTGGGTCATTGTGGATAGACTGACCAAATCTGCCCATTTCATTCCGGTGGAAATTACCTATTTTGCATAGCAGTTGGTATAGATTTATATCTGCTAGATCGTTTGTCTTCACGGTGTGCCGTGTCTATTATTTTTTATCGAGGTACGCAATTCTCCTCGTATTTATGGAGGGCACTACATCGTGAGTTGGGAATGCAGGTTGAGGTGAGCATAACATTTCATCCTCATATGGATGGACAGTCCGAGAGCACTATTCAGATATTAGAGGATATGCTCTGCGCTTGTATTATTGACTACGGAGACTCTTGGATCAATTATTGCCACTAGCGGAGTTTTCCAACAACAACAGCTATCAGTCAAGCATCCAGATGGCTCCTTGTGAGGCATTATATGGTAGATACTGTCGATCGCAGATTGGATGGTTTGAGTCGGGCATGCTCGGTTATTGAGTACATATTTGGTACAGGATGCCTTAGATAAGGATGAGATCATTCAGGATAGACTTCATATAGGTCAGTCCAGGCAGAAGAGTTATGCTGACCATAAGGTTTGTGATGTTCATTTATGGTCGGAGAGAAAGTGTTGCTTCGGGTGTCACTCATGAAGGGTGTAATGAGGTTTGGAAAGAAGGGCAATTTAAGACCTACGTACATCAAGCCTTTTTAGATTCTTGAGCGAGTGGGAGAGGTAGCTTATAGACTTACGTTTCCACCTAGTAGCTCAGCGGCCCTTCCAGTGTTCCATGTGTCCATGCTTCTTTAGTATCACGGCGATCAATCCCACGTGTTAGATTTCAGCTGATGGCTATTCTAGCCCAGCAGGCTTGTCAGTTGAGATCGAAAAGTTATCCTTCCAGTTGAGTGTAGTGGAGGGGTCAGCCCGTCAAGTCAGCTACTTGAGAGTCCGAGCGGAACATGCAAAGTAGATATCCCCAACCTTTCACCATTTCAGGTACTTTTCTATGTTTGTCCGAGGATGAATAATAATTTTTGAGGTGGAGAATGTGATGACTTGAAAGGTCATCTTGTGTTTTAGAACTCAATTATGCGCTTTTAAGCCTTAAAATCTCATTTTCACCCTCCTTGATTTGCATGCAGTCCGAGCGCGCTTCCGAAAAGCTTTTATGTTAAAAGTTGATAAAAATAAGAAATTTTGCCTAAAAATTTCATTTGAGTTCAGTTCGGTCAACGTTTTTGGTAAACAGATAAGGATTTGTGTTTTGATGGTCCCAGTGGGTCTTTATCATTATTGGTACATGGGCGTACGCCCAAAATTGAAATCGGAAGTCCCTAGCCCGAGATATCGAACTTTGTCGAAATTTGATAGTTAAAGACTAAATGCATTTGAGATGTTTGACCAATATTTGACTTCTTAGATAAAGGGTTTGTATTTTGGTTTCAGAGACTGGTATAGATCGAATACCACATTTATGACTAGTCTATGAAATTTGGTGAGAAACAGAGTTGGTTTGACGTGATTCGGACTTCCAGTTGTGAAAATAGAAGTTTTAAAACTTTCTTGAAAATTTCATTTGATTTGGTGTTCAATTCGTAGTTCTAGGTTTAGGTGATTTGATTGCGAGAGAGAGATTGTATGATATGTTTAGACTTGTTTGCATGTTTTATTTGGATCCCGAGGGCTCGAGTGAGTTTCGAATAGACCACAGAGTGAAAATAGGACTAAGAACATTGCTGGTGTTTCAATTGCTGGTGTAGGCCTTTGATCTCGCAAATGCAAGATCAGATATTGCATTTGAGATCTCTGAATTTTCCGCATTTGTGAGCTATTTCTCGCATTTGTGAAGAATATGTGATCCTTATAGTTTTTGCATTTGCGAACTGGGACGGGGGAAGGCAATGATCGCATTTGCGGAAGGGGCCAGATAAAATGCAGAAGGGGCGTGGCTCGCATTTTTTAGATTTCCTTTGCATTTGCGATGCATGCAGGAACGGGGAGACTTTTGCATTTGCAATAGGTTCTTCACATTTGCAGGGCTCACATTTGCAAACCCCATGTCGCAAATGCGACACCTGCAACTGATCAAAATGATTTTTGACCGGATTTTCTCCCATTCATTAAATTTTCAAAACCTAAAACACAAGAGACGATTTACCAAAGAACTTTTCTTCCCCAAATCATAGGTAAGTGATTGTAAACTAGTTTCTTTCAATCTTTCACTACATTTCATAAGATTTCAACCTAAAATCTATTGATTGATAGAAGATAGGCATATCGAGAATTGAGGATTTAGCCTCAAGTTGAGGTCGAATTCCAAAACCAATTACATATCCAGGCTCGATGGTGAATGGGTAATCGGGATTTGATCCAAATTTGGTTTGAACCAAGCGGGCTCGAGTGTTAACTTTTTCAATAATGGCCTAAATTGAATTCTTTTCCATCGTGGGTAGTACTTAAGGCTTAATTTGAATTATTTGGTTGGTAATATGCTAGATGTTATTTATTCGGAGGCTCGTTTGAGAGGAAAAGTCATGGTTGTGCTTTGAGTTGGCCGTTGGAGCAAGGTTACTGTTGTGGTTAACCTTGGTTTGAGGGATTATGTATTATTTTCTTATTTTGTACGTGTTTGAATGTTGAGTACAACGTATAGGTGAGGTGACTAGTACCTATGTTGTTGTTGTCGAGTCATAGCATACGAGTGAGTTATTCATGAAATTGTAGCTTTCCGTGATCATACTCCCCATGCTTAGACTAGTTTATTGTTATGTTGATCGTTCTTATCATATTTATGGATTTTTGTATTGATTCAAAGTTGAGGTTGTATTGTGGAACCAAATGTTAAAGTAATACTTGTTCTTGATATTTCCATCTCCTTGTTGTTATTGTTCATTATTTTGGTGATGGAGAGTGTTAATGCACGAAGGGTGATATCGTGCCATGTTTTGTGAGTGTTAATGCACGACGGGTGATGTTGTGCCATATTTTGTAAGTGTTAATACTCTAAGGGTGATGTCATGCCATATTGTGAGCTTTAACGCAAGAAAGGTGATGTCGTGCTAAGTTATGAGAGAGTTAATGCACAAAGGGTGATGTCGTGTCATTTCTATTTGATTCATATAGTGAGGTTGAGGGTAAAAGCATGAAGGGTGATGCCGTGTACTTTCTTTTGTTGTGGTTACTTGTCCTTATCTGTTATAAATACATCGGTTGATGAAAGTTTTTAATTCTGTTTTGATCCTTTATTTTTATAATCCCCTCAGCATATCCCCCTCCTAATATTACGTGTCCTATTTCTTTTATCGCTGTTATTGGTAAATATATTATTATATTGTATAGGTTTATTTGTAAGTGTCTTGTCTTAGCCTCGTCGCTATTTTGTCGAGGTTAGGCTCGACACTTACCAGTACATAGGGTCGGTTGTACTGATACTACACTGCATTTTTGTGCAGATTTCGATACTGGTTCGAGCTGATTCTGAGGTTAGATGTTGGCTTCACTTGATCATAACCCAAGGTAGATCTATTGGTGTCCTCAAGCCCTAGCGTCTCCTTCTATACATTCTCTTTACCGTTTCTTTCGTTTCGAAAACAGTTGTATTTCTTTCAGACATTTACTTATAGTTAAATCTTAGAAGTTTGTAAACCGTGACTCCAGATCCAGGTAGTTGTGTATAAGTATTAAGATTGGTACGGATTTTTCGCACCCCTTTTAACTTGTTATGGTTTAATTGTTGTTAATCACTGAAAGGTTTAAGAATTGACTTAATGATCTCTAACGTTAGCTTGCCAAAACGTTAGGCGCCATCACGATTCCGATGGTGAGAATTTCGAGTCGTGACATAAAATTTATCCTGATGCAATGCCTATCCCTTGTCTGTAACTTTGCTTGATCCAACTCTCAAGACATGTAAGGATTCCTCTGTCTGCATAAGGTCATTACTTACCTAACATATATAAGTAGCTAATTAACTACTGCATGTTTTTACTTAATTCTTGGTTATACATTATGTCCAGAATTATCTTAGTCTCTGCTCTCTTGATAATTTTAAAACCAATTCTAATCCCTAACTCTCATAAGGATCTTTGCTGATACTATTTGAATTTGATGATTTGCTTGAAGTTAATGCCATTAGGAGCATGATGTTTAAGAATTAGTCTATAAGTTAGTGGATCTACTGAGAAAGTTGATCATGACATAAACACCTTTGAAACCTCTATATATGATGAATTTTTGTTGTAGAGCTTTACCTTTTCTTGGAGAATTACCTTACTATAGGCTTAGTATTTTGTAACATGTTTTATGATGTTTCTAGTGTTCACCTGTATAAGTTTCAGAATTAGATCTTTAGAATTCATATGAATACATGTTTGTTTGGTAATTCAATATAGATTGTATGTTCTTATGTTAGTAAGGAAAGAATATTTTGTGGTAGGTAATACTGTAGTATTTAGTTTACAGTGGAAGGGCCTTATTGGCACTTAAACCCATAAGAAAAATATGTTATTAGTGTTTAAGGGTATTTGGGAGCGGACTTTGACTTTAGGTTGGGCCGTCCTGCATGATACAAGTATTTCCCTGGGTCTCGACTCCCTTGGGAACTTTGATATTTCGGGGGATTCAAAGGAAGAATCAACCTTGAGTGTGGTTTCATCTTTAGCCCTTTATTTCATTGACGGATTTAGTTCTTTAGGGGTTTAACATTAATTAACAACGAAAGGTTTCTAATGTAAATTATTTGCTAAGTAAAACTACCACATTAATATAATTTTCTACAGTGTTGAGTATTTTCTTATTTCAATTATTTATTTGAATATGCTAAGAATATGGGAATGTTTTTAATGGTCTTTACTTCTTTTGTGCATACCTTATTGAGGCCCAATCTTCAGAGTCCCGTCTTTTCCCTTACTCCTTCGTTATTGCCCATTATATCCATAGCTTAGTTTACTGCCTTAATTATTTTTCGCTTATCGCCTTCGTTGTCTTATCGCATTTTCATTATCATGTATTAATACTCATATATCAGATTATGTACTTTACTTCCATGCTCATGTATTACATGAAACTTAGGCAAACCTTAATCAATTTTGATAAAGATATCTCATTAACATATAACCATGCACAAAGAGGTGTTGGTATTGGCCAATCCAGCCCACCTCCATTTTTACGTCCAAATTATATTTTGGAGTTAAAAATGGAGGAATTTTCCTCCAATCCATATGTAAATTTGCCTCCATTTTGGAGGGTGAATAGTGTCACTCCAAATTTGAAATGATATTATTCATCCACTCCATCACTATTCCTTATTACTTTATTATTATTTAACCCTTTCTAATTTTTCATATTATATATCTAATTATGATTATGTAATATTTTTATAATATTAATTTTATATCTTTCTAGTGTATAATTTTGATAAATTAATTTTCATGCATATATTACTTTTATCTAAAATTATAAGTTAATTTTATTATAAGTTATAATTGGATGAAAATATATAACCATCACAAAAATAAAAGTGGCAAAAATAAAATCCAAGATGTTGCTAAAATACAAGATTTGCTAAGATTAAAAAGTGAAAATTTAAAATATGTTAAGATCTTGTATCTCAGTGATTTTATTCACTAATATGTATAATCTATAATATTTGCTTATAAATTATATTATTAAAAAATTTACGGTATAAAATAATTTTATTTTAAATGGTTATATAAGAAAGAAATACTATGAATTATATGGGATGAATATGTAAAAGAAATAAAAAAAGGAATTATTTAATATAAATAAGAAAAAGAATTAAATAAGAGATAATAATATTAATATAAAAGAGAGAGAAGAATATTAAAATAAATATTCTTTTTTGGAGTAAACATGAAGTAATGGTTTGAGTTAGTTTACTCCATTTTAGAGTTAAAATTTGGAGTGAGGTTGGAGATAGCCGTATAACACTTTGATTTGACATATCAAGTAATTATTGTTGCAATTTCCAAGAAGGACTAGTAATTGGATCTAAAGACAGAAAAATATGAAAGAATATTTATACAGGTCCCTCTTCATATTAACTACAAAACCTATGACGGCAGACAACCAAAAGGTTATAAAGTATAAACAACAACAGCCAACAATATTGTAGAGTTATACATGGGAATCTTATTTAGGACTGAACATATAGTGTGACGTAAATCGATAGATTTCAAAATAGTTGTCACGACCCAAGTTCTTCTTTCGTAAATTGTTATGACGGCACTTAATTTCTACGACTAAGTAAACCTAATAATTTACGAAAAAGGGGAACAAAGATACAAAATCAACAATTTATGGGTAATATAATAGAAAGTTTAAGATGCCGCTCGGCATATACAATAATAACACTCTCAATCAATATTAACACTCCCAAAACCCAAAATCTCCTGAATCACAAAATAGAGGAAATACATAATGTCTAACTTCGGAGTCTAAACAAAATAATTACAAAAGGTCTATATCTAAAAGAGAGAATAGAGAGGGACTCCTCGGTCAGCGGACGCGGCAGATATACCTCGAAGTCTCTGAGAATCGCCTCGTCTCACTAATAGTATGGCTGAGCGAAAGAACCTGGATCTGCACACGAAAAACATGTGCAGGAAAGGGCATGAGTACACCACAACGGTACCCAATAAGTCACAAGCCTAACCTCGATCAAGTAGTAACGTGGAAGGTTAGGGTCCAACTAGTTATATACATAAAACAAGGTAAACAGTACAAAATGTGATAATATAATTAATGCATTGTAACGACCCGGCCCAATACTGTGTGAATATTGTTCGCTTTGGGCCTAGCCAGCACATATTTGTTCATGGGGAACTTAGTTACCCCCAAAACGCCTCCACACTTGTTGTCCAAGGCCTTACTAATATAGCCCAGGACTCCCCCTCTCATTTCCGATATGGGACTCCTGTGAGCTACAGTGAACAAGTTACCACTGCACTCACCCCACCAACAAAGGCACACGTCCTCGTTGTGGGTACCTACCCATCGTACACTGGAGAGTCGGCTCTGATACCAACTATAACGACACGGTCGAACACTTTGTAAATATTGTCTACTTTAGGACTAGTCCGCACGGATTTGTTCCTGGGGAACTCAGGTACCCCCAAAACACGTCCACACATTTCGTCCAAAGCCTTACTAATGTAGCCCAAGACTCCCCCTCTCATTTCCGATGTGGGCCTATCGTATGGCGCCAGTTGAGTTGAAGGAGCAGCTTCAGGAAATCCTAGATAAGTGGTTCATTCACCCGAGTGTGTCACCGTGGGGTGCACTGGTCTTATTTGTGAAGAAGAAGGATGGCACGATGAGAATATGCATTGACTAGAGATAGTTGAACAAGGTGATAGTGAAGAATAAGTATCCACTACCCCGTATTGAGGATTTGTTCGACCAGCTTCATGGGGAAAAGGTATTCTCTAAGATTGATCTCTGTTCATGCTATCACTAGCTGAAGATTATGGATTCAGACATTATGCAGACGACTTTCAAGACGAGATACGGGCACTATGAGTTTTTGGTTATGTCACACGAGCTGACTAATGCTCCAGTTGCGTTCATACACTTGATGAATAGTGTATTTCAGTTGTATCTAGATTCCTTTGTGATTGTGTTTATTGATGACATCCAGGTGCACTCGTATAGCCAAGGGGAGCACGTGCAACATCTGAGGTGGTATTGCAGAGACTGAGAGAGGAGAAACTCTATGCAAAGTTCTCCATGTGTGAGTTCTGGCTTGGTTCTGTGTCTTTTCTGGGACACGTGGTGTCCAGTGATGGTATTTAGGTGAATCCAAAGAAGATAGAGGCAGTGCAGAGTTGGCCTAGACCATCCTAAACCACTGAGATTCGGAGTTTCCTCGGTTTGGCTGGTAATTATCGCAGGTTCGTTTAGGGTTTTTCATCCATTGCTTCGCCCTTGACAAAGTTGATGCAGAAGAATGCTCCATTTGTGTGGTCGGATGAGTGGGAGGGGAGCTTTCAGAAGCTCAATTCAGCTTTGACCATAGCTCCGGTATTAATATTTCCATCAGCTTCAGGTTCTTACACTGTGTATTGTGATGCTTCGAGAGTTGGGATCAGATGTGTATTGATGAAGGAGGGTAGATGTGACGACCCGACCCATAATCACGTGAGTTACCGCCCGTTTATCCCCATTTTATGCTCCTATGTGTTTCATTATATGTGTTTGTAGTTTGAAGTGATTCGGACAGAGTTTGGTTGGAAGTGAGACAATAAGACTCTTTAAGAGAATGCTAGTTTGGAAAAGTCAACGGGATGTTGACTTATGAGTTATAGGGATGGGAATGGATTTCCGACAATTTGGCTAGTTTCGGGTGTGATTTATGACTTGGGAGTGGAATCAGAATTGAATTTGGAGGTCCGGTGTAGAATTATGCTTGAATTGGCTAATTTTGAGTTTTGGCGAATTCCGGTTGATAGGTGAGATTTTGATCCAGGGGTCGGAATGGGATTCAGACAGTTGTGGTAGCTCCGTTAGGAGATTTTTGATATGTATGCAAATTTTCAGATCATTCGGAGGCGTTTAGGTCAGATTTTTGATGGAATATGCAATTCGGAAGATATTAAGAAATTTAGCCCTTGAATTGATCATAATTGAGGATTTGATATTAGCGTTTTGATGATTCGAGCAAGTTTGAATGAAGTATTAGGTTTATTCTGTGCTTTTGGTTGAGGTCTCGGGGTGAATTCGGGTGGTTGAACGGAGGTTTTTGGAGTTTGTTGCATGAAATCAGTATGTGGCTTCCGGTATTTCCGCTTCTGCGGAAGAGGATCCGCAAAAGCGGCGACCGCAGAAGCGGCTGGTTATTCGCATAAGCGGCCTGAGGGAGGGCTGGCTTGGACCGCTGGAGCGGTTTGGGAACCGCATATGCGGTTACTGTAGAGGCAGTATTTTGACCAGAGAAGCGGTCCGTGTGAATTAAGTGAGACCGCATAAGCGGTGACCGCGAAAGCGATCAGTTGACCGCGTAAGCGGAAATCGACCTGGTATTAGTGAACAGTGATTTCTAAATTTGAAAGATAAGGGAGAAAATATTTGAATTCGGACTTAGGCGATTCTTGGGCGATTTTGAAGAGCATTTTAAGGGTTTCCTTCAGGTAATAATTCTTGGCCTCGGATTATGTCTATATGGTGTAAAATAGTAGATTAAACACTGAAATTCAAGGTTTTTAAGAAAGAAAATGGTGGTTAGGGCTTGAAGCCTAAGAGAGGGTAAAGTGGTGATTTGAGAGGTCAAACAGAACCCAAGTTTTGTAAACTTTATATGTACGGACTCGTAGCGAGACGAGGAATCCGGTGATGTAAATTTCGGAATTTTTCGAGAAGTGGGCCCGGTGCTCGGGTTTTTCCAACTTCATGTTTTTTGGTGTTTTTTCGAGTTCTTTCTGTAGGGTTATGTCCCATTAGCGTATTATAACATATTCCTTGTGGTTTTGGTCAGATTCTGCACTCGAGGAGGTCGATTTGCAAGGAAATTGCAAGGCGAGCTAGGATTTTGGCCGGTTTGAGGTGAGTAATGGTTATGAATGATATATTGAGGGTTTGAAACCCCGAATTTGCACTATGCGGTGCTATGTTGAGATAAAACATGCGTCATATGATGAGCATGGTGATGTTTCTTCTAAGGACTCGGACTTGGTCCATCCCGATTGATGGCTTCTGCCCTTTTTGACAGAAACTCAGCTTGTACCCGTATATATTTGGGCTAGCTACCATGTTTGGAGCCTTGTGCCGATCTGTAGAACTCCTAGGGAGCATGTTAGGACGATTGACTTCACTTTACCTATTGAACACAAACCATATGTCCTGACTTTGACAATAAATCATGAAATAAATCGGACGTAGTAACTTGCACCATAAATGAGCAATACCTAAGGTTGAATACCATGTCTTAGCTGAGTGGACCCGGAGGCCAAGTCTATATTGATTGAGAGGGGTCAAGGACCCCGTAGTGAGGGTATTTGATATATACTGAATAGAGCTTCACACCGCAGCAGTATATATACATACATGTATGGATCGGATTGCACGCCGCAGTGATATATTATATGGATCGGACTGCATGCCGCAGTGATATATTATATGGATCGGACTGCACGCCATAGTGATATATTATGTGGACAGGACTGTACGCCGCAGTGATATATTATATGGATCGGACTGCACACGCAATATTATAGCGCTTGGGATGAAGGAGCCCCTCCGGAGTCTGCACACACCCCCAGTGAGCGCTGTCGACTATATTATTGGATCGGGCTGCGCGCTGCAGCATTATATATATTATATTGGATTGGGCTGCGCGCCGCAGCATCTTATATATAGTATTGGATCGGGCAGTCCACCGTGGCAGTGTTAGTAACTAGTCAGATGGAAAGAGAAGTATTTATCCGATTCTCTCCCTTGTTTAGCTTTATTCACTGTCGTCACTATTGATATTAGAACTGTATAGTGTTTTTACCGGAGTTCGTACATTCAGTTGTTATTTCTTTGCTATTACTCACTGAGTTGGAAGTACTCACTTTATTCCCTGCACCTTGTGTGCAGATACAGGGATCCCGGAGGCTTATTTGTGCTTATTTGCTGTTGCCTAGTTTGGTTCCGGAGATATCAAGGTAGTTGCTGGCATCCGCAGGACCTGATATCTCCTCTTATCTATCTTTTGCTTCCATATCTAGATTTTCTATGTTTAGGATACTGTTTAGTGTACTTAGAGGCTCAGATTTATGATGTCGGATCCATTGGGCAGTTGTCACTTTTGATTACATTTTTCACGGTATTTTCTATTATTATCAAACTGAGAATTTATGTTAAATTTGGTATATAAGTTAATGATTTGGCTAGGAAAGGTTTAAATGGTCGGGCTTGCCTAACAAGGTGATTGGCGCCATTATGACCGGGGTCTGGGTCATGACAAGTTGGTATCATAGCGTAGGTTACGAGGCCTCACGAGTCATGAGACGGTTTAGTAAAGTCTCGCGGATCGGTACGAAGACGTCTGTACTTATCCTCGAGAGGCTGCAGAACCTTTAGGAAAACTTCATATTCATGAACTTCTTGTCGTATGACTTTGTTGATCAGATAACTAAACTTTTGTATTTTATTCTCTCGTAGATGGTGAGAACGCGTGCTACCAAGCGAGGCAGACGACCACCATTGCCACCTACTAGAGGCCGAGGACGCCACCGTGGTCGTGGTCGAGGCAGAGCAGTAAGGGCAGCACCAGTTGACCCACCAGTTTGCCCCATTCAGGATCACCCTCCAGCTGTAGAGGTCCCAGTAGCACCTGCTCCGACACCAACAGTGCCTAATGTGATTCTGTTTCTTCAGGAGGCCCTGGCTCAGATCTTATCAATTTGCACTAGCCTGGCTCAGGCAGTCTCGGCTACTACAGCAGCTACATCTCAGACCGGGGTTAGTCATCAGACTCCCGTAGATCACAGTCCAGAGCAGGGTGCATATAGTTTGCAGGCCATACATGCACCACTAGTTTAGCCAGTTGTTCCAGCTCAGGGTGATGTGGTTCCAGTGATGCCAGATGACGAGAAGTATCGTCTGGAGAGGTTCAGCAGGCTTTAACCTCCTACTTTCAGCGATGTTTTGGGCGAGGATGCCCAGGGGTTTTTCTACAATTGTCGATGCATGCTTCGGATAGCAAGGATCTTGGAGACTTGTGGGGTATCTTTTACTACATTTCTATTCTCAAGAGCAGCCTTTACATGGTGGGGGGAATATGAGCAGCGTATGTCGGCAGGTGCAGCGCTGTTATTTTGGCATGAGTTCTCCACTATCTTTCTGGAGAAGTGGGTACCTCGGCCGTAGAGGGAGGAGTTACGCATGCAATTTGAGTGGCTTTGTCAGGGGGATATGTCTGTGACGTAGTAGAGGTGAGATTTGTAGAGTTAGCACGTTATGCTCCGTGGATGGTTCCGACGGATCAGGAGAGGATCAGACGATTTGTAGACGGGCTCATTTATCCTATCCGTATTTTGATGACTCGTGAGAGGGTCTTGAGTCACACCTTTGAGGAGGAGGTGGATATAGCCCGTGATTTTGAGATGGCTCGCCGTCAGGAGAGAGATGAGAGGGAGGCCAAGAGGCCTTGAGGATCAGATGGCTCCAGTGGTGCTCCGTCCAGGGGCCAGTTTAAGCAGAGTAGGGGTTATTCTTTCGGACCTCCACAGCCAGCTAGTCAGAGTACCATGGTTCATCTTCTGGTCGAGGTTATTAGGGCTCTCAGCAGAGTCAGCCATCTCAGAGTGCACTTCCAGTGTAGAGTTCGTCTCATGCCCCATCTGTTCAGGGTTCATCTCGGCCTAGTTCTTCATCCAGCTACTCTGGTGAGGGGTTCCCTTTAGTCCCAGCCCCCAGCGCCAGGGAGTTGTTATGAGTGTGGCGATTTTGGACATATACGGAAGCATTGTCCCCGCCATGCATCCAGTTCATCTCAGTAGAGGGCCAGCCTTCATCTTCTGGCCTAGTATCTTCAGCACCCGCCCAGTCAGCTAGAGGTGAGGGTCAGGCAGTTAGGGGTCACCCCATAGGTGGAGGCCGATTTGGTGGTGGTTAGGCCCGTACGCTCTTCAGGGCAGATCATATGCTATTGCTTTGGATGGTGTTATTACAAGTATTATTTCAGTCTACCACAGGTATGCCTCAGTTTTATTTGATCCCGAATCCACATATTCTTATGTATCTTCTTACTTTGCTCATAATTTGGGACTACCCGAGGATGTCTTGCATTACCTGTGCATGTATCTACGGTGATACTATTATTGTGGACCACGTGTGTCGGTCTTGTTTGGTTACTATTAGGGGCCTGGAGACCCGAGTTGACTTGCTTCTATTGAGCATGGTATATTTTGATGTTATTCTAGGCATGGATTTGCTACCACCGTGCCATGCTATTCTAGACTATCACGCCAAGATAGTCACATTGGCTATGCCGGGTATTCCAAGGATCGTGTGTCGTGGTACGACTGATTATGTACCCAGCAGGGTAATCTCTTTCTAAAAGCCAAGCGGATGGTTGGAAAGGGATGCTTATCATATCTAGCATTTGTGAGGGATGTTGGATCTGAGGCTCCTAATCTTGATTCGGTCCCCGTGGTGAGGGAATTTCCTAATGTGTTTCCAGTAGACCTACCGAGCATGCCGTCGGACAAGGATATTGACTTTGGTATTAATTTGGTGCCGGGCACTCAGCCCATCTCTATTCCTCCCTATCATATGGCACTAGCAGAGCTAAAGGAGTTGAAGGAACAGCTGTAGGAACTCCTAGATAAGGGGTTCATTTGCCCAAGTGTGTCACCGTGGGGCGCACCGGTGTTATTTGTAAAGAAGAAGGATGGCACAATGAGAATGTGCATTGATTACAGACAGTTAAGCAAAGTGACAGTAAAGAACAAGTATCCACCACCCCGTATTAAGGGTTTGTTTGACCAGCTACATGGGCAAAGGTATTCTCTAACATTGATCTCCGTTCAGGCTATCACCAGTTGAAGATTAGAGATTCTTATATCATAAAGATAGCTTTCAGGACGAGATATGGGCATTATGAGTTTCTGGTTATGTCATTTGGGCGGACTAATGCCCCAGCCGCATTCATGCACTTGATGAACATTGTATTTCGACCATACATGGATTCTTCTGTGATCGTGTTTATTGATGATATACTGGTGTACTCGTGTAGTTAGAAGGAGCACGCGCATCACTTGGGGGTATTTCAGAGGTTGAGAGAGAAGAAGCTTTATGCAAAATTCTCCAAATGTGAGTTCTGAATCAGTTCCATGGCTTTTCTAAGACACGTGAAGTCCAGTGATGGTATTCAGGTTGACCCAAAGAAGATCGAGGGGGTGCCGAGTTGGCCCAGATCGTCCTCAGCTACTGAGATTCGGAGTTTCCTCGGTTTGGCGGGTTATTACCATAGGTTCGTTCAGGGATTTTCATGAACGCTCCGTTTGTGTGGTCGGAAGAGTGTGAGGAGAGATTCCAAAAGCTCAAGTCAGCTTTGACTACAACACTGGTACTAGTATTTCCATCAACTTCAGGCTCTTACTGGGTATATTGTGATGCTTTGAGAGTTGGGATCGTATGTGTATTGATGCAGGAGGGTAGAGTTATTGTGTATGCTTCGCGTCAGCAAAAGCCCCATGAGAAAAACTACCATGTTCATGACTTGGAGTTGGCTGCTATAGTTCATTCTTTGAAGATTTGGAGGCACTATCTATATGGCGTGACTTGTGAGGTGTTCATGGATCATCGCCGTCTTCAATACTTGTTTAAGCAGAATGATCTCAATTTGAGACAACGGAGATGGCTTGAGTTACTCAAGGATTATGATATTACCATCTTGTATCATCCGGGGAAGGACAATGTAGTGGTCGATGCCTTGAGCTGGAAAGCAGTGAGTATGGGTAGCTTGGCGTACACTCCAGTTGGGGAGAGGCCCCTTGCAGTTGATGTTCAGGCTTTGGCTAATCGGATGGTAAGGTTAGATATTTCAGAGCCCAGTCAGGTGTTGCTTGTGTGGTTTCCCGATCATCTTTGTATGATCGCATCAGGGAGCGCTAGTATGATGACCCTTATTTGCTTGTCCTGAAGGCCAGGGTCCGACATGATGATCCCAGTTCTAGAGGACTTTTCATCGGAAGTTGGGCACTCAGATACAGATGAGCACGGGTTTTCATCCTCAGACGGACGGGCAGTCCGAGCGTACTATTTAGATATTGGAGGACATGTTGCGTGCTTCTGTTATTTATTTTGGAGGTTCTTTAGCTGTGTTTTTTCCACATTCATAGTTTGCTTATAACAATAGTTATCAGTCCAGCATTCATATGGAATCGTATGAGGCTTTATATGGGAGACGTGTAGATCTCTAGTCGGCTGGTTTGAGCCCAGCGAGGCTAGACTATTGGGGACAGAGTTAGTTCGGGATGCCTTAGAGAAAGTGAAAGTTATCCAGGAGAGACTTCGTACGGCTCAGTCGCATCAAAATATTTATGCGGACCGGAAGGTGCGATATGTATCTTATATGGTGGGCGAGAAGGTTTGTTGAAGGCTTCGCCTATGAAAGGCGTGATAAGGTTTGGAAAGAAAGGGAAGCTGAGTCCGCGGTTCATTGGACCTTTTGAGATACTCAGGAGGATTGAGGAGGTGGCATTTATGCTTTCTTTGCCACCCATCTTGTCGGAGGTTTACCCAGTGTTCCATATTTTTATGCTCAGGAGGTATGTTGGGGACCTGTCTCATGTATTAGACTTCAGCACGATCCAGATGGATGAGGACTTGACCTATGATGTGGAGCCAGTGGCTATTTTGTGTCGACAGGTTCGAAAGTTGAGATCAAAGGACATAGCTTCAGTGAAGGTGCAGTGTAGAGGTCGGCCCGTGGAGGAGGCCACTTGGGAGATCGAGAAGTATATGCAGAGCAGATATCCTCGTTTGTTTGAGGCTCCAGGTATGTTTCTTGACCTGGTCGAGGATGAGCGTTTGTTTTAGTTGGGGAGGATGTGACGACCCGACCCATCGTCACATGAGTTACCGCCCCATCTCTCCCCGTTTTATGCTCCTATATGTTTCAATATATGTGTTTGTAGAGTTTGAAGTGATTCAGACAGAGTTTGGTTGGAATTAAGAAAATTAGACTCTTTAAGAGAAGGCTAGTTTGGCAAAGTCAACTGGATGTTGACTTATAAGTAATAGGGCTCGAAATGGATTTCTGACGATTCGGCTAGTTTCGGGTGGTGATTTATGACTTGGGAGTGAAATCGGAATTGAATCTGGAGGTCATGTGTAGAATTAGTCTTGAATTTTGGCGAATTCCGGTTGATAGGTGAGATTTTGATGCGGGGGTTGGAATGGATTTTGACAGTTGCAGTAGCTTCGTTAGGCGATTTCGGATATCTGCAAATTTTCGTATCATTCGGAGGTGTTTATTTCGGGTTTTTGATCGAATATGCAATTCGGAAGATTTTAAGAAATTAAGCCCTTGAATTGATCATAATTGAGGATTTTGATGTTAACGTTACCGTTTTGATGATTCGAGCAAGTTTGAATGATGTATTAGGTTTTTTCTGTGCTTTTGGTTGAGGACCCCGGGGCCTTGGGGTGAATTCGGGTGGTTGAACGAAGATTTTTGGAGTTTGTTGCATGAAATCAGGATGTGGCTTCTGGTATTTTCGCTTCTGCGGAAGAGGCACCACAAAAGCGGCGACCGCAGAAGCGGCTGGTTCTCCGCATAAATGGCCTGAGGGAGGACTGGCTTGGACCGATGGAGCGGGTTGGGAACCACATATGCGGTTACCGAAGAGGAGGTATTTTTAGCGCAGAAGCGGTCCGTGTGAATTAAGTGAGACCGCATAAGCAATCGTGTGGCCGCATAAGCGGTGACCACGGAAGTGGTCAGTTGATTGCGGAAGCGGAAATCGACCTGGTATTAGTGAACAGTGATTTCTAAATTTGAAAGAGAAGGGAGAAAATATTTGAACTCAAACATTGGCGATTCTTGGGAGACTTTGAAGAGGATTTCGATGGTTTCCTTTAGGTAATGATTCTTGGTCTCGGATTATGTCTATATGGTGTAAAATAGTAGATTAAACACTGATATTCAAGGGTTTTAAGGAAGAAAATGGTGGTTAGGGCTTAAAGCCTAAGAGAGAGTAAAGTGGTGATTTGAGAGATCAAACGGACCCCGATTTTTGTAACCTTTATATGTACGGACTCGTGTCAAGACGAGGAATTCGGTGATGTGAATTTCATATTTTTTCGAGAAGTGGGCCCAGGGCTCAAGTTTTACCAACTTCATGTTTTTGGGTGTTTTTTCAAGTTCTTTCTATTGGGTTATGTCCCATTAGCCTACTATAACATATTCCTTGTGGCTTTGGTCAGATTCTGCACTCGAGGAGGCTGATTTGCGAGGAAAGCACAAGGCGAGCTAGGATTTTGGCCGGTTTGAGGTGAGTAATGGTTTTGAATGATATACTGAGGGTTTGAAACCGTGTATTTGCATTATGCGGTGCTATGTTGATTTAAGACACGCGTCATATGATTAGCGTGGTGGTGGTGATGTTTCTGCTGGGGACTTGGACTTGGTCCATCCCGATTGATGACTTCTGCCCTTTTTGACTGACACTGAGCTTGTACGCGTATATATTTGGGCTAGTTACCATATTTGGGGCTTTGTGCCGATTTGTAGAACTCTTAGGGAGCATGTTGAGCCGATTGACCTCACTTTACCTATTGAACACATACCATATGTCCTGACTTTGATTGTAAATCAAGAAATAAATCGGACGTAGTAACTTGCTCCCTAAATGAGCAATACCTAGGGTTGAATACCCTATATTAGTTGAGTGGGCCCGAGAGGCCAAGTCTATGATGACTGAGAGGGGTCAAGGACCCCATAGTGAGGGTATTTGATATATACCGGATCGGGCTGCACGCCGCAGGAGTATATATACATACATGTATGGATCAGACTGCACGCCGTAGTGATATATTATATGGATCGGACTGCACGCCGCAGTGATATATTATATGGATCAGACTGCACGCCGCCTTGATATATTATATGGATCGGACTGTACGCCGGAGTATTATAGCGCTTGGGCTGAAGGAGCCCCTCCAGAGTCTGCACACACAGTGAGCGCAGTCGACTATTTTATTGGATCAGGCCGCACACCACACCATTATATATATTCGGGCTGCGCACTGCAACATTATATATATTATATTGGATCGGGCAGTGCGCCGCAACATTTTATGTATAGTATTGGATCGGGATGCGCGCCATAGCAGTGTTAGTAACTAGTCGGACGGAAAGAGAAGTATTTATCATATTCTTTCCCCTTTTCAGCATTATTCACTGTCGACACTGTTGATATTAGAACTGTATAGTATTTTTACCGGATTTCTTACATTCAGTTGTTATTTATTGGTAGTACTCACTAAGTTGGAAGTACTCACTCTACTCTTTACACCTTGTATGCAAATACATGGATCCCGAAGGCTTAGCTGTGCTTATTTTCTGTTGCCTTGTTCAATTCCGTAGATATCGAGGTAGTTGTTGGTGTCCTTAGGACCTGATCTCTCCTCTTATCTATCTTTTGTTTCCATATCTGGATTTTCTATGTTTAGGATATTGTTCAATGTACTTAGAGGCTCAGACTTGTGACGCTAGATTCTTTGAGTAGTTGTTACTTTTGGTTGTATTTTACGGAGTATTCTCTATTATTATCAAACTGAGAATTTATGTCAAATTTGGTATCTAAGTTAATGATTTTCCTGGGAAAGGTTTAACTGGTCGGGCTTGCCTAACAATGTGTTTGGCGCCATCACGAACGGGGTCTGGGTCGTGACAGTAGAGTTATTGCTTATGCTCCTCGTCAGTTGAAGCCTCATGAGAAGAACTACTCTGTTCATGACTTAGAGTTGGTTGCTATAGTTCATGCTTTGAAGATTTGGAGGCATTATTTATATGGCGTATCTTGCGAGGTGTTCACGAATCATCGCATTCTTCAGCATTTGTTCAAGCAGAAGGATCTTAATTTGAGGCAGCATAGGTAGCTTGATTTACTCAAGTACTATGATATTACCATTTTGTATCACCCGGGGAAGGCCAATGTGGTGGCCGATGCTTTGAGTCGGAAGACGGTTAGTATGGGTAATTTGGCGTACATTCCAGTTAGGGAGAGGCCCTTCGTAGTTGATGTCCAGGCTTTGGCCAATCGGATGGTGAGACTAGATATTTCTGATCCTAGTCGGGTGTTGGCTTGTGTGGTTTTTCGATCTTCCTTGTATGACCGCATTTGAGAGTGCTAGTATGATGATCCGCATTTGCTTGTCCTTAAGGACAGGATCCAACATGTTGATGCCAGGGATTGTACTATTGATGACGATGGTGTGTTGAGGATGCATGGCTGTATTTGTGTGCCCAATGTGGATGGGCTTTGGGAGTTGATATTACATGAGGCCCACAGTTCACGCTATTCCATTCATCCGAGTGCCGCGAAGATGTTCCGGATTTGAGACAGCATTACTGGTGGAGGAGAATAAAGAAGGATATTGTGAGTTATGTAGCTTGGTGTCTCAGTTGTCAGCAGGTCAAGTATAAGCATCAGAGGCTCAGTGGTGTACTTCAGCGCATAGATATTTCCGAGTTGAAGTGGGAGAGGATTACCATGCATTTTTTGAGTGGTCCCCCTCGGACAGCAAGGAAGTTTTATTCGATTTGGGTAATTGTGGATTGGTTAACCAAGCCCGCGCACTTCATTCCAGTATGTACTACCTATTCTTCGGAGCAGTTAGCGGAGATTTTCATCCGGGAGATTGTACGGTTGCATGGGGTCCCAGTTTCTATTATCTCAGATAGGGGTACTCAGTTTACTTCCCAGTTTTAGAGGACTTTTCATCGAGAGTTGGGTATACAGGTAGAGTCGAGCATATCGTTTCATCCTCAGATGGATGGGTAGTCCAAGCGTACTATTCAGATATTGGAGGACATGTTGCGTGCCTGTGTTATTGATTTTAGAGGTTCTTGGGCTGAGTTCTTGCCACTTGCAGAGTTTGCTTACAATAACAACTACCAATCCAGTATTCAGATGGCATCGTATGAGGCCTTATATGGGAGATGGTGTAGATTTTCGGTTGGTTGGTTTGAGCCCAGCGAGGCTAGACTATTGGGGACAGAGTTAGTCCAGGATGCCTTAGAGAAGGTAAAGTGATGCATGAGAGACTTCATACAGCTCAGTCGCGTCAGAAGAGTTACGAAGATCGGAAGGTTTGAGATGTATCTTATATGGTAGGCGAGAAGGTCTTGCTGAAGGTTTTACCTATGAAGGGCGTTATGAGGTTTGGGATGAAAGAGAAGCTGAGTCCACGGTTCATTAGACATTTTTGGATACTCAGGAGGATTGGGGAGGTGGCCTACATGCTTATTTTCCACCTAGCTTGTCGGGGGTGCATCCGATATTCCATGTTTCTATGCTTCGGAAGTATGATGGGGACCCATCTCATGTGTTAGACTTTACCACTATTCAGTTGGATGAGGACTTGACCTATGATGTGGATCCAGTGTCTATTTTGGGTCGTTAGGTTCAGAACTTGAAATCTAAGGATATAGCTTCGGTAAAGGTGTAGTGGAGAGGTCGGGCCCTGGAGGAGGCTACCTGGAAGACCAAACAGGAGATGCGAAGCAGATACACTCACCTATTTGAGGCTTCACGTATGTTTATTGACCCGCTCGAGGACGAGCGTTTGTATTAGTTGGGGAGGATGTGACGAACCGACTCATCGTCACGTGAGTTACCACCCTGTTTACCTCATATTATGTTTCTCTATGCTTCATTATCGGTATTTGAGGTGGTCGAGTAGAATTTGATTGGAAAAGTCAATCAGAACTTGAATATTAAGTTAGAGAGCTCGGATGTGATTTTCGGTGAATCGGTTAGCTTCGGGGGATGATTTTTGACTTAGGAATGTTATCGGAATTGAATTTGGAGGTCCGGTGTAGAATTAGGCTTAAATTGGCGAAGTTAGTATTTTGACAAAATCCGCTGGATAGGTGAGATTTTTATCCGTGTCGGAATTGGGACTTCGAGAGTTGCAGTAGCTTATTTTAGTGGTTTTGGGTATGTGTAAATTTTCAAGACATTCGAACGTCTTTTGGTTGGGTTTTTTTATCGGAAGTGCATTTCACAAGTTTTGAAGAAACTTAGGCTTGAATCCGTTGTGAATTGATGATTTTGGTGTTGTTTGACATGTTTTGATGATTGGAATAAGTTTGTATGATGTTTCGGGAAATGTTGGTGCTGTTGGTTGAGGTCCCGGGGGCCTCGGGGTGATTTCGAATGGATAAACGGATTGGACTTAGGATTTGCTGCAGAAAATGCACAGCAGTTGAAGACCAAAATTGGGCATCGCGTTCGCAAGAGTAGGTTTGTGTTCGCGAAGAGATGGGTTGCCAGTTCATCGTGTTCGCGTGGTTGTCCTTGCGTTCGCGTAGAAGGGGCCTGGGGCCCCGCCTAAGTTGTTCAATGCGTTCGCGACTGGTTGTATGTGTTCACGTAAGAGGAGTGGTCTGTGAAACGCGTTCGCGGGGAGTAGGACATGTTCGCATAGTTAGAATCTACTGAAGTATCGTGATCGTGGGTTGGTACCCCGCGTTTGCGTAGAGCAATTTCTGGTCAACGTAAGTTTCTTCATCGCGAACACGGAGGGTGACCGCGTTCGCATAGAGCAAATAACTGCTGGGCAATAGGGCTTTTTAAATCATTTTGTTCCGCGAAGGTAAGCCATTTACCACCATTTCTTGACCACCTTAGGATCTTTTTCGTAGAAATTGAAGAGGTTTTTGGTGGGAATACTTTGGAGGTAAGTCTTGTGACCTAGAAACGCTATTTTATTGAAGAATCAACCTTTAATTCTTGGAAAATTGGGTGAAAATTGAAGAACTAGGGCTTGGGTTTTGAAATGAAAATTTTGGATTTGACGGAGCGTTTGAACTCTAATTTTGGTAAATTATATATGTATGGACTCATGGCGTGACGAGAAATCTGGTGATGTGAATTTTGTAAATTTTTGAGAAGTGGGTCCAGGGCTCGGGTTTTGCCATCTTCGTAATTTTTGATATTTTTCGAGTATTTTCGATTGGGTTGTGTTTCTTTGGCACATTGTAATGTATTTGTTATGGTTGTGACCATATTCGATGCGCGAGGAGGTCGTTCCAAGAGGAAAGGGCATAACGAGCTAGTCTTAGGCCGCCTTGATGTGACTAATAGAAGTAGATGATGACATGGGGGTCTGAAACCCTCGTATATCACATTGTGACGTTGTATTGAGGTGAGACACACACTCCATGACGGGTGGGGGTCGTTTATGATTGGGGACTATGGCTTAGTCATCCCCGAGTGGTGTCCAAGCTGTGCTTTGGACTATAGATTGATTAGTAAACATCCTACTTGGATTGTTATGATATATTTGGGTTGTGTGCCGACTACTTGAATCCCTTTGGAATTATTATCACTGCTTCCTTGATGATTAGCATGCCATATGATTTCAGTCCTGAGTTTTAAACATTGTTTCGAAATGCTTAGGAACATTCCTAAGGTTTTAAAGACTTAAACTATATTTTCCTAATAATTGGAACTGAGAACTATAATTTGAATTTGATGTGTGACTCACATGCATATTCTGGACTGAGGGTGGATCGGGCTGCACGCCACGGCAATGATACGATGATATTGCGCTTGGGCTGTAGGAGCCCCTCCGGAGTCGAAACCCCCACAGTGAGCGCGGGTACCCAAATGGATCGGGCTGCACGCCGCAACGGTCATGTGCATTCCATTTCATTCTTGTCTTATTATTATCTAATATACCTGACTTTGTTTTGTTGCCATTTCACCGTTAAGTATGCTAAATTGCTAGTTATAGATTTACATTGTGGTATTTCATGGATTCTCTTCTTCAGTCATTAGAGGCTCTAAACTCGTGACCCCAGATCTTTTGGGAGTTGTTTTGACAGTTATTTTGGTTTTCCGTGTTGTTTCTATTTACTATCGGATTATGAATCTTGTTAACCGCTAAATTAACTTAATCAACTAGTAACGATATTTCGTATTTGGGTTGAGAGTATTCAAATGGTCGGTCTTGCCTAACATTTGTGTTGGGCACCATCAAGACCGGGATTAGGATCGTGAAACCACTGACGGTTATTAGAGAACAAAATCACATAATGAACGTAACTCAGTACACAGAGATAGCAACAGGGGATCTCCAAGGATATTGTGTTGTAGTCCCAAACGTAAAAGTGCATAGAATCTCCCGGAATACAATCTGTAGTCCCAAAGTAAATATCCAGTACAAGAGGAATCTCCCTGGTGTCGTCCCGTAGTACCAAATATAAATGTGCAGGGGATCTCCCGGAATACCGATTCGTAGTCCCAAAGTAAGCATGCAGGGGGATTTTCCAGGATATAGTCCCATAGTCCAAAAGTAAACAAAACAGTATCAAGAAAGAATCTATAGTTCTATTCATGGATAAACAGGAATTCTACTCTAAACATGTTGCACCGAATACACGTAAGCCTTTAAAGAAGGTAAAACAATTAGAACACATAAGCATGCTTTTCCTAATCTAAACAAGAGTCCTCAAGTAGAAGTATTGCTCAATTACAAGAAAACACATATATTTACTTTATAAAAAAAGGGATTTTTCAACAATTCTCACATATATGCTGTCACAACCCATTTCCACAACAGGCCATGATGGCGCCCAACAACCTTGTCGGACAAGCCAAATGCAGAATATTACTAACAATTCATGTAGAACCATACTCAAATTCAAGTGAAATATCCATTCAACTAGAGTTTAGAACGAAAAGAGATAATATAGTAGGAAATAAAATATACAACACCAAAAGCAAGTGTACTAATGCGTGTGTGTGCCAAGACCTGGTGTCACAATATACCCAGTAGAATATACACATCACTACCCTACTGTCTAAAATAAGGGAAAGATAGCAAAAATACAAAATGAGACTCCATCCGACTGCCGAGCGAGTCTCTACAGCAACTCACTGACACGCGCCCGATGTATATCCAGATGAATCCGGCTCAGACCCTGTACATTTAAGTACAGAAATGTAGCATGAGTACAAAAACAATGTGTACCCGGTGAGTATCCTGCCTAATCACGAAGAGGTAAAGACGAGAGGTTTAGCCACTAGGTCAAGATAATATCATAATGATGATGTACAATTTAAAGCATAGATATTTAAGTTAAACCACAGTTACAATGGAAGTCATAATCATACTTCTTTTATCATTTTCATTCTTTTGCATACTTAGAATTAAATCATGAAAAGTTTAGGCTCAAGCATATATATATATATATATATATATCATGCACAACAATGCCGAGGTCGACGGCCCGCTCTAACAGAATATAAATTGTGCATTGCTAAGGGTCGAATGGCCCGTACCATAGATGCATCTATTTCACCGAGGCGATCAGTCCGATCCACAAACATCAAGACAACATCAAGAATGCACACAAATGCATCATTTATGTACAAGGAAATAATCCTTCCAAGTTCAACAATAATCACATGTTCATTTTTCATTCTCCTCTAGTCTCTAGCATGTCATAAAAGATCATTTTGTTAATTCAAATAATGGAAATCTCAATTTATGCATGATGTGGGTCCTAAACTACCCAAACATTTAATATCATAGTAGCTACGCACGGACTCTCGTTACCTAGTATGTATGTAGCCCCCACATTTAATAGCAATTTATCATTTATGAATCCTAAAGGGACAAATCTCTCTCACGAGGTTAGAAAGGATACTCACCTTGCTCCGAAGCTCTCTTTCAATAACAAGAATAGGATCCAACCTCAATTTGAAGCCGAACGAGCAACAACTAGTTACATAAAGCAAGAACTAGTCAATAAGTGTTTACAAGTTGAATTCTAACAAATTTAAGTTATTTCCCAACCTTTCTCGAAAAATTCCGATCCCGGGCCAACGTGCCCGGATTCCGAGATTATTTTTCAGTAAATTACTCTATATTACCTAAGGAATACTAATATGTGATTTTTAGTTCATTACATAGCTAATTAGGCAGTCAAAACTTAATTTTATCAAAACTCAAGGTCTAGCTCTAACCCTAAATTTTTCTTGATTATTGGTGTTAAATCTATCTAATGTTCATGTATGTAAGCTAAGAATGAGTAGGGATTACTTACCTTGTGATGTTATATTGAAACCCCCTCTTTGGAATCTTCAAAATCGCCTAAGAATTGAATGAGAAGTGAGAGAAAAGGCTTGGGGTTCAAATTAAATGAACCCCTCTGCCTAGCCCTTTTCACTTCTACAGAAGGGATTCCGCTCCTCCGGCCACCACTTCTGCGATTCAGGCCAATACAGGAAGAACCGCTTCTGCAATCATTAAGCCACTGATGCGGGACCGCTCCAGCGGTTTTGATATCGCTCATGCGATTTTCCCGAGCTGCCCATTTTCCGCTTCTGTGGATAGATGACCACTTCTGCGGCTTCACTTCTGCGGTCCAAGAGCCGCAGAAGCGGTTATGACAGAAGTAGCAGAAATAGTCCCTTTTCAAATTCCAACTTCGCTCGAACCTTGACCATTTGAAGCTCGGGGCTCCCGAGCCCCAACCGAACATACCGACAAGTCTGAAATCATGAGGCGGACATAGACGAATCCTTGAATCACCCAAAACAATGCTAAAATAAGGAATCGAACCCCAAAACAAATTAAACCAACCTATTGAACTCTAAGTTCTTAATTCCCTTCCAACGGGTCAAAATGCCCTTAAACTACTTGGATTGACACTAAATTTTACGGGTGTGTCTTATCTGATATTTCGGACTTGTACCAAGTTTTGAAACCGGAATCCTAACCCCATACCTAGGTTTTTAATGAATACTTAGAGTCTTTAATTATTTAAAACTTCGAATTAATAATTTTTAATAAACTTCCGTTATTGGGCTATGAACTTCGAAATACGATTCCGAGCATATGCACAGGTCCCATCCACGAACATTCTGGGACCGTCAAATCACGAACCCGGGTTCGTTTCTCAAGAAAGTTGACTGAAGTCAAATTTTGCCTTTTAAGAAAACCTACTGAAATTAAATGGTTTTATTTCACTCAAAACTCTTCTAACTTCTGAACTAATCGCCCCCGCAAGTCACAATTAGCTAAGGAAGACGGGGAAAATTTTATTTTTGGGAACAATATTCTAAACTGTAAAACGACCAGTCGGGTCGTTACATTCTCCACCTCTTAAACAAATATTCATCCTCAAACTGACATAGAAAAGAAGTATCTGGACTACTGAATAAGTGGGGATATCGGCTCTGCATGTCCTCATCGGACTCCCATGTCGCCTCCTCAATCGGTTGGCCCCTCCACTGGACCATTACCGAAGAAATCCTCTTGGATCTCAACTGGCGATCATGTCTGTCAGCATTGGGAACTGGCTCTTCCTCATATCCCCAACTCTCATCTAGCTGAATGGGGCCGAAGTCCAATACATGTGATAGGTCAGCATGATACTTTCGGAGCATCGATACATGGAAAACTGGATAAACTCCCGATAAACTGGGAGGTAAAGCAAGCTCGTAAGCAACCTCCCCAACTCGCTTCAACACCTCAAAAGGACTAATAAACCTTGGGCTCAACTTGCCCTTCTTCCCGAACCTTAATATACCATTCATCGGCGATACTTTCAAGAGAACCTTCCCGCCAATCATGAATGATAGATCACGCGCCTTCTAATCCGCGTAACTCTTTTGTCTGGACTGAGCTGTGCGAAGCCTCTCCTGAATCAACTTCACTTTATCCACCACATCCTGTAGTAGATCCGTACCAAGTAACTTAGCCTTACCAGGCTCAAACCACCCAATAGGAGAATGCCAACGCCGACCATATAAAGCCATATATGTGGCCATCTCTATGCTGGACTGATAGTTGTTATTGAATGCAAACTCTGCTAAGGACAGGAACTGATCCCAATGACCTCCAAAGTCAATAACACATGCCCTAAGCATATCTTCCAAAATTTGAACTGTCCGCTACGACTGCTCGTCGGTCTGTGAATGAGATGTTGTGTTGAGATCCATGCAGGTCCCCAACCTGCTCTGAACGACTCTCCAAAAGTGAGATGTGAAGAGGGCTCCTGTTTGATATGATGGAGACCAGTACACCATGCAACCGGACTATCTCCCAAATATAAATCTAAGCATACCTCTCCACTTTATAAGCAGTCGCCAATGGAATGAAGTGAGCGGACTTGGTCAACTTCTCCACAATAACACAAACTGAATCAACCTTCAGCAATGTCTGCGGAAACACAACCACGAAGTCCATACTGATGCGCTTCCACTTCCATTCCGGAATGGGCATCTGCTGAAGTAGGCCACCTGGCCTCTGGTGCTCATACTTGACCTGTTGGCAATTCAAACATTTAGCTACATACTCAACAATGTCTTTCTTCATTCTCCGCCACCAGTAATGTTGTCTCAAGTCACGATACATCTTCGTGGAACCCAGATGAATGGAGTACCTCGAACTGTGGGCCTTCTCTAGAATCCTCTCCCTCAAGCTATCAACATTAGGAACATATATACGGACCTGAAGCCGTAACACACCATCCTCACCAATAGAAATCTCCTTGGCACGTCCCTGAAGTACCGTCTCTCTGAGGACCTCCAAATGCGGATCTTCGAACTGTCGGGCCTTATTCTGCCCTAACAACGAAGACTGAGCAACCACGCATGATAAAACTCAGCTGGGCTCCAAAATATCCAACCTCACAAGTCTATTTACCAAGGACTGAATGTCCAAAGCCAATGCTCTCTCCTCCGCATGAATGAATGCCAAGTTACTCATACTCTCCACCTCGCTCAAGGCATCCGCAAACACATTTGCCTTACTCGGAAGATAAAGAATGGTAATGTAATAATCCTTGAGTACTCGAGCAACCTGTGCTGCCTCAAATCAAGGATCCTCTTGTTGAACAGGTGCTGAAAACTGCAGTGATCGCTGTAAACCTCACATGACACCCTATACAAATAATTCCTCCATATATTAAGAGCATGAACAATCGCCACCAACTCTAGGTCATGCACCAGGTAGTTCTTCTCATGAACCTTCAGCTGACGTGAAGCATAAGCAATAACTCGTCCCTCTTGCATCAATACACATCCCAAGCCGACGCAAGAAGCGTCGCAATGGATAGTATACATCCATGAACCAGAAGGTAATACAAGAACCGGTGCGGTAGTCAAAGATGTCTTGAGATCTGAAAGCTCTCCTCGCACTCATCGGACCAATGGAATGGGACACCCTTTTTGGACAATCTGCTCAAAGGTGAAGCAATAGATGAAAATCCATGCACAAATCTTCGGTAGTAACCTGCTAACCCCAGGAAGCTCCTGATCTCGGTCACTGAAGTAGGATGTGACCAACTTTGAACGGCCTCAATCTTCTTAGGATCCACTTTAATATGCTCTCCTAACACAATATGCCCCAGGAATGCAACTGACTCTATCAAGAATTCACACTTGGAGAACTTAGCATATAGCCTCTTCTCTCACATGGTCTGAAGCACTACTCTCAAATGGCGCTCGAGCTCCCCCAGGCTTCGTGAGTATATCAAGATGTCATCAATGAAGACGATAACAAAAGAATCAATAAAAGGCATGAACACCCTCTTCATCAAGTCCATAAACGCCATTGAAGCATTCGTCAATCCAAAAGACATTACCAAAAACCCATAGTGGCCATATCTAGTCCTAAATGCAGTCTTCGGGACATCTGAATCCTGAATCTTCGGCCGATGATACCCTGACCTCAAGTCAATCTTAGAGAACACCCAAGCACCCTGCAGTTGGTCGAACAAATCATCAATACGTGACAACGGATACTTGTTCTTGATGATGACTTTGTTCAATTCGGGATAATAAATGCACATCTGCATAGTCCCATCCCTCTTCTTTATGAATAACACCGCTATACCCCAAGGCGATACAATGGGCTTAACAAACCTCTTTTATAGCAACTCCTCCAACTCCTCCTTCAGCTCCTTAGGAGCCATACGGTACGGTGGGATAGATATAGGTTGAGTGCCTGGAGCCAAGTCAATACAGAAATCAATATCGTGATCCAGAGTAGACTCTACAGTGGCGTCTCGAACATAAGACAAATAAGCCAAACACCCTTTCTCAACCATATGCTGAGCCTTCAGAAAAGAAACAACCCTGCTAGGCATATCAACTGTGGAACCCTTCCACTCCAATCTTGGCAATCCTGGCATCGCTAGCGAAATAGTCTTGGCATGATAATCTAGGATGGTGTGATAGGGAGATAACAGTTCATACCCAGGACGACCTCAAAATCTATCATACCAAGCAACAAAAGATCTGACCTAGTATTGTAACCACAAAAAGTAACTACACAAGACCGGTAGATCCGACCCACAACCACAGACTCGCCTACAAGATTGGACACATGAACAGGAACACCCAAAGGCTCAGGAGAGAGAACTAAAAATCAAGCAAATAGAGATGATACATATGAATAAGTAGATCCTGGATAAAATAATATCAAAGCATCCCTACCGCTGACTGAAATAATACCGGTGATAACGGCATCTGAGGCCAATGCATCTGGTCTGGCCAGGAGAGCATAGAATCTGGTTGGAGCGCCGGCTGCCTGCCCTTCGCCAGACTAAGAAGCATCTGACCTCTCCCTGTCTGGCCTCTACCTCTAGGACGACCCTTATCGGTCTGTCCTCCATCTCTAGGTGGCTGGGTCACTGGTCCAGGAACCATGGGTTGTTGTCTCTACTGTATAGCCTTGCCCCGAACCCTGGGGCAATACCTCCTCATGTGACCTGGGTCTCCTCACTCAAAACAACGTGGTGCGGTGGCCTGCTGTTCAGATGGATAACTTTGAAAATTGAAAGATCTACTAGAAGAATCCTGAATAGCCGGTGGGTAGCATGAACTCTCTGGCATTGCACTGAGATAAGAACCCGAAGAATCTGGAGGACCTGAATACCCACTGGAAGAACCCTAAACGGCTGGTGGGCGATAAGAACTCTCTGGTATGGCGCTGAAATAAGAGTGCGCTGGAGCACCCCAAGCAGGGGGTGGTGCTGAAACTGAGGGCATATTGGGCTGACCCATTCCGGAGTGACCTCAACCCCTAGCTGGAGTGCCTCTAAACTCTCAGAAGAATCTGGCCCTCTTCTCCTGCTGCATATGCTCAAAACCCCTCTGATGGTAATCCTCAATCCTACGAGCGATCTCAAGTGTAAGCTGATAACCTGTGCACATCTCCACCGCTCGAGCCATACTGTTCCGAATAGTGGGATGTAATCCTGCAACGAGTCGACGTACCCTCTCTGCCTCTGTGGGAAGTATTTTAGTGCATGGCGAGACAACTTAGAGAATATCGCCTCATAATCGGTCACTGACATCTGACCCTGCTGTAATTGCTCAAATTGATGGCGTAGCCTTTCCCTCTTAAAAGGTGGAATGTACCGATCAAGGAATAGCTGAGTGAAGTGACCCCAAGTGAGGGGAGAAGAACCTGCTGGCCTGCAAAGAGCATACGACTGCCACCATTTGCGAGCCCTGCCCTCCAACTGAAAAGTAGTGAAGTCAACTCCATATGACTCCAATATCCTTATGTTGTGCAGTCTCTCCTTGCACCTATCAATAAAGTCCTATGTGCCCTCATGATTTTCACCCCCGAAGACTGGAGGGCAAAGCCAAGTCCATCTATCTAGTAGCTTCTGTGGGTCACCGTCTACAGCTAGCATGGCCTGGGTGCTACTGGAGCAACTGGCTGGACCCCATCTGCGGGTAGTGCACCCGGAATCTGATATACGGCAACTGCATGGCCTGGATCCTGAACATTAAGGGTCTGTGCTCCCTCTCCTTCTTGTGAGGTATCTGGATCCGCTGGAAATAAACCAGCTTGCGTCATAGTATCCATGAACTGAAACATGAAACCCATGACCTCCTAAAATCCCGGTGCTTCATAAAATCTGCTGGGGTAGGCTCAGTTTCAGGTAACCCTGCTACTCAATAATGGGATCCCTCACAGGGTCTGCTGGTGGTACGATCGGAATGGCTTTGGGGCGCCCTTGTCCCTACCACGGGCCGGTGCCCTCCCCCGACCTCGACCACGGCCTCTAGCAATGGGGAAAGCAGCTCCTCCTAGGTTCGGAACGTCAGTGGTACACTAACCACTGCACGATAGGAAGTGAATAAAGAGTAGTCTTTCATAATACCCTATAGCCTCTCGTAGATAAATACAGATGTCTCCGTACCGATCTAAAAGACTCTATTAGGTTTTGCCCGTAACATTGTGAGACCTACATGAACCTAGTGATGTGATACCATGTTGTCACAACCCATTTCCACAATATGTCATGATGGTGCCCAACAACCTTGCCAAGCAAGCCTAGTGCGGAATGTTACTAATAATTAATATAGAATAATACTCAAATTTAAGTGAAATATCCATTCAACTAGGGTTTAGAACGTAAAGAGATAATATAGTAGGAAATAAATATACAACCCCAAAAACAAGTCTACTAATGCGTGTGTGTGCCAAGACCTGGTATCATAGTATACGGGCATCTAGTAGAATATACACATCTCTACCCTAGTCTCTGAAATAAGGGAAAGCTAGCAAAAATACAAAAGGATACTCCATCCAGCTGCCAATCGATGTAGGAAGGGAAGAAGCTCACCGTGGAAGTCTCTACAGCCACTCACTGGCGTGCTCCAATCTATATCCAAATGAATCCGCCTCAGACCCTATACATTTAAGTACAGGAGCGTAGCATGAGTATATAAATAATATGTACCCAATGAGTATCCCGCCTAATCTCGAAGAGGTAGACATGAGAGGTCGGCTTGATACCCCACTAGGTCAAGATAGTATCATAATGATGATGTACAATTTAAAGCATAGATGTTTAAGTTAAACCACAGTTACAATGGAACTCATAATCATACTTCTTTTATCATTTTCCTTCTTTTTCATACTTAGCAATAAATCATGAAAAGCTTAGTTTCAAGCATATATATATATATATATATATATATATATATATATATATATCGCAACAATGCCGAGGTCGACGGCCCGCTCCATATATATATAATTGTGCACTGCCGAGTGTCGAACGACCCGTACCATAGATGCATCTATTTCACCGAGACGATCGGCCCGATCCACAAATATCAAGACAACATCAAGAATGCACACAATGGCATCATTTATGTACAAGAAAATAATCCTTCCAAGTTCAACAATAATCACATGTTCATTTTTCATTCTTCTTTAGTCTCTACCATGTCATAAAAGATCACTTAGATAATTCGAATAATGGAAATCTCAATTTATGCATGATGTGGGTCCTAAACTACCCAAACATTTAATATTAGCTACGCATGGACTCTCGTCACCTAGTACGTACGTAGCCCTCACATTTAATAGCAATTTATCATTTATTAGTCCTAAAGGGACAATTCCCTCTCACGGTGTTAGAAAGGAGACTCACCTTGCTCTGAAGCTCTCTTTCAATAACAAGAATAGGCTCCAACCTCAATTTGAAGCTGAACGAGCAACAACTAGTTAAATAAAGCAAGAACTAGTCAATAAGTGTTTACAAGTTGAATTCTATTTAATTTAAGTGATTTCCCAACCTTTCCCGCAAGTTTTCTAAATTTCGACCCCGGGCCTACGTGCCCGGATTCCGAGATTTTTCAAAGGAAATTACTCTGTATTACCTAAGGATTACTAATATGTGATTTTTAGTTCTTTACATAGCCAATTAGGTGGTCAAATCTTAATTTTATCAAAACCCTAGGTCTATCTCTAACCCTTGATTTTTTTTTATTATTTGTGTTGAATCTATCTAATGTTCATGTATTTAAGCTAAGAATAAGTAGGGATTACTTACCTTGTGATGTTATTTGAAACCCCTATTTGGAATCTCCGAAATCGCCCAAGAATTGAATGAGAAGTGAGAGAAATGGCTTGGGGTTCGAATTAAATGAACCCCTCTGCCCAGCCCTTTTCGCTTTTGCGGAAGGGACTCCGCTCATGCGATCACCTCTTCTGTGGTTTTGGTCTGCTCTACGGTCCAGGCCCAGACAGGAAGAACCGCATTTGCGGTCATTAAGCCACTGATGCGGGACCGCTCCTGCGGTCTTGATAAATCTCAATTTCCCCAAGCTGCCCATTTTTCGCTTGTGCAGTCCAAGAGCCGCAGATGCAGTTATGACAAAAGCAGCAGAAATGGTCCTTTTTCAAATTCCAACTTCGCTCGAACCTCGACCATTTGACGTTCGGGCCTCCTGAGCCCCGCTCGAATATATCGACAAGTCAGAAATCATTAGGCGGACCTAGTCGAACCCTCGAATCACCCAAAACAACGCTAAATCAAGGAATTGAAAACCAAAACCAATTGAACCAACCTATTGAACTCCAAGTTCTTAATTCTCTTCCAACGGGTCAAAACGCCCATAAACTACTCGGATTGACACCAAATTTTACGGGTGGGTCTTAACTAATATTTCGTACTTGTACCAAGTTTCAGAACCGTAATCTAAACCCGATACCTAGGTTTTTAATGAATACGTAGATTTTTTAATTCATTAAAACTTTGATTTAACAATTTTTCATAAAAATTCCGTACTCGGGCTAAGGACCTCGGAATTACATTCCAGGCATACACCTACGTCCCAGATTTTCCAACGAACCTTCCAGGACCGTCAAATCATGAACCGGGGTCCATATTCCAAGAAAGTTAACCGAAGTCAAATTTGTCCTTTTAAGAAAACCTTTAGGAAATAATTTGTTTTATATTCACACAAAACTCTTCTAACTACCGAACTAATTGCCCCTGCAAGTCGTAATTTAGCTAAGGAAGATGTGGAAAGTTTTATTTTAGGGAAGGGGTTCTAAATAGTAACACTACCAGTCGAGTCATTACATATACCCCCGTTACCTCACGTATACGACGCTCATATAACAAAAGTACCAAAATCCTAAGGGGAGTTCCCCACACAAGGTTAGGCAAGCCACTTACCTCGAATCGGCTCATAATCAAACTGAAATCATGCTCTTGCCATGAGTATCCAACTTCAGGTGGCCCAAATCTAATCAAATTAATATCATATCGTAAATGCAACTACAAATAACTAATTTAGCTAATGAAATCGAAGCTAAAGCAAGAAAATAGAAAAACGCCCAAAAATTCTCACGGGGCCCACGTCTTTAAATCGGGAAAAAGTTACGGATTATGAACCCCCGTTCACTCACGAGTTCACTCAGATAAAAATTATCCAAATTCAATGTCAATCCCAATCAAACACCGAAATCATAGTTGAAGAACTATATTCCATTTTTTCCAATTTTCACCCCAAATCTGAAATTAAATGATAAATTAATAATAGATTAGTAGGATATAACCAAAATCAAGTGTAGAATCATGACCTAATTGATTTCACTTAAAATTCCTCAAAACCTCTTCCAAATATGAGCTCCTAAACTCTAGTTTTGATAAAAACGGTACCCTGGATTTTGAAACTTTATAATCTGCCCAAGTAAATCCTTCTTCACGAACGCGGAAGGCCCCTCGCGTCCGCGAAGCACAAATTGACTTGGCCCAGAATTCATTCATCGCGAACGCGATAGCCACTCTCTCACTCCTAGGCGAATGCGGGACCCTCTTTGCGAACGCGTAGGCATATGACCTCTTTGCTTCGCGAACGCGGGACCAATATCGCGAACATGAAGCGTTAAATTCCTAATTGCCCCAGATCCTCTTTGCAAACCCGAGAACCCACATGAAAATGCAAAAAAAAGGAAACCAGAATTGGAGACTTTAGCAATTTCTGCAATCTTCTTCTTAAGTCTAAAGGTCCGTTAACCACCCGAAAACAACCCTAGGCCCCCGAGACATCAACCCAACTCATGCTGTACGGACCTCCAGAACCGTGATGTGAACTAAGTACCTCTATCTGAAATGATGAAAAATGGAATACCATGAAGTCGAACAATCTCCCGGATATAAATCTAAACTAAACGCTCTGAAGAGTAGGTAGTATACACAAGAATGAAGTGTGCGGACTTGGTCAACAGATCCACAATCACCCAAATGGCATAGAACTTCCTCGAAGTCCGTGGGAGTCCAACTACGATGTCATGATGATCCGTTCCCACTTCCACTCTGAAATCTCTATCTGCTGAAGCAAACCACCCGGTCTTTGGTGCTCATACTTTACTTGCTGACAATTGAGGCACCGAGCTACAAACCCCACTATATCTTTCTTTATCTGCTCCACTAATAGTGCTATCTCAAATCCTGGTACATCTTCGCAGCATCTGGATGGATGGAATAACTCGAACTATGGGCCTCCTCTAGAATCAACTCTTGAAGCCCATCAATATTGTGTACAAAAATTCGACCATGCATCCTCAATAACTCGTCATCACCAATGGTCACATCTTTGGAATCACCGTGCAAAACCTTATCCTTGAGGAAAAATAAATGAAGATCATCATGCTCTCGGATACGATCGAACAAGAAACGCCGAGATATCACACAAGCTAGAACTTGACTGGGCTCCGAAAAATCCAATCTAAACAATTGGCTGGCTAAGGCCTGAACATCCATTGCCATGGGCCTATCTGGTGCTAGTAGATAAGCCAAACTCTCCAAATTCTCAGCCCGGTGACACAAGCATCGGCCACCACATTGGCCTTGCCCGAGTGATACAAGATAGTGATATCATTGTCCTTCAACAACTCCAACCACCTCTTCTGGTGTAAATTAAGGTCCTTCTACTTGAACAGATGCTGCAAACTACGATGATTCGTATAAATTTCACAAGGAACACCGTACAAATAATGGCGCCAGATCTTCAAGGCGTGAATAATATAAGCTAACTCGAGATCGTGGACAAGATAATTCTTCTCATCTACCTTCAACTGTCTGGATGCATAAGCAATCACCGTACTGTCCTGCATCAATACTGCTCCAAGGCCAATCCTCGAGGCAACACAATAGATAGTATAAGGCCCCGAACCTGTAGGCAATATCAAAATTGGGGTTGTACTCAAATCTATCTTGAGCTTCTAAAAGCTATCCTCGCACTCTTACGTCCACCAGAACGGAGCACCCTTCTAAGCCAGCCTTGTCATAGGTGCTGCAATAGATGAAAAACCTCAACAAATCATCGGTAATAACACGCCAAGCCAAGAAAACTACGGATCTTTGTAGTTATGGATGGTCTGGGCCAACTCTGCACTGATTCCACTTTCTCTGAATCCACCTTGATCCATTCACTCGATACCACGTGACCCAAGAAGGCCATGAAATCCAACCAAAACTCACATTTCCAGAACTTTGCATATAATTTCTTTTCCCTCAAAGTGTGAAACACTGTCCTCAGGTGTTGCACATGATCTTCTTGACTCCGGGAGTATACTGGAATATCATCAATAAAGACAACGACAAACGAGTCAAGATATGGCTAGAACACACTATGTATCAAATGCATGAAGGATGCTGGGGCATTGGTCAGCCCAAACGACATAACAAGGAACTCGTAATGACCGTACCGAGTCCTGAAAGCAGTCTTCAGGATATCTGGCTCCTGTAGCTTCAATTGATAGTAGCCTGAACGCTAGTCAATCTTAGAAAACACTCGTGCACCTTGTAGCAGGTTAAACAAATGATCAATACGAGGGAGGTGATACCGATAATTCACTGTAACATTATTCAATTGGCAATAATCAATGCATATACACGTAAAACTATCCTTTTTCTTCACAAACAAGACAGGAGCACCTCAAGGTGATACACTGGGCCAAATAAACCCTTATCAAGGAATTCCTGTAACTAATCCTTTAACTTTTTCAACTTAGGAGGAGTCATACGATAGGGAGGAATAGATGGCTGAGTGCCCGGCAACAAATCATTGCCGAAATCAATATCTCTATCGGGTGGCATACTCGGAATATCGGCTGGAAACACATCAGGGAAGTCTCGTACTACTGTTACTGAATCAACTGTATGGGTATCCATACTAACATCTCTAACATAAGCTAGATACGCATCATACCCCTTGTCAACCATTCATTGAGCCTTAAGGAATGAAATAACTCTACTGGGCGTGTGAGCTAAAATACCACTTCACTCTACTCATGGCACACCTGGCATAGCCATTGTCACAGCTTTGGCGTGACAATAAAGAATAGCATAATGGGGCGACAACCGGTCTATGCCCAAGATAACATCAAAAATCTACCATGCCGAACAATAATAAATCATCTCTGGTCTCAAAAAAGGTAAGAGCAATCAAGTACGACCGTAAATGCGGTCCACAATAAGAGAATCTCCTACAGGAGTAAAACATAGACAAGGGAACTCGAAGAATCCTGAGATACGCCCAAATGCGGGGCAAAATAAGAGGACACATAAGAATAAGTGGAGCTTGGATCGAATAGAACCAATGCATTTCTATGACAAATAGGAACAATACTTATGGAGATAGAATTGGAAGCAACAACATTGGTACGGGCAGGAAGGGCATAGTATCTATCCTGACCTTCCACTCTAGGACGACCTCTACCTCCCTGACCTCCACCTATAGCTGGCTAGGCAAGGTGGGGGGTGGTAACTAGTGTTGTAATCATAGCCTGAGGACCTGGCGGAGCACGTTGTGGCTAGCTTGGGCCAGGTCTCCTGGTCTGACCACTGGAAGCACCCCGTGCAGGAGGTGAACTAGATACTGGAGGCACATAATAAGGCTCCTGAGGTCTAGGAGGAGCTGGAATACCATTGGCTGCTAGAAGAGCTGAATGAATGGGATGACTCATATAACTCCTACCATAACGAATTGCAGCTAGAGCACAGGCACTTGAATAATGGGCCGACTCTCGAAACCTCTTGGCCTCCCTCTTCTCTCTATCCTGAGCATGCATACCCTCTACTCTCCTAGCAATGCTCACCACCTGCTAATAAGAGATATCCATCTCCAACTCCTAAGCCATTCTAGACTTGGTGTTGGGAATGAGCCCCTCAATAAACCGAAAAATTCTCTCACGAACTGTAGAAACCAAGGTTGGAACATGCCTACCTAAGTCAGTGAAACAGACAACATACTCTGAAATAGTCATAGTACCCTGGCGCAAATGCTCAAACTTTGCGAGCCATGCGTCCCTGAGGCTTTGAGGAATATACTCCCTCAAAAACATATCTGAAAGTCGGGTCCGTGAAAGGGATGCTGCCTCAGCAGGACTGTCCAACTCAAAAGTAGGCCACCACTAATAGGCTGCTCCTCAAAGCCGGAAGACAGTGAAAGGAACCCCGCTCGATCGTGATATACCCATAGTGCAGAGGATACGATAACACTCGTCTAGAAATCCCAAGGCATCATCTGATGCTAAGCCACTAAATACAGGAAGCTTGCACTTTTTGAACCTCTCAAACCTCCGTTGCTCATCCTCTGAAGCTACTGCCCTGTCCTTGGGCTAAATTGGGGCTACAACGGGTACTAACCTGTGGGACCTCATAAACCTCTATCTGTTGCTCATGAGGCAGCGGGAGTTTGTGCTCCTCCCCTAGCCTAAGATACGGGTGTCGCAAGGGGAATCAACCTTGCCTTAGCTAGAGTGGTGCACATACTCACAAACTATGCAAGAGTATCCTAAAAAGCTGGAATAATAGTGGCAGTAGGTGTATCAGTTGCTTGGGCTCTGGCTGGAGCTACTGGTGGCTCCTCGGTGGCAGCTTGCGCGGGTGCTCTAGCTGCACCACATGCACGTACTTGGCTTCTACCCCGGCCCTGGCCTCTGACGGCTATGGAAGGGGGCACGAGTACCTGGTTATCTCCGATAGCACGTGTCCTCACCATATGTGAGAGAATAGAAGAAATGTTTTTAGAATTTCGATAGCAAATTCTCGCATCACAAGGAAATCAAATGAAGTGAAATTTTCTTAACAGTTACATAGCCTCTCGTAGATAAGTATAGACGTCTCCGTACCGATCCACGAGACTCGAATAAACTGGCTTGTGATTCATGACTCCTATGAACCTAGAGCTCTGATACCAACTTGTTACGACCCAAATGTTAATATTTATGCCCGTCACTAGAGGGGGGTGAATAGTGCGGCACGAGAATATTGATAAATATTGCGGAATTAAAAATTGCAGGAATAAAATAAATTCGGTAATAAAAATAGCAAGAAAAGAACACACCGAATTTATCCTGGTTCACCACAACTTGTGGTTAGTCCAGTCCCCGAGAGACTCTCTCGAGATTCCACTAACTCCGTTAAGCTTTTGGGTGCCTAACAAACCGTTACACTTGCTCGTAGATGTACACTCTACAAGACTTCAACTTGCTCGAGGATACCACACCTCAAGACTTCAACCTTGCTCGTGGATACCGCACCACAAGACTTCACACACTAAGACTTAGGGTACTTAGCGAACCCGACAATCAATAAGAAGATATGTTCTTCTCAAACACCTTTCTCTTTTACAACAAGAACTCTCTCAACAGAGTAGATAAAGAGATACAAATTTAGCTCTATGAACAACTCAAAGTTGTCTCTCAAATGGCTCAACAAAAGCTCTAAAATGATGCTCAAATAATGTCAATATGTATATCAATATTGGGAGGTGTTGTGTATTTAAAATCAGCTCAAAAGACCTCTTTTTATAGGTGAAAGAAGTGTTATGTCCGTTGCTTAATTGGCAATCAATTATGCTGATTTTGTGCCAAGATAATCGATTATGCAGATTTGATAATCGATTATTTCTCCAACGTTCAGAAAATCAGAAGCTGATTTTCTGCTGAATAATCGATTATCTGAGACTGTATAATCGATTATTCTGTTCCAGTGTTCAAACACTGGCAACGGTCTACAGCATAATCGGTTATGCAGTCTTGATAATCGATTATTCTGTTACATATTTGAACTCTTACTTCAAAAACCATTTTGGTTAAAATGAAAACTTTAACATTATTTTGTTTGAAGTATTTAAAATATGTTTATGATAAATATGATCTAATAAAATATGTTTATGATAAATATGATTTAATAAAATGATTTTATGCATATTTATGATGACCTATGTTGAGCCAAAATACGAGATAACTTAAGCGTTGCTCTTACATTGGTTCTACCTAACGACCTACGCCTTGGGTCTTCGGTCTTGAACATTTGAGCTCGTCTTTGGCTTGTCTATGCAATTCCGTCATCAATATGCTTCTCGGCATTCAATCTTGATTGTTTGTCATATAATAACGTTGTTTGACACTTGACTTCATTGTTTGTCATTCATCAAAACCTATACCGGAAAATCATGCTAATACAACCAAAGCGCACATATCATAGATAGAATGATTTTCTACACCAAATTCTCTCTTCGTGAATTGTCGTGATGGCACCTGGCCTCTATGACTAGGTAAGCCTAATAATTTGCGGCAAAAGGGAACAAAGATAAGAAACTAGCAATATACGGGTAATATAATAGAAAGTTTAAGATGCCGCTCGACATATACAATAATATAACTATCGATCAATATTAACACTCCCAAAATCCGGAATCTCATGAATCATAAACTAGAGGAAATACATACTGTCTAACTCCGAAAGTCTAAACAATATAATTACAGAGGTCTATAGCTAAAAGAGAGAATAGAGAGGGTCTCCTCGGCCTACGGACATGGTAGATATACATCGAAGTATCTGAGAATCGCCTTTCTTCGCTGATAATGGCTGAGCCGAAAAACCTGGATCTGCACAAGAAAAACATATGTAGGAAAGAGCAAGAGTACACCACAGCGGTACCAAGTAAGTGCCGAGCCTAACCTCGGTCGAGTAGTGACGAAGGTCAAAGCCCTACTAGCTATATAAATAAAACAAGGTAAATAGTATGAAATGTGATAGTATAACTAAAGCACTAACGGTTAATAGAGTGAAAAAATCATAGAAAGAACATAACTCAATATAGAGAGATAACAACAAGGGATCTCTCAAGATATCGTCACGTAGTCCCAAACGTAAAAGTGCAGGGGATCTCCAAGAATACCAATCCGTAGTACCAAAGTAAATATCCAGTATAGGGGAATCTCCCGGGTGTTGTCCCGTAGTCCCAAATATAAACGTGCAAGGGGATCTCCCGAAATACCAATCTATAGGCCCAAAGTAAACATGGAGGGGGATCTCTCGGGATATCGTCCCATAGTCTCAAAGTAAACAAACAACAATATCAAGAAAGAATCTACAGTTCTATACATGGATAAATATGAATTCTACTCTAAACATGCTACACAGAATACAAGTAAGTATTAAAGCAGGTAAGACAATTAGAACACATAATCATGCTTTTCCTAAGCTAAACAAGAGGCCTCAAGTACAAGCATTACTCAATTACAAGAAAAACGCAGATATTTACTTAATAAAAAAATGATTTTTCCAACAATTAGTACGTGTACGCCTTCGTCACCTCACGTACATGGCATTCATATAACAACAATACCAAAATCCTAAGGGGAGTTTCACCACACAAGGTTAGGCAAGCCACTTACTTTGAACCGACTCAAAATCAATCCGAAATCACTCTCTTGCCATGAGTATCCAACTCCGGATCGCCCAAATCTAATCAAGTTAATATCATAACATAAATACAACTACAAACAACTAATTTAGTTAATGAAATCGGAGCTAAGGCAAGAAAATTGAAAAATCCCAAAAATTCTCACCTCTCGAAATAGGGTAAAAGTTACGAAATATTAACCCCCATTCACTCACGAGTGTACTTGTACCAAAATTATCCAAATCCGATGTCAAAATCCCAATCAAAACTCGAAACTTTAGTTGAAGAACTCTATTATATTTTTTCCAATTTTCACCCCAAATCTAAAATTAAATGATAAAATTAATGATAGATTAGTGAAATATAACTATAATTCATTGTAGAATCACTACCCAATTGATATCTCTGAAAATTCTTCAAAACCTCGTTTAAATCCGAGCTCTCAAACTTTAGTTTTGATAAAAATGGCAAACCCTCAATTTTGAAATTTTACAATCTGCACAGGTAAATCCTTCTTTGCGAACGCGGAAGGCCCCTCGTGTTCGCGAAGCACAACTTGACTTGGCCCAGAATTCCTTCATCGCGAACACATGACCCAGACACGAATGCGAGACCCTCTCCGCGAACGCGTAGGTATAGGACCTCTCAGCTTAGTGAACGCGGGACCAACATCGCAAATGCAAAGCGTTAAATTCCCACCCGCCCTAGCTCCACTTCGCGAATGCGAGACCCCATTCGCGAATGAAAAGAAGGAAATCGGAACTGGAGACTTTTGTAATTTCTGCAATCTTCTTCTTAAGTTTAACAATTTGTTAACCACTCGAAAACAACCCGAGACCCCTATGACATCAACCAAATATACCAACAAGTCCTAAAATACCATACAAACTTAGTCCAACCCTCGAATCACATCAAACAATGCTAAAATGACAAATCACTTTTCAATCTAAACCTAAAGAACTTGAAATTTCAAGAATCCTACAACCGATGCTGAAACCAACCAAACCAAGTCCGACTGACCCCAAACCACATTCAGCACTACAGAGCTATTCCAATTTTTGAAATCAGATTCTGACCCCGATATCAAAATCTCATTATCGATCTGGAAACTTCAAAAATTCAACTTTTGGCATTTCAAGCCTAAATAAGCTACGGACCTCCAAAACACAATCCGAACATGCCCTAAGACCTAAATCACTCAACAAAGCTAATGGAATTGGTGAAGTTCCATTTAGAGGCTATCTTCATACTGTTCCAACTACAGTCTAAATTTTAAAGCTTAAACACTCATTGAGGGACTAAGTGTCCCAAAATACTCCAAAGCTCAAAACGAATCCTCCCGACAACTCACAATAGCAGAAACAAACACAGGAAAAGCAGTTAATTAAGGTTCGGGACATTAATTCTTAAAATGATCGGCCGAGTCATTACAACAGTGATACAAAATCGATAACGATTTTCTCAACCAAAAAGTAGATTAATATTCAATAGTGTATTCAAATGACATAACACAACCATTGCTCTGACACCGTTATTAATTGAATTAAGGAGCAAGAACAGCAAGTTGCGTGTACCTTGTTACGCAGCAAAATCTTTGTAATTGCTATCAAGATAATTGCCCCAAATCTACTTTGAATCAATAGGACATAATATTTATTTCACAAACTAAAGACTTCCTTCTTTTGTACGTCTGTTTTATTGGGAGAAGAAAAAGACTTCACTTGCTTGAGAATTCTTTTGCAAAAGAAATATATAGAAGAGGAATAGAGAAAAATTACCGATGAAAACTACCACTACAAGTTCCCACAACTCTCAATTATGTACGGTAGTTTTTAGGAGTTATAAAACCTCAGTTACTGACCTCTTTAAGTTTAATCTCTTCAAAACGTATCAGGTCAGCCCACACGTGACCCAAACCTAATATCCAACAACGACAAAATAACTATTTGTGTATTAAAAATTTAATATATAAGACATAAAAATATGAATATCAAATTCCTTAGGTTACATATAGTGGTGGTTATAAATTATCGAGTAGCCATCCTTGATCACCTCAACAGTATGCTATTTCCACCTTAATTTTGATATTCTGATTATGTAAAAATTGCGCGGGGAGCCCTATTTGTTGCCCCCATTTAATTTATACCTATTTTTTTTTACGGGTTAAACTTGTACCCACTTTTTAAACAACTTCAGTCCTCTTTCTCCTCCTCATCCTCCTTCTTCTTCTTTTGGTGCTGCTATGAAACTTTAATTCATAGGTTACACTCTTCATCTGAGCTTGATGATTTAGTTTCAGTCCAAATTTAGAAGTTTATATATAACTATAGATTAGAATTTAAATGTGGATTTTAACTATATATTAGATTATATTACTTGAAATCATATGGAGTCCATTTATATCTGATGGTTTTACGGGGAAATCCTCACAAACATGTGCTGAGTACTTCACGATTTTGTCATCATATTCAACTTTGGTAAGATTGCTGATATATCTTGAGGGCATGGGTTGTTCAGTTAAAACGTGCTAAAGTTTAGCAAATATAAAATAATACTTCAACTAAAACATGCTGAAGTTCAGCAAATAGAGAACAAAATTTCAGCTACTAGAATGCTTAAGTTCAGTAATTACAAAACAAATACTTTAGCGATTAGAGAACAAAACTTCAGCTACTAGAATGCTTAAGTTCAACCATTATAAACAAAAATTTCAGCAAATAGAGAACAAAACTATAACTACTAGAATGCTTAAGTTCGATAATTACAAATAAAAACTTTAGCCAACACTTGGTTCAGTAATTTGCTACTTCAGGCCCGTCTACTAGAATGCTAAAGTTTGCGTGATTGCCTTTACTACTTCAGACCACCCGAAGTTACGTGAAAAGTAGGTACACTTACAATTATTTTTACAAATCAAATATAAATTAAAACGTAATCCAAAAAGCAGGTATCGATGCAAATCTCCTTTTATTCTCCATGATTTTATGTACCATGTTCCAATTTTTTTAGTCCAACTCTAAGCGATTATAATCTTACCCAAACGGCCAACGCTTACCTTCCTTAAGGATAGATGGACAATATTGCAATATTATTGTGCCACAAATCAATTAGCTCTAACCGGATGAGTGGAGGTGGAGTACAGTGGTGCCCTTGTACAAGAACAAAGGGGACATCCAGTGCTGCAACAACTATAGGGGTATCAGATTAATAAGCCACACGATGAAGGTTTGGGAGAGGGTGATTGAGGTGCGGGTGAGGGAGGCGACATCTATATCTGGGAACCAGTTCGGTTTCATGCCGGGCCGCTCCACCACAAAGGCTATTCACCTAGTCAGGCGGCTGGCGGAGCAATTCAGGGATAAGAAGAAGGACCTTCACATGGTTCTTATCGACTTGGAGAAGGCGTATGACAAGGTCCCGAGGGAGGTGCTATGGAGGTGCTTGGAGGCGAAGAGCGTGCCGGAAGCCTATATCAGAGTAATCAAGGACATGTATAATGGAGCTAAGACTAGGGTTAGGACGGTGGGTGGCGAATCAGACCATTTTCCTATGGTAATGGGGCTCCATCAAGGATCGGCGCTGAGCCCCCTCTTGTTTGCCTTAGTGATAGATGCTCTAACCCGACATATCCAAGGGGATGTGCCTTGGTGTATGCTTTTTGCTGATGATATAGTATTGATAGACGAGACGAGGCTCGGTGTTAGTGAAAGGGTAAGGTATGGAGACAGACCCTCGAGTCTAAAGGTTTCAAAAGAAGCAGATCTAAGACAGAGTACCTGGAGTGCAAGTTTGGCGACGAGCCAGCGAGGTAGGCAGGGACGTGATGATTGGTTCTCAGGCCATCGCCAAGAGGGACAGTGTCCGATATCTTGGGTCTGTGATTCAGGGGGACGGAGAGATTGACGGGGACGTCACCCATCGAATAGGAGCGGGGTGGTCAAAGTGGAGGCTTGCTTCAGGGGTCCTGTGTGACAAGAAAATTCCACACAAACTCAAGGGGAAATTCTACAGAGCCGTGGTTAGACCTGCGATGTTGTATGGGGCAGAGTGCTGGCTCGTGAAGAACTCCCATGTACAGAGAATGAAGGTTGCGGAGACGAGGATGCTTCGGTGGATGTGTGGGCACACCAGGCTAGATAAGATTAAGAATGAAGTTATTCGACAGAAGGTAGGGGTGGCCCCGGTGGATGAGAAGATGCGGGAAGCGAGGCTGAGGTGGTTCGGGCATGTACGGAGGAGGGGTCCCGATGCCCCGGTGAGGAGCTGCGAGCGGCTGGAGATTGTTGGCGGTCAGCGAGGCAGAGGGATGCCTAAGAAGCATTGGGGAGAGGTGATTAGGCAGGACATGACTAGAATGCAGGTTTCCGAGGACATGACCCTTGATAGGGGACTCTGGAGGTCTAGAATCAGTGTTGTAGGCTAGGGGCTCATAGAGTGCTTCGTACGCCTCTCCCGGGGTTGGGTGTGGGACAACAAGGTTACCCATAGATGATTTGTGTTTTAGCTTATGTCCCCCTTATGGTTGTTAGTATGGTAGTTACTGTTTGTTATTATTGCATGCGATTGTATTTATGTTTCTTATGTTTACATAATTATTTACGTTATTTCTGCGGGATTTACTAATGCTTTATTGTTTTGTTTTTGTTTTGTTTTTTGTCTTTGTTTTTGTTTTAATGTTGCTTTCCATTTTATCCTATGCGCCGAGAGTCGATTGGAAACAGCCTCTCTGCCCTTTCGGGTAGGGGTAAGGCTCGTCTACATATTACCCTCCCCAGACCCCAGCTGGTGGGAATATACTGGGTAGTTGTTATTGTTGTTGTAATTAATTTCTTATTTAAACACGTTCGAATCCCAAACGTTATCCCCAAATTTAAATACATCCCAATCTAATCAGGGCTACTGTTTGATCTCTCTTAATAACTATTTCACAATTCAAAAAATTTCCTCATCCACTCGTACAATAACACAATTTGCAATAAAATATTTAATAATCCATTCCTACTAGAAGAAAACCAGTCCAAAATTAAGAATATCTCGTATTTCCTTTTCCCAAGACACCAAGGGCAAAAAAGAAGAAAAAACTCTCCCTCTTTCTCCCTTATAAACTTCCCAAAAATAGACCAAAAAAATATCTATTTCCCAGTTTCTCTTCCGCTTCTCTGCTACAATACAACTTTCTAGATCGGGAACGATGAGTCACCCGGCCGAGTCATCTAACTCGTGAGTTATATTCTATTCATCTGCTGTTTCAGCTTTTGAATTCGTTATCGATTTGTTAAGATTTTTTAATTGGATTTTACTTCTTTTTTTATAGAAAAAATGGTACTAAGAAGGATTTTTCTACGGCAATTTTGGAGCGGAAGAAAGCTGCGAATCGGCTCGTCGTTGATGAGGCGGTCAATGATGATAACTCTGTTGTTGCCTTACACCCTGCTACTATGGAGAAACTTCAGCTTTTCCGTGGAGATACGATTCTCATCAAGGTATTCACTTTAATGAAGCTTTCTATTGTACTTATTGCGTTTTTTTTTTGATAAATATTTACTAAATTTGTGTTAATTATTTACTAATGTTGCGATAAATGACTTTCTAGGGTTCCGATTTTGAATTATCTGATCGCGTAGGTTTTGCATTGAGGATTACTATCCTAGTACTTGATTTGCTGTTTGCTTAGGTTTCCACTTTAATCTTCTAACTGAAACTTTATGTTGTACTTGTTTGGCTTTTTTAAAATAAGTGTTTACAAAATTTATGATAATACAGATATTTTGATAAATTGATTCTTGAAGGTTTCAATTTTTAATTATCTAATTGCATAACTTTTTCATTGAGGTTTATTATACTAGTAGTAATTGATTTGATTTTTGCTTAGTTTTTTGGTAACTATTTTGTTATTTTTTTTGGTGATTCTGCAAGTATGATAGGAGTAGAATTTAGTGTTTGTAGATTTTTTGTTGTTGGGGTCGTGATATGAGGTCTTTATTCTATAGTGTTAATGGCAAAGTATTTAGCAAATGAGTTTCTGCTTTATGCAACATCACTGTAAAAATTATTTACGCTATCAGGGCGTTAATCAGGTAATCGTAGGTAAATCTATTGATGTATGGTAATTGGTGATCTTGTAAATATGGTAACTTAAAAACTGTGGCATGTTAAAATTCACTTCTATTGTATATGTAACTTAATTCTTGAGTTAATATGTTTATGATGTGGGAACTTGTTCGTCCTAAGCTGCTGAATATTAGCTGGGCCTACACTATGCTGATGTTTCTTTTTTACTTTGTAGTCTCTTTTCATTGAAAAAAGAATGACAAATACTATTTGGAAAGCCACCATGTTTTTCTTTGCTACAAATTTCTCATCGTTTTAATTTCTTTTAAACAGTAAAAATGTGATTTACAGTACTATTTATATATTTTCCGAATTAGCAATTTTTATTGAAAAAAAAAGAAAAAGAAAAAAAAAATCTCCTCTTGATTCATGCTGGTAATTCATTGGTCTTTGTGCTCCCAACCCTACCATTCTTTCTGGGACTGAGGTAGTATTTGTTTTCTTTCTTAAAGAAAAATATATAAACAAGTGGTACTTGGTATTGGTAAAAATTTGCCTATGACATTTCTACGAATTCAAGTTCAGACAAATATCGTGCTTATAATGCTTCAGCACGCTTATATAAATAACCTGGAAGATTCTCAGTTGATGTTGCTAGATGACTCTTGGTTTATTTTTGCGGTCTCCATATCCTCTAGAATTTTTTCTAACATATGTGTACTAAAAATTCTATGTTATTCTAAAACAATAGATTCTCCTGCTTTTGGCTCCAAGCTTGATGTTTTGCATTATTTATTTGGTTTTTTGCTCATTCACAGTGTAACAACTCAACTTTTTGTTGCCACTTAGTATTATTGTGGTTGTGTGTTTTACAAAAAGTTGGAATGAAGTTCAGCATCTTGGATCTGTGTATTTTTTTCTGCCTGTTAATTCAGTTGACCCAAAATTTTTGTTCTGCTGTATCTTTTATCCAGGGAAAGAAGAGAAAGGATACAGTCGTCATTGCCCTTGCTGATGAAACATGTGATGAGCCAAAGATTAGGATGAACAAGGTGGTCCGTTCAAATTTGAGGGTTCGGCTTGGAGATGTCGTATCTGTGCACCAGTGTCCAGATGTTAAGTATGGGAAGCGTGTCCACATACTTCCTATAGATGATACAATAGAAGGTGTCACAGGGGATCTGTTTGAATCATTCCTGAAACGTAAGTGTATAACCTGTCTGACATAATCAGACAGTTGGCAGTTATTGTTGCTGTAGGTTACTGTTTGGAAATTGTCATGTCTTTGTTCTCTGCTGTGTGCTGCAGGGGTATACAACTCATTAAAATTGTCTCTGACCCCAAAAAGATAACAATTCGAGAAAGACTTGTAGTCGGCAATGCCCCAAAAATATCGATCTTGACTTCAGCAGCTAGATATCATTAGCATTAACTCTCCCATCACATGCACTTCTTCTGCTCCCCCCCCCCCCAAAAAAAAAAAAACAATTAATAAAAAACTCAACCACTATCCTCTGAGTGCTTGAAGAGATTTAGTACATAAAGTAGAAGCTGATACTCCTATTGTCCTATGTTTCACTTCAGTATTTTTGGTGGAAAAAGAACCTTGATATTAAGCTTTCTCTGGTCAATATGGAAAAAGGACACACATGGGAGACAATCTAAATGCTCTTGTTTGCCGTATTTTCCATTCACATGCCTGTGATACGTTTGGCATTTGATAGTCTCTTTGTGAAAAGAAAAAAAATACAATCTATAAAAAAAATGAAGCATGCATCGACGTGTTTATTCGAGAGGATGAAATGTCTTCTCATCCGTGGACTATCAAATAGAGTAAATCCATATCTTATCTTTTATAAGTTTAGACTAATGATTATATTTTACTCTATGATGGTGCCATTTAAATCTACCCCCAAAATATTAGCTGTAACTACTATCTACGACAGAGAACATTATAGACTTGGCTTTGGGTGGGTTCTCCCTAGAAAATGCGACCTTAGATTGTTTTTAATCTTCATTGATTATGAACTAATTTCATTAATTTTATGTGACTGTAAGCTCTGTTTGTCTGTTTTTAAATTGTTGATGCCCTTCTTGCAGCTTACTTTTTGGAGGCATATCGTCCTTTGAGGAAAGGGGACCGTTTCCTTGTTAGAGGAGGGATGAGAAGTGTGGAATTCAAGGTCATAGAAACTGACCCTGGGGAGTATTGTGTCGTTGCTCCAGATACTGAAATCTTTTGTGAGGGTGAGCCTGTGAAAAGGGAGGATGAGGAGAGACTTGATGAAGTTGGCTATGATGATGTTGGTGGTGTGAGAAAACAGATGGCTCAGATTCGTGAACTGGTGGAATTACCATTGAGGCATCCTCAACTTTTCAAATCTATTGGTGTGAAACCACCAAAGGGGATTTTACTTTATGGACCTCCCGGTTCTGGAAAGACTCTGATAGCAAGAGCTATTGCTAATGAAACAGGTGCATTTTTCTTTTGCATTAATGGTCCTGAAATAATGTCCAAATTGGCTGGAGAGAGTGAAAGTAATCTCAGGAAGGCATTTGAAGAGGCTGAAAAGAATGCTCCTTCTATCATATTTATTGATGAAATTGATTCAATTGCTCCCAAGCGAGAGAAGACACACGGTGAAGTTGAAAGGAGGATTGTCTCACAACTCTTGACTCTGATGGATGGACTGAAATCGCGTGCTCATGTAATAGTGATGGGAGCTACCAACCGTCCGAACAGCATTGATCCTGCTCTAAGAAGGTTTGGCAGGTTTGATAGAGAAATAGATATCGGTGTTCCAGATGAAGTTGGACGTCTTGAAGTTCTTCGCATTCATACCAAAAATATGAAGCTTGCAGAAGAAGTAAGGGCCACTTGCAAACTTGGGTTCTTTGGGAGCAACTTCTTTCTGTAACTTAACGATCATTTACTCAATTGTGCAGGTTGATTTGGAAAGAATTGGAAAAGATACACATGGTTATGTTGGTGCAGATCTTGCTGCTCTTTGCACTGAAGCTGCACTTCAGTGTATAAGGGAGAAAATGGATGTCATTGATCTGGAAGATGATACTATTGACGCTGAGATATTGAACTCAATGGCTGTAACAAACGAGCACTTCCAAACTGCTCTTGGTACGAGCAATCCATCTGCATTGCGTGAAACAGTAAGTAACCCATCATAACCAAGTTGAGAGTGTTAAGATACTTCTTAAAGTGCAAACTTATGGTCTCTGGTCTTATCTGCATGAGTGTCTTGATGGAAGATGTGCATTACTGCTTTGTCACACAAACTTACTGGTCTCTTTCATGAAACTGTTTTGCAGGTGGTTGAAGTGCCTAATGTCTCCTGGGCAGACATTGGAGGCCTTGAAAATGTCAAACGAGAGCTTCAAGAGGTAATGTAATTCAATATTTTTGGGCTTTACATATTTATGTCCTATATAAGTTACTTGTCTTGAGAGGTCTTGATAATTGCTCTTCTTTGTTTTTATGTAGACTGTTCAATATCCGGTGGAACACCCAGAGAAGTTTGAAAAGTTTGGTATGTCGCCTTCGAAAGGTGTTCTTTTCTATGGCCCCCCAGGGTGTGGGAAAACTCTACTTGCCAAGGCAATTGCAAATGAATGTCAAGCCAATTTCATCAGTGTCAAAGGTCCTGAACTGCTCACTATGTGGTTTGGGGAGAGTGAGGCAAATGTTAGGGAAATTTTTGATAAAGCCAGACAATCTGCACCCTGTGTCCTCTTCTTTGATGAGCTTGATTCTATTGCTACTCAGGTAAGATAATTAGTTTAAAGATTTGAGTTGTAAGAAAACTGAGAACAACTTTACAATTTTTACTGGCCTCAATGTATCTCACTTCCTGATTGATAGAAAAGTAAAATATCATGTAAAGAGGATGGCGTGAATCAATTTTACCTTGTACAACTTACAAGAAATGGTGCTCTGTATTATTGCAGAGGGGAGGCAGTAGTGGAGACGCTGGTGGAGCAGCTGATCGTGTTCTGAACCAACTTCTGACTGAAATGGATGGCATGAACGCAAAGAAGACTGTATTTATAATTGGGGCCACGAACAGGCCTGATATAATAGACCCTGCACTTCTACGACCTGGCCGTCTTGACCAGTTAATCTATATTCCTCTGCCGGATGAAGAATCACGCCATCAGATTTTCAAGGCGTGTCTCAGAAAATCTCCCTTATCAAAGGATGTTGATTTGAGAGCTCTTGCCAAATATACTCAGGGATTTAGTGGGGCTGATATCACTGAGATCTGTCAGCGAGCCTGCAAATATGCCATAAGGGAGAACATAGAGAAAGTACGTTCTTCATTTCCTTTATTTTTTGTTTTTGTACTTCTGAATCTCTGAAGCTTCTTAAAATAACCTTGTTCTGCAACTTTTGTCTGCACTCCTTTTGCCCAATATAGGAGTAAATGATATACAAGATTTGGTTAGTTTTCCGCTGTCATACTAAGAGTGAAACAGATACGCTGTTCTATATTTGTGACTGTTAATTTTTCCATGGCGTTGGTATGTTTGACTCGTTAATGTTGCATGGTGGCTGCTGGGCATTGTTTTCATTGAAGTCTAGCGATGTACAAAATAAGTAGACGAATGTTAAAGATTATTTCCTCGACATGCTGACAAGAAATTTGAACTGGATTATTTTCAATTAATTGACTGCATGGTTTAAGAAAATGTGTCTTGCTTTTGGGTGAGTGCTATGGTATCTAAACGTCATGTTGCAACTGGTGCCAATCTCCATCCCCTTAGTTTCGGAGTTATGGATTTTTTCATCCTGAATCCTTATTGTTCTTTCTATTTGCAGGACATAGAAAGGGAGAGGAGAAGAAATGAGAATCCTGATTCTATGGATGAGGATGTTGATGACGAAGTACCGGAGATCAAGCCCGCACATTTTGAGGAGTCTATGAAGTATGCACGACGAAGTGTTAGTGACGCTGATATACGTAAATACCAGGCATTTGCTCAGACATTACAGCAGTCTAGAGGTTTTGGAACAGAATTTCGGTTTGCTGAGGCTAGTGGCGGTACTGCTGCAGCTGACCCTTTTGCAACTTCTAATGCTGGAGCTGATGACGATGACCTGTATAGCTGAAGTTCTAGATTTTTGTTCTTATTTTGCTGCAAATCTCCTACTTTTCGGATTAGAGTTTGCCTAAACAATTATCCGCACTCAAATGTCTGGAACGGCTACTGTGCTTCTGGATCTTGGTTAACTTCTTCTGGTGTATTCTGTTAACTTTAAACAATTTACCTCTAAAAGGCCTGGTGTTGCTACTAGTGATGGTAATTTTAGAATCCTTACCTTAAGATAAATTTAATGTTACAGTTCACACTTATTTCAATGAGCAGGTGATACTGATAATCTCTGCGCAGGTTTAAATACGTGTTCGGATGGATGCCCGCAAAATCTCATGTTCTTTCTTGTGTGTACATTTAGTGCGTCCTAGGATCGAGGAATTGTGCATGACACATCCTTTTCCAAGGATTGCTGAAGAGTAGTAAAAGAATTCCCAAGGAAATAGATCAATGCTGCTCCCTCCGGTCCAAAATAAGTGATTTTTTTAAATTTTAAGAGTGAATTAATTATTTTTTTCTCACATTGTTCTTGGAGTAAATAGTGTTGGAATATGTGTTAGGAGTATTTATATGAGATAACAAATGTTAATATGGTCAATTCCCTGTATGAAAGTATCCAAAAGAACCACTTATTTTGGACCAGAAGGAGTAATAGTCTTTCAAAGGTGGATTTGGGATATTGTAAATCCTAAAAAGGGCTGATACATTTTTGAGGAAAACAAGCTGAGTTGAACATTGACAATGAGTAAGCCGAGTTGAAAAGACAAGAAATTGCTTCAAGCCAACTTTAGCTAACATTGATTCTTAGATAACTTCGGTTGTCTATTGTGCAAAAATATGCTGCAACTTCTCCATAGCCTAATAATAGAGTTCAAATACTAGGATATTTCAATGACTTTGGTATGCAAAATAAAGGTCTTTTAATTTAGACAATAATAGCGATTTGGCATGGTAATAATAAGAGATTTTTACACTTATTGTATTTTAATAAGGTAGTAGTAGGTTCTTTTAATGATATGCTGATATGATGCGAATAATCAAATTCAATTTTAACGAGTCAAATATTTTATTTTGATATCTAGATACAATTCTATAGCTAGCTGAAATGTTCTCAAATGGAATTTTGAGTCGAGCAATCTTTTTTCTTCCCCACTTTTACTTGGGAGTAGTAAGAAAAGTACAGTAAATTCTTCAATAGTGCACAAGGCAGAAAATATGGTAATTTGGACAACTGATTAAACCAAGAAAATATATACCCAAAGTAAAGTCTAACTTGGAAGAAGATATATGTGGATCTAATATGTTTTAATTTCAAATTAGTAGGAATCAACTATATGAATCATCCGTTGAAACATACATAGATATCTATTCTTATATTTCTAACTAATTGAAATCGAGTATATGAATCTTTTCGTTCTACTTTACCAGAAATATGGCCAAGGAAATAACTCGTCGTTCTGTATATGCATAAGTAGTCACGAAATTACGCCTTTCTTTCTCCTACACCAAATTGTGATTGGGTATATTTGTGATTTATGGTGCCAACTTTTCCTTTGACATTTGAAAATTTCTGCCTTATTTATGAGTATAATAAACACATGAATTGTCGTTATTCCCACTGCTACACTATGTATGGTGGTCCCATTCCAATTTGTCTCGTGTTTGTTAGTAGGAACAATGAAGAAAAGAGGGAAATAATCACAAACAAAACTTGTTCTTGCTCAAGTTTATTTGGAAACAAATTGTAGTTCTATTTTCTTTTACATGTCATATGTATTAACAATAATACACGCGATGACTCTTTATATCCATTAGTTTACAATTCTAATTCTGATTCTTACCATATTATTGAAAAATAATTTGGTTTCTCAAATTATTTTCATTGTCTAGTGTATACACACAAAAGATAATAGGTGGGAGTTATTCAAAATATTGCCAATTGCATGATACTTGCACCCTTCTCCTGATAAGAGAAGCCAAACAAGACAGAGGAAAAGAAAAACATAACTAAAAACAAAGTGCATAATTGCACAATGAGATCTTCATCCTCTTTCTTAATTCTAGAGCATTACAAAATATTGTAATGTAAAAAAAATAATAATATCACTCTCATAAAAAAACAAAAAACCGGCAATCTTGCATGTACACAAATACCATTTCATATTATTCACTTCAAGCTATTCTATGGTTTCTTGAAATTCTTGCCTTGTGAACATCCAATTGAACCTAAAATATGATAATTCACATACCTACTTGGTGCAGAAGCATGTCTAAATCCCTTAGGCAAACAATTCCTTACTTCTTTGCCATGAAAAATAGGACCTTTATTATGGCTTTTCTGTGGTTTCATCATCACATATGTTCCACCAATATTTGGGCTCAACAGCTCGATCCTAGCATTGGTACTGGATAACTCGCGAATACCCGTTACACTATTCAGACAAGATAACAAAACAAGGTAAACATAGATAAGTTTAAGGAATAAAAAAGGATTTTTTTGAGTCATTTGAAAGGTTTTCTTGAATGGAGTTTTCTATGACATTAAACTTAGTAATATAAGATGAGAAGGTTTATATGGAGAGAAAGAAAAGAGAACTATAAATAGGCTCGTGAACAACAAAGGTGGCAGATTTAAGGGTACAGCTCATTGCATATAAAGAAAGTTTTTGTACTCTATTTGTGTAGGTGAGGTGGGTTTTCTTTAGACTGTACCTAAGTATATATATATATATATATATATATATATATCACAAAATGAAGTGAGGTGAAGTGAAATAGCCCGTGAGTTTCTGTCATTGCTTTTAATTAAAAAGTCAGTCTTCTCTTTTCATTCAAATCCCCACCAGCTTGATTCAATTTTTACTTCTTTACTAAGTACTTCCTTCCTTGCAATTTATTGTAGCAAAATTTAAATAAGTGCAGAATTTAAGTAAAAAATGAAAACTTTTAAATTTGTTACCTTAAAAATACCATAATAATACGTGTGATGATATGCCTTCTGAAATTTGTGGTTTTAAACATGACACGATATTTGTATGGTTATAAAAATTTATCATTAAGGGTCATTTTAGGGCGTATAATTAAGTATAATACTGAATATGATGTATTAATAATATTTTTTTAGTTATGTTGTAATTAGTTATACTAAAATTATTTTTTATGGACTATTTGGTTTGGTGTATTAAATATTTTGAAAGGAAAGTTCTGCTTTATACAACCTATCCATGTATTCAAAATTATGGTATAACTAATGCCATGATTAGCTATATATAAGAATAATACTAAATAGTACGTATAACTAATACAAAAATTAATTATACATAGGTCGAAAAACCCTACTAAACAAAGATTAGTAATACCAAAGTTAGTGCATACATTATTTTCCGTAATACATTTTATCAAATGATCCCCTAAAGGTTACAAAGAAAGTGTACATAAATTATTTTTAAATGTCGAAAGTTACCATCTTTTTGAAACACATCAAAAATTTTTTTTACTGGAACATAGGGAGTACTGTATATGCCCAATGGTTGGTTCACTTGATTATTTATCATAAAATATTTGAGAGATGGGCTTAATTAGTTATATTTCATACTTGTGGTGTTTTTTTGATAACCAATGCTTAAAATTAATTTGGCTTAGCTGATTAAAGTATAGCTGGTAAGTATTAACTGCGTGTTAATTTAAATATGTATCTCGATAGGTAGATGTATAACTCTCAAGGGCCTAGTCTAGATCTGTGTGTAAGTGTTTTCCAAATAAAGTTGGTTTAATTCATAGGTCTTAGTGGTTGAGGCAGTTTAATTCGGAGACTGTTAGTAATAACTTCTGCCATAATTTGCTGCAAGATATTATTGTGAGTGAGTATGTATCACAACATTGATTATAAAAGTTGACACTAATTTGCAGTATTTATGCTATTATTAATTCTGGTTAATCAAGATATGACCTAAAAGTAAGATTTATTAATAAGTGAAACCCCCCAAAAAATTGAAATATCGCTATTTTCACCCCTTATTATTAGTCTTTTAAGATTTTTGTGCACCTCTTAAAATGTAAATAACTAATGTTTCTTTTCACCATCTCGCTGGTTAGGCTCGAAATAATCAGGTGTCATGCGAAAGCTAGTGTGACGACCCGACCCGTCGTCCTATGTGTTACTGCTTTGTTGTTCCCTTATTGTGTTGCTTCATGTTTCAATATCAGTAATTGAGTCGATCGGGCGTAATTGAATTGGTTTTTGGTTGAAAATAAGGCACATGGCCTCTTAGAAGGAAGCTTGTTTTGGAAAAGTCAACCGGAAGTTGATTTGTGAGTTAGAAGGCCCGGATGTGATTTCCGATGATTCGGTTAGCTTCGGGAGATGATTTGTGATATGGGAGAGAAAATGGAATTGAATTTGGAGGTCCGGTGTAGAATTAGGCTTGAATGGACTAAGTTGGATTTCGGCGAATTCTGGTTGATAGGTGAGATTTTGATTCGAGGGTCGGAATGGAATTTCGAGAGTTGCAGTATCTTCGTTTGGTGATTTTGGATATGTCTGCAAATGTTTAGGTCATTCGGATTAGGTCGGGGTTTTGATCGAATACGAGTTTCGGAAGTCTTAAGAAAATTTTAAGCTTGAATCCGTCGCGATTTGATGATTTTTGTGTTAAAGGACGTGTCTTTATGATTGGAACAAGTTTGTATGATGATTAGGGGTATGTTAGTGTCTTTGGTTGAGGTCCCGGGGGCCTCGGGGTGTTTTCGAGTGTCCAAACGGACTAGTTTTGGCCTTGGGAGATAGCAGATTTTGCTGTTGGGTGTTGTAGACTTATGTTCATCGCATTCGCGTGACGAGTAATGCGATCACATAGAGTCAGCTGGAGTGGTCCTGGATTTTTCCTATCACGTTCGCGTAGGGTTTGTTCGCGTTCGCGATTAAGAGGAGGATTGAGCATCACGACCGCTTGGGGTCAGACGCGTTCATGTATCAGAATTACCTGGAGCATCGCGATCGCGGCCAGAGGGGTGCGTTCGCGTAGGTGGAGACTGCGGAACATGGCGTTCGCGGGTTGATAGTCGCGTTCAGGTAAGGATAATTGGGGTCAACATAATTTGGTCATCGCGAACGCGTGGGTCTTGGACCGCGTTCGCGTAGGACAAATTTGCATCTGGGCAGAGTTGGTTCAAGTCATTTCCTCCGCGAGTTTAAGTCATTTTCCTCCATTGTTGAACGATTTTGGAGCTATTGGATGAGGGAATAAGAGGATTTCACCTAGGTTTCGGCTTGAGGTAAGTTTTATGAGCTTAATCATGAGATTGTTGAAGAATCATCCATTAATTCTCTGAATTTGGGTATGAAATTGAAGAAACTAGGGCTTGAGTTTTGACATTTTCAAATTGGGATTTGGTAGGTCATTTGAGCTCGGAATTGGGAGTTATTGGTATGTACAAAATCGTGGCGAGACGAGGATTCCGGAAATGTAAGTTTCGTAATTTTTTGAGAAGCGGGCCCGGGGCTCGAGTTTTGCTAGTTTCGAGGTTCTTACTATAATTCGATTGATTTCGATTGGGTATTGTCCCATTTGCATATTTTGATGTATGCGCTCTATTTTTGGCTAGGTTCGACGTGCGTGGTGGCCTATTTGAGGGGCAAAGGCGTTGCGAGCTTGAGATTTCGGCGGTTCGAGGTGAGTAATATTTGGGAATGACATCCTGAGATTTTGAAACCCCGGATTTGCACATCCTAGAGCTGTATTGAGATGACTTGCACGCTGGACCTGACCGTTTGGTAGAGCACCTTTGGGGATCGTGACTTGGTCCGTCCTGGTTGTTGGTTTTTACCGCTAAATTGTAAATGTTTAGTTGTTATCATTATGACTTGGGCTCCTTGCCATACTTGGGGCTAATTGCCGATTATTTGAAACCCATGTATATCACATCGTGACGCTATATGAGGCTAGACATGCACTCCATGGCTAGTGCGGGGTCATATATATGGGAAATTATGACTCGTTTCAATTCGAGGGATGAATTATACTATATTGGCGATTGATTCGCACCCTATATTGATGTTATCTGGGCTTGATGCCATGTCTGGGCCCTTGTGTCGAGTTGTAGAATCCTTTAGGGATTGAAATATCTGAGTTAGCATGATTTCCATACTATTTGAATTCAGTCCAGGGGTTTTAAAACTTTTTTTTGTAAATTCAGCCAAAATTCTATGTTTTGAAAACACAAATGATTCTTAAATGATATTTCGGGCTGACTATCATTATATCACTATTATCTTGACTGTATATTATTTCTTGGAACTGTGGTAACTATTGCACCGTGTATTGAAATGGAAGCGGTGGTAACTATTGGCACCGCGTATTGAAATAGAAACGGTGGTGACTATTGGCATCGTGTGTTGAAATGGAAACGGTGGTAACTATTGACACTGTGTATTGTAATGGAAATAGTTGTAACTATTGGCACTGTATGATATTGCTCTTGGGCTGAAGGAGCTCCTCCGGAGTCTGTACACACAACCAGTGAGCACCGTCAACATTAAATCATATGCATGGTTGGCTCGGGGTGGACGCCGCAGCGTATTCATGTGCATTGCATTCATGAATTTACTCCTATTTGTACTATGTGGCACAACATTTAACACTCATAAATCATTGGCATACATACTGTTACTTGCCTTGTTGACCAGATGCCCTGGTGTTATATGTTAAGGAGTGCTGAGCCCGAGAGGCTGATGTTGGATATTGTGAGTTGATATTGAGTCCGAGGGACATGTTTCTGATTATTTCCTACTTGTTGGAATTACCTTTGCAATTGTTGAAAAATCATATTTTCAAAAGAGATTTTTGAACTGAACTTGAGATTTTCTAAAGGGATTTTCACAGTATTTCGGTTTTCTAAAAAATGGGTTGTTCTATCTTTTATAGCGGTTTGGTGTGCTCATACGTGTTTTCTTATTGCTCAGATATTATTCTCTGTTATTACCACTGAGTTAGAAGTACTCACTTTACTCCCTGCAACTTGCGTGCAGTTGCAGGTATTGTCCACCCGGTAGCGGGTTATCAGCAGGATCGAAGGCCTTATTGTGGAAGTTGAGCACGGTGATCGCCAGCGTTTGCGGCACCGCACTCCATCTTTGTATTCCAGTTTTATCTTGTATATATATATATATATATATATATATATATATATATAAATACATTGTTGGTCCAGTAGTAGTGTCCCTACTCATTGATGGTCGTGATTTGTGACACCCCGGTCGGGTTGTGTTGGAATGAAATTTCATAGTTAAATGCCATAAAGTTGTATTTCCATTCATTTATGTTAAATAGCTACTTCGAAGAGGATTTTGTGTTATTGGCTGGCCTTGTCTTCACGAGAGACGCCATACGACCGCACATAGAATTTGGGTCGTGACAAGGTAGTATCAGAGCCTAGGTTACTAGGTATCACGAGTCATGAGCAGGGTTAGTACAATCTCGCGGATCAGTACGGAGACGTCTGTACTTATCCTCGAGAGGCTGCAGAACCTTTAGGAATACTTTCCATTCTAGGAATTCTTATCGTGCGTACTTGATTCAGCTTGACATATAACTTTTGAAATTTCTTTCGCACGTCTTTATGCGCACGCGAGCGCTCAGTAGTGTATGTGCCTAGATGGCTTGTGATTCCCCAATCGAGGGGCGAGAGGTAATCTCTGTGACTTCATGCTGGGCCAGTCTGGAGGACTCGAGGCCGGATAATTGCCTATGGTTTGAGCACCGAGGTGCTGATTGTGTGAGCAAGTGTTTCGAACTTATATGTTCAGTATTATTCTTATTAGCCGGAATGGAGGCTGGATATCCATATGATGAGTATGTTAGTACTGCGAGGCATATCAATATAATTTTGGTGGTGACAGAGAAGTATGATGGATAATAGATAAGCAGTTAAGTGCTTGTTTCCTATTGCGGTCTGTTGTGTAGCCCGAGGCATGGGCGCGTGAAGAATATTTTTGTATCCCCTAGCTGGAAAGTGAGGTGCAATACGTGTGGCGGTATGAGTTCAGACTGAGAAAGACTAAATAGCTGTGTATTACGTATATGATAGTGGAAGGTATGTGAAAATATTGAAATGAGGAGGAGCAGGTGGGTTTTCTCCTGCGGAGGGTTTTGAGCGGTACGATCCTTATGTGTATGTAAAATATCTCTTGTGTAATTGAAGGGTATGTGTTGTATTTTGAGGAATTGGGACGCTTAAGAAAGTGGACTCAGCTGATGTTGAAATGAATGCGAGGTTTGCAGAGAATGTCAGTGCTAGATGATATGTGTATTCACAAAACTTTTAAATGATTTGAGTTTGATCTCATTGTGGCATCATTAGAGTAGAAGTGTTATGAGTTGTTAAGAGTGCCTTAATATATGGCTTCGAGCCAAGTTGGGGAGGTTGCTGTTGGTCAGCTGATTGCATGGTTAAGTGCTATGTTGGTTCCGTTTTGAGGTATGATGGCGGATCAGTTCTGGTTACAGAATTTGAGCCAAGGATGGCACATGTGAAGGAAAATTTCTACAAAGGCTATATGGTGCTTTTGTAAATGGGATGAAATACTAGGATGTTTTGAGCTGCTATTGATAAAGAATGCTCGGTGCATGAAGAATGAAAATGGTTGTTTGTATCTATATGAAATCATCTTCTGCGCTGTCAGGGTGTTAATAAGGCACGAGTGGTTCCATTCATTTAGTGTGGTCTTATGTGCGAATCTCGTGTGATAACCCGAGTTGAGGTATTGTGGTGCTACAACAAGGGAGAATATCAATTTAACGAAGAATCAGGAAGGAAATTAGATAAATAGAATAGCTTGATAATACCGAATCGGTATGGTGAGAATATGATTACTTCTTGTATGTGTTTGAGGCAATGAGCCTTATGGGTATTGTGCAGCAAAGCTTTTAGTGGTGGGAGTTTGCTTAACTTGGTTGGGGTAGAAGGATTCAGTCCTGACAGTTTAGCTTGTGCAATGGAATTGGGAGAAAGAGTTCTTGATGTGTTTTACCGTTATTTGAAGATGGGTATATTTCCTATGGGCATACGAAGCATGGAGTGTGTAATAATTTTTCTCCTATATGGGATCATGAAAGTTCTCGACTAGTTGGGAGTGTCGATGTCTGCAGCACATGAGGGAGATAGAAGTCCTCATATTATCCTAGTGTGGTATGGTCTATGTGTTACGATATGGGAAATTGAGATTTGCGTGTTCAAGGTTTTGATTCAGTTCATAATGGGAAATCATTAAATTCTTGAGTAGCACGGTCAGATACAGGTGAGTAAGAGCCGATCTTCAGATGATTAAGGTGATGTAAATTGATGATACGTCAGTAGCATTGCGACATTTTCTGTTGGATCGACTGCGGATATTTGAGGTTGTTGATGGCGTAGGGAATTTTGAATATCTTTTGTGGTATGAATGGATGCTTGATGTGTGTTATGTATTCGTACGACGGAATGTGGGATCAGGCACAGTGATTCATGTGTTATATGTGTTGGAGACTAGAAGTTCTCGTGATCTGACCATGCGATGGTTGTGGGCGTGTGTATCGACATCGTCTAGCAGTTGTTGAAGACCGGAGGTCCGAGTGGATCTTTCTTTGCTTGGTATGTTAAATTTGGGTTATGATATTTGATGGCAGACTGATTGTTCCAGGGTCAGATTGTCTAGACTAATGTGTTATGGGCTATGTCAGGAAATGCCACAGGCTGTGTGGCAAGGTACATCTACGTTCTAGCAGGGTAGATTGTATTCCAGAGTCCACCGGACGGCTGGCAAGTATTACTTGGTTAATTGGGCCTTTGTGGCAGATGTCACTGCAGAGGTTTCTACAATTGATTCAGTTCCGGTATTGAGGTTTTGGATGTGTTTTCTTGTGACCGGGCATGAGGCTATATGTGTTTATTGTAATGAGAAGATTTGACTCGATGTGCATCTCCTTTTGTGAGATATATGTGCAGATCGGGTGGCACGCCACCACGGGTATGGTATCTGGATCGGGTGGCACACCACCATGGGTGTGGTATCTGGATCGGGAGGCACACCGCCACGGGTATGTTATCTGGACCGGGTTGCGCGCCGCAACAGTGTGATGTGGAGAATATTTTCCTATATGTTACTTTGTAGGCTTTGTTTCCTGGTTTGTGAGGAAAATACGTGTTGGGTGTTGCTCAGTGAATAGCGCATCGATTGTGTCCTTTCAGAATTGAATAGTGTATAATACTTGCTTCACCGTGGGTGTGATGAATTGCGAGGTTTTAGACCTCAATCTGTGCGTGCTGATCGTGTTGAGCATGGTGACTTGAGGTGCTTCATGGGTAATAGTGCTTGGATAGAATCACGCGTTGTGGCAAGGCCACGTGATGTTATGACCTTTCGAGGAGGATTCAGGTACTCTATTTCTATGATGTGAGACGGGATCTCAGTTCTGTGTTGTAATCTTACGGAGGAATTTGAATTACAGCTCTTTTGTTTGAGTGAGTTGTCATGGTTCGAATGTGTTCAGATCATTTCGTATTGGTTCCTGTGCTGAGCACGTTGTGGCTTAGGCCGGAGTTGAGGTGTCGTATCACCAGAGTGGCGTGATGTAGTCGAGATAATTGGCAGGGTCATTATGAGAACGAGCATGTTTGGTTGCAGCTTGTTAAAAAGGTAATATCGAGGTTTGGCTCCGAAATCTGTTGTTGTATCAGTCAAAAAGGGAATGGACTCATGAATGGGTGATTTGAGAGATGGGTTTGGTTTATAGTGTGTTTCAGTTGTCACTGGCAGTATACAAAAGTGTTAGAATAAGACTTTAGCTAAATAAGAGGTTCTCTATTGGTATTGTGGGAAACTTCTATGGATAGAGACTATCGTCCCGAGTGTTGCAATGTGTGGTATATTGTATGAATTCACCTGAGGTTGCAGGTGTGGGTTATTACAGCTGGTTCGGGTTAATTCTGAGTATAGATGTGGGGTTCTGATCTGGTGCACTATTTCGGGAAGTGCAATGTGGTTTATGGTTTAAATGGACTGTGAAATTCCGGCTATGTTGTGTTATCGGACCTATGCGATATAGGGTGACGTGGGATCACCCAGAGTATATGCTTGGTAAGGTCATTCAGCTAGTGGACTACTTCTAGTACAACTCTCGGTACGCTCGAGGACGAGCGTTTGTTTAACTTGGGGAGAATGTGACGACCCGACCCGTCGTCCTATGTGTTACTGCTCCATTTTCCCTTATTGTGTTGCTTCATGTTTCAATATCAGTAATTGAGTCGATCGGGCGTAATTGAATTGGCTTTTGGTTGAAAATAAGGCACACGACCTCTTAGAAGGAAGCTTGTTTTGGAAAAGTCAATCGGAAGTTGACTAGTGAATTAGAAGGCTCGGATGTGATTTCTGATGATTCGGTTTGCTTCGGGAGATGATTTGTGACTTGGGAGAGAAACTAGAATTGAAATTGGAGGTCCTGTGTAGAATTAGGCTTGAATTGGCTAAGTTGAATTTCGGCGAATTCCGGTTTGATAGGTGAGATTTTGATCTGAGGGTCAGAATTGAATTCCGAGAGTTGCAGTAGCTTCGTTAGGTGATTTTGGACATGTCTGAAAATTTTCAGGTTATTCGGATGTCGTTTGGTCGGGATTTTGATCGAATATGAGTTTCGGAAGTTTTAAGAAAACTTTAAGCTTGAATCCATTGTGATTTGATGATTTTTGTATTAAAGGACATGTTTTTATGATTGAAAAAAGTTTGTATGTTGTTTCGGGGTATGTTGGTGTCTTTGGTTGAGGTCCCGGGGGCCTCGGGGTAATTTCGAGTGTCCAAACGGACAAGTTTTGGCCTTGGGAGATAGCAGATTTTGCTGTTGGGTGCTGCAGACTTTTGTTCATCGCGTTCGCATGATGAGTAACACGATAACGTAGAGTCAACTGAAGTGGGCCTAGATTTTGGCTATCGCGTTCGCGTAGGGTTTGTTCCCGTTCGCGAATAAGAGGAGGATTGAGCATCCTACGAGTAACGCGTTCGCGTAGTAGAATTACCTGGAGCATCGCGATCGCAGCCAGAATGGTGTGTTTGCGTAGGTGGAGACTGCGGAACATCGCGTTCGCGGTTTGGTAGTCACGTTCGCGTAAGGATAATTGGGGTCAACACAATTTGGTCATTGCGAACGCGTGGGTCTTGGACCACGTTCGCGTAGGGTAAATTTTCATCTGGGCAGAACTGATTCAAGTCATTTCCTCAGCGAGTTTAAGTTATTTTCGTCCATTTTTGAGCGATTTTGGAGCTATTGGACGAGGGAATAAGAGGATTTCACCTAGGTTTCGACTTGAGGTAAGTTTTATGAGCTTAATAAATGAGATTGTTGAAGAATCATCCGTTAATTCTTTTATTTTGGGTATGAAATTGAAGAAACTACGGCTTGAGCTTTGACATTTTCAAATTGGGATTTGGTAGGTCATTTGAGCTCAGATTTTGGAGTTCTTTGTATGTACGAAATCATGGCGAGACGAGGATTCCGGAAATATAAGTTTCGTAATTTTTCGAGATGCGGGCTCGGGGCTCGCGTTTTGCTAGTTTTGAGGTTCTTGCTATAATTTGATTGTTTTTGATTGGGTATCGTCCCATTTGCATATTGTGATGTATTCGCCCTATTTTTGGCTAGATTCGACGCGCGTGGAGGCCGATTTGAGGGGCAAAGGCCTTGCGAGCTTGAGATTTTGCCGGTTCGAGGTGAATAATATTTGGGAATGATATCATGAGGGTTTGAAACCCCGGATTTGCACATCCTAGTGTTGTATTGAGATGACTTGCACGCTGGGCCTAAGCGTGGGGTAGAGCACCGTTGGGGATAGTGATGTTGTCCGTCCCGGTTGTTGGATTTTACCGCTAAATTGTAAATATTTTGTTGTTATAATTATGACTTGGTCTCTTTGCCATACTTGGAGCTTATTTCCGATCATTTGAAACCCCATTATATCACATCGTAACGCTATATGAGGCGAGACACACACTCCATGGCTAGTGCGGGGTCATATATGTGAAAAATTGTGACTCGGTTCAATCTGAGGGATGACTTATACTATATTGACGATTGCTTCTCACCCAATATTGATGTTATCTAGGTTTGATGCCATATTTGGGGCCTTGTGCCGACTTGTAGAATCCATTAGGGATTGATATATCAAAGTTAGCATGATTTGCATACTATTTGAATTCAATCCAGGGGTTTTAACACTATTTTTGCAAACTCAGCCAAAATTCTATGTTTTGAAAACACAAACGATTCTTAAACGATATCTCGGGCTAACGATCATTATCTTACTATTACCTGGACTGTATATTATTTCTTGGAATGGTGGTAACTAATGGCACTGTGTATTGAAATAAAAACGGTGGTAACTATTGGCATCGTGTATTGAAATGGAAAAGGTGGTAACTATTGGCACCGTGTATTGAAATGGAAAAGGTGGTAACTATTGACACCATGTATTGTAATGGAAACAGTGGTAACTATTGGCACTGTATAATATTGCGCTTGGACTGAAGGAGCCCCTTTGGAGTCTGTACACACCCCCAGTGAGAGCCGTCGACGTTAAATCATATGCATGGTTGGCTCGGGCTGCACGCCGCAGTTCATGGGCATTGCATTGCATTCATGCATTTACTCCTGTTTGTACTACGTGGCACAAAATTTTAGCACTCATAAATCATTGGCATACATACTGTTACTTGCCTTGTTGACCAGATGCCCTGGTGTTATATATTAAGGAGTGCTGAGCCCGAGAGGCTGATGTCGGATATTGTGAGTTGATATTGAGTCCGAGGGGCAGGTTTATGATTATTTCCTACTTGTTGAAATTACCTTTGCAATTGTTGAAAAAGCATATTTTCAAAAGATATTTTTGAACTGAACTTGAGATTTTCTAAAGGGATTTTCACAGTATTTTGATTTTCTAAAAAATGGGTTGTTCTATCTTTTATAGCATTTTGGTGTGCTCATATGTGTTTTCTTATCGCTCAGATATTATTCTCTCTTATTATCACTGAGTTAGAAGTACTCACTTTATTCCCTGCACCTTGCGTGCAGTTGCAGGTATTGTCCACCCGGTAGCGGGTTCTCAGCAGGACCAAAGGCCTTATTATGGTAGTTGAGCACGGTGATCGCCAGCGTTCGCAGCACCGCACTCCATCTTTGTATTCCAGTTCTATCTTGTGTGTGTGTATATATATATATATATATATATATATATATATATATATATATATATATATATATATATATATATATATATATATATATATATATACATACATACATACATACATTGTTGGTCCTGTAGTAGTGTCTCTACTCATTAGATGCTCGTGACTTGTGACACCCCGGTCGGGTTGTGTTGGAATGAAATTTCATAGTTAAATGCCATTAATTAGTATTTTCATTCATTTATGTTTAATAGCTGTTTCGAAGAGGATTTTGAGTTATTGGCTGGCCTTGTCTTCACGAGAGCCGCCATCACGATCGGGCATAGTATTTGGGTCGTGACAGCTAGTAGAGCAAATTCTGAACGATAATAAGTCAAACAACAAGAAAAAAAAATCTAGCAAAAGAGACAATCATTTAGTGTGGTTCGACCAATTGACCTACGTCTACAAGCAGAGATGAGCAATCCATTATACAAAAGAGAGTACAAAATATAAGTGATTTTTGTTTTTATAGAACATACTATATTTTGAAACAAAATGTAGTTAGCTAGGCAGAACAACTAATATTTTAAGTTCGTCTTAATACTAATGCTTTCGACTTGAATAATTATCAATTATCGAGCTGAAAATTATTGTGACCTGTCATTATCAACATTAATGCTTTTATTATTAGAGCTGACATTACATTGAGATTATCTCTTTTCTAATAATGACAGCAAACAATTCTAGCTAAGACAAACTTCGGTAATTAAACTCACACTCTCATTTTTGCATGTCAATGAAATTATCTGTGATCCAATTCTCGAGCCCCAGTGAACAGGGCAGGAGATTACAATATCTAGTGATCTGTCATATTTTAGTTTTCTTCTTTATAACTACAATCTGCCCTCTTTGCCATTTGCACGTAGCATGCCATCAAACTGCTCCTTTACAGGAAATTTTACTTAAGATAAAAGAGCTTACAGGAAATACTATTAGTGTAACTTAGTTTATTATAATATGTTATCTACTTATTTATAAGATAATTAGTTTGGGTGGAGAATCATGATTATATGAGATCTTATTGCGATTTGATACGTCTACCAACGCAGTATTCATCTTTGGCTGCTCCTCATGGGCAGTTACCGATAAGAATGAACCTTGAGCCTAACTCAACCCCAAAAGCTAGCTTATGAGGTGAGTATTGTCCAAGCCATATAAGGAGATCAAGGACCTCAAATCCCTCCGATGCGGGACAACTCAACACCCCCCTCACGCCCAGATCTTTAGAGCGTGGACAACATAAATGGGGGCCCAACATCGGTAACAATAATTGGAATGGGCCTGGCTCTGATACCATGATAAGAATAGACCTTGGGCCTAACTCAACCCCAAAAGCTAGCTTATGAGGTGAGAATTGCCCAAGCCATATAAGGAGACCAAGGACCTCAAATCCCTTCGATGTGGGACAACTCAACAATTACTTGTAGACTTGTAGTCATATTTAGTGAATATTATATATATATATTACCGCGGTTGTAAAGTGTCATTTTCTTGCGAGAAATTCAAAAGATAGTCAGATTTACCACTGTTTGTTGAAAAATAGCCAAGTTTCAAAAGTCATCGAAATTTAGCCACTTTAAATCTGAGCGAAAATACAGTTCAAAATTAGGAAAAATACGCCCGTAAATTTTACGGGAGTTCCAACATAAGTATGCTTGAACTCCCGTAAATTTTACAGGAGTTCCAGGATAACTATGCTGGAACTCTCGCAAATTTTACGGGAGTTCCAGCAAGTATAATTGTCCAGTATAATATACTGGAGTTTGAAGCACTGGTGCTCCAATCTCCCACAAATTTTACAAGAGTTAGTAAAGTATACCGGTCCAGCATAATATGCTGAAGTTCGTACACAAATGCACCATAACTCCCGTATATTATACTGGACCGATCCCCGTTGCAGCAAAATAGTGGCTATTTATTATTGACTTGGTAAGCGATGACTATTTTTCATTTACCCGTGTGAAAACTGGCTATACCATGATATTTTAACCATTTTCTCTTATATTTTCTTTTATTTTTGTACTTCAATGTTGGGCTGAATTAGTGGGTGACAAATGGGCAGATCAGGTCAAAAATATGTAATGCAAAAGGTAATAAATTATCCGATCCGTAATATGGATAGAAAATGTGTTAACAGACAGATAATATAAATATTCATATTATTCATGATTTCTTGAATATGATCACTTTTAGGAATTTATAGTCTTCCAAACTTGAGGAATCCCCATTTACAAATATAAAAGTTAAACCCATTAGTTATTCATATTTTAATTAGATAGTATGGATTTTATTCATATTTGACCCATTTTTAAAAAAATTCTTTTAGTGGATAATATAGATGAATAATTATTTTTTTAATCCTTTTTGCCGCTAACGTTTGTTATGAAAATAAAGTGGGGCGGTTTGAGGGTTTTAGCAAATATACAGGGTTCTTTGGAAGTTTGAGAAGTATGCTTTCTCTTCATTAACCCTTCTGTTTATTTCTTTTTGTCACTCTAATCCCATTGCATGGAAAGTAACATTAATAAATCCCCAATTCTTGGTAATAATTATCTAGCTTTTTTATTTTGGTCTAAAATAAGTGTCCGACGTCATCAAGAAGGAATTGATTTCCTCCCCTAAAACCTTCCCTTATTTACGTATTCCTATGTGTTAAGGTAATATTTAATTAAAGGTAATTTAGTTAACATATCTTCTTTTTTTCAGTAGTAGTTACTCCTGTTTCAATTTATATGAACATATTTGACTGAGTACGAAGTTTAAGAAAAAAAAGATTTTTTTTTAAATTTGTGGGCCTAAACAAGTCCAAATGGAGCCCAGAGTATTTGTGTGGTTATAAAAGCTTCTCATTAAGGATATAATTACAAGTTTAAGCTAAATTATTACCAAATTTAGAAAGGGTTTATTTTTTTTTGGAACATATTAGGTTCACATAAATTGGAACAGAAGGAGTAGTATTTTTTTTTAAGAGTGTGCCAAAGGCAAAAAAAAGGGGTCAATCAGATTTTTGGCTCTTTACATGTAACGTAAGAGATCTGTCTTTTAAACACGTAAAAAATCTAAATAAATTATTTTTTAAAATTTAAAATTGTAAAGGGACATTAGGTACAAATAACACAAAAAAAGAAGTCAAGTCATTATGAAGCAGGAGGAGTAATTCCATCACGTTTTATTTATTGGTTTCAGTATTTAGTTGGTCATAATTTACTTAAAGTTGGCGCTGTTATCCATCAGATGTAGTGGTTAGTATTCAATGGCTGTACCAGCATAAGCATAATTAGTTTGTATTTTTAGTTTCCATAATAAAAGATAAATGCAAGGAAAAGTGGTTGGAAATTAATGAAAGTTATTGAAGTTTAATGTGCAATCAGTGCGTGCTACTTATAGCCTGTTTGACCAAGCTGCAAAAATAGTTTATTTAAAAACATAAAGTATTTTTATTAAAAATGCTTTTGGTGAGAAACAACTTGTGTTTAGCTAATTAATTTGAAAAATACTTTTGAGCAGCAATTAATGTTTGATCAAACTTTTAAAAACTACTTCTTAAATATATTATTCTCAAAAGTGCTTTTCCAAAAAGTACTTGTAGAGAGAATATATTTTTCCTTGCTTCTCCAAAACTGCTCGTACTTCTACTAAAAAACACTAATTTTCTTCTAAAAGTTTGACCAATTACTTCGACTTTGAAAAGAATCCTTGGCCAAACATACTATTAGTATGCCGGTTACGGAATCAGTTGAACACAACATATATATATATATATATATATATATATATATATATATATATATATATATATATATATATATATATATATATATATATATATATATATATAATTAATTTAGAATCATAACTTAATAAGACTAGAATTTCGCACTCATTAACTTCAAATCTGATAGGTTTAGCTTCTTATGTAACCTATAGGAGTACTGCTATAAAAAATGGTTAGTATACAGAGAGCAACCAAAATCTACGAAAGTCAATGCTAATTAAGTGGGGGGTTTTTATGGAGCTAATTGGTATTATATGGTAGGGGACTGGTCATTTTGTTTACCCCTTTGTTCAGTCAAATAATGAGTATGTTAATGGTCAATGAATGTTTGGGACAAAGCTATTATTTGAGTCAACTAATGGGCGTCAAATAGATGGGTTGGACAATATTTGAACATGTTAAAACAAATTGTATTAATAAAGGATTTATATTTTAACGCCTTAAAGGTTGTTTGGTTGAAATACGAATTATGCCGGTATAAGTTATATCGATATACTTTATATTGGATAAGTTACGTTGAGATAAATTATGTTGGGATTATTATTTATTTATTATTTGGTATGTTGCATTAAAAATGAGAATTGCATAATTTCTAAGAAGAAGATATAAGTTATATCAGTGCTAATTACCCCACCCTCTACAAGTTATGAGTTATTTCGGTATTAAAATAAACACCGGAATAACTTATACATGATTTACTAACCAAACATGGTATTAAGGTAGTATTAAATTTTTATACCACCCCTATACCTTTTTATAACTCATACTAAATAACCTCTTAGTATTTTCTTGGGTCAAAATATGTGAATCAATGTTGGACTAACTAATTCCCACCCAAATAAAACTTATTTTACATTTGCTTCTTTATTTTTAATTTGCTTAATCATTATGACTATGAGGGTGTTTGGCTAAGCTTATAAGCTGGTCTAATTAGCTTATAAATACTTTTCGGCTTATTTTGATAAATTAAAAGTGCTTATAAGCCAAGTGCTTAATAGTAAAAAATAAACCAAAAGCCATAAGTAGGTCACCCCCAGCTTATGAATATTTAGCTTATAAATACTTTAAGTTTGACCATGTTATAAACTAAAGCAAAAGACAAGAACAATAGAACAAGAACAATAGCAATAGAGAGAAGAGTAGAGAGAGTTCTTCTTATTGAGTTGAGAGGGGTCTCAAGGGATGATTTACAATGGTAGGGGGCACCTCTATTTATAGGGGAGAGGAAGATTTAGCTACCACTAATAGAACTCTAAAATCTCTCTAATTAGATACATTAAAGACATTCACCTTAAATAGAAGTGTAAGAATCTTCTATTTCATAACACTCCCCCTTGAATGTCTATTCAATGATGTGCCTCATAAAACCTTAAAACCAAAACCCAATGGGAAAAATTAAAGTAAGGAAAAAGAGTACACATGTTTGAATATGCGCCTATTGGTTGCCTCGTTAAAAACCTTGCAAGGAAAACCCAGTGGGAAAAAACCTTGTAAGGGAAAAAGAGTGCAACGCGCATTGACTCCCCCTAATGAGTACATCAATTTATATCCTTGAGCATTTGCATCCCAATCTTGTGCATCATCTTCAAAACGATCTTTAATAGAGATTTGACAAATTAACCATATTGACTTGAATAAGTATTCCGCACCTTGAAATCATCATTCTTGATAGATATAAACATCTTCATATAATGTCGTGGAATAGCTCTTCAATATCTCCATAGATGCATTCTCAATGCCATCATGCTTATAGGTATGGCAAGATACATATGTACACAAATTGTACTAAGGATGTGGTACTTCAGGACCAAGGATTGCATATGCTTCAAGCAACTTAAATCTTTCAAGTTAAGTCATGTAAGTCACATAATAAACTTTAGCTGCATATCAAGCTTTCATTAGTGATACTAAACAAATAAGATATCGAAAACTGACTATACATACCTTTGACTTTATACTTTCAAGCATTTGAACTATAGGTTCAAAACTTCATGTCTTTCATATGGAATCAATTCTTCTTGAATTGTATCTCTTCCATTTAGTTACTTTCTTTGAGTCAGCAAATGCGTATAGCATGCTTTGCAATATGTTGCAATTGCATTTCCTTTTATGAACTACAGGTTCATATCATGATATTCGGGGATATACATATGCAAATGAAAATTCATCCCATGTAACACTTTCTCAAGTGTTTATCATGTCTCCCCCTCATGTTAGTAAAGCTAACATGTTTCCTCAACTTTGGGAAATCATCTTTGTGCATTATGTCAATATACACAGCACCTTAATAATAAGATGAAATTATTTGGTTCCTGACCCTGAACCACTTGTGAGGGGAGAATATACTCTCGTATACAACTTATATCAAACTGATATATATAACTTAGTTCTCATAAGAAACAGTTTAGCTATTAAGTGGAAGCACTCAATAATTATCTTGCTAAACCAACTTTAATATAAACCAACTTATCAAGATGAACTGTCTTGAGTAGAGAATCTGGAAACTATGCTCGAAGTTAGATTACTGAGCGATTTACCTCGCAAGCACTGCCAGGCTGCGGGTTAATAACAATGGCGCATGTAACCATATCATAGATGCATCATATGTGGTATACATGGCAGGTGAATGGGCCCATATTCACCTTTCATATTTCCAGAATTTATGGGCTTTAACCCGAACTCTTTAGTTGGTCCGTTCATTAATGAGAACAAGAACTTCTAGTTCTTTGATATTCACCTATGTGAATTTGCACATCATACTTCAAATGAGATGGCTAACACGAATGTCAACTGACTAAATTATCAATATTGGTAAACTTCAAATTTACACCATGACATGTGCACTTATCAATAAACTTCGGGTTTATTATGACATGGGTTTTATACCAATAGATATCCACTTTATTGTGGCATTCTTTCTTTTGTGTAGTACAAACTGGAGAACAAAGCAGGTAGCTTTTCATATACAAATTACCCCGCTACAAGTTGTAGTAATAGGAGAATCAAAGCCTTCCTTTATTTATAGTCTCAATATAATCAATCGCTTTCGCGTGTACTTTGGAAACTGAATAAGTTTCTTTGAGACTTACTACAGCACAATAGTAAATTGTGTTTCTCCAACATAGTAATAATTGGCTCTTCGAGAGCTCTCAATTAATTTTGTACTACCACAGACTGAGGTTCGAGATCCTCACATTCTTGCATTCCGTATTTTCAAGAGTCTCAGGCTCAATAGATTCTTCGTGAATCTCGGAATTAATCAAATCATGAGCGTCCTCATGTGATTCTTTCATAGTGTCATTTAGATCGTTCTTTTTCCTCTTTCTAGGATTTCGATCTTTGGAACCTAATGGTCTGCCACACTTCTGGCGTGCATTTGACTCATTGGATATGACACTAGATATTTGTCCAATATGGACTTCAATACGGATCGGAACATTTTCCGCGTGAATGTGGGATTTCGTTATCCTCTTCAAGTCCGTAAATGCGTCAGGCATTTGATTTGCTATTCTTTGCAAATGGATAATCTTTTGTACCTCTTTCTTTCAAATAGAGGTATGTGGATCAAGATGAGATAATGATGCATTTTTCCACAAAATTTCCCGTTTGGTTTCACCAACTTCTCCCCCTAATTTTGGGAAAAGTGTCTCATCCAATTGACAGTCTGCAAATAGTGCAGTGAACAAATCTCCTGTCAATGTTTCGAGGTAGCGAATAATGGAGGACGCGTCAAACTCAACATATATTCCTAACCTCCTTTGCAAACCCATTTTGGTGCGGGATGGCGGTGCTACAGGCACATATACTGCGCATCCAAAGCTTTTTAAATGGGATATATTGGGTTCATGACCCAAAACCAATTGCAATGGGGAATATTTGTGTCAATTCGTCAGTCAGAGACGAACTAGCATTGCTGCATGCAACATGGCGTGACCCCAAAACGGAGTGGGCAGCCGACGAACTAGCATTGCTTCATGCAAAATGGCATGACCCCAAACCGAAGTGGGCAGCCGACAAACTAGTATTGTTGCATGCAAAATGGCGTGAACCCAAGTCGAAGCGGGCAGCCGACAAACTAGCATTGTTGCATTCAAAATGGCGTGAACCCAAACCGAAATGGGCAGCCTCGTTTTCATGAAGAATTCAAGATTATTCTCATCTATTGTCTCAATATGATATCCATTTTGAATGATATCTTTAAAACTCAACAAGTTCCTTTTAGACTTGGAGGAGAACACTTTGATTGATATCATTAAAACTCAACAAGTCCTTCTTAGACTTGGAGGAGAACATTGCATTCTCTATGATTAACGTCATGCCTTTGGGCAGAGTTACAATTGCTCTTCCGGAGCCTTCAATCAATTTATTACTTCCATAGATTGTAGTAATGTTTGCCTTACACAATTACTCTTCTTTTCTTTGAGTATTGTATGTGTAGTACATGAATCAACTAGGCAAATACTTTTACAATTGGACGTTGGTCCAAGTTCGCTTTGTGAGATATCCATATTTGCTATCCCATAGTTTAACATACAAAAGAAATACACGAACATAGGAATAAACAAGTTCAATTCTTTTGTGTCACATAATATTTTCAAAATCTGCTACTAACAGTTGGCTAACAAAATCAGATATGTTATCCATAATCAATTCCTTTGCAGTTTGAAAATTTCAGCGTTTTTCATAAGACAATCGATTATTAAACACACACAATCGATTGTTGGAACATAGACAATCGATTGTTAAATACACACAATCGATTATTTGTTATTTTTGAAAAACTTGAGCACTGTCTTAAGACAATCGATTGTTAAACATAGACAATCGATTGTGGATGATTTTTGAAAAATTCCAGATTACACTGCCTAATGACAATCGATTGTTAGATATAGACAATCGATTGTGGGTGATTTTTGAAAAATTCGACCTCACTGTTTCAAGACAATCGATTGTTAGACAAAGACAATCGATTGTTGGCTATTTTTGAAAAATTCCAGAACTGTTTCAAGACAATCGATTGTTAGCCGAAGACAATCGATTGTTGATCAATTGTTTTTCAACTTTAATGCGAAAATAGTTGATAATCGACTAGTTTTTCAGGCTAGTCGATTACCCCCACTGGAAAATAAAAGTTTTATTGATATTTGAGCATATTGAGAACTAATACAAATATCATATCATGAACTAGCTAATACGAGCTAATACTAATGACTATTAGTTTATTCATTAACTAATACAAATAAATCAAACAGCTCCATCTTCTTTCATCACCGATCCATCATCGATTAGGTGGTCTATCTTCCCATCGGGTTGCTTAAAGAAGTCTGCCATATTCAAGTTGTCGTCAGAGACAAAATTCGTTATGGGGCGTTTACTCTTTCGAGATGCTTAATAAAGGTCAACCAAATGTCTTGGTATACGGCAAGACTTAGACCAGTGCCCGTTTTCACCGCAACGATAATATATAGTTTATGAACTATTTGCTTTTGGATTCTTATCGTATCGTGCTAGTGGCAGATGGGTGAATCCTTGATGTTGAGATATTCAATCTTCAAACTTTCATCAAGGTGATGGCGCAAGAAAATCAAGGCCTTCATACAGTTTCAAACCTTCCTTAAGGTAATGGCGCAAGAAAATCAAGGCCTTAGCATAGGTTCAAACCTTCATCAAGGTGATGGCGCAAGAGAATCAAGGCCTTAGTATAGTTTTGGGTGGATGCACTATTTCTGTTTTTAATGGCGTCTTCGAGACCCATAGCATCAAAGTGGATTTCATCATCCAACACCATAGTTCTTGCCCGAAATTTCGAGGGCAGCGAACTTTCTTTTCATATGACACAATTACATCAAGAGCGTGTTCATACTTACGGGCTCTATTACAATTATCACATTCACTTCAGGGAATGGATCAAAATCATGTGCTTTACACAAGCTGCTACCACATTCTCTAAAGGGAATGGAGCAAATTCAATTGGACGGAATTCTTTGTCACGTCCACAATCATACATGAATTTAATCATGGCAGGACATAGAGATTTTACCACTTCGTGTGGTTATAATTTCTCACAAACTCCATTAGAGTTATAATCAAACTTTGTATATAAAATTTATAGAATTCCAAGAATTTGAAAAGAAAAAGTAAATTACTTACCTTTAAGGTATACCAAATATATTTTCAATATTTTCTTCCTTTCTTCCTTTCCTTTCTTTCTTTCCTTTCTTTCTTTCCTTTTTCTTTTCAACTTTTCGTTTCTTTCTGCCTCCTCCTTTTTTTTTTTTCTTTTTCTTTCTTCATTCTTTCTTTGAAGAAAAACCCTACACAAGTAAAAGTTAAGACAATCGAAAATTAAATTAGGAAGAGGGAAATACCTTGGATTTTCGAGAATGATACTTGAGACGGTAGAGTCTCGTGCTGATAACGTGTTATAAACTAAAGCAAAAGACAAGAACAATAGAACAAGAACAATAGCAATAGAGAGAAGAGTAGAGAGAGTTCTTCTTATTGAGTTGAGAGGGGTCTCAAGGGATGATTTACAATGGTAGGGGGCACCTCTATTTATAGGGGAGAGGAAGATTTAGCTACCACTAATAGAACTCTAAAATCTCTCTAATTAGATACATTAAAGACATTCACCTTAAATAGAAGTGTAAGAATCTTCTATTTCATAACAGACCAAGATTTTTTACAATTTTATCCTTAAAATATTTCTTTTTAGAACAAAGCTCCTATATCGATACTTACTGCCTCAAATATTTTTTCAACCTAACCCCCCCGGCCTCTTCAAGTCTGCAATTCTCATTGACTTATTTAAGATACTAAGTTCTCTATTCCTTTGCGTGTTTGTGAGCATGTGATTTTTGCCTCGCTTAAATTACTTCTATAGATTTCTTAGAATTATGATTTTTATTTTATTATTTGATTTCTATGACTTAATTGCGTAATTTTGTGTGTATTTTTATTTGTGTGTGTGCATGACATTTCATAAAATACAAAAATAACGTATTCCATTTAGAACCCAATTTTTATATATTTTTAGGTCTATTAGTTAATTAGCGTTACGAAGAATAAGAGAAATAACAAAAATAGTCCTTCCGCGTTTTTACTTTTTAATTTTTTCTTAGTTTCTGTTAAATAATTTAATAAAAATTAAAGTTAAATCAGGTATTTTCATTTTAATTTTGCATTTAACAAAAATCTAAAAACTGAAATGAAAATGAATTGAAATTAACAAAAAAGAGAGCTAAATGAAGAAAAATTTAAAAAGGCAAAAGAAAAACTGGCCCAGTCTGTTAAACCCCAAAACCCATCTCAGTATTCATCCCAGTCTGCCTAGACGACCAAACGATGTCGTTTGCCTCCAATTAATCTTGATCGTCTAGGATTGTTTATCCAACGAACGAGAAGTCCACGTTTAGTGGTATATATCTGTCCGAACGCACCCCTACCCCCCTTCTCACCATCTCTCAAACCCTAAGAGAACAGCTTCGTCTCTTCCACTACAAGCCGTCGTCGGAAACCGCCTTACGGTGGCGGCGAACCTCCGATGACCCTTAAAAATTACACCAGAGCTTTGTCATAGGCTTCTTATCTCAAATACATCATCGTTTTCCCTCAAAGCTTACCGGAACTCTTCGAATATTTCTTGGAAGACAGTTCTCCGGTGGCGGCGCCGCTTCTGCTCAGCCCTAAAATCACACCAGATAACTCTCATACCCCTCTTAACACTAAACCACAACCATTTCCCCTTGAATATTCTCCCCAACTCTTTAATTTTAATCCTTAAAATCCAGAACCCTAGATTTTGTATGTGTTACTTCTCTAGTTTTTACAAGATTGAGGCTCGGTACAGCCTCGAAATAATGTTGTTCGTTTGTTCTTGGCAAAGAACAAACGATTAACATCATTTCGAGATTGGAATCGAACGTCCGTCATGGTCAAGTTCAAATTAGTGAGTTTTCGTAGTTGTTTTTATTTATCTCACTTCATATTTGATTTTCTTCCAATTGAAACTAGTTGAATCCAGTTCTCTTTTTCCTTCTAATCTTTTTTTACTCTTGTTTCCTTCATGTTTAATAAGTTGTGCCTTGATTTTCACTTGCCTATTTTTCTTATATTTTTAGGTGTTAAATTGCTGATTAATCCTTCTGATAACATGTTCTGCATTAATTTTGTTCGTTTCAATTTTCTCTGTCTGATTGATGATCTATAGTATTAGATTTCAATTCTGAGTTTAGTTGGTTAAAGATAATATGAGCTTAAAATTAGAATTTTTTGGATTTGCTTTCCAGTTTTGGGGTTGGTTATGTTTGGATGTCGTTTAGTTATAGCTGAATAGTCCAGGCTTTATTAGTTAACTATGGTAACCTCTTGTCACGACCCCAAATTCCCGGTCGCGATGGCGCCCAACACAGTGCCAGGCAAGTCCGACCAATTCACCACTCCCAATCCCTTATGTAAAAGTATTTTCAATTAACTGGAATTAATTCGGAATTAACACGATAAAAATCCTGAAGCAGTAGTCAAAACAGCGCGGAAAACCATAAAATAGCAACAAATCCAACAGATCTGGTGTCACGAGTCACACGCCTCTAATACAAGTTCGAGTAGCAACCTATATATAGAGTTGCCTGAAAGCGGAAAAATAAAGAGGATAAAGGGAGAAATTGGGTCCTGCGGACGCCATGCAGCTACCTTGATGACTCCGGTAATAATTTGAATAGCAGCAGAGACTCAACTATGCCTCCGGGATACCTGTATCTGCACACATGGTGCATGGAGTAAAGTGAGTACTCCGACTCAGTGAATAATAGAAATAAATAATGGCTGAAGGAGAGAAAACGCGTAAGAACACTACGCAGTTCTATAGTAAGCAGTAAAAACACCTTTAACAACATCTGAATCAGGAAAGTCAGTTAAAAGCCCTTTTAAGCAAGTATTCATCTCATTAACTTCATACGATAACCGAATTCATAACTATACTGCTGCGCGTACAACCCGATCCATATATATATACAACAATAACAACAACCCCCAGTATATTCCCACAAAGTGGGGTCTGGGGAGGGTAATATGTAGACAGGCCTTACCCCTACCCGAAAGGGTAGATAAGGGAAGGGAAGAAAAACAAAAACAAAAACAAAAACAATGTGTGTGTGTATATATATATATATATATATATATATACATACTGATGCGACGTGCATCCCGATCCAACAATAATAGTCGACTGCTCTCACTTGGGGTGTGTGCAGACTCCGGAGGGGCTCCTTCAGCCCAAGCGCTATGCTACTGCAGCATGGAGTCCGATCCATATGATATACTACTGCGGCGTGCAGTCCGATCCATATAACATACTACTGCGGCGTGCAACCCGATCCATAGCATATCAAATACCCTCACAATGGGGTTTCTCGACCCCTCTCAGTCAATATAGGTTTGGCCTCATGAGCAAACTAAGATAATACGAAATTCCCAACCCACCTGTTATTCTCATTAGGATTTACCAATTTCTAAAGTCGGATCAATTTTATGTTTATCAGTTAAGAATGTGAGTGAGGGTATGATTTCGATGAGTAAATTAAGGTCAACTAGTACAAATGCCCCTAAGGGTTGTACAGATCGACACAAGGCCCCAAACATGGGAACTAGCTTAGAATGTAATGATATTAAATAAGTCTCAGTAAAAAATACAGTAGATTCATCACTCGGGATGGACCAAGTCCGAATCCCCAACAATATCAGACCCCAAGCTCATAATGCCACGTGAGTCTCATTCCAACATAGCACTACGTTGTGCAAATCCGGAGTTTCAAACCCTCAAGACATTATTTATAACTATTACTCACCTCAAGCAGACCTAAATCCTAGCTCCTCACTCCTTTTCCTCGCAAATCAACCTCCTCGAGCACCGAATCTGATCAAAACCACAAGGAATACGTTACAATAGGCTAAGGGAATACAACTCAATCAAAAAGACTCGAAAATTATCGAAAATCATGAAGTTGGCAAAACTTGAACCCCGGGACCACTTCTCGAAAGATATAAAATTTAACATAACCGAATTCCTTGTCTCGCCACAAGTCTATACATGTAAATATTACCAGAATCGGAGTCCAATTGGTCCCTTAAATCCCCATTTTTCTTTCTCTTAAGTTCAAGCCCTAACCTCCATTTTTTGATCCCAAATTCCTTGATTTTGCACCCTTAATTCATGTAATAACACGTTAGATTTATGTTATAGGCTCAGAATTTCTTACCCCAATGAAGTACGTTGATTCCCTCTCCAAAATCGCACAAAAGCCTCCAAGTCCAAAGTGGAAATATTGAGTTCTTTAAAAAATTTGCAAAGACAAAATTTTAATACCTCTGAACAGGCATATTCACTTGTGCTATGGAATAGTCGCTTCTGCGACACCGCTTTTGCGGATTCCCTTCCGCTTCTACAGTTCCTCAATTGTTGCCTAGGACCGCTTCTGTGGTCCACCACTCGCACAAGCGATACCGCCTCTGCAGTCAACATGTCAACTTCTGAGGAAAATCCCCAGGATTCACCTTTCGTTTATGCGACTTGGCCTCCAGTTATGCGGAACGGCTTCTGCGGTCCATTTCCACAAAAGCGAAAACACTAGATACCAATTGTAGCAGCAGCCCTTAAACTCCAAATTTCTTCCCGTTAGCCATCCGAAATTACTCCGAGGCCCCCGGGACCTCAACCAAAAGTGCCAACCTATTGTAAAACATCATCCAAACTCGCTCCAATCATCAAAACACATCCAACAACACTAAAATCATAATTTCGCGATTAATTCAAGCCTATTTCTTCTTAAACTTCAAAAATACGCATTTGATCAAAAACCCGACCTAAACACCTCTGAATCAACTAAAAGTTTGCACACACATCCCAAATCACCCAAAGAAGCTACTTCATCTCTCGGAATTCCATTATGACCATCGGATCAAAATCTCACCTATCCACCGGATATCTTCAAAATGCTAACCAATTCAAGCCTAATTCTACATAGGGCCTCCAAAATCAATTCCGATCACGCTCCTATGTCACAAATCGCTCGCCGAAGCTAATCGAATTACCAGAAATCACATCTGATCCCTCTAATCCATAAGTTAATATCCGGTTGACTTTTCCAAACCCAAGCTTCCTTAAAGAAACTAAGTGTATCATTTCCTACCAAACTCAATCCGAACCAACTCATCTCACCAATGCAGATCATGAAACACGAAGAAGCATAAAATGGGGAAAATGGGACAGCAACACATGAGACGACGGGTAAGGTCATCACATCCTCCCGAATTTAAACAAATGCTTGTCCTCGAGCTTGCCAAGAAACATAACTGAAGCCTCAAACAGGTGAGGATATTTGCTCCGCATCTCCCGCTCGGTCTCCCTAGTGGCCTCCTCCATGGGCCAACCTCTCCACTGCACCTTTACCGAAGCTATATCCTTTGATCTCAACTTTTAATCTGAAGGCCCAAAATAGCCACTAGCTCCACATCATATGTCAAATCATCATCCAACTGAATCGTGGTGAAGTCTAATGCATGAGACGTGTCCCGACATACTTCCAGAGCATAGACACATGAAACACCGGATGCACACTCGATAAGCTGGTGGCAAGGCAAGCTTGTGGGCCATCACTCCAATCCTCCTAAGCACCTTAAAAGGTCTGATGAACCGCTGACTCAGCTTTTCTTTCTTCCCAAACCTCATAAAACCCTTTATGGGCGAAACCATCTGCAAAACCTTCTCACCCTCCATGTAAGACACATCTCATACCTTCCGATCCGCATAAATCTTCTGACGCAACAGAGCTGTGCGAAGCCTCTCCTGAATTACCTTCACTTTCTCTAAGGCATCCTGATCCAAATCTGTCCCCAAAAATCTAGCCTCGCCGGGCTCGAACCAACCTACTAGAGATCTACACAGCCTTCCATACAAGGCCTCATATTGTGCCTCTAAATACTGGACTGATAGCTGTTGTCGTGGGCAAATTCTACAAGCGGCAAAAACTCATCCCAAGCACTTCCAAAGTCAATCACACAGGCACAAAGCATATAATAAAATATCTGAATGGTACGCTTGGACGGTCCGTCCATCTGAGGATGAAACGCTCTGCTCAACTCTACTTGCGTACCAAACTCTCGCTGAAATGCCCTCCAAAAATGAGAAGTGAACTGAGTACCTCTATCCGAGATAATAGAAACTGGAACCCCATGCAACCGAACAATCTCCCAAATAAAGATCCTTGCCATCCGCTCTGAATAATATGTAGTACACACCGGAATGAAATGTGCGGACTTGGTCAGCCGATCCACAATCACCCAAATCGAATAGAACTTCTTCAAAGTCTGAGGAAGTCCAGTCACAAAGTCCATTGTAACTTTCTCCCACTTCTACTCAGGAATAATCATTTGATGAAGCAAGCCGCCCGATCTCTGATGCTCATATTTCACCTGCTAATAGTTGAGACACCAAGCCACAAATCCCACAATGTCTTTCTTCATTCTTCTCCACCAGTAGTGCTATCTCAAGTCTTGGTACATCTTCACGGCACCCTGATAGATGGAATACCGCAAACTGTGGGCCTCCTCAAGAATCCAATCTCTAAGCCCATCCACATTGGGCACACAAATTCGGCCCCCATCCTCAATACACCATCATCACCAATGGTCACATCTCGGGCATCGCCACACTGAACCCTGTCCTAGAGGACAAGAAAATGCAGATCATCATATTGGCGCTCTCTTGCGATCATATATAGAAGACCGAGAAACCACGCAATCCAATACCCGGCTAGGCTCCGAAATGTCTAATCTCACAAACCGATTGGCCAAAGCCTGAACATCAACTACAAAGGGCCTCTCCCCAACTGGAATATATGCCAAACTCCCCATACTGACTGCCTTTCAGCTTAAAGCATCGGCCACCACATTGGCCTTTCCCAGATGATACAAAATGGTAATATAATAATCTTTTAGCAACTCAAGACACCTCCGCTGCCTCAAACTAAGATCCTTTTACTTGAAAAAATGTTGAAGACTACGATGGTTGGTGATTACCTCATAGGCCACATAGATAGTGCCTCCAAATATTCAAAGCGTGAACTTTAGTAGCCAACTCTAAGTCATGAACATGGTAGTTCTTCTCGTGGGGCTTCAACTAACGAGAAGTATATGCAATCACTTTACCCTTATGAATCAAAAGACATCAAATCCCAACTCTTGAAGCGTCACAATAGATGGTATTGGAACTTGAAGCTGATGGCAAGACCAATACTGGAGCAGTGATCAAAGCTGTCTTGAGCTTCTGAAAGCTCTCCTCGCACTCGTTCGACCATACAAACGGAGCACCCTTATGAGTCAACTTGGTCAAGGATGAGTCAATAGATGAGAAATCCTAAACGAACCGGCGATAATAACCTACCAAACCGAGAAAACTACGAATCTCTGTGGCTGAGGTCGGTCTAGGCCAACTTTGCACTACCTCAATATTCTTTGGATCCACCTGAATACCTTCGCTAGACACCACATGTCCTAAGAAAGCCACTTACCCAAGCCAAAACTCGCACATGGAGAACTTTGCATAAAGCTTCTCCTCCATCAATCTCCACAACACTACCCGCAAATGTTGTGCGTTCCCTTTCTGACTACGTGAGTACACCAGAATGTCATCAATAAATACAATAACAAATGAATCCAAATATGGCCGAAATACACTATTCATCAAATGCATGAACACTGCGGGGGCATTAGTCAGCCCGAAAGACAAGATAAGAGACTCATAGTGCCCATATCTTGTCTTGAAGGCCTTCATAATATCTGATTCCCTGATCTTCAACTGGTGATAACCCGAATGGAGATCAATCTTGGAGAACACCCTCGTTCCTTGAACCTGGTCGAATAAATCATCAATAAGAGGTAGGGGATACTTGTTCTTCAATATTACTTTGTTCAGTTGCTTGTAATCAATGCACAACCTCATTGTGTCATCTTTCTTCTTCTCAAATAGGATCGGTGCACCCCACGGTGAAATACTAGGCTAGATGAACCCCTTATCTTGGAGTTCCTGAAGCTGCTCCTTCAACAATTTCAGCTCCGCTGGTGCCATATAATACAGCGGAATGGAAATGGGCTGAGTGCCGGCACCAGATCAATACTAAAAATATTATCCCTATCCAGAGGCATGCCCGACAGGTCCGCAGGAAAAACATCAAGAAATTCCCTCACAACTGGGACAGAATTAATAGTAGGAGTCTTGGCTCTGACATCCTACACAAAAGCTAAATATGACCGGCAACCCTTCCCAACCATACACTGGGCTTTCGGGAATGAAATCACTCTACTTGGGACATAATCAGACACACCATGCTACTCGATCCTCGAACACCCGGCATCGCCAAAATTACTGTCATAGCATGATAGTCTAGAATAGTATGTTACGGAGATAGCCAATCCATACCCAGAATAACTTTAATGTCTACCATGCTCAATAGAAATAAATCAACTCGGGTCTCAAGATCCCCAATAGTCACCAAGCACGACCGGTATACATAGCATAGAACAATAGTATCACCCACCGGGGTGGATACATGAACAGGTAAGGCAAGACACCTTAGGGTCGTACCCAAATAATGAGAAAAATATGAAGACACATAGGAATAGGTGGAATCGAGATCAAATAAGACAGAGGCATCCCTATTGCAGACTGAAATAATACCTGTAATAACCGCATCCGAGGCAATACTATCTGTCCTGCCCTGAAGAGCATAGAAGCGAGCCTGACCTCTGCCTGATCAGCCTCCTCTCTAGGGCGGCATTAGCTGCCTGTCCCTCACCCCTAGCTGGCGGGGCGGGTGCTGAAGAAATTGGGCCAGAAGATGAAGACTGACCCCTCTGCTGAGATGCGCTAACAACACGGTGAGGATACTCCCCCCGCATATGTCCGAACTCTCCACACTCTGAGAAACTCCCGGGTGTTGGGAACTGGGACTGAAGGGAAACCCTCGCACCAGAGTGACTGGCTGTTGCACTCGATCTTGAAGAAACCTGAACAGATGGAGCACGAGATGAACTCTGTGCTAGAAGAGCATTGAGAGATGAATGACTTTGCTGAGAACCTTGATAACCTCGACGAAAATATCTACCTACACACTCAGGTCGAGCTTACTGAGCGGGCCTGAAAGAACGACCCCTGCTCTGTTGAATCTGGCCCCTAGAGGGAGCACCACTGAAACTACCCGATCCTCGAGGCCTCTTGGCCTCCTCTCCTAACAGTGATTCGTCTCAATATCACGAGCAATATCAACTGCATCATCGAAGGTATGACTCAAAGTCCTATCTCGGGTCATCAGAATACAAATGGGATAAACAAGTCCGTCCAAAAACCTCCTAATTCTCTCCCAATCGGTCGGGACCATCCAGGAAGCATAACGAGCCAACTCTAAAAATCTCACCTTATACTGAGGCACCATCATATCTCCCTGGAGTAGCCACTCAAGCTGTCTACGCAGATCCTCCCTCTGAGACTGCGGTATCCATTTCTCCAAGAAGAGAGTGGAGAATTCCTGCTAAGATAAAGGCACTGCACCTGCCGGCCTATGCCGCTGATATGCCTCCGACCAAGTGAAGGATGCCCCAGAAAATTAAATGTAGTAAAAGCCACACCGTTGTACTCAAGAATCCATGATGTCCGAAGCATACGCTGATACTTTCCAAGAAATCCTAGGCATCCTCGCCTTGTGCACCACTGAAAGAAGGAGGCTGAAGCCTACTGAACCTCTCAAGACGACGTTGCTCGTCGTCTGGCATAACTAGAACTACAAAATCCATAACTGGTGCAACCGGCTAAACTGGTGCACCCTACTGAGCTGGGGGTGCCTCTGGTGTCTGCAAACCCTGCACTACCTGCTCAGGTGTGCGAGCAGCGGGGGTCTGATTACCTCCCCCGGCCTGCAAGGTAGCTACTACAGTAGTGGCTGAGACTGCTTGATCCAGGCCAGTGAAAACTGATAGAATCTGAGTTAGGGCCTCCTGAAGACCCCGAATCACATTAGGCACAACTGGTGCCTGAATAGGTGCTACTGGAGTCTCTACAACAGGATCCTGAACCTGAGCCGAGGCAACTGGTGGGTAAACAGGTGCTGCCCCTACGGCTCTGCCTCGACCACGACCTCTGCTGGCCTCAGTAGGTGGTACAGGTGGTCGTCCGCCATGTCCAGTAGCACGGGTTCTCTCCATCTGCGAGAGAATAGAATACAAAAATTTAGTTTGCGAATCCACAAAGTCGCACGATAAGAATTCCAAGAATATGAGGTTTTTTCTAAAGGTTCCACATCCTCTTGAGGATAAATATAGACGTATCCGTACCGATATGTGAGACTCTACTAAACCAGCTCAATACTTGTGAGACCTATTAACCTAGGCTCTGATACCAACGTTCATGACCCCAAATCCTCGGTCGTGATGGCACCCAACACAGTGCTAGGAAAGCCCGGCCAATTCATCACTCCCAATCCCTTATGTAAAAGTTATTTCAAATTAACTGGAATTAATGCCAAATTAATATGATTAAAATCCTGAAACAGTAGTCAAAACAATGTGGAAAACCATTAAATAGCAATACAAATCCCACAGATCTGGCGTCACGAGTCACGAGCCTCTAATACAAGTGGGAGTAGCAACCTATACATAGAGTTGTCTAGAATACAGAAAGACAAATAGGATAAGGGGAGATCTGCAGACGCCATGCAACTATGTCGATGACTCCAGTGACAATCTGAATAGCAGCAGAGACTCAACTATGCCTCTGGGATACCTGTATCTGCACACATGATACAGAGAGTAAAGTGAGTACTCGAACTCAGTGAATAATAGCAATTAATAATGGCTGAAGGAAACCAAACTCGTACGAACACTACACAATTCTATAGTAAGCAGTAAAAACACCTTTTACAACATCTGAATGAGGAAAGTGAGTTAAAACCCCATTTTAAGCCAGTATTCATCTCATTAACTTCTTACGATAACCGAATTCATAACATACTGCTACGCCATGCAGCCCGATCCATATATATTTATATTTATACATATATACTGCTGCGGCGTGTAGCCCGATCCAATAATAATTGTCGGCTGCGCTCACTGGGGTGTGTGCAAACTCTGGAGGGGCTCCTTCAGCCTAAGCGCTAGCTACTGCAGCGTACAGTTCGATCTTTATATATATACATATATATATATATATATGTATATATATATATATGTATATATATATATGTATATATTGCTGAGTGCAGCGTGATCCATAGCATATCAATTACCCTCACAATGGGAGTTCTCAACCCGCCTCAGTCAATATAGATTTGACCTCACGGGCAAACTAAGATAATATGGGATTACGAACCCACATCTTATTCTCATTAGGATTGACAAATTGCTAAAGCCGGATCAATTTTATGTTTATAAGGTAAGAACATGACTGAGGGTATGATTTCGATGAGTAAAGTAAGGTCAGCCAGTACAAATGCCCTTATGGGTTCTAGAGATCGACACAAGGACACAAACATGGCAACTAGCTCAGAATATAATGATATTAAATAAGTCTCAGTCAAAAATACAGTAGATTCATCACTCGGGATGGACCAAGTCCGAATCGCCAACAGCATCAGACCCCGCTCTCATAATGCCATGTTTGTCTCATCCAAACATAGCACTACATTGTGCAAATATGGGATTTCAAACCCTCAAGACATCCATTTATAACTATTACTGACCTCAAGCAGGCCGAAATCCTAGCTCGCTACTCCCTTGCCTCACAAATCAACCTCCTCGTGCATTGAATCTGATCAAAACCACAAGGAATACGTTGAAATAGGATAAGGGAATACAACCCAATTGGAAAGACTCAAAAATTATAAAAAATCATGAAATTGGCAAAACTTGAGCCCCGGGCCCACTTCTCAAAAGTCAGAAAATTTAAAATCACCAGGTTCCGTATCTCGTCACGAGTCTATACATGTAAATATTACCAGAATCGGAGTACAATTGGTCCCTCAAATCCCCATTTTTCTTTCTCTTAAGTTCAAGCCCTAACCTCCATTTTTTTGATTCCAAATTCCTTGATTTTCACCCTTAATTCATGTAATAACATGTTAGATTTATGTTTAAGGCTAAGAATTTCTTACCCCAATGAAGTACCTTGATTCCCTCTCCAAAATAGCACAAAAGCCTCCAAGTCCGAAGTGGAAATATTGAGTTCTTTCAAAAATTCGCGAAGATAAAATTTTATTACCTCTTAATAGTCCTATTTGCTTCTGCTATGGAATAGTCGCTTCTGTGACACCGTTTTTGCGAATTCCTTTCCGCTTCTACGGTTTCTCAAGTCTTGCCAGGACCGTTTCTGCGATCGACCACTCGCACAAGCGATACCGCCTCTGCGGTCAATGTCCACTTCTACGGAAAATACCCATGCTTCACCTTTCGCTTCTGCGACGTGACCTCTGATTCTGCTGTCCATATCCGCAGTAGCGAAAACACCAGACACTAGATGTAGCAGCATCCCTTAAACTCTGAATTGCATCCTGTTAGCCATCCGAAATCATCCCGAGGCCCCCGGGAGCTTAACCAAAAGTGCCAACCCAATTGAAAACATCATCCAAACTCACTCCAATCATGAAAACATATCCAACAACACTAATATTATTATTTCGCGATGGATTCAAGCCTAAGTTCTTCTTAAACTTCCAAAATACGCATTTGATCAAAAACCCGACCTAAACACCTCTGAATCAACAGAAATTTTGCACACACATCCCAAATAACCTTACGAAGCTACTGCAACTTTTGAATTCCATTCCAACCTTCGGATCAAAATCTCACCTATCATCGGATATCGCCAAAATGCTAACTTCGCTAATTCAAGCCTAATTCTACACTAGGCCTCCAAAATTATATCCGATCACGCTCCTAAGTCACAAATCACTCCCCGAAGCCAACCGAATAACCAAATATCACATCCGAGCCCTCTAACTCATATGTCAACATCCACTTGACTTTTCTAAACCCAAGCCTCCTTAAAGAGACTATGTGTCTCATTTCCTACCAAACTCAATCTGATTCAGCTCTAGCTCACCAACACAGATAATGAAACATGAAGAAGCATAAAATGGTAACAACGGGATGGTAACACATGAGACGACGGGTGGGGTCATCACACATCTTGAACAAGGTAACAGGCTGGGGGTTGGTTTGCCTAAGCTAGTAAGTTAGAATTGAATTCAAGGGTAGTGTAGGTATTTCAAAGTAGGGAATCTTTTAATAACTAAATTTGAAAATCCATAGAACTTTCTAGATGGGGTTCCAGTTAGAATTTTAGAAACTTACTGATTTAGCTTGGGTAATAATTCAGTATTTCAGGGACTAACCGAGCTAAAACTAAAATTAAAAGAGGGGGCAAGGGTGTAAATAATAAAATCTGAAAGTGTCTAGCCTTTGCCTATAAAAGTCAACCCACCTTGTCTTGCAAGCTAAGTTGGGAGGATCAAAAACTCTGAAAATTTGAAATTCAAATCTAGAGCCTAGAGAAATCAGAAAACATTCAAAAAAAATTCAAATTCAAAAAATCCTTGAAAAATGACTGAAATTCAAAAATACACACTATTTCATCCAGCTTCAAAGAGTTAGAATTCACTGTTAAGTTATGTAATCAGTAGGAAATTATCTGCTTGTAGTCACTTTAGTTTGCGAAAATATAGTCCTAAATCAGTGGAATTTTTGTTTATTGAAGCTTATTTAGGGGGTTTATTATGTGATGCTGTAGTTTCCTCGATTTTCTACTCAAAATTGCTGGGATCCTGCTTGAATGTGAGTGGTTCTATACTGCTGATACACAAATGATCTTCATTCTGTTTCTGTTTTGTTTCCAGGTACATTTTTAGTCTTAGCTGATGCGTGAAGCTTGGATCAAACTGTATGAACACCTTTGAAGTTTAAACAATGTATAACTACTGGTTTCTACATGAATTTTGTTGTATCTTAGTTAGTTATGATGTTAGCATAGTAAATATATTTGGATAATATTTAGTTGCATTAAATAGGACTTTTGGGTTCATTTTTAACTGGACTGTTTTGAGCTGCTATTCATCTTATTAGGAATGCCCTATATAGTAGTAATTAGTCTCAGTATAGCTAATGCCATTTTAAATGTGATATCATCTTAATATGGACGTTTAAATTGGATTTATGTCTAGATTTATGCTCAATAAACCCTGCAAATGCAGTATACAGGTTTTGATGTTGTTCTAAAATAAACTCTTCAAATGAACATGAGTTTCACCAGGACATATGCAATTTATATGCAAGCATGAAATTTAGAAGTAAAATCGGCTTGGAAACTGATCCATTTTTACTTGTTTACTTTGAAATGTACACAATCTAGGAAACATGTGTAAAATTGGTTTAGTTGCTTTGAAGCGTTTAATTACACAAGAGTCAGATCATGTGTAGTTTAGTTGTGTAGTTGCTCAATATGTCCAGTTGGTTTAAATCAATAGTTATTATGATTGTTTAATTGTTGTAATTAGGTTAGATTGTTTTAGTTAATTCCAAAACGAGGCCCGCCTAAATTCATGAATTAGGCTTGGGCTCATTGAGGAGCCCAGCAGACAGCTTTTCATTTTAATGAGACATAAATCCAATTATATGCTAACTAACCAACTACTACTAACTGGAACCAACACATCTAGCTAGTTTATAGTCTGCTAGAGACGGCTTCAGATTTTTGTTTATGATATAGCCTAATACTGGACAACTTCCTTCCAAAACTGGCAAAAATTTCCTCTTATTGGGCCAAATTCGAAACCAAATGCTTAGGGCTTTTATCAAGATTATGGGTTTTGATTTGGTAATGCAAGTTTAGGCCTTTCAATTTATGTTGCAAACTTGAATTAAGAGGTTTTCAATACCGAAGATCCTTTTTTTAAGTTTGGACTTGATCTTAGGGCCTGAACTTTCTCGAATACTTTAAATAATAATTAATTCATAACATTAAATGCCTAAGTTTTTTTCTTTAGAGACAACACTTAATAGAAAATCATAGCTCCTGTAGGTTGGCTTTTTAAATAAAAAGAGGTGCGGCGCGCCAAAGAAAATTCATAAATTGCATGGACCTCTTTAAATACATCATTAAAATGCTTAGAAATCGGGACGTGCCATTTAGCGAATGTTCATGACCTGTGACGACCCAAAGAGTCATCACCATAATTTCACTTTTGAGGCCTTGAAAAACTCTTATTTGATTGCCTCGTTTTGCATGCACAGTCCGGGTGCGAAGCCGTAAAATTTTTATGTGGAAATATTTGAATTCTGTGTTAAAAACTATGAATTTTGATAATAATATTGCTATAGTTGACTTTGGTCAACATTTTGGGTAAACGGGCCTGGACCCGTGATGTGACAGTTCCGGAGGGTCCGTAGGGAAATTTGGGACCTGGGCGTATTCTCGGAATCGAAATCCAAGGTCCCAGGCCCGAGTACGGAACTTTTCCGTAAAATTATTTTCTAAAAATGCTTAAGGAAAAATGAAAATGAGATTTGATCAAAAGCAATGGTATTAGGCTCGTATTTTGGTTCTGACACCCGGTACAAGTCTTGAATGAGCGTTAATCGTTATTTATAAAGTTTGGTTGAAATCCGACGTCATTTGACGTGGTTCGGACTAAAAATAGAAAATTTGGAAGTTTTGAACTTTGAAATAAAAATCATGAGTTTTGGAGGTTGATTCTTTGATTTTGATGTTATTTTGGCGATTTGATCGCTCGAGCAAGTTCCTATGATGTTTTTGAGTCAGCGTACATATTTTGTTTGGAGCCCCGAGGGCTCGGGTGAGTTTCGGATAGGTGTAGGAGTATTTTGGACTTAGAAAATCTGGTGTTTTTGCTGGTTGCTGGTGTCTAGGTTTTTTGTTCTATGCGATTGCATTGGTTCTTCTGAGACCGCATAGAGTTAATTTGGTAGTCATCAGTTTGTTCTATGCGATCGCATTACTCCTCCGCGATTGCATAGAGTAAATCTTGAAGTCCAGGGAATCCTTCTATGCGATTGTATTACTCCTATGCGATCGCATAGAGTAAATGTTGAGGCCTAGACATTCCTTCTATGCGAAGGCATTACTCCTCCGCGATCGCATAGAGCAAAGTTCAGCCCCCTTCTTTTCTTTTATGCGATCGGGTCCCAGTCCCTACGATCGCATAGAGCATTTTCGCCCATTGATTTTAATAGCCTAAAAACAGAACAGTGACGGGATTTTCACACACTTTACTCACGAACCCTCCTTCTCCCCCCTCCATTGAAGAGTCTCAAGCTTCCCTTCCTTCATAACTCTTTGGGTAAGTAATCTTAACATCGTTTTATCTCTATTTCTTCATCTAATCACTAAAATCCTAGCCTAATACATGAAATAAAGGTAGAAATTAGGGCTTTTGGGTAGAGTTAGGTTTTTGAGAATTTTGGGCGATTCAACCTCAATTTGGGGTCGAATCTTAAAACAAATTATATATTTGAACTCGTGAGGTTATGGGTGATTGGGTTTTGGTCCGAGCCTCGAGTTTGGACCATGAGGGCCCAGTGTCGGATTTTAGTATTTTGGAAGAAAGTAAGAAATTGCATTTCTAAGCTAGGAAATTGTATCCTTGTACTATTATGATAATATTGAATCGATTTATGTTAGATATCGTTGGTTCAGGGTCGAATTCTAGAGGAAAGGCGATTGTTGAGCTTTGACTTGCTATTTTCGGATTCGACTTAAGTGTTTGATCTAACTTTGGCTTGAGGGAATAATATTAGGATAATATTAACTATGTGCTATGTGGAGTCGGTGTACAGGTATGGTGACAGTTACCTATGCGCCCGAGTCCAGCATGGCCGTGAGTCAAAACTGCTATTAAAATGCCGAAAGAAGTGAACGATTGTGTTAAAGACTTGTTAAATGAACTATGAAGTGATAGTTGAGAAGCAAATGAGCTAAAGAAGAAATTTTGTCATTTTTCCCTTGCCGGGACTTGTTGTTGAATCGTTTTCCCTTGCCGGGACTTATTGTTTAACTATTTTCCCTTGTCAAAACTTATTGTTGAGTTGTTCTTCCCTTGATGGGGCGAGTAGGCTGTTGTTAGTAATTTCTCCCTTGCCGTGATATTTTAGGCTGTTAGCTGTACCCTTGTCGGGTTTGACTGTTATATTGATGAGCTTCCCTAACGGGACCTCCTTTGGAGAGATTGTTAGAGTTACTCAATTATATTACAGGATCGTGTGGCGCGGCGTCCACTCATATATTATATTACGGGATCGTGTGGCACGCCATCCACTAATATATTATATATGGGATTGTGTGGCACGCCGACCACTTACTGTTATTGGCTTGAGACGCCGGTGACATTGTGCTTGGAGAATACGGGAGTGTGTGGCGCGTCATCAACTTATACATTACATTTGGGGAGCGTGTGGCGCGCCGTTCACATATGCATTACATTATGGGTTCGTGTGGTGCGCCGTCCACTTTTATGCTGCATTACGGGATCACGTGGTGCGCCGTCCACCTATATACTACCCTATGGGATTGTGTGGCGTATAGTCCACTTAGATTATACATTATGGAATCGTGTGGTGCGCCGTCCACTGTAGATGTGTGCATCACAAATCCTGGAATAGATCTGCTGTTGTTTCTGATGATCCATTTATATCTAGTACTCCTCAATAGCATGTCCCCTCCCAACTTTATTTGTATTATGTTGTTATTGTTTCTTTCCCATACTGCATATCATATTTGCACAAGTTAATTGTAGTAGGTAGTGTCTAGCCTCGTCACTACGTCGCCGGGGTTAGGCCAGGCACTTACCAGTATATGGGGTCGGTTGTGCTGATGCTACACTTTTGCGTCCCTTTTGTGCACAGGTCAGGAGACAGCTTACGGACCGCGGCAGTAGCTTGGGAGCGTGCCTTCAGTTAAGAGATTTCTAGGTAGTCTGTTGGCGTGCGCGGGCCCAAAGTCTCTTCTATTTCAATTCTGTTTGCTTTTAATTGAATCGAAAGTAGACTCCTTATGTATTTTCTTTCAAACTCTTATGTGTAGTAGTTCATAGTAGTCCGTGATTATTGTGACACTAAATCTTTGGTAGAGGATGATATTAATTGTTTCCGCACTTTTCTTTCATTAAATATTAAATTTAGACTTCCTTTTGAAATTATTGTTTTATTATTACTAGCTGTGGAAAATTTGTTGAATAGGTATCTTTAAGTTGGCTTTCCTAGTTCCCACAGTAGGCACCATCACGAACCCTGATGGTGGGAAATTCCGGTCGTGACATAACTTCCTACAAAGATACCAACACGCTAGTTGCTTTAGGCGACTCTTTTAATGATATTACCTTCATAAAATCGGGTGTGTATTTTATGTGACCCAAATCCAAATCTCAAAACATTAAATAAAATGTGTCGAGGATCCGGGTGCATTTCATGTGACGTGATCCAAAACCATATTTAGACGACGTTCAATTTCCTTAAAATTAATTTAAAGCGGTAAATAATTTTAATATTGTATTATAGGATGACATATATTAAAATCAAATATTAAGCCAATTATAATAGTTTAAGAGATCGTGCTAGAACCACGGGATCAAGAGGTGCTTAGCACCTTCTCCCGGGTCAACAGAATTCCTTATTCAGAATTTCTGGTTTGTAGAATCCATTCGGGAAGTCAAAGTTTCCTCGATTTGGGATTCAAGATAAATTGGTGACTTGGGACACCAAAATTCCAACCTATCGAGGTGGAGACTCTGAAATAAATAAATAATCCCATTTCGAATGATGTCTCTTTCCAGATACATTACCCTTCGGGGTAGGTGTATAAAAAAGGAGGTGTGACAGCTCTGGCGACTCTGTTGGGATACAAACCCAAAACTTTGGTTCAGGGTTTACGAACTTGAGCTTAGAATAACTATTGTATTTGGAGTTATCTGATTTTCCTATATGTTTCATGCTAAATGTGCTAAATGCTTTACCGTTTTGATATTTGGTGAATTGTACATATGAACTACTACAAAACCCTTCCTCTCTCTGAGTCTTATACATCATTGAGAAGGGTGCACTTTTTGTGACTTATCTTCTGCTTAGAGTCATATCCCATTTAGAACGAGGTTCGGATAAGTTGCTAAGCCGTCAAAGCTTCTGTATCCCCGGTATGCTGCCCCCTCTGGCTCCAGTTGTCCACTCGGGTAAGCCCGGTCTAGAACAATAAACACAAGGCTTAAACCTAGTATGACAAAGCCTCATGCCAGATCCCTAGTAGGAACGTTTGTTTGCATCATGTGCATTTGACTTAGGGGACTCAACACAGGGGTTGGGTCCGTCTAGGACAGGTAACCTGAAATGAAAAGACCATCTTGATGCATCTTATGTGCTACTTGTGCATTTATTTGCTCGGCTTTGCATGTTGACCGCCTTGTACATAATGGAAAGAGTTGAAAATAGAATATAAGTGTTAGGGATAAGTGAGGGAAACCACCTATTTTAAATAAAACAACAAACCAATAGTACTAGAACTCTGCAGGATTTTTGTGGAAAAAAAGAAAGATTTTGTTTTCAAAAATAATTTTGTCAAATCTGGCCGATCTACGCTAGTTAGGTTCTCACCAGATGTGGGATACATAGGTAACCACCATCGAGTCCAACTTCCCTTTTGCAAAAATAGCCCAAAACAATAAAATTTTAAATTTTTTCATAAATAAGTTAGGTAATGCTATTCTTGTCTAAAATAAACCGAATGTCCCCAAAAGGACGCCGGAAGGCTATTTTTGTAAGAACAGCCACCTCATATCATTTTCAATGGTTAGCATATCATTTTCAATGGTTAGCAGGCACAACCTTAAAGTTTTCTTTCCTGAAATGCTAAAAGGCCATATCTGCAAAATCGAGTTTTTGTTTTTTCTTAAATAAAATATGTTGAAAAATGGTCACTTTTTCTTTTAAATCAAAATGAGTCATTAAATCACCTTAATAAATGTGCAGGATGAACACGATTGAAACTGAACCCTTCACAGTCCTTAAAGAGATCCTTTGCAGCTCCACATGTGGTGGAATGATCTAGGAGAGGGTAGCCGAGAAACAATGGTAAAAGTTTTGGGTGGCCTTGTCGGATTATTGAATATCAAGCTAAGATTAGAAATCATTGAAGCCTCAGTACGTTTTTGGGACCCCACTCGCAATTGTTCCGGTTATTTGAATTTGAGCTCACACCTTCATTGGAGGATGTTGCGGGTTATGCAGGCCTCAACGGAAACCTCATACCTCGATATCCATTGACACCAAGGCCGGTAACTCCACATAGATTTCGAGACTTGTTGGGTATTAGTTGGGATGTTCAGGATGGGAAGCTATTTGAAGGGTATTACACACTTCAATTCTTGTATCATTGATATGGCAACCCCGAAGAGCCCAATACTGGCTCAACCCACGCAGGAAACAAAGATAAGTGGGAGGCAGGGCGGGGTCTAGCTTTCATGGTAGCTTTCTTGGGAGTTGTGGTTTGCCCACAAAAAGAGGGTCATATAGAGATCAGCCTCATACGAATGTTGGATGTTGCAATCAAGAGAGCGAACAACAATGTGGTTCCGTTGATCGTGTCTGAAATATATTGAGCTTTGACTATAGCCGAGAAGGGTGAATGTTTTTCCAGGGATGCAATTTGTTCCTACAGCTATGGATGCAAGAGCACCTCTATCACCGGAATGGGTATATGAACTATGGTTTGACCGGGTTGAGTTGAATTTAAGAATTTGGGACCCGGGTAGCATGCATTGAATTCCATGAAGGTACGAGGGCTTGGTTATCACATTTGAGATCTTTGACTGTTGACAAAATCGAGTGGGCCTTCGGATGGCTTCCTGTTACAGAAGCAATATACACTTCAGTTGAGGTGCCTTATATCCTCTTGATGGGCGTCCTGAGCATCCAAACCTATGCTTCCTACAGGGTCTTGCAATAATTGGGAATATTTCAAACCACCCACAATGATGAGGATCTGAGTAAACAAATCATTGAACTAGGCCCAAAAGCTGCATTTCCGAAAGGGAAAATTTGCAAAATATGGAATGAGTGTAGGTTTCTTGAACCGAAAACCATAGTGCGGGATAAGGCAAGAAGAGAAGTGAACTCAAAATGCATGATTTGGTTTGGCAAATGATTCCAAATTCCTGAAAGGCCCGCAAAGAGACCACACGTCCAAAATTTTACCGATGGGGCCTAGGTAGAGTGGGATTGGTCGAAAGAGAATAAATGTAGGGTCAGAATAGGAGAGCTAGAACTGCAGGTCCATGATCTTCAGTTTGAAAATAGCCTACAAGACACAGCCGACAAAGGTGACAAGAAGAAACTGACCCAAGAAAATGAGGTTCTTAAGGCTCAGATCCGGCAGATGAAAATAGCCGCCAACAACCAAGAAATAAGTCAGGCTGATGAAAGGTTGATAAGCGAGCTAAAGAAGAAAGTCCTTGAGTGCGAAGAAGACTTGGAAAATCCAAAGAGAATATAGAAAAAGTCCAGGCGCAATGGGAAAACAAAAGCAGAAGAACGAACCCAATTTATGCGACAAATGAAGTGAAATTATGAAAGGGCCATTGCTAATCTGAGAAGAAAAATGACTACCATTGAGGACGAGGCAACTAAGCAAGCCAAAGATTTCAAAGTTGACAAGGAATATTGCTATGACTTGATGGCGCAAGTGGAGGAGGAAATATAACAATTACAAAGTCAACATCTTCGTGACTCTCAGGTTTTGGAAGCAAGGAATGATCAGATAGGGCGGTTGCTTCAAGAAAAAGGTAGAATTAGAGAGAGGATCCTAATCATTGCTCACCGCATCACTAGGAAGTACCAAGTGTGAAATAACATGAATCGCACCACCTTTTTGTGGCAGTGATGACATTTGTGAAACAGATAATTAATGATTTGGAGCAACTACAAAGGGATCTCGCACATAGGCCCGCGGCAAGGCCAAATGATGCCCCATGGGCCCTAGTAATTGAAGCTTTAATGTATTCTTGATTTTAAGCATCGAATCTGTATTTTGTTTTATTTTGAGTCTATTGTTTTCCTTTCCAAGAAACCGAGTAGTTAAATATCATTTTGTAATAGAAGTTTTATTAATGAAAACATTGAAAATAACAAAATTGTTTCATTACTTTCACGTTTATTCTTCACGAACTACGCTTGGTCTGATTCATGAGGGGTCATGATACATAGGCAATCTCCATAAGATTCGACCGGATACCTAAGAAAAAGAAAAAAATAGAGGAAGGAAAAGAAATAAAAAAGAGAGAAAATAAGAAAGCAAGAGAAAAGAACGATGGCAAAAAGTAAAGGCATGAATGAAAGAAAAGAAAAGAGAAAGAGAAAGAGAAAGAGAAAAGAAAAATGAGAAAAGAAAGAAAAGAAAAGAGAGTGGAAATCAAATGGATGAGGAAAGTCGGGATGAAGCATGCAACTATTGCAAAACATATGGAAACCCATTTAACTATATAGGTGCATCACACCCCAATGTGCGATTACCTATCTATTATTTATCTCAAACTAACTGTTTGTTGCTGTCACACTCTCATTCCAGGTTTTATTAGAAACGTTGGTTGGTTTTCCTGGTAAACTGGCTTCACATCCCTATTTTACCAGATCAATGGGTAGCACAGAAATATCTTTAGAAATGACCTTGCCAGCAATTCCCATCTCATAAGATAGCCAATCTCGGGCTTCCCATCCTCAGAGTTTGCTTTGGTCGAGGTAACTAGGATCCTCCGTCTCTGGGTCATGAAGATGTGGGATGCATGGACGAATGGAAGGGAGCCTTCGAGTGCCATCCATAGGTTTCCCAAAAATTTTCCTAGATTAGGGGGTACCTCCAATATTCCCATCAATCATCCAAATATCTCACTAGGACAACCCACCATATCGGCTCATTTCGTTGGAGCACCTTTTGGGGTTCGCCTCTAGGTGTTCGCATCCGAAACAATCCCCAATATCTTTACTGCTCCCCCATGCGCCGCCACAAGACACCTTGTACTTCCAAGACCCACTTTTGATCCTTCGGCCTTTACATTCCAAAACACCCTCTTACCAAACAGAGCCTCCTCAGTACCGTACCCAAACTTATCCTCATCCACCTCTATTTGAGTTCACAACATGACAAGACAAGATTCCCAAAACTCCCGAACAGGACGAAATGGCAGAAGAGTGTGCCATATACTGATCTATGCATGTTTCCTCACGTGCATTTGCCTACGGGATTCAAAACTTTGAAGTTTGAAAAATACGATGGTCATGGTAATACTATCGCACACCTTAAGAAGTATTGCAATCAGTTGCGCAGAGCTGGAGGAAAAGAAGAATTGCTTATAGCTTACTTTGGGGAAAGTTTGGTGGGTATTGCCTCTGAGTGCTATATGGATCAGAACATTTCTCGTTGGCACATCTGGGATGACCTCACAAGAGACTTTGTTAGACAGCTCCAGTACAATATAGATATTTCTCCACATAGGAATTCGTTGGAAAATCAGAAAAAGAAATCCTCTAAGTGTTTTAGGGAATATATAATCAAATGGCGTGAACAGGTGTCAAGGGTAAAGCTTCCAATGAACGAGGTGGAAATGGTCACGGTATTTATTTAGGTTCAGGAAGCTGATTTTTTCAAGAATATGATGTCAGCTATGGGCAAACCATTTGCAGAGGCTATTAAAATTGGTGAAATGGTGGAGAATGCACTGAAAAAAGGCAGAATTTTGAGCCAGTCGGCTATTAGAGCAACCTCCCAAGCCATCCAATGTGCGTCTAGAGGAATGGAAAATGGTAAGAAGAAAGAAGAAACATCCATGGCGGCTTGTGGTGCAAGAAGACACAACACTCTTAGACCTATGTTTTCAGAGAGACCCCCTCAACAGTATTACCCTCACCACAACATGGCCTATGCTCCTCAACCGTATGCGGTCATGAATGCTCAACCTTTTGTACAACCGCAACAATATGATAATAGAAAAAAGATCCATTTCCAAGAAATCATCCTCCTCATCAAAACAACTTTAATCCCCGTCCTCCACAGAATAATTTTCCTCCTCGTAAACCCCCTAGGAGGCAAACTTTCACACCCATTGGTGAATCCTACTACAATCTATTCCCAAAGCTTTTCCAACTGGGTCTACTGCAGCCAGTTCCCCAAACAAGGCAAAATATAGCGTCGCCTACTTAGAGAGTTTGTGTCAGATGTGCCTATCATTCAGGGGCAGAAGGGCATAATGCAAATGATTGTTTGACCTTGGAAAGAGCGGTGGAGAACTTGATAGAGCAGCACAAAATAGTGCTAAGGGACGTGACCAATAATCCATTGCCAACCCACAACAACAGGCCAGTGATTGGGATGATTTGTAAAGACAAAGAATTTGATCCGGCTCTTAAGGCTATAATCGCTATTGCTGATGCAGAAAGAAAGCCCAAATTTTCCCCAAAGCAAGATAAAGGGGAATAGAATAACAAATTTATCAAGGCGGAACCAGAAAAGAAAGTTGAAATGGGAACAAAGGCAATGCCTTCTAAAGATGAAATTATCTATGTCCCACGAGGCAGTAAAGAAAAGCAGTTGACTCTAAGCCCTCAAAAGAAGTTTGAACTCAAAAAGGCAACCCAAATCTATGTGCCTAAGGGAGCTTATGTGGTGCGGGGGCCAACTAATCCACCAAGGCTGACTAAGCCCATGGTTATTGGTGCACGCCATAAAGGCCCATGACGGATCCTACGAGTGCCATGGAATTATCATAAAACAAGAGTTACGTATAAGGGCAAAGAGATCTCAGGGGAGCTTCAAGAAAACCGTCTTGTTGAGAATTATTCTAACATAGAAGAAGTGAACAGCGCCACCAGAAGGCGGATCCCACCTAAGAAACCCGTAAGTGCCGAAGAGGCAGAAGCTTTCTTTCAAAAAATGAAAATGGTCGACTATGAAGTAGTTAATCAACTACGGAAGTATCCTGAACAAGTGTCTTTGCTGTCATTGCTGATGAAGTCTTCCGAACACCAGAAGGTTTTAATCAAGACCCTCAATGAAGTATATGTGCCGGTTGAAACTTCGGTGGAACAGTTAGAAAGAATGCCAGAAAGATTTTCCGTTATCAATCAGATTGCATTCAGCAAAAAGGACTTGCCCCCAGAAAGGGTTGCTCATAACAAAGCGTTGCACTTAACTGTCAAATGTGAGGGATACTATGTGAAGAGGGTCATGGTAGATGGAGGTCATAGGGTAGACATTTTCCCACTTTCTATATTGCAGCGTATGGAAATTGGGATCGAAAGGATTTGTCCCAACAATGTATGTGTGCGAGCTTTTGATGGAATTAAAAGAGACACAATTGGAGAAATTGACATGATTTTGACCATTGGCCCGGTAGACTTCGAGGTGACTTTCCAAGTGCTAGATATGGACACGTCCTATAAATTTCTTTTGGGAAGGCCTTGGATCCATGCCAGATGAGCGATACCCTCTACCCTCCATCCGATGGTGAAATTTGAACATGAGGATCATGAGATCATTGTCCATGGAGAGGATGAACAGTCAATCTATCAGGACCCATTTGCCCAAGCCTGGAAGTGAGGGAGGGTAGTGAACACATAGTTTACCAAGCTTTAAAAGTTGTGGTGGCAAACCAGCATGAAGAGGGAAATCCTTGTCCCCAACCTTTGTTGTCTAATGCTTCGATTATGGTGGCCAAGGAAATGATCTGACATGGATTCAAGCCAGGAAAGGGACTTGGAAAAGATTTACAAGGAATATATGAGCTAGTGACTCTGCCTACAACTAATAAGTTATTCAAGATAGGTTTTCAGCCTACTCAGACGATACAAAGTGGGAAGATAAGAGAAAGAAGGAGGGATGGTCTTGCCATATCCACTGCCACATCTGTATGAGACCTTTGTCAAGTCGAAGTACAGTAAGGAAGGGGATGGTGAGGCCTTCACGGCCGAAGAGATTGAAGAAATATGTGGGGCAATAAGGAAGATACTCTACGAAACCCACATGGTTCATCTGGGAGAGGGCACAAGCACCGCTGAAGTGCTATATATAGGACCAAACCACGCCCTTCCCAATCAGGCGGGAGTTCCGGTAGACACGTCCTGCCATTTTTTTTTGCATTGCGAGTTATCCCTGGCTGTAACTCGGTTGTTTTCTTTAGTTTCTTGTCTTTAAATTTCTGAATGTAAACCCTGTTATCTTCAAATTCCAAGAAATGAAATCAATATTTCATCGTTCATTTTTCTTTATTCTTTCTGATTTTGTTATTTTTCTCTTTCATTTCTTCTTTTCAGTTCTAATAATGCAGGTTTAAATAACATGAAATGCTTGTGGACTTCATGCCCTGATCCAAACACGTTGTATAATTGTGAAATAATAAACCAAGAATCGAAATATGATGAAGAAGAGGCTTTTAGGGAAATAAATTGAGAATTGGAATAATTTGAGAATAAACCTAAGCTTAACTTGAATGATACTGAGCCGGTTAACTTGGGAACTTCTGAAGAAGTTCGGGAAACTGATATGGATTTACACGAATGAGAAAACCTGGGATGTAATAATCCAACTCCTATTTGGGATCAAATATGTGTTTGCTTGGTCATATGATGACATTCCAGGGCTGAGTGTTGATCTGATGGTTCATAAAATTCCAATTTACCCTGACTGCCCTCTGGTCCAACAAAAAGAGAGAAAGTTCAAAACGGACATCAGTGATAAGATCAAGGAAGAGATCACGAAACAGCTAAAAGCAGGGGTAGTTCGAGTGGTCAGGTATACTACATGGTTGGCTAATGTAGTCCAAGTTCCAAAGAAAGATGGAAAGACCCAGGTGTGTTTTGATTACAGCGGTGTGTGTTGATTATAGTGATTTGAACAAGGCAAGTCCCAAAGACAATTTCCTGTTGGCCTATATCCACATCCTTGTTGATAACTGCGCCAAGCATGAGATACAGTCGTTTGTGGATTGTTGCGCAGGATATCACCAGGTGCAAATGGATGAAGAAGACGTAGAAAAGACAGCCTTCACCATGCCTTGGGGTACATATTGTTACTGAGTTATACTGTTTGGTATGAGGAATACTGGGGCAACTTGCATGAGGTCCACGATCGCAATCTTCCATGATCTGATGCTTCAAGAGATAGAGGTATATATGGACGACGTAATCATCAAGTCCCAAACTCAGGATGACCATGTCCGAGATTTGAGAAATTTCTTTGAGTAGTTACGTAAGTATGATATGAAGCTGAACCCAGCTAAATGTGCATTCGGAGTCCCGTCAGGAAAACTTCTGGGTTTCATAGTCAGCAGGAGAGATATCGAGTTTTACTCAACAAAGGTAAAGTCTATCCGAGATTTGCCTCCTCGAATAACCAAGAAAAGTGTGATGAGCTTGTTGGGCAGATTAAACTATATTAGCCGGTTCATTACTCAATTGACTTCCACGTGTGAGCCTATATTCAACTTTCTAAAGAAAGATTCAGCAGTCAAGTGGACGGATGAATGTCAAGAAACCTTCGACAAGATCAAATAATATATATCAAATTTGCTAGTCTTGGTCCCACCGGAGCCAGGGAGGCCTCTTTTTTTGTATCTGACGGCTTGAGAAAATTCTTTCGGTTGTGTCCTTGGGCAAAATGATGTAACTAGGAAGAAAGAACATGCATTCTATTACTTGAGCAAGAAGTTAACTAGTTATGAAGCTAAATATACTCTGTTGGAGAGAACATGTTGTGCCTTGACTTGAGTTGCTCAGAAGCTAATACGTTATTTACAAGCTTACACCACTTATCTCATAACCAGGTTGGATCCTTTGAAATACATATTCCAGAAACTGATACCCATAGAGATGCTAGCAAAATGGAAAATTCTGCTCACTGAATTTGACGTAGTCTATGTCAGTCGAATGAAAATGAAAGCCCGGGCGTTGGTGAACTATTTGGCTGAAAATCTGGTTGACGAGGAGTACCAACCGTTGATCACTTACTTCCCAGATAAAGAGGCAAATTCAATAGTAGTAATCTCTGAAGATACCCATGCTTGGAAAATGTTCTTTGATGGAAAGGTAAATGCTAAAGGTGTCGGAATTGGGGCAATCTTGATCTCACCTACTGGTCAACACTACCCGGTCATAGCCAGGCTACGGTTCTTCTGCATGAACAATACCGTTGAGTATGAAGCCTGCATCATAGGCATGAATATGGCAATTGACCACGACGTTGAAAGGTTATTGATTATGGGAGATTCAGATTTGATTATCCGGCAAGCCCAAGATAATGGGAAACTCGATAGGTTAAGCTTATTCCCTTTCACCAACATTTGGAAGATCTTAGCAAGCGGTTCAAGTCGATAGTGTTCAAGTAAATCCCTCTGCGTCATAATGAACTAGCTGATGCACTTGCTACTCTAGCCTCGATGTTTCCTTACCCAGACAATACTCATATTGCTCCTTAGGAAATCCAAATCAGGGAAAGACATGGTTATTATAATATGGTTGAGGCTGAACCAAACATCCAGCCATGGTACCATGATATTAAGAGATTCTTGAAAACGCAGGAATACCCTAAACAAGCTATTGGAGATCAAAAAGAGAACCATCAGTTGACATGCTAGTGGTTTCTTTTTGAGTGGTGATGTCTTGTACAAAAGGACCCCAGATCTCAGCTTGTTAAGATGTGCTGACGCCGATGAAGCTGGAATAATTATGCATGAAGTGCACAGAGGAGTATGCAGACCCCGTATGAATGGGTATGTTTTGGCAAAGAAAACCCTTGGGGAAGGGTATTACTAGATAACTATGGAAAAGGACTGCTTTAGTTTTGTCTGGAAGTGCCATCAGTGTCAGGTGCACGGTGATTTGATTCATGCACCTCGAACAGAACTACATCCTATGTCAGTACCTTGGCCGTTTGTTGCTTGGGCCATGGACATCATTGGGCTGATCGAACCAAAAACCTCAAATGGGCATAGATTCATATTGGTTGCCGTTGTCATGAAGTGGGTTGAAGCCAACACTCTCAAATCAGTCACGAAGAAAGCTGTGGTAGATTTTTCCACTCTAATATCATTTTGGCATTCTTGCAATTATTATCACAAATAATGCTGTAAACTTGAATAGTCGTTTAATGGAAGAAGTATGCGAAGAATTCAAAATAACGCATCACAATTCTACTCCTTACCGACCTAAATCCAATGGCATTGTTGAGGCAGCAAACAAGAACATGTAGTAGACGTTGAGAAAGATGATTCAAAACTCCATACAATTGCATGAAAATCTGCCATTTGCATTACTTGGATACCGTATTACAATGCACACATCGGTGGGAGAAACCCCATACTTGTTGGTTTATGGAACTGAGGATGTTATACCTGCAGAGGTAGAAATCCCTTCGCTCCGGATAATTGTTGAAGTAGAGATTGTGGATAGTGAGTGGATCAACACTCGGCTGGAACAGTTTTCGTTTATTGATGAAAAATGAATGGTCGTGGTTTGTCATGGGCAGTTATACCAATGAACAATTGCCCGTTTTTATAACAAGAAAGTGCGGCCCAAGAATTTTGAAGTGGGACAACTAGTGTTAAGGCGCATTCTTCCTCATCATCAGGAATCAAAAGAAAAGTTTGCTCCTAATTGGAGGGTCCATACATCATTAGAAAAATATTTCCCAAAGGAGCATTATATCTAGATGAAATCGAAGGAAATGATCCCGAAACAGTTGTGAACCCTTTGCAAACCCATTTGAGCCAGTTACTCTTCTTTGATTGCCCTCTTTGGAACCCAGAACTACTATTGAAAAAACAAAAAAAAGAAAAAAAAAGAAAAAAAAAGGTAACAAAATTTAAAAAAGAAAAGAAAGAAAGAAATAAAAAAAAAAGAGAAAAGAAAGAAAAAGAAAAACAAAACCCAAAATAAGAAAATCCAAAAACAAAAGTTACCTGAACTACTTCTGACTTGATTCCGAAAGGATATGTAGGCAGCCTCTCTCTAGGGTTCAGTCACACCAAAGCAAAAATCCTAATCCCCCCCAAAGTGAAACTGGGGCAGATGATATAATGGCTCGGCCATGAGCCCACCAAAATGGTTCCGAAGCTATAATTCCATCCAAAACTCTTTTACCCAGAAACCTTGTCCAAGTTCTTTCGATCAATTGGCAAAGGCGTGGAATTAAAAAACAACATTGTGGCAACCTGATGCAGTCCAATTTGAGAGAAATAAAATGTTAGAGCCTTATTGGTGCAAACCTTCAGGCATCATAAGGTGACAGTGAGTAGAAAAATTGAAAATGAGAGATTCCATTTGGTGAAAACTCGTAAAGAGCACTATCGAGAAACAAGAAGAGTAATGAGAGAGGTCGATTTGCGAAAACCCGCAAAGGGCACCATTGGTCGAAGAGCAGATACATCCCACCACTAAAAAAGTGTTGGCAAGGTTCTTGAGTTTTGAAATATGGGTCAATGAGCTTACAGGAAGTTGGGGACATTTGTGCAGGTCGGGTATCCAGTCCAAGAAGCATGTCATGTCCATTTGAAGCCTGCACGCACCCCATATAAGTCCTTCTTTTCACCCGAAAGGGACGCTTCTCTTCAAATTCATCTTCTTGCCTTTTATTTGCTTTTTATTTGAATCCCTTTCGATCTAAATCTGATTCCGAAACTTTTGCAAGGAAACAGTGGCAACACTGGTTTTACAGAGCTCTGCCTAACAAGAGCTAAAGAAATGTACCCAGCCTCAGCCGGTGCATCAAGCCAATCCCGACTGGCCATGGTTGTTAGTGCTTTCAAAGCAATGACATTAAAGAGAAAAGAAAGTCAATGACAAAGGTCCAAAGAGCAGAATAAGTGAAAGGCCGTAGCCCATGCGGGCGAGTTGTCATGAAATCCTGAAGGTTGAGGCCCTCGGTTTGAAAGAGAGAATAATCTTCAAAACCAGCAAGCAACAGAAGTTCTTGACATAAGTTGAGCTGGGATCAAGCTATCAAGGCCACAAAACCGAACACCATTTCAAACTAGCAATTGTTCTTTGTTTGATAATTGAAACAGGTGCAATCCAGGAAACCATGCAAAAGACAGGTGCAACCCAAAAGAAAACGCGCAAGTGCTGAAACAACTTCGCAGCAAATAATCCATACAAAAGGAAAGTTTCCTCCAAGTTCTTTCCTGCATCTTATCAAAATAAAAAGAGATAATAAAGGAAGAAAATTCCAAAAGAGGATAGTTTAGAGTTCCCAATATCGACCTATTAGTCTGTTAGCCAACATTAGGGCTCCAATCCCTGAGTTGAGCGTTTTTCCATTAGCCAACATTAGGGCTCCAATCCCTAAGTTAGTGTTCTTCCTTTACCCAACCTTAGGGCTCCAATCCATGAGTTGAGCATTTTTCCCTTTAGCCAACATTAGGATTCCAATCCTTGAGTTGAGCGTTTTTACCTTAGCTAACATTAGGGCTCTAATCCCTGAGTTGAGAGTTTTCCCTTTAGCCAACATTAGGGCTCCAATCGCTAGGTTGAGCATTTTCCCTTTAGCCACATTAGAGCTCCAATCCCTGAGTTAAGTATTTTCCCTTTAGCCAACGTTGGGGCTCCAATACTTGAGTTGAGCATTTTTTCCTGAGCCAACATTAGGGCTCCAACCCCTGAGTTGAGCGTTTTTCCTTAACCAACATTATGGATCCAACCCCTGAATTGAGTATTTTTCCTTTAGCCAACATTAGGGCTCAAACCCATAAGTTGAGCGTTTAGCCGACATTAGGGCTCCAATCCTTGAATCGAGCTCTTTTAATTTTGCCAACATTAGGGCTTCAATCCTTGAGTTGCGCCTTTTTAAACTTAGGACCTCCATTCCCTAGTCGCCATTTGCCAACACTAGGGCTCCAATCCGTGAGTTGTGCCTTTTAAAAATGGGGTTCTTTTCCCTAATTCCTTCTATCATAGATAAATATGATTTTTGAAAATAGAAAAAAAATAAAAAGAAGAGAGAACGAGTTCAGATTTCGTCACAAATAACTCAAGAAATTTTCCTAGTGAAAACTGGGGCAGAAAAATTTTGTTTGTTTGTTTTGTTTTGGTGTCTGAACAGGTTTGACCTCAAGGAATAAGGGTTCTGGATGACTAAAAGGATGAGTCTCAATCCAGAATAAAGAAAAGAAGAAAAAAAACAAAAAGTGAATTCACAATGCCGAAGTGACAGAGATGCAGACTGCTCAAAAATTGATTGAAGTCACAAGATCCGCCTGCCCCGTTTTAACTCAATGTTAAGGAAAGAAACAACACCTACAGCTTTCGAGCATCAAGATTCAGATCGGAGTCCGCCACGAGACCAGCTAAGACTCAAGATCAAGATTCAAAAGATTTATAGATAGGAATCTTTTAACTCGTAATTGATAGACATAGCTACCTTAGCTTTGATTTTTCTTTTGGTGTAATAAAGAGGTCAACAAGCAGTAGCAGCATCAACAGCAGTCGAATCACAACTCCTCGTAGTCCCAGCTACCAACACTTCTAGAACTATACTGACTTGATTCTTTTGTAGCCAATGATATGTAGGAAACCTTTGAAGTAGGGTTCGGTCAGACGATTTTCAAAAATGCTTCTCATGGAATGACAAGCAGGCAAAACTCTCTCATGATTGCTTATTTATCTTTGCCCGAAAATCCTTCGTGTCTCTAAGCAAAGAGGGGCAACTGTGAGCATGTGATTTTTGCTTCGCTTAAATTACTCCTATAGATTTCTTAGAATTAGGACTTTTATTTTATTATTTGATTTCTAAGACTTAATTGCTTAATTTTGTGTGTATTTTTATTTTTATGTGCATGATATTCATAAAATACATAGCCTATTCCATTTAGAACACAATTTTTATATTTTTAGGTCTTTTAGTTAATTGACGTTACAAAGAATAAGAGAAATAACAAAAATAGTCCTTCCACATTTTTACTTTATAATTTTTCCTTTAGTTTCTGTTAAATTAGGATTTGGTTAATTTTAGAAAAACTAGAGTTAAATAAGAACTTTTCGTTTTAATTTTTTCTTGACAAAAATCTAAAAAATGAAAATGAAAATGATTTGAAATTAACAAAAAAGGAGAGCGAAAAGAAAAAAGAATTAAAAAAGGCAAAAGAATAACTGGCCCAGTCTTTGTTAAAGCCCAAAACCCATCTCAGTATCCAGCTAGTCAGCCTAGACGACCAAATGACGCGTTTGCCTCCAATTAATCTCGGCCGTCTAGGTTTGTTGATCCAACGGATGAGAATTTCACATAGTGATATATAACTGTTCGAACGCACCCCTACCCCCTTTCTCACCATCTCGTAAACCCTAAATGGTTAGCTTCGTCTCTGCCACCACAAGCCGCTGCCAGAAATTGCCTTACGGCGGCATCGAACCTCTGATGACCCTAAAAAATTATACCAGAGCTTTTTCTTAGCCTTTTTATCTCAAATACATCATCGTTTTCCCTCAAAACCTACCGGAACTCTTAGAATCTTTCTAGGAAAATATGAACCCTAGTGCCGCCACAGTTCTCCGGTGGCGGTGTCGCTTCTGCTCAGCCCTAAAATCTCACCAGATAACTCTCATACCCCTCTTAACACTAAACCACAACAATTTTCCTTGAATATTCTCCCCATCTCTTCAACCTTGAACCTTAAAATCCATAACCCTAGATTTTGTATCTGTTCCTTTTCCTGTTTTTACAAGATTGAGGCTCGATTTAGCAACGAAATAATGTTGTTCGTTTGTTCTTGGCAAAGAAGAAACGTTTAACATCATTTCGGGACTCGAATCAGACGTCCGTTGTGGTTAAGTTCAAATTGGTGAGTTTTCTTAGTTGTTTTTATTGATCTCTCTTCATATTTTATTTTCTTCGAATTGAAACTAGTTGAATATAGTTTTATTTTTTCCTTCTAATTTGATTTTTACTCTTGTTTCCTTCATGTTTAATAAGTTGTGCCTTGAATTTTACTTGCCTATTTTTCTTAGATTTTTAGGTGTTAAATTGCTGATTGTTCGTTATGATAAAATGTTCCCTGTTAATTTTGTTTGTTTCGATTTTCTTTGTCTGATTGATGATCTATTGTATTAGATTTCAATTATGAGTTTAGTTGGTTAAAGTTAATTTGAGCTTAAAATTAGAATTATTTGGATTTGCTTTCCATTTTTTGTGGTTGGTTATGTTTGGATGTTGTTTGGTTATAGCTGAATAGATCAGGCTTTATTAGTTAACTATGGTCACCTCTTGACCAAGGTAATAGGGCTAGGGGTTGGTTTGCGTAGGATAGTAATTAAGAATTGAATTCGAGGGTAGTGTAGTTATTTCAAAGTAGGAAATCTTTTAATAATTGAAATTTTAAACCTCTAGAACTTTCTGGATGGGATTCCAATAAGAATTTTATAAACTTACTCATTTAGCTTGAGTAAGAAGTCAGTATTTCAAGGACTAATGAGCTAAAAGTGAAATTAAAAGAGGGGACAAGGGTGTAAAAAATAAAATTTGAAAGTGCCTAGCCTTTGCCTATAAAAGGCAGCCCACCTTGCCTTGCAAGCTAAGTTGGGAGGATCAAAAACTCTGAAAATTTGCAATTCAAAACTAGAGCCTTGAGAAATCAGAAAACATTAAAAAAAATTCAAATTCAAAAATCCTTGAAAAATGACTGAAATTAGAAAATGCACACTGTTTCATCCAACTTCAAAGAGTTGGAATTCACTGTTAAGTTCTGAACTCAGTAGGAAATTATCTGTTGGAAGTCACTTTAATTCGTCAAAGTCTATTCCTAAATCAGTGAAATTTTGGTTGATTGATGCTTATTTGAGGGTATTATTACGTACTGTTGTAGTCTCCTGGGTTTTCAACTGGAAATTTCTCGGTTCCTGCTTGAAAGTGACTAATGCTATATTGTTGATACATAGCCAATCATCATTCTGTTCCTATTTGGTTTCTAGATACATTTTTAGCCTTAAATGATGCGTGAAGCTTGGATCAACCTGTATGAACACCTTTGAAGTTTAAACAATGAATAACTACTGATTTCTACATGAATTTGTATGTATCTTATTCCATTCTGATGTTTAGCATAGTAAATGTATTTGGGCAATGCTTAGTTACATTAAATAGGACTTTTAGGCTGATTTAAAACTGTATTGTTTTGAACAGCTGTTCAACACATTAGGAATACTCTATGTAGTAGTAGTTAGTCTCAGTATAGCTAATGTAATTTTAAATATGATATCATGTTAATATGGACGTTTAAATTGGATTTAAGTCTAGATTTAAGCTCAATGAATGCTGCAAATACAATATACATGTTTAGATGTTTTTCTGAAATAAACTCTACAAATAAGCATGTGTTTTACCAAGATATGCAATTTATATGCAAGCATGAAATTTAGATTTAAAATCGGCTTGCAAACTGATGCATTTTTACCTATTTACTTTAAAACGTACACAATCTCAGAAATATGTTTAAATTTGGTTTAGTTGCTTTGAAACGTTTAATCACACAAGAGTCAGATCATGCGTAGTTTAGTTGTGTAGTTGCTCAATATGTCCAGTTAGTTTAAATTGTTTAATTACTATGATTGTTTAATTATTGAATTAGGTTAGATTGTTTTAGTTAATTCCAAAACGAGGCCCAATAAATTCATGAATTAGGCTTGCGCTCATTCAGGAGCCCAGCAGTCAACTTTTCATTTTAATGAGATTTAAGCCCAATTATATTCTAACTAACCCAAGTACTACTAACTGGAACCAACACATCTGGCTGGTTTATATAGTGCTAGAGGTGGCTTCAGATTGGGTTTATGCCATAGCCCACGACTGGATAGCTTCCTACCAAAACTGGCCAAAATTTTCTCTTATTGGGCAAAATTCGAAACCAAATTCTAAGGGCTTTAATCAAGATTATGGGTTTTAATTTGGTAATTCAAGTTTAGGCCTTCCAAGTTAAGTAGCAAATTTGAATTAAGAGGATTTCAATAACGAAAATCCTTTTGTTTATGTTTGGACTTCATCATGGGGCCCGAACTATCTTGAATACTTTAAATAATAATTAATTCATAACATTAATTGCTTAAGTTTTTTTCTTCAAAGACAATAGCTAATAGAAAATCATAGTTCCTTTAGGTTGGCTTTTAAAATGAAAATAGGTGCGCCGCTCCGAACAAAGTTCATAAATTGTGTGGCTCTCTTTAAATGCATCATTAAAATGCTTAGTAATCAAGACGTGCCATTTAGAGAAGTTCATGGCCTCCTGCAAAGATAGCAACACGCTAGTTGCTTTAGGCCCATCTTTTAATAATATTACCTTCTTAATCTTGGGTGTGCATTTCATGTGACCAAAATTCAAATTCAAATGGTTGAATAAAATGTGTCGTGGATCCGGTGCATTTCATGTGACGTGATCCAAAAACATATTTTAGACGGCGTTCAATTTCCTTAAAATTAATTTAAAGTGATAAATAATTTTGAAATTGCATTGTAGGATGACATGTATTAAAATCTGATATTAAGCCATTTATAATAGTTTAATAGATCGTGCTAGAATCACGTAATCTGAGGGTGCCTAAAACCTTCCCCCAGGTCAACAGAATTCCTTTTTCAGAATTTCTGGTTCGCAGACTCCATTCGGAAAGTCGAAATTTTCTCGATTTGAGATTCAAAATAAACCGGTGAGTTGGGACACCAAAATCCAAACCTATCCCAAGTAGGGACTCTGAAATAAATAAATAATTCCATTTCGAATATTGTCACTTAAAATAAAAAACTCCCTTGTACATTACCCTTCGGGGTATAAAGGAGGTGTTACAATATTTATTTCTATGTGATTGTATATTAATCTTTGAATTGTATGCAATAAATGAGGACATAGTATTTTAGTGATAAATACAGTATTTAATTCTCTTCAAATATTTTGTTCTATCTAAGCACAGTTATCAAAAGTAAAATGACAGATAGAATATTCTGTATTTGAATCGATCTGGTATCTATAATTTTAAAGAAATTACGCTTTTATAAGTGTAAACAACTAAGGTTATTTAAGTCGTTTTTATAGATAAAGAGTTTAACTCTTTTATCAAATACTGCAACAACTTATTATCAATTTCATCACGTGTACCCAACCACATAACTGCTTATTTATTAAATCAGTTTCAGCACGTAAAAGTATTTTCCAGCACTTAATGCTTATCAGCTACTTCAAATCAGCTGATCCAAATGGGCTCTATGTCAAACAAGCCGAAAAAATTGGAGCATTTGCATCTATATTCGCTTTTTGGTCACGTTTTAACTTGTGACTGCTTTGCAAAAACATAATTACAACCGTACTTACTTTTTCGTGTAACTTCAGCATACGGATTGAAGTAACAAAGGCAATCACACAAAACTTCAATATTCTAGTAGATGAGCCTGAAGTAGAAAGTGTGTTGAAGTTTTTGTTTGTAATTGTTGAACTTAAGCATAGTTGCTGAAGTTTTGTTCTCTATTTGCTGAACTTTTTATTTGTAATTGCTGAACTTAAGTATAGCAATTGATGTTTTATTCTCTATTTGCTAAAGTTTTTGTTTGTAATTGCATCAAATAAGCTGAAGTTTTTGGTTCTGGATTCATTAGTTTTGTCATTAAGTTGTTTTAAAATATTTATAAAAACTTCGGCATTAAATAAGCTGAAGTGTTTTTTCTCTTGGATAAACTTTTTCAAAAACTTCAGCAGAAGATACTTAAGTTATTTAGTTCATTTGTAAAATCTTCAGCACTAAAAGCTGAAGTTTTTTTTGTCCTGGATTCATTAGTTTTGTCATAAGGCTTTTCCAAAAATTTCAGCAAAAGATGCTGAAGTTATTTAGTTCATTTGTAAAAACTTCAGCAATATATAAGCTGAAGTTTTTTAAAAAACTTTCTAACATACTAGATAAATAATCAGATTGCCAACATTATCAAATTATAAATTTTGAAAACAATAATGGTGAAAAGAACATAATTATCATTGTCTGCTAATTTAGGTACGCGGAAATATTTATATATTATTGTCTTCTAGCTTACATAATTATTTAAAATTTATTTTTAAATAATCTGATAAATATATTTATGGCAATCATCCCATGAACTGAAGTTTCATAGTAGCACTTGCAGGACGAGGAGGAGGAGGAGGAGAAGGAGAAGAAGGAGAAGGACGAGGAGGAGGAGGAGGAGGAGAAGGAGAAGGAGAAGAAGGAGAAGGACGAGGAGGAGGAGGAGGAGGAGGAGAAGAAGGAGAAGGAGGAGGAGAAGAAGAAGAAGGAGAAGGAGAAGAAAGAGAAGGAGAAGAAAGAGAAGAAGCAGAAGAAGGAGAAGAAGAAGAAGGAGAAGAAGAAGAAGGAGAATGAGGAGGAGAAATAGCGCTGAAGTTGTTTAAAAAGTGGGTACAAGTTAAAACTTTTTTAGAAAATGGGTAAAGGTTAAATGGGGGCAACCAAATAAGGCGCAACATGCAATTTTTACAGTTTTTTTTAGTGTGTTTTAACTTGGGCTACTTATGCAACCTAGGAAGGGGCATTTGCATATATACACGCTTTTTGGGTCATGTTTTAATTAATGCCCGCGTTGAAAAAAAAATTGCAGCGTACCCACTTTTTTGCGTAACTTCAGTATACATGGCTGAAATAGCAAAGGCAAGCATGCAAAACTTCAATATTCCAGTGGATGAGCCTGAAGTAGCAAGTGTGTTGAAATTTTTGTTTTGTAATTGCTGAACTTAAGCATAGTAGCTAAAGTTTTGTTCTCTATTTGCTGAAGTTTTTGTTAGTAATTGCTGAACTTAAGCATAACAGTTGAAGTTTTATTCTCTATTTGCTGAATTTTTTTTTTGTAGTTGCACTAAATAAGCTATAGTTTTTTTTGTCCTAGATTCATTAGTTTTGTCATTAAGCTTTTTCAAAATATTTATAAAAACTTCACCACTAAATAAGCTGAAGTTTTTTTGTCCTACATAAGCTTTTTCAGAAACTTCAGCAAAAGATGCTGAAGTTATTTAGTTCATTTGTAAAACCTTCAACAGTAAAAATTGAAGTTTTTTTATCCTGGATTCATTGGTTTTGTCATAAAGCTTTTTCAAAAACTTCAGCAAAAGATGCTGAAGTTATTTAGTTCATAAACTTCAGCACTATATAAGTTGAAATTTTTTAAAAAGCTTTCTAACATACTAGACAAATAATTATATTGCCAACAATGTCTAAATCATAAATTTTTAAAACAATAACTGTGAAAAGAAGAGAATTATCATTGATTACTAACTTACATACGTGGAAATATTCATAAATTATGGTCTACTAACTTACGTAATTATTTATAATTTACTTTTAAATAACCTGATAACATATTTATGGCAATCATTCCGTAAACTGAATTTTCATAGCAGCACCAACAACAACAGAAGAAAGAAGAAGAAGAAGAAGAAGAAGAAGAAGAAGAAGAAGAAGAAGAGGAAGAAGAAGAAGGAGGAGGAGGAGGAGGAGGAGGAGGATGAGAACGAGAAGGAGGAGGAGGAGGAGGAGAAAGAGGGTTGAAATCTATATTATACTAAAAGCACGAAGGCCGTTAACGAAATATCGTTCGCCTTTTTTATCCTTTTAAAATAGAGTTTACATTGGACAAAGTAGCCATTTAATTATATTGATAATATTTAGCACATTAAATCTACTAAGACTTTATTTACTATATTTTTCCTTATTTGAACTATGTAAAAAGTACTAACATTTAAAGCTTTAAAATTAATTAATTAAGATTTTACCTTTTATACTAACAGCAAAATCATAAAGATCACGTTGAAAAGGAAAAATATTTTATAATTTGTTCGCCATTAAACTTGTATTTAAGTAATATATTTAACGACCAAAACACTCTTTTTCACTAAAATTCAATAGGTCTGGTTAGTTTTCGTTTCTTTCTACTTGTTTTATCTTATGTTTTGGTTGTGATTCAGGTCTTATTCGTAGTGATCTTTCTTTTTGCTTGCTTTCTTTATTTGTTTTGTTAGTAATTTTAGTCTTATAATAGCATACAATTATAATATAATTGATAAAAAACTCAAATCTATTAATTTTGAATTACATAATTGAGTATTGTTTTTGTTTGATTTTCTTGTTGGTTACATTGTATTGAAGTATTTTCTTTATTAAGTCATTCAAGTTTTACATTTGATAGGAATTATCAGTTATAACCCACTGATTCTTGGTTGGAGGTTTTTTTTTTGTCACGGGTTGAAGGGTTTCTTAGTACTCCTTTGTGTTATGAATGTGAAATCCGACAAGATTTGGTTTAATCTGAAAGAGCATTACAGATAAACTGAGGTATTTAATTTCATTTATTGAGCAAAAATATTCTTAATTAGCTTAATCTTTCAGTATGCTCAAGTGTTCTTCACGATTTAATCTCATAGTGCCCTCTTTTATTTGCTAATTATAATAACTTAATTTGTATCGTCATATTTCATAATGAACAGATAAAATTGTACTCATTAGTAATGCTTAAATTTATGAAAAATATTTATTGATTTGAAGCCAATTATGCATAAACATCGTAATTACAGAATTTTGAGTATTTAAATAAAATAAAATAAAGAAGAAAAAGAAGCTAAATACGAGATTTTATTGTAAAAAATTACTTTTTATGCATGCCAAAACACATTTCTATTAGTTTTGTTTGGCATCAATTAATAATTGTTCTTCAAAAAAATAATTGTTGGATAAAATTTTTGCATTTAGAAGAGATATCAATTCAACATGAATAAGAACATTTTTAGCTACCTCTTACAAATGTCCAAAGAATTATGAAGCCTATGATTTTTCTAAACAAAAATGACTAGCGTTAATACTATCCTATACAAGTAATTGCACATGTATGTGGTTAATGAGTCACAATGCAAACAATTCAATTGTCCACCGTACATTCAGGTGTGAGACATTATTTTTATAATCAAATGTCGATTAGGACTTTGCTAACATAGTTTGTTCCTTTCTTGAGTTAGTATATTATTAGCCTTCTTTAGCTTTAAGGACTAAATTAAAGCATAAATCAATAACAAAAATGTTCTTCATATAGCAATAGAAAAAGATAGGTATAACTTATTATTGCACGCAAAGATATAATAAAAGTTTGCCAATTAATCCATCACAAGGCAAAAGCCATTCTAGGGATGAATAAATTAAAAGAGATCAATATTAAATTTATCTTATTTTTTAATTTTTATATTTATCAATATGGAATACACGCGCAAAGCGCGTACCCTAAAACTAATTATTTAAAAAGTAGTACTAATACATTCCTTGGAAAATTACTCATTTTAGACAATACAATTAAGTCTAATGTTTGCCCATATAGTTTTCTGTTTGCTAACAAAATATTAGACTGTGGTTAACGTTCCAATAACTTACAAATTAGGATCGTGGTCTAACATTTTCTTATATGATTCATCGGTTATAATTAGCAAAATAAAAGAATATCATTTACTAAACAGTTGATAAGGGACAACTGTAAAAATTCCACCAATCTGATTTCAAGTTCATGATAGTACACTCTAATACTGGTGTTAGCATTGAAATTTGTATTGCTTCTCTATTTTAAAGCTTAACGTAATATTACTTGTAATTACCTTATAAATGACTCGACCGTATAAGTATTTTCTTATTTATGTATGTCCACAGAGTTTAAACTTTAATTTCCAACAATATCTATGCTAGGATGATATAATTTTCTGATCTCTTGAGCATTTTTGCCACCTTCTTCTAGGGTATCATATAAGTAGTATTCAATAGAAGCATCTCTTGAAATTTCAATTTCCATATATGATATGGCTTGAAGTTTTAACTTAAAATGTTAGCTTGGAAATTGAAGGTTAACGTTTGCTATATGCCAATATCATATAGCCTAATATGATAATGAAAGATTTATTTTCTACTGTTATACATCTTCGTAAATGGTAGTCCGATACATAAAGTATCCTGTATTCATGCAGAGTCCGAGGATGGATCACGTATGGTGTAGACAAACTACCCTAATGCAAGCATTAAGGGCTGTATTTACGGCTACAGCCTGTGACTTATAGGTCACACATAGACAAATTTACCATTGCTCTAAGCACCGTATGATATAACTGCTTGCCACCTATACTTCGCTATCCATTCAAAGTCTAGGAACCTAGGTAATAGTATCCCGATTAAAGAGTTGACGAAAGAGATAAGCGAAATTTGGAGTACTGTACGGAGTTCAACTAGTAGAGACTCTTGGAGCTGGAGTAAGAAGTTCCCAAGTGAGCATTTTATGGAGATCGCTCTATAAAAATTAATGCAATAAAAAAGCAAGAAAATGATAGCGATCACTTTATAAACGTCATGGGGGAGGAAGATAGAAAGGTAACCTATGATATCGGGGAATTACGCTTTTTCTCTTGCCTCAGCGTCGTGGATGGAAGGAGGGCGAGAGGACACGCACGCTCGATGCTTTTCACCAGATCCCCTGCCTTTTATATATCCTACAATATTTGCTAATTGCTGGACCTGAAGTTACATATCGCAATGAGTCACCTAGCTTTTATGGATGAACTGTCTCAACTAGGGTTGTGCACGGATCAGCTCGGATCGAATTTAGCACATTTCGGATTCAAATTTCGGATTTCGGATTCTAGAAAATGCAATCTGAATCCGATCCGAATTATATCGGATTGAATCGGATTTTAAAGTTTGGATCTGATCAGATTTTGGATCGTATTATTATGTCTCAAAGTTAAACTAATATGTATATTTTCTTTGTAAAAGAAGCAATACATTAAGAAAAGTTTATGTTTATGCAATTATGAGAGTATTATAGTGCCAATATAGCTAAATCTAGCAATTGTAAAGGTAATAACTTAGAGGTTGATGTAAAAGAAGTACTGATTATCCAAAATTAAAGTGTAGTATTTATATATGCTCTAATAATTTTAGATTTTGGATCGGATCGGATTAAAATATACAAATCTGAATCCGAAATTTTAAAAAACACAATCCGAAATTGAATGGATCGGTTCGGATTTCGAATATCCGATCTGAATGAACAGCCCTAGTCTCAACAGCTAAATAAAAAATCTCATTGTTACATAGAGTACATTGTGAATTTTATATTTAATTAATTATAGAATGCTACTCAATCAAAACAGATATGAAGCTGCAATAGACAAGGATATCGATTTTCTAAGTAATGTATGTTTTAGTCATATAAGCACATCTAAGTAATGATTATTTGTTGGTTTCTTTGGAAAGAATTCTGTGGCTGCAGGCATAGAGTATAGACTTAAGCAATAGATAACTTGGAGCATTAAAGCTGCGGTCAACAAAGCATATCCTAATAGTGGCCTAAAGATCCCTTGAAGGTCTTTCTGTGATACTCTTACAAGGCTTAAACCTGGGTATAAAAGCTTCACGGTTCAATGGCTTAAGCCAGATAGGGGTTGGGTGATGGGAGCTTTCTTCAGTGGAAAGGAAAAACAGGTCAATGAGGCGCGGTCAGACATGAATATGGAGACATTATCATGGCCTTTTCTACTACAGCGACTGCCCGGAATCATAATGTAGCAGAGGCCCAAGCAGCTCTGTGTGGTCTCAACTGGTGCAAACAAAATGGCTTCAGTCAGGTGGTTCTCGAATTGGATTCTCTATACATTATAGAGATCCTCCGTAAAGATGGTGTCACAAACTATAAACTCAGTCATATTGTGAATAAGGTTAAAGACACTATCAGCATGTTTAATATATAGATCAATCATTGCTACAGAGAGGCAAATCAACTGGCTCACAGTTTGACAAAGAGGACAGTCAGATTTGCAGCAATCACCTTGTTTCGAATCCATCCATCAACTTCCTAGGCAAGCAAAAGGCCTATTTTTGCTTGACAAATAGCAGTTTTCTTGTATAAGAAACAAATACGTCAAGACTAATTTGTGTGTGTGTTAGTATATTTTTGGTCGAGGAGGCGAATTATGTATTAATCGCCTATTCCTCATTATTTTTGAGGGGTCATCTCTATCCTTGTGTTGTATATTCAAACTATATTTTTGGTTAATATAATACCCCCAAGTATACTGGAAAAGTTCATATAAAAAAAAGTACAGATGATAACTCCAGAAGGTTATCGCAGTTTGTCTGTTTACGGTTTTAGTTATTTCTGTGCTGTCTAACCTTTTGAATTATCATAAAAATGAAACCAAGTCAAATAAATTGAGCTCAACTTGCGTATTTCATTAAGTTGAAAAAGTGTAGCATCAATTAGCACATGAATTAGCTTAAACTTAGGCGAGGTTGTTGCTGAAGCGATCCTATTATATTGCTTCACGAATTAGTATTAAAAATTTATTCGATATTTACACCAAATTATACTAATTTATTATAGTGAAAAACAGAAGACTCTAATCCTAAATTCTGAATCCTTTGTTACATGTTATAATCTTCCTTCTATGATATATGCATGAGACATAGCAGTTAGCTCTCTCCTATATGTATAGAGATGGAGAGATTAGTTTGTGAACACGTGCGTGGCACGTAACTCTATATCGTCAACTATTAAAAATGTCACATAAAAACAATAAATTTTTAATGATATACACGTTTCAAGAGCAGTTGTTTGAATTATAAGTTGCACGGATGATATATAATGTTATTTTTTCATTGGAGATATATAGTATTAAATTTTTAAGAAGTAGTGTCATCTACAATATTCCTTTTCACCAATTACGTGTGTTAATTTGTGGTAATCACCAATTGGCCCATTGTTTCAACCAATTGATTGAGCCACGAAAGGTGATAGTGAAGTTTATTCTTTATTTTGTTCTTTTTATTCATTTGAATTTCTTCCGTTTCATCGATTTTATCTGGATTCCATCTTTCTTCTGAAAAAAGGAAGGATTACGATAGGGATCTTCTTCAGCGTCTTTTGTTCCTGTTTAGTCCCCTTTATTTCAGAAATATTTCTATTTCTATTCTCTTTTTTCTCACTTTCCATATTTGTTTCTGTTTTTAAGATTTCGATCAGTTTCTTAGTAAGAATGAGCGAGTGGTGTCAAATAGATGGGTTCAACGATATTTGAACAAGTTAAAATGATGGTATTAATAAAGGATTTAAGTTTTAACCCTTCAGTATTAATTCTTTTTGTATTTTCTCTGGACCCCCCCTTCAATAAGGAGCTACTCTCCAGTTTCCTCTAAAAAAACAACAAATACGATATATACATTTAGTCATCTTTACAAAAGATTAATTCAAAATAGAATCACTTCATAATTCACATTGATCTCTCTTCCTTCGTTCTTCCTCTATTTATACTGGCGCACATCGACCACAATAGTTACCTCTCTCTTCCAACTTCAGATAAGCACCACATGTCACTATCGAAGATTCTAAAGTCTTATTACATAATTTTTGGTAAAATCACACAAGAAATCAAAATAGCACGGGCTATCTAGTTTTCGAACTGATCATTCAAAAATAGCATACATTTGTAAAGTCATTAAAAAATGATCATTATTTTGCTGTAACATGACAAGTTCCAGCATAATATACTGGAGATCGCTGCAACTGTGTATGGATTTCTAGCATATTCTGCTGGAACTCCAACATGCGAAAAGTTCTAGTATAATATACTGGAGATTAGAGCACATGTGCTCCAATATCCAGTATATTATGCTGGACCGATGTATTATACTGGAACTCTAGTATATTATATTGGAGTATTTTTCGGATTTTAAATAGTATTTTCGTTCAGATTTATCTTTACACTAAAAGTGACTAAATTTAAACTACTTTTAAAAGTGTGGCAATTTTTGAATCATCACTTATAAATTTTGCTATTTTTGAATTTCTTCCAAAATTAAACTGCTTTTGTTAGTAGCAAACCCTACAGACTAGGAATAACAAATCTTTTACATAAGGCACAATATATTTTTACAGAACTAAGAGACCCACCAAGACGCTGCAATATATCTAATCTAGGATGGACTCAACGAAGAAACAAACTAAACTCAGTAACACATAAGATATCTTTAGCAGCGTGGTATATTCCGTAAGATCCTATATATCAGAAATTATTCTATTCAGTATTGCTCTAACTTTCATATCATAAGGTTAATCCTAATTTAAGATATCACAACATGCATGGCTTGTTATAAAAGTTACCTCAAATCAGTGTATATATAATATGTGTTTGCATATTAATTTCTTTCATTTAACTATGATTTATCAATAGGCAACATGGCCTAGTAGACAACTCATTTATAACTTTCATATATTATTTCTATACAGTAAAATATAACTATAACATCATACGATTTAAATATAATTTTTATATAAATTTTATACAATATGTCTTTTGTATGCTTTTTTGTATATAATTTGTCTATGTATTGTAAGTGGCATGTTCTTCTTCCTCTCTGAAATTCCAAACAAATCTTTCTCTCTTAATTAATATATTTTTGATGCATATCAACGACTTTACGTAAAAAGATATTATTTATATCTTAAAAACAAATTTCATTCATTGGTTCATACACTATATAACTATTTTTTAATTTAATACAACATTCAAATAGAAAATATATATAATTACTACATAATAAAATTTAAATGCAACTTTAATACAGTTTCGTAAGTATGTTTCATGTCACGTCTTCTTCTTCTTCTTCTTCGAGTTTCAATCTGGAATTCAGCTAAAATCAAGTCTAATCTTCACCAAAAACCCTTAAAATTGAGATATAAACTCCATAAAATCCGAAGAATAATCCAAGTTATTTGCAACAATACCCAATCTAAACAAACAATAGATTTTGAAAACCCAAATTTGATCGAATTCAAAGCACCAGAGCTTTAATGTCTGTCCATTGTGGAGAATCAAATACCTTTGTAATTTATTGATTGGCGATTTCAATTCAAACACCAATTGTGCAACAACACCCAATCCAAACAAACAATAGATTTTGAATACCCAAATTTGATTGAATTCAAACTATCGAAGCTTTTTAATGCCTGTCAATTGTGGAGAATCAAACACCTTTAAAATTTATTGATTTACGATTTCAATTCGAACACCGATTGTGCAAACTAAGTTAAAACTCTCTACAAAAATAATAGAATCTTATTGAAAAAAAGGATAAAAAGTAGAGAAAAATGAAGGAAGAAAAATTGGGGAAACAATACAGAATGAGAGAAAGAGAGAGTCAAAGAGAGAAAGAGAGACGGGGAGCGAGAGAGAAATAATTGATTCCCTAATCAATTACCGATATAAAGGGATACTTATTAATACTAATTTTTTTATAATTGGTAAGATTGTATGTGTTGATGTACTTAAGATAAAACTTTAGTAAGGAGGGTAAATAAGTTTCATATGTATTATAGATAAGTAAAAATCTGTAGCATACGACGATGCTACGTTATAAGCTAATATAAACACCCTTAACTTTGTTATTATCATTTTAGTCCCATAATATTACTTTTCAATTAAGTCTTTTTCTATAGATTTTAAAAGGAGGGATAGATGTCATTTTATTAGCTTGGTTGTTATATTCTTAGCTATCCTTTTCTCTGCTATTTAGAGCCTCGATCATTGCATTCAGAGTATCTGATGAAATGAAACCTTTTAACTTTTTATGAATTTCTTCTTGTTTTTATTATTTTCTTGCTTCATGGTAGTTGAGTGCTTCAATTTGGTATCAGAGCCTTGCTCTTGGCACTCGATGATGGTGGATAAACAAAAAAGTTCACTCCTAGATGATGGGTTAAAACGAGTAGAAGCTCGGTTGCAGATTTATATGGAAAAATCAATGAAACATATGGAAAAATTGGAAGACAAACAGGAGAACTTCAAAAACAAAATGGAGGAATTTTTGGGTTCTAACAAGCGAATCGAAGAGATGCTGGTTGCGATCACTTTTCAAAAAAGGCGGAACCCTCGACCTTGGAAAGGTCGCTTGTCGCCGAAATTTATGGCGACTCGCCGGCGAAAACGGGCCAATCTTTAGTGGGAGAAAACATACGGAACCATAACTCTCCCCTCCACCACCCTAGTGAACCCTTCAACGGCTGCTTTCCGACCACCCTCCAGATCTCATCCCATTTTGACCCCTATTGTTTCACAACATGTAACACCTCAAACAACCTCTTATTCTATGACTCCTCAAATAATTTTCTCTCAAGTAAATTCTTACCAAATGTCCACTCAACCTTATCTACTCTAATCTTATCTGATGTCAATGAACCCTAGCTTCATATACCCCACAGCTCTTTTCTCAGTAACCCAATGAACCAGCCTACTACCTACCCGATAATACTTAACCCAACATCATAACCATGCCCTATTATGTTTAGAACCTTCCAAAGTCACACTGCGGGTTGGGCTCCCCAAGTTAACATGGGGCCTGGATCCGGTGGTTCAACATCTAAACTTCCCAAAGCTAAATTAACCTTTTCAGAATTTGATGTTAACAATCTCAGAATTTGGCTTCGCCGGTGTGGGAAATTTTTTGATTTATATCAAGTAGTCGATGAAGAAAATATCAACTAAGTGGCGATCATTTAAAAGACTTCGCCAATTATTGGTCAGATGGGTATTTGGAAAATCATGGGGGTTATGTCTCGTGGCCCAAATTTTGTACTGACATATGTGAGAGATTAAGTAACATTATGCCAGATGAGATTGTGCAACAGTTTAATAGATTGAATCATCTCACTAACGTTGAGAGCAACCAATGCAAATTTTATGAGTTTTAATGTTTAATGGTTTTAATCTAACCATGCGTTAAGGGAACCGCATTTTGTGTCTTGTTTTATTGGGGGCCTTACACCTGACATTAGGCCACTGACGCAATTTGCGAGGCCCAAAACCATACTAGAAGCCTACAAATGTGCTAAGCTACATGAAAGCTCTTTCATCGCCTTGTGTAAATAACTTACCAATAAACCCTGGCCCAAAAACCTTCAATCTACATATAAGCCCAATGTCCCTAACCCGTTACACAAAAACCCAATGGTTGTTTACCCGGACTCAAAACCCAAAGAATATGACACTAGAGAATATGAGGAAACTGAACCTATGCTACAAGTGTCATGAAAGATATCTTCCTGGTCACCAATGTAAAAATAGAGCTCTCAATGCAATGGACAATGAGGAATTTGTAGATGCCAATGAAGAGGTAGTAGAACCTGAATTGGGGGAGGGTGAGGACCAAGTGCAAGCTGAAGTCACTTTGAATGTGATATTGGGTGAAAGTAAAGCTCCATCAACCATCAAACTTATGGGATTAATGCGCGTCCAAAAGGTGGTGGTATTAATTGATAGCGGATAAATCATAATTTTGTCCACCCACAAGTGGCAAAATCTTGTTCCGTATTGATTGAAGATCTGGGCCGGCCAATGAGAATCAAACTCGCTAATGGTCAATACTTACGTTGTAGGCAAAAATGCCATAATTTAGAATGAAAAATGCAGGACTTAAGCTTCAACTTTAATTTTGGAGTCCTCAAAATTGGTGGATGTGACATTGTGCTAGGGATGGACTGGGTGGATGCATTGTCTCCGGTAGAGTTACACACTCATCCTCATAGAATATCCTTGGCGTATGGTTCTGAATGGGTGACTTTGCTTAGCAATCAGGAGGAGGGAAGTGTGTCTAATGTGGACACAAAGATTATTTCAAAGATGATTAACAAAGATCAATGTAACTTTATAGCCCAAATGTTCCCGATGGTTTGTGAGGGCAAAAGTAAAGAGTTGATACCATGGCAGTGGAAAAATTAATGGGCCCGTATGAAGTATTATTTTAGGAGCCTAATAGTGTGCCCCCTTTGCGTGATTGTGACCACACAATTGAACTATTTCCTGGTTCACAACCCATTAATCTAAGGCCATACTGTTATTCCTTTGAACAGAAAAATGCAATTGAGGAGATTGTTGCTGAAATGTTGAAAGCCTAAATAGTGACCAATAGTGTTTCTCATTTTTCTTCCCCAGTTCTTTTAGTGAATAAGAAGGGTTCGAGTTGGAGAATATGTGTCGATTACAGAAAATTGAATGATATCACTGTTTAAAACAAGTACCCCATACTAGTGGTAGAGGACCTGTTAGACGAGCTACATAAAGCTCAAAGTTTCTCCAAATTGGACTTAAGGTCAGGCTATCACCAGATTCGCATGAAGAAGGGGATGAATACAAAATAACTTTTCGCACTCATCATGGACTGTGGGAATTTAGAGTCATGCCCTTTGGGCTAAATAACGCTGTAGCTACGTTCCAAGCCTTAATGCACGAGATTTTTGGGCGATTCCTTAGGCAATTTGTGTCAGTGTTCTTTGACAATATACTGGTATATTGCAAATCATTACAAGAACATGTCAAATACTTACAGTTGGTGTTCGGTTTGTTAAAAGCCATCCAGTTGTTTGTTAAGAGATTAAAGTGCAATTTTTGCCAAAATCAAGTCGAGTACTTGGGTCATGTTATCTCTAGTAAGGGGGTTAGTACTGATGATGCTAAAGTTGAGGCCATGCTCAACTAGGCTAGGCCCAAATCTGTCAAGGAGATAAGAGGATCTTTAGGCCTTACAGGGTATTATCATAGGTTCGTCAAGAATTTTGCCATTATTAGCAAACCTCTGACTAACCTCTTAATGAAGAAAAACTTTCATTGGCACTCTGAAGCAACTCAAGCCTTTGAAGAATTGAAGCAACCTATGTGTCAGGCACCTGTATTAGCATTACCTAATTTTTTAATACAATTTGTGGTAGAGATGGATGCTAGAGGGAAGAGAATTAGGGTTGTCTTAATGCAAAAATGGTAGGCCTATTGCATTCATCAGTCGGGCATTGAGTACTAAGCCCTTAAGACTTTCCACATCGGAAAAGGAGCTAATTGCACTATTACATGCAGTGGAAAAATGGCGTCACTGCTTACAACCTAACCATTTCCTCATCAACACAGATCCTTTTAGTCTTAAATTCTTGAAAGATCAGAGGATCGCAACATATCTGTAGCATAAGGGAATTACCAAGCAGCTAGGTCTCAATTATGAAATCCAGTATTGCAAGGGGGCTGAAAATATAGCTGCGGATACTCTTTCCAAAAAGTTTGATGATGGGAAATGTGCTAGGCTCACAATAGTCCATCCAAAAGGGGCTGAGGATGTAATAAATAGTTGCCAAGATGACCTAGTAGCCCGAAAATTCATCTCTCAATTGAGTGTTGATGCTGATGCAATCCAAGGTATGCAATTGAAGGGTGGTTTCCTATGGCAGAATGATAAGGTTTGGGTTGGGAGCCTTTTCCATCCGTAAAAAACTTAATAATGAAATGCACTCAACACCATGGGGTGGTCATTCAGGAATACATGGAACACAACATAGACTAATAACATTGTTCTACTGGCCTACACTCTTACAAGATGTGAACAAACATGTGGCTGATTATGAAACTTATCAAAGAAATAAAGGAGAGAATGTAGCCTACTCGGACTCTTACAGCCGCTGCCAATTCCATCGAGGTCCTGGGAACACATAGCAATGGATTTTATTAGTGGATTGCCTAAATCACATGGGAAAGATTCAGTACTCGTGGTAATTGACAGGCATACAAAGTTTTCCCATTTCTTTGCATTAAACATCCCTATTCTTCTTCAAGTTGCACAAATATTCTTGGATAATGTATGCAAATTACATGGACTGCCTAGCTCAATTGTCTCTGATAGAGACCCCATTTTTATGACCAATTTTTGGAAAGAATTGTTTAAAGGGTTAAAGGTTCATCTAAAGCCTAGCACCGCTTATCACCCTCAAACTGATGGCCAATCAGAAAGGTTAAACCATTGCCTAGAGACCTACCTCCGGTGTATGACATGGCATAAATTGTCTGAGTGGAGTCAGTAGTTATCACTTGTAGAATACTGGTATTGCTCCAATTTTCAATCAGCAATCAACATGACTCCTTTTATAACCTTGTACGTCTACGATCCACCTCAGCCCTTCTTTGATCTGATTGCTCAATCCAAGCTAGAAGCAGCAGATTTAGTGTTATGTGAAAGACAATTAATGACCAGAATGTTGCAGGACAATTTAGTGAAAGCACAAGCAAGAATGAAGGTCTATGAAGATGGGAAAATAAAAGATCGCAACTTTGAAATTGGTGATTGGGTATTCTTAAAGTTACAAACTTATCGTCAATCATCAATGGCGGTATGCAAGAATTTGACACTCTCTGCTTGCTATTTTGAACCTTATGAAGTGACTCAAAAGATTGGACAAGTAGTTTACAAGCCTAAGTTACTGAAGGATAAAAAATTCATCGGATTTTTCATGTGACGCAACTGAAAAAGAAAATTGGGGAAATGGTACTTCCTACTGAAGACCCTCTATATTGCGCCAATGACAGATAGATTTTGACAGAACCAGTTTAGATTTTGGATCGCATGATGGTGAAGAAGAAAAACAAAGCCGTGGTTGAAGTTCTAGATTAGTGGGCAAATCTGGAACCTAAAGAAGCTACTTGGGAGGAGTATTCATTTCTGAAGAGTCAGTTTCCTACTTTTGATCCTTGATGGCAGCAAGGATCTTTTAAGGGGGATGGAATGTAGCATGTGACGATGCTATGATATTAGCTAATGTAAATACCCTTATGTTTGTTATTATCATTTTAGTCCCATAGTCTTTTACTTTTCAATTAAGTCCTTTTTTATAAATTCTAGAAGAAGGGACAGATTTCACTTTATTAGCTTGGTTGTTATATTCTTAGCTGTCCTTTTCTGTGCTATTTAGAGCCCCAATCATTATACTCAGAGTATCTGATGAAACGAAACCTTTTAACTATTTTTTAATTTCTCCTTGTTTTTATTACTTTCTCGCTTCATAGTAGAGGTGGAGCCTCAGGCTGACTATGATGTGGAGGTTCCAGCTCCAGCAGCTTCGGTAGGTCCAGCTCAGGTCCCAGGGGATTCATAGCCGCCTCAGTTCTTCAGGACGCTTCGGTCAGATTGGTAGGCCTTATGGAGAGTGTCAATCGAACGGGTTTGCTTCCAGTAGCCCCAGCCACTTCTCAGGCCGGGGGAGGATTTCAAACTCCTGCTATACGTACTCCGGAGCAGGTATCTCCTCAGGCTCAGGTTCCAGTGGTGCAGTCAGCCGTGGCAGTTTAGCCGGGTATAACGGCTCAGACCGGCGATGTAGCGGCTATGTTCGCAGATGCGTTATGGAGGCTGGATAGGTTTACCAAGCTCTTCACCACCACATTCAGTAGTACTTCTTCGGAGGACCCCTAGGATTTATTATACAACTGCCATGAGGTTCTTCGGACTATGGGCATTTTGGAGACCAATGGGGTCGACTTTGCCCCTTTTCGCCTAGCAGGATCCGCCAGGACTTGGTGGAGGGACTATTGTTTTGCTAGACCATCAGGGTCACCATCCTTGACTTGGGACAACTTTGCGGAGTTGTTTTTGGAGAATTTTCTCCCAGTTACTCAGCAAGAGGCTCTTTGCAAGTAGTTCGAGCGCCTCCAGCAGGGCTCTATGACAGTCACTCAGTATGAGACCTAGTTTATTGATCTAGCTCGCCATGCTATTGTGATACTCTCCACCGAGAGAGAGAGAGGGCGTGGAGGTTTGTTAATGGTTTGATTCAGTCGATCCGTCTCCAGATGGCTCTGGGAGCCGAGAGTGAGATTTCTCTTTAGGAGGCGGCCAATGCAGCCCGTAGGATAGAGATGGCTCTTTCACAGAGAGGTAGTCATGGGTCTGATAAGAGGCCCTGTCATGCTGGTAGATTCAGTGGTACCTCGTCTGGAGGTAGAGATAACTTATGGTAGAGGCCATCATCCAAGGCCCTTTCAGTAAGCTCTCCAAGTCTCTCACAATACTTCAGGTGGTAGTGGCTCTCAGTTGTATTATTTTGATAAGCAATCTTTCAGTGCACTACCAGCTACCATCAATTCACCTCAACTCTAGAGTTTTCGGGGAGGACATTCAGGTTTATAGGGTCAGTGGTATCAGCAGCCGAGGGCTTGTTATGATTGTGGTGACCCAAGTCACATTATTAGATTTTTCCCTCATGCTTTCGGTAGTTCCCGGCAGCATGGTCCTTGCCCCATGATTCAGGCACCAAGTGTTCCACAGGCCTCCCAGCCAGCTAGAGGCAGGGGTAGAGGTCATAGAAGTGGAGATAGAGATCATAGAGGTGGAGCTCGGACCGCCAGAGGTAGAGGCCAGCCAGTAGCCGATCGTCATAGAGATATGGTTCAGGGAAGTAGGTCCCAGCCCCCGTGTTATGCTCTTTTAGCCAAGCCATAGGCCGAGTCTTTTGATGCAGTTATTACTGCTACTATTCTGGTCTGTGATAAGGATGCTTCAGTGCTATTTGACCCTGGGTCTATGTATTCGTCTGTGTCGTCCTATTTTGCATCGTACTTGGTTAATCCGAGTGATGCTTCAGTATTCCTCTCTATGTATCCACATAGATGGGTAATTTTATAGTGGTCAACCGAGTTCATCGTTCCTATGTGGTAGTGTTTGGGGGTATTGAGACCCGTGTTGATTTATTGCTCTTAGGCATGATGGATTTTGACATCATATTAAGGATGAATTGGTTGTCCCCGTATCATGCTATCTTGGATTGTCACGCCAAGAACGTGACCTCATCTTTGTCAGATTTTCCCGGATTAGAGTGGAGAGGAACCCTAGTTTATGCCACTCGCAGTGTTATAAAATATATGAAGGCTCGCTGCATGGTTGAGAAGGGGTGTTTAGCTTCTTTGGCGTATGTTCGCGACTCCAGCGCAGAGGTCCCTTCTATTGATTCGGTACCCGTGGTTCGGGAGTTTCCTGAGGTTTTCCATTCAGACTTGCCGGGTATGCCCGCTCGATAGGGATATTAATTTTTGTATTGATCTGGCTCCGGGCACTCAGCCCATTTCCATCCCGCCGTATCGCATGGCTCCGATAGAGTTGAAAGAGGTAAAGGATCAGTTGCAGAATTTGCTTGGGAAGGGTTTCATTAGACCCAACATCTCGCCTTGGGGTTCGCCGGTGTTATTTTTGAAGAAAAAGGATTGTTCGATGAGGATGTGCATTGATTATCGACAATTGAACAAAGTGACGATTAAGAATAAGTATCCACTGCCAAAGATTGATGATTTGCTCGACTAGATTCATGGTGCAAAGGTGTTTTTGATGATAGATTTGAGATTTGGCTACCATCAGTTGAGGATTAGGGCGTCTGATTTCCCTAAGACAACATTCCGCACTCGGTATGGGCACTATGAGATTTTGGTCATGTCTTTTGGGTTGACCAATGTCCCAGAAACATTTATGGAGTTGATGAACCGAGTGTTCAGGCCTTATTTGGAACTTTTCATGATAGTCTTTATTGATGATATTCTGATATACTCCCGCAATCAGGAGGAGCACGAACAACATCTTAGAGTGGTCCTTCAAACTCTGAAGGATAGTAAGTAATACGCTAAGTTCTCGAAATGTGAGTTCGGGTTGAGTTTGGTTGCATTTCTGGGTCATGTTGTTTTAGTAGAGGGTATTCAGGTGTACCCGAAGAAGATTGAGGGAGTCAAGAACTGGCCTTCACCATCATCAGCTACAGAGATTCAGGGTTTCTTGGGGTTAGCAGGCTACTATCATCGCTTCGTGGATGAATTTTCATCTATCGCAACCCCGATGACCAGATTGACCCAGAAGGGTGCCCAGTTCAGATGGTCAGACAAGAGTGAGATGAGCTTTTAGAAGCTCAAGAAATCTCTGACTACGGCACCAGTATTGGTTTTACCCACAGATTCAGGGCCTTATACAATCTATTGTGACGCTTCCCATACTGAGCTTGGTGCAGTATTGATGCAGATGGCAGAGCCATTGCCTCGTCTTCAAGGAAGTTGAAGATCCACGAGAAGAATTATTCGGTTCATGATTTAGAGGTTGCAGCTATTGTTCATGCTTTGAAGATTTGGAGGTATTATTTATATGGTGTGATGTGTAAAGTGTAGGCTAATCACAAGAGTCTTCAGTACTTGTTCAAGCAAAAGGAGTTGAATTTGAGGCAGAGGAGGTGGTTGGAGTTGTTGAAAGATTATGATGTTACTATCTTGTATCACCCGGGGAAGGCCAATGTGGTGGCCAATGCATTGAGTAGAAAGTCAGCCAGCATGGGTAATCTTGCTTATATCTCGGTCGGCCAGAGACCACTTTCTTTGGATTTTCAGGCCTTGGCCAATCGATTTATCAGGTTGGATATTTCTGAGCTTAGGCGAGTGTTAGCTTGCACGATCATCCGTTCTTCATTGTTGGAGCGTATCTGTGAGCGGTAGTTTGATGATCCCCATTTGTGTGTCCTAAGAGACATGATGTAGCGTGGAGGTGACAAGAAGGTGACCTTAGGTGATGATGGCATCTTGAGATTGCATGGGCAAGTTTGAGTGCCCAATGTTGATGGGATTCGAGATTTGATCTTAGTGGAGGCGCATAGTTCCTAGTATTCTATTCACCCGGGCGTCACGAAGATGTATCAAAATCTGAGCAGCACTATTTGTGGCATAGAATGAAGAAGTATATAGTTGCATTTGTGGCTCGATGTTTGAACTATCAGCAGGTTAAGTATAAGCATTAGAGGTCCGATGGCCTGTTTCAGAGGATTGAGCTTCCGGAGTGAGTGTGGGAGAGGATTACTATGGATTTTGTTACGACACTCTTGTTGACCCGGAAGAAGTTTGATGCAATTTGGGTCATTGTTGATAGGCTGACCAAGTCAACGCATTTTATTCCTGTTGTAACCACTTATTCATCCAAGAGGTTAGCTGAGATCTATATAAGAGAGATTGTTCGCCTTCATGGGGTGCCGGTATCTAGCATATCGGACCGGGGTACGTAGTTTACCTCGTGCTTCTGGAGAGCAGCTCCACGAGAGTTGGGTACCCAGGTTGAGTTGAGCACAAAATTTCATCCTCAGATTGATGGAAAGTCCGAGCAGACGATTCAGATATTGGAGGATATGCTCTGAGCCTGTGTTATTGATTTTGAGGCTCGTGGGACAAGTTTTTGCCTTTAGTTAAGTTCGCCTACATCAACAACTACAAGTCCAGCATTCAGATGGCTCCATATGAGGCGTTGTATGGTAGGCGTTGTCAGTCTCCAGTTGTATGGTTTGATCCAGGAGAGGCTCGATTATTGGGTAGAAATTTAGTTCAGGAGGCCTTGGATAAGTTTAAGATCATTTAGGATAGGCTTCGTACAGTTCAGTCTAGGAAGATGAGCTATGCAGACCGCAAGGTTCGAGATGTCGCTTTCATGGTTGGTGAGCAGGTATTTCTCCGAGTGTAGGATATGAAGGGCGTGATGAAATTTGGGAAGAAGGGCAAGCTTATCCCTAGGTTCATTAGTACATTTGAGATTTTTGACCGTGTGGGAGAGGTGGCTTATCGACTTGCCTTGCTGCCTAGTTTGTCAGCCGTGCATCCAGTGTTTCACATATCCATGCTTCGGAAGTATTACGGTGATCCATCCCACGTGTTAGATTTCAGCACTGTCCAGTTAGACAAGGATCTGTCTTTTGAGGAGGAGCCGGTAGCTATTCTAGAATGACATGTTCGTTAGTTGAGATCCAAGAGCTTCCCTTCTGTTCGTGTTTAGTGGAGAGGTCAGCCTCCTGAGGGATCGAACTTGGAGTCCAAGTCAGATATGAGAAGTCGCTATCCTCATCTATTTCCCAACTCAGGTTTCTTTCTTTTGTCCGTTCAAGGATGAATGATTGTTTTAGAGGTGGAGAATGTGACGATTTAGAGGTGGAGAATGTGACTACCCAGAGGGTCATCACCTATTTCCTCACTCATGTTAATTCTTCGAAGCCTTGGAAACCTCATTCAAGGTTTCCTAGATTTGCAAGCATAGTCTGGGCACGTAGCGGGAAAACTTAATATGAATTTTGTGTAAAAATAATGAATTTTAATATTAATATGATTAATATTGACTTCGATCAACATTTTGGATAAACGAATCCGGAACCGTAATTTGACGGTCTTGGAGGGTCCGTAGGAAAATACGGGACTTGGGTGTATGCCCGGAATCTAATTTCGAGGTCCCAAGCCTGAGAAATGATTTTTTGTGTCAAATTGTTTTCTCAAAAGAATTAAGGAAAATGGAAAATAAAATTGATTAGGAAGTGTTGGTAGCGGGCCCTTATTGTGGTTTCGACGCACGATACACATCTTACATGTGGTTTAAGCGCTTTCTGTGAAGTTTGGTTAAAAATGGACTTCATTTGATGTGTTTCAGACTTGAAATAGAAAATTTATGTTTTATGAAAATATGGAAGAAACTATGGATTTTGAGGCTTTAAGTTGATGTAAACGATGTTATTTTGGAGTAAGTCCGTAAGATATTTTTTAGGTTGCATGTATGTTAGGTTTGGAGCCCCGAGGGCTCGGGTGAGATTTGAATAAGTGTCGAGTTACATTTTGAACCTTGTAAAAATCTGCTGGTATGCTTGACCTATAAGCTTCGTATCCCAAATGCGAACTTCACCTAGGCACCATTCTTCTCAAATGCGAAGAGATTCATCGCAAATGCGATGGCTGCCTATAATCTCAGCCTTTGCAAAAGCAAAGGATTGTCCGCAAATGCGAAGGAAGCCAATCACAAATGCGACATTTCTGATCGCTAATCCGAAGGTCCAAAGTTCTGAAGCTTTCACAAATGCAAACAAGAACTTCACTTTTCCCAGACCTGTTGGGTTCATAACTGCAAACCCATGTTTGTATTGCCCATATCCGAGGCCCACCTATTTCATACTTAGACGAATTTTAAACCCATTTTCTTCATTCTTTCAAAATACAAACTCCATAGGCAATTTTCCAAGAAACCCATCTTCTCCAAATCATTTGTAAGTCAAATTTTACTTAACTTCTTCAATCTTTAACATCATTAAACATGTTTTCATCTTAAAATGAAGGATTTCCATGGGTGAAAATGAGAATTTTGGGTAGAACTTAGGTTTTCTTCAAATTGAGGATTTGGACCTCAATTTGAGGTCCGATTTCAAAACAAATCATATATATGAGATCGTAGGAGAATGGGTAACCATATTTTGGTTCGAACCTCGGATTTTGACCACGTAGGCCCGGGGGCGTTTTGTGAATTTTTGAGCAAAACTTTGGAAAATTCATTCTTATGCATTCAAATTGATTCAATTAGCATTTGTTGATACATTCAAGTAATTTGTGACTAGATTCGAGCAATTGTTTTGGTGAATTCGAGGGGTAAGGCTATACTAGAGGCTTGGGTTGGGTTTGGAGCATTCGAGGTAAGTGTTTCATCTAACTTTGGCTTGAGGGAATAGGAGTAGAGTGTTGTTTGCTATTTTTTATTTGTTGAATATGGTGTATCTGCATGGTGATGAGTATCTATACACCGGTATCTAGCATGACCTTGAGTCCTTTAGTTGTGTTTATTCTTATTTTGTTGTGACTATTCGATGCTTAATTGATGATTTTCTATATAATGTGAAGAGTATGAGAAAGAATTATGATTTGTGAACTCTTTGAAGCGTTGGCTTGAGTGATAAAGTAATTACCGGGTACGAAATTAAAAAAGAGCAACAGATGTGGTTATTCTCTTGTCGGGTTGTTTTCCTATATTGATTATCTCCCTTGCCGGGATGTGAAAGTTGTTGTTGTTATTACCTTGCCGGTATTTAATTGTTTGCTTGTGTTTTCCCTTGTCAGGATTTTTATTATTGTTTTTTGTTCGTTCACCCCATTGATTGTGATTGTTGTTTGGGTGAGGAAGAGTGATAAAGCACAAAGTTTGATGCCGTGCATGATTTGTATTGAGAACATCTTAATGCATAAAGGAACATTCTGTGCCAATATTTGATTACTAATGCACGAAGGAACATTCCCTGCCAATAGTTGATTACTAATGCACGAAGGGTCATTCCTACTATGATATGAGTGTTTATGTGAGGAAAAGCACAAATGTTGATGCCGTGCACTTTATTTGATTGTTTTGGTGAGAACGAGAGTAAAAGCACGAAGGCCGATGTCGTGCAATTGTTGATTTTATACTCTTATTGATATTGTAGTTGCACTATTTCATTTTCTAATTGTTGATTTTATATCTTGACTGTTACATCCCCTATATCATGTTCCCTCCCACTTCGCCGGGGTTAGATCAGACACTTACCAGCACATGAGGTTAGTTGTGTTGATGCTACGCTCTGTGCATCGGTTTGCACAGATCACGGAGCTGGAGCAACGTTTGGACAGCAGTAGGAGTTTTGGGAGCTGACTTCAGCCCAGGGACACCTAGGTAGCCTTGCTGATGTCCGCGGCCTGAAGTCCCTTCTATCCTTACTTTAGTTAGTTTTCCTTTGTACCGAAACAAAAAAGAATTTCATATTTTTTTTGTTTAGACATTGTATTTAGTATTTTATAGATGTTCGTGAGTTAGTGACTCCAGTTCTAGGTATAGTTATATTGGATTTTTGCATTGTTTCCGTTTATTTATATTTAAGACTTCTGCTTCTCTATTAAATATTCCGTCGTTCATTATATTGTTGATGGTTGGTAAAAGAAGTATTTAATAATTGGCTTGCCTAGCTTACAATAGTAGGTGCCATCACGACTCCCGAGGGTGAAAAATCTGGGTCGTGACAGTAGGGCAGGGAGCGTTATGTATAACGGGAAATCTCGTCATATTCGACAGAGCCACAATACCGCTAGACAACTACTCTCTAGTGGTTTTATTACAACTGACCATGTAAAGTCAAGAGATAACGTGTCCGATCCACTTACAAAAGGCCTATATAGAGAGGCGGTTGAACAATCATCAAAGGGAATGGGGTTAAAGGCCTAGGACAAGTCATCATGGCGGTAACTCCAATAGCAGACATGAGATCCCAAGAGCTAGGTTCAAAGAGATCAAACAAAGTTATGAATGACGGTTCAACATTGTCAACTAACTCAACCCATTCTCGTGATGAAGACAATGTTCAAAAACAAGGTAAAGCATTAAGGCTTTTTGATGAGCCAATAAAGGTTAAAGCTTTTTAATGGTTTGCTTAGTCTACTAGGATATGACCAGATAGTTTGTCTTTAAGATTACACGTTTACGAATCACCTATGTGAGTGTGAAGTATAAGCTGCTTTAAGGAGAATAAAGTAGGAGGTAGCTTCCAGAAAGATAGAGTTATCACACAAAGGCGAAATGACTAAGATCTTGCTCAACCAGACGATAGTAGGCCTATTCTCTAAGCACTCATGAATCCAAGCGGTGTTCATAGCTGAAACGAATACAACCGTGAGAACTGTAGATGGTTAAGGATTGATTTTATGACTTATATTAGTCTAAGTATATAAGAAATCTCGACGGTTCAAAGATATCAAATTTATCGATTGATCGAGTATATTCGATATAAGTTCACTACGGAAAATTCAAAGGGAAACCTGATTATCCACAGGCAATCAATCCTTGCCTGTAAAACACACACACTAGCCATTCTCCATTCATGTGGGATATTATTGGATTTTTGTTTAATAACAAAAGAAGGGTGAATAGAAAATAGTGGAAAAAAAATGGAGGGGAGTGAAATTTTGAATGCATTCACTAATGCACTTTATCCCTTATTGGTAGAAAGAAATAAAGTCTTGGTGTTTATATAGAGAAGCTCATCTTTTAGTTCTTAAAGAGCTAAGACGAAGGCAAGCATCGGGCTGTCATCATCGTCGTTCGCTCGGCTCGGCTACAGCTTAGGTTTCGACTTAGTCAACGGTTGATTGATTAATCTTTTTGGACAAAATTCTTTTCAAATAATTAATTAATTAATTAAATTAATTAAAGAAAATTCAATCTGAAATAACCAATGACCCTCAATCTGAAAGATTGCAAACCTCTTCAGAGTGTCACACCTGTTACAACAGCCATGACTGTTCTGAAAGGTTGCAAACCTCTTCAGAAACATCACCAAGTTGGCTATAAATAGATCTTCAAATCCCAGAATATTTACTTACGAAATTATCTGAATCTTCTTCTGCTTCTTCTTGTTCTTCTGCAGAATATATTCCAGTGTCTTTTATGACCATCGGGTGGTTCTCCGATCACCAGAGTTTTAGCTACCGATACACCGGTGAGTTAAATCGTTCTATCCTGGAAGGATATATCAAAAACCCCGGGTTGTGGGGAATAATTTTCTTAAGGACACACTGTGTATTCAGTGGGCTCGATTTGTTCGAGCAACGTTTTTTCAAAATTTATTTTGAAAAAGTTTACTGTTTTTAGAATTTAATTTCTACTAACTTTTTGTTTCTGTTTTCAAAAAGATTATTATTTAGTTTACAGCAATACAGATTTATAACATAAAGGAAGACAAAATGTATTGCGTACCATGACACAGAAGAAAGGTGCTCTATTTTCACTTGGTGTTTTGTTTGTATAAGGAGTAAGGGGTAGACACATGCTGATTGTTAAAATGGTGAGTAAAATTAGACAAGGATCGTTATTTGGTGAGTAAAACAACAGAAAGATTGTTTAATTCAAGGTCATTTTTTGTCTTGGAACTCTTTGCGGATCGCAAAATGCAAAGTTTTAATAGTAAAGGGCAAATGATGCAATAAGTTCTGAAGAGTTTTATACCACACAACACATCAAAAGGATTAAAATGTAAATCGAGCATAAAACCTTATGTTTGCAACATAAAGCTGTACATTACTAATTTGACAACTCCTAACGGCACATCACAGTTATGAGCATTAGTATTCAAGATTCCAGTGTTTCACGGAGGACCATTAGGCTCCCCGTTCACACAATCATCTGAATTTCCAACACCTCCAATTGGCATCGTTCACTAAAAACATTTTAGTAGTCTGAAAAAAAAAAAAAAACTGGAGGCAGGTGTATTCTTAAAGACTCCTGATTGTACCTAGGATTTTAAAAGAGGTTAAATCAAATAAATAAGGAAGAGAGTGCTATGGTATAAATTGGGTAAAATATGAAGAACAAGAGAAGTAGGTGTCCTAAATAATCGTACAAAATAATAGAGGGAAAGAAAGATTACTTCTTTGCAATTGCCTCGTGGCCTTCCAGAAGACGTTTAATGTTTTGAATGAAAGCTTCTGGATCAAGCCGGCCACATCTAGCCATAGGCGAGCTTCGAATATTGTCTCTGACATAGAGAAATATGTTGCTGCCTAGTTTTCCCAATTCGAGCAAGAATGTTGTTTAGCTCGAAGTTCTCATACACTTTATAACTATAAATCAATTAAAATCGACAGAGGGCCAATCGTAGTAGATCGTAATAAATCAACAGACCATACGAATAAAATGTAAGGGACAACAGTTAATGATTAAGGAGAATAGGGTGAAGATCTTTTATTAATCATATTGGTTAGGTCTGCCTCTCCATGGAGAGGTTCAGAGCCTTAGAATGATATATATTCTCTTCTCTTAGAGATAGGTGTGAAGAAGAAGAAGAAGAAGCCTCCCTATTAGGGTTCTTTCTCTTAATATTTATAGCCGTGGATCCTGCCAGCTGGCAACAGGCGGCCGTGGCTACATCGAGAGGACGTCTGTTAACGACGAATACGCTGTGGCCTCGCTGCTTGCTAGTTAGGTTGAATAACCTTGGAATACTTTGTTCGGTCGATAGTTACACCTTTTATTAACCTAAATGAGCTTAAGAGATATTTGGACACACTATTGATCATAAGTCTAATTCCGACCCATACAGATAGTCCCTCCGCTTATTGAGGTCGGGGACCGGCCGAGCTCGATGAGTGGATTTTGCCGTTAGCTATAGTCGTTTATGCTTTGGAGATGGTCGTAGGGCCGTAACCATTTTTCGAGATGGCCGTAACCATTTGCACTTGGGAGATGGCCATAGCCGTTTTTGGAGATGGCTGTAGCCATTTGTACTTCGCAGATGGCCGTAGCCACTTTGCACGGGAAATCCTTGATTGCAATGGAGCCATTTGTTAAGTGGATTTACAATCAACGACCATGGTCCCACTTCTCTGGTTGGATTTCGTACGAGAAACTAATTGATGCCATTCGCATATCTGAAACGGCCGTGATTGGAATTATTTTGAAGATGACGGTGGCCACTATCGATCTAGAGACGGCCATAGCCGATTACACACGTTTGACAGGGATACGATCAGGCTTGCCGCTCATAGAGGAGGCATCATACGCTTAGTACTGCATGGGGCATGCTTTTGGTATCTTAGGGATGTTACGACCGTTTCATGGACGACGTGACGAGTGACAGTTGAATGTCCGTTCCGTGGTGGCTGTCATAATGATACAGTTACTGTAGGCCTGAACCGTTTTGCAGTTGGTCAGGCAGTTAATGGTGACCTTTGGGATTCTAGAAAGCCATTTATGCCTCGTCTATAAATAAGGAGTTGTATCCCTCAGTTCTTACTTTTTCGATATTCGTTTGAGTGAAATCTTGAGAGAGATAACTTTCTTATTCTCAGATTAATTCGTTTTTCTCCCCTTCGTTACTCCGTTCTTCGTCATTTATCATCAGATTTTCATCTTCTCTTGCTTTTTCGGTGAACTCTGCTTGCTTTCTTTTAGTATACTGGCAATTGCAAGTAGCGTCCGTTCCGATATTACTCCAGGGGTGGTTTCGGCGGCTGAGGGCCCATATACGGTGGTGGGAACCGCCGATTCGACGGGTATTGACAGCCTCCCGTTGGTGACTGGCATTTTTTCTCTGCCCGGCGGCCCGACGACTAATTTCTCCTACCTCGAAAGAGAGGACCAAGTGGATGAGGCCTTCCTGATGGGCGAGGTGGGCCTTGCCCAACTGAGGGACTAATGCGACCTTCCTCGTTTTACTGATATCGTCCTTGCCGAGAGCGAGGAGAGGGTTCACGTCGACCACCGAGGGTACTACATTTTCTACGCTTACCCTTTCAAGCTATGGTTTAAACTTCCTCTCCCAATGCTAGTGGTGGAATTCTTTTGTTACAACAGAGTGTGCCCGGGTCAGCTCGTCCCTTCCTGCTACAAGTTACTGGCGTTACTAATAAAATATGCGGGGTTGGCACGGAGGGAGATCACCCTTGGGCATGTACTGACCCTCTATGATCTCCAGAGGGCACGGTGTACCGTGATTCAGTTGGTCCCATGCAAAGCCGACGGTTTAACTATAGAGCTTGATGACGAGGTCGATACCCGTCCTTATGAGCACTTTTTCTACATCAGGATTGAGCAACTGGTGGCTTGCGCTACTGACTTCCCGGAGGAGTGGAACCATGCATGTAAGCTTCTTGTACGTTGGTCTTGATTTCGTTTGGTTAAATGCCCTATTTCATGTTCGTACGTACTGACCTTCTTCTCGTGCCGTAGCTAGAGGTGTGCCACCAGCACCACTTTCTGGCATCCGTGAGTGGGTTGAGGCCGTGCTCCCTGTTACAGCAGGAATTCGCACGTGGACATCTTTCTGGGAGGTCCATGGATGTAGACCGACTGCTAGTAAGAATCTAGATTGATGTATTGTCTTATTTGGTAGCTTTCTATCCTTGACCCTTCTTCCTTTGTTGTTTAGGACGTCCGCGTCATAGGAGGGCTCCCCAACATACTTTCCGTAGGCCGGGGGCGACTGCCCGATTGGTCGCGATGCCGGATTCTCGCGCAGTCCTGAGGGCGACCTCGAATGAATCCTTGGCGGCTCAGCAGCGAGTTGAAGAGCCTTCAGGGGTCGTGCGTTCTAGGGTGGAGTCGCAACCGAATGAAGACGAGGGGGGAGAGGAGAGGCCACTGGTTTGGCGCAGGGTGGCATTAACCACGGTCCTTCCGGTGGTGATCAGTTTGGATTCCTCGCCATCGGAAGCAGAAGGAGATGTAGTAGGACCCATCCCAGAGGATGAGCATTCCATAAGGGATGCCCCGGTTGGCTTATGCCAAGGTGACACAATTGCTTCGGCGATTCAAATTTCAGTTCCTGTTGCTGAGAGGGAAGGTAGTTCCTCGGCAATGGTTTTGGCGGAGGACACGCGCGCCAATGTTTTGGCAAATGAGGGCGCTTCAACATCGCATGCGGTGGAGGCCTCGACTTCCAGCGTGGCGGAAGGGAGGGGCGCCTCAGGAGAGTGGGACGATTCAGAGTCTGACATGGATCCTGAGGACGTGAACCTGTTGCTCGAGGAGGAGAATCTTGTGACGCTCTTCGGGGTTCTGTGCTCGGAGGCGGAGAGTGCATCCTTGAAGGGCATCTCAGGTGACAGGTTAATGGGCGAGGTGGCCGCTCTGAGTATAAAGGTACCTGTGAAGTATTAGTCTATCTCTTTCTTTAGCGTATCTTCTTGTATTAACAGTTGTCCTGCCTGCCGCAGTCATTCTTGTTGGAGGTGGAGAGTATTTTCCGGACAAACGTTCACTCAGGTGTCTTTGTGCGGTTGCTGGAGAAATATCGCCGCTACCGGAACCGGTGCCGTGACCTGGGGGAACAATTAAGGAATGACTCGCGAAACCGGGAGCAGGTAGAAGAGTTGGCGAGGCAGGAGCTTCATATGAAGCAAACCCTTAATAGGGTAAGCGCTCTTGATGGGCAGCTCTGTCAAAGAAATGAGGAGATGGACGCTAAAAGGAGGGCGGCCGCAGAGAGAGAGAGGGCGCCAAAATCGGGCTACCGCAGCAGAGGCCGCTGAGGCCTTGACTAGGCAGGTGGATGCCCTAGAGACGGAGACTGCTGCCTTGAGGAAGCAGGAAGAGGACGCTTTGGCAAGGGTCGAGACGTTGCAGACGACCAGCCGCGCCAAAGAAAGAGAATACAGGTTAGAGAGGGCCGCCGCTGCTTTTCGAGGGAGGGCGTTAGAGGGGAGAATCATTGTTTGTGAGCAAGACGCCCACGCTGCGGCGGACCGGATTGCGACCTTGGAGGCTAAAAACCAGCGCCTGAGGAATAAGGCAGCTTCTTTCGGTCCTGCTCGTGAGATTTGGACGTACGCCGAGGCCCAGCTCGACGTGTATAGACGGTTGTGGGAAGCCGGCGTTGTGCCTGAGGCCACCTATGACGAATTACGCCAAAAGGCTCGTGATGCTCGCCTTGACTGCGCTTTTGATCCATCTACCGCCCTGGGGTGATGATGGCGCCGAGGGCACTGACAATGTTGAAGAGGGCGCTGGTGGCGCCGAGTAAAAGAAGAAAGTTTGTAATATTAAAGTTTGTAATGTTTGTTTAGTTTTCATTCTCTTTTTCTCTTTATTGTTATATATTTTTTATTGTATTTTTTCTATGCTGGCCCTAGACCGATGTAATTGAGGGTAACCCCTTGTAAATACTGTGAATACATGTGGTTTTCTTCCTTTCTGTTTTTTATCGACTTCATGCGTTTCTTTTTTCGCCCGTTTGAGAGGGCCTGGCCCAAGAGTCTCTTTAACGAGCATGTCAATAGTCTCGCCCGGCTAGGCGGTTTTGACCATTGTCGAATTGATTCCTTGCCTTAAGGGAAAATTGGTGTAGATGGCTTTGGCCATAGATAGACACTTTTGGTCATCACCTTTCTTTCACTTAGTGGGAGTGGGTTGTGGCCATGTTTGGGCAGTGGCGGCACATAGACTTAGTCCTAGTTCGGGCCCAAGTCGGACTACCGGCCGTGGTAATGAAAACACAGCCTTGTAGTTCGATTTGGGCCTATCATCACGTCAGCCGAAACTTTAGTTTTAGGTCAGCCGTGCTTACTTGAATGGCGAAGGCGCTTGGCCCGACCCGGAGTTTGTCCGTGGTAGGATATTTGGGGGGGTTCAACCTCGCCTAATAGCAGCCCAGCTTATGGCCGCGGGACGTATGTCCTTGGCTTTGATTCATCTGTTGCTGGGTTCATGACCTTTGTGACAGAGATGTGTAGCTCGAATCCTAGTTCTACTTGTAGTTGACTTTTGTGGGCGAGGGCATGTAGCCCGAGTTGTTGTTCAACCGTAGTTGAATCTTTTGTAATTTTTGAAGTCGAAGGCGCATAGCCTGAGTCCCAGTTCAACCGTAGTTGAACTTTTGTAATTTTGAAGTCGAAGGCACATAGCCTGAGTCCCAGTTCAACCGTAGGTGAACCTTTGGGTGAAGGCACGTAGCCTGAACTGCCGTTCAACCGTAGCTGAACCTTTGTAATTTTTAAAGTCGAAGGCACATAGCTTGAGTCCCAGTTCAACCGTAATTAAACCTTTGTGTGAAGGCACGTAGCCTGAACTACCGTTCAACCGTAGTTGAACCTTTGTAATTATTAAAGTCGAAGGCATATAGCTTGAGTCCCAGTTCAACCGTAGTTGAACTTTGTGTGAAGGCACGTAGCCTGAACTGCCGTTCAACCGTAGTTGAACCTTTGTAATTTTGAAGTCGAAGGCACATAGTCTGAGTCCCAGTTCAACCGTAGTTGAACCTTTGGGTGAAGGAACGTAGCCTAAACTACCGTTCAACCGTAGTTGAACCTTTGTAATTTCTGAAGTCGAAGGCACATAGCTTGAGCCCAGTTCAAACGTAGTTGAACCTTTGGGTGAAGGCACGTAGCCTAAACTGACGTTCAATCGTAGTTGAACCTTTGTAATCTTTGAAGTCGAAGACACATAGCCTGAGTCCCAGTTCAATTGTAGTTGAACCTTTGGGTGAAGGCACGTAGCTTGAACTGCTGTTCAACCGTAGTTGAACCTTTGTAATTTTTGAAGTTGAAGGCACATAGCCTGAGTCCTAGTTCAACCGTAGTTGAACCTTTGGGTGAAGGCGCGTACCCTGAACTGCCGTTCAACTGTAGTTGAACCATTGTATCTGTGAAGTCGAAGGCACATAGCCTGATTCCCAATTCAACCGTAGTTGAACCTTTGGGTGAAGGCATGTAGCCTGAACTGCCGTTCAGCCGTAGTTGAACCTTTGTAATTTTTGGAGTCGAAGGCACATAGCCTGAATCCCAGTTCAACCGTAGTTGAACCTTTGGGTGAAGACATGTAGCCTGAATTGCCGTTCAGCCGTAGCTAAACATTTGTAATCTTTGAAGTCGAAGGCACATAGCCTGAGTCCCAGTTCAGCCGTAGTTGAACTTTTGGGTGAACGCACATAGCCTGAACTGCCGTTCAACAGTAGTTGAACCTTGGGTATTCCACACAACCCTCTTTGTGTTGGGCGTTGGGATTTGCTTCTGATTTCGGATCTTGCCTAGCTCGTGCTTGTAGTCTTCTCGACTGGTTCGTGCAGGTCACCCCGTTTCAGATCTTGATTCAAGATATTTTTGTGCTTTCCTCCTTTTTGGCAGGATCCCGTGTGAAAAGGGGGCGAGGTACCTTATGCGCATTTTTCCAATAGGAAAGGGGAATCTACTTCTTATTCTTCTTATTCTTCTTCTTTCCCTTGCTCGGAGACGTGGGATGTGGAAGAAATCTTGTCTCGAGGCTTTTGACTTCCTTTGATCTACCGTGCCGCTTTGGCTTGCTCGAGCTGGGTTGTTTTCTTTCCTTTTTTGGTCTAAGGATAAACTACGCCATTTTGCTATGAAATCCCCACAGACGACGCGAAATTGTTTAGCTCGAAGTTGTCATACATTTTATAAGCATAAATCAATTAAAATCGACGGAGGGCCAATCATACCATATCGTAATAAATCAATAGAACATATGAATAAATGTAAGAGACAAAAATTAATGATTAAGGGGAAGATGGTAAAGATCTTTTATTAATGAAATCAGTTAGGTCTGCCTCTCCATGGAGAGGTTCATAGCCTTACAATGATGTATATTCTCTTCTCTTAGAGGTAGGTGTGAAGAAGGCCCCCCTTTTAGGGTTCTTTCTCTTAATATTTATAGCTGTGGATCCTGCCAGCTGGCAATAGGCGGGCGTGGCTACATCGATAGGACGTCTGTTAACGACGAATAGGTCATGGCCTCGCTGCTTGCTAATTAGGTTGAATAACCTTGGAATACTTTGGTCGGTCCATAGTTACACATTTTATTAACCCAAATGAGTTTAAGAGATATTTGGACACACTATTGCTCGTGAGTCTAATTCCGACCCATACAAATGCCTCTACATCGTCCGCCATTTTTACACGATGAGCGAGAAGTGAGTTAGCCAGGAAAACAAAATTATTTACCGTTACATACCCATTTCTTTTTCTATCCCTGAAACTAATTACACTTCCTCATGTACTACTTTTTTCAGGGAATTTTCTCTTTTTTGCTCCAACTAGTAGATAAACATTACGGAACGTTTTATTTGGTTGCCCCCATTTAAAATATTTCCATTTTTTAAAATTTTTTTAACTTGTAATCACTTTCTAAATAACTTCAGCCCCCTTTATCCTCCTCAAATTTAGAACCCTCATTAGATTTTAATAACTTTATATTCATTTTAATTAAAATTGTAAGATTTGGAGAATAGATTTCTAAATCTTCAGAGGATGTAGAATCAAAAGATGCTAAAACAACCTTGGACGAATACAAAAGTGTTCTCAATTTAAAGAATGCTGAAGTAATTTTGGTGAGAGAAACTTTCATTTTCTTGAACAAGCATCAATAGTATTTTTCACTAATTAATAAAAGTATTATCTCACAAAAATTTTTGAACATCGCCAGTTACAAATAATATTTTCAGTTCTAGAGCAAAAATTTACATATTACAAACAAAAACTTCAGATCTAGAGCTAAAGTTTGACAGTTATAAAACAAAACCTTCAGCTTCGCCTGTTACAAAACAAAGACTTCAGCTCTAAAGCTGAAGTTCATCAGTTACAAAAACAAAATCTTCAACTCTAGAGCTGAAGTTCGTCAGTTAAATAAACAAAAACTTCAGCAAATATAGTCAGCTACTATATTTAAGTGCAGCAATTACAAATAAAAACTTCAGCACACTTTCTACTTAAGTCCCGTCTACTAAAATGCTGAAGTTTTGCGTGATTGCCTTTGCTACTTCAGCCCCGCATGCTGAAGTTACACGAAAAATTGTTACGCTCGTAATTTTTTTTACAAAACGAACACAAGTTAAAACGTAACCCAAAAGTAAGTATATATGCAAATACCCCAACTATTGGAGATGTACTCCGGGCGATGCCCGGACCCAACATTAATAAAACCGTATTGTTTTATTATTGTATTGTGCTATCTTTTCGATCTTTGCCGAAATATTCTGTGAAACTTTACAGGTTAGGATGACATATAAATTTTCAAATTCTGTCATTGTTTGCAAGTATTAAAGTGAGATATAAAAATTATATCAATATAAATAAAGGTGTAACTCACTTTAACATTTTGTTTAACTGTAGTATGCTACCTTTTTGTTCCAAATTAGATTCAATAACTCGCTTTAATATTTTCAGTTGGTTAAATTATTATGTAAAGCTTGTAGTATACCACTATTACTTAGTATTTTATTTCCCTAGGATCCAACTCAAATAAAACTATAATTAATGCACATCTGCAATTGATGAAATAAAAAATTGAGGTAGGACTCATGTTCTGTTATAAGCTTGAGATACGTGTGGAATGGAAGTCTAATAGGCACATGTCTGGACAAAATTGCGGCTGAATGAAGCCAGACAAAAATATTGAGCTGGAAGAGGATTCTAGGAAATAAACTGAAATGATTTGGTTCTTTGTCAATTCACTTGAATCGGAAGCTCCTCTCAATTCCCATTTCTAAAGAGTAGTAATAATAGTATTTCTTTGTAGGGAATTTTCTCCTTTTTTTTCACCATTTTTTTTAAACTTTTTTGTTTATTCTATGCTTCTTTTCATTTATCCTTTTTCCTTTCTTTTTTCTTGTTTTCTTCTTTTTTTTTCCTCTCTTTTATTCATTTATTTTTTCGCATATCATATTATTGTTATTTTTATCATAACTTATTTCACACTTAAATTTGATTTTTTAATTTATTTTCTTTATTTCTAGTTCTTTTTCTAATTCCACGTGATTGCCATGCAAATCTTAATCTACCTCCCTATAAATATCACTACACGCTCTACCATTAGCAGTGACATAACCAGCTATGGAGCAAGAAAATATAATCTATGGCCACCAAATCTCCATATATACTAGTTAGAATAGAAATGTTAATAAACTTATAAGTAGCAAAAAAGACTTGTGGTGCCATATGATACCAATATGGTATACATGTATATCAACAAAGTATATGAATGCTATAGAATATTGCTACAACTATCCGTGACTATACTGCTGTACCAAAACATTAAAGGATGCAATAAAAGTATGAAAAAATTCCATGATAACATTGCAAGATAAATATTCGCAAAGAAACTTGCTCATTCCATACACTAACATGGTATATAGTTGTATGGGATCGTTCCAACAATTGCCTACAAATACGACACATAATCTATGTTCATCGGTACAAAAAACTCCAGCACTGCAAATCATGTTCATATAAATAATTTCATAATAGAATTCACTTAAAAATGCAGCTAAAACAACCAAAAAAAGTTCAAACTACCATATGATACCAACATGACATATAACAATGCCAATATCGTATACAATTTTACTTGTTATTACCGGCAACTATATGACTATACTACTATTACATAACATACATGCATATAGAGATAAATGAAAAATAGCATACCACATATTAACATAATAATGTATTTCAAGATATTGTACTATATTACTATTATCAAAAGAAAATCAAATAGTATACCAATTAATTGTAGCTAATACAACCAAAAAAAGATCAACTAGTATATGGTATCAATATAGTATATATATAGCTATACTAATAGGGTATGTAGTTATACGAGTCGTTCCAACAACTGTATATAACTATGCAAACTATTACATAATTCACAAAATCTATGTCCATAAGTACTGGAATTTCTCTCAGTAGGGAGGATTGTCCTAAAACATCTGAAGAGAGAGAACGCATGAGTAGGATCCCATACGCTAGTGCAGTGGGAGCTATCATGTATACCATGACATGTACACGTCCTGATGTGGCTTATGCACTTGGAGTGACTAGCCGATATCAGGCAAATCCTGGTGAGGAACATTGGAAGGTGGTGAAGACCATTCTTAAGTACTTAAGAAGGACTAAAGATCAGTTCCTCATCTATGGAGATTCTGAGTTGAAACTTGAAGGTTATACTGATGCAAGTTTCTCTTCAGATAGGGATGATAGAAAATCTATTTCTAGTTATGTATTCATCTTAAATGGTGGTGCAGTGAGTTGGAAAAGTTCCAAACAAGCTACAGTAGCTGATTCAGTGACTGAAGCAGAATATATAACAACTAGTGAAGCTGCTAAGGAAGCTGTATGGATGAAAAAGTTCGTAACTGAACTTGGTGTGGTTCCTTCAACGGAAGGTGTGGTTCCATTGTTGTGTGACAATACTGGAGCCATTGCTCAAGCAAAAGAACCAAGATCACACCAAAAGTCCAAACACATTCTGCGAAGGTATCACTTGATAAGAGAGATCATTGAACATGGAGACGTCGAGATTCAATAGATTGATGGAAAGGAAAATGCTGCAGACCCATTCACTAAAGCGCTTGGCACAAAGGAGTTTGAAAAGCACAAGAGGAAATTGGGGATGAAGTACAAGAGCGATTGGCTCTAGTGCAAGTGGGAGATTGTTAGGGATATAGTAGATATGCCCTAGATCCAATATCATATTTGAACATTTTTTGTGAATGTCAATTGATATAAAATATATGGCATTTGATATTCTTTTATCATTATTATCAATTGTTTGATTATTTTGATAAGGTCCTTGATTAAATTTTGAGATTTGTCATCGTGATAGAGATCATGATAATGAGAGCAAAGTCTTTTACAATTTAATCTAAATTAGTTCTTGATTGTAGGATTATTAATTTGGACATTAGTAATCCGGTTAGATCAATATTTATGTGATCGTCTTTATCGGATAAAGATTAGTTGATCTCATTAACTAAATCACATAGATAGATGATGCATTTAGATATATGATCATTGAACTGACTCATTGGATAACTCCTAATGGTTAGAATTACCATAACTGTCAATAGGATATTTTCTTGAAGAATGTGATGTAATCGTTTCCTTTGACTTGAGATCGTCATAGTAATTGACAAGTTATTTATTGTGCTTTGATACTAGACACCTATGGCCCTAGGGCGATAGTTGAAAGGATATTTGGTACGATTAAACTTGTAGAATTAGTGATTGATGAAGGCGAAATCTGTCAACTCTTGGTAATGAGTTTAAGCTCCATGTTGTCATGAATTATAAACGACCAAACTAAGACCTTGGCCAGGGCAATTGAATGAAAGAAGAAATGAGTTTGTTAGGTCATTCAATGGTCGATTATATTTGACTTACCAGATAGTTGATCGCCTATTAGGATTTGACAGTTGAACCATATCTTAGGGTGATCCAGAGCTATAAGGACAGAAGGAATTACTACATTATTCTTCTACTGGTTCTTGAGAGTAAATTGTATACTTCATGCTATCCGGTCGTTAAGGAGTGTTGCTAGACGCCACCCTTGATTAGTATATTGATATGATCAATTTACTACCGCTTTAGTATTGAACCTATGGGGTCGCACACTAACGAGTGTTCTGATCTTTGCTAAAGGATTAATTAACTTATTATTTGATAATTAAATTATAGAATTTAATTAGTCAAATATATTTAGTTATTAGTCCAAAATGAAATATTATTATATTTTTGCTAGCACAAAGATTATAATTATTATTGTGAATAAATTAAAGTTTCTATTTCGAATAGAAATTAAATAATATCTCTTGGTTGAAATATATATGATATATATAATTAATATTATTTTATATAATAGATGTATATAAAATATAATATTAATAAAGACTTGTTAATAAATCTAATTTTGAATTGGATTATTAATGTGTAACTGAAGTTATCCTATTTGGAATGGGATTAATATTTTCAATAGGAAAAATTATATTAATATTAAAGTTTACATTAATATAATCCAATTTAGAATTGGACATAAAGGAGTCTATGAATTTTCGGTACTTAACAATAAAAGGAAAAAGTGTACAAAGTTTATTTTTAGAAAATATAACTTTTACTCCAAAAAAAAAAAAAAATAGGTGCTAAAATTTTTCGTCATTAACAGAAAAGGAAAATTTGAAATTTCCTTACAAATTTTTCAAAGAAGGAAAACTTTGCACTTCTCACGTGCAATAAGAAAAGGAAAATTTGATTTTCCATACAAATTTTCCATAAGTTTATTTTTGAAATAAACTTTTACTCTAGGAAAATTATTATCTCAACCAAATAGGAAAAGGGTTTGTAGGTGATTCTATATAAGGGTGATGGAGAAAATTTGCAAAGTTCTTTTTAGTTTTTCGGTTTTAGTTTTTTAATTTTCTTGAAAAGAAAAACCCACTTTGTGAAAGTAAGAGTGCAATACAAAGCCAAGAGAGAAAATACAATTACAAGAAAAGTGTTTCTTGTTCTTCTAATTTGAGTTGAGATTTTTGAGAATAATTTCAACACAATATTATTCGTTCAATTTATTCGCGGGTTTCATTGATCAAAGAGTTGATAGCAAGGATCGGTCTCGGTGTGGATACGCATAGAGTCTTCGCACTATCGAAGAAATTTCGAAAAGAAACTCTCTTCACCAGGTACGTCTTTGATCCTATCTTTGACACGTAAATAAATTTTAAACATGGAAAAATCTACCTAGGAATGTTATTGTCTTCCGCTGCGTGTTACGAACACCTATACGAAATCCATCAGTTGTATTAGAGCCGTATTTTATTGTGTCTAAAATTTATTTACAAAATATTTTAATATTATATTGAAGAGTTCAAACAATAATAGATGTACCTTGTGCAATAGTCAAATTGTTTGAATGTTGATATTATTTTATTGTGGATAAAATATGCGTTCATGTAACTATTTAGATCGCTCATAACTTGAATTTGAAATTTTGTATTAGATACAACGGGAATCTATAATAGGTTACATGATTCTATTGTTATTTTAATTGTTATTAGCTCATGAGATGTTAATTAATAATAATATTTTAGCATACATTCTTTTTATGTGATATATAAGATAAATATGTTAGCTGATGTTGAATTGTGTTTTATGCCATGTGCTTGTCCATTACATAATTTTGAATTATTTATTACATGTGATGTAAATTAATTTAGGGCTAAGCATGTAGATAATTGAACTAAATTCACATGCTATAAAAGATTCGATCTTCGTGTTATTAAAAATAGTTTTTGTGACAATTCCCTCTTATTAAAAATTTTGAGTTCTTAAATAATAAAATATAAGATATTTTATTATAAAGCTATCCATCAAGGTAATTAATTTTACTTACTTCTTGTTTATAAGGAGCGGCCTGACTACCAGGAGACTTATAGTTCGAGAATATGTTAAAATTATTTATTGCATTAGATGTATGGATTGAAAGAATTATTCAATTTTACACTAAACGCCTGGACTACCCGGGGGAGTATAAAATTTAATAAGTTCTTTGCTATCATGATGGTTGAACTCAACTATGCCAATAGGATCGACCTGACTACCAGGGGACTATTTGACATAGAGCCATTTAAAAAAATTGTATGGGGATACAATTGGTAAGAGTACCTACCTTTAAAATATAAGTGAGAGACGACTTGATTACCAAGGGGCTCATACATATTGTTAAAGGATTCCTTTACTCCACTAAAATAAATAAAGATTTCGTAAACTATAATGAGGGTTTAAAATAATTAGTGGAAATATCATTTAGATAAAAGTCCATGTCTTTATGATATATGCAAATATGTTCTTATATTATTGCCTTTTCTTTCCTATATTTTAGCTTTCTTAATATGTCTGCTATATCACTGCGTGGAATACTTGAGACCAACAAGTTGGTAGGACCAAACTTTGATGATTGGTACAGAAATTTGAGAATTATTCTCATGCATGAAAAACTTATTGATGTGATCGATAAGCCTGCCAAGGAAGTCCCAGATGTAAATGATGATGATGCTACCAAGATTTATCAGAAATACTTGGAAGAATGTCTTACTACCAAATGCATCATGCTCGCTTCTATGAATTCTGAACTGCAGAGGAAACATCAGGATATGGATCCAACTGCAATTATTGAACATCTTAAGAAGATGTTTGATACACAAAGCAGGACAGCTAGATACCAACTATCTAAGGCTTTATTTGGATCCAAATTGACTGGAAACTCACCAGTTGGACCCTATGTCAATCATATGATTGATCTTATTGAAGAACTTGAGAAGTTGGGGTGCAAACTGGGTAAAGAGCTTTCTCAAGATTTGATCTTGCAGTTACTACCAGAATCCTTTTCACAATTTGTTATTAATTTTAATATGAATAAAATGAATTGTGATCTTCATGAGATGCTTAACATGTTGATTGATTATGAGAATCAACTTGTATTTGAGAAGAAGAAAGGAACTATCATGTTGGTTGGAAACTCTTCTAAGAAGAAGGGTAAGGGTAAAAGTAAACCCAAGAAAAAGCCTACTGCGCCCAAGGGTGGTGCGACCAAACCCAAAGGCAAAGAAGGCAAAGCTGAGCAATCTGATGTTGTATGTTTCCATTGTAAGAAAATAGGACATTGGAAGAGAAATTGCAAAGAGTATCTTGCAACTTTAAAGGACAAGAAACAAGGTAAGACTTTAATGAAAAATGTTTTCAAGGTTTCTTTAACTACTATAATTCTTTATTGTGGGTATTAGATACTGGCAGTGGTTATAAAATCTGCAATGTGTTGCAGGGGTTCCAAATAAGTAAAAAGTTGAAGAAAGGAGAAATTAATCTACAAGTTGGAAATGGTGCAAAAGTTGCGGCCGTAGCTGTAGGATCAATTTCTTTAATAATGCCTACGGGCAAAGTACTTATGTTGGATGATTGTTATTACGTTCCTAAATTTATTTCGAACATAATTTCAGCTTCTATGTTAGAAAAACATGGTTTTCGCATTAATATAGGCAATGGTATTTGCTCTATTTATTATAGTGATAATTTATGTGTGAATGGCTATCTCCAACATGATGTTTATGTCTTACCTAGTGTGAATGTTAATTCGATTATGCATATTTCAAGTCTGAAAGTAGAAATAGAACCTTATTAGATATGATGAGATTTATGATGGGGTTCACTGATCTTCCAATAAATTTATGGGGATATGCTGTGGAAGCAGCAACATTCTTACTTAATAAAGTTCCCACTAAGTTAGTCTCTACAACACCATATGAGATATGGAAAGGATGTAAGCCTAACCTTAAACATATTAAGGTTTGGGGTTGTCCAGCTTATGTTAAGAGACTACAGTCTGATAAACTTGACTCAAGATCTGATAGCTGTAGATTCATTGGGTATCCCAAGGAAACAAGGGGATATTATTTATATCACCCTTCTGACCATAAAGTGTTTGTGGCCAGAGGAGCTTGGAAAGGGAATTTCTTTTGGAAGGAAATTATAATGGAGAAATAGAACTTGATGAAGATCAAGAAACTAATGAATCAACACAATATAAAGATCATGAGACCCAAGTTGAAGAACCTTTATTGGATGTTTTGAAGTTGCCAAGGAAATTTCCATCTTCAACGGTTGAAGTTCAAGAACTAAAAGAAGTTCAAGAACAGGTTAATGAACCAGTTCCAAACCAAATTGAGCAACAACGAAATCCAACACAAGGTGAAGAGGGTGTACAAGTACCTCTTCGAAGGTCTACACGAGAACGTCATGTACCAACTAGATTAAATTTATTGGTACAAGATGATTTATCAAATGAGGTTGATCATAATGATGATGACCCTAAGACCTATGAAGAGGCTATACAAAGTTCTGATTATGAGAAGTGGCAAAAGGCCATGGAATCCGAAATGGAATCCATGAAGGAAAACAAAGTATGGACTTTAGTTGAACCTTCAAAGGATATAAAACCTATAGGTTGTAAATGGGTTTTTAATAAAAATATTGGAGCAGACGGAAAGGTGGAGACCTACAAATCACGTCTTGTTGCCAAGGGATATCGTCGGAAAGAAGGAGTCGACTATGACGAGACTTTCTCCCCCGTGGCAATGCTCAAATCTATTCGGATTTTACTTGCTATAGCAGCATACAATGATTATGAAATATGGCAAATGGATGTGAAAACAACTTTCCTTAATGGTGAGCTAGAAGAGGATGTGTACATGACACAGCCGGAAGGTCTCACATCTTCGTCTGATCATAATAATATTTGTAAGCTACAAAGATCTATTTATGGATTAAAGCAAGCTTTTCGAAGTGGGAATATTCGATTTAACAAAACAATTGAGTGTTCAATTTTGTTAAACGCGAAGAATAACCTTGTGTGTAAAAAAAGGTTAGTGGGAGCACAATTATATTTTTAGTGTTGTATGTTGATGATATATTGCTCATAGGGAATGACGTACCGACATTGCAAAATATCAAGATTTGGCTATCTGAACAGTTTTCCATGAAAGACTTGGGAGAAGCAGCTTATATATTAGGATAAAGATCTATAGAGATAGATCTAGGAAGCTGCTTGGACTTTCCCAGTCTTTGTACATTGATACTATCTTAAAGAGGTATAACATGGATAATTCCAAAAGAGGCTATCTACCGATAGGCACTGGAATTTCTCTCAGTAGGGAGGATTGTCCTAAAACATCTTAAGAGAGAGAACGCATGAGTAGGATCCCATACGCTAGTGCAGTGGGAGCTATCATGTATACCATGACATGTACACATTCTGATGTGGCTTATGCACTTGGAGTGACTAGCCGATATCAGGAAAATCTTGGTGAGGAACATTGGAAGGTGGTGAAGAACATTCTTAAGTACTTAAGAAGGACTAAAGACCAGTTCCTCATCTATGGAGATTCTGAGTTGAAACTTGAAGGTTATACTGATGCAAGATTCTCTTCAGATAGGGATGATAGAAAATCTATTTCTGGTTATGTATTCATCTTAAATGGTGGTGCAGTGAGTTGGAAAAGTTCTAAACAAGCTACAGTAGCTGATTCAGTGACTGAAGCAGAATATATAACAACTAGTGAAGCTGCTAAGGAAGCTGTATGGATGAAAAAGTTATTAACTGAACTTGGTGTGGTTCCTTCAATGGAAGGTGCGGTTCCATTGTTTTGTGACAATACTGGAGCCATTGCTCAAGCAAAAGAACCAAGATCACACCAAAAGTCCAAATACATTCTGCGAAGGTATTACTTGATAAGAGAGATCATTGAACGTGGAGACGTCGAGATTCAAAAGATTGATGGAAAGGAAAATGCTGCAGACCCATTCACTAAAGCGCTTGGCACAAAGGAGTTTGACAAGCACAAGTGGAAATTGGGGATGAAGTACAAGAGCGATTGGCTCTAGTGCAAGTGGGAGATTGTTAGGGATATAGTAGATATGCCCTAGATCCAATATCATATTTGAACATTTTTTGTGAATGTCATTTGATATAAAATATATGGCATTTGATATTCTTTTATCATTATTATCAATTGTTTGATTATTTTGATAAGGTCCTTGATTAAATTTTGAGATTTGTCATCGTGATAGAGATCATGATAATGAGAGTAAAGTCTTTTACAATTTAATCAAAATTAGTTCTTGATCGTAGGATTATTAATTTGGACATTAGTAATCCGGTTAGATCAATATTTATGTGATCGTCTTTATCGGATAAAGATTAGTTGATCTCATTAACTAAATCACATAGATAGATGATGCATATAGAGATATGATCATTGAACCGACTCATTGGATAATTCCTAATGGTTAGAATTACCATAACTATCAATAGGATATTTTCTTGAAGAATGTGATGTAATCGTTTCCTTTGACTTGAGATCGTCATAGTAATTGACAAGTTATTTATTGTGCTTTGATACTAGACACCTATGGCCCTAGGGCGATAGTTGAAAGGATATTGGGTACGATTAAATACTTGTAGAATTAGAAGTTATTCGACAGAAGGTAGGGATGGCCCCGGTGGACGAGAAGATGCGGGAAGCGAGGCTGAGGTGGTTCGGGCATGTTCGGAGGAGGGGCCCCGATGCCCCGGTGAGGAGCTGCGAGCGGCTGGAGATTGTTGGTGGTCGGCGAGGGAGAGGGAGGCCTAAGAAGCATTGGGGAGAGGTGATTAGACAGGACATGACCAGAATGCAGGTTACCGAGGACATGACCCTTGATAGAGGAGTCTGGAGGTCTAGAATCAGGATTGTAGGCTAGGGGCTTATAGTGTTCTCCGTACGCCTTTCCCGGGGTTGGGTGTGGGATAGCAGGGTCACCCATAGGTGATTAGTGTTTTAGCTTATGTCCCCAGAGGGTTGTTAATATGGTAGTTACTGCTTGTTATTATTGCATGCGACTGTATTTATGTTGCTTGTGTTTCCATAATTATTTACGTTATTTCTGTGGGAGTACTTGTGCTTTATTATTTTGTTTTGTCTTGCTTGTGTTTCTAATTTTACCTTTGTTTCTTAATGCAGCTTTCCCTTTTTTATCCAATACGCCGAGGGTCGACTGGAAACAGCCTCTCTGCCCTTTCGCGCAGGGATAAGGCTCGTCTACATATTACCCTCCCCAGACCCCACCTGGTGGGAATATACTGGGTAGTTGTTGTTGTTGTTGTTGTTGTAAATACTTGTAGAATTAGTGATTGATCAAGACGGAATCTGTCAACTCTTGGTAATGAGTATAAGCTCCATATTGTCATGAATTATAAACGACCAAACTAAGACCTTGGCCAGAGCAATTGAATGAAAGAAGAAATGAGTTTCTTAGGTCATTCAATGGTCGATTATATTTGACGTAAATACATCGTTGATCACCTATTAGGATTTGACAATTGAACCATATCCTAGGGTGATCCAGAGTTATAAGGACAGAAGGAATTACTACATTATTCTTCTACTGGTTCTTGAGAGTAAATTGTATACTTCATGCTATCCGGTCGTTAAGGAGTGTTTCTAGACGCCACCCTTGATTAGTATATTGATATGATCAATTTACTACCGGTTTAGTATTGAACCTATGGGGTCGCACACCAACGAGTGTTCTGATCTTTGCTGAAGGATTAATTAACTTATTATTTGATAATTAAATTAAAGAATTTAATTAGTCAAATATATTTAGTTATTAGTACAAAATGAAATATTATTATATTCTTTGCTAGCACAAAGATTATAATTAATATTGTGAATAAATTGAAGTTTCTATTTAGAATAGAAATTAAATAATATCTCTTGGTTGAAATATATGTGATATATATAATTAATATTAGTTTATATAATAGATGTATATAAAATATAATATTAATAAAGGCTTGTTAATAAATCTAATTTTGAATTAGATTATTAATGTGTAATTGAAATTTTATCCTATTTGGAATGAGATTAATATTTTCAATAGGAAAATATTATATTAATATAAAAGTTTACATTAATATAATCCAATTTAGAATTGGACATAAAGGAGTCTATGAATTTTCGGTACTTAACAATAAAAGGAAAAAGTGTACAAAGTTTATTTTTAGAAAATATAACTTTTACTCCAAAAAAAAAGGTGCTAAAAATTTTCGTCATTAACAGAAAAGGAAAATTTGAAATTTCCTTACAAATTTTTCAAAGAAGGAAAACTTTGCACTTCTGACGTTCAATAAGAAAAGGAAAATTTGATTTTCCATACAAATTTTCCATAAGTTTATTTTTGGAATAAACTTTTACCCAAGGAAAATTATTACCTCAACCAAATAGAAAAAGGATTTATAGGTGATTCTATATAAAGGGTGATGGAGAAAATTTGCAAAGTTCTTTTTAGTTTTTCGGTTTTAGTTTTTTTAATTTTCTTGAGAAGAAAAACCCACTTTGTGAAAGTGAGAGTGCAATACAAAGCCAAGAGAGAAAATACAATTACAAGAAAAATGTTTCTTGTTCTTCTAATTTGAGTTGAGATTTTTGAGAAAAATTTCAACACAATAATCTTCGTTCAATTTGTTCGCGGGTTTCATTGATCAAAGAGTTGATAGCAAGGATCGGTCTCAGTGTGGATACGCATAGAGTCTTCGCACTATCGAAGAAATTTCGAAAAGAAACTCTTTTCACCAGGTACGTCTTAGATCCTATCTTTGACACGTAAATAAATTTTAAACATGAAAATATCTACCTAGGATTGTTATTGTCTTCCGCTGCATGTTTACGAACACCTATACGCAATCCGTTAATATTAGACCTCCAAATATCAACTTTACCCAAATCTTCCAAAGAAATCTCAATCAAAATTGTATAAATATTAACAAATTATCGAAAACTCATTTGTGCTCTTCAAATTTTCTCAAACCCCAATAACATTGTTTTGAACTCTCTCCTTTTATATCTTCTTAAATCAGTACGTAACTTTAGCTTTTGAATTTTCCGATTACAACTTTTAGATCTATACTCAGATAATAAATTAATTAATTTAAAGAGTTATAGCAACTAGCATCAACAAAGTTAAGAAGAAGTTGATAAAACAAGCGGCTTTTAGAGTAATGTAAGAAACAACACGTAGAGGAACAAAGTTCCATCTAAATTAAATTAGTAGAACCTCCTTTCGTATGTGACATCTTTAGCACATTGGCAAGTAGTTTGAAGTTCAGATTAGGGGTAACGAACCAAGAGGTTTCATTGATGGTGGGGTAATTGATTTTAGAAAAATGGGTATAAATAGAAATATCTTTACAATGGGTAGGAAACGAGTAATAATTTTGGATTTTTTAGGCATTTAGCACAGTTTTCTCTATAAAAATAACTCATCCCTAAATAGTAGGACATGTGGGCCGGGCCGGTCCCTAAACGAGTCAAGTGGGCTGGTCCAAAATAATTGATCCTAACGTTCCCAGGCTAAACGGTCTTTTGTAAGAACCGGCTCGGAATTGGGCCACAAACTCATGGTCCCGGGCTAGGTCGGTCCAATGGTTAAATATTTTTTTTTAAAAAAAATTAAATAAAGATTCTAAGACAAAAGAATGGTAAAAAAATATTTAAGACAATGCCTTGTAAGTTTTAGTATAGAATTGTAACCTAAATTCTTCAATTCAAATTTAAAGACAAAGATATTGCAAAGAGATATTCAAAGCAATGCCTTGTAATTGTATTATAGCATTAAAAAACATGAAAATATGTTTCTTAGTATCCCCCTCCCCTCCCCCCCCCCCCCCCTTATGGAATGAGCAGAACAAGGTGCTAACCATTGAGAAGAAAAAGAAACTAATCAAGATGTGACAAAATACAAGTTATATAATATATACTAATTTTTGTTCATACAAATTACATGGTATCTCTTACAAACTTCATAAATTCTTCAAGGCCCGCAGGAATTTCTATTGATGGTGACGGAAAAATAGCTTGGTCATCGCCGCTTCCATTATCGGGTGAAGCAACATTCTCCATAAGTTCAGCTAGCATTTTGTAAGCTTCGTCTTCCTGTGGTTGTGATTTAGCAAGTCCAAAATTTCTTTTTTCGAACGGATCCAATCTCTGAAAAGTACTAATTTTTCGAAGCTCTCCCTCATAGACGCTCTATAATCACTAGGTTGAAGTCTTGCTTGACTGAAAGTGGTCTCTAATGCCACTGTTGAAGCTCGAATAGTTAAAAATCTCGGGCCATCCTTGAAGAACTGGGAAGTATTTTTCTTTGTCCTTCCACTATTGCAAAAGATTAATGGAGCCGTCGGGATTAACTTTCTCAATTCCCTATGACAAATAAACTTCAAGCTCACCCCTAAACCCCGCCCAAGCACTAAGTGCTCTTCCTCTCGAATCTTTTAGATGATTGAGAATAAAAAATAAGGAGTTGGAACATTTAGTCTAGCATGATTTAATGCAACTTGATAAGCATTAGATATAGCTCGAGCATTTATTCTAATTGAAGCTATTGCTTCCAGATGTTGAGACAACTCATCATCTTCAAGTGCTACACCATTATAAACAGTTTCATACCAAAATGGAGGACCTCCTAATTTCATAAGATTTTAACAAATAAGAAACACCATAAATAGGGGAAATAGGGGGAAAAATATTTTTAAACTTTTTTCTCATAGAATCAATAGTAAGTGTATAAATTTTTTCGCCCTTTAAAAATGAGCAAACAACTTAGCATGTTCTGTAATATAGACTAAACAGTTACAAATTGTAGGATAATATTTGCAAAAAAATTTATTTGTAGCAATATGAATTTTTTCTAAAAAATCAACAAGTATTTTAACATTAGTCCAATCCCCATTCGTAAGGTGCTCATCGTCATCACTTAAATCTGCATTAAACATTGAGTTTATGGGGTTTCTATATTTATATGCAACAACCAAACTTTCCTACATGTAATTCCATTTATTTGGACAAGGTTTATGAGTCATTCTTTCTCTTAGACCATATTCATCGCATCTTTCAAAATATTCTCTAAGTCTATTTCTACAGTTTGAATAAAAAAAGCCAATTAATAGCCATTTTAACTTTTTCAATTTCAATATTTAAAATTCTCATACCATCACCCACTAGATGAAAACTGGCTTTATTTTATCACTAATGCAAAAGTATCTGCAAATATCTGTAATTGTATTAACCACAAACTGCCCTATGTGACGTGAATTAATTATTCTATAGGCAATTATGCGCTTTTGCATTATCCAATCTTCATCGATCCAATGACTGGTAACAGTAAGGCAATCACAGTCATTGTAACTTCTACCAATATCAGTTATAATAGCAACATGATAAGTTATATGAGTAAACAAATAGTGCAAATATTATTCACACTCATGCTTATATTTATAAATATCGCTCTATACGGTTGTGCGAAGAAAACAGTTACAAGTAGGATTAATTTTTTTTAGTATAATGCACAAATCTAGGGCCAGAAGGAAAATTTTAATATAAAATACCATCGGTAATAATGTTAATTCCTGGTTAAATTTAATTTGAACTGGTACTGGGGACAACCTGACTAGGAGTAAGTACATTTTTCTCTCGTCCAAAGCTTTCAGAGGAAGATATTTGACTCTATCTTGAGGGTGTTCTTTTATGTGTCTAGCCAAAATCCCCTCCACCCCCCCCCCCCCCCGATCCAGAATATTTAAAAGCTAACTTAGTAGCCTTATTTTCTGGAACTAGTTGGGCAATAAATGGCCACATATGAAATGTTTCTGTCCGTTTGGTAGGTTGTGTAGAAAAAGTAGGAACAGTAACAAGAGTATCAGATGGGGCATCATTTGTTAGCAGGGTTATCACTAGTTGGGTTAACATCAGGAGTAAGAGTAGTGGGTGTATCATCATTCGGTTGAGTTTCATCAAGATCAACTCCTTATCATCATTTTCATCAATAGTTATAATAATTAGAATTAAGAGCATTCATTAATTCATGGTATAATAGTTTACCGGATGCTATATTATGGAAAATTTTTAGTAAATTGTAATAAGCAATTATCGCTATCAAGAGTAGCAGACGTAGGACGGATATGGGGTTTGGTTTGGGGAGCCAAAGTTTCACGGCCCTAAAATCGATCCGATCGTGATGGCACCTATCGTGGAACTAGGCCAGCCGACACAACTCCCGAATTAGCCATTATTCAATAAAAGTCATTTCTATACCATTTATTAATCAATAATCTGATGATGTAAGTCTAATTGAATAGTGAGGAATAAATACACAAGCCCGACATCAGGGTGTCACTAGTCAGAGGCATCTACTGCACTATCTAACAACATAAAGACCCACATGGCCAAGAAAAACACAATATATTAAGGAAGAATAAGGAGGCAGAAAAGAATAGGTGCGATCGCCAGGCAGCTACCTTGTTAACTCCGATGAACCTGCCATCGAGCTCGGAAATACCTGAATCTGCACATAAGGTGCAGGGAGTAACGTGAGTACACCTACACAATAAGAAATAGAAGTAAATAAAGACGAGCAATAATAAATAACGTAAAATACGTCATAGTACCACAGTGATTACAGTATGTTCCCAAAACAAGATACCATTCAATTATTTCGTTTAATTTCCAACATCAGTAAAATCCTTTAGAAAATATCTTTCTAACCTTTTCACTAGAGGTTTAAAGAAATATATATAGTGAAAGTTATGAAAATTATAATCGGCCCCTCGGGCAAAACATAGTTCGTATACATCCCCTCGACAAAACAGAAATTCATGACCATTTCATAACTTAAAAGCATCAGTTTAAATGAAAGTTATTTAAAGCATTTGTTCAATATTTTCACTAGAGGCTCAGTCTAAAGATGAGTGAAAGCAGTAGTTTAATCAACATATCCAACAAAAACTCAGTCTAAAGATGAGTGAAAAACAGTAAGTTCATAAACAGGCCCCTCAAGAAAAGCATCACTCGTATATGTGTGTGTGTATGTATGTGTTTATATATATATATATATATATATATATATATATATATATATATATATATATATATATATATATATATATTTTTGTGGTGTGTAGCTCGATCCATAAATATATAATCCTCACAACATGGCCCTCGACCTCTCTCACTCATTAACCTCACAATCAGACCCTCAGTCTATCTCAGTCATCAACTTCACAATCAGGTTTCCGGCCTCTCTCAGCCATCAACCTCACAAGCCACTTGGACTATTAGGAAAACAAGACGTTAATCTCAAAGTATCATTTATAGTATCAAAATTTAGTACATAAGGCTGAGTTAAAAAATCGATAAAGTACAGTATGACTGAGTAAAATTATTAATTCAAAACAGTGGGAAACAATAGTTATAAAAGCCCCATAAGAATCCAAAACAGTTGGCACGAGGCCCAAATATAGCACTCCACCCAAAACATAGCAATACTTTTAAAACACAATGATTCCAATTAGTTTTCAATCAAATAGGTGACTTAATAGTCGTACGGGATGGACCAAGTCACAATACTCAACGGTGCACGATGCCATGCTCGTCATCTAGCATGCGCGTCACCTCAAAGTAGCACAACAATGTGAAATTCGAGGTTTCATGCCCTCATGACAGCATTTAAAATCATTACTTACCTTAATCCGGTCAAAAATCTAGCGCACGATGCCTTTGCCTCTCGAATAAGTCTCCAATTGCTCCGAATCTAACCAAAATCAGTTCCAAATCATTAATACACGCTAAAGGAATAAAGCCCAGGGAAAAATAATCGAATTAACTCAAAAATACCGAAATTGGCCAAAACCTACCCCTGGGCCCACACCTCGAAATCCGATAAAAATTACATCAATTGAATCCTTATCCTCACACGAGTCTACACATTCCAAAATCATCAAAATCCAACATCAAATGCCCATTCAAACCCCCAAAAGAATCCTCAAACTTTTCTTCCATTTTCCCCAACTTTCGCTCTAATTTTTAAAATTAAATGATGAAATTCAAGACTAGATCATGGAATTAAACCAAATGTGAGTAAAGAATACTTACCCCAATAGCTCCACTGAAAATCTCCTCAAATTTCACCTTCTCCTGAGCTCTCTAATGGTTTTCGTGATATTGGACTTAAACCCCCGATTTTAAAATTATAAACTGACTGCGCAAGTATTTCTTTATCGCGAACGCGGCCTCATGCTCGCGTTCACATAACACAATTAGTGACTAACCAAAAATTCTTTTATGGAACGCGAGGACAATCTCATGAACGCGATGTATCATCGAACGGACCTTCGCGATCGCGGCTCCCACTTCGCGAACACAGAGCACAAATCCCCCTAGCCTCAGTTCCTCTCCGCGAACGCAAATCTCCCCTCGCAAACGCGAAGGAGGAAACCATCAACTGAACATCAAGAAACCCTCTGCCTTCTCTCTAGGAAGAAGGGTAAATAGTGATCCCGTCACTATTCATCGGGCATATCATCGGAATTCGGCAAGGTAAGGTCACAAATTAGCTACCAAAAGAACACCTTACGGATTGTGAACAACCCACATCTGATTTCTTCCTAAAATATTTAGCCAATCGCATCAAATCTTTGATTTTGTCATTTGAGTTACTGTAGCAGCGTGTTAACTGGCAGATTTCATCGCTGCTCTTAGTTTTCATTCTGTTTTTCTTTCTTTTTGATGGAGTATTGAAGAACAATGGATGCATCGTCCTCTCCCCAGCCTTTGGCTGTGGGAGAGATGATTTCAAATGACAACTCAAAACAAATGTATGCTGATCAATTGATCCAACAGAAGGCTGCAACTACTTTGAATCAAAAGTTGTTGAAACCAATTGAAATAATTCACGGAGTCCCAACAATCAAGTTTTCAATGGAGGAAAGGATGGATTTCGCAAAAGAGGAAGGTTTACATCAAGCCATTGTAGTGAAGCTCTCTTCAAATGCACCAGATTTAATAGCCTTAAGAAATGTACTGCCAAAATTTTTCGGCATCAAAGGACAATGTCTAATCGGTCAACTAGCACCTTGACAATTGCTTATCAGGGTGGATCAACATGAAGATTTTATTAATTCACTTGCGAGGTCATTTAACTACTTCAAATTCAATGATAAGGAGCATCAAATCCTAATTTTCCCATGGTCCCTTGATTTTATGGTCAATGAAGAAACCACGAAGGCAGTGGTCTGGATTTCCTTACCAAATTTGCCAACGGAGCTGTTTGAGATGAAGGCTTTGTTGTCTATAGCGTCAGTTGTTGGTAAGCCTATAGTTATTGACAAAGCTACCCACACTAAGTCACGTCCTAGTACTGCAATAGTCAAAGTTATTCTTGATTTAGTGGAAAAATTACCTGAGAAGGTGCGTTTGTATTTTATGGATAAGCAGACGGGAAAGAGTGGTGAGTTCTTTCAAGAGTTTGTTTATGACAACTTACCTTTGTATTGTCATTGTTTTAAACATCAAGGACATGATGAAACATCATGTCGCATATTAGACAAAAATACAACAAGGAATGTGCAAGGTACTGAAGAAGCTGTTGATAATGATCGTCTACTGCCTGCGGAAGTTTTGGGTTTGTCTAAGGAGATGAGCAAGGTGGAAAAATTGCAAGGGGATGCTAGGGAGCTCTTAAATGCAAAGAGGGCTGCCCAGAATTTGGTAGTTGCTTCAGTGCAAGTTCAAAGTATTGAGCAGCAAAATGTGGAGGCTACTGTTGCATTGAAGGGAGCTGGGGATCGAGAAGCTGCTGGGATAGATGAACCTAATGCTAATCGACCAACCAACGCCAATCTTACTACATTGAGTACCAATAGTATCTCTACAGTTCCAGATAAGGATTTACAAGAAAATGATGTTAAGCAGCAGCAGATATTGAATGTGCAGGCTGAAGGCAAAAGGCTGCTAATGTCAATGAAGGTGTTGGTGTTCCTAAGGCTAGTTCAAGCAAGCTTGTGCAGCCTATGGATGGTGCTTCACAAATTGGATTGAATCAAGGAAATATTAGTCATAACCATTTAAAAGTAGCAGGGACAGGACATATTGATGCAGGTACAAAGTTGGAGAAAACAGGTGTTGAACGTGTTGCTGTACTATTTGATCAAGTGGAAAAATCAGCAGGAGCAGCTGGACAAAGTACAAAGGAAGTTGGGAAAAAATAAAACGTGGCTAAGGTTTGTTCAGTTGTATCACCTAGTAAAAGGGCTGCTAATGATTCCAAATAACAAGAATTTACATTAGAAAATATTAGGTGTACAAATGCTTTTGAAGCCTTGACCATTGAACATGAAGATGGAGAGAATGATGCTGCTAAAAAATGAGAACAGGTGTTTGGAGATTCAGATTCAAAATTTGGAAAATACAGCTTTCCAACAAATGTAAAACAGAAGCAAAGTTCTTCAAAAACTACAGCTCCAGTAAAGGAACATGCTAATGGCCAACCTCAAGCTTCAGGCAGTAGCAATCAACAGCAACATTCCAAGAAGGCAGATGGTTGACAAATTGTTTCGAAGGCCATTATTCATATTGTTGCCCAAACAACTGAGAAGATCAGCTCCAATACCCCTAAAATGTATATTTCCAATCACATCCAACAAATCATCAACAACACACAAATGGAAAAGGTGATCAAATAAAAATTTTGGTTACAGCAACGTGAAGAGGATGACGAAGACGAGAATGATATTATCAAAGAAAATGTGAGGGAGCCAGCAATAAATTCCAAGATATAGATTCAACAACGTCAATACGATGATGAAGAAGATTTTGGAATTGATTTTGTGGATGAATCTTCAGACGATGGTGAGACATGTAGTGGTGATGAAGAGATAACATTAGTAGAGTCTCCAATTCCAAAAGGAGGTAGCTACGCTAAGATAGGATCTGGAAGCAGGCTCAATGCAACAACTCCAGATTTTATCCCTAGCTCAAGGCAGCAACATGGAGAAATAATCACAACTAAACGAGGCTGATAGGAGAGGCAGTAGCAATGAATTCTGGGCAGCAGAAGCAGTTCACTTCATCTGTTTCTACTTCTGAACATGGGCAACAGCAGATGAATGAAAATGCACTCACAATTGCTTTAATAAGTGTACCAACAATCTCTTTGGATGACAGAATGTTACTTGATGCGTTGGTAAGTCCCACACCTTTCAAAATTTTTAGTGCACCTAATGTTACTAACCCTGGAAGAATGACCAACACCAATAACAAAATCAAACAAACGCAGTCTTAGTCACTAAAGAGGATAACACTTTGGTATCACAAGATTTTCCCCAAGAAATTCCAAAACCTATAACTCTAGGCAGATATGTTTATGAATAAGATGAGGAAGATATTACTCTAAATCAACTCCGGACAGCAGCAGCGAGGAAAGGCGATTTGTCTCCATTGCATAGCGGAAAAAATAGGAAATCTAAAACAAGGGATAGAAGTTGGGATGGCAGGCAACACAGTTACGATGGAAAAGCAACACAAGATGTTGCCCTTAGGAAACCACCAATAAGAAATGCAAAGCAAAAGGCGATTGTACCTACCACTTCCTCAAGGTCAAATAAATCCAAAAAGAAATGATAAAGTTTGAAGATTATTTGAAGAAAGCGGAAGAAGAAGCAAAAGAGCTACAATTTGGAGAATGCATAAGTTTCAACAAAGAAGACAAAGACTCAATTTGTTACATTGTATTATTTTATCATTTTTTATGTATTATCATCTGTAATATCATCACAGAGTATGCTATAAACTCTGTGATGATCACTGGACACTTAGTCTTAGCAAGTTCTTTCTTTTTTCATGCTTGCTAGTGAGGTTATTGTATGCCTCGATAGGATTAGTACAATAAGGGTAGCCCGGTTGCGTTATATGGGTAACAATACCGGTGCTATTGTACCCCTTATTTGTACTTTTTCTATTTGTTGTATTTTCTTTTTCTTTTCTAGTATTAATATAAAAACCAACCCTATGCCTAGTGGATTCCAAAAAAAAAATCAACTGAACATCAGATTTTTTCTGCAATTCCAACAAGTCCAAAACTTGTTCATTAACCATTCGAAACTTACCTGAGGCCCTTGGGACCTTAACCAAACATGACAACATTTCCCATAGCATCATTCAAACTCGTTCCAACCTTCGGAACACTCAAAACAACTTCAAAACATCAAAGCTTCATCAGATTTAAACCTATAAATTTCTCAGAAGTTTCAAATTCTGAATTCGATCAAAAAGTCTATCAAACTTTGTCCGAATGACTTGAAACTTTGTACACACATCAAAATTGACACAACAAACTTATTCAAACTTCTGGAACTCCGTTACAACACCTATGTCAAAATTTCACCTGTAAATTGAAAAATGCCAAAATTTCAATTTCGCTTATTCAAGCCTAAGCCTTCCACGGACCTCCAAAATACATTCTGATCACGCTACTATGTTTCAAATCACCTTTGGAGATAACGAAATCATAAAAATTTCAATCTGACATCATATACTCACAAGTCAAAACTTGGTCAAACCTTTCAAATATTAAGCTTCAAACTGAGAACTGTTCTTCCAAATTTATTCTGATTACCCTGAAAACCAAAACCGACGATTTACATAAGTCATAATACATCACACGGGGATATTCATGCTTGATAACTGGCGCGCGAAGTGTAATAGCTCAAAATGACCGTTCGGGTCGTCACTTCCTTCTCCACTTAAACACACCTTCATCCTTGAACGTGCCTAGAGTTGTTTCGAAAACCATCTATCGCTGAGTAACCTTTCCATGCACATACCGTGGGTGATCCCACGTCACCTTATCTCATATAGGTCTAATAACACAATGTAGCTGAAATTTTACAATCCAACCTATCCCATAAACTTAGAACCATATTTCCACCTTTGGAATCATCTACAAGATCAGAACCTCACATTTATACTCTGAATAAGCCTGAACAAGCTGTAAAAAACTATGCCTGCATCCTTAGATGCAATTACATGATATACCACATAGCCCAAACTCTCGTAGCAATAACTTCTGATCACAACAGTTGCTCAGAATAATCGAATATCGATAATAAACATCTTATCAAATAAATCCCCATTTCAACACTTCCGTATACTGCCAATGATAAGTAAAACACGTAGAAAGTCATAATCATTCCTCAGATCAACCAATCGTGAATCCACTTATCGTTTGGCAAGGACCATAGAAAATTTCTAAGTCGAACATCGATATTATACTTCCAACATGCTAAAATCGAATCCATTTTTGTTTTTTCTAGATCCCAACAATCCCAACTAATCCAAAACAACTAGTCTGGTGACATGACACATCAATGCCACCTAAATCCTCAACTTGTGCAGTCCGCACACTTATAAGCAACAATCCAAACGTACTCAAATCATGAAAAAATGACTCAAATGAGAGAGTTATACCGTAAGCTCACCAGTACCACCACAACACAATGCTTAGAAACCATCACATGTCGTAGAACCAGAAAACACAAATCTAACCTGAAGGATCATACCTAGACATAACTTTGCCGCAATGCGTGACCTATCCAAACAGTGGTTTGCATGAGATGCCTCAAATCACCATGCTCAAAAATCATCAACCAAGCACAATTTCATGACCTAGCACCCAAAAGTGAATCATCATAACCATGGAGAAGCAAATGACGCAATCCCATTTTAGTCTGAAAGAACATACCCAATGAGCAACAAGTCATGTAATGCCCAATTACTCTTCTCGCGCAAATTCCGCAATAAAGCTCAAATGGAATCACACCATATGCGGATATATCCAACAAATGACAACTCCTCGTAACATAGAAGAATAACTTATATATCACTCCAGAACAGGATTAAGCTCAACAATAATCAAATGGCACATCTCTTAACAATAATAGTTCGGAGTCAACAATGCCGACCCGGTACAAAACACACATCCATGTTGGGCCTATCAATGAATCACACATAAACTATGGTCACCTGTAACAGATACGTAACCTTCCGAAGGTTCACAATGATTGAATCATAGCACATACTAGCATCTAACTAGCTTACCCACATCTTTACAGTCTACAACTACGAAATAACTTATTTATGAGAACTCCCATTCTCCAAATCCATAAAGCAAACAAATCACCATGTCTGATCCCAACTCCACCGCTCGAATATCTAACACAACCATACTACTCGATCATCCCACGAGAGGTATTTCTAAAAAATCCTCTGTGCCACCAAGCAAACCTTGAATATCAGTAGTCGATCAGATAAGATAGTATCGCAATACCAATAAAGCATCGATAACTCAATCACATTGCCCTTTCTTAAATGTATACATTTATCAAGCTCCACCAATCAATGATCTCATTTATCTAGTCATCTGAAGCTGTCCATGCTGCCTAAGAATTTTTTACCTTCATTTCAAAACTGAACCGTGACCTTACTCATAAAAATCTCGACCCCACTTATTATACTGCATATACCATACCATATTTTGATAAATATGAGAACTTCATAATCCACTCCGAGCTACAAGCAACTACGTACTTTGACAGCCAAGAACGTCTCCATTTGATCTCATCTAGGAAAAATTCATTATACATCCCATCCTCCTCATGCCAGTAGAAAATATACATCTTTAACCGAGGTAGAAACCATCAAACTCTCCAGATTCCATTTGCACAAGACCAAACCGTCAGAACTAAATTGCTCTAGCTCAACCTAGCTACGTAGGCCATCAAAACCTAAGAGCATTGCCACGAAAAACCAGTAGAAACCTAGTGCATCATAAGCACCAAAAAACCGATCATATTCGTTACCTTACCGAGCCAACCCACTACCGATCTGTCTTAATTCTTTGAGTTCCTTCCGAATTACCTTCAAATTGATACGTTTCCTTGCTAGTACACCACTATCCTTAACTAAAACGTTCCCCACGAACATTAGCTAAAAATCATATCTTCCTAAGGCTCATAAAGCCTCGCATTCCTATGAAGCACCCCCAAAAGTACCACAGCCAAGATACCCGCTCTGAAAAAACCATCTAAGAATCTAAAGTCATTACCTTTACCTTCCTTATACTGATGTGTAGAATCCATAATAATATAGAAATACCATGAGTCTTGACACCATCCTATGCAAACCTCAGTTTCTAGCTAAATATACAACCAGAAAATTTTCAATTATTACATGTAAAAACCCATTAGACCCATTATTGAGAGTCGTCCACTCTACTAAAACCGCAATTAGAACGATCAAATGAACTGGATAACCTGTGCTCCAATAGCACTCCAATACCACAGAATGTAACCTTATCTTAATGCAACCAAGCAATTTCCCGTCCCATGCACCATACATCCTTTACCAATAACAACTCAAGACATTCTATAGATTCTTATATGCCCATGAAGCATAACATTACCCCTATACAAAATTTCCCAAATTCAGGTCATCCTCGATCTCAACCTCTGTAAGCTATAATTGACTCACAAGTATGCTCTAAACTGGAACCAACATAGCACATAACCGTGCAATCAACTAATCAAAAGCAGACTTCCCCACTTGGATCAAAGCCATAGATAAAAAACAAACAATAACTCATAATGCATAAGCTCTATTACTGCCACAATATCATAGTGAGGGTAATTATAATCCTTCATAAGCTCGTGAAACACAAACCATCTAGTACTTCAAATCATTTGCAAAAATCGCGCTCACCCTTGTAACGGTCAAGACAACTTATCTACGCGATCCAAACTCAAACTGCAGCGCGCATAATTTCACTGATAAAAGAAGACACGCAACTTCATAACACTCTGCAGAAGATAATCCACTTGCTTAGCTTCAAATTGGAATCTCTCTATATTTTTCAATAATTATAACAATTACCCGGTCACTCACCCTTCATATTTCTGAACTCGTATATCAATATGAAATTTACTCCATTTCCCAACTATTATCATTAATATATGCTAAAGAAATGAATTCCTTATGTAAATTATCAAATTAGACCAAATCCCAAATTTGCCTCAAACTCAGCCCACGCTTCGGAATCAAAACTCACAAAGTTCGGCAACATATTCAACCACGAAACCAACCGTACCAAAATTACTAAATTTCAAGAACAATTCAGCCTCCAAATCTTCAAATCTTATTTTCAAATCCCTAGGTCCAAATCACCAATTTACACCTTAAAAACATGTAATATAGTCGGATTATTGGATGGTAATTTAATATTATGAGTTGAAATGATCACAAGTGACTTACCTCAAGATTTCCCATGGTTCTTGCTCAAAAATCGCCCCAAGCCATGTTCTTTCACAAAAAAAAATGTCAAAATGAGCTAATAAATAGAACAACATTAATAAACCCTATTTTGGTCACTAAAAGCGATTTCCAGTCGCTAAAAGTGGTCCAATCTAGTCGCTAAAGTTGCACACCACACATGAAAGGATCCTTAAAACGCCCACGACTCGGGCTATACATCAAATCATGATGAAATGAAGCACCAGATAGTTCTTGCTACCCCCAAACAGACCCTCTTCGTCTCATTCAATTCATATGAACACAACCCACAGTCACATCATACTCATCACATAACTATCCATTCATCACTCCTGCTAATTGGGACACTATCGGACATACAAATCCGAAAGCACGTGCTCACACAATTAATGACTAAGTCCTCCAGATTAGCCCAACATCAACACACAGAGATCACACCTTGTCCCTCGATAAGGGAATCACAAGATATTGATACATATCTGATACTGGGCGCTCATGCGTGCATACGAATGCGTGGAAGGAATTCAAAGAGTTACATTTAAAGCTGAATCAAGAACGCATGATAAGAATTAAAGAATATGAAGTTTGTCCTAAATGTTCTGCAACTTCTCGAGGATAAGTACAAACGTCTCCGTACCGATCTATGAGACTCTACTAAACCTGCTCATGACTCTTGAGACCTATGTAACCTAAGCTCTAGTGCCAACTTGCCACGACCCTAATATTGACCCGGTCATGATGGCGCATATCGTGGAACTAGGGCAACCGATACAACTCCCGAATTAGCCATTATTCAATAAAAGTTATTTTTATTTCCATTTATTAATCAATAATATCATGATGAGTCTAAATGAATAGTGTAGAATAAATACACAAGCCCAACATCGAGGTGTCACTAGTCATGAGCATCTACCATACTGTCTAAAAACATAAAGACCAACATAGCCGGGAAAAATACAAGAACACAATAAGGATGAATAAGGAGGGAGAAAAGCACGGGTGCAATCACCAGCCATCTACCTTGCTAACTCCGATGAACCTGCCACCGAGCTCAGAAATTCTTGAATCTACACACTAGCTGCAGGGAGTAATGTGAGTATGGCAACTCAGTAAGTAACAAAAGTAAATGAAGACTGAGCAGTAAGAAATCTAGTAAACCACGTCATCGCACCACAATGATTACAATATATTCCAAAAACAGGATATCATCCAAATCATTTCGTTAAATTTCCATCTTCACTAAAATCCTTTAGAAAATATCTTTCTAACCTTTTCAATAGAGGTTTAATGAAATATATATAGTGAAAGTGATGAAAATCATAATCGACCCCTCGTGCAAAACATAGTTCGTATACAGCCCTTCGACAAAACAGAAATTCATAACTTAAAAACTTCAATTTAAATGAAAGTTGTTTAATGCATTTGTTCAACATTTTCAATAAAGGTTCGGTCTAAAGATGAGTGAAAGCGGTAATTTAATCAACATATTCAACATAAACTCACTTTAAGGAGGAGTGAAAAACACTAAGTTCATAAACATGCCCCTCACGCAAATCGTGTATATATATATATATATATACACACATAGTTCGTATACATCCCTTCGACAAAACAGAAATTCATAACTTAAAAACTTCAATTTAAATGAAAGTTGTTTAAAGCATTTGTTCAACATTTTCAATAGAGGCTCAGTCTAAAGATGAGTGAAAGTAGTAATTTAATCAACATATTCAACATAAACTCATTTTAAGGAGGAGTGAAAAATAGTAATTTCATAAACATGCCCCTCATGCAAAGCATCACTCGTGTACGTATATATATGTATATACACATACATATATAAATATATATATATATATATATATATATATATATATATATATATATAGCTCCTCGGACACTCGGTTATGGTAAGGTACCCATTGAGCATGAGTGTTGAGTGTGAGCACTGATTATTAAGAGCTACGGCGTATAGCGCGATCCATATATATATCGCTGCGGCGTACAACCCGATCCATGTATATACCGCTGTGGCGTGCATCCCGATTTTCATATATATATATATATATATATATATATCACTTAGTCACTCATGACTCAACTCTCAATAATCAATGCTCACACTCAACACTCACGCTCAATGGGTACCTTACCATAACCGTTGCGGCGTACAGCGAGATCCATATATATTATCGCTGCAGCATATAGCCCGATCTATATATATATATATATATATATATATCTATATATATATATATATATATATATATATATTCGCTGTGGCATGCACACCGATTTATATATTTTTCTGCGGCGTGCTGCCCGATCCATATATATAGTCGACTACGCTCACTAGGGGTGTGCAGACTTCGGAGGGGCTCCTACAACCCAAGCGCTATATCATTGCGACGTGCATCCCTATCCTTATATCGCTATGGCATGCAACCTGATCCATAAATATATAATTCTCATAACCAGTCCCTCGTCCTCTCTCAATCACTAGCCTCACAATCAGACCCTCAGTCTATCTCAGCCATCATCCTCAGAATCAGGCCTTCGGCCTGTCTCAGCCATCAACCTCACAAGCCACTCAGACTATTAGTAAAGCAGGGCGTTCAACTCAAAATATAATTTGTATTATGAAAATTTAGTAAACAAGACTGAGTTAAGAAATCAACCAAGCACAGCATGACTGAGTACAATTATTAAGTCAAAATAGTAGGGAACAATAGTTAAAAGGCCCCATAAGAATCCAAAACAATTGGCATAAGGCCCAAATATGGCATTCCACCCAAAACATAGCAATACTTTTCGAAACATAATGATTCCAAACAGTTTTCAATCAAATACACGACTTAATAGTCGTACGGGACAGACCAAGTCAAAATCACCAATGGTGCACGACTCCACTCTCATCATCTAGCATGTGTCACCTAAAAGTAGCACAACGATGTGAAATTCGGGGTTTCATATCCCGAGACAGCATTTACAATCATTACTTACCTCAATCTGGTCCAAACTCTAGTCCGCAATGCCTTTGCCTATCGAATCAGTCTCCAATTGCTTTGAATCTAACCAAAATTAGTTCCACATCATTAATACATGCTAAAGGAACAAAGCCCAAGCAAAAATAACCGTTAACTTCAAAATACCGAATTGGCGAAACCCGACCCTAAGCCCATACCTCAGAATCTGATAAAAATCACATCAATAGAATCCTTATCCTAACATGGATCTATACATACCAAAATCATTAAAATCCGACATCAAATGCCAATTCAAAACCTTAAAAGAATCTCATACTTTTCTTCCATTTTTTCCCCATTTCCACTCTAATTTCTCAAATTAAATGATGAAACTCAAGACTAAATCATGGAATTAAACCAAATATGAGTGAAGAATACTTACCCAATAGCTCCATTGAAAAACAAATTTCACCTTCTCCTGAGCTCTCTAATAGTTTTTGTGATATTGGACTTATACCCTCTATTTTAGAATTATAAATTGACTGCCCAGGTATTTCTTAATCGTGAATGCGGACTCACGCTTGCGTTCACGGAGCAAATTATCTAGTGACCAAAAGTCCTTCTACGTGAACGCGAGGACCATCTCACAACTGCGATGTCACGACCCGAATTCCCACCCTCGGGAGCCGTGATGGAGCCAACTAATACGAGCAAGGCAATCTAATTATTTGCACAATTTACATTTTTACCCATTTTATATTCATTAACAATTTCGATGTAATGACATTTAAACATCAGAATAGTAGATGGAAGGAGACGCCAAGGCCTGCGGACACCTGCAGGACTACCTCAGTTCACCTGATGAACAAGAATCAACAATCCCACCTCTTTCCGAAGTCTACAACATTGGGTTCTGCACAAAAGAGTGCAGAGTGTAATATCAGCACAACCGACCCCATGTGTTGGTAAGTGCCTAGCCTAACCTCGGCGAAGTAGTGATGATACTAGGACCAAACTACCAAATAAATGTTTGCAGTATATAATGTACATCAAAAAGTACAGGAATCAACAAGTAAGGATGGGAGGGGATACATGCTATGGGGGTATACCGGTATTAACAGTAAATAAAGAGTAACAGTCTAAGGGCAACTTAGAATTCATAACAAAACAAAAGAAACTAATATCCAAGCTAAACACAGTTGAATCAATAATTATTGCGGCGCGCAACTCGATCCAATATATAACAAAACTGTTCGGTGTGCAACCTGATCCATATCATTTATTATTGTTGCAGCGTTTAACCCGATCCACATATATCATTGTTGCGGCGTGAAACCCGATTCACATATAATATTGGTGCGACGTGCAACCCAATCCATATATAATCTTTATAATTATAACGAGAGTCCCGAAAATGGATCAATAAGGTCTACACTATCCCGGCAAGGGATCCGGCATCATATGCAATTACGTCCTAGCAAGGGAGAAACAACTATAACCAAACTTGATAGAATATCTAACTCCCTCAGCTATACTAAAACTTGTTACAACATCTAACTCCCTCGGCAATAACCAAACTTGTTATAACATCTAACTACCTCATCTATAATCAAACTCGTTACAACATCTAACTACTTCAGCTGTAACCAAACTTGTTCCCCGAGAATAACCATAATCCTTGCCCAACAAAAAGAATCATAAACCTAAGCATCTCTATTATCAATTAAGAACACAATGCAAGGGAAGCGCAACTAAATAATAGCCCGACAAGGGGAAACATAATGATATTTTCTCTTTCTCACTTTTACTTGACAATTCGAGCCAATGCTCTAGAGGTTTAATTATCACGTATACTTTCATAATTCGTTATACAACTTGAGCCAATGCTCCTCAATGTTCATAGGTAACAATTCTTTCCACAACTTTACACAACAATCAAAACCTTCACCAAGGCACGAATAACACAATAAAGTCTTCAAAATCACAATAAGTCTCACGGTCATGCTTGACACCAACGTATAGATACTCGTCACCATGCCTATACATCGTACGCAACAAAAATGAAATAGCAAATAGGCTAAAACTCCTAATACCTCAAGCTAAGGTTAGACCGAATACTTATCTCGATGCAAAAAAAGGGTTTTAAAGCCTAGAAATGCAAAATTCATTTTAAAAACAAGTGATGACTTCTTGGGTCATCACATTCTCCACCTCTAAAACAACCATTCATGCTTGAACAGACAGAAGAAGGAAGAACCTGAGTGACAAAAAAGATAGGGATAACCACTCTGCATATTAGACTCGGACTCCCAGATCGATGCCTCGGTAGGATGACCTCTCCACCGAACACAAACAGAAGGAAAACTCTTTGATCTCAACTGAAGAACATACTATTCAGGAATAGCTACTGGCTCCTCCTTATAAGACAAGTCCTTGTCCAACTGGATAGTGCTGAAATCTAACACGTGGGTTGGATCGTCGTGATACTTCTGTAGCATGGACACATGAAACACTGGATGCACAGATGATAAGCTCAATGGCAACGCAAGTCTATAATCCACCTCTCTCACTCGATCAAGAATCTCAAATGGGACAATAAAACTAGGGCTAAGCTTTCCCTTCTTCCCAGATCTCATCACGCCCTTCATAGGCGACACTCAAAGAAACACCCGCTCGCCGACCATGAATGCCAAATCATGAACCTTGCGGTCAGAATAACTCATTTTCCTAGGCTGAGTTGTACGAAGCCTATCCTAATTAATCCTGACCTTGTCCAAGGCATTTCAAATGATAGCTGTACCCAACAATCGAGCCTCTCCCGGCTCATAGCATCCAATCGGAGACCGATACCGCCTACCATATAAAGCCTCAAAAGGAGCCATCTAGATACTTGACTGGTAGATGTTGTTGTAGACAAACTCTCCAAAAGGTAAAAGCTAATCCCACGAGCCTCCAAAGTCAATGACACAAGCTTAGAGCATATCCTCCAAAATCTGAATAGTCCGCTCGGACTGCCCGTCTGTCTGATGATGAAATGTTGTGCTCAACTTAACCCGCGTACCCAACTCTCGTTGAACTACTCTCTAAAAGCGTGAGGTAAACTGCGTACCTTGGTCCAAAATGATAGACACTGGCACACCATGAAGGCGAACAATCTCCTAGATATAGATCTCAGCTAACCTCTCGGAAGAATAGAAGTTTGGCACATGAATGAAATGTACTAACTTGGTCAGCCTATTAATAACAACCCATACTGCGTCGAACTTCCTCCGAGTGTGTGGGAGTCCAATAAGGAAATCCATAGTGATTCGCTCCCACTTCACCTTGGGAATCTCAATTCTCTGAATTGACCCACCAGGCCTCTAATTCTCGTACTTAACCCGTTGATAATTCAACACCGAGCCATATATGCGACAATATCCTTCTTCATTCTCCGCCACCAATAATGGTGCTGCAAATCCTAATACATCTTCATGGCGCCCGGATGAATAGAACTGGTAACTATAGGCATCCTCTATAATCAACTCTTGGAGCCCATCCACATTAGGCACACAAACTCGACCCTGCAATCTCAAAACTCCATCATCACCTAAGGTAGCATGCTTGGAACGTCCGTGCTGCACTGTGTCTCTGAAGACACATAGATGGGGATCATCATACTACCGATCTCAGATACGATCCGATAATGAAGAACGAGCAATGGTGCAAGCTAACATACGACTGGGCTCAGAAACTTCCAACCTCACGAACTGATTGGCCTTTCCCGGATGAAATAAGATGGTGATACCATAATCTTTCAACTACTCCAACCACCTCCTCTGCCTCAAATTCAACTCCTTTTTCTTGAAAAAATACGGAAGATTCTTGTGATCCGTGAACACCTCACATGCCACGCCATACAGATAATGCCTCCAAATGTTCAATGTGTGAACAATGGTTACCAACTCCCAATCATAAACTGGATAGTTCTTCTCATGAATCTTCAATTGTAAACACTGCACCAAGTCCAACAAAAGACGCATCATAATAGGCTGTATAGGGCCCTGAACTTTTCAGAAAAACCAACACCGATACCATAGTTAAAGCCGTCTTGGGCTTCTAAAAGATCGCCTCACACTCATCTGACCATTTGAACTGCGCACCATTGTGGGTCAACCTAGTCATCAGAGCTAAAATAGATGAAAACCTCTCCAAAACTGACGATAGTAGCCTACCAATCCCAAGAAACTCTGAATCTCTGAAGCTGATGTTGGTCTAGGAAAGTTCTTGACTGCCTTAATCTTCTTCGGATCAACCTGAATACCATCTGCTGATACAACATGACCCAGGAATGCAACTAAACTCAAACAGAACTAACTCTTTTAGAACTTAACATATAATTGACTATCCCTCAAGGTCTGAAGAACCACTCTAAGGTACTTCTCATTCTCCTCCTGACTACGGGAATATATCAGAATATCCTCAATGAATACTATCATGAACGAATCCAAATAAGGCCCGAACACTCGGGTTATCAAATCTGTAAAAGCTGTTGGGGCATTTGTCTACCCGAATGACATTTTCAAGAACTTATAATGCCCGTTCCTAGTGCGGAAAGTTGTCTTAAGGACATCGAAGGCCCTAACCCTCATTTGATGGTAGCCAGATCTCAAGTCAATCTTCGAAAATACCTTGGCACCCTAAAGCTGATAAAACTAATCATCAATCCTAGACAATGGATAGTTATTCTTGATTGTTACTTTGTTCAACTGCCGGTAATCCATACACATCCTCATCAATCTGTCTTTCTTCTTAAAGAACAACACTAGTGCATCCCAAGGCGAAACACTCGGCCTAATGAAACCTTTCTCAAGCAAGTATTTCAACTGGTCTTTTAACTCTTTCAACTCAGGCGGGGCCATACGAATCAGTAGGATAGAAATGGGATGAGTGTCAGGAGATAAATCAATGCAAAAGTCAATATCCTTGTCGGGTGGCATACCCACCAAGTCTAAAGGGAAAACCTCAAGAAACTCATGAACAACAAGCATAGAATCAATATAAGGAACCTCAGCACTAGAATCACGAACATATGCCAAATAGGCCAAACACCCCTTCTCGACCATACACCGAGCCTTCACATATGATATAACACTACGGGTGTAATGACCTGGCCCATAGTCTCATGAGTTACTGTCCCATTTCCCCCATTTTATGCTTCTTCGTGTTTCATTATCGGTATTTGGTATTTTAGAGCAAATTCAAATTGGTTTTTGGTAGGAAATGAGACACTTAGTCTCCTTAAGGAAGGCTTGTTTTGGAAAAGTCAACCGGATTGTTGACTTATGAGTTAGAGAGCTCGGATATGATTTTTGGTAATTTGGTTAGCTTTGGGGGATGATTTGTGACTTAGGAGCATGATCGAAAGTAATTTTGGAGGTTCGGTATAGAATTAGGGTTGAACTGGCAAAGTTAGTGTTTTGGCGATTTTCGGTTGTCAGTTGAGATTTTTATCAGAGGGTCAGAATGGAATTCTAAGATTTTTAGTAGCTTCTTTAGGTTATTTTGGGATGTGTATGCAAAATTTCAGATGATTCTGAGGTGTTTTGGTTAGGTTTTAAATGCATATTTCGGAAGTTTTAGATGAACTTAGGCTTGAATACGATTTAATTTGATGGTTTTGGTTTTGTTTGTGGTATTTTTATGACTGGAGCATGTTTAATTGATATTTTAGGATGTGTTGGCACTTTTGGTTGAGGTCCTGGAGGCCTCAGGATGATTTCGGATGGCCAACGGGGTACATTTTTGACTTGTTGCATTTCAGAAATTTCTGGTATTTCCGCATCTGCGGAATATTGGCTGTAGATGTGGTTCCGCAGATGCGGTTTTGAGTCTTGAGGTGGATTCTACAGTAATGGATGGTGGCCTGCATATGCAGTTATTGCAGGAGTGGTAATAGAATGCAGAAGCGCTCCTGGCGTATTAGTGAAGTTCCAGAGAAGTGGATGGAAACCGCAGAAGCGGTAGTCTCAGATGCGAAAAGGACTGTTAAGAGAAGGGTTTTCAAACTCATTTTTGTTCCGCGAGCTTAAGTTCATTTCCTCCATTTTTGAGCAACCTTGGGTGCTTTTGGGCAGGGATCGATGGAGATTTAGACTAGGTGTGATCCGAGGGGATTTCCTTGACCTTAATACATGATTTAACGGTAGAATCAACATAAAAATTTGTTGAAATTCATTAAGAGAGGGTAAGGTTAGGTCTTGGAAATTTGGTTTTTCGAAGTGGGATTTGAAGGGTCATTTGGGATCAGATTTGGGAGTTTTTGATATGTATGGACTCGTGGTGAGATAAGAATGCGATGATGTTAAATTTTCTTATGTCCGAGAAGTTGGCCTGGGGCTCGAGATTTGCAAATTTCGTGAATTTTAATATTTTTCGACTCTTTTCAATTGGTTTATGTTCCCTTAGCCTATTGTAACATATTCGTTGTGGTTTTGGCCAGATTCGACACGCAAGGAGGTCGATTCGAGAGGCAAGGGCATAGCGAGCTAGACTTTTGGCCGGATAGAGGTGAGTAATGATTGTAAATGATGTCCTGAGGGTTTGAAACCCTGAATTGCACAACTTATTGCTATGTTGAGATGAGACACGCGCTCAATAACGAGTGCGAGGTAATATACTATTGGAGATTGTGACTTGGTCCATCCCAATTTTTATGTACTGGGTATTGGCTAAGACTTGTTATTTTTCACTATGACTTGGGCTTATTGCTACACTTGGGGCTTGTTGCTGACTATTTGAAATCCTTTGTGAACTTTCATCACTTTTTCCTCACTATTTTAAATATTACTTGAGCTCAGTATAATTAAATTACACTATTTCATGGACTCAACAATTTTTACTCAAATTTGAGAATTTAATGATATTTGAACTGATGTTTGAGCTGAGCACTATTGTTTTACTGATGCGCGAGGGGCTTTTGATTCTTTTTGTGCTGATTGAGGCCGAGTGCCATATGTGAGGATATTTTTGAGTGATGTGAGGAGGCTTTCAGGCCTCGAGTGTAATGTGAGGAGGCTTTTAGGCCTCGAGTGTTATGTGAGGAGTCTTTCAGGCCTCGAGTGTGATGTAAGAAAGATTTCAGGCTTTATGTTGATATGAGATGGCTTTCAGGCCTTATGATGATATAGATCTTGGGCCATAAAGGGCCATTTCAGAGTCTGTACACCCACAGTGAGTGAGGGAACCCATGTGATTTGAGAGTAAGCCCAAGGGGCTGATGTTGTGCTAGGGGATTGATACTGAGCCTGCAGGGCAGATACTGTATTGAGAAGTTGATATTCAGCCCGAGGGGCAAGTTCTTATTATTTCTCACTTGATGAAAATATTTGTCTTTAATCATTTTAAAAGAGAGTTATATGATACTTTACTATTTACTGCATAAATTATTTTGTTGCTTGAGATATTGTTTCTTTGTGCATTTATGAGATTTCATGATTTTTGTCATTATTTATTCATATTACTCACTAGGTCGAAGTAATTACATTACTCCCTCCACCGTGTGTGCGGATACAAGCAGCGCAGAGTTCGCGCCTGAGCGTTGATTCCTTCCAGTCTAGGCGGTGAATAAGAGTGACGAGGTAGTTGTTGGCGTCTGCAACCCCATTTCTCCCTTATCTTGTGTTATTTATAATATCTTCAGATTTGGTACCTATTTCCATACTTGTAGAATTTTAGTAGACTCTGTAGTAGCTCATGACTTGTGACACCCCAATTTCGGGCTGTGTCAGGAGGTTCCCTGTTTTATCATTTTTCTTCCACATTTATGATAATATTTTTTTTATGTTTTAGAGTTATTCATGGTAAGTAACTGGTAAAAGTAGTGTTGTTATTCTATTTGCTGGTCTTGTCTTTACAAGAGGCACCATCTTGACCGAGTTTGGGAATTGGGTCATGACAAGTTGGTATCAAAGCCTAGGTTACATAGGTCCCACGAGTCATAAGCATGTTCATTAGAGTCTAACGGATCGATACAGAGACGTCTGTGTTTATCCTAGAGAGGCTGCCGAACCTTTAGGAAAAACTTCATGTTCTTGGAAATCTTGTCGCGTGACTTTGTTAATATGAGAACTAAACTTCTGTGTTTTACTCTCTGATAGATGGCAAGGACTCACGCTACCAAATGAGACGGACAAGCACCAGTACTAGCCACTAAGGGCACTAGGGTACGTGTGCGGTTGTTGTCGTCGTAAAGGAAGAGCCGTGAGGGCATCACCTGTTGCTCCATAAGTTGCCCCGGCTCAAGATCAGGCTTCAGATACAGACATTCCAGCAGCACCTGTTCATGCACCGGCATTTCCTATTGTGATTCCGGATCTTCAAGAGGCCTTGGCATAGATATTATCCGTTTGCACTAGCCTGACTTAGGCAGTTTCATCCACTACCATAGAAGCTACTTCATAGGCCGGGGGAGGCAATCAGACCCCCGCTACATGCACATCTGGGCAGGTAGTGCAAGGATTGCAGACACCAGGAGCACCTTCAGCTCAGTCAGTTGCACCAGTTCAGGACTTTGTGATTCCACCTATGCCAGATGATGAGCAGCGTCGTCTTGAGAGGTTCAGTGGGCTCCAGCCTCCTTCATTCAGTGGTTCTCAGGGCGAGGATGCCCAAAGTTTTCTTGACAAGTGTCAGTGTATGTTTCGAACGGCAGGGAATTTGGAGTCGAGTGGTGTGGCATTTATCGTCATCCAGTTCACTGGGGTTGGCTTCATATAGTGGGAGGCGTATGAGTGGCGTAGGCCGGCAGGTGCATCACCTTTGACTTGTCAAGAGTTCTCCACTCTCTTCTTGGAGAAGTGGGCAGCGCAATGTCAGACAGAGGAGCTACGTAGACAATTTGAATGGCTTCGACATGGAGATATGATTGTACCCCAGCATGAGGCGATATTTTCTGAGTTGTCTCGTGCTGCCTCCTTGATAGTTCTGACCAATCAGGAGAGGATCGAGAGGTTCGTGGATGGTCTTAACTATCACCTTCGTATTGTGATGACTCGAGGGAGAGTTCTAAGTATTTCCTTTGAGGATCTAGTTGATATTGCTCATGATATTGAGATGGCTTGCTGTCAGGATAGAGAGGATATAGTGGCCAAGAGGTCTCGAGGTTCTAGCAGTTTCAGTGATGCTCCGTCTAGAGGCCAGTTCCCGTAGGGTAGAGGTTGTTTTTTCAGGCTAGTCCTCACTCAGCGCCATTCTAGCTCAGAATTCTTCGCGTGCCTCGTCTATTCAGTGTACTTCCATGCCGAGTGCATTAGCTAGTCACTCTGGTGCTTTGGGTTCCCTTCAGCCCCATTCTCCACCACCTGGGAGCTGCTGTGAGTGTGGAGAGTTTGGACACATGTGGAGGCGGTGTCTTCATCGTGCTGCCAGTTCACCACAATAGAGGGGTCAGCCCTCATCTTCTTCTCCAGTTTTTTTAGCACCCGCCTAGTCAGCTAGGGGTGGGGGTCCGACAGCCAAGGGTCTACCCAGAGGTAGATGTCGATCGGGCGGTGGTCTGGCTCGAATTTATGCTATCCCAGACAAGACATATGCCCTTACGTCAGATGCTATTATCACAGGGATGCCTGTTTCTTATTTGATACTAGTTCCACCTATTCTTATGTGTCTTCATATTTTGTTCATCATTTGGGTATGACCCGAGGGTGTCTTGCTTTACTTGTGCACGTATCTACCACGGTGGGTGATACTATTATCGTAGACCATGTGTATTGGTCTTGTATTGTGACTATCAAGGGTCTGGAGAGCCGAGTTGATTTATTGCTATTGAGCATGGTGGACTTTGACGTTATTCTGGGCATGGATTGGTAATCTCCGTGTCATGCTATTCTGGACTATCGGGCTAAGACAGTAACTTTGGCTATGTCGGGTGTTTCGAGGATCGAGTGGCATGGCATGACTGATTATGTCCCTAGTATAGTGATTTCTTTCCTAAAGGCCCAGCGTATGATCGGGGAGGGTTGTCTGTCATTTTTGGCCTTTGTGAAGGATCTCGGAGCTGAGACTCCAAGCATTGATTCTGTTCCATTTGTGAGGGAGTTTCCTAATGTTTTTCTGGCAGAAATATCGGGCATGCCACCGAACAGGGACATTGATTTTGGTACTGATCTATGAACGGACACCCATCCCATTTTTAATATGACATATCGTATGGCACCAGCGGAACTAAAAGTGTTGAAGGAGAAGATTCAAGAACTACTAATAAGGGGTTCATTCGGCCTACTGTGTCACTGTATGGTGCACCTGTTCCATTTGTGAAGAAGATGGATGACACAATGAGGATGTGCATTGATTATAGGCAGTTGAACAAAGTAACAGTGAAGAACAAGTATTCCATACCCCGTATTGATGATTTATTCGACCAGCTTCAGGGAGAGAGGGTGTTCTCTAAGATTGATCTCCATTCGGGTTATCACTAGTTGAAGATCAGGAATTCAGATGTTCATAAGACTGCTTTCAGGATTAGATATGTTCACTCTGGGTTTCTTGTCATGTCTTTTGGGCTAAACAATGCCCCATTAGTATTCATGCATTCGATGAACGGTATATTTCAGCCATATCTGGATTTGTTTCTTATTGTATTCATTGATGTTATTCTGGTGTACTTGTGTAGTCTGGAGGAGCATGCATAGCATTTGCGAGTTGTATTGCAAAGACTGAGGGAGGAGAATCTTTATGCAAAATTCTCCAAGTGTGAGATTTGGCTCGGTTCAGTGGTGTCCAACGATGGTATTCATATTGATCCAAAGAAGATAGAGGCGGTTCAAAGTTGGCCTATACCTTCCTCGGCAACATAGATTCATAGTTACCTCGGTTTGGCGGGTTATTATCGCCGATTTGTCCAGGGTTTTTTGTCAATTGCTTCGCCCTTAACCAAGTTGATTCAGAAAGGTGCTCCATTTGTATGGTCAGACGAGTGCGAGGAGAGCTTTCAGAAGCTCAAGATAGCGTTGACCACAACTCCAGTATTGATGTTACCATCAACTTCAGGTTCTTATATCGTCTAGTGTGATGCTATGAGAGATGGGATTGGATGTGTATTGATGCAGGAGGATAGAGTGATTGCATATGCTTCTCGTCAGTTGAATCCCCATGAGAAGAACTACCATGTTCATGATTTAGAATTGGCTGCTATAGTTCATGCTTTAAAGATTTGGAGGCACTACTTATATGGCGTATCTTGTGAGGTATTCATTGATCATCGCAGTCTTCAGCACTTGTTCAAGCAGAAAGATCTAAATTTGAGGCAGCGGAGATGGCTCTAGTTGCTTAAGGACTATGATATTACCATTTTGTATCATCCGGGAAGGGCCAATGAGGTAGCCGATGCCTTAAGCCGAAAAGCAGTAAGCATGGGGAGCTTGGTGTACATTCCAGTTGGGGAGAGGCCCTTTGTAGTTGATGTTTAGGCTTTAGTTAATCGATTTGTGAGATTAGAAACTTTAGAGCCTAGTTGGGTATTGGCTTAGGTGGTTTCTCGGTCTTCCTTATATGATCACATCAGAGAGCGCTAGTATGATGATCCGCAGTTGCTTGTCCTCAAGGACAGAGTTTAGTATGGTGATGCTAGGGATGTGACCATCAGTGATAATGGGGTATTGAGGATATGGGGCAAGATTTGTGTGCCCAATGTAGATGGGCTAAGAGAGTTGATTCTTGAAGAGGCCTAGAACTCGTAGTATTCCATTTATCCAGGTGTCGTGAAGATGTATCAAGATTTGAGGAAGGACTATTGATGGAGGAGAATGAAAAAAAGACATTGTGGGTTATGTATCTCGGTCTCTCAACTGTCAGCAGGTGAAATATTAGCATCAGAGACTGGGTGGTATGTTTCACCAAATGATTATTCCTGAGTGGAAGTGGGAGAGAGTTACTATGGATTTTTTGAGTGGTCTTTCTCGAACTTTGAAGAAGTATGATTCGATTTAGTGATTGTGGAACGGCTGACCAAGTCCGCACACTTCATTTCGGTGCGTACTACCTATTCTTTGGAGCGGATGTTAGGGAACTTTATCCGGGAGATTGTTCGGTTGCATGGTGTTCCAATGTCTATTATCTCAGATAGGGGTACTCAGTTCACTTCCTAGTTTTGGAGGACTTTTCCATGAGAGTTGGGTACACAGGTGTAGTTGAGCACAGTATTTCATCCTCAAACGGACGGACAGTCCAAGCGTACTATTCAGATATTAGAGGACATGTTGCGTGCTTGTGTTATTAATTCGGAGGATCTTGGGATAAGTTCTTGCCAGTTGCAGAGTTTTCCTACTGCAACAACTATCAATCCAGCATTCTGATGGAACTGTATGAGGCCTTGTATGGGAGACGGAGTAGATCTCTAGTTGGTTGGTTTGAGCCTAGCGAGGCTAGACTATTGGGGACTGAGTTTATTCAGGATGCCTTAGCGAAGGTGAAGTTGATTCAGGAGAGACTTCGTACAACTCAATTGCATTAGAAGAATTATGCGGACCGAAAGGTTCGAGATGTGTCTTTCATGGTAGGTGAGAATGTCTTGCTGAAGGTTTTTCCCATGAAGAGTGTTATGAGGTTTGGAAAGAAAGGAAAGTTGAGTCTGCAGTTCATTGGACTTTTGAGGTACTTAGGAGGATTGAAAAAGTGGCCTATATGCTTTTTTTACCACCCAACTATTCGGGCGTGCATCCGGGATTCCATGTTTTTATCCTCCGGAAGTATGTTAGGGACCCATCTCATGTTTTGGACTTCAGCATGGTTCAGTTGGATGATGATTTGACCTATGATGTAGAGCCATTGACTATTTTTCATCGTCAGGTTTCGAAATTGAGATCAAAGGATATAGCTTTGGTAATGGCGCAGTGGAGAGGTCGACCCATGGAGGAGGCTACATGGGAGACCGAGCGGGAGATGAGGAGTAGATATCCTCACTTCTTTGAGCTTTCATGTATGTTTCTTGACCCGCTCGAGGACGAGCGTTTGTTTTAGTTGGGGAGGATATGACGACCCGACTCGTTGTCTCATGAGATACTATCCCGTTTCCCGTATTTTATGGTTCTTCATGATCGGTATTTGGTGTGTAAAGAGTTAATTCGAATTGGTTATTGGTAGGAAATGAGATACTTAGTCTCCTTTAGGAAGGCTTATTTTGGAAAAGTCAATCGGATGTTGACATATGAGTTATAGAGATCAGATGTAATTTTCGGTGATTCGGTTAGCTACGGGGGATGATTTGTGACGTAGGAGCGTGATTAGAGGTGATTTTGGAGGTCCAGTGTAGAATTACGCTTGAATTGGCGAAGTTAGTGTTTTTGTGATTTCCAATTGTTAGGCGAGATTTGATCCGAGGGTTGGAATGGAGTTCTGAGAGTTGCAGTAACTTCGTTAGGTGATATTGGATGTGTGTGCAAAATTTCAGATGATTCGGAGGTGTTTTGGTCAAGTTTTATATCAAATGCGTATTTCGGAAGTTTTAGAAGAACTTAGGCTTGAATCTGATGTAATTTGATGGTTTTGGTGTTGTTTGTGGTGTTCTGATGATTGGAGCATGTTTCAATGATGTTTTAGGATGGGTTGGCACTTTTGGTTGAGGTCCCGGGGACCTCAGGGTGATTTTGGATGGCCAACGGGGTGAATTTTGGACTTTTTGCATTTCAGAAACTTCTGGTATCTGGTATTTCTGCATTTGCGGAAAAGGGGCCGCAGATGCGGTTCCGCAGATGCAATAAGGGAGTTGCAGGTGCGGTTTGGAGTCTTGAGGCAGACTCCACAGAAGAGGACGGTGGCCCGCATATGCGGTCACCGCAGAAATGTGGTCCTAGTGTATTAGATAAGCTCCGCCGAAGTAGTAGTCGCAGATGCGGAATCGGAACCGCAAATGCGAAAAGGACTATTCAGAGAAGGGTTTTAAAACTCATTTTTTTGTTTCGCGAGGTTAATTTCATTTCCTCCATTTTTGAGCAACCTTGAGAGCTTTTGGGCAGTGATTGAAGGTGATTTCGACTAGGTGTGATTGGGGGGTGAGTTCCTTGACCTTAAGACATGATTTAATGAATGAATCAACTTTGAAATTTGTGGATATTCATCAAGAGAGGGTAAAGCTAGGGCTTGAAAATTTCGTATTTCGAAGTAGGATTTGAACGGTCATTTGGGCTCGAATTTGGGAGTTTTTGGTATGTATAGACTCGTGGCACGATAAGGAATCCGATGATGTTAAATTTTCTAACTTTCGAGAAGTGGGCCCGGGGCTCGGGTTTTGAAAATTTAGTGAATTTTGATATTTTTCAAGCCTTTTCGATTGGGTCATGTTCCCTTAACCTATTTAAATGTATTCGTTATGGTTTTGGCTAGATTCGACGTGCGAGGAGGTCGATTCGAGAGGCAAGGGTATAATGAGCTAGACTTTTGACCGGCTAGAGGTAAGTAATTATTGTAAATGATGTCCTAAGGGTTTGAAACCCCAGATTGCACAACGTAGTTCTATGTTGAGATGAGACACGCGCTCAATGACGAGCGCGGGGTCATATACTGTTGGGGATTGTGACTTGGTCCATCTCAGTTGTTATTTTACTGCTTATTTGGATAAGACTTGTTGTTTTTCACTATGACTTGGGCTTATTGCAATACTTTGGGCTTGTTGCCGATTATTTGAAATTTTTTGTGAAATTTCATCACTATTTTCTCAATATTTGAAATATTACTTGAACTAAGTCCAATTAAATTACTATGTTTCATGAACTCAACTATTTTTACTCAAATTTGAAACTTAAATGATATTTGAACTGATGTTTGAGCTGAGCACTATTGTTTTACTGATGCCTGAGGGGCATATGATTTATTTTGGAATGATTAAGGCCGAGGGCCATATGTGGGATATGTTGAGTGATATGAGGATGCTTTCAGGCCTCGAGTGTTATATGAGTATTCTTTAGGCCTCGAGTGTTATATGAGGAGGATTTCAAGCCTCGAGTGTGATGTGAGAAGGCTTTCAGTCCTTATGTTGATACGAGAAGGCTTTCAGGCCTTATGATGGTATAACACTTGGGAGTCTACACAACCACAGTGAGCGGGGGTACCCATATGATTTGAGAGTGAGCCCGTGGGGCTGATATTATACTGAGTGACTTATATTGAGGTCGCGGGGCTGATATTGTACTAAGTGACTAATATTGAGCCCGCAAGGCTGATACTGTACTGAGAGGTTGATATTGAGCCCGAGGGGCAGGTTTCTGATTATTTCTCACTTGATGAAAATATTTGTCTTTAACCATTTTAAAAGAGAGTTATATGGTACTTTCTTGTTTTACTGCTTAAATTATTTTACTGTTTGAGATAGTGTTTCTTTGTAGATTTATGAGATTTCATGCTTTGAGTCATTATTTATTCTTATACTCGCTGGGTCGGAGTACTCACATTACTCCCTACGCCGTGTGTGCAGATACAGGCAGAGAAGAGTTTGTCCCTGAGCGTTGATTCCTTCCAGATTAGGCGGTGACTAGGAGTGACGAGGTAGCTGTTATGTTATTAATGTTTTAGACTTATTCATGGTAAGCAACTGTTAAAAGAAGTGTTGTTATTCTGTTGGCTGGCCTTGTCTTTAAGAGAGGTGCCATCATGACCGGGTTAGGGAATTGGGTCGTGACAACGGGTAGAATGACCAAGAGTCCCTCTCCACTCTAATGGTGGTATACCCGGTAAGGATAAGGTCACAGTCCTGGAATGACAATCCAAGATAGTGTGGGAAGGTGATAACCAGTCCATCCCCAATATGACATCGAAATAAACCATGTCCAGAAGAAGCAAATCATCACGAGTCTCAAGACCTCCAATCACAACTATACATGATCAATGAACATGCTCCAGCACAATAGAATCACCTACCGGAATAGACACATAAACTTGGGTACTCAAAGAACAACTAGGCATGACCAGATGTGCCGCAAAATAAACCAAAGCTTCTCTGCTACAAACAAGAACAATACCTGAACCTTCACCTATAATACCTTTACCTCCACCTCTAGCATCACTACCTCTACCTTTAATACCTCTACCTCCACCTCTAGCTAACTGAGCGGGCTGGACGAGTCCCTCAATGAACCTTCTCACTCTATCTCTCTTGGTGGGGAGTATGATAAGATCATGATGAGCCAAGTTGATTAATTTGGTCTCATACTGGGTAAAGTCATGGAACCCTGCCGGAGACGCTCAAACTGCCTCCGATAGGCCTCTTTTGAGTGATGGGGAGAAACTTCTCCATAAATAGTTGTGAGAACTGCTCCCAAGTCAAAGCTAGCGATCCGGCTGGTCTAGACAAACAGTAATCCCTCCACAAAGTCTTGGCAGATCCAGACAAGTGAAAAGTGGCAAAATCGACCCTATTGGTCTTAACTATCCCCATGTTTCAAAGAACCTCGGGCAGTTGTCTAGATAATCTCGAGGATCCTCAGAAGATGCACTGCTGAAAGTAGTAGTAAAGAGATTTGTGAAACATATCCAACCTCCACAAAGCCTCTGAATATGTAGCTGACCTATCACTGGTCTGAGCTACTGTTCCGCTGAAGAAGCGATATGTGACCCCGCCATACGCGAAAGGACAAGTGTAGGGGTTTCAATATAGCACTGAGAGAACAAAATCGGACAATACGAAAGAATGAATGTGAAGTTTTTCCTAACTCTGTAGCCTCTGGAGATAAATACAGACATCTCCGTACCTATCTATCAGACTCCGCTAAGCTTGTTTATGAACTGTGAGACCCATGTAACCTAGATATCTGATACAAACTTGTCACTACCTGGATTTCCCACACTTAGGAGTCGTGGTGGCGTATTTTAATACAAGATAGGAAAGCCATTTATTTGCACAATTTACCTTTTTACCCATTTTATATTTATTAAAAGTTTTTAAGTAATAACATTTAAATAACGGAATTTAGCATAAGCGGAAGAAAAAAGGAATGCTATCAAAACATGAATCCAATACAAGTGTTTGAATCTCGACTACCCAGAACTAGTGTCACCGTTTCACAGACGGTCTATGGACACTACAAATAAAGGTCTGAAGAAATAAATATAACACTCTCTCTGGAATTGCATGAATGAAACAGGAATAGAAGATGGAAGGAGACGCAAGGCCTGCGGACAACTGCACGACTACCTTGGGTCACCTGATGAACTAGAATCAGCAATCCTACTACGGTCCGAAGTCTACAACAGTTGGGTCCGCACAAAAGAGCGCAGAGTGTAGTATCAGCACAACCGACCCCATGTGCTGGTAGTGCCTAGCCTAATCTCGGTGAAGGGGTGACGAGGCTAGGACCAGACTACCAAATAAACATATATAGTATATAATGTGCATCAAAAAATAAAATAGAAACGAACAAGTAAGGATGGGAGGGGATACATCCTACGGGGATATACTAGTATAAACAGTAAATCAAGAGTAACAAGCTAATGGCAGTTTAGAATTCACAGCAAAACAAAAGAAACTAATATCCAAGCAAAACACACTTGTATCAATAATTGTTGCGGCGCGCAACCCGATCCCAATATATAACAATACTGTTGCGGCGTGCAACCCGATACATATCATTTATCATTGTTGTAGCATGCAACCTGATCCACATATATCTTTGTTGTGACGTACAACCCGATCCCTATCATTTACATTGTTGCGGCGTGCAATCGGATCCACATATATCATTGTTGTAGTGTGCAACCCTATCGACATATAATATTCTTGTGGAGTGTAACCCGATCCACATATAATATTTATAATTATACCAAGAGTCCCGACAAGGGATCAATACGGTCTATTCTATCGCAACACGGGGTTCGACATCATATGCAATTACGTCCCGGAAAGGGAGAACGAACTATAACGGAACTTGTAACAACATCTAACTACCTTTGGTACATTCAAACTTTTTACAACATCTAACTACCTCAACTATAACCAAACTTGTTACAACATCTAACTACCTCAGCTATAATCAAACTTGTTACAACATCTAATTACCTCATCTATAACCAAACTTGTTCCCCGAGAATAACCATAATCATTACCCAACACAAAGAATCATCAACCTAAGTTTCCATATTTTAAATTAAGAACACAACTCAAAAAAAGCCCGGCAAGGGGAAATATAATGATCTCTTCTCTTTCTCACTTTTACTTCACATTCACTTCACAACCGAGCCAATGCTTTAGAGGTTCAATTATCACTTATACTTTTACAATTCTTTATACAACTTGAGCCAACGCTCCTCATTGTTCATAGGTCACATTTCATTCCACAAACTTTACAAAACAATAGAAACATTTACCAAGGCATGAATAAAACAGTGAAGTCATAAAAATCACAATATAAGACTCATGGTCATGCTCGACACCAACGTATAGATACTCGTCACCATGCCTATACATTGTACTAAACAAGAAACAAATAGAAAATAGGACACAACTCCTAATCCCTCAAGCTAAGGTTATACCAAACACTTACTTCGATGATAAAAGAGGTTTTTGAAGCCTCGGAACGCAGAATTCATTTTAAAAACAAGTGATGACGTCTTGGGTCATCACATGCGATGCACCACTAAGCAGAACTTCGTGATCGCGACTCCCACTTCGCGAATGCAGAGAAAAAATCCCCCCTTGCGTCCAGTTCCCCTTAGTGAATGTGAATCTCCCCTTGCGAACGCAAAGGAAGGAACCAACGACAGAACATAGGATTTTTTTTTGCAATTCCAACAAGTCCAAAACTAGTTCGTTAACCATCCGCAACATACCACATGCCTTCGGGACCTCAACAAACTATGCCAACATATCCCATAACATCCTTCAAACTCATTTAAACCTTCAGAACACTCAAAACCACATCAACACATCAAATTATCATCAAATTTAAACCTATAAATTCCAAAAACATCCAAATTTCGAATTCGATTAAAAAGTCTATCAAACCTTGTCCGAATAACCTGAAACATTGCACACACGTCACAAGTGACACAAGAGACCTACTCCAACTCCATGAATTCCATTCCAATCCCTATATCAAAATCTCACCTATCAACCGGAAAACACCGTAATTTCAATTTCGCCAATTCAATCCTAAACCTTCCATAGCCTCCAAAATACATTCCGATCATGCTCCTAAGTCCCAAATCACCCAACAGAGGTAACCAAATAATAGAATTTCCAAACCGAGATTATATACTAATAAATCAAAAGCTTGTCAAAGCTTTCAAATTTCAAGCTTCAAACTGAGAACTCTTCTTTCAAATTCATTCTGATTACCCTAAAAATCAAAAGCGCTGATTTGCATAGGTCATAATACATCTCATGGAGCTATTCATGCCCGAGAATTGGCTAGCGAAGTATATAAGCTCAAAACGACCGGTCGGGTCGTTACATGAAGGCAGGGGGGAGGAACAACGTGACCACTAGATTCGCCACTCTTGGATTTTTTCTTATTTTACCAACTTTTTTAGGGAAGTCATCTTAACAAAATAAGTAATAGAAAATAAATAAAAAAATAAAATTATAATATTAAAACTTAAGAGTTGAAATAATTTTACCGAATTGACAAACAACTTATTAAAAATTGATTATAGTTGAAGACTTGAAGACTTCAATTCACCAACTTCACAATTTTTTCACAAATTGTAATAGCCTCAATATTTTTTAAATATTTTTTGGAATAATGTAAGTAATAGTAGCAAGTACAAAATAAAATTAGAGAGATATTGTGATAGATTGATATTGATTTTGTAAGAAAAATAAAAAAAATGAGGGGGCATTTATAGATGAAAATAGGAAAAAGTGTAACTACAAAAAATTTGAGGTTAAAACAAAGTTGTGGGGGGGGGGGGGTAAATGGCAATTTAGAAAATAGCTAACGGCTGATTTTTAATTTTTTCGAACGACTAGTTTTTTTAAAAAAACAACTGGTACCCTTTGTTGGCCCAAGTTTCAATTAAGGTTTTGAAGATTGACAAATGAACTAAGTGATGGACCTGATCCATCTGATGAGACATAATGTTTATTAACCATTACATATGAGATGCACGTGAGGAAGATATGCCTTAGAGATCACGTAGCAATATCTTCTGAACTGATCGAAAAAATCGCATTTGCGATAAGGAGAACAGTCTTCTTATGAGAAGAGAACACAATCCTAATCAATGATAAAGGGTTTGAGTTCATATGTTCAAGGACTCAAATTCGTCTATGGAGCAAAAATAAAATTTCAGCTAAACTCTGATTACTAACTAAATAAATATCTGCGTTTGTTCTCTTTTACAGAATGCACATACACTGAAGTTAAGAAAAATTGAGAGCAAAAGAGCAAGGCTATTTTTCAAGCAATTTATGTGAGATTGACGCCTACAACTACTTGAACAAGATAGAAGAACAAGTTCCATTGTGTTTATTCTTATTCTAGTTAAACTGTAGTTGGTGTTTTTATTTGTACCTTTCAGCTTATTTAGAAACAATTGTATTAGGTACGTTGAGTATTCAAGTTATAGTTAACTTGAAAGTGTCGCAACATTTGAGGCTGTGTGCCACAGTGGGATTAGAGTTAATCCATGGGTTTACAAAGAGTTTTTGTAAATGCTATTTTGGGTAAGTGCTTTTAGTGGAAGTCTGGGAAAATGCAACGGAGTAGTAGGTCGTGGTTTATTCACCATTTGAGCTAGGTGTTTTTCACATAAAATTCTCTGTGTTTTTTATTTTATGTACTTATTATTCCGCAAACTGCAGTAGTTAGAACACCTATAAGAACCAGGTTCCTCTAGAGCAAAAATTGGGTACCACACAAATCACCCCCCCCTCTTGTATGGTATTGACATTTATCGGTCCTACCAGCCCCAACCCACTTGGCCCATTTGGTCCGCTTGAATCGCAGTCTCGAACGAGCCCACTTTCCACCCTTAGTAAAGAGACTTGACCTATATCAAAATAAATTAAATTTAGTTTCGTAAATAATAATGTTTGCAATATATATATATGCAAGAAGATGTGACGACCTGACCCGTCGTCTCATGTGTTACAGCCCCATTTCCTCCATGTTATACTTCTTCATTTTTTCGTTATCGACATTTGGTGTGTTAGAGTAGAATTGGATTAGTTTTGGAAAGGAATGAGATACTTAGTCTCCTTAAGGAAGGTTTGGTTTGGAAAAGTCAATTGGATATTGACTTATGAGTTAGAGGGATTAGATCTTATTTCCAGTGATTCGGTTAGCATCGAGATGTGATTTCTGACTTAGGAGTGTAATTGAAAGTGAATTTAAGGTCCGGAGTAGAATTAGGATTGAATTGGCGAAGTTAGTATTTTGGAGATATTCGTTTGATAGGTGAGATTTTGATTCGAGGGTCAGAATGGAATTCCGAGAGTTGCAGTAGCTGTGTTAGATGATTTGGGATGTGTGCAAACTTTCAGATGATTCGGAGGTGAATTGGTTGAAGTTCATCAAAATAGGGTAAATCTAGGGCTTGGAAATTTGTAACCTAAAAATGGAATTTGAAGGGTCAAATGGACTCAGATATTGATAAATTTTATATGTATGGACTCGTGGTGAGACGAGGAATCCGGTAATGTAAATTTTATAATTTTCAAGAATTGGGCAGGCGCTCGGGTGTTGCTATTTTTGAGATTTTAGCTATTTTTCGATCGTTTTCGATTGGGTATTGTTCCCATAGCATATTTTGATGTATTCGCTCTAGTTTTTGTTATATTCGACGCATGTGGAGGTTTATTTGAATAGAAAAGGCATCGAGGGATAGATATTTCTCTGGTTCGAGGTGAGTAATGCTTGTAACTGAGATCTTGAATGTTTGAGGCAAGGCACGCACCCTATGACGAGTGCGGCCGTTGTCTATTGGAGGTTGTGACTTGGTCCGTCCAGTGTGATATTTTTACTACGTTTTATACTTGAACTAAATTGAGAATCATCCTTACTTGGATTTGATTGTTACACTTGGGTTTCTTGCCAATTATTATGAATCCTTCAGAGATTGATATTATTATTTTTTCGCATATTTTTCATATCATTTGATCTCAGTCCAAGGTTTTAAATATTATTTTGTAAACTCAGCCATCTTTCTAAGATTTCAAAACATAAATAATATTTTTAAATGATATTTTGGTGTTGAGGACTACTGTTATACAAATGCCCAAGGGGCTTATGATGATTTCAGGACTGAGCATGAATCGGACTGCATGCCGCAGCAGTGTTACAATGATATTGAGGCCAAGTGCCTAGTTGATTACATTGATATTGAGGCTCCGAGACTGGTTGATTATACTGATATTTATGTGAGCCTGAGGGCTTAGATTTGATGCCACGAGATGGTTTGATATTGCGCTTGGTCTGTCGTAGCCCCTCCGGAGTCTGTACAAACCCCCAGTGAGCGCCGTCAATTATAAATAAATATGAATGGCTCGGGCTGGATGCCGTAGTGGGTACTGGATTGTACCATCATATGCATTGTATTGCATTTGTGCATTTGTTCATTATTCGTTGTTTGTGTTATTTCTTTTAATATTTATCTGCTGTTCTGGTACTATTTGATCACTCCTAAAGAGGATAAATTTTAGACAGTGGTAACAATGACACTGTATGATGTAAACAGGTCAGGAAACAATAGCTGACAAGAAACAAGAATATTGCCCGAGGGGCGAGTTTTATGTGCTCATTTTGCATACTTATTTGTGCCCAAGGGGCGGGTTTTTGTGCATAGTGTCACTAATTGTTTGAGATTATTTTTGCAACTGAGATTAGATCATTTCTAAAAGAGGTTTAAAACTGAGCCAAGATATTTTTAAAGATTTCACAGTTTCACTGATTTCTAAAGGAGTTTTACATTGCTTCTATACAACATGATGATATGTTATATGTGATTTATTGCTGCTTAGTTATTCACTGAGTTAGAGTACTCAAACACCACGTGTGTAGGTGCTGGTATTTTTTCACCCGATAGCGGGTTTGAGCTGATTGAAGATTTGCTATCGTAACTGAGTAAGGTGGCCGCCAGCATTCACGACACCGGATTTCTTCCCTTTTATTTCAGATTTTATCCTATGTATTACAGGGTTTGTAAAAGTACCAAAATCCTCCTAGATGCTAGTGACTTCTGACACTCCGGTCGGGTTGCAATTACATTTATTAATATCATTAATTCATACTCGAATTGTTGTATAATTGATTAACTGCTTAAAAGTGGTGCACTTGAATGGTCTGACTGGCCTTGTCTTCACGAGAGCCGGAGCGGGGTTTGGGTCGTGACAGAAAATTTGCGATTAATCCAAGTGGCAAACTTCTATAAAGCTACTTGGCAATTTTAAAAAGTTTGCGGGAGATTGTCAAATAAGAAAATACCACTTGAGAACTATATATAGAATTCTATTTATTGAAATTAAATTGAAATATTAAAAAAATAAAGTTCAGTCACTATACTAATTTTTTCTAACTACAACTTTTTATTTGGAAAATAAAGAATTTTGATATCGGTATATATCTAGTGAAAAGAATATATCCTACCGTATTCTAATGTGTAATTTTAATTTATTTTAAAATTTTAATTATTTTTAATGAGTTGAATAATATATTTTAAGGTTTTAACCTAAAGTATAAAATATAGATATATTTAATAATTTATTTATTTCATAATGAATAATCCAAACTATATGTTTTACACTAAGCGTTTTGAATTTTAAAAAAGTATATAATAAAAATAAGTTTTTTAAGGATAAAAGCTTCAACAAAAATAATAATTACGAGAAGTTTAATAATAAAAATACCATAATATATTGGTGAAGTATTGTATAGTTTGATCATATGAACTTTTATTTTTGTCTATTATTGAATAAAAAACTAAATGAAAAAATCAAATAAAATATCATACTTACTAGGAAAATTAATTTAGAAACAGGGGGACAAAGATAGTGCAAGAGAATTTATAGTTCGAAATACTTAAAATAGTAAAATGAATCAAATACATAATTAATACTCAAAAATATTATTGATAAATTCAAATATTATATAGTAAACGATTAAAAAAAAAAAAAAATTTTAAGAGAAAGAAAAACCATATTCATTATAGCGTATTAATATAGAAGTAGCTGATAATGATATATAGTTGGTGACAAGCTAATTAAAAGTTAAGTAATAATGTAACCATATAAAGTACGGGTAACACAGTAACAATAAGCAAAGAACAAAAATAGAAATTTGTTTTATAAAAAATAATATAATTGTAGATATATAGAAGGATTAGACATTTAAATTTGATATAAGAAAAGGTTTTGAATCATACGAGAAAAACATATTATATGGATAATATCATGCAATTGAAAACATAATTTATAAACCTAAAATTTAAAACATTTATAATGAAATAACGCCAGGCAATAAATTCACAATTTAAAGTTGTAATTAAAATTGTCATGTGGATAATTTATAAAAAAAATTATGTCAAAACTCTATATGAAAACAAAAGGAAAAAATTAATTACTTATTGCATATAATACTAAATAATAATTACAAAAAGCTTAGATTTATGAAAAATAATAAAAGAACTTCTTTAAACTTTGGCATATTATCAAAAGAATTAGAAAAAATAATACAATAATTTTTTATATTATAGATACAACACAAAATGTGTAAAACAATTAAAATATTATATGATAGAAAATAATGTATATGGAGGAGAATAGAAGTAATGTGAATGGGTCTACACTTTAAATTTGTCTAATAAAATAGTAATATAGGAAAAATAATATTATTGATAAATTTAAAATAAAAAAACTTGGAGCTACAGAACAAAAGAAAAAAGATAAATTGAATTTTAGGTGATACAAAACTATATTCAGTGTATTATACTAAAAGTAGAGCAATGAGTAAGGACATTAAGTGTAACTATCCGATCGGTCGTTTTGAGCTCTAGCGCAAAGTTCAATAGTTTTAGGCCATGAAAATCTTCACTTCAAATATCGTGACTTGTACACGTGATCGGAATTGAATTTCGACAAGTTCGGAGTTGATTTGGAAAGAGAATTCTCATTTCGGAAGCTTTAAGTTGAAAGGATTGACTAAGATTGGAATTCAGAGTAAACGAACACAGAATTGAGATCTGAAGATTCCAGCATCTTCGTATGAAGGTTTCAAACTCGGGAATATTCTCGGATCGGGTCTTGGAAGACCCGGTAACATTTTAGCACATATTATGGAAGTTAGTGTTTTGGAAGAAATTTCATAAGTTTGACTTGAAGTGCATTTTAGCGTTATCGATGTCCATCTGGGATTGAGAGTCCGGGAATAGCTTCGTATGGTTTCTGGAGTTGGGAGTGCGATCGGAAGCTAATTTGGAGGTCCGTAGGTTATTTTGTAGTCATTGGGCTAAAGATAGACATTTGAAGGTTTTTGAGAAGTTTGACCGGAAGTGAAATTTTTTATATCGGGATCATAATCCAATTCCGGAAGTTATGAGTAGGTCTGTAATGTCAAATATGACTTGTGTGGAAAATTTGAAGTCAATCGAACGTGATTTGATAAGTTTGAACATCGAGAGTAGATGCTTGAAGTTCTAAAGTTCATAAAGCTTGGATTCAAGGTCGATGCGTGGTTTAGCATTGTTTGATATGATTTGAGGCCTCGAGTAAGTCTGTAATGTATTTTGGGACTAGTTGTTATAATTGTTTGGGGTTCCGGGGACCTTGAGTTGATTCCGGGTGGTTAACGGTTCGAAAATGGAATTTTTAGAAGGGTGAAGTTGCTGGTTGCTATCATAACCACACCTGTGAGAATTGGGCCGCAGGTGCGAAGCCGCAGAAGTGGCCAGAGGAGCCGCATATGCGGTTTGGGACAAAGTGAACAGGACCGCAGATGCGGTCGAGAAGCCGCACAATCAGGACCGCACCTGCGAAACCGCAGAAGCGGTCAAGGGACTGCATGTGCGGAAGTGCTGAAGATAGAATGGTTCTTTTAAAAATCGGGATTTGGCCATTTTCTCACATATTTTCTTTGCTTGGGCGATTCTTGGAGGGTTTCAAGGTGGGATTTTCATCACCAACGCTAACCTAAGCTATCCCCACATATGTTGAGTTAAATTTATTGATTATGTACGGATTTGAGCATGGAAAATTGTAGAAAATATGGGGTTTGAGAGAAAACCTAGAAAATTAGTATTCTTACATTTTGACCATGATTTTGTGTAGGGAATTAAGAGAATATCATATATTTGGGTTCGTGAGTTCATGGGTAAACTTATTCTTCAAAAAATGTCGGAATCCTGGCATATGGGCTCGAGGGCATTTTTGTCAACTTTTCGATTGGGGTTAGAAATTATTATAAATTGGATTGTAATGAATAATTGAGTAAATATTAATGGATTGTGACTAGCTATGGAGCTTTGTTCACCAATTCGAGTTTTCGGAAGAATGTTTAATGTCGGTTATGGATCTTAAGAGCGAGGTGAATCTCCTTTCTAACCTTGCAAGAGGGAATTGTCTCCTTAGGTGAGTTAATTGGTTATATGCTCCTATTTGTGGGGGCTACGTACGCACGAGGTGATGAGAATCCATGCATAGCAACTATTATGCTATTGTCCGGGTAGTCTAGGACCCAAAAGAATGCTATACTTGGATTATTTGTAAACTTATTGACATTTGAATTGCTTAAATAAATCGAATTAGTAAATGAATTTCTAAAAAGATTAAACTTCATTTTCAAATATCTTTAAAAGTGAATTGGTTTTTCCTTGGATAATTGTTCCCTGTTGACTTCTTGATTGACTATCCATGTGTGTTTTATTTCGGAACGGGTCGAACGCCTCGGTTGATTAAATAGATGCATCTATGGGCCGCACCGCAGTGTATATTTTACATTTATGTTGTATCGGGCCGTACGACCTCAACATAATATGTGCATGCTTATATTGTTTGCCTGAGAATTTTAAATGTTGATACTTGCCTTTCCTGGCCAGAGATAAATGGATAAAGATAATGAAGAATAAATCTTTGGAAACCCTTTTATTATTGAGAAGTTGTATACCTGCTTTCCGGTTTATGAGTTTATATCTGCTTTATAAAATCCATGATCTCCTCCCATTCTTACAAATACTATTACTGGACCACTAGTAAGTGTCAAAGTCGACCTATCGTCTCTACTTCTTCGAGATTATATGGGATACTCACCGGGTACACGTTGCTTTCGTACTCATACAACACTTGCTTTGCATTTTTGTTGCACAAGTTCATCTATGGCTAGTCGCTTAGTGTCATAGTGACGTGATTGATACAGAGACTTAGGTGAACTGTAATTATCGGGACGACCGGCAGCAAGCAGAGTCTCCTTCAGAGCATTATATTGTATTTTTATTTCTGTCTATTTGTATTCCATACAATTACTGTTTTTTTTTATTTCGTTCCTTAGTAAATGCTCATGCACTTGTGACACCGAGTTCTGGGATGATTATGGAGTATCTTGTATTTACTTCTTAATATACATATTTGATTTGAAACAATTATCTTTTACCGATAAAATTGAAGGAAGATCATAGTTTTCAAAAAATTATTAAAAGGAGAATTTAATTAAGTATTTTGGTTTGCTTGTCTGACAGAGGTGTCCGGCGCCATCACGACCCTTAATGAAATTTTGGTCGTGACAACATGGTATCATAGCACTAGGTTTCCTTAGGTCTCACGAATCATGAGCAAGTCTAGTAAAGTCTCGCGGATCGGTACAGAGACGTCTCTACTTATCCTCGGGAGGCTACAGGGCTGTTAGGAGTACTTCCCTTCTTGATTCCTCATCATGCGATTTGATTCCTTTGAGGCTTATGCCTTTTTTCTTTCCTACTCAATCTTATGCGATGCAAAGAGCTTGTTATAAATCAAGAATTCAAGAATTATCACGGTACTATAGATGTGGTGCAGAATGTGTCTCCCGGTATAGTTGATTGGACAATTATCATCGCCCTGTGTAAGGATATTCTATTGTTTCAGCTTAATAGCTGTACCTATGAGGGCTCTGAGGCTAGGCACAAGTTCCCATGATGCATATGATTGATTGTTCCGCAATATTAATATGATGGTAGGATGTTTGCCTACTTGTCGGGGCAGTGAATGACTTGAAGGGCTGTTTACTCAATGCATGATATAGAGGTTCGCTATTTTATTCCTAGCGGGGGAAAGACAATTGGGTTAAGAATGTTCAGATTCTGGTTGATGGGGTAACGAGACATGGTATTTTTGAGCGTGGTGGAATGTTCATCTGCGATGTAGCGTTGTCGTCCTCAATTGCATGTGTTAAGTTCGCCGGTGTTATGGTCTTCTACAATTCTCCTTGGGGTAGGATATTGTGAAATAATATTGTAGAAACGACTGGTAGATATCGCGTGATGCGGTGGTGTAGGATTGAACCGCTATTCCTAATTTTGATGGCTCGAGAAAGATGATCTTCAGAAAGGTTTAAAGTTAGTAGCGATTCATGTGTTCAAGTACTACAGAGATGGATGTTATTTAAGCCAATAATTGAGCAACAAAGGATGAGGAAGGACATATGAGAAGTGTGAAACAGTGGTTAAAATTTCTAGAAGGCCATGTATAAGAAGCAAATGTCGAGTAGTTGATTAAAAGGATGAGTTGCGCCAAAGTGTGAGAGTTGCGGAGTTGCATATGTGCATTGTGGTAGGATGACTATGCACCTTAAGGATAGTTTGGAATGACTTGGGAATTTTAGTGATTGGTGATTGGGGTCTACGGATTTAATTTAAAGTATGGGTTATTATGCGGCAGGAGATTTGATATAACAGGAAGGAGCTGCTTGAATGAAGAAGGATACAACATAACTTTGAATTGGAAGACTGTTGCCGCACATTTAATTGATAACCACGAATGGTGAACGGACTTGTGCAGCTAGAGAGTGATCTCGAACTCAGGATGGGTTATTGATGTCGTAATGATTGTACCCGTGCAGCAGCGTTGGGAGATGTCAGCACGTAAATTCCACGGGTGAATTATCTCTAGTGAGCACATCGGCAGTCGCATGGTTGGCGAAGCTTCTGAGAAGAATTCTATTGGTTATACAAAGAAGAGATCGGTCGTGCAAATGTGGTTGATGATTCAGAGAATAAAAAGAGGGTTTACAGAAAGATTCTATTTTGGGGGTTGATTGAGCAAGGTTATGTCAATAAGAAATTAAGAATCATGGTGAATTCCAGGTTGTGTAATAGCGGCTTCAAGCTAAGTGGGAGAGTCCCACCGCCTATGATTGGGTTGCATGATTAAATACTTGCAAGGTTTCTAGTTATTAGCATATTGATGGGTTATTTCAGCTACGAGAAAAGAACATAAGTGGTAATTTGAGCAAAAGAATTGTTAAAGGTCTGTTATGGTTGACCTTATTGGCTCATGTTCAGACTTGGGGAAGGATTCGGGATTTAGGCTTTGTATAGGTATGGGTTTCAAGGGAAGTGTCACGACCCAAGTTCGCCCTCCGTGAACACGTCGTGACGGTACCTAGTGTATACGACTAGGTAAGCCTAACAATGCGGAAAATAACTAACTTGCAAAAAATAATAATCAAACTGAACAAACTAGAAGAAAACATTATATAGGATGTCGCTCGGCATGTACAACTCAATAGCACTGAAACCTACAATATTAACCCAAAAACTCAGAAACTCATGGGAACAAAAGCTAGAAGGAATACAGTAAAGTTCTTTAATCTCATAAATGTCTACATCAATAGTACGAATGAAGGCTAACAAAACAAGATAGAGTAAAGAAGGAGACTCTTCTGTCTGCAGATGCGGCAGATGTACATCGAAGTCTCCAAAATGCTCCCTACCTCAAGGATGGTAAGCCTGTGCAGAGGTATCTAGATCTGCACATGAAAAACATGCGCAGAAAGGGCATGAGTACACCACAATGGTACTCTGTAAGTTCCAAGCCTAACCTCAGTCAGGTAGTGACGAGGAAGGTCAGTGCACTACCAAGGTTAAACATAATATAAAGTTCTAACAGTATGAAATAGACAATATAAATGAGTACAACAGTGAAATAAGACAGGTTGCACAATGTAACAATAAATAAACAAGAACGGAGTAAACACGGAAATAAGAACAGCTCAATACCAATGGCAACAACGAGGATCTCCGAAGATTTCTATCTTGTAGTCCCTTTAATCATTGTCCAATGTATCTTTTGGGATATAGTCCTGTAGTCCAATTATCAATGCGCGGGGATCTACCGAAACCCCAGTCCGTAGTCCCAAATGTAAATACCCAATACTAGGGAAATCTACCGGGTGCATTCTCATAGTTCCATATAACTGTGCAAGGGGTCTATCGGGAATCTAACTCGTAGTCCCAATGTAAACAAACAAAGGGGAGGCTATTGGACTCCCATATCTGTAATCCTTTCTATTTATTTCCCATTTTGTCTCATTTTCTTTGAAAGTTCCTGAGTTGAATGATGTAATATGTTGTGTGTTATTTTCCATATTTACATATGTTAACATACTTCCAAAAGCATAATCCGATGCATCTGTATAGATTATCCATTTTATTTTTTCATTTATTTCTGGGATTTGTAATTTGGGTAATTTCTTACAATATTCCTTTACTTTCTTCAGGTTTTCTTTATCCTCTATAGTCCATTCAAATAGAAGATATCGATAAATGGAATTTAATACCAAGGCAACAAGAAATTCTAGCCTAACATGCTTCACGTTATGCAAACAAGGAAACTTAAGCTATTAGGCAATTCAAGTCAACTAAGAAAGTTTTTCTAAACTAACACTGGCTATATTTGCAAGTAGAATAAAGCAGTTAAGAAAGGGACTCAATTTAAATACTTAAAGTAAAACCATATTTTTAGCAATTATCTCAAGTACACGCTCGTCACCTCACGTACAAGGTATTCAATTACTAAATATCATATCCTAAAGGGAAAGGTCCCCTACACAAGGTTACGCAAACCACTTACCTCTAAACGGCTCAACATCAACTAGAAATCATGCTTTTGCCATGCGTATCCGACTCCAAATGGCACAAATCTATTCAATTCAATTACATATTATGAATAACATCTCAAGCAACTAATTCTACGATTTAACTCACAGCTAAGGCGCAAAATTAGGTAAAATAACCAAAATACCCCTCAGACCAACATCCCAGAATCGGGTGAAATTCATTTTTTGAGAAACCTCATACTCTCCAAGTCTAACCATATAAAAATCTATGAAATCGGATGTCAAAATCCAATCAAAACTTAATAATTCGGCCTATCAAGTTTTACTAAACTTTCATTCAAAATCTGAAATTGAATGAGGAATTCATGCTTAAAATAGCGGGTTACAAGCAAAAAGGAGTTTTGAATCATTATCCAATTGATTTCTATGAAAATCCCTCAAACTCTTGCTCAAATTCGAGCTCTCAAGCTTACGTTTTGGTAAAATGGTCAAACCCTCCATTTTAAAATCGTATATCTGCCCAGGTGATTTGTGCATCGAGAACGCGTAAGGAAATCTAGCGTTCGTGAAGAAAAAAAAATGAAGGATGAACAGATGTGCTTCATGAATGCTGAAGCATTCACGCAAACGCGAAGAAGAAAAACATTATGGCCCAGAGATTGCTCATCGCGAACGCGTGAACTAGTAGCGAAACGCGGAGAGTGGACTTGCATAGCTATGCAAAGGAGAAGAAGAATTTTCAGGTGATCAACAACAAGGCTTCGCGAATGCAAAAGGCTGTTCGTGAACGCGAAAGTGGATACCAGAAGCAGAAAACAATAGTTCAAAATAAGAGAAAAATGACCCGTTGAGCATTCGAAACACACTTGTGGCCTCCGGGACCTCAACCAAACCTAAAACACATCCCATAACATCAATCAAACTTGTTCCAACATTCAGAATCCCATAAACAACATCAAAACACCTACTTTTCATTGAATTCAACCTTAAGAATTTCAAAAACTCTAATAAAATATTTTTGATCAAAAAGTCTATCAACCCTCGTCTAAATAACCTGAAACTTTTCACACACATCAGATTAAATACTACGGAGCTACTCCAACTTCCGGAATTCCATTCGTACCCTCGAATCAAAATCTCACTATCGGATCAGAAACTTCAAAAATTCAAACATTGGCATTTCAAGCCTAAATTTGCTATGGACCTCCAATACACACTCCAATCAAGCTCCCACCCCCTAAATCACATAATGGAAGTAACAGAGCTATCTGATTTCCATTACGAGTCCATCTTTATAGTGTTCTGACTACGAAAAACATTCAAACACTTAATCTCTCATTTAGGGACTAAGTGTCCCAAGACTCTCTGAAACTCAAAACCGAACATACCAGCAAATCAAAATAGAAAAAAACTTAGAGAAAGCAGTTAATAGGGGATCGAGGCGTTAATGCTTAAGACAGCTGGCCGGGCCGTCACATGCTCATACACTTAAACATTCGTTCGTCCTTGAACAACCATAGAGACATACCTGAAGTAGTGAAAAGATGAGGGTAATGACTGCGCATATCCTACTTGGTCTCCCAAATCGTCTCCCTGACTGGCTGACCCCACCACTGAACCTTTACTGAAGCAATGTTCTCTGACCACAAATTCCTGACCTGCCAGCCCAATATAGCCACTAGCTCCTCAACATAGGATAGATCCTTGTCCAACTGGATTGAGCTAAAATCGAACACGTGCGACGGATCACCGTGATACCTCCGGTGCATCGAAATATGAAATATCGGATGAACTCCTGCCAAGCTGGGAGGTAAGGCAAGCTCATAAGCAACCTCCCCAACATGCCTCAATATCTCAAAAGGGCTAATAAACCTGGGACTCAACTTCCCTTTCTTCCCAAATCTTATAACGCCCTTCATAAGCGAAACCCAAATAACAACCCGCTCTCCAACCATATAGCAAACAATACGAACCTTTTGGTCCGGTTAGCTCATTTCTCTGGACTGGGCTGTACGGAGTCTATCCTAAATTACCTTAAACTTCTCGAAAGCATCCTCAACCAAATTTGTGCCCAAGAGCCTGACCTTACCCGACTCAAACCAACCTACCGGAGATCTACACCGCCTATCATATAAAGCCTCATATAGTGCCATCTAAATGCTGGACTAATAGCTGTTGTTATAAGAAAACTCCGCCAATGGTAAGAATTGATCCCAAGACCCTCCAAACTCAATCATACATGCACAGAGCATATCCTCAAGAAATTGAATTGTTCGCTACGATCGTCCATAAATATGGGGGTGAAATGCAGTGCTCAACTCCACCCGAGTACCCAAATCCTGTTAAATGGTCCACCAGAACCGTGATGTGAACTGACTACCTCTGTCTAATATAAAAGAAACTTGAATTCCATGCAGAAAAATGATCTCCTGGATATAAATCTCCGCCAACCGCTCCTAATAATAAGTAGTACACATATGAATGAAATAAGCGGATTTGGTCAGCCGATCCACAATCACCCAGATAGGATCAAACTTCTTCAGAGTTCGTGGGAATCCAATTGCAAAGTCCATAGTGATCCGCTCCCACTTCCACTCCGGAATCTCTATCTGTTGAAGCAACCACCTGGTCTCTCGTGCTCATACTTCACCTGCTGACAGTTGACGCACTTTGATAAAAATCCAACTATATCATTATTCATCCCCCTCCACAAATAGTGTTGCCTCAAATCCTGATACATTTTCATGGCACCCGGGTGGATATAATACCGCGAAATATGGTCCTCCTCTAGAATTAGCTCTCGAAGAACATCAATATTGGGTACACAAATCCGACCATGAATCCCCAACACTGCATCATCTCAAATAGTCACATCTCTGGCATCTCCATGCTGAACCTTGTCCTTCAGGACAAGCAAGTGAGGATCATCATACTGTCGCTCCCTTATACGAACAAATAACGAAGACCGATGAACCACGCAAGCTAGAACCCGACTTGGATCCAAAAGATACAATCTCAGAATCTGGCTAGCTAAGGCCTGAACATCTATTGTCATAGGCCTCTCTGATGTTGGCAAATATGCCATACTCCCAAAACTCTCCGCTCAGCGACTCCAGGCATCAACCACCACATTGGCCTTGCCAGGTTGATAGAAAATAGTGGTGTCACAATCCTTCAGCAACTGTAACCACCTCTCTTGTGTAAATTTAGATCCTTTTGCTTTAAAAAATGATGCTAACTCCTATGGTCCGCATAAATCCCGCAGGGAACCCCGTATTAATAATGGCGCCAAATCATCAGGGCGTGAACAATGGCAGCTAACTCAAGGTCGTGAACATGGTAGTTCTTCTCATTTATCTTCAATTGTCTGGATGCGTAGGCAGTCACCCTACTGTCCTGTATCAACATTGCTCAAGGCCAACACTCGAGGCATCACAATAGACTATTTAAGACCTCGAACCAGTAGGCAATATCAAAATTAGGGTTGTAGTCAAAGCTGTCTTGAGCTTTTGAAAACTCGCATCACACTCCTCTGTCCACTAAAATGGAGCACCCTTCTAGCTCAATCTAGTCATAGGGGCTGCAATCGATGAAAACCCCTCCACAAAATGACAATAGTAGCCTACCAAGCCAAGGAAAATGCAAATCTTTGTGGTTGAGGATGGTCTGGGCCAATTCTATATAGCCTCTACCTTCTTTGGATCCACCAGAATACCCTCACTCGATGCCACATGGCCTAAGAAGGCCACTGAATCCAACCAAAACTCACATATGGACTTTTGCTATGTCTGTGATAGCTGAATATTGTGCTTAACATTGTTTTTTATCATCCATTCTTCATTTATTTTTATTAGTCACTTAGTTGGAAGTACTCACTTTACTCCCTAAAACTTTGTGATCAGATTTGGGCGCTATAGGTCCTGCTACTGAGGATGGATAGTTCTAGCAGATCTTCAGAGGTTAACTAGGTAGCTTCTTGGCGATTCACAGCCCAGTGCACTCTCTCTCTATCTTATTTCCTTTTTTGATTCGCTTATTTAGTAGTGGAGTAGACTTTTCAGATTTGTAGTATTGTTTTAGATGCTCATGACTAGTGACACCCCGATGTCAGGCTGTGTTGGTTTTTGTGTCTACAAATTATACTGTGAAATGCTTATTTTGGGATTTTAATTTTGATTAAAGACGTAGTAGTTATTATTTTAATTTCTTAAAGTTAATTGAAGGTGGCAGTATTTTCATTTCAGCTCACTAACAGTATTGCTGAGAGCTTTGAGACTATGCACAGATCGCTATAATTGCTCATGATTGGTTATCACACAATATCGACATGATAGTAGGATACTTGCTTATATGTGGGGCAGTGAATGATTTGGAAGGGAGTTCTCACAGTGCATGATTATGAGATTCGATATTTCATCATTGGTTTGGGAAAAGTAATTGCCTATTAATGTCCATATTTGGATCGATGGAGTAAGAAGACTTGGTGTTTTCAAGTGTGGTGGAATTTTCATTTGCGACTTGGTATCGTCATCCTCGATTAAATGTGTTAAGTTCGCCGGTATAATGGTCTTCTACAATTAGCTTTTGAGGCAAGATATTTTGAAATAATATTGGAGAAATGGTTGTCATAGATCGTGGTGTGCGGTGGTTCAGGATTGAGTGTGTATTCCTAATACTAACGGCTTGGGAAAGATGATCTTCGAAAAGGTTTTATAATGAGTAGCGGTCTATTGATTCAAACTCTACCGAGATATATTTTGATCTAAGGCATTAGCTAAGCAGCAAAGGATGAGAAAGGACGTGTAGGGAGTGTCATGCAGTGGTTAAACTTCAAGAAGGCCCGCTGTAAAAAGTGGAGGTAGAGTAGTTTCTTGCAGAAGCGAGTCTGCCCAAAGTAGAAGAGTGGCAGAGCAGTATGTTGATGCAGTGGTTGGGTCTACAAAGTTAATGAGAAATGTCGGCTATTATATGGCGAGGACATGATATGATGGAAAATAGCTACTTGATATGAAGTAGGGTACAACATAGCTTTGAATTAAAGGATATTGGCGCACATCTAGTTGATTTCCACGAGGAGTGAATGGACTTGTGTAGCTGGTAAAGGAGCATGGGCTCAAGAAGGGTTATTGATGTAGTGATTGTATCCCGTGCAGCGATGTTGGAAGATGTCAGAGAGTGATTTCCACAAGGGGTTATTCCCTATGGGTAGGTTAGCGGTCGCGTGGTTGGCGAATCTTCTACGACGAATTCTATTATACATACAGTAAAGAGATCGTTCATGTGAATGTGGTTAATGATGCATACTATCCGTAAAGGATTTTATAGAAAGATTTTGAAGAATTTGGCAGCTGGTTATGTAAGAGCATGCAACCAATGAAGAAAGAATCTTGGAGGGTCTTAGATTTGTGTAATCGTGGAATTAAGCTAAGTGGGAGAGTCTCGCCGCCTATGATTGGGTTTTATGGTTATCTTCTAGTGAGGTTTCGGTTATCGGCATATTGATAAGTTAGTTCGGCTAAGGTAAAAGAACGTGAGTGGTATCTGAACAAAGGAATTGTCAAAGATGTGTTACAGTTGGTCTTACTGGCTCATGTTCAGGCTTTGGGAAGATTCTGAATATATGCTTTGTACAGGGTGGTTTCCAAGGGAAGTGATCCAGTTAAGTGCTTCATTGAGATAGGTGTTTCTGCGCCACAGCAGCCTGGGAGATTATTATATTCGTGCCAAGCAAGAGTGGGTGACTCTCAACAATGGTCCTAGTGAATTGAAAGGGGCAAGGTGTGGTGCCTAATAATTTTGAGCCTATAGGTACCGTTAAGAATCAAGCTTTTGTAGCATCTTATGAGAAAAAGCCCAAAATATTCTATGATTTTTTAACTTGCAGTGTAGCATTTGGGAGGAAAAGTGAAAAAAGGCTTCGTATTCATAGATGGATTATTAGAATGGGCATATAGATTGTAGTGATCATTTCCTTCAATGTGATCAAGTTATGCAAGTGATTTGTGAGGATACGTGCGAGGCTTGTCGGCTGCTGTAATTAATGTTATTCACAAGTATTCTATTGTTGTGGCTTGTTATGTATGGGAGAATCCCGGAAGGGTTATGGTGGTTACACCACTACTTGGAGATTTGCATTTTCTATGTTTGTGAGAATTCACCAGTGCGTTGCTATGGTTCTCCTGAAGTTAGTAAAGTAAAAGATATTTATATGTTGAAGTTCTAATCTATTAGTGGTTCCAGAGTTATGACAAAAATCGTGTTCTATTGTATATTGGCATGATAGGTGCAGTGAGTGGTATGGAATTGGAAGTGAGGTTCAACGTTGCAGTTTGGTGTTGACAAGGATGTCACGAGCTTGGATGAGCAGGAAAGGGGTTTCAATGTTTAAAGTAAGTTGGTATTTCCATTAGCGTCACCTGACATAGGTGTTTTGTAAAAAAGGCTTTGCATCATAGTTAAGGAATATTGATTGCTTTTTAGCGTTAGTGTGACCGGTGGTTTGGAGGTACAGACATGTTATCTGTCACGGAAGGTTACGGGGACGTGCCCCACGGGATGGTTGTTTATGTTTGGCATATGGTCACTTGATTGGTTGAAGAGTTAAACCAAGTATGAAGATTATGGTGATACCGTTGATTTGAGAATTGATGCCTGAAGGGCACTTGATGTATTGGGTTGTGGACTATAAATTATTACTCCGGGTATGATGGTTGTTCTTATGTGCTATGAGAAAAAGGGGAGTTATTATGGACCTTTGAGAAAGGTTATTTGCCTAGTTCAGTGCGATCAGAATCAGCTTGAGGTCTCTGGATGGATTCAAATGTGAATATGGGCTTTATACTAGGCTAGTTGTGTTCATTTCTGTAATGCCCTCCTTATGGAAGAGTAGTTAGGGTGTTATTTCATCATCAGTTATTTCATGCAATGATATATTGCACCGTGTGAGTTGTGAGACGACTTGGTGAATTGCTTATGTGTTAAGGTTCCGCGTAGAGATAATGTCATATGACTAAAATCGCACCTCAGTCGTGTCTTGAGTTTTGTAGCTCATAACGGTATATGTCCCCTCAGGGATGATATTATGCACTTAGCGTGCTTGTGACAGATATTCGATATTTTGTTGTAATGAGCATTTTAGCTCGATGTGCATCTCCTTAGGTGAATTTTATGTGTGGATCGGTTGGCACGCTATCATGGGTATGTTGTTTTGCTCGGGTTGTGCGCCGCAACAGTAAGATGTTGAATACAGTTTTCATACTTCATCTTACGAGTGTTTGTATCCCATTTTCTAAGGAAAGTTCATTTTAGTTGCACGAATTGAGTAGTCCCTTCCAGAGTTCATTTTCCTTTAGTATCACGTTCGAATTTGCAGCCTATTGGTACATCGTGGCATCATATGAGACTTTTGGTCATGTTTGGGGTGGCTTGTTGCCTGAGTAGTTTGTACCGGGTGAGATGAGATCATTGGATTCAAGGTCTGCGCAATCTGATTATATGAAGCATAATAATGAGCGAAGACCATTACTTGGTTCTGAATGAGGTACTTGTTCTTGTCAGGAGAATAGACCCAATGATTTGTTGATTCTGCAGTTGGTTATGAATTTCTACACATATCTTTCATCGTGGCTGTATTGTGAGAGTTAGATCAATGACATATGTAGGTCATGAGGTTTAATCAGAGCATCAGATTCATGGAATTTTGATTAATTTGTTTAGAGAACGTTATTATGGGCCTGTAAGTAAAGAGGTGCAAGTTGTGAATTCAGCTAAGGTATGCAGTCATGTTTCGGTTTTGCATGTAGTTATTTATTCGGTGAAAGTATGTTGGAACTTGCATGTTAGAGAAGTTTGGATGTTGGAATTGGGCTCTAAAGCTTGTTTTCATAAGTTAAAAAGGATATCTTCAGATTAATCAATCTAAGGTGCCTAGCTGAGTTGTGGTAGCACGAGTAGAATCTCGAGGTATTAAACAGTGGTTTCGGACAAATCGAAAAACGTTCCAGGACAAAAATGTTTAAGTGGGAGAGAATGCAACGACCCGACCGGTCTTTTTGAGCACTAGCGCGTCGTCAGCGGTTTGAAGTCCTGAGCATCTTCATTTCAGGTGTTATGACTGTGACGACCTGGCTGGTCGTTTTATGAATTAATGATCTGATCCCATATAAACTGATTTTCCCAAGTTTATTTCTGCTAATTTGATTCACCAGAATGTTCAGTTTTGAGTTTCGGAGAGTTTTGGGTTACTTAGTCCCAGAATGAGAGCTTAAGTGTTGGAAAGTTGACCGTAGTCGGAACAATATGAAGAAGGTATTGAAATAGAAATCCGATGGTTCTGTTAGCTCTGTTGGGTGATTTTGGGCTTATGAGTGTTTTCAGATGGTGATTTGGAGGTCCATAGCTAATTTAAGCTTGAAATGCCGAAAAGTCGAATTTTGATGGTTCCGGTTTGATAGTGAGACTTTGATCCGAGGGTCATAATGGAATTTTATTAGTTGAAGTAGCTCCTTAGTGTTGAATGTGATCTGTGTGCAAAATTTCAGGTCATTCGGACGAGGTCTGATAGACTTTTTGATCAAAAGTGTATTTTGAAGAATTATGGAGTTTCTAGGCTTAAATCCATGGTTAATTCAAGGTTTTGATGTTTTAGGTGTCTTATGAATTGGTAAAAGTTTGGATAGTGGTTTGTGACTTGTTGGTGCCTTTTGTTGGAGTCACAGGGCCTCGAGATGAATTCGGATTGTTGACGGAGGAAATTTTGGCATTGAAGTTACTGCAGCAGCTGGTCTTCTCGCATAATCGAACGTGCGTTTTGGGTTGCGCTGGTGCGGAGCCACAACGGCGGCGTAGAGAACCCAAAATCGTAATTTGGAGATTCTATTAGAACAGCAGAAGCGGTGATCATGCCACGGAAGTGGTGATCATACTGCGGAAGCGGTATTGCATCTCCGGATGGGGAGTCGCAGATGCAGAAGCTGGCATTTAAATGAAAGTTGCAGATGCGACGTAGTTTCTGCAAAAGCGGGACTGCAGATGGGTCGCAAATGCGTAAATTGCTGGGCAGAATATATAAATAGTTGCCTTCGCGAATTTGAGCTTTTTTCGCCATTTTCATCTAAGTTTAAATATTCTGAGCGTGATTTTTGAGGAAATCAAAGGGGAATCATTTGGAGATTTGGGCCATTGGGATTCGAGTACTCGTGGCAAGAGCATGGTACTGGATTGAGTATTTAGCTGGTTCGAGGTAAGTGGCTTTTCTAACCTTGTGTGGCAGACCTTCACATTAGGATTGGTATATTTGGTAATTTAAATGCCTTGTGTGTGAGGTGACAAGTGCGTGCATGTGTAAATTGTAGAGCGATCCATTTTTCATTAAGTATTTACTAGTATGTTCCTTTTCCTGATTTCATTACTTTTACGATTAAACCTGATGTTACCTTATGAAAACATGTCTAAATGATATTTGTTGCTTTTTTTGTTAAACCTGCTTTACCTAAACTCCGTGCAACATGCTAGGCTAGAATTACTTATTGCCTTGATATGAAATTTTCATTTCTGAATTTCTTCTTGCTGATGCTGTGTATTTGGATCTGGACTACGGATGTGGGATTCCGATAGCTCCCCCCTTGTCTGTTTACTTTGGGACTACGGGTGTGGGATTCCGCTAGAGCACCCTGCAAAGTGATATGGAACTACGGGAATGCATCTGGTACATTCCCCCAGTACTAGGTATATACATTTTGGCTTACGGAACGTGATTCCTGTAGATCCTCGCGCAGTATGAGTTAAATTACGGGACGGTATCCCGGGAGGCCTATCAGATATGTTGATTTGGGACTACAAAACGGTATCCTAGGAGGTCCCCATTTTGTTACTATTGGTACTAAGCTGTATTTCTTGTTTACTCTGCTTCTGTATAGTTGTTGCTGCCCTATATAACACGTTGTATTCTACCACTGTACTAATTTATACTATCTGTTTTATACTGTTGAAACTTTATATTTTTTTTTAACCTTAGTAGGGCCATGACCTTCCTCGTCACTACCCAACCGAGTTTAGGCTTGGTACTTATTGAGTACCGCTGTGGTGTACTCATGCTCTTTCTGCACATGTTTTTCCTGTGCAGATCCAAGTACTTCTACTCATGCCTACCATCTTAAGGGAGGCATCTTCTGTAGAGACTTCGAGCTACATCTTCTGCGTCCTTAGACCGAGGAGTCCCTTTCCATTCCAGCTGCAAAACATTTCCCTTCTATATTTTTCTTTTTTGTTAGATATTCTGCAGTAAGCCTGCTAGATATTTCAAAAGCATATGTTCCCGTGAGTTTCTGGGTGTTGGGATAGTGTTATAGAAATTCTGAGATCTATTGCTTCATATGCGGAGCGACATTCTATATACTTTTTTTCATTTGGTTATCACTGGCTTTTAATTTATATCTCCGCAAGTTTCCATTTATTTCCGCACTTTTTAGGCTTACCTAGTCGTAGAGAATAGGTTCCATGACAAAAGTTCACGGTTGGCAAACTAGGGTCATGACAATGACTCGTAGGCGTGGTCGGAGTTGAATTTCGGAAAGTTTGGAGTCAAATTGGAAAGAAAATTCTCATTTTAGAAGCCTTATGTTAGAAGAATCGACTAAGATTGGATTTCAGATAAACCAACCTTGGAATTGAGATCTAATGGTTCAAGCAGGTTCATATGGTAATTTCAGACTTGGGCGTATGTCCTAATTGGGTTTTGGAAAATCAGGAATGTTTTGGCGCATATTCTTGAAGTTAGCATTTTTGAGAAATTTCATAAGTCTGGGTCGAAGTGCATTTCGGTGATATAGATGTCCGTTTGGGATTTCGAGTCTGGAAATAGCTCCATACGGTTATTCTGGAGTTGGAAGTACGATCGAAAGTAAATTCGGAGGTCCATAGGTCATTTTGAAGTCATTTGGCTAAAGATAGAAATTTGAATGTTTTTGAGAAGTTTGACCTAAAGTTTGACTTTTTGATATTGGAGTTGGATTCAAATTCCGAAAGTTTGTGCAGACATAATATAGTTATGACTTGTGTGCAAAACTTGAGTTCAATCGGACGTGATTTGATGAGCTTAAACATCAAATATAGAAGTTTAAAATTTAAAGACTACTTTCAGGATTTGGGAGCCAGATATCCCAAAGACTACTTTCAGGACTCAGTATGGTCATTACGAGTTCCTTGTTATGTCATTTGGACTGACCAATGCGCCAGCAGCTAGGGGTGTTCAAAACCGATCCGAAACCGAAAACCGATCCAAACCGAAGCTTAACGGCTTACTGGTAATGGCTTAACGGCTTAACGGACGGGGAACGGATTGAATTTTTTTTATTAACGGCTTATCGATTTGGGGATGGATTATTCAATTTTTTTAACGGCTAATCCGTTAACCCGTTAAGAATATAAATATTATATATATATATATATATATATAATTTATTTTTATTTATATATATTAAATATAAAAAACTAAAATTCTTGAAAATGATTAACAAAAGTTTATTTCTACTTCTAAGCATTTTTATTCTCGGGATCTAAAATTTTTGGTTCTATTTTTTATTTATTTTTGGTTGTAATCCTCCTGTTTGGCAACATGCCGGAGATGGTAAAGCTAATTACCTAATCACAGAAATCAAATTGAGTGAGTCTGGCAAAGAAAATTGAATGCATCATATTGCCTCTAAAATATTATTTTTATGGCAATTCATTATTTCTAAGACGAAGAGAATAAGAAATATTAAGTGAACATGTATGTTAGGCCGATAAACCGCCCATTAACCGCCCTATAAGAGCTAACCCGATACCAATCCGCCCGATATCTTATCGGGTGGCTAACGGATTAATACATTTAAAAGCCGATAACCGTTAAGCCAAACCGTTAAGAGTAAAAAGCCGCCCAATCCACCCGATGAACACCCCTACCAGCAGCCTTAATGCATTTGATGCACGGTGTGTTCCTGCCATATCTTTACTCATTCATTATATATTATCTTTATTGATGATATTTTGGTGTATTCCCGAAATCGGGAAGATCATGAGCAGCACCTGAGGACTGTGCTTCAGAATTACAAAGAGAAGATGTTATATGCTTAGTTCATGAAATGTGAGTTTTGGTTTAATTTAGTGGAATTCATAAGCCACATGGTATCGAGTGATGGTATTCAGGTGGATTCAAAGAAGATAGAGGTCGTGCAGGGTTGGACTAGACCATCCTCAGCTACAGAGATCCATAATTTCCTTGGCTTGGCGGGTTACTGCCTTAGTTTTATGGAGGGGTTTTCATCAATTGCCGCCCCTATGACAAGGTTGACCCAGAAGGGTGCTCCATTTCAGTGGACGAGGGAGTGTTAGGCAAGCTTTCAGAAGTTCAAGATAGATTTAACAATAGCCCCAGTTTTGATATTGCCAATAGGTTCGGGCGGTCTATTGTGTTACCTCGATGATTGGGATGGTATGGTATTTGCCTAAATATCCAGACAGTTGAAGATTCATGAGATGAACTACCACGTTCACGACCTCGAGTTAGCGGCCATTGTTCATGCCCTGAAGATTTGGCGCCATTATTTATATTGGGTTCCCTGTGATATTTATACTGACCATCAGAGCTTGCCGCATTTATTCAAGCAAAAGGATCTAAATTTGCGCCAGAGGAGGTGTTAGAGTTGCTAAAGGATTATGACATCACTATTTTATATCACCCGATCAAGTCCAGTATAGTGGCCGATGCTATGAGCCGTCGGGTAGAGAGTTTGGGGAGTTCGAATTACTTAGGCCTTAGCTAGCCAGTTTGTGAGATTGGATATTTTGGAGCCCAGTCGGTTCCATCTTACGTGGTTTATCAGTCTTCCCTATTTGATCGTATCAAGGAGCGTCAGCATGAGGACCCTCATTTGCTTGTCCTCAATAAGAAGGTTTAGCACGGTGATGCTAGAGATGTGACTGTTGGTAACGATGTGGTATTGAGGATGCAGGGTCAGATTTGTATACCCAATGTTGATGGGCTTCGAGAGATAATTCTGAGAAGGCCCATAGTTTGTAGTATTCCATACATTCAGGTGCCTCGAAGATATATCAGTATTTGAGACAACACTATTGGTGGAGGCGGATGAAGAAAGATATATTTAGATTTGTAGCTCGGTGCCTCAGCTGTCAGCAATTGAAGTATGATCACCAAAGACTGGGAGGGTTTCTTCAGCAGATAGAGATTTCGAAGTGGAAGTGGGAGCGGATCACAATGGACTTTTTTGTTGGGCTCCCACAGACTTAAAAAGAAGTTTCATGCTATTTAGGTGATTGTGGATCGGCTGGCCAACTCCGCTCATTTAATTAGTATTTTATATCCTTAAGAGCGGTTGGCGGTGATATATATCTAGGATATTGTCTGTCTGTATGGTATTCCAGTGTCCATCATTTTGGGTAGGGGTACTCATTTCACATCACAGTTCTTGAGTGTCGTTTAACAGGAGTTGAATACTCAGGTGCGATTGAGTATAACATTCACCACGAATTAACGGACAGCCCTTGCCCACTATTTAAATTCTTGACGATGTGCTCCATGCGTGTGTGATTGAACTTTGACGGTCTTAGGATCAATCTTGCCATTGGCAGAGTTCTCTAACAACAACAACTATCAATCCATATTCAGAAGGCACCGTTTGAGGCTTTATATGGTAGGCGGTGTTGATTTTCGATGGTTTGGTTTGAGTCGGGTAAGGCTAGACTATTGCGCATAGATTTGGACATGGATAATTTGGAGAAGGTTAAGGTGATTCAAGATAGAATCTGTTCTGCGGACCAGAAGTATCATGATGTTTCCTACGTGGTTGAAGAGTGTGTTTGGCTTCGGATTTCGCCTATGAAGGGCGCTATGAGATATGGGAAGAAAAGGAAGTTGAGTTCGAGGTTTATTAGCCCTTTTGAGATATTGCAGCGTGTTGTGGAGGTTGCTTATGAGCTTTCCTTACCCCTTAGCTTGGCAGGAGTTCATCCGATATTTCATGTTTTGATGCTTTGAAGGTATAACGATGATCTGTTGCATGTGTTGGGTTTATATTTTATCAAGTTGGAAAAGGATCCATCTTATTATGAGGAGCTAGTGGCATTACTATACAGGCAGGTTAGAAAGCTAAGGTCAAAGTACGTTTCGTGGGGAAAGGTTCAGTGGCGGGGTAAGCCTTTTGAAGAGGCAACCTATGGGAGACCGAGTAGGATATGCGCAGGCATTACCCTCATCTTTTCACTACTTCAGGTATATCTCTATGCTTGTTCGAGGACGAACGAATGTTAGAGTAAGAAGATGTGACGACCCGGCCGAACGTCATAAGGATAAACGCCCCAATACCATATTAAATGCTTTCCCCAAGTTTGGTTCTGCTATTTTGATTTGACGAGATATTTGGTTTTGAGTTTCGAAGATTTTTGGGAAATTTTGTTCCTAAATAAGAGCTTAAGTGTTGGAAGTTTGACCGTAGTCAGGAACAATGTGAAGACGGTTCCTTTAGCTCCGTTGGGTGATTTCGTGCTTAGGGGCGTGTTCGGATTGTATTTTGGAGGTCCGTAGATAATTAAGGCTTGAAATCCAAAAGTTGAAATTTTTAAGTTTCTGGTCCGATAGTGAGATTTTTATCCGAGGGTTGGAATGGAATTTCACAAGTTGGAGTAGCTATGTAGTGTTGAATGTGACATGTTTGCAAAATTTCAAGCAATTCAGACGAGTTGTGATAAACATTTTGATCAAAAATATATTTTGGGGAAATTTGGAGTTCTTAGGATTAAATCCATGGTTAATTCTAGGTTTCGATGTTGTTTTAGATGCTTTAATGGGTAAATGTTTGAATAAGGTATTAGGTTATGTTTGTGCTTTTGGTTGAGGTCCCGGGGGCCTCGGGATGATTTCGGATGGTTAACGAGAAGTTTGAGGAATGTTGCCATTATTGTATTTTTGCTGCTTCTAGTATTTCCGCAACAGTGATTTCGGGACCGTAGGTGCGGCACTGCAAATGTGGCTTAGTGACTGCAGAAGTGGCTCATTGACCGCAAAAGCGGAATTTGGGGAGTGCATCAGGAATCGAAGAAGCATTGCTATTACCGCATAAATGGTACCGCATCTGTGGACTGGAGTTGCAGATGCAGAATCTGGCCTTAACTGGGAAGTCGAAAATGCGACATTTTTTTCCGCATAAGCGGTCTGTGGATGCGGTCCCAGGACCGCAGATGCGAATCTGCTGGGCATCATTATAAAAGGGGTTCCGTGACTTAGGAGTTTATTTCCACCATTTCTAGTTATTTTTGGATCTCTTTGAAGAGGATAGAAGAATGATTCGAGGGGAATCGCTTGGAGGAAAAATCCTTGGTCTTAAAACTCGTCTCTAATATGAAATCCACTAAGTAAATAATGGAATCTAGACCAACAATTGAAGAATTAATGTTTGAGAATTTAAAGGGTAATTTAGGCTCCGATTTCAGTGTTCTTGGTGTGTATGAACTCGAGAGAGTGTGAGAATTTTAAAATATAAAATTAACCCGATTCGGGGGCATGATCCTGAGGGGCATTTTGGTTATTTTATATAATTTCGCATATTAGCTTAGAATTTAATTATAGAATCAGTTACTTGAAGTGTTATTTACGTGATGCAATTGAATTGAATAGATTTGAGCCTTTTGGAGTCGAGTACTCATGGCGAAAGTCATGGTGTCGGGTTGATTTTGTGTTGGTTCGAGGTAAGTGGCTTGTCTAACCTTGTGTGAGAGACCTTGCCCGTAGGATATTATATATTTGATAATAGAAATTCCTTGTACGTAAGGTGACGAGTGCATACTTGAGCTAATTGTTGAAAATCCAATTTTGCTTTAAGTATTTCAATTGAGCTCCTTTTTCCCGTTATTCTACTTGCGAATTTAGCCTGTTTTTAGTTTAGAAAAGCATGTTTAGGTTACTTAATTGCCTATTTTCTTAAACTGCCTTAATTGCATTACTTGAAGCATGTTAGGCTAGAATTTAGTGTTTTACTTAGTACGAAATTAGCATCTAATTGAATATTCTAGTGTTGTTGTTGTGTGTCTTTAATTTGGGACTACGGTACGGCATCCCGGGAGATCCCCTATACGTATTTATGATTTGGACTAAGGTGCGGGATACCAAGAGATCCCTGGCATGTGTATTAAGGATACCAAGAGATCCTTGGGATACCAAGAGATTCCTAGCTTATATTAAGGATACCAAGGGATCCTCGGGATACCAATAGATCTATAGTATACATTGAGGATACTAAGAAATCCTTGGGATATCAAGAGATCCTCGGTTATCTTCCTTTTTGTGAGTGGTATTTCCTTGTGGTTTGCCATTATCTCTGTTTACGTTATCATACTTGTAATATCCTATATAGATTCTTACTGTAGATTCTCAACAGTATTGTTTATCTTCATGTCAACTTTTTTATTCACTTAATCTCAGTACGCCACTAACCTTTTCTAGTCACTACGCGACTGAGGTTAGACTTGGCACTTACTAAGTACCACTGTGGTGTACTCATGCCCTTTCTGTGCATGTTTTTCATGTGCAGATATAGGTACCTCTGCTCAGACTCACTATCCTTGAGGCAAGGTGCTATGTAGAGAATTCGAGGTATATCTGCCGCGTTCGAAGATCGGGGAGTCCCTTTCCATTCCTACTTTTTAGTATTTAGCCCTTCTGTATCTTTTGTTCTATTTAGACGTTCCGGAGTTAGAGCTATGTTGTATTTTCTAGCTTGTTATTCGTGGGTTTCTGGGTCTTGGATTTAGATATTTGTTTTTGAGATTTATATATGGTGTATGTCGAGCGGCACCTTTAAACACTGTTATTACTTTATTTATATTTTAAACTATTTTATCTCCGCAAATTCCATTTTATTCCGCAATTTAGGATTAGCTAGTCGTAGAAACTAGGTGCCGTCACGACTATTCACGGAGGGCAAACTAGGGTCGTGACAAGATCACTTCAAGGTATTCAAGAAAGGTGGTAAGCTTAGGCTTATTATTGTTCTTGTTATTCTAAAAGGTTCGGTTTTGAATTCCATCTCGTATATTTATCCTCTACTGTCGCGCACTCTTTTTCTTCCGAAATCGGGTTTATGACATTTTGGATGATAACTCATTCCCTTTTGGGAATTTGGGTTTGAATTGAAGAGTCGCCACCTAATGATTAAGGTGCATTAGGACACCAAGAGGGTTTGATTTTGAGTAACCAGGTACTGGAAAAGGGCTTGAAATTATCCCAAAGGGAAAGTGTTAGACACCCCTCAGAATCCACTAGTGTGGTTCCCGACCAGGCTATTGTTGTGAATTTAGGTGAAAATAACATGTAGGTAAATAAGACTTTAAATAAGAGGGGATTTTCACATAATGGTTTGCAAATAAACAAAGTTGGAAAGAACTAAAAGAAAGCTGATTTTTCTTAAAAGAAATAGTTTGAAATCTTCAGAAGAAACAAAGAAACAAAGGGAAAATGGGGTCCTAGGTTTATTAATAATATGGATTACCCCACAATGCCCGGTAATCACTTCTCAAACGAGGGGATACACGTGACATTATCGTGTGGTTATCATATCCATATCTACCCTTCCTACCCTGTTAAGGTATTGTCACGCCCCAAATTCGAAGGACATGACCGGCACTCGACCGGGCATCCCCAGTCAAGCGGACATGGGTGCCTCTCCTATCCCACGTGTTACCCCTCATTCTCATTACCTAATAACCAGGTGAAATAGACATTTATAGGATATGGACTCCATTAACCAAATTTTAGAAACATAATAATAACAATTTCCATTAGAAACTTCATTCACCACAATAAAAGTATTCCAATTTTTATAAAACATTGCCACACGTCAATATTTATCTTTTAAATTACCATGCCCGACACTACCCACAACCTGTCTATGGAGCCTCTAAATACAATTGAAGAATATTATGAAAATTCTGGCAACAAGGCTCCTGCTATACCTTATACAACATCAAAATAAGATCAGAAAACAGAAAGTGGCGTGAGCCACATATGGCCCCGAATGGAAAGGGACTCGCCAATTCAGCTGAATAAAAGTGATGAGGAGCTACGGTCGGTGGAATAGAGTGCTTGCTATGGATCCACCTACAATCATAACACGAATATAGCGCCCCTGGCAGAAGGGACGTCAATACATTTGAATTGTATTGCTATGTATGAACAAACTCTGTCCCAAGTAAACTCAAGACAAATTTCATAAACAAGAATAGAGCTGAACAAATATAGTATAAGTACAACCAGGTAGCAACAACCAAACATTCCACAACAAATGATTCAAGTAGTCAAACAAAGGGGCAATCAGTGCCCTACAGGGTACAAACTCTCCTGATGTCTCCTTTCACAATTCCACATTTATCATTTCATGATTCATGTTCATATCAATAGTGATATTGGATCACATTTTCAACCGTTATTGCCTCATCCACCGTTATTACCTCGGCTACCCTTATCAATAGTGAAAAGAATTGAACGCTTATGAGATTACCATATTTTAGACAGCTTAACACTTCTTTGAGTTGATCATATATGAGGGAACTAAAAATTCGACCATTTGTCATTCAAATCAATAGGTTCATGATATGTACAAAATCCAAAGTCATTTAATCTCAACCTTTCATGAGTGAAACTCCATAGCTAAGAAATTTTGATATTGGGAAAAAAAATCATGAATTGGTTAGATGGTTCTAATAGTCAACACGATGCTCAGGAGATAAGGAATATAACACTCCTACACAGCCAAAAAGGTGAGACTCCAAGGGTAATATAACTCTCCGCACATGACAATGACATAGTCAAGGATTTCAGAAGTTGAGGGTGTAAAGAAAACCAAACTCAATGAGACAGTGCACAATAACTACTGAAGGTTTGCAGATGTTCATAATTGGATCTCCATAGGTTTTTATAATACATTGTGGAGACATAAAAAGAAAATAATCATTCGTCATGAGTTGGACATGCTTATGCTATACTAACTTCCAAACTTCAATACAATTCCATATCACGAGAAACCACAACACTAGAACCAAGTGAGCTACTTACTACGGGATATCTCAAGTGGACACAAAAATAATGGCGACACAAGATCTTCCTATGATGGGGATGTGAGGATATCAATGTTCAGAAAAAATGTTATGCACACAGTGACCATTTCAATTAATATTTACTTGTAGGATAAGTATTGACGCATGCTCTCATGTTACGTGATAGTAAGAAGGTTTTCAAGATGTTACTTGCAAGAGAGTGGATTGGTTGTTCAAGCCATATAAGCCATGCACTCAACTGAGTAAAAGAGTGACTCGAGAAGGATCACAAATCTTGGATAATTTGCATGGAACTTGACACCACATGTACAAACTATATGATGGTGCATGAAATGTTTTGCAATTTAGATTCTTTTTAAGAATAAGTCTATGCAATGACGAGGAAGTTATAAGGTTTAGCAAAAATTTTAAACAATCACCACATTACCAAATAAAAGAATCATGACATTTTTACGTATATTAGTCCATCGGATCTTGGGGCCACAATTATCACATCAGACTTGGCACTATCCCACATTTCATAACACAGTCTCTTTTTCCCCGCATTTCACATCATTTCCGCATATTTCACATCAACATCATAATCAATTTCATATTCCCTCATGTCAAAAGTATATCACCAGGTACAATTTCATTTTGAGTCCTCAACACATTGTCTATACTCTATTTCTCAAAACATTTGACTTATTTCAATATTTCTATACACAGAGGACTTCACACAGTTTTACTTAATATATGCTGCTCCAATTTAAATTTAAGGCCTTCGCATTTCAATACATAATTCATATTCCTTGCACCCATTTTAAGTTGTCAATAATAGCACATTGATCATATTGGAATGCATCTTTCACAAACATCGGGTCACAACACCCATTCATGTAAAGTATCAATCACAGCTAGAATCCAATATTTAGTCTTACAACATTTACACAGTCACTTACTTCATTTCCAATCATCTTTATATGTTACCAACAACTAGACGCAATCAATAAAATACCTTTGGTACACATAAGAACATTTTGGAGGAATCAACCATAACAAGTTTTCTCACAAAATTTGGCATCAAAATATCAATTTAAACTTGACTTGAAGTCTAGGCATTTTAGCACATAGTTCACATTCTTTACATATCCTCATTTACCATGAATAATCCATTAAACACATGAAGAAGTGCTTCACACATATACATTCACAACAATAATTCGTTTAACATAACAAAACGAGTACTATATCAATCATATTTTGAACTTACAACATTTACGCGGGCACCATGAAAGCTTAATTTCTGAGAGACGGGGTTTTAGCCGTACATACAGATAATATACTACATGATATTGTGGTGCAGTGACATTAGTAGGAACAAGAGTACTCCTATTAGCAACAAGTTCTACCAATCCCTCTACGGCTTAACATATTCTTCTAACAAGTCCTTGGGTAATCCACTCGGACTCAATGGTTGGATCAATCCTTCCTTACAAGCTTTAGATTCGCGGATTATGGTATCAAAATTACCAATCTTGACAATACTCCTTATCTTGAGCTATATCGCACGATCTGGATTATCAAAGAAGGCTAAAATTCTTAAATGTCCAAATAGCCTCCAACATAAATATGTGGTCGACAACACACCGATAAGAAGGACTCTACTTGACACACCTCCGAGACATCCTAGGACACTTTAAAACCTTAGGCTCTGATAACAAGATTGTCACGCCCCAAATTCGAGAGACATGACCGGCACTCGACCGGACATCCCTAGTCAATCGGACCTGGGTGCCTCTCTTATCCGACGTGTTACCCGTCATTCTCATTACCTAATAACTAGGTGAAACAGCCATTTATAGGATATGGACTCCATTAACCAAATTTTGTATACATAGTAATAACAATTTCAATTAGAAACTTCATTCACAATAATAAAAGTATTCCAATTTTTATAAAACATTGCCACACACTAATATTTATCTTTTAAATTACCATGGCCGACACTACCCACAACCTATCTACGGAGCCTCTAATACAATTGAAGAATATTATGGAAATGTCGGCAACAAGGCTCCGGCTATACCTTATACAACATCAAAAAAAGATCAGAAAACAGAAAGTGGCGTGAGCCACATAGGACCCCGAATGGAAAGAGGTTCGCCGAATCAGTTGATGAAAAGTGATGAGGAGCTACGGTCGGTGGACTGGAGGTGCCTGCTATGGATCCACCTACAATCATAACACAAATGTAGTGCCCCCGGCAGAAGGGACGTCAGTACATTTGAATTGTACTTGTATGTATCAACAAACTCTGTCCCAAGTAAACTCAAGCCAAATTTCATAAACACGTATAGAACTGAACAACAATAGTACAAGTACAACCAGGAAGCTACAACCAAACATTCCACAACAAATGATTGAAGTAATCAAACAAAGGGGCAATAAGTGCCCCACAGGTTACAAACTCTCTTGTTGTCTCCTTTTACAATTTCACATTTATCATTTCATGATTCATATTTATATCAATAGTGACATTGGATCACATTTTCCACCCTTATTGCCTCGTCCACCCTTATTGCCTCGGCCACCCTTATCACCCCAACCCACACCTTATTTCACCGTGTTGCGGCACGCAACCCGACCCCGCCTGACACTTTTCAATTCACAAAAACAAACAACACAACAACAAGTACAAGGAATCAACCATGGCACATAGTTAAAATAATTCCACAACAAGGGTACTGAAATCCCACAACTAGCAAAAAAAATTCCTCATGTTCATCAAAATTGATACACAATTTAGATCATCACAATAGTTATTCACAACTAATAACACACATTGTTCCACAATATTTCCATTTCCATTGTTCCACATTATTCCTATTTCCATTGTTCCCATTACCACTATTGCCGTTGTTCCAATTACGAGTTACACAACATTCATCACAAAATGTTACCCCACAATCACAAAACACAGAAGCTTCACGATGATTCTCACATGAGTATCAACTATCAACAATTTCACAACTAACATGGGCGATTTCACAAGGATCGCAGTTAGCCATGCATACCTCGATTGAGCTTTCCTTAAGTTACTACAACATTTCAAAAACTCTAGCAATTCAAATCTTCTATGAGACATAACAAAGTTAAACACATATTAGAAAGATATTCATGAAACTAGCTCGTTTGAGCATTTTATCAAACACTAGTCGAGCATCTTGATTTCAAATCCCCTTTTTAATATTTCCTTCATTCCCTAACCCAATCTTTACTAATTTATGTTAAACATAAGTTGTACATTCATGCATACACAATACTAAGATACCCAAGAATTATACCTCAATAACCCATCTTATATTCTAAACTCGAAATTATAACCTAGGGCATAGGATCTTACCTCTTAGATGAAGAACTAGTGCCTTCACTTGATTATCTTCAAGGAATTAACAAGATTTTGTGGAGAAATTTGATGGGAGAAACTTTCCCTCTCTAAAAACCCTCTCTCTCACTCTTGAAATACTTAGAAATATGCTCAAAATGAGCTAGGGGTCAAATATAACGATAGGGGTCGGGTTTAGAAATTAAAAAAAATAACCCCACGATGTCGATTCTGCTGTAGCAGAAAGGACCACAGAATCGACATGCGGTCCGCAGAATGTTTCACAGAATTGACGCCCAAAATTGGGCTTCTCTGGACCATTCTGCGGCCAAAATGTGAGCGCAGAGTGCATTCTGCGGTCCAAAATGCGGTCCGCAGAATTGACACAGGACATTAATTTCCAGCCTTTGGTAATTTGATCATAACTTTGTGTAGGAATGTCCAAACGACGAACGGTCGGAAGCGTTGGAAACTAGACTCAAAGGGATTTCATTTTATAATCTATTCACCACATAAAACCTTATACATAATTATATATTCTAGTTTAAAGAGGAGCCTTGTGCTAATCCATTTGAAATTTTGGCTTATTTCGAAAATTTTCCCATTTGGCATACACCTAGGCTTCCCTTTGGACCTCACATCACTTACCATAAGTCTTATACTCATATTTAAAAAGTCTAATTTATGTCCAACATGTTAATAGTATATAAAAGTATTATAACAAGCCTGCGTGACACTATGAAATCCTAAATTACTTAGCGAAATTTTTCGGGTCCTTACAGGTATTAAAGCCCAGAATGATCTCGATTACTTATTGCATACTATTAACCGACCCAATCCTATCATCCCCGGAGTAACTTAGGACTACAAATCCTAAAGGGGAGAGATGTTGGTCTTATTTGTAGTTTCAAAGGCAATATTATAAGGCGACACACAAAACATGTATGGCATATTGGGGGAAACCACATAATAAGCAAAAGGCTCGGATATAGCCCCTTTAAACAAAGAAACACGTAATTAGCATGACTTACACATACTTCTTAGGGTCTGATTAAATACTAAATGTGAAAGAACTCAAAGGTTGAGGCATGCTGATTTATTGCATAATTCAGATAAGAAGCCTAAATCAGGCCTGCCTGCTGGTTGTAGTTAATAGAACAAATTCATTTTATAACTTTACCCTAAGGCTTTCTTAAGCGTTGGACAAGGATCCTATAGGCGTGGTATCTACTAAATTCAGAATGCAATGAAATAACAAAGTCTAAAACAAACTGAATATGTATTGGTTTAAAAGGGGTAGTTCGATTATTAAAAGAAAGGAATGTTTTAACGAAGGTTATAAGTTCTGCAATTGATGGTACCTATTATTACTAGTTTTAGCTCTATACGTGAATGAAGCGATTCAGATTCGATTAGGAATTCTTATAGACATGCTTTCTACGTGTAGTTGATTTGAACCTTGTAGACATGGTATAAAAATGTAGAAGACTCGTTTTAATATATCAACATGATATCTAGATGTTGAATTTTGTTTATGACATAAACATGATATCTAGGTGCAATTGAATGTTTATGTCATATGAGCATGATATCTAGGTGCATAAAATTTGTTTAAGACCTATGGACATGATATCTAGGTGCAATTGATCATACAGATTTAGGTAACACTGTAGGCATGATTTCTGTATGAATATAGTTGTTCTATGGTCATGATTTCTATATGAATGTAGGATATACAAAATTCAGAAGGATCTATAGGCATAATTTCTATATGCATTTACATATGTAGATTTCCCAACACCTATAAGCATCATTTATATAAAATGCATATTCAAAATTCCTATATACATGGTATCTACCCTTTTTGAATACATAGTTACCCTCCCTTTTCACTAACCATCCCCAATAGTTTATCACAAATTATTACAGCCCAGAATACAATAAAATACATCAAAACTATATATGAAAGTATAACCAAATGAGAGCCTGATTCAGACATGTTTTCTAAAATATGAGGTAAACCAATTCCATGAGATCAAGATCCAGAGACTTTCTCCCATTTGAGTGTGTCAAAGTTCTCTAAGAGCCTTAAAGGAACTCTAGTCAATGCTCACACCCAAATGTATTATCAAATTAGGACAAATGTAGTGTGGAAGGGCCAGCTCTCAAGTTTCCCGGTTCAAAGGGAAGTCAAAGGGTCCCAATGCAAGACTCACAAAGGGGGGGGGGGGGGGTAGAACTTAAAAACTAAGAAAGTGTACAAGTGCAGAGTAGAATGCTAAAGGGGAAAAACAGAGGCATACAGCTACTAATAAACACACATAGGGGGTTCAAGGGAGTAGGGATATTGTAAAGAGCCTATTGCTTAGCCAAGAGCATGCTTTAGGCATTCCTAGCAATGGATAATGCTAGCATACCCATAAGCGTACTAAAACACATATTATTAGAACTAGGATCCCAAGGGATCAAGTTTAATTCGTGGACAATAATTTTCATATTGCCATTCCTCAAACCATATCATAAACACATAGGGGGTAGGGTTTTTGGATTCATAACATAACAAGCAGAAAGAAATCAGTAATGTTGAACCACACAGAAGAAGTAAGCTTACAAGGATACAAAAGCAATAGATAAACACATAGTTGTGGTGCTAAAAAACCATAAATCAGGACATATCAGTTCCAAAGAAGCAAATAACGAAGGGCGGGCAATAAGTCTTGTAAACAGGCCGCAGTACAAGCAATGAAAGAGAATATTTTTGAGTGTAAGTGAAAGTTTAGAAAGACTATGAGTGATGGGATGTCTTTTGTTAATGAAAGAGTCGTGTATTTATAGTGTGAAAAACATGCATAAATGAGGTAAGAAAACAATAAAGGAACTGGATATCAATTGAAAAAATCAATCAATAAAAGACTTCCTTTAATTAAGGAAGTCGTACTTAAACGGTAAAAGTTATTAAGGAAAGAAATCAAATGAGCATCTTGTGAAAAGTAGGCAAATTAGGGGTAAATACATAGTATTTTTAATGAAGAGAAGAATTTTGAAATACACGGTTAAAACAAATAAGGTAAGGATCAACCAGTATAGAGTAAATGAAGAGGTCAGAGATTTTGTAAGTATTGGTCCATGAATGAACCAAGTCAGAAAAGCTAAGGAAAGTTTTTACTCAAATCGAGTAACAGGGAAGTCAACAAACAAAGAAAGAAATCAATCAAACTTATACAATGGAAGTCTTAAATCAATCAAAATGGAAGTCATTTTTAGAGGAAAGTTCAACACATATAAAGAGCACAAAAATATGTCAGGTTAAATTTAGGACAAAGAAAAAAAATATCATGCCATTGCATAATCGGTAGGTAATAGACTATAAGATCATGGTAGTCACATAGGTCAGCAATGTAGAAGAGATATAGTATCAAAATCGCACACAAAGGATCCAGCATAAAGACCTTAGAAGAGTTTAGAAGAAAATCAGGATCGCTAAATAAAACCGAGATTTCAAGACTTAGTTCAGAGACTCAAAATAGGTCTAAAGGAGTTAGGGTTTCTGGAATCAAACAAGTTCATGCAAATCATATAGCTCAATAGTCTCAAAACTCGGATGAAACCCCAAATTTTAAGGTTTTTACCGTCAATCTAGTGCAGAGATGAGAGGACGAGTAATCAAGGAAAAAAGATACTAATCAACACTACAAGAAAAAGGGTTATTAGTGACCAAGACTTAGCGACGAGTTTAAAATCTGGTCCCTAAAAGCATACTTAGTGGGACTAGATTATTTTTGAACCATAATTTGCAATTTATTTTTCCTAAATAGGCGAAGGAATTTAATTTGGTCTGAAAAAGATACTTATCTGGTCTCCAATAGTCACATTCAACGGGAGACTATGGACGTGAATAAAAAATAAGCAGAAAATTTTATTTTCACTTCGCGCTTCCCAGAGCGCGAAGTGAAAAATTAATTTTTTTGCTTATTTCTTAGACAAGAGGGGTTGCTCTTCCAACCGAGAGGTTGTGAGTTCGAGTCTCCCCAAGAGCAAGGTGGGAAGTTTTTGGAGGAAGGATGCCGGGAGTCTACTTGGAAATAGTCTCTCAAGCCTAGTGTAAAGATAAGGTGTCCGTATACATTACCCTCCCATACCACGCTATGTGGGATTATATTTGATTGTTGTTGTTGTTGCTTCCTAGACTTTTCCCCCCAAAACCCTTGAAATTCCTAAACTCCTTAAACACTCATCGCTCAATATCAAGCATTGTTCGGCTAAATAATATTCTTGTCAATCACTGGGCATTATTCAGCTACATCAAGGGTATGTTTCTTCACTTTTTATGTTCTATTTCATTTTTTATGATGAAATTCAGAATTTTTTTCTATCTCTTTCCTTTATTTCTTTCTCTGTTTTTTACCTATGGTTCTTTTATATAGTTTTTTTTTAGTTGGAATACTGATTTTTGTTGTGTGGAAGCAAAAAGTGACGATATTGGATTTGATGTTGGTACTTGAAAGGAAAGAACCGGTTCTGTCATTGGTTTTTTTTGCAATAATAATTGTTTTTGTGTGATAAAAGTGAAGTATTTGTGAATTTATTGTGGGATTTTGTCTATTTGAGCTACATTACACCAAAATTTTGGGAACTTCAAAGGCTAAGAAAAATTCCGTCAGTACAATGTAAGATTTTGTTTGTTGTGGGTTTTCTTATGTAGTGATGAATTGTTGAAAGTTTTACATATTATGTGTGCTAATTTAGTTCCTTTACATAATGCACCGTGCTGCCCTTTTCTTTCTTTCTGGGGTTTAGTGTTTAACTCCTTTTATTGTTGGTTCTAATATTGATACAGTTTTTGATTTCTTCTCGTTTTAGCTTGGGTCTATGGTCCTCCTTTTTTTGTTCAATCTAGTAGGTATTACTAATTTAATTTTATGACAGTTGTTTACTATGTTCCGCAGGGAACTGGAGTTGTTTTTTTCTGAGTAGGAGTGTGATAACTGAAAATTTTACACTGTATTTTCTCTGACATAAGCAATTCGTTAACCTTGATTTAGTATGTTATCTTAAATAGAATTGTGAAATTATTTTGGCTTTACCATTTTAAGTTTATCATGGAATTGGTTCTCAGGATTGAAAATCAAAGGTCAACATAAAACTGAATATTATAGGCTTATCTGTTTTTATGTTGTTATCTCTAGGTCTAAGTGGCAGATAAGATTGCTGATAATGAGTTAATTTTTCTTCTTTAATACAATGGTAGTTGGCTAGTAGGTAGTCGAGAGTTCCCCGTTCTTTTTTAGTATTATTAGTAGCTCCCTTGTTTTTTCGTTCGCTCTCTGTATCGTATTTCTAGTTTGTTACAGTTTGATGCTATTTTTTTTTGTTGTTACTATAGATGTCATTCTCCTCTTTTCCTTATCGTCCTTTTATCCCCCTATTTTTTCTTTCTTTCTTCTTCGTCTTCTTCCTTTCTCTCTTTTAACTTATTCTTGAGCCGAGGGTCTATTAGAAACAACCTCTCTACCTCGCCAGGTAGGGGTAAGATCTGCATACACATTTCCCTCCCCTGACCCCATTTGTGGGATTATACTGGGTATTTTGTTGTTGTTGTTGTACTCTAGAACTTTATGGAATTTTTGAATTGTATAACCAGCTTATTGATTTTTGTAAATCTAATTTAATATTTCAAAAATAACCTTAGATGAGGAAGAACTAGTGATATGAATTATCTTTGTTAATGTATTTCTCAATTATACTTTCGATAAGGAATACAAGGCGATGTGAATTCAACCTTGTTTTGGTACTCCAATAAGCCAAACATCTCAAGAAAATTACTGATGGAAGAATTTCAAGGAATTCCTTTCACTGTCATGTTGCTTATTCAATATTACCCTAGCTGTAAAACAAAATCTGCATAAACTATCAATAATATTATGTTTTTATTTTTATTCTATAGGATTTGATATGGCATCATCCATAGGATTTTATTAAGTTTCAAAGGCTGCATAATGTCTTATATTATCTACTTTTGAAAGAGTCATAATCTTTGTATATATTAGTTTTTTAGAAGAATGGAGAATGTGGTTGTTATATATAGTTTCTTACAAATTCATTTTCTTTCCTGATGACAATGGTTTATGTTGGTACTAAAATAGGTAAAAAGACTTACGAGCTCTATGATTCTTTATGTCGCCAGTTTAAGTTTGATTACCCTTCAGTAAAAATTCAAGTTCAAAGTATAATCAATATGTTTCTACATGCAAATTGCTTAAACCATCTGTAATGTAATCCATTATATACAAAATTTAAAAGTAAAATATGATTTATTTAAAATAAATATTAAGGTTCTTTAAAAACTTATTTATGTTGTGCATATGTTTAGATTTTGTATTGTTAGTCTTTAAACTATTTTTGTTAGGAATATAATATAGGGAGAAAGAGTTATGTGATCTTACCATGCGGTTAATTTATGAAAGACACATCATATATTTATTGTGCGTGCAATTGTATATTATTTGTTTTGACTATCAATTTATAACTTATCTCATCTTGTGATATCTTAGGAAGTATTGATCACTAAAAGAGTTTGCAAGTTTAATAAAAGATTTTGTGCGTCTTAGTACTTTTGTTATTCTAAATAACTTTTTTCATCTAATATTTATATACTCTCCAAGGTTATGGCAGCAAGTAAGCAATGGATGCAGCTTGTTGATAATCGACTCGATGAAGCATATTTAATTGGTGTGGAGAAGTTTTTAGATTATGCTTTTAGAAGAACTGGAGAATTGTATGAAATACGTTGTCCATGTGTCAAATGTTGTAACACAACATTAGGAACACACAGACAGTCGAGTCACATTTGAAAGTATATGGAATAATAAAAAATTGTACTTTTTGGTATCACCACGGAGAAGTTTTAGGCGAGCCACTGTCGAAACTTGAAGATGAAGATGATAATGAAGCAGCAGAATACGAGAATGAGGATGAAATACAAGAAATTTTGAGAGATGTGTATCCTAATCATGATGGAAGCAATGCAGACGTTGGTTGTGATGATTTACTTCAAGAGCAATCGAACGTTGAAGCTAAAAGATTTTATAGTCTATTGAGGGATTTTGAGAAGCCACTGTACCAAAGCTCAAAAATTTTAAAGCTTTCCTCTTTGATTAAATTGCTTCACATAAAAAGTATGGGTCACTGGAGCAATGAGTCATTTACAACGTTGTTAAAAATGATAAAGGATGAGTTGTTGCCCGATGGGGCAGATTTGCCAAAGTCATATTACGAGGCAAAGAAGGTAATTCGGAACCTTGGGCTTTCCTACCATAAGATTGATGCTTGTATAAATGATTGCATGTTATACCGGAAGGAGGATAACACACTTACTCATGCTTCTACTTCTGTTAGACTTCTTAGGATGGTATACTGAATTTCCCAAAAGAATAAGAAAACCACCACATTACCTTTGGGCAACATTGGGTGAACCGTCAAAACCAATGTCCTTCCTGTACAGAAAATTCTTAGAATTGTTTACTTGCAAAACATGAGAGCAAAATAGACCAAATCGCCAAAAGCTGAGAACCACATTACCTTAGGCCAGCATGGGGTGAACCATCAAAATTGACACCCTTCCCATGTATAGACTCTTGGAATTCTTTGGACGGGCTGTTAACTGCATTACTTCTCGATGGACTATCAGTTGGACTTCTTTCTATTTGTTGATGTCCATGTGCAGATTCTGTGTCACTAACTTCTCTTGCTTGTCCTTGGTTTGACACCTTATCCATTTTTCTGTACAGGAAGGACATTGGTTTTGACAGTCTCATTTGACTTAATTACATGGATTTTTGTCTTTTCAGCAAATACTACGACGGAATTCCAATTCATTTACATTGAATCATTGAATGACTACTAATATATTTTCACGTACTCTAAAGGTTTAAAACTTATTTATTTTATTGTAGGATAAATTTGAGAGTGATGACATGGATATCATCGGGATCATATTTTTAGTTGGATGAAAGAATTATAGAATAAATGGAGAGGACAATTACATGCAAATTATGTGAAGGGTAAGCCAATACAAGAGACTCTTAGAAATATGCCAAAGGGAGTATATAAAAACCAATGGGAATGGTTGATAAAGGAGCATTTTTCATCAGAAAGTTTTCAGGTTTGACATATAATACTCAGTTATATATTTTCATTTCATACTATGATCAATATTTTGAGATTTATTTATAACATTTCAATATGATATTGTTAAGCAAATATGCCATAGGATCACAACAAATAGAGCTAAGCTAAAGATGCTTCATCATATTGGTAGCAAGCCAATTAGAGAAATTATTTATCAAAAAAGGTGCTATCATAATATATCTCAATTCATTTCTTTGAATATTGACATACACTATTCGACATGGTTTGCTTTGATGTGAAGGACGGAAAAGACGGCAACCCACCAGATTTGACAACTATTTTCTTTGAGACTTGCAAGAAGAATAACACACTTTTTGATTTTGAAACAATTGAGAAATATGTGCATTTGATTAATTGAACATCTACCTTACTTTTAGTTAGCAACAGGCTCAAATCCAAGAATTGGTGATGTCCGAACTATCTCTTCCAAGCATAGAGATTGTAGAAAAATGCTTTGGACATCAAACTTGTAGCCATGTATTTGGTTTTGGAGGTGGAGTAAAAGCAAAATACTTGAAAGGTGGTGCTTCGTCAAAGGATGAACTAATATCTGAGCTGTGTTCAACTCGAGAAGAAAACAAATCTTTGAAGGATCATGTGTCAACATTAGAAAATGAGATGAAAGAATGAACAAGTAGTATTTACTCAACACTCCAATGTCCAGCCTCCGACATCGACCATTTCAGGAGAATGACCATCTGATTAATATACCAAGTTAGTAACAACTTACTCGGAATATTAATTTATTTTTTTAATTGATTGTGCATTTGCTGCTTTTCTACATTCTAGTTCTATTGCCGCATTCGACACCTTTCTAGTTGCTGTAATTTTTCTTGAATATCAAAGTCGATATGATCTGTGATGGATTCTTGGGACCTTTAATTTTCTGTACTTCAACAGAGAAGCTTGTTTAACTTTCACTGCAACTAGTCTGCGTATAAGATTATCTAAATATCTAAATAGTGTTAAGAGCTGGATAATTTTGGAATCTGTTTCTAAATATTTGTGGTGTGTATTGTGGGACATATGCAATAGAACATGTGCTAATGGGAAGCTTAGCATAGAACATTTTGATCATAGTTTAATTTAGATCTCAGTAGTGTTTCACTTAGTACTCGATTTGAACACAATTGAGCTGCATACACTAATTTTGAAAAAAAAATCATAAATAGAGCTGACATGCTTTCTTATTTCGGAACCAAACTATGAAAGAAGCATTTACACTTACTTTCGAATGTGCTTGTATCATGGACACTTATGCTGCTGCTTCTATATCTGCCTTCATTTAACTCCACATCTCTGATAATTTGGAGGAATGTCAGATAAAACCAGGTCTTCAATAAACCTTTCTACCCCAATTAATAAACTCTACTCTGCTTGCCGCAAACGAAAATGTTTTCTTTCTGCTTCGGCTTCTGTATGGGAAGGAATTACTCTAGTATATGAAGAGGGCAGGGGAAAGAAGTAGCTGAAACTAAGTGATTTCCTATTGTCAAGCTCAAGCTTTTGCTTGCCTACTATTCTTGGTATATGGCTACATGCAAAAACTTATTTTCTGGATTCACTAACTTGACTATCTATCCAACTTAGGTTTTGTGTCAAAGCCATTGGCTATGAATTGAGTGCATTAGAAGAAGCATCTTTTGAGTGTAAGTATTTTTATAATTTTATGCAGTTCACTGGAAAGAGGGGTCGTATGCATAAGTTAGCACCCAACCAAAATAACAACATGGTTGGTTGAAAATTGCTATTCTTGGAGCATTATATAGAATCTGTAGCAATAACCCTCAAGGGAAGGTTACACAAAACATAGAAGCAGCAAAGTTTCTTTCAACCCAAACATGTTAATTCATAATTCTTCACTCACAGAATTCTATAGTGCTTAAACCTCAAGAAGTTGCTACTGTTCCTCCTACTTCACGTAATGTGATTAAGCAAGAAGTAACTGCTAGTGGTTCTATTCCAAGAACTTTATATTTTTTTCTTAACAATAATTATTTGCATCCTTTTTTCAGGTTTTGGAGAGTATAAATTACAAGTCAAGGTGCAACATTTAAAGACTATTATCTTAGAAGATGACAATCGTTTTGGAGACTATCATATAGAAGATGACTATCATTTTTCTAGGATATTACTGCAAAAAATGTTATTATATTTCTATTTAAGGGATATTAATTAGGTATTTTTGCTATGGGATACTGTAAAAATTATTGACTTACCCCATAGCTATATATCTTGCCATGACTTACACAATTTTTGTAATAGAAATATTTATCTTTATATTATTTTTTGTGCCAATGATTTTTAGAGAATTTGATTAATATTGAGATTTATTGATACAAATTTTTAGGGACCAACAATAATATTTATATGGACCAGAGTGATTGTCCCTAAAGTATTAATTTTGACCAGTTTAATATCTAGTTAGTTAATCATTAGGGACCAGAAAAGTAGTCTCTAAATAATTAAGGACAAGATAATGATTGATTTAAGGTGTTATTTTTGTTTGATCATGGACCGGAAATCTGGTCCTCAAAAATGTTTTGGAGACCATAAATGAGCTGGTCAATGGAACCTTTTAGGGACTAGTGTCAAAACCCCGTTGCTATTGACCTTTAGCGGCAAAGCCTACAACGACGGGTCGCGACCAGGTGAACTTGGTCGCTATTAATCTTTAGGGACCGGATTTAGATTTTTAGGGACCATTTTTCTTGTCGCTAATAACTATTTTTCCTGTAGTGCGAGGCAGGAGTTCATGTAGAAGCATTGTAAAAAACAACATGCCACACACAGTAAAAAAAATATAGTAGCAGAAACCAATAAGAAACCTAGTAGAAAAAACTAATAAGAACACAGTAGGAGAAACATATAGAAAACCATAGTAGAAGAAACTAAATAAGAACATAGTTGAGAAACATATAAAAATACGGTAGAGGAAACTGATAAGAACATGGTAGAAGAAACCTAACAAGAACACAGTAGAAGAAATATAGTAGAAGAAAAACACAAAGAACACAATAGAACAAACACATAAGAGAAAAAGAAAATCAGAGAAACAACTAAATAACTCAAAAAACCATAGATCGGAAACATACAAGAGAAAAAGAAAATCAGAGAAAAAACTAAATAACTCAAAGAACTCTAGATCGGAAGAAATAAAGGTTTTGAAAGAAATATTAAGAAATCATTTAACAGATTTGGGAAAATATGGATCTAGAATAGATCTAAAGAAATCGGAAGAACCTCAAAAGCCAGGGTTTCAGAGAAACTCAAACGGTGAGAAGGGCTTGGATTAGTCGTTGATCTAAGCATGAGGAGTCGAGGCAAGGCTCGAAACGAAGTGGCTTGCCGGAGCAAGGACGGAGAAGGCTATGGAACTTGAATCAAACAAAAGTCTGGCCCCAGCTATTCGTGGTCAGGCCATGAAACTTCAGTAACCAAGCGTGGAGGAGCCATAGAAGGATGGTGGGTGGTAAAACGTCCATGGATTCAGGAAAGAAAATGGTCGGAAAAGGTGAGTGAAGCTCATCAAGTGGAGGGGGAAGGGGAATCTACTATAGAGAACCAACGATAGAGAGATAGAAAAGAGAGTCGGTTGAGTAAGGAATGAGAAGGGTTTGGGGGGTCGTTTGGTTTAATTTACTAAGAATGAATCTGGACCGTTGATCAAAGTTGATCAACGACCAAGATTTAATCTGACTAGGTCGGGTAGATTTAGGGATTGAGCTTGAGTCTTTGGTATGGTTTGATTAGGTGATTGGGCTGGTTTTACTTTGGGTTGGGTTCTGTTTGATTTTAGACTAAATTTGAAAGCCAAATTTGGCTACAAGATAAATAGCCTCTTTTACCCATTTAATTCATAGAAAATAGTAAATAAATTTCTGAAAACAAATTAAAAGTACTAAAATAATTTGTAATATATAATTAACTATTTAAAAATATAATATCCCATTTTATAAAAAGGAAACGAATTTAAACCTAAAAATTGCTAATATTGCAATTATGCAATTTTATCCTTAAAATACCAAATAAATTTATAAAAAAACATCTTAGCTATATTTTAGTGTAAACATGAGACTTCAATAAATGAATCGCCAAAAAAATAATTTTGGTAACAATTATTGATTTTTTCTTGATACAATAAGGCAGTAAATTGATTTAAAAACCTTTGAAAAATTAAGGAAAAAACAATAGGACCTTGGGACATACTTATATATGCATATACATGCTATTTTGAAAGGTATTTTGCAAATAAAAAATACTGGAAAAAATTGGATATCAACCGAAGCCTTTCTTTACCCGGGAAGGACGAAAGAGTTGTCGGGTAAAGATTTAATGGCCAATTTTAATCGAACTAAATGTTTTGAAGAGGTTTGGTCGTGCTTTGGTCGTGCTTTGGATCCTGAGCTGCATACACATCTCTGGTCTTACAAGAATTATGCCATGTGTAGTTCAGGATTCGTCGGCGGAGTATCCGATGGAGACCTTTCAAGAACGGACACAATATTCAAGTTGGGTTTTGAATGGTTAAGGTCTAATAGGGCAATGTGAACTAGAGTGGGATCACTCCTGCCGAGATGGTTGTTGCCTGCCAGTTTACCTACAAATGAGCAATACAAGCATATATTGTGCGCAAATTTAAACATGATGCAAGTTTCCGTCAAACCATAAATGATGTCTTTGGACAGTTGGGATGACGTCCTCAGACCATGATGTCTTGGGCCATGAACCATATAATAAAGGATTCGTAGGCCACGAAATGATGCTCTCGGGCTATGAGAATGATGCCTCCGAACTATAATTCCTTTGAATAATGATATGCAGAAGATAAAAGGGGATCTTCAGGTCGTGACATGCTGTTCTCAAGCTATGTAAATGGTGCCTCCAAACAATGACGCCCTCAAATAATTTAGCAATCTTTCAGCCCAAGAAATGCAGTGTTTGGCAATCTTTGAGCCATGCAAGTGTAAAATAAAGTGGCTGTCTTTCAGCTATGAAAAATGTAAAATAAAGCGGTGATATATCAACCATGCAAGTGTAAATGAAGTGGAGGTCTTTCAGCCACGCAAACATATAAATGAAACGGCGATATTACATACATGCAACTATAAATGAAGCGGCGATATTTCAACCATGCAAATATAAATAAGGTGGCTATCTTTCAGCCATGCAGAAAAATGCAGATAGAGACAGTGCTTGGTCTCGGAAGGTAGAATAATAGCCTTATGCAATGCAGAAAATGCAGATGGAGACAGTGTTTAGTCTCGAAAGGCAGAATGGTAGCATTGGGCAATGCAGAAAATGCGGATGGAGACAATGTTTAGTCTTGGAAGGCACAATGGTAGCCTTATGCAATGCAGAAAAAGGAGATAGAGATAGTGTTTAGTCTCGGAAGGCAGAATGGTAGCCTTATGCAATGTAAAAATGCAGATGGAGATAATGTTTAGTCTCGGAAGGTAGAATGGTAGTCTTATGCAATGCAGAAAATGCATTTGGAGACAATGTTTAGTCTCGTAAGGCAGAATGGTAGGCTTATGATATGCGGAGAATGCAGATGAAGACAGTGTTTAGTCTCGGAAGGCAGAATGGTAGCCTTATGCAATGCAGAAAATGTAGATGTAGACACTGTTTAGTCTCCCTTATGCAATGAAAAAAATGCAGATGGATACAATATTTAGTCTCGTAAGGCAGAACAGTAGCCTTATGCAATGGAGAAATGAAGATGGAGATAGTGTTTAGTCTCGGAAGGCAAAATGGTAGCCTTATGCAATGCAAAAATAAAATGGCAAGTGGCAATAGAGTTTCTTAGCTGATAGCAGGTTGCGGCATTGTGACTACTGGGGACATTGCGTTATAAGGAATATCGCCGGAGTGCGTGGATAGAAAATGCCGGTGAACGCAAAGAATTCAGAGAATTGTATTCTTGAACAAAGTTTATCTCGTAAATGTATATCATGTCAGATGCTTTCGCAATCCAAATGTCTGCATCCAAAGAAAAATTGTGAGTTTTGTAGAGGGGAAGTTAGTTCGTATCCTTGTTGGCCTTGTCTGACCTGTTTGGCTTTGATCTGGTGATATGGTATGTATCATAGGGGTAATGTTGCTAAACAAAGTGATTTCGATAATAAAAACGCATGAGTTTGTAAAAATATGACATAAGTATATATTTAAAAAATAGCTTTTAGATGAACCGACGACTGTGACGTGATTCAGGACATTGCAATCTCTCCTGATTCGGAATTTTGAGGGTCCTCCTCAAAATTCTACCGCAGTTTATTAATGGTTTAATGCTTCTAATGGCTACTTGCAATGACTGGCTGAAATTACTTCGGAATTTTGAGGGTCCTCCTCAAAATTCTTCCCTAGTTTTCAATTACAGGGAAAAATAAAAATTTTATTGAATTGTGACCGAACCCATAGAGCTTCCTATGTATCCCCTCTTAAACAAAAATCATGTCAGGAGTAGTTCAAATCATATGGGAAAGTACATAGATTACATATAGTATCGCTTGACTGCATCTGAATTGATCGGTATTGGCCAGACTGCTCCGTCCATTTTCGCAAGTATGAGGGTTCCTCATGTTAGAATCCGGTTAACCATGTACGAACCCTGCTAGTTGGGAGATAATTTTACTTCGGCTTAATCTTGATGCGGGAAATTTTTCTTAAATAACTGCTGCCCCGGGGCAAATTGTCTCTGCTTGACTATTTTGTTGAAGGCTCTGGTTATTGTGTTTTGATAGAGCTGACCATGTCAAACTGCATCCATTCTCTTTCCATCTACAAGATCTAGTTGCTCGTAACGACTCTTCACCCATTCTGCGTCGTCAAGCTCAACTTCTTGTATCGCTTCTCGTGCCACTACTTATGCTTCTCCATCATCTTCCTTAGTATCTTCTTGATATTCTTATTGACGGCTTCTACGTATCCATTCATCTGAGGTCTGTAGGATGTATAATTCTTGTGTTTGATCTTGAAGGCTTCACACATGGCCTTCATCAGGTCAGTGTTGAGGTTGGAGCCATTATCAGTAATGAGTGACTCTGGAATTTGGAATCGACAAACAATGCGGCTGCGGACAAAGTCTTCCAAGATTTTCTTGGTTATTGCTCTGTATGATGCTGCTTCGATCCATTCAGTAAAATAATCGATTGCTACTAAGATAAACCTGTGCCCGTTTGAGGCAGCATGATCGGCTGGTCCAATAACATCTATTCCCCAGGCGTTGAACGGCCATTGTGAGCTTGTTACAGTAAGCTCATTTGCGAGTACCTTGATCATGTCTGCATGTATCTGGTAGCAATAGAGCTTTTCGACATACAGGATGTAGTCCGTCTCCATAGTCATCCAATAGTAACCAGACCGAAGTATCTTCTTAGCAAAGATAAAACCATTCATATATGGACCGCAGGTCCCAGCATGAGTTTCCTCTAATAGCCTGGATGCTTTGCATCGACATACCTTAGCAATCCCGAATCAGGAGTCCTCCTACATAGGATTCCACGTTGTGGAATCAATTGTTGGACAACCTCCAAAGGGTACGTTTCTAAGTAGGATTTTGAGCTCTTGGTATTATCCTTTCGTCATGTATTCCTTGATATCATGAAACCAAGGCTTTCCATCTGCTTCTTCTTCAACATATGCATAGCAAGTTGGCTGATCATGGATCTTCACCGAAATGAGATCAGTGAAGTTCTAGCTTGGATGATATATTATGAATGATATGGTATCCAACGCATTTCCAAACACATTCTGGACTCTGGGAACATGCTAGAATTCTGTCTTTGTGAACCTTTTTCTTAATTCCTGAACACAATGAGATACGAGAGTATCTTGGAGTTCTTTCTTGCCCATTCTTCTCGGACCTGATGTATAAGCATGTCTGAATCTCCAATCACTAGCAACTCTTGAATGTTAATGTTAATGGACATTTTAAGCCCTACGATGCATGCTTCATACTCGGCCATGTTGTTGGTGCAAGGAAACCTGAGTTTGGCAGACACAGGATAATGCTGATTGGTTTCTGATACTAGGACTGCTCCTACACCAACTACTTTAAAATTTGTTGCTCCATCGAAAAACATTCTCCAACCGTCATAGGATTCTGCAATATCTCCTTCTATGAATGATACCTCTTCATCAGAAAAATACATTTTTAGGGGATCGAATCCTCCGTCCACTGGATTTTAAGCATGGTGATCTGCTAGTGCCTGTCCTTTGATTGCTTTTTGAGTTACGTAGACAATGTCAAATTCACTCAACAGGATTTGTGACTTGGCAAGCTTTCCAGTAGACATAGGCTTCTAGAAGATGTACTTCAAAGGATCCATCCTTGATATAAGATATGTAGCATAGGCACAGAAGTATCGCCTCAACTTCTGAGCTACCCAAGTCAAAGCACAGAAAGTGCGCTCTAACAGAGAATGCCATGCCTTGTACGGGGTGAACTTTTCTCTGGGGTAATAAATGGCTTGCTCTTTCATCCCTCTTCCATAATGTTGCCACAGGACGCACCATAAAGCTTTATCCAGTACTGTAAGGTAGAGTAATATAGGTCTACTTAGCTCGGGCAGGACCAAAACCGGTAGTGTTGATAGGTACTCATTGATTCTGTCAAAAGCCTTTTGGTGGTCATCGCTCCATATGGTAGTGGCGTCCTTCTTTAACATCTTAAAGATTGGCTCACATATGATAGTAGATTGTGCTATGAACAGGCTGATATAGTTAAGTCCTCCCCAAGAAACTCATTACGTCCTTTTTGTTCTTTGGCGATGGCAACTCTTGAATAGCTTTAAACTTTGATGGATCCAGCTCTATCCCGCGGCGACTCACTATAAATATACTTTAATCTCCTTGTGTATCATATCATGGAAAATGGTAGTCATGGTCCTCATGTCGGTGGCCCCGACATTCTTTAACCCGAACGACATCATCTTGTAACAGTACATTCCCCACAGCGTAAAGAAAGATGTTTTCTTAGAATCTTCTTTATCCAACAGATTTGATGATACCCAGCGAAACAATCTACAAATGACTGCAACTCATGCTTGGTACAATTGTGTAAATTTGGAAAAGGGAATACGTCTTTCAGGATGTCCCGGTTGAGATGCCGATAGTCGACACAGACCCTGACCTTCCCGTCCTCTGGAACTGGCATAATCTTAGCTAACCATGTTGGGTATTCCACTACCCTGAAAAACTTTGTCTTTGACTTGCTTTATGACTTCTTTCTTAATCTTCAAACTCATATCAGGTTTGAATTTTCTGAGCTTCTGCCTTAACATTGGACATGTTTGATCAGTTGGCAGTTTGTGTGCCTAAATAGATGTGCTCAGACCAGTCATGTCATCATATGACCATGCGAATATATCTTCATATTCTCTTAGAAATTATGTGTACCCTTTCATTTCAGATGGTGACAAACGAACGTTGATTCGTGTTTCTTTGACATTTTCTGTATCTCTCAGGTTAACAATCTCAGTCTCGTCCAGGTTGGAATTCGGTATGTTCTCAAGATTCTCGACTTCTAAAAATCTCTTCTGGTGTATCATCTTCCTCTGAATCCATGTGTGTTTATTGTGTTGTCCCGTTGCATGTCACAGTCATTGGTTCATCAAGACAAGTAATAGTAATGTTGTATAAATAATGTAATGAGAGAAAATAATAGTAATAAGTGCTGATTCATAGGAATAGTGAAAATGCTTTGATAAATCCTATAATCGTTTTGAACATTGGAGATCTTATTTTTGGAATCAAAAGACATGCGAGCGAGAGAAAAGAATAAAATTTTAATTTAAATAAAAAATAGTGCTTGTTTTAGCCTTGCTACCCGGAGGCTCGCCGGGCTCTAGTTGTCCTGGACCCTTCATCAATCAGGATTTTGGTGATAAAATAATCTTTGCATTGCACGGTGATGTGCAATTCCTTGTTGTAATGCAACCCGTCTGGTAGCAGCTCATCTTCATGAAAAAGGATCTTGTGACTTTACAATATCTGCCCTACCATGTTTTCCATATCTCCTCCGGTGATGTTGTTTGGTACATATGCCTCACTCAGCACCCTTAACAAGGCATTCTTGTGTGCATTGAAATTTATTAGCAAAGCTAGGATAGAAATCTATGCCGACGTTTTGTTCAGCTGATCAATGACCAAGCATACCTTGGCTTGTATATTTCTCCAAAGATCATTGGGACCAATTTTAGTGATGGTTGGCCGAACAGAGGCCTGTTTGCTTGACTCGACCAAATATGTTTGGGTATAAACACTAGTGGTTCTCGTCATACCCTGTGCCACAACGGCTTCCCCGAACTTGACCTTCACTTTTCTTCTTGCCTCAGCTATGTCGTCCTAAGGTAAGTCATTTGTGTGGAATGGTGTTACGACCGCCATTACTATTGGAATTGGCGTGGCTACCTTTACTCCGAACAGATCATGCACCTTAGGCAGTAAAACTGCAACTTTGAAGGGTGTAGGTGCATTTGCTGGTGAAATAAATTTGACCTCAATCGGCACTGGCGTCTTTGAAGAGGATGGTGCTTCAAACTCAAGTGGCATAGACATATTTACCTCGGCGTCCCCAGAGGGTTGAATCTGGACTACAATCGAATTAAGGGTGACTATTGGCTTCTTTGGATCGTCACCTTCTATGATCATACCGATCGATCCCTTAGGGTCCCAATCATCCACTATTTCAATCATGTGAACACCTCCGCCCTTGTGGTCTGGTAAAGGGTTATTGTGGACATTTGGAGCAGGCTCCTTTTCCACAATAATCTTGTTATCAATCAAAGTCTGGATGTTATCTTTCAGATAGTGGCGTTCCTCAATGGTGTGCCTTTTTATGCCAGAATGATAGTAACATGATTTGTTTGGATTAACCCATTATGAAGGGTTCTTAGGGGTTACAACAAAGATAGGGGTGACATAACCAGTAGCTTTGAGTCTGCTTTGAGTCTGTCGTATAGCTGGTCAATGGGTTCAGCAATGGAGGCATACTGTTTTGGAGGTTTGCGATCAAAATTTTATCAAGGTCTATGAAACGTTTGTCGTATGGAAGGCGATTGATAGTGGGATGGTTGAGCATTGTATGCTTTGTTGATATGTGCAGGTTGGGAATATCTTGGTGAGGTAGGTTGATATGTGGCAGGTGGAGGTTATTGGTAAGTGGGTGGTGGAGTTTGGTAGGACAGTGAGGGTGCTTGTTAGTTCAGAGCAAGATGATATGTGAATGGAGGCATTGAATTGGTTTGGTATTTGATAGAGGATTTTGTTCTCTATGCAACCATTATGTCTCCTACGTCCCTTTTCCTGGACACACCACCAAACTGTAAGGCTTTATTGGTAGCTTGCAAAGCTTCAAAGTTTGTAACCATACCACTTTTGATGCCTTCTTCGATCCTTTCACCCAACTTGATGATGTTAGAAAATTTATGGTTCTCAATCAACATCAGTCTTTCATAATATTGCTGGTCCTAACCTTGGACAAAAAGTTTTATTCGTTTGTTCTTCCTCTAAAGAAAGTCTGGCCTTAGCAGCTTCTGATCTCCAGTGAGTAGCATACTCACAGAATGTTTCCATGGGCTTCTTCTTTAGGTTCTAAATGTAGAACACTTTTGGTGCATTTTTTGTGTTGAACCTGTCCATAAATTCGGATGCTATACTCACCCAATTCGACCATTTCTTCGGGTCTTGGCAAATGTACCAAGACAGAGCATCTCCTTTCAGACTCCTTATGAAAAGTTTCATGTGGATCCTCTCGTCTTTACCTACTCCAACCAGCTTGTTGCAGTATGTTCTCAAATGAACTCTCGGATCCCCTGTACCATCAAACATCTCAAACTTTGGAGGTTTGTACCCCTCGGGCAGCTTGACATCCGGTTGTATGCAACGATCTTCGTAGTTCAGTCCTTCAACCCTCTTTCTTGTTTTGACGCCCTAAATTCGGCTAGTCAATTTCTTATGTTTTCAGCCAGGTTTCTGATGAGTGAGCCTTTATCATCAGACTCGGGTGTGCATGAGATGGGTTAGGTGGAGTGTGGCATGGTCTCCACATAGATGGGGGTATTATAATTAGTGTGGAAATGGTTATTTGTGGAGTTCAAAGGGTCTGGGATGAGCAATGAACTATTGTTGGAACTATGGCAAGTATTTCAGTGGTGGTCGGGATGAGTTTCTATCTTTGGGATATTTTGTGGAGATGTGGGATTTTGACCATTTTGGAAGTTGACATCTGGAGTGGTAAGGGAAAATGATAGATTTGCCAAATTCCAAAACTGATCAAGTTCCTCTTGAAACTTTAGTAGCTTTTGTTCTAACTGGGATGCATTTTCTTTGGAAACCTGAGTACCATGGGCATGAGTGGCCTCTACACGTTTAGTTGAGTTTTCCTTTCTCGTGTAGTTAGGATCTTCCATGTTCCCTTTGTTCTTATTTCTGACAGGACTACGAGGAGGAGTGAGTGGAGGGCCCCTGGATCTCGGGAGATAAGATGATGATGCAAGTTTGCACGAACTAACCTTTAGGGGGGGGGGGAATAAAACAGAAGAATGAAAAAAAAAACAAAAAGGTAACAAGTTAGTGAGAGTTTTAGGAAAAATGTTGCGATATTTAAACACATAGTGCAAAAATGTAAATTGTGTCCTAATTTGGGAACCTCTTTGTGCCCGAGGGAAGCCTAGTGACAACTTAATTTGGAGAACTTAGAATGTTAAATGCCTCATTTTATTGATTAAAAGTAGACGAATCCCAAATCGACACTAAATAACAGGAAATAATATGTCACTAGTGGACATTGGCCTTATTACATTTCATAAAGCAAAAAAAGAAAATTCCTATCTATTTGGTCCTAGAAGGACTTTCCCCAGACTTGGCATCTTTGGCTCTCTCGAACATCTTTCCCAACTCTCGAAGCCATCGCTTCCTTAAGCATTTTGGCAATCCTTGATTCTTTTGAAGAAATTCCTTTCCATCTCCACTATTACCGGCTCCAAGTATCCTAGTCAATAATTGCCACTAATAGCCACATCTTTCCATTCTTCAATCAGCTTTTTGTTGGCTTCTTGTATCTCACGGTGCTCGCTTTCACATTCCGAATCCTCTTGTGCGGTTAATTGTATTTGACTTTTGCCTCGGCCTTTTTATCTATGATTCTATGACCTCCAACAAATTTGGGTTTACCCAGACCATTATGATTATCCTCCAGCCAGCCTGAATAGTATGGAGTACAACCACCATGGTATATGTCTTGCTTGATGGTATCCCTTCCTATGAAGTGCCACATATGGTGAGCTTGGCACATATGAGGGCTATCATCATCCTAAAATTTTGCTCAGAAGTGACTCATCTTGTCGACCCTTAGTATAACCTGTTTCCTACCTGCCTGTCTCATGTATCGGAGAGGGACACGAGGGTAGGTTCCTCTCAAATCGATCAGTATCAGAAACGGTGCATCGTTGAATCGGGCGATGAATTCGATAGTAGGGGACCACTCGAACATCCATTATACTTGATCCTCAGTTGTATTTTCAAACAGCTCTAACCACCCCTTGACATATTCCGGCTGGGCAAACATGTTGGGCATGTAGTTTATTCGTCTTGGATAATGGAAGGCTATATGATCATCCCAATCCCTTCGCTGAATCTCTTGCCGATATTCGCCCTTTTGGAGATGCTCCATGAGCCAGAGCTAGAGTAGCAAATTGTATCCCTCAAAGTGTTTGGCTCCTTGTTGACACTTCTCCAAGGCTCGGTTTATCTCTACAATGATCATAGGCACTATGCTGAATGGTTGCCCGCCAATCCCCTTCATTAATATTTTGGTGACCATAACTAACCTAGTGTGGATCCTTGCTTTCTTCATCGGGAACACTATCATCCCCAGGAAGAAAAACATGAATCTGATGCAATTTGATGGTTTTGATGTTGCTTGTTGTGTTTCGAGATTCAGAGCAAGTTTGGATTATGTTTTAGAATGGGTTGGCACTTCTAGTTGAGGTCCCGGGGGCCTCAGGGTGATTTTAGATGGCCAACAGGGTGAATTTTGGACTTGTTGCATTCTCAAGTTTGCTGGTATCTGGTATTTCCGCATCTGCGAAAAAGGGGCCGTAGATGCAGTAGGGGAGTCGCATGAGTGATTTTTTGTCTTGTGGCAGCTTCCACAGAAGCGGATAGTGGTCCGCATATGCAGTCATCAGAGAAGCGGGATTGTACCGGGGAAACGGTCCTAGGCGTATTAGTGAGTTCCGCAGAAGTGGTAGTCGTAGAAGCGGCAGTCGCAGATGCGAAAAGGAAGCCGCAGATGCAAAAAGTACTGTTCAGAAAAGGGATTTTATAACTCATTTTGTTCCGCAAGTAAAAGTATTTTTCCTCCATTTTGAGCAACCTTGAGAGCTTTTGGATGGGAACTAAAGGGGATTTCGACAAGATGTGATTGGAGGTGAGTTCCTTGACTTTAATACTTGATCTAATGGTTGAATTAACATACAAGTTTGTGGAAATTCATAAAGAGTGGGTAAAGCTAGGGCTTGAAAATTTGGTATTTCAAAGTGAGATTTGAATGGCCATTTGGGCTCAGATTCGGGAGTTTTTTTGTAAGTATAGACTCGTGGCGAGATAAAGAATCTAATGATGCTAAAATCTCTGACTTTCGAGAAGTGGTCTTGGGGCTCAGGTTTTGCAAATTTTATGAATTTCGATATTTTTTGAGTTTTTTCAATTGGGTTATGTTCGCTTAGGTTATTGTAACATATTCTTTGTGGTTTTGGTCAGATGCGACGCACGAGGAGGTCGATTCGAGAGGCAAGGGCAAAGCGAGCTAGACTTTTGGCTGTCTTGAGGTGAGTAATGATTATAAATGATGTCTTGAGGATTTGAAACCCTAGATTTGCACAATGTAGTGCTATATTGACGTGAGACACGGGCTCAATGATGAGCGCAGGGTCATTTAATACTAGGATTGTGAATTGGTCCATCTCGGTTGATATTTTACCGCGTATTTGACTTAGACTTGTTGTTTTCACTATGACTTGGGCTTATTGCTGACTATTTGAAATCCTTTATGAACTTTCATCACTGTTTCCTCACTATTTGAAATATAACTTTAACTCAGTCCAGTTGAATTATACTATTTCATGAACTCAGCTACTTTTTACTTAAGTTTGTGTTTTAAATGATATTTGAACTGGTGATTGAGCTGAGCACTATTTTTTTTACTGACGCCCAAGGTACTTCTGATTACTTTGGACTGATTGAGGCCGAGGGCCATATGTGAGGATATGTCGAGTGATGTGAGGAGGCTATCAGGCCTCGTGAGTGATGTGAGGATGCTTTCAGGCCTAATGAGTGACATGAGAAGGCTTCTAGGCCTTATGTTGATATAGCGCTTGGGCCGTAATGGGCCCCTTGTCGACGCCCCCTTTTTCCCCACCCCTAAAAGAAGCAAAATCGGGTTTACAACATTATGGACAGAACAACTCTTATTCCCTTTTGGGGAATTGCATTAACGAGCTTGAAGAGTCGCCACCTAATGATTATAGTGCATTAGGACACCTATAAGAAGAAGATGAAGATTTTGAATGAAAACCAGAGTTCGGGTAAGAGCTTCAAATTATCTCGAGGGGAATGTGTTATGCACCCCTCGAGATCCACTAATCTGGTTCCCGGCCTTGCTTAGATGTGACTTTAAGGAGCATTGAAATAGACAGGCAAGTGTGCATAAAAGGAATACAAAAAACGAACGGGCAATTTGAAAGAAGAATAGTATAAGTAAAAGGGAAATGTTTTAGAGAAAGTACTCAGACAAAATTAAAGTTAAGGGGGTCCCACGTCTGACTATAATATGGATCATTCGATACAATATCCCGCACATATTCCCAAAGAGGGGTTGCTTTATTATATTATCGCATCATCATCTCCATATTCTACCCTTCCCGCCCCGTAAAGGTTTTTTAAGCGTGTGGATTGGTCACGAATACTTACTGCGTGCTATTACCCGTCCCATTCTATAGATCCTAGAGGGCATTTAGGATCACCATTCCTATAAGGTAGGAATTATGCTGAACCCTTAAGTTTATAGGTTAAAATGCTAGACGACATACAAGAACAAATAGGACTTGCACATAAGGGGATCGTATAAACTATAAAAGTCTCAAATTCCCCCCTAAGAATAAATACGTAATTAGCACGTCTCAGACACATTTAAGGTCTTATGGAAGAGAGTAAGTTTTAGAAAGCTAGAGTATAAGTTAAAAATAGAAGTTGGAGAGTTTTTTTGTAGAAAAGAGGTCGTAAGAAAAGCGTTCAGAACTTTAATAAGGAAACAACAGTTTTAGTAATATTTAGAAATTACTTAGAAAAAAATATTTGTGGAACATATAGTAAAATGGTTTTTCGGACAGGCAGATTGAAAGAACAAATATGAAAATATATTTAGATTGTAGAAGTGTAAAGAGAGACAGTAAACATATTAGCTTTTGAGCTTTTGAAAATTACAGTATTCAGATAGTTGAAATAGTAGTCCAATTCTGGACAAGATATACAGTAAAAACCTTTTGCATAGATAATTTAAAAATAGGGCAGAAGTTTGTATAAAATTAGAGGGCTTCAAAGACAAACGAGTTCACACAGAGGCAGGTTAATTTGAACACGACTTAAAGGGTGATTAGTTAGTTTTTATCCGGCCTATGGCTTTCCTAGGCCTTATTGAAGATGGTGAGCATGCACATTTGCTTCCAGTTTTAAAAGAAGGGTCATTAACCAATTTTACCAATTTAGCAAAGTGTTTAAACCTTTGCAAATAAAAATCCTAAAGGGCAGGATATCTAATGCACAAAAATCCCATAAATATGGTATCTAAATGTGTTGGTAATTACTTGTTAATTATTGATTGATTGTGATTAAGAAAACGTGCAAAGTAACAACTGAGAGTGAAAATCCTAGGAACATGATTTCTATATGCAGGAATGCATGTCCTAAAGCATGGTATCTATTGCACAAGCAAGAAATAAAGACCTATGGACTTGTGTCTATCCATTCCCTTAATTTAAGCACGCATAACCCTCCCAATTCATTATAAACCCCATCATTCTTTACAAATTATTACAGCGCACATAATTGAATACAACAGTGATAGAAAGAAGATAAAAATTTATTCAATAGGGAACCTTCAGCCAGGCCAAACATCTCCAACCTCACTTCCTTCGAATTTCACAGCCAGTACCAAGTTTTGGGTGCGGCAAAGTTCCCTAAGTATTTTTTTGAACCCATGGCCAATGCCAAGTACCCAAAATATCATTATTTGACGAGTGCAAGTGTGGAAGTGCTAGCCTTGTGCATCAAAGTTCAATGGGTGCTCAAGGACTCCCAAGGGAATGCTTACACTAAGGGGGCAGAACCTAATGTTCTTAGAGTAGTGAGATTGTGGTAGGACTGAGAGAGTTGAAAGCAGTTGAGACAGTTTGAGAAAACAGTTGAAAGAGTTCTTTTGAAATCATTTGGATTAAATAGTTTTGAGAAAAAAACAGCGCGTCACACAAACAAGGGCAAAGGGGAAGGGAACAAATAAGCAAAGTAAACTACTCACACAGGCAACACATTGGAGTAAAGTAATCAGACATGGTTGCAAAACAAGAGTTCAGTTCTTACTACACCAAACTCTAATACAATCAACCTCAGGAAGAGGTTTTAGGCTAATCAAGTAGCCAAGCAGACCTGGATACATGGTAGTAATACACAAGGAAAAGTAAACATTCATTAAGATGAGGAATGGGGTAAGGGGAGCATGCTGAGTTAGACTAGGCAGACTGATAAACACATGCTAGTGACAATAAGAGCAGCAGAACCATAGGTAAAAACACACAAGGAACAAGATGAAGTGCAGAACTAACAATAGCATGTTATTTTGGAAACTATATACAAAACAGATGACATACCAGTTGCAGGAAAATAGAACACAAGAGCAATGAGTAATAATGCACAAGAAGAGAGCAAAGTATGCAGAGAATGAGAGCAGCAGTGTGAAAACAGCAGTGTAGAGAAGCAACCAGCAGGTAAACCCAAGTAAATAATGCAGTGCAACTCCAGTAGTGTAGAAATAAACAGCCAAGAATACTCAATCTTGGCTTTCAGCCGATTGAGTGTTCAAATAGAAAAATGATAGAGTATAGAAACAGTAGAGAAAGTGAGAGAGAGAGTTCAGAGAGTTCGAACTCATGAGAGATATGCAATGTGTGTTGGTGTCTCTCAAAGAGAATGGAAGAGGGTACTTATAGTACTAAAACGAGTAAACAAACAAGGCAGCAAATTATAATTAAGGAACTAGCATCAATAAAAATCCAATCAATATAAGGACACCCTTTTAACAAAGGAACCAAAAACAAATGGTAACAAGTAGTTGGTTTTAAAAAGAAAAAGAATCAATCAGACTATGCATTTACACTTGTAAGAGTAGTAGAGCATATAATATACAATAGGGGTTAGATACATAATAAATTCAAGTAAGGAAAATATATGCTGAAGATTCAAACAACTGCTCATGCAAAAATATTATAAGGGAATACAAATTAATTCGGACAATTAGTCAAAGAATTAGGGACAAGACGAAAAAAACATAGGAAATTGTTTCTAAATAAGGAAAACCTATCTAAGTAAGGAAGTAATTCAAAAGAAATCAGTGTAAAACGTCTAAGTCGCAGAGATGTACAAAATCAGTAGAATATTACACGAACGATGAACATTTAGGCCTATAAAGCATAATAGACATGAAAATCAGAGAACCCTAAGAAAGAAAGCATGGGAGCAACAGAGGGTCGGAACCCTAGCAAGAAATTAAGGCATGGAACTCAAATTAACAAGGAAACCAAACAAACTCGTAACACAAACAAGCACGAACAAACATAGAACACTGAAGAAAAGCAGAAGACATATGATTTTGAAAAGGGTTCAGAAACCCTAATGTTGAAAAAGAGAAAAATCATCGGAAAACTTGAGTTAATGAGAGATATTGAGTGAGATATAGAGTAGGAAACAAAACTTAATCTAAAAATCATCTTAAAAAAACAAAGATTAAAGAGATTTGAGTATAGAAATTAGGGTTTGCGAACGAATTAGAGAAAGGAAGAACCTAGCCTCGAAACTCATCAATAATGGGGTTTAAGGCATCATCGGACTAAAAACAACCGAAGAAAGGTCGGCACAAGCTTAGGCGAAGCTTCAGTGGCTATCTTCTATGGCGGAAGCTTTTGGACTTCGAGTCTTAGAGAGAAATAATGAGGTGAGGCTCCATGGTGAATGGTGGTCGAGAGGAGTGAGGGTGGAGGTGGCCGGAACGGCGATGAAGACCATCAGAGATAAAAGGGAGAACCAGAAGGTTCTAGAGAGAATTTAGAGACAAAGGGTTCAAGAGAGAGAGACTTGTCTCTTGAAAAAGAGGGTGAGGGGACAGGGTCATTAGGTTTTAATTTAGGAAATTAAATCTGGGCCGTGGATCTCATTTGATCAATAACTCTGATTGAATCAAGGCTGGGTCGGGTAAATTGATGAGTTTGGGATGGGTTATTTTATGAACTGTGTCTTCTAATTGTGTTAAAAAATTGGGCTGACATGGGGTTCAATTTAGGATATAATTTAAACAAAATCTGGCTAGCTTTTAAATAGCCAATTTCTCCCAATTTATTTTAAAAAATGGCTAAAATACTTTAAAAAGTCAAATTGAAAGCATCGAACTAATTAATAACATATAAATATTAATCTAAAAAAATTAGAAATAATTTTATATCTATAAATCATAACAAATTGCAAAAGTAGGCCATAATTGCAATTTCATGCAATTAGCTTTAAAAATTCAGAATGAATTTGTAAAAAATGTGAAAAAATTATATAAATTTTATCGTGTTGTAAATATTAGAGTGAAGCACATTATTCACTAAAATAATAATTTGAAAATAGTTTTGGCCTTTATACCGTCAAAAATAGGCAGTAAATTGATTTTAAAAATATTAAAAATTAAGGAGAAATACCAAAACTTCAGGGAATGCTTATATAAGCAAGAATATACTATTATAAAAGTATTTTGGGTGCAAAAAAATAAATAGGGAAAAATTAGGTATCAACAGCTGCCCCTCTTTTCCCGAGGAGGATGAAAGAGTTGTCGAGTAAAGATACGATGGCCAATTTTGACCGGAATTGCCGATTGTAGAAGGATTTTCACCGCGCCCTAATTTTGTGAGCTGCCTACATATCCCTGGTTTTACAGGAATCAGGCCATATGTAGTTCAGGAGCCATTGGCGGAATATTACCGATGGAAATTCGAAATAACGGATGTGATGGTTAGATTTGAAAGGGATTTGTAGGTTGGACGAACTGCGGAGAATTGGAGCGGGACCTCTCCTGCTGAGATGGCCGTGAGCTAACCGGAACACCTGCAAATGGGCAATGCGCATACATATTGCATAATTAAAATGTGATGCAAGTTCCCATTGGACCATGAATGTTTCTCCTTGGATGGTTAGGATGATGTCCTCGGACTATGATGTCCTGGGCCATAAAAAGCATAAAAGTCATGGTTCACAGGCCATGGAATGATGTTGTAGGGCTATGCAGATGGTGCCTTAGAACTATGACACCTTTCAATGAGTTGGCGATCTTTCAGCCCATGAGAAAAGTGGCAATCTTTCAGCCAGATGAATGAAAAGGGTGGCGATCTTTCAGCCCTAGTGAGAAATTAAAACAGATGGCGATATTTCAGCTGGATGAGAATTTCAAATCTAGGTGGCGATGTTTCAGCCAGTCGAAGAATATAGCGGCGATATTTCAGCAATGTAGGGCAAAGATAATGCTTAGTCTCGAAAGGCAGATGATAGCCTTATACAATGTGGAGGTAGAGCTTAACCTCGGAAGGCAAAAAATAGCCTTATGCAGAAAGCAGATGGAGAGGGAGCTTAGTCTCGAAAGGTATATGATAGCCTTATGCAATATGGAAGCAGAGATTAGCCTCGGAAGGTAGAAAATAGCCTTATGCAAAATGCAAATGGAGACAGAGCTTAGTCTCGAAAGGTAGATAAGAGGCTTATGCAATATGGAGGAAGAGTTTAGCCTCGAAAACAGAAAATAGCCTTATGCAAAAATGCAGATGGAGACAGAGCTTAGTCTCGAAAGGCAGATAAGAGCCTTATGCAATGCAGAAATGTAAAAGAACAAAGAGTAATAGGTTTTCTTAGCTGGTAGATAACTTTGCGAGATTAAGACTGTTGGAGTGCAGATAGTGACCATATGAGGGTTTCGATCCTGAAAAACAAATGTGCTTTGATCCGTAACCTGAATTCCTGCATCCAAACAAAAATCGTGACTTCTGTAGGTGGAAGGTCAGTTTGTGTCTTCTAGCTTGTGGCATTGTGTATCACGGGGGTAGCGTTGCTAAACGGCGGTGGTGTAAGTGATATTTATGCATGACTCAGTATATATGATGCAAGTATGCATATATATAAAAATGATTTTACTTTGGATAAACCAATGACTGTAACGTGGTTCAAACTGCGGCAACCTTGCTTTCTTGGGAATTTCTAGGGTCCTCCTCAAAATTTTGCCCTAGGTTATTGGGTCGGTGCTGCTGACGGCTATGCTGAATGAGTGAGTGCGGAAAATTCCAGAATTTTGAAGGCCCTCCTCAAAATTCTGCCCCAGTTTACTGGGCCAGTGCTGATGAAGAGACTGAACAACTGACTTCGGAATTTTGAGGGTCCTCCTCAAAATTCTGCCTCAGTTCCAATAGTGGGGAAACTGAATTTTTATTAACAATGTGACCGAACCCATAGGGCTGCCCACGTATCCCTTCTTAAACGGGAATTAGGTCAGGCGTAGTTCTAATTACATCATAAAAGAAAGCATGTAATCAAATGTAGTATCCCTTCACTGCGTCAGAGTTGATAGGCTTCAGCCAGATTTCTCCGTCCATCTCTGTGAGAATAAGGGCTCCTCCAGTTAGAACCCCGTGAATCATGTATGGACCCTGCCAGTTGGGAGATAATTTCCCTTTGGCTTCATCTTGATGTGGAAATATATTCTTCAACACCAGCTGCCCTGGTATAATTTGTCGAACTCTCTTGTTGAAGGCACTGGACATTCTGTTATGATCTAATTGACCGTGACAGACAGCATTCATTCTCTTCCCATCGATGAGGGTTAAGTACTCGTAGCAACTTCTAACCCTTTCCACATTGTCTAATTCTGCTTCTTGTATGACCCTTAACGATGGAATTTCTACCTTGGTGGGGATGATCGCCTTTGTGCCATAAACCAGCATGTAGGGAGTTGCCACGGTCGATGTGAGGATTGTGGTACGGTAACCCAACAAAGCGAAAGGCAATTTCTCATGCCACTGCTTGTTCTTTTCAATCATTTTCCTTAGTACCTTCTTGATGTTCTTATTTTCTGGTCCTACAGCTCCATTCATCTGAGGTATGTAAGCCGTAGAGTTCATATGTCTGATCTTGAATGTTTCGCACATTGCCTTCATCATGTCGCTGTTGAGATTAGAACCATTATCGGTGATGATTGATTCCTGAACCCCGTACCGACAAACAATACGATCTCGGACAAAATCTGCAACTACCTTCTTGGTAACTGCCTTGTATGATGTTGCTTCTACCCATTTGGCAAAGTAATCGACTGCCACTAGGATGAATTTGTGCTCATTTGACGCGGCTGGATCGATTGGTCTAATGACGTCCATACCCCAAGCGACGATCGACCATGGTGAGCTTGTCGCAGTAAGATCGTTTAGAGGCACCTTTATCATATCTGCATGTACTTGACATCGGTGGCATTTTCGGATCTACTGAATGCAGTCCGTCTCCATAGTCATCCAAAAATAACCTGCTCGAAGTATCTTTTTTTTGCCAAAATGAAGCCATTCATATGTGGTCCACAAGTCCCTGCGTGTACTTCCTCCAATAGTCTGGTTGCTTCTTTTGCCTCGTCACACCTTAATAATCCCAAAATCAGGAGTCCTCCTATATATGATTCCTCCGTTGTGAAAGAAATTGTTGGACAATCTCCGAAGTGTTCGTTTCTGAGTTGCGTTGGCAAGCTCTAGGTGCTCCCCTATTGTCAAATATTCCCTGATATCGTAGAACCAAGGTTTCCCGTCGGCTTCTTCCTCGACGTGAGCACAATAAGCTGGCTGGTCATGAATCTTGACCGGGATGGGATCAATAAAGTTTGTATCTGGATGCTGGATCATGGATGAAAAAGTGGCTTAAGCATTGGCAAACTCGTTCTGTGTTCTGGGAACATGCTGGAACTCCGTCTTTCTGAATCTTTCCACAACTCCTGCATATGGTGTAGATAGGGGAGTATCTTGGAATTCTTGGTTGCCCATTCTTCTCCAACCTGATGTATGAGCAGGTCCGAATCTCCAATCACTAGCTGTTCCTGAATATTCATGTCAATGGCCAGCTTGAGCTCTAAGATGCAAACTTCGTACTCGGCCATATTGTTGGTGCAGGGGAATCTGATTTTGGCGGACACCGGGTAATGTTGACCAGTTTCTTATACCAAAACCACTCCTTTTAAGTTTGCGGCTCCGTCGAAAAACATCCTCCAATCGTCATAGGATTCTGCAATATCTTCTCCTATGAAGGCAATTTCTTCATCAGGCAAATATGTCTTTAGGGTTTTGTATTCTGCTCCTACGGGATTCTCGGCGAGGTGATCTTCCAAGGCTTATCCTTTGACCACCTTCTGGGTAACATAAATTATGTCAAACTCACTTAACAGTATCTGCCACTTTGTGTGCTTGCCTGTAGGCATGGGCTTCTGAAACATGTGCTTCAATGGAACCATCCTGGATATGAGATGAGTGGTGTAAGCGCAAAAATAGTGCCTCAATTTCTGAGCTACCTTGGTTAAAGCACAACAAGTGCGCTCTAATAAGGAATATCGAGCCTCGTGAGGGGTAAACGTCTTGCTGAGGTAGTAGATGGCTTGCTCATTTCTTCCTGTTTCGTCTTGTTGTCCCGAACACAACCAAATGACCCATCCAATACTGCAAGATAAAGCAATAGAGGTCTCCCTGGCATAAGGGGAACCAAGACTGGCGGCATTAAAAAGTATTACTTGATTCTACGAAAGCCTTTTGAAAATCATCAGTCTACTTGGTAGGAGCATCTTTCAATAGCATTTTAAGGATAGGTTCACAAATGATAGTGGACTGAGCTATGAATCGGCTGATATAGTTAAGCCTCCCCAGAAAACTCATTACCTCTTTCTTGTTCTTTGGTGGTGGCAACTCTTGAATGGCCTTGACTTTTGACAGATCCAGTTCTATTCCATGGCGACTCACAATGAAACCTAATAATTATTCGGCTGGGACCCCGAATGCACAGTTGGCGGGGTTCAGTTTCAAGTTGTATCTCCTCAGTTTGTTGAAGAATTTTCTCAAATATTCTATGTGATTTGGAACTTTTCTGGATTTAATGATGACATCGTCCATATATACGTCGATCTCTTTGTGCATCATATTATGAAAGATTGTTATCATGGCTCTCAGGTAGGTGGCACCAGCATTCTTCAAACCGAAAGGCATCATTTTGTAACAATACATTCCCCACGGTGTGATGAATGCCATTTTCTGTGCATCCTCTTCGTCCATCCATATCTGATGGTACCCAGCAAAACAATCGACGAATGACTTCAGCTCATGTTTGGCACAGTTGTCGATCAATATGTGTATATTTGGCAAAGGAAAGTCGTCTTTAGGACTGGCCCGGTTGAGATCCCGGTAGTCAACATATACTCTAACCTTCCTGTCCTTCTTTAGCACCGGTAAAACGTTGGCTTACCATGTTGGATACTCTACCACTCTGAGAACCCTGGCTTTGACTTGCTTTGTGACTTCTTCTTTGATTTTCAAACTCATGTTTGGCTTGAATATTCTGAGTTTCTGCTTGACCAGTGGGCATGCTGGATCTGTCGTCAACTTGTGAGCCACAGTGGACATGCTGAGGCCGGTCATATCATCATACGACCAGGAAATATGTCCTCATACTCTTTTAAAAACTCTGTGTATTCTTTCTATTCTGATTGTGACAAATGTACGCTAATTAGTGTTTCCTTGATATTTCTTGCATCTCCCAGATTAATGACCTCAATTTCGTCTAAATTGGACTTAGATCTGTTCTCCAAATTTTTGACCTCTTTAACAACCTCTCTTGGTATATCATCCCCTTCTGAATCTAAGTCCGTTTGTCGCATTGTCTCATTGCAAGTTACAGTCGTTGGTTGATCATCAAGATATGTAATAGTAATGATGTGTAAAATAAAGTAAATGGTAGAGAAAATAAATGAGAGCGAAATATAAAGATAAACTTGGAAAATGTTTTTGATTAAATTCATAATTTTCTGAAACATCGGAGCTCTTTTTAAAAGTAAAGACAATGCTGAAAAGTAAAATCAACTTAAATTAAAGTGCGATGCATGTGTGTCGTTTAGCCTTGCTATCCCGAGGCTTTATGGGAGCTGGTGGTCTGGATTAACAAATTGGTGAGTTGTTCTCCCCGGTTCATAGCTTGAATGGAAGGGCCTTCCTCCCCTTCCTCCTCGAAGGTAACACAGCAATCCATATCATCCTCCAGAAACAGGTTTTTCATGGCTGCTAGCGTCTTATCTTCCTCTGATATGACATCAGCGGGCTGAAAGGTCTACTCTAACTGGGTAGAGGGTTCTCTAGTAGGTAGTAGGGACCACTCCATGGTGGCGACAAGTGGTGGAACTCCTCCCAAGTGTATTCATTACCCATGCAAAAAGTGGTTCCATGCTTCTTCAACTAGATGGGCTTGGTAATACCCTGGAGATTCTTTCAAGCCCCTTTCTGGTTCCGCTCCAATTCAAAATGCTCTCGATTTTTCTATCCCACCACTTGTCCTTGTCTGTGGCATTGACCAACTCGATAGATTCATCCCCTTCTGAATCTATGTCCGTTTGTCGCATTGTCTCATTGCAAGTTACAGTCCTTGGTTGATCATCAAGATATGTAATAGTAATGCTGTGTAAAATAAAGTAAATGGCAGAGAAAATAAATGAGAGCGAAATATAAAGATAAACTTGGAAAATGCTTTTGATTAAATTCATAATTGTTTGAAACATCGGAGCTCTTTTTAAAAGTAAAGACAATGCTGAAAAGTAAAATCAACTAAAATTAAAGTGCGATGCATGTGTGTCGTTTAGCCTTGCTATCCCGAGGCTCTATGGAGCTGGTGGTCTGGATTCACAAATTTGTGAGTTGTTCTCCCCGGTTCACAGCTTGAATGGAAGGGCCTTCGTCCCCTTCCTCCTCGAAGGTAACACATCAATCCATATAATCCTCCAGAAACAGGTTCTTCATGGCTGCTAGCGTCTAATCTTCCTCTGATATGACATCAGCGGGCTGAAAGGTCTACTCTTACTGGGTAGTGGGTTCTCTAGTGCGTAGTAGGGACCACGCCATGGTGGCGACATGTGCTGGAACTCCTCCCAAGTGTATTCATAACCCATGCCAAAAGTGGTTCCATGCTTCTTCAACTGGATGGGCTTGGTGATACCCTGGAGATTCTTTCCAAGCCTCTTTCCGGTTCGTATCCGCTCCAATTCAAAATGCTCTCGATTTTACTATCCCACCACTTATCCTTGTCCATGGAATTGACCCACTCGATAGATTCATCCCCATCTAAATCTTTGTCTGTTTGTCGCATTGTCTCATTGCAAGTTACAGTCATTGGTTGATCATCAAGATATGTAATAGTAATGGTATGTAAAATAAAGTAAATGGTAGAGAAAATAAATGAGAGCGAAATATAAAGATAAACTTGGAAAATGCTTTTGATTAAATTTATAATTGTCTGCAACATCGGAGCTCTTTTTTAAAGTAAAGACAATGCTGAAAAGTAAAATCAACTAAAATTGAAGTGCGATGCATGTGTGTCGTTTAGCCTTGCTATCCCGAGGCTCTATGGGAGCTGGTGGTCTGGATTCACCAATTGGTGAGTTGTTCTCCCCGGTTCACAGCTTGAATGGAAGGGCCTTCCTCCCCTTCCTCCTCGAAGGTAACACAACAATCCATACCATCCTCCAGAAATAGGTTCTTCATGGCTGCTAGCGTCTTATCTTCCTCTAATATGACATCGGCGGGCTGAAAGGTCTACTCTACCTGGGTAGAGAGTTCTATAGTGGGCAGTAGGGACCACGCCATGGTGGCGACCAATGCTGGAACTCCTCCCAAGTGTATTCATAACCCATGCCAAAAGTGGTTCCATGCTTCTTCAACTGGATGGGCTTGGTGATACCCTAGAGATTCTTTCCAAGTCCCTTTCCGGTTCGTATCCGCTCCAATTCAAAATGCTCTCACTTTTTCTATCCCACCACTTATCCTTGTCTATGGCATTGACCCACTCGATATTATGGTATGTTTCTCCACTTATTCTCCTTGTTCCTTCGATAATCGGGATAGCCCGGCGACTGTATATGTGGTTGCTACCGGTGCCATGAATGATTACTTCTTGATTATTCCACACAAATTTCACAACTTGATACAATGTTGATGCCAAAGCTCCAGCGACGTGGATCCAGGGTCGTCCTAGCAACAAGTTGTAGGATGCTGGTACGTCAATGACTTGCAACTCGACGTAGAACCGGGTGGGTCCCATTTGAAGGCATAAGCTAATTTCCCCGATGGCGGACCTCTGAGATCCGTCAAAAGCCTTGGCACTGATAGCCCCGTCTTTGATCTCGTTCAATCCTTTACCCAATTTCCTGAGAGTGACCAATAGACAAAGGTTGAGGCTGGATCCCCAATCGACTAGAATCCAGGTGATAAAGTGATCCTCCAATTGCATAGTGATGTGCAATGCTTTGTTGTGACCAAGCCCTTCCGGTGGTAATTCATCTTCGTAGAAGGTGATCTTATGGCTTTGCAGTATCTGTCCCACCATGATTGCCATTTCACCTCCTGTTATGTTGCTGGGAAAATAGGCTTCACATAGTATCTTCATCAAGGCATTTTTATGTGCCTCAGAGCTTTGTAGGAGGGCTAGAATAGAAATCTGCGCCGCTCTCTTGTTCAACTGCTCAATGACCGAGTACTCTTTAGCATGTACCTTTCTTTAGAGGTCATCGAGTCCAGTTTTAACAGCGCGCCCGAAGGCCTGCTTTCTAGATTCAGCCAAATGTTCCGAGGTGTATACCCTGCCTGTCCTAGTCATGCCTTGTGCGGCAACTACTTTTCCAGTATGTGTCTTTCCTTTTCTTCTAGCCTCAGCAGTGTAATCCCATGATATAGCATTTGTTTGGAACGTGGTCATGTCTATCATGGAGACTGGAATAGGTCCCTTGGGAGGCAACACAGCAACTTCAAACGGTGTAGGTGGTTTTGGAACTCTGAACTCAACCTCAATTGGTTTTAGCATCTTTGCAGAAGGTACTTCAAATTAGAGTGGCATGGATAAATTTACCACGTCTCCCTCAGAGGGTTAAATCTGGACGACAATGGGATTGAGAGTAACCGTTGGCTTCTTAGGCTCATCTCCTTCAGCTATCAAACCGATTGACCCCTTGCAGTCCCAATCATCTTCGATCTTAATCATGTGGATGCCCCCAGCCTTGTGGTCAGGCAGAGGGTTGTTTCAAACATTAGGAGCGGGCTCCTTTTCTATAATAATCTTATTGTCAATCTGATTCTGAATCTTGTCTTTTAACGAGCAACATTCGTCAATGTTATGGAACTTCATCCCGGAATGGTATGCACAAGTCTTGTTTGGGTTGATCTACTGGGAAGGGTTTTCTGGAGTTACGGTTGGGATAGGGGTAACGTAACTTGCTGCGTTGAGTTTCTCATACAATTGGTCCATCGGCTCGACTATGGCGGTGTATTGTGTAGTAGGTTTGCGGTTGAAGTTTTGTCTAGGTCGAGGAAAATTTTGGCGAGTAGGCAGTGATGGGTAGTAAGAAGGTTGGGAGATATATGCTTGGTATACGGTTCAGGTTTGGAATATCTGGGTGAAGTGGGTTGATATATGGGTAGTGGAGGTGATTGGTAAGCAAGCGGTGGAATTTGGTAAGTGGGTGATGGTGCTTGGTAATTTAGGGTAGGCTGATACGTGAGTGGAGCTGAGGGAAAGGTTTGGTACTTCATGGGGGAGTTATTTCTTTGCGCGGCCATTACAGAATTTACATCCTTTTTCTTTGACGGGCTACTAGACTGCAAAGCCTTGTTGGTAGCTTGCAATTCCTTGAGGTTAGTGACTATACCGTTCTTGATGCGTTCTTCAATCCTTTCTCCCAATTTGATTATATCAGAGAAATTATGACCCTCAATTAGCATCAATATTTCATAGTACAGTGGAGCTTGAGCACGGACAAAGAATTTGTTCATTTGTTCTTCTTCCAAGGCCAGTCTGACCTTAGCAACTTCCGACCTCCAACGAGTATCATACTCGCGAAAGGTCTCTGTGTGCTTCTTTTTGAGATTCTGAATATAGAACACATCTGGTGCGTTCTCAATGTCGAACCTAAATCAATCTATGAAATCAGACGCCATGTCTACCCAACTAGTCCATTTCTTCGCATCCTGGATAATATACCAGTATAAGGCATCACCTTTCAAGCTCCTCATGAATAGCTTCATACGGATCTTCTCGTCACTACCGACGCCTACTTGCTTGTCATAATACATTCTCAAGTGAACCCTGGGATCCCCGGTACCGTCGAACAGTTCGAACTTGGGAAGTTTTTACCTCTCTGGGAGCTCAACATCTGGTTGAACATAGAGATCTTCTTAATTCAACCCTTCAGCACCCTTGTTACCTTCAAAACCCTGAACCCGGTTTGTCAACTTCTTATTCTCAACGGCCAAATTTTGAATGAGGGATATTTTGTCGTCTGACTCGGCTACATTGGTGATTGGCTGACCGTAATGTGGTATATCATCAACAAAGACAAGAGTGTTCTGGTTATCTATGGTGTTTTAGGGCTCCGGGATAAGCAGTGGAGCATTGTTGCATGTGTTGCGGACTTTGGTCTGAGTAGGCTGGGCTGGTGCCGGCGGTGGTGATTTGTTGGCACCACCAGCAGCAAGAGCAATCGACAGACTTGCCAAGTTTCGGACCTATTCCAACTATTCTCGAAACCTTAGCAAAGTTTGCTCATAATGAGCAGCAGTTTCTTTGGCGATTGAAGCCTCTCCGACTTCCTTTCTAGCATTGGTATCTTCCATTTTTTTCTTGTTCCTATTTCTAAGAGGACCCGAAGGAGGAGGAGGTGGAGGACCCTTTGATCTTGTGGAGTATGATGATTGTGCCAGAATGCACAGACTAACCTTTGGGGAGGGGAATAAAAATAAAATAAAAACAAAAAGGTAAAGAGTTCGTGTGGATTTCGATAAATAATGTTGCAATATTTAAACACATTGTGCGGGAATATAAATCGCTTCCTAATTTGGGTATCTCGTTGTGCCCGAGGTAGGCCTAGCGACAAATAAAATTTGGAGAACTTATAATGCTAAATGCATCATTTTATTGTAAAAAATAAGATGAATCCCAAAGCGACAATTAATAAAATATCACTAATGGCCATTGGCCTTATTACATCATTAAATAAAAAGAAAAGACTTCTAATTACCTGATCTTAGAGGGACCTTCCCCAGATTCGGTATTCCTACATCCCTCATCAGCTACATCGATTTTCGCATCCCTACCCATAGGTAGGCTTGAGCCAAATGTCGACCTGCGCTTCCCTCAGCATTCTGTCAGTCTTTGATGCTTTGCAAGAACTTTCCTTCCAACTCTACCAAACCTTGCTCCAGATACCCCAAGTGGTTGTTGGCGTTTACAACCGTATCCTTCCACTCGTTGATCAGCTTCTCGTGGGCTTCGTGTATTTCCCGATGTTCATTCTCACATTCTCTCATCCTCTTGCGCAGTTGATTGTATTTGACTTTTGCCTCACCTTTCTCGTCAATAATTCCGTGACCATGGACGAAACCCCGGACGACCTGAACCAATGTGATCATCTTCTGACCAACCTGTGTAGTGAGGCACACACCCCGCATGATACCTGTCTGGTTCGATAGAGTCCATCTCTAGAACGAGCTTGCAGTGCCACATATGCTGAGCGTGACACCTGTGCGGGCTATCGTCATTTTGAAAGTCAGCCTTAAATTGACCCATTTTTCTATGCTATGTATGATTTGTTTCCTTCCGTCTTGCCTCATCACTCAGGGGAAGGAAGGATCAGTTCCCCTTAGGCCAATGAGTGTGAGGAACGCCGCATCTCTAGAATGGACAATGAACTCCCCTGTTGGGAGCCACTCGAACATCCACTAAATTTGCTCTTCTTTCAGATTCTCGAGTAACTTTACCAATCCACTAGCGTCTTCTGGATGAACGTACATATTAAGAATGAAGTTCATTCGCTTTGGGTGATGAAAAGCGATATGTTCATCCCAATCCCTACGTATGATTTCCTGTCTGTAGTCGCCTTTCTGAAGGTGTTCTATGAGCCAAAGTTGAAGTAGTAGATTACAACCCTCGAAATGTGGAGCCCCTTGTTGACACTTCCCCAAGGCTTGATAGATTTCTGCGAGGATCATAGGTACTATGCTGAATGATTTCCCGTCGACTCCTTCCATCAAAGTCTTGGTAACCATGGCTAATCTGGTGTGGATCCTAGCCTTCTTCATAGGGAAAATTACCATGCCCAAGAAGCAAAACACAAACACAAACACCCTACTATGTATGTTCCCCAAAACGGTGAGGGAGAATTCATCCATGTAGTGGCGATAGGACTTACTGTGGCCGTATCTCTCGTAGGAAGTCGAATGGTATGTAAGAGTCTTTCAAGCAAGAAAGGTTGGGAATTTTCTTGATGCTCATCATTTTAAAGAAACCTCTACTTCTTCGATTCTCCGTCATGAGTAAACCCAGCATTTCCCAAGGGATGCCAGCTAGGCCCCCTATTTCTTCAAGCAAATGGGTCATTTCAAAATCCCCGAAACGCAACACTGATCGGTCACCATCCCAAAACAAAGTGGAAGCCTCAATGATTTTGTTGTTGGGTTGGATTTTGAAAAGCGAAGGCAAATTCCCTAAGTGCTTACGGACGAGGGCTTGATCACTGCTATGAAGATCCTCCCACCAGCTCAGCAACCTTGGGTGGATGTTGGATACCATACCGAATCTTGGGATTTCGTGCCTCATTTCTACAAATTAAAGTGTTAGGACCTTAACCCCACCAGACTCGACTATTTAAATCAATAATTAGAAAAAAGCATTCAGTTCTTCACATAAATGCACATAACATGAAGGTGTCCGTTTGGGTTTCAGGAAACCCGATGGACTTTGGTTTAGGCTATCTTAATGAGTCATTATGCGAAAAACATAACTGACTAGGGTAGGGTTGACCGTGATGCATGAACAGTTCAATAGAGTAAGGTTTCTATTTTTTTTGAAGTTATAGACAAGGTACCCTAGAGCGGACAACTCAAGAGGGAAAGGTGCAGAACCGTCGACTACACCGTTGATCGACTGGTTTTACCGCAAATATTCCTTGTCCACATTTAGGGGGTTTGTAATATTGGAAGGGCGCAACCACTCATTGTAAGCGTTGGTATAGGATTTGTTTTGACACGAGTGGAATATGATGTTGAGAAATGCAATTACAATAATGAAATAAGTTACATGTATTTTCACGTTCATAAGATAAATGATTACAATGGTTGCTCGAAATTAAAACAGTATTGAAGTAATAAAGCGGTAAAGAAAGCAGTTAAAGGAAAGAAGAAAACATGAAGAGTCAAGTTAGTAATTGTGATGGAATAATTAAAATAGAAATAAATGCGATTAAAATAAACAAGTAGAGTCACAAAAGCAAGTAATGGTAAAAGCCTTAAAGAAAATCCCCAGCAGAGTCGCCATGCTGTCGATGCCCCATTTTCCCCCTCCCCTAAAAGAAGAGAAATCGGGTTTACAACATTATGGACAACAACTCTTATTCCCTTTTAGGGAATTGGGTTAAGGAGTTTGAAGAGTCGCCACCTAATGATTACAGTGCATTAGGACACTTTTAAGAAGAAGACGAAGATTTTGAATGAAAACCAGAGTTCGGGTAAGGGCTTGAAATTATCTCGAGAGGAAGGTGTTAGGAACCCCTCGAGATCCACTAATGTGGTTCCCGACCTTACTTAAATGTGACTTTAAGGAGCATAGAAATAGATAGGCAAGTGTGCATATAAAGTACAAAAAAACTAATGGGCAATTTTGAAAGAAAAATAGTATAAGTAAAAGGGAATTTTTTTAGAGAAAGTACTCAGATAAAAGTAAAGGTAAGGGGATCCTAGGTTTTACTATAATATGGATCATTTGATACAATATCCTGCACATATTCCCAAAAAGGGGCCGCTTTATGATATTATCGCATCGTCATCATCTCCATATTCTACCCTTCTCGCCCCGTAGAGGTTATTTAAGCATGTGGATTGGTCACGAATACTTACTGCGTGCTATTACCCATCCCATTCTGTAGATCCTAGAGGGAATTTAGGATCACTATTCCTATAAGGTAGGAACTAGACTGAACCCTTAAGTTTAAAGGTTAAAATTCTAGATGAAATAAAAGAACAAGTAGGACTTGCACATAAGGGGATCATATACACATATAAAAGGCTCAAATACCCCCTCAAGAATAAACAATTAATTAGCACGTCTCAGACACATTTAAGGTCTCAAGGAACAGAGAGTGTTTTAGAAAACTGGAGTATAAGTTAAAAACAGAAGCTGGAGAGTTTTTGCAGAAAAGAGGTCCTAACAAAAGTGTTGAGAACTTTAAGAAGGCAGTAGCAGTTTTAGTAATATGTAGAAGTTACTTAGAAACAAACATTTGTGGAACATATGGTAAAACAGTTTTTCGGACAGGCAGAGTGAAAGGACAAATATGAAAATATTTTTAGATTGCAGAAGTGTAAAGAGAGACGGTAAACATACTAGCTTTTGAGATTTTGACAGTTACAGTATTCAGATAGTTGAAATAGTATTCCAATTCTGGACAAGAAATACAGTAAAAACCTTTTGCATAGATAGTTTCAAAGTAGGGAAGAAGTTTGTATAAAATTATAGGGCTTTAGAGACAAACGAGTTCAGATAGAGGCGGGTTAATTTGATCACGACTTAAAGGGTGATTAGTCAGTTTTTATCCGGCCTAAGGCTTGCCTAGGCCTTATTGAAGATGGTGAGCATGAACATTTGCTTCCAGTTTTAAAAGAAGAGTCGTTAACCAATTTTACCAATTTAGCGAAGTGTTTACACAGTTGCAAATAAAAATTCTAAAGGGCGGAATATCTAATGCACAAAAGTCCTATAAACATTGTATCTAAATGTGATGGTAATGACTTGTTGATTATTGATTGATTATGATTAAGAAAATGTGAAAAGTAACAATTGAGAGTGAAAATCCTAGGAACATGATTTCTATATGTAGGGATGCATGTCCTAAAGCATGGTATCTATTGCACAAGCAAGAAATAAAGACCTATGGACATGTTGTCTACCGATTCCCCTAACTTAAGCATGCATAACCCTCCCAACCCCATCATTCTATACAGATTATTACAGCTCAATAATTCAATACAACAGTGATAAAAAGAAAATAAGAAGTTATTCTAGTGGGAACCTTCAGCCAGGCCAAACATCTCCAACCCCACTTTTTTCGAATTTCACAGCCAGTACAAAAGTTTGGGTGCGGCAAAGTTCCCTAGGTGTACCCCATGGCCAATACCAAGAACCCAAAATATCATTATTTGATGGGTGCAAGTGTGGAAGTGCCAGCCTTGTGCAACTAAATTCAATGGGTGCTCAAGGGCTCCCAAGGCAATGCTTACACTAAAGGGGCAGAACCTAATGTTCTTAGAGTAGTGAGATTGTGGTAGGACTGAGATAGTTGAAATCAGTTGTAACAGTTTGAGAAAACAATTGAAAAAGTTCTTTTGAAATCATTTGGATTGACTAGTTTTTAGAAAAAATGAGCATCACACAAACAAGGGCAAAGAGGAAGGGAACAAATTAGCAAAGTAAACTACTCACACAGGCAACACATTGGAGTAAAATAATCAGACATGGTTGCAAAACAAGAGTTCAGTTCTTACTGCACCAAACTCTAATACAATCAACCTCAGGAAGAGGTTTTAGGCTAATCAAGTAGCCAAGCAGATATGGATACATGGCAGTAATACAAGGGGAAAAGTAAACATTCATTGAGACGAGGAATGGGGTAAGGGGAGCATGCTGAGTTAAACTAGGCAGACTCATAAGCACTTGCTAGTGACAATAAGAGCAACACAACCATAGGTAAAAACACACAAGGAACAAGATGAAGTGCAGAACTAACAAAAGCATGTTATTTTGGAAACTGTATACAAAAGAGATGACATACCAGTTGCAGGAAAATAGAACACAAGAGCAATGAGAAATAACGCACAAGAAGAGAGCAAAGTGTGCAGAGAATGAGAGCAGCAGTGTGAAAACAGCAGTGTAGAGAAGCAACCAGCAGGTAAACCCAAGTAAATAATGCAGTGGAACTCCAGTAGTGTAGAAATAAACAGCCAAGAATACTCAATCTTGGCTTTCAGCTGATTGAGTGTTCAAATAGAAGAATGATAGAGCATAGAAACAGTAGAGAAAGTTCAGAAAGTTCGAACTTGTGAGAGATATGCAATGTGTGTTTGTGTCTCTCAAAGAGAATGGAAGAGGGTACTTATAGTACTAAAACGAGTAAACAAACAAGGCAGCAAATTATAATTAAGGAAATGACATCAATCAAAATCCAATCAATATAAGGACTCCCTTTTAACCAAGGAATAAAAGACAAACGGTAACAAGTAGTGGGTTTTAAAATGGAAAAGAATCAATAAGACTATGCATTTTCCCTAGTAAGAGTAGTAGAGCATATAATATGCAATAGGGGTTGGATACATAATAGTTCAAGTAAGGAAAATATATGCTGAAGATTCAAACGACTGTTCATGCACAAATATGGTAAGGGGATACTAATTAATTCTAACAATTAGTCAAAGCATCACGGACAAGACAAAAAAATCAGAGGGAATTGTGTCTAAATAAGGAAAACCTATCTAAGTAAGGAAGTAATTCAAAAGAAATCAATGTAAAACGTCTCAGGAAAATCTCATACAAATCAAAGATTCGCAGAGATGTACAAAATCAGTAGAATATTACACGAACGATGAACATTTAGGCATATGAAGCACAATAGACATGAAAATCAGAGAACCCTAAGCAAGAAAGCATGGGAGCAACAAAGGGTCGGAACCCTAGCAAGAAATTAATGCATGGAACTCAGGTTAACAAGGAAACCAAACAAACTCGTAACACAAACAAGCACGGCCAAACACATAACACTTAAGAAAGCAGAAGACATATAATTTTGAAAAGGGGTCATAAACCCTAATTTTGAAAAAGAGAAAAATTATCGGAAAACTTGAGATAATCAGAGATATTGAGTGAGAAATAGAGTAGGAAACAAAACTTAAAATAAAATCATTTTTTAAGAACAAAGATTAAAGAGATTTGAGTAGAAAAATTAGTGTTTGCGAACGAATTAGAGAAAGGAAGAACCTGGCTGTGAAACTCATCAATTACAGGGTTTAAGGAATCATCGGACTAAAAACCATAGGAGAAAGGCCGGCACAGACATAGGCGAAGCTTCAGTGGCTAACTTCCATGGTGGAAGCTTCTGGACTTCGAGTCTTAGAGAGATATAATGAGGTGAGGCTCTATGGTGAATGATGGTCGAGATGAGTGAGGGTGGAGGTGGCTGGAACGGTGATGAAGACCATCAGAGCTTAGAGAGAGAACTGGAAGGTTCTAGAGAGAACTTAGAGACGAAGGGTTCAAGACAGAGAGACCAGTCTCTTGCAAATGAGGGTGAGGGGATAGGGTCATTAGGTTTTAATTTAGAAAAGTTAAATATGGGCTGTTGATCTCATTTGATCAATGGCTCCGATTGAATCAAGGTTGGGTCGGGTAAATTGATGGGTATGGGCGGGGTTATTTTATGAACTGGGTCGTCTAATTGGGTTTGAAAATTTGGCTTACATGGGGGTTCAATTTGGGCTATAATTTAAACAAAATTTGGCTAACTTTTAAATAGACAATTTCTCCCAATTTATTTTATAAAATAGCTAAAATAGTTTTAAAAGTCAAATTGAAATAATCGAACTAATTAATAATATATAAATATTAATCTAAAAATATTAGAAATAATTTTATAACTATTAATCATAATTAATTGCAAAAGTAGGCCATAATTATAATTTCATGCAACTAGCTTTAAAAATTCCAAATAAATTTGTAAAAATCAACTACTGTTGAACTGGACTCAGGCAATGCGCCTTCGACATCAAAAGTCACAGAAAATTTCAATTACGATTGAACTGGTACTCAGGCTATGTTCCTTCGACTTCAAAAATTAATTACAAAGGTTCGACTACGGTTGAACGGTAGCTCAGGTTACGTGCCTTCACCCAAAAGTTCAACTACAGTTGAACTGGGACTCACGCTATGTGCCTTTGACATCAAAAATCACAAAAGTTCAACTACAGTTGAACTGGTACTCAGGCTATGTCCCTTCGACTTCATAAAAATTACAAAAAGTTCGACCACTGTTGAACCACTCAGGTTACGTGCCCTCGCCGAAAAGTTCAACTACGGTTGAACTGGGACTCAGGCTATGTGCCTTCGCCGTTAAGAATTACAAAAAAGAGAGAAGTTGAACTATGGTTGAACCGCTCAGGCTACGTGCCCTTGCTCAAAAAGTTAAACTACGAGTAAACTACGACTCAGGCTACATACCTCCGTTGCAAGAGTCGAATTAAAACCAAGAGTGCACGACCCCACGGCTATGAGCCGGGCTGCGATCAGGCGAGACCAAATGCCTCCAAATGTTCAACCACGGTCGAACCCCAGGTCGGGCCAAGCGCCCCCGCCATTCAAGTGCATATAACTTTACACTACAAATTCAGCCCGCGTAAGGTTCGGCCCATGTCAAACTACAAGGTTGTGCTCTTCATTACCGCAGCCGGTAGTACGACTTAGCCCAAATTAGGACTGAGGCTATGTGCCGCCGCTGCCCAAACACGGCTACAACCCACCCCCACCAAGTGGAGGAATGTGACGACCAAAAGCGGTTGTCTATGGCCAAAGCACTCTACACCAATTTTTCCTTAAGTCATGGAACAAATCCGACAATGGTTGATATCACCAAACCGGCCGAGACCATTAGCATGCTTACTAGAAAATCTCTAAGGCAAGGCCCTCTAAAACGAGCACTAAAAAGAAATGCACGAAATTGATACGAAGCAAACAAAATGGAAGAAAACCACATATATTTACAATATTTACAAAGGGTTACCCCCAATTACATTGGTCCAGGGTCGGAAATGAAAAAAATCATAAAAGAGAAAAACATAATGAAAACTAAACAAATATTACAAACTTTCTTCTTGTTCACTCGATGCCGCCAGCGCCATCTTCAACGTTGTCAACGCCCTCGGCGCCATCATCACCCCCGGGTGTAGACGGGTCAAAACCGCAATCGAGGCGGCCATCACGAGCCTTTTGGCGTGCTTCCTCATAGGTGGCCTCAGGCACAACGTCGGCCTACCATAACCGCCTATACACGTCAAGTTGGGCCTGGGCGTACGTCCAAAGCTCACGAGTAGGACCGAAAAGAGCGGCTTGATTCCTCAGGCGCTGGTTCTCAGCCTCTAAGTCCGCAATTCGGCCCGCCGCTGTACGGGCATCTTGCTCACAACACCCTCTCTTGGAAAGTAGCGGCAGCACTCTACAATCCGTATTCTCTTTCTTGGGCGCGGTTGGTTGCCTGCAATGTTTCGACCCTCGCGAGGGCATCCTCTGCTTGCTTCGTTAAAGTAGCACTCTCCGTCTCTAGAGCATGCACCTACCTAGTAAAAACCTCAGCAACCTTTGCTGCCGTAACCCGGTTTTGGTGCTCTCTCTCAGCGGCCGCCCTCCTTTCAGCGTCCATCTCCTCGTTTATTTTACAAAGCTAACCCTCAATAGCATTTACCATGTAAAGGGTCTGTTGCATATGAAGCTCCTCCTCGCCAGATCTTCTACCAGCTCTCGGTTCCATGGGTCGTTCCGCAAGCGTTCATTTAGATCATGGCACCAGTTCCGATAGCGACATTACTTCTCCAATTATTGCACGAAGATAGCCGAGCGGACGTTGGTTCAGAGAACGCTCTCCACCTCAAACAATAATGACTTCGTCAAGCAGGTGAACAGTTAATACAAGATGATACTCTAAGAAAAGAAATAGACTTAGACTTCACATGTACCTTTATACTCAGGGTGGCCACCTCGCCCATCAACCCGACTTCTGAGATGCCCCTCAAGGACGCACTCTCCGCCTCCGAGCACAGAACCTCGAATAGCGTCACCAAATTCTCCTCCTCGAGCAGCGGGTTCTGGCATTTGGGATCTCCAAATAACTGTAATCCCTTTTGGCCTGTACCGTTGGGCGGGTAAATCCCTCCTGAAATAGACGGACGCCTTCAGGGTCCATGTCAAACTCAGAGTCATCCCCCTCCGCTGAGTCACCGCTTTCTCCGCCCTAGAAGTCAAAGCATCCACCGCTCAGGAAGTCAAAGCCTCCGCCACTCGAGAAGTCGAAGCGCCCGCACTCGCCAAAATCTTGGCTCCTGTCTCCTCCTCCAAAGCAGTTGCTGAGGAACTACCTTCCCTCTCAACAATAGGAACCGGAATTTGAATCGCCGAAGCGATTGTATCACCTTGGCCCGAGCCAATCGAGGCAACCCCCACTGAACACTCGCCCTCTTGGACAGGATCCGCTGCATCCCCTTACGCTTCCAACGGTGGAGAATCCAAGCTAATCACCACTGGAAGGACCGGGGTAAATGCCACCCTGCACCGAACCAGCGGCCTCTACTCTCCCTCCTCATCTTCATTCGGTGGTAACTCCCCCTAGAACGCACGAACCATGAAAATTCTTCAACTTGGTGCACGGACCGTGCCGGAGAATGAGCTGCTGAGGATTCAACTGAGGTCACTCTCGGGACCGTGCGAGGCACCGAAATTGAAACCAATCGGGCAGTCGCACTTGGCCTACAGAAAGAAAGCCGAGGAGCCCTCCTACGACGTGGTTGTCCTAACCAGCAAAAGAAGAAGGGTCAAAGAAAGGAAACTCAAAAAACTACAAAAGAAGAACTACACAGCAAGCCAGATTCTTACCAGCGGCCGGTTTACAACCATGGACCTCCCAAAAAGATGCCCATGTGTGAATTCCCGGTGTAACAGTGAGCACGGCCTCGACCAACTCAGGGATACCAGAAAATGGTGCTGGTGGTGCACCTCCAACTACAGTATAAGAAGAAGGTCAGCACGTACGAACACGAAAAATGGAATTAAACCGAAAGAAATCAAGACCAGCGTAAAAGAAGCTTACGTGCATGGTTCCATTCCTCCAGGAAGTCAGTAGCGCAAGCCACCAGGTGCTCAGTATTGATGTATCGACCTCATCATCAAGCTCCGCCGATAAGCCGTCAACTCCACGAGGGACCAACCGAATCATGGTACCTCGTACCCTCTAGGTAGCGTAGAGAGTCAGTACATGCCCAAGGGTAATCTCCCTCCGCGCCAACTCCGCATATTTTAGCAGCATCGCCAGTAACTTGTAGTAGGAAGGGACGAGCTGACCCGTGCATACCCTGTAGTAGCGGAAGAAATCTACCACTAATATTGGAAGGGGGATCTTAAATCCTAGCTTGAAGGGGTAAGCGTAGCAAAAATGCAGTACCCCCGGTGGTCAACATGAACCCTCTCTCCGCTCCCAGCGAGGACGATGCTAGCAAAATGAGGAATGTCACATTGATTCCTTAGTTGGGCGAGGCCCACTTCCCCCATCAATGGGGCCTCGTCCACTTGGTCCTCTCCTTCGGGATCGGAGATATTAGTCGTCGGACCATCAGGCAGTGAAAGAATGTCGATCACCGACGGAGGCCTATCAATAATAACCGAATCTACAGTTCTCACCACCATAGATGGACCCTCAGCCGCTGTAACTGCCACCAGAGCAATATCGAAATGGGAACTGCTCGCCATTGTCGATATAATGAAAGGAAGTAAGCAAAGGTCACCGGAAAAGCAAGAGAAGATGAAAATCTGACGATAAACGATGAAGAACAAAGAAACAAGGAGCGAAAAGTTGAACTAATCTGAGAACAAGAAGAACTATCTCTCTCAGAAATTCACTTAAATGAATATCGGGAAAGTAAGGACTGGATGATACAACCCCTTATTTATAGATGAGGCACAAATGACTTTCATGAATCCCAAAGGTCACCATTAACTGCCTGACCAACTGCAAAATGGTTCAAGCCTACAGTAACGGCATCATTATGACAGATACCACGAAATGCTCATTCAACTGCCGATTGGTACGTCACCCGTGAAACGGTTGTAATGGTTCCAAGATACCAAGAGCACGCCCCATGTGTCACAATGCATATGACGCCTTTCTAGTACGCGGTATGCATGATCGCATTCTCCCCTGGCATATGTAATTGACCGCAGCCATCTCTAAACCATTAGTGGCTACGGCCATCCTCAAAGTAATGCTGGCCGCGGCCGCCTCCGAAAGTAGTATTGATTGCATCCGTCTCTGACGTAATAACGGCCGCAGTCATTTCCTGAATACAAAACAACTACGGCCATCTTCAAAATATAAATGGCTACGACCATCTTCGAAATATAAATATCTACGGCCATCTTCAAAATATAAATGGCTACGACCACCTTCAAATTATAAATGGCTATTACTATCTCCAAAAATAAATGGCTACGGCCATCTCCAAAGTACAAACGACTATGTCCCGTCGCTTGTATGAAAATCAACTAAAGAATCGTGACTACGGTCGTCGATTATGAACTCACTTAATGAAATAACTCCATTGCAGTCAAGAAATATTCGTGCTAAATGGTTACGGCCATCTCTAGAGTATAAACGGCTACGGCCATTTCCGAAGAATAAACGGCTACGGCCATTTCCGAAGTTTAAACGGCTACGGCTAACGACAAAATCCGCTCATCGAGCTCGGGCGGATCCCGACCTGAATAAGCGGAGGGACTATCTGTATGGGTTTGAATTAGATCCTTGATCAGTAGTATGTCAAAATAGCTCTTAAGCTCGTTTGGGTTAATAAAAGGTATAATTATCCACCGACCAAAGTATTCCAAGGTTACTCAATCTAGTTAGCAAGTCGCAAGACCACTGCCTACTCATTATTTACGGACGTCCCTCTGATGTAGCCACGGCCGCCTATTGCCAGCTGGCAGGATCCACATCTATAAATATTAAGAGAAAGAACCCTAAAAAGGGGGATGCTTCTTCTTCTTCACATCTACTTTTAAGAGAAGAGAATATACATCATTGTAAGGCTATGAACCTCTCCATGGAGAGGCAGACCAAATCGATATCATTAACAAAAGATTCCTACCTTCCACCCCCCCTCTTTATCCATAATCATTGTCTCTATTATTTTATTTTTTGGTCTTTTTGATTTATTACGATCGGCTATGATTGGCCATCCGTTGATTATAATTGATTTATGCTTATAAAGTGTATGAGAACTTTGAGCTAAACAATTACCGTATTTCATAAAAACTTCTCAATACACGTTCTTTCTCTCTCTATTTTGATACACTCTATTCTCTTTCCCATTCCCTATAAACACGCTCAAAACCAGAGAAACCACTCACCCACACCGCTGCTTCCTTCTTCCCCAATCTCGGTGTAAACCCTAATTTCCTCTCAATTATTGCTATTTATTTTTATAATTAGTGTGGTAAGTATTTAATGTTTTTATTTTCTCTATTCTTATTTATGCTCAACATCTCTACTCACCAAGCTTTCTCTAATCAATACTATCCAAGCGTATTCTCATAATGTCTTACTCAGCACCCCGTAAGTTGATTACCATAGGTATACCCACTAAAATTCTCGTTTTTGATGGCCCCTGTTTCTCCTTGAATATCACTCAAGGGGAATTGAAGGTAGATTTAGCCAAAACTATGACATTGGAGAAGAGAACAAAATCTCTCCATGACAATTTCAAAAAAGCCCAAGTTGAGAAATCATTGAAGGAAATAAGACTTCCCATTGTGGTAAAGAGGAAAAAACATATTTCTGAAGATTCATCGGTCAAGGGAAAGGAGGTTGAAGCAAGTAAAAGCTCGGATACACTGGAAGAAAAGGTAATTCTAATGTATTCATCTGTATTATTAATGTATTCATCTCTATTTATATGTATAAATCTGTTGACTTTTCTATTTTTTATGTATATAAATACATTTATATATATTTAGATTTATTCAAAAAGAATATTCAATGTATTTTTGTACATACAAAAGTCAATGATACAAATATGTATATGTATTCTGATGTATGAAAATTGACTTTTATTGAATTTTATGTTGCATAATGCATGTAGATTTATTTACATGTATTCAAATAGTTCTTTCACTGTATTTTTTACTTTACTGGACTGACCTTTTCATATTGCATATAGTTGTATTTACAAGGATTTTCAAAGTTCCCATTACTGTTTTATTCTAATTATAATGTCTTTATTTGTTGTATGCGTATGTTTCATAATGTACATATATTTCTATCTCTGTCATCTTACTATTGTTTAGTTTTGAAGTTTGTATTTAATTGTATTCATATCAGTTTTACTATTAAATATGTATTGATTCAGTTGTATTTATATGTATTTATTCTTGTTAAATACAGGAAATTAAGTTATTTGTGAAAAAATATCCTATATTTGCACTGCATATCAACGTATATACTAACACAGACATAGTCTCTGACCTCAAACTAAATCTTACTACAGAGCAGTACAAATAATTAGGTAATACTTGTTTTTGAAATTTCCTTCAAATGAAGCATTGTGAAGTCCAACATCAACTCTTTAGATGCTTCATGGCTCTCCAATTAGAAGGAAGTTGATGTGTTTTCATTAGACGTCAATGGTACTATATTATCTTTCTCAATCAGGGAGCTTGCGCTTGTGATGGTAACCCTGCTGATTTTCAGTTCAATGAAAAGGTTCCTAACCGGATTATTGAGCTATACTTTGGCGGTTCCAATCTTGTCAAAAAGAATGATTTGTTGAAATGCTTTGCTGAAAAGAATTGGGGTCACGATAATGATGGGGATGCCTTAAAGATAGTTGTGTTGTATTTAATACACACTTTCATATTTTCGAGAAGAACAACACAACCATCCCAAGGCTATATTGTGACTTGATCGAGAGTTGGAAATTCTGAATATTCATGGGGTATAAAAGCATTTGAAAGCATGAAAAAATCTATTAGCAAGAAGTTGGATTCTCAAAGGAAGTACTACAGGATAGCTGAGATGCCTCTAGCTATGCAAGTTTGGTTTTATGAGTATTTTTCAAATGTTGATCCCAAAATCACACTGTGAGTTGATAACGTAGTACCCAAAATATTCAATTGGAGATCCACCGAAAATTAGTCAAACTTTGCTTATCTGATGAATAACATTTCAATTACAAGAGAAATATGGTGATTTACAATTTTTTATGTGGCTAGTTTATAATATACTAATCATTACTACTGCATTCAGTTACATACAATTATTGCTGCATACAGTTGCATACAGTTGATGATGCCTTCATTATTACTACTGCATACAGTTACATATAGCTTACTAATCATTACTGCTGCCTATACAAATTACATTTTTGATTTCAGATTGCATACATCCATGGTAGTAAGACTTTTATTGTATTTCATTTTTCAGATTGTTTACAAGGACATCCATCCAATCGATGTAGAGCTTGCTGTTATTCAGATTCCTCTAGTTGGCATTGCTGTTGAAATCAATCCTACTCCTACTCATTTAGACAAGTCGGCAGAGTATTCAGATGACTTTTCGCTTACACCTGATCTTCGATCTAAGAAGAAACGTGCTGCATGTGTTAGTCCATCCTCAACACCGCTCCATAAATAGCGCAAAGAACAGATTATTCATCTCTCAAATACAGAGACTCGATCCAAGATTCCTCCTAGTTGTGCATCTGAAATTGCACAAAATATTTTGCATCACAATCAGCCGGCAGATTCCAAAAATAATGAAGTATCTTTTTTGAGGAAAGACCTAAATTCATTCAAAGAATACGTGAGATTTTTTGTCCACATATTAAGCATTAGAATTTAGTGCTTAACATTCGTATATTTTAGGCGCACTAATATAATTAATTCTATCTTACTAAGGTTGTGGGTGAGTTCAAGTCTCTGAGATCACTGATCAATGATAACGTTAAGATGTTTTCTGGCCATCTTCAAGACAATCAGCAAAAAGAAAGTGTACACCAGAGAAAGGAAACCACAGAGACACGTGATGATGGTATTGAAATGTCATAACATGCCAATTTTCAAGATAATCCAAAAGGTCACAGATAAACTGATATACTGCAGGCGATAATATTGAGGTTTAACATTTTTAACCTCTTTAGTATATCTTTATATCTCCTATTTTCTCTTATTAAGATTAACCATATATAAAATAATTTGTAACATTGTGAAATACAAGTGTATATAGATGTAACTGAATTTGTATAATGTATTTAATGGCCTCATTAGCCTTGAATAACAAATGTATTTAATTGTATTCAGATGTATTTTAACAATACTCAGTAGTTTTAAGTAACACATGTATTTAACGGAATCTATATGATGTATTTAATGGCCTCATTAATCTTGAATAACAATGGTACTTAAATGTATTCAAATGTATTTTAACAATACACAGTAGTTTAAATAACAGATGTATTTAACTGAATCTGTATGATGTATTTAATGTCCTCTTTAGCCTTGAATAACAAATGTATTTAACTGTATTCAGATGTATGTTAACATTACTCGGTAGTTTAAATAACAAATGTATTTAACTGAATCTGTATGGTGTATTTAATTGAATATTCACTTATTATATTCAGTTTCTTTTCATTAATTTCATTCATTGTACTAACACTATGTAATTAAATTTGTATATAGCATATTGATGTCATATTCAACTATCTGCGAAAGAAGGGAAAGAACAACCAAACAACCAACTTAAGTATACAATTGTTGATTGTATATTCAAGACAAGAATCGCAGAAATCTTCGACACCTATGTTGATACAGATAGTAATGCAAATGTAGCCAAAGAAGAGGATGTGGTATGTGAGTACATACGAGCCTCCAAATTGCTAGCTAATGTACCTTGGCATATTATTGACAATATCTTGATACCAATCAACTTGAAGGACAAAATACACTGGATATTGGTTGTTGTCTCATTCAAGGAGAGATGTATCAAAGTGTATGACTCATACAGATCTGCCGGTCATGATGCCTATGTAGCTTCTGAGATAGATAAGCTTGCTAAGCTTGTACCTCTGTATCTATCAATCAGTGGCTTTTACAGAGATAGTCAATGTTTAGATTGGTCTATTTACTCAGCATACACTAACAAGTCGCATACTTATCCCTTTGAAGTTATTTTCATATTAAATTTGCCTCAATAAAAAACTGGGAGCATGTATGTATTCAGTCATCATGCTTGTATCATTTTAAAACTGTAATTGTATGAATTATTTTTAACTGTTTCAATCAATATTTTTCAAGGATTGTGGGGTGCATGTTGCGGCATACGCATAGTTTCTGAGCACTCTTGTTGAGGTTCTACAAATAACATTTGATTCCAATCTACTCTGTCAAAGATATGGTGCTCTCCTATGGGACTTTGCTATGCGGAAGATAGACGTTGATGCCACAAGCAAGAATGAAGCACCCTCAAAGATTGCTAGGCAAATTACAGAGTCAGATTCAAAGTTTCAAATAATTTTAGAGTAGCTTTAGGTGAATGTAGTTTTGGAAGGTTGTTTTAGATGAATACTATTTTTTGAATAGTTTTTTTGGTGAAGATGATATTCCGTTAGAAAACCATGTTTTAATCACTTTATCAACAGTGTTCATAGATGACCATTGCAACTTTTCAACCTATATTTCATTGTTTTGTTCATAAGTATTCATGCTTAATGTACAATTTCTATTCATATGTATCTTACAGGATATATTATTATCTATTCAATAGGGGTATAAGTATGTATTAAGATTCAATCACTTGGCTTGTATATAAAAGTAAAAAATTCTATGTTATAGGTTTATACATATGTACACACCTTGATGTATTTATTTTACTTAAGAAGTTTATATCCATACTTATACAAATCTAAAAGTAATTGTATTCATTTGGTTGATTTGTATAGTCAAGGAAGACACAATATATAAGATAATTTGTATTTTGTATGTATTCAACATTGTGTATTAGTATGTAATCAGCTCCAGGCGTGTGCATTGTATATCCAATTCAGAGACTGAATAATACAATTGCTATAATTGTATATTCAATATGTTGTATATGTATTTATTGAAGTTGTTATATTATGCCTGAGTATATAGCTGTATTCAGATGTATTGTGGTTGATTATGTATATTCAACTCAAGCACTGTCTATAATAGATTGTCTAAGTATATGTTTACAAGGTTGTATTCGAATGTATTCAACACAATACTACAACTAACTATATCCAGAATCTATTCACAAAAAGGTTTAAAATGCATTACTTCACAATGTCACCGAAAGTAATGACAAATCGTTGGATCACTAATACATGTCAAAGTCTTAACTAATCTTATGTGGAGCAATTCTACACGTTCGCTTATTATGTCCTCCCTGCCCACATATGTTACATGAATGTTGATTTTTCGGCTGCAGTAATTCACTGAATGGTTTATCACGCGTCTTCTTTGGCCTTCCTGGAGGTCTTTTCATTTGGGTGGTAATACGACTTCCTCTGCAACATGTGCTGGTGTATTCCTTTCATTTATGTCAGGTAGCGGATACACATGCACATCATATGTCATTACAACCGAATTTGATTTGTAATAGTTAGAGAAATAATCTTCTGGCATTAAACACTTGCTCTTCAATACAGCCCAAGCATGGGGCATGGTAGTTCATGAACTTGGAACCTCCCGCAAATGCATTTTCTCTATAGCGGGCAGACGTTGTAATTTCTGCCTTCATCAGTAATTCTATGTAAGTATTCAGTTGATATTTAAACATAGACCTATAAGTTTTGAGTACATATAAACAAAAATATTCATTTATATACCATAGAATAGGCGTACTAAATGTACAAAAGAATGAACTAAATCAAATATGTATATAATACAAACATATTTCTGTATGTATAATGCAGAATTATTCAAATAAAAAATGCATCATATATGTATAATGCAGAATTATTTCAGTTAAATAAATGAATTTATGTATGTATAATGCAGAATTATTCAGTTAAATACAACCGAAATATTTGAATATAGAAGAATACATCATATATGTAGACCGATAGACTATAAACTATAATTATGTCTTAACTTATGAATACACTGTTATACATCTAACATCTGCTTAACTTTAGGCATCTGAAAAGAAACAAAAACATTATAAGGCTACTGCATGATAATACAATTGAATACATCTATCTAAAAAGAAGGTATAAATTATTTCAGAAAAAATTAAGCTATCTAAAGAAAGAGCTAAATATATAATACAATGATATTAAAATAAAACTTACAGTCATACGTGTAGACATTGCCTCATTCAAAGTCAGCATCTCCTGGTATTTTTTTTCCAAGCGTTGTGTATGTCTGTGTAGCTTCTTTGCTGTTACTATGATTTTTAACATCCAAACATCTTCCTAACTTCTTCGAGAAAGTCGTATATTGTCAATTCCGTTGCTGGCACTAGTGCGACATTGATTGATTTAGCAACATTTGACGTCATCGTCCATCCCCTGTTAACAGGTGCATACAACCTAGCCCATTTTTCCTATCCAGCTAACTCCAAGTATTCACTTGCCCTAATATTTACCTTCTCCACATTCTCCATCTGACTGTCAAATTCAGCTTGTGTGTATGCTTTTGCCATCGAGAAGTATATTTCGCTAAATTTTGCATGGATCTTTTTGAATTACTTATATACGTTGTTCCATAGATGTCGCATACAGGAAAAATGCGGTACATCTGGATACACTCTCAATACAGATTTAATGATCTCTCAATTCTATATGAAATGATGCACATGTTTTCCATGTCACCGTATGCTATCTTGAATTCTCAAAGAACCACGTCCAAGAAGTATCGTTCTCTGAATCAATAAAACAATATGTTAGTGGCAATATATGACCTGTAAAGACAATTGTATACATATTTTTAAAATATGTATTTCAATCTTTACAATATTAAAAAATTTTATTATAATTCATGTACTCATCCTACACCATCCAACGTGCTGGCCGAGACGAATGTTCTGGTGTAATAAGATTTTAGGTGACTTCTATCCACAACCACAATGGGTCTACAATGATCAACCCCTTTATAAAGGCATACAAAGATATATACACATACATAATTCATTTTTGGGCAATTGTACCATTCTAATGTGTGAGCCTGGATATATCATATCCATTGTATATAAGTATCCTGGTAATTTTTTGTATGAATTAGCCGGTTCACCTCTCAAAAATTTATTGCCTTTTCTTTAGCCCACCACACCAATATGTATCTAACATCTACACCTTAATCCGATATCACATCATCAATAATATCCTTTAGGGCATATTTTCTCTTGTGATTAGTAAACTTGTGCTTAATCATACCACTTGTAAGGCTGCTATTTGCCTGGTGCTGCTCATACATCTTGTCCTTCAACAGACATGTACGCTCATCAATGAACTCTCTCACTTTGAATAGTTTTGATTTTTTAATGCTAGAAGCCTTAAACCTCCATTTCACAATCTTCTGACATACATAATAATGCATAGCCAAAAAGAATATATTATTATACAAATGATTAGCATAGATGCTTACAAAAAACTCACTCATATACACAAGAATACAAATACGCCTATTGTTATTTTTGCAAATAATACAATTGAATACATCTATAGTTATATGCATACATTTATATACAACTAGTAAACAAAAGAGGAAATCAATGAGAGCCATTATAATATATTTATACAAGTAAATACACAAGAATACATGTATTTGAAAACTAAAAAAAAAATAGTTAACAACATCAGTGAAGATCCATTGTCTTACAAATATGCATAAACACATCAACATATAACTTACAACTCCAACCAAGAATAAAATATGCAACAAAAATAAAGAATAATAAAACACACTCAAACCTGACAGAATTAGACCTATCAACCAGGAATTGAAACCTTTGAGATATAGCATAATGCTACATAATCTCTTTCAATATAGTTTTATCCTTATATATTTGTCCAGCCATAACCTCCCTTTGATTAGTTTTTAAAATTATCAAATCCTTTTCCAGTTCGAACACCCTAATTTCTTGTCCTGAATTCACAAACTCTAGAGTAAGTGTATCATCTGTATCGGAATCATACCTTTGAATTGTTTCGTCTATTTGCACAATGTTGCTTTGAATTAAACTACCTCCGGATACAAGTTTTTTTTTCAGTCGTTGTTATTCACAAAAGACACATCTCAGATTCTCTATTCTCTTTTTTCAACTCTACATACACCCTGTAACCCATATCATTGTGTATTTACATTGGCGTGAAATTTTCTTCTACTTTATATTGAATTTTAATGGACTTTGAGCTCAAATCTATTCCCAGTTGATTAGATATTGACGCAACCAAATCATTATACGGCGCATACTCCTTTATCAGTATGCCAAATTTTTTACGGTAGGGGCTTTTTCTTCAAAATAGATTAACGAAGGGCATTTTTAACCTGGAGTCATACGTTAGGGGCAGTTCTGACCCTTTTCCCAATAAGAAATCATGGTCAACTTATCAACCATGTGTCCATGTACTCTGCTTTGCTTATAGGTTTTGATAACTTATTCTTTAATTACTTATTTAATGAACAATCCAACCCTTCATGTAATGCATGATCATTTCTTGGAATATAAATCAACGGCGTGGATTTGGTGGCGGCTTTCCTTAGGTTCAATTTGACTATCTGATTTGAGAGAATAATAGAGGATAAAATGAGATAAGATCGTTTGATATACTTTAGACATATCTTACATTGACTAACATACGCAACCAGTCCATAAGACTTATAATGAAGTTGTTAAAAGGGGACGGCTAAACTTAAAATTACATAAAGCTGTCTTGAAAAACTTATAATTTTTTTAAATCAATGGAACAAATAAAATTTGGATGAAATAACATCACAGAAATTGGAATAAGTTTCTCTCTCGAGACTCGGTTCAGCAAAACTGAAAAAAAATGAAACCCGACTTGGATGAAGTTTACCTTTTGGGTAGAATACTTTACAGAAAGAGTTTAGATTAGAATACTTGGAAGTGATTTATGTTAGGACCGAAAAAATAAGTGTCATGCGGAAGCTATCAAAATAAAACCTTGAACGACGATAAATCATCCAATAAAAGAGAAATTTACCAAAAGAGATACATACATTAAACGTAGTTCGGTTAGTTGACCTACGTCCATGGTGGAGATGAGCAATCCATCATATAAAAAGAGAGAGAGTACAAAATATCGAGAGAACAACTTCACGAAGAGGCAAACACAAGTAACACATTAACACTTGTCCCAAGAAAAGATTTTTCTCATTTTATACTCATGTTGATTCTAGAGTGTTAAAGATGGGCAATGCCAGTGAAGTTAAGGTGTTTGGTGTTGACACAGTTTATTTGAAAACTAATAATTGTTCAACGTTAGTTCTTCAAGATGTCAAACATGCTCCAGACTTTCCTTTCAATTTGATCTCGGCAGGAAGACGGTGAAGGTTACCACAATACCCTCTTTAATGGACAATGGAAGCTCACTAAGGGCTTGTTAGTAGTGGCTCGATGAGTCAAGTCCTGTCAGTTACATGTAACACATGGCTCTATTCTTAATGACTCCATCAGTCTGGTGGAAAATGATACTTTTTCAGAATTGTGGTACAGAAGATTGATTCATATGAGTGAGAAGGGGATTACATGTTTGGCGAAGAAAAGTTTGCTTTCTAGACTGAAACAAGCAAAGCTATGTGACCACTGGAAGTGGAAGAGCTATTTGATGAGACTTCATCAGATGATTGTACAAGAAGAAACTAGATAGATTAGACAGAAAAAAGAACATATGAGAAAAAATGATAATGATAAATAAATAAAGGAATTTTGGATTGGGTCAGGAATCCAAGTTTCGGGCAGTACGGATAAAACAACTTCCTATGTTATCCTATTCAATTCTCGACGACGAATTGATTTGATAGTTCAGATATTGTTATTCATGATATTTATCCGATTCAAGATCATCGAGAGTTAATATTCATTCATTGAATTTACAGGCCAAAGATTTATCATCTCTATGGGATTAAATCACGAGTTATTGCGAAGTAAAAAGCCGATGAGATTATGAAAGTAAATATTCTTGCATTTATTGCTACTGCACTATTTATTCTAGTTCCTACCGCTTTTCTACTTATCATTTACGTAAAAAGAGTCAGTCAAAACGATTAATTATTAACAAATTTGAATGAAACTTGACTTCTGAGTTCTTAGCCAAAATTGACGAAATAAAATGAAAAAGATTCTAATTTCATGTCTTAAATGAAATAAGTGGACAAAAATCGGTAGTATTCTAATAGATAGATAGTATGGTAGAAGAGAAAGATTCATTTATTTCTTTCTACCATACTATTTATTAGTTAGATTGTAGTAATAAGATGAAAAGGTGTATCCATTCTTTAGCTGGAAAACAGAAAAGGATTTCCTTTCATAGCCATCCTCCCTCAAGAAATCCCGATTTATTGGAGCTAGTACACTCTGATTTGTTGGTCATTTGAAAGTAAATTCAAAAGGTGGTGCACTTTACTTCGTGACCTTCATTGATGATCATTCTTGTAAGCTCTAGGTGTATCCTTTGAAATCTAAAAATCAAGCACTTAGCATGCTTCAGAAATTTCATGCCTTAGTTGAGAGACAAACGGGGAAGAAATTAAAATGTATTTGCATTGATAATGGTGGTGAATATTGTGCTCTCTTTGATAACTATAGCAAGGAAAAAGGAATTCATCATCAGAAAACTTCCCCCAGGACACCTCAATTGAATGGTTTGGCAGATAGGATTAATAGAACTCTATAGTTGAGAAAGTTAGATTCTTACTTTCAGAGGGTAAACTTCCAAATACATTTTGGGCAGAAGAACTTAACATTGTTGTGTCAAGATCTAGATTCCCCCCTCGGGAGTCATGATGGCGCCTACTTGTACAAGTTAGGCAAGCTGCGAAATATAGAAATTACTAACTCCTTCGTTTTAATTCCTTTGAACTATTTGAATTAACATGTAATAAACATTTAAATATTAAGGATAAATAAAATAAGCGGAAGACTTAAACAGCTAAAAATAACCAAGCCAGTACTACAATGCCAATATACTTATTTACTTGGAATCTGATGTCACAATATTCACGGACTGTCTATGAGTAATACATACAAATGTCTGAAAGAAATATGTCTCGAAATCTAATAAAAACAAAGTACATAGTAAAGTAGAAGAGAACGCCGGGCCTGCGGACGCTTGCAGGACTACCTCGGGATCTCTAGTTGGACGGTGGGCAGGCTACCCAAGTGCTATTGTCCAAAAGGTTCTCCGGAACTTGTACGTAGTACAGAGTATAGAATCAGCACAACCGACCCCACGTACTGGTAAGTGACTGGACTAACCCCGGCGAGGTAATGACGAGGCTAGGACCAGACTCCAGATAAACCTGTGCAGTTATATAATATAAAGCAGAAAATAAACAGGAATAAACAATTAACATGGGGGGGGGGGTACATGATACAGGGGAAATATCTGTTGGAAACACGTTTCAAATGCAATATACTAAACGTGTGTTCTTTTGTAGGTTTTGATGAATGTCAAACAAAGCAAAAAGCGATATACAGCAATGCTCAAGGACAAGCACAAAATGGATGCATTACAAGAAGCTCAAGACAAAGTTTAGAAATGTTATAATTGAGTCAATATTAATTGTGATCTTGATTCCTCAACTTGGCTCATAACATGGCTTCTCTACTAAAATTATTTTTTCCAAAATCATGCATATTTAAATTAAGTGTCAAATGATTTTAAACTATACATATTTACATTTGTTAAAATGTTTTCCAAACATGCCTCAAAAATCTGGGCTAAGATAATCGATTATGTTCTTATGATAATCGAGTATCTCTAAGCCAAGACTGCATGACAATCGATTGTGAATTAATGATAATCGATTGTGAGTAAGTCAGTTAACATCAGGTTTTTGCAAACTGCATAACAATCGATTGTGTACTTATGATAATCGATTGTTAACTGAGGCAAAGTTTTCAAAACTCATAAAAATCGATTATGAACTAATGGTAATCGATTAGAATGAGAAAAATGTCTCCCAGTGATTTTAAATAAAATGATAATCGATTGTGGCTTTCGATAATCGATTATATATGAGACAGAGAGTTTTGAAATTAATTAATAATCGATTATCCCATTTGATAATCGATTGTTGAAACTGACCGTTGTCATATATTTTCAATTACCGTCAGGTAATCGATTGTTGATATTTAACAATCGATGTTTTGCGTAAAATCTGGAAAAGATTTTCTGAACGTTGTTAAAATAATCGATTGTTGATTTCCGGACAATCGATGTTTTATGCCAAAAATTGGAAAGGATTTCTTAACGTTATAAATAATCGATTATTGATTTGAAGTAATCGATTGTTGACGTAAAATCTGGGATTGAATTTTTGATCTGATAGGCAAACAATCGATTGTTTAGTCTTGACAATCGATTGTCACTGAGTAATTTCAGCAATCCTTAATTGGCAATTAGACAACGGTAAGACTGAGTTTCTCACCTATAAATACAGCTTCAACTCAGTGTTTTCACAACAACAACATATACACTTTGAGTATTTTCATTGCTAAAAGCTTTCTTACATTGATCATCATTTTCCATTCATCCATAAAGCTTTTTGAAGAGCCATTCTATTGAGCTAAGTTGTTGTGATCTTGAGCGTACTATTTCTACTCATATCTACTCATTAAGGAGTGCTTTGTAAAGTGAGTGTGTTTTGTGTTTGTAAGAGAATTGCGATTCTCGTTTGTTGAGGAACTTGTGATTCCTCGGTTGAAGTCTTTGGGATTGTTATCCCCGAGCGGTTGAAGTCTTTGGGATTGTTATCCCCGAGCAGTTGAAGTCTTTGGGATTGTTATCCCCGAGCAGTTGAAGTCTTTGGGATTGTTATCCCCGAGCAATTGAAGTCTTTGGGATTGGTATCCCCGAGCAATTGAAGTCTTTGGGATTGTGATCCCCGAGCACCTAGGTGAGGCTTGTGTCCTCAGCTGTAACGGTTTGTTAAGCACCCGTAAGCTTGACAAGTTTAGTGGAAATCTCGAGAGAGTCTCTCGGGGACTGGACTAACCACGTTTGTGGCCAACCAGGATACAGCATTGTGTAAGTTTATTCTACTGCACTTGTTTTAATTTCTGCAAAGTTTTTAAATTCCGCACTAAAACGCTTAATAATTTTAAAACGCTATTCACCCCCCCCTCTAGCGTAAAGCGTATTGTCCAACAATTGGTATCAGAGCCATACTCTCTGAAAGACTTAACCGTTTGAGAGAATCTTTCCATGGCTTCTACTCTAGACTCTTTTGCAGGTATTGATGAAGGACAGTGCCCCACAAGACCTCCTTTGTTTAACGGGACTAATTATTCATATTGGAAAGAAAGGATGCAGATATTCGTCAGATCAAACAGCCCTTACTTGTGGAAGGTGTACACCAAAGGAAATGAGGTTCCTGTCAAAAAGGTGGGAGAAGAATGGGCGCCAAAATCAGAAGAGGAATTCAACGCCGAGGATAATCGAATGGTTCAAAATAACTTTAAAGCTATTAATTTATTACTTTGTGCTGTTAATGCTAATGATTACAGGAAAATCTCCTGCTTCAAAGCAGCGAAAGAAATGTGGGACAAGCTTGAGGTCACTTACGAAGGGACTGACCAGGTAAGAGAAGCTAAAATTGACTTTTTAACTCATGCTTACGAACTGTTCCATATGAAGGAAGGCGAAAAGGTAGACGAGATGTTCGAGCGGTTCTCATCAATAGTGAATGATCTCCACGCGCTCAAGAAGACGTTCACAGACAAAGAACTAGTTCGAAAAATCCTTAGGAGTCTAACACCGGCATGGCGATCAAAGGCCGATGCGATTCAAGAGTCAATCGGAATCACGAACGTCACCATAGACGCTCTTAGAGGTAATCATAAAACTTATGAATCCACTATTCTTAACCCTGTTATTGATGAACAAAGAAGGCAAAAGATTGCTCTAAAGGCGAGCACAAGTCAATCACCAATTGAAGAGGATGGAGATAGCGAATTCGGACTCATCATCAAAAAGTTCCAAAAATTCATGCGAAAAGAATATGACCGCAAAGGGAAAAAGCAAGGTGAGCAAGTTAAATGTTATGAATGTGGTGAAACAGGGCATATCAAAACAAACTGCCCAAATCTTAAAAAGGAGAAGAAACCCTTCAAGAAGCAACGAGCATACATATCTTGGGGAGGAGATTCCGGAGACGAATCCAGTGAAGAAGAAAATGAAGAAGCGGCAAATCTCTGCCTCATGGCACAGGAAGAAAATCAAAGTGAGGTAAGTCAAATCTCTTCTCAAAATTTTTATACTCTTGATGACATGAGAAATGCCTTTGATGAATTGTATGCTGAATTTCTCAAAGTTACAAAAACCGTCACTAGCTTAAGAGAAAGTGCTTCTCTAAAAGAACAAGATTTTCAAAAACAGTTTTCATTAAAAGAAAAAGAATTAGAAAAATTGGTTTTGGAAAATGAGAAGCTACTAGAACAAAACAAGTTTTATGGGAAAAGAAGTACTGACAAGCCCGAGAGTTCTAAAAAAAAATTGTGCTTCTTGTGTAGACCTTAAGAATGAAGTAAGTAGATTAAAAGGCACACTAGATAAATTCAACTCCTCTCATAAAAACTTGAATGTGGTGCTTGATAACTTGAAATCAACCAAGCATGGAATAGGCTTCATAAATGAAGAAGAGGTTGATGCAAAAACCCAACCACCTAGAGCTCAATCTAGGATTAATAACAAAAATGCCTTTCCTAAAACAAACATGCTTGCTAGACAAAATATTAGGAGACCTAGACATGACCTTCCGCCTAGCAATCGTCACCATAGACATGATGCATATTCTAGGCACAACAGTGATCATGCTAGAAGATCCAGAAATGTTCAACCTAGAAATGATTATGGTGCTCAAATTAGGAGAAATGAAAATAGAGTAAACAATGTGCATTATTCTAGCTACTATGAGCCTAGACGCATGCATAATCCAAATGTGACATGTCATTATTGTAGACGAATTGGTCATATTGCTCCCGCATGCTTTACTAGACATAGACATGCCACTCAAACATATTATTATAGTATGCATAACCCTCAAGGACCCAAAATGGCATGGGTACCAAAAGAGCACTGATTTGTTCTGCAGGTGTGCTTGAAGGAATCAAGTGTAGTGGATGCTCCAAACACTTGACGGGAGACGAATTCAAAATTCCTTCAATTAAAGCACAAAGAAGGAGGAAGAGACGGAAAAATCGATTTAGGCATTTTCAAAATCGGAAGTATTTTCGAAAAATTTAAAAGACAAAATACAAGGAAAACAAAGGCAAAATTGTGGAAGAAGCTTCTTAAATTGAAGAATGAGCCAAAAGACCAAAATGAACGGAGGATGTTCAAAATCAGGTAATTGGCAAAGTCGAAGGGAAGGTAAGTACCCTAAACCCTCTTAAGAACATCTTAGGACAAAATTCTTAAGAGTTCACGTCTTTCACCCGACTACACCAGTTTCAAAGTTATTATTTCATTTATAGATTACTGACTTGAGCGTCGGAGATGTTTAATTCTATTTTGCAGGTATCCCCCAAAAGGTAAGAGGAAAGTATAAATTGTCTTGATAACAAGAAAAATCGATCATAATCGATTATTTATTCGTACAATCGATTATCAGTATCAATAATCGATTATTTGTTGATTCAATTTTTTTTCATGAAATCTTGTTGAATGTTTACATTGCTTGATAGAATTAAGTCTCATCATTTTAGCATCCCCCTTCCAAACAATCGATTATTTGTTCTGCCAATCGATTATTTGCCAAAATCCAAACTCTCTGTGAGTGAAATAATCGATTACTATATATTGACAATCGATTATCTGTTTTAAACTTATGTTACCGTTTTGGCTCTACAATCGATTCCTGTCAGGTCATAAATATGAAAAACAATCGATTACCAAGATTGACAATCGACTATCTTTTTCAAATTTTTTACCGTTCTGGCGTGTAATCGATGTGTCAGATCATTTTTCATTAATGACAATCAATTATTCTATTCAAACAATCGATTGTTGAACGGTCAGTGAATTTATTTTTACCGTTTCAGACTTCAAAGCTCTTCAAATCTCTTCAAATCTTTTCAAATAAGTGTAAGATTCATTCCTTCTCTATATATAGGCTGCACATATGCTCTTGTATACTCACTCAAGCCTCCCAAGCATCAAATTATCTTGTTATTTTTAGCACATCTGTTTCAAAAATGTCAAGCCGCAACTCCAAACGTGCTCGTTCCAAACAAGGTGCTTCTTCTTCTCGCCATCCATATCAAGATGGATCGGTTCTATTCTTTGAATCCGATGAAGAGCTCACCCGTTTCTTAACCAAATTTGAGAAACGCCTTATTCTCCCTCCTCGCTTTTCAACAAACGCTCTTGTTGCACCATTCATTCCAGCCGCGAATATGCTAAGAGAGTGCCAACTTTTCAATTTCCTACTCCTTACTCACCCCTACTACAACATTACTCTGGTTGAAGCTTTTTACTCCAACCTTCACAAAGATGATGAGGGTGAACTCGTTACCAATGTTAACGGCATTTCCATTCTAATTTCTGAAGATAACCTCCACCTCATTGCCGGCATTCCGCATGATGGTGAAGACATCTACCAGTACATAAATGATGCCGGGGACATGATTGATGAAGCTAATCTCTTTCGCCAAGCCGGAGTCGCCTATGATGAGTCTTCTTCCCGTCGTCCCACCATAAAGGGTATGGACCCGAATTATCGTTTCATTCTCTATTTCATCACTCGTGTTCTCAAACCCCAAAAACTCAATCACACCACCATTTCCCAAGAGGATGCCAAATTTCTTCATGCCATTATCACCGGTGTTAAAATCAATTGGTGCAAGCTTATTCAATCTCATATGTTCAATGCCACCAGAGATGACATACCTCTCCCCTATGCCCTCTTAATAATGAAATTTCTTGAAGCATCCGGGGTCAATATTGCTAATGGTTCTCTCAAAAAGAGCACCAAAATCTGGGAAATTTCGGAGTCTTCCTTTCATCATGATGGTGATCATGCTCCCGCTCCTCCTCAAAATCGACAAGCCCGTCGTGCTCATCCTTCTCAGGAGCCTACCCTCCGGACTATCTCTGACCAAATTACTCAATTAACCCGTGAGGTCCATGGTTACTTTGATCACGTGCATTATGCCTATGCTCAGGTGGTGCCATATCAAGCGCCTCCCAATGATGATGAAGGGGATGGGGGTGATGAATGATGAAATTGTTGTTCTTTTTGATGATGTGAAATTGTTGTTTCTGATTTGTTTTTCCTTGGTTGGTTAGTTGTCGTTCGTTTTATTGTGTTTGGCTCCACCCATGTATCTTTATTTTCCAATAAATAAACTTTTGTTTAGTTCATATGTTTTTTTGCATATTCTTCCCTTATATATTTTTTTGCTAATGGCAAAAGGGGGAAGAAACGGGATATCAAGAAGTATGTTATATCACTCTCAACTTCATTTATGCTTAAAGTGAGGGGAAACATGAATTAAGGGGGAACATCAAATTGCATACTTTACACTTGTCTTGGATTATCAAAATAATTATTGCATATATCCCGCTTATGTTTGCCATTATCAAAAAGGGGGAAATTGTTGGAAACACGTTTCAAATGCAATATACTAAACGTGTGTTCTTTTGTAGGTTTTGATGAATGTCAAACAAAGCAAAAAGCGATATACAGCAATGCTCAAGGACAAGCACAAAATGGATGCATTACAAGAAGCTCAAGACAAAGTTTAGAAATGTTATAATTGAGTCAATATTAATTGTGATCTTGATTCCTCAACTTGGCTCATAACATGGCTTCTCTACTAAAATTATTTTTTCCAAAATCATGCATATTTAAATTAAGTGTCAAATGATTTTAAACTATACATATTTACATTTGTTAAAATGTTTTCCAAACATGCCTCAAAAATCTGGGCTAAGATAATCGATTATGTTCTTATGATAATCGAGTATCTCTAAGCCAAGACTGCATGACAATCGATTGTGAATTAATGATAATCGATTGTGAGTAAGTCAGTTAACATCAGGTTTTTGCAAACTGCATAACAATCGATTGTGTACTTATGATAATCGATTGTTAACTGAGGCAAAGTTTTCAAAACTCATAAAAATCGATTATGAACTAATGGTAATCGATTAGAATGAGAAAAATGTCTCCCAGTGATTTTAAATAAAATGATAATCGATTGTGGCTTTCGATAATCGATTATATATGAGACAGAGAGTTTTGAAATTAATTAATAATCGATTATCCCATTTGATAATCGATTGTTGAAGCTGACCGTTGTCATATATTTTCAATTACCGTCAGGTAATCGATTGTTGATATTTAACAATCGATGTTTTGCGTAAAATCTGGAAAAGATTTTCTGAACGTTGTTAAAATAATCGATTGTTGATTTCCGGACAATCGATGTTTTATGCCAAAAATTGGAAAGGATTTCTTAACGTTATAAATAATCGATTATTGATTTGAAGTAATCGATTGTTGACGTAAAATCTGGGATTGAATTTTTGATCTGATAGGCAAACAATCGATTGTTTAGTCTTGACAATCGATTGTCACTGAGTAATTTCAGCAATCCTTAATTGGCAATTAGACAACGGTAAGACTGAGTTTCTCACCTATAAATACAGCTTCAACTCAGTGTTTTCACAACAACAACATATACACTTTGAGTATTTTCATTGCTAAAAGCTTTCTTACATTGATCATCATTTTCCATTCATCCATAAAGCTTTTTGAAGAGCCATTCTATTGAGCTAAGTTGTTGTGATCTTGAGCGTACTATTTCTACTCATATCTACTCATTAAGGAGTGCTTTGTAAAGTGAGTGTGTTTTGTGTTTGTAAGAGAATTGCGATTCTCGTTTGTTGAGGAACTTGTGATTCCTCGGTTGAAGTCTTTGGGATTGTTATCCCCGAGCGGTTGAAGTCTTTGGGATTGTTATCCCCGAGCAGTTGAAGTCTTTGGGATTGTTATCCCCGAGCAGTTGAAGTCTTTGGGATTGTTATCCCCGAGCAATTGAAGTCTTTGGGATTGGTATCCCCGAGCAATTGAAGTCTTTGGGATTGTGATCCCCGAGCACCTAGGTGAGGCTTGTGTCCTCAGCTGTAACGGTTTGTTAAGCACCCGTAAGCTTGACAAGTTTAGTGGAAATCTCGAGAGAGTCTCTCGGGGACTGGACTAACCACGTTTGTGGCCAACCAGGATACATCATTGTGTAAGTTTATTCTACTGCACTTGTTTTAATTTCTGCAAAGTTTTTAAATTCCGCACTAAAACGCTTAATAATTTTAAAACGCTATTCACACCCCCCCCTCTAGCGTAAAGCGTATTGTCCAACAATATCAAATCCAGCAAAAACTTAAGAAAAATATGAGGGAACAATTCAAGATCTACAACAAACCAATAATAACACTGTTGCGGCGCGCAACCCAATCCATATCAACGTTGTTGCGGCGTGCAATACGATCCATATCGTTTAACACTGTTGTGGCGTGTGTTGCGGCCAAATGCACATGCAACTATACGCGGTCGTCAAGTAATAAAGTGACTAAAAGTTGGATGTCGATCCCACGAGGACTTGTGATTAACTATTAACTAAATTAGACTATCCTAATTGTTTAAACAAGAATTAAAACTAGAAGTATTTAATTCTATACTAATGAAAATAAAGAAAAACAAATAATGTACTTTGGAAAGAGAAAGAGCAGATTTTTATGATATCAATGTAATGAAAACGATCTAGGGTTATGGGCTATCTAACATTCCTATTGTATTCTTCAATTGAATTAACTAACTAGTTTATCTAGTTTATTGGCTGACAGGGTTAATATTGCTCATTAAAATATGTCGAGTTCTTACGCGCATATTCAGGATAACCTAACGCCTATATGTCTACGGAATTAGAATCAACAAGAACACATTTTTTTAATATAACTGCCGATCTTCATTGATCTCAAAGAATATGTACATCATAGGCCTCTATAGTAGTAATTTTGACTAGCTACAACATTGTTAAAAGTAACCTCTCTACTATCTTAGCTATCTATACACAAGTATCATATCATTTAGAATCTAATTACAATAGCTAAGGAAAGAAATTAAGCTGTCTCAGTCCATTATGCCAATATTTGCAATTCCTGCCTCGAAGGTGTATGAGTTAGGAAATTTCTCTACAGGTCAGTTCCTCCACAAAGGCAGACCCTTCAAAACGAATGTGGTTCCTTTCTCTCCAAATGAGTGCAGTTGTGGTGACAAATGCAGAAGCTGTCATTGCATTATGCCACAGTTTACTTTTTGCTTTGCTACATATCAAGTGAAACTCAGTTCCCATCAGCCAACTATTCTGGCATGCCCCAACCAAACACATATTCTGGACCACAATCTGTTAGTGATAGGACACTCAAAGAACAGGTGATTGAAGTCTTCAACATTCTGTTTGCAAAACACACAAGCTGCTGGAACTTGTATGCCCATATTCTGCAATCTATCAACTGTAGGAAGTCTATGATGTGCAGCTAACCAAACAGTGAATTTATGCCTAGTAAGTACATTAGTGATCAGCATTAAGTTCTTCTATGCAACCTTATTGAAACTGGGGAGCATAGTGAGGTATAGTATCTGGATGTGAGTTCTGTCCAGCCTACATACACTTTGCAATCTACCAGCTAGATCTCCCTGAAGCTCATGACTCTCCAGTATCATAGTTCTGCTTTCCAGTACCTTTCTGACCACCCAAGAGGCTGATTTTGGTATGGTAATTGTGACAATGTTACCTAGCTTAATGTAATAGGAATGAACCCATCGAACCTACGGGCAGTCTTTCTTCCTAGATAAGTCCCATAGCAACTTAGTTATGGCTGCTTTGTTCCACACATACAAGTCTAGGATGTTAAGACCTCCAGCTGATATTTGTTTGCACACCTTGTCCTAACCCACCAATGCTCTTCTGGATAGATTTGCTTTACCAGTCCAAAGGAAAGTTCTGCATATTGCTTCAATGGCTTTCAGTACTTTCTTGGGCATAAAGAATACTTGTGCCCAATAAGTCTGAATGCCAAACACCACAGCTTTAATCAATTGGCTTCTACCTACATATGATAGAAGCTTAGCTGACAAACAAGTGACTTTATCTGTGATCTTCTCAATTAGAGGCATATAATGATGGATGGCCAGCTTCTTCGAATCAAGTGAGATCCCTAAATATCTGAATGGGAGTTGACCTTCAGTGAATCCCAAGACTTCAATTATTTCTTCTCTGATATTTTGCTGCACACCAGCCAGATAGATTACACTTTTGCTGATATTTGCCTAAAGGCCTGAAGCTTCTGAAAACTGAAGAAAGGCTTTATGCAATATCTGGATAGATATTATATCAGCTCTGCAAAACATAAGGAGATCATCAGAAAAGCATACATGAGAAACATTGAGTTTTCTGCATTTGGGATGGAAGTTGAAGTTCCCATCCTTGTGCAACTGCTGAAGTATTCTGTTAAGGTACTCCATAGCCAGCACAAATAGGTATGGTGACATAGGTTCACCCTGTCTAATACCTCTCTTTGCAGTGAATGGCTTAGTTAAGCCACCATTCATTACTAAGGAGTATGAGACATATGTAACACATGCCATGATCCAGTGAGTAAACTTTGCTGGAAAGCCCAAATCAATAAGAATCTGCTTCAGAAAATTCCATTCCAAGGTGTCATATGCCTTCCTCAAATCCACTTTGAGAACACATCTGGGAGATACACCTTTCCTTGAGTAACCCTTAAAGATTTGATGGCTTAGCAAGATGTTATCAAAAATACTTCTTCCTTCAATAAAAGCAGATTGAGCTGGCCCCACTAGTTCTCCAATGACAACCTTCATCCTCCTGGTAATAACTTTAGAGATGATTTTGTATTCTTTAGTGCAGCAAGCAATAGGTCCATAGTCTTTAACAGTGGCATGTGCTTTAACTTTAGGAACAAGTGTTATGGCACTGGTGTTGATCATATGAGGCATTTTGCATGTAGAAAAGAAATCCTTGGTAGCAGATAGAATGTCACCCTTTACCATTTCCTAGTTCTTAGCAAAGAATTCCACTGGAAAGTCATCTTCTCCTGGTGCTTTATCTTTAGGCATTTCTTTAACAGCTTCAGTGATCTCTTCCAGTGTTACCTCTCTAATGAGCATTTTTTGCTGATCTAGAGTTAGACACTTCCCCTCTTTCATAATCTTAGAATTGACACAAGAGAGTTCAGTAGCACACTCCCCCATTAATGATTGAAATATCTTTATGAGTTCCTGTTCCATAGATAAAGGATCAGTTAGTTTCAAACCTGTGTCAGTATAAATGGAAGTGATGTTGTTCTGTTCTGTTCTGATCTTCCATTGAGCATGGAAATACTTTGTGTTAGCATCCCCACACTCAATCCAGCAAGCTTTGGACTTCTGCCTCACAATTTGTTCCTCCACACCACTCCACTTCTCAATTTCTTCAATTGCAGCTTTTTCCTCTGTAATTAGAGCCTGTGTTAAGGGGTTATTTTGCAGCTGAGCTTGAACAATGCCTAGTTTTTCCCTTGCCTGAATAATTTTCTGTTTGTAAGAAGCCATATGGACATTTATCTCCTTTAAATGATGTTTCATGGTCTTCAAGTTTTGCCATATCTGCTGCATTGGTGTGCCTTCACAATCCTGTCTCCAAACCTGCTGTAGAATGCTATGAAACTGAGGTTGTTCCATAACAGCAGTGTATAGTCTGAAAGGTTTAGGGTGCAAAGGTTTTTGATCTCCAAATTTGATAAGGATGGGGGAATGATCAGAGACTGAAGGGTTCATGAAATCAGCTTCCAAATGCCCATACTGTTGTAGGCACTGAAAATTGCCCAGTGCCCAATCAATTTTGCTATAAACTCTAGTGGATGCATCTTGCTTATTTGTCCAAGTGAAGTGCCAGCCTTTGACTCTAAGGGCAGTGAGTTGCAAATAAAAAATAGTGTCTTTGAAATCTTTAACTTCAGCATCAGTAACTGGAGAGCCAATTCTGTCATCAGAGCATAAGACACAGTTAAAATCACCATTGATCAGCCAAGCATCTTGACGGGGAATATAGATTAACCTAAGGTCACACCACAGTTGGTTCCTGAGAAGTGCAGTATTATAGGCATATATAACACTTAAATGAATTCTGGTCTGGCTTCTTGTATCTTCTAAAATACAGTGAATGAGCTGATCAGTAATAAAGGATATTTGGATCTGGATGTGTGGTTTCCAAAGCCGCCATATTCTCCCATTAGCAGCCTTTGAGTAATTGCATTGAACCTTCCAATCCTTAGCAACCTTATCTAGTATCTTCTTGGCTTTATTCTCTTTTACTCTAGTTTCTACTACTCCCATAACATCTACCTTATTAACAGCTAGGAAGTTTTTCAACTCATTCTGCTTATGAGGCTGGCTAAGCCCCCTAATGTTCCATGTTACTATAATCATAGGGGATTAGGGGTTGAGCTGTGAGAGGGTCCCGGATCAATCTGCTGAACCCTATTACCAGCCACAATCATAGTAGTCTTCCCTTTATTGCAATTATCAACCATTTGTTCACTGCTCCCATTGGTTGCATTGACTGCAATGACTGCAATTTCAGATCTCACTTGAATCTCAGGATTAGTGTGTTCAATCTGCTGAGGGATAGCTAATATGCTCTCATTTATCTTGTTAGGGACCTGCACTTCCTGAACCTCCAGCACTTCTGAAATGACAGCATTCTCATGGCTTACCTGTACCTCTGCATTAGCTACAGACTGCTTTACAAGCCATTCTTTCTTAGTGTTTTCCCCCTACTGTTTCATTTTCCCTTTCTGCCTCTTTGGCTTATCCTGCTCCTCCATTACCTTCTTTGCACTGTTATCAGCATAGTACCATCAATCCCATGAATCATGCACAAATTTCAGGCAATGATTACAGAAACAAGGCTTCCAGTCATACTCAATTGTCTGGATCTTAGGGCCATAAGGAGTTTCAATCTCTAATTGATCAGGAAGAGAACAAGCAGCATCAACTTCAACTAGGACTCTGGCAAATGAAATTTTTTCATAATGCGCAGTAAATTTGTCAGTATATAATGGCTTGCCAATTGCACTGGCCATCTTGCTCAAGACCTCAGTAGACCAATAGTCTACCGGAAGGCCAGGGAACCGAATCCATATAGGAACACTGCTAAGAACATCACTCTGGAAAGTGAAATCAACTTCCCAGGGTTTTAGAACCATTGGTTTATTCCTATTGGAATAGGGCCCTAATTGCATGACTAAATCCCTATCCTTGATACTATTGAATCGAAAAATACAGTATCCTTCAGCATGAATCAGTACCTAAGGTTTAGCCACGAAATACCATACATGCATGACAAAATTATCCATATTTTTCTCACTAAGATTATTGCCAATAAAAAATCCAATCAAAGCATTTTGCCAATAATCCAATTGAGGTTTCAAATCGTCCTTACTTATCTTAAAAACATTTTTGCCATCTCGATCAGTGGGTGGAACGAATGACAGTTGCTTGCCCATCTGAGTATTGCGGTTTCCTCGCACCACATCCGCTGCACTCGGATTGGTTTTCTCCGATCCAATGGCATCAGTGAACTGTAATCATCTAACAACGATATCGGAAGGTGCATCAGTCTTAATCAATGGCAATTCACAGTGATCTACCTCTTCATACAACACCTTTGCTGATTAGAACTTCTGGGGTAGAAAACTGCCAAATGTTCATGGTTCAAGGTCTTTAGTAGTGCCATGCTCTGGTGTAACTAGTTGCGCATTAGTAGGTGGAACGTTACGCCGGCGACGAGCCATGTTCCGGCGACACTGGCGGTCCTGCTATTGTGCACCGGTTGAGGACTCAACGTACGCCGAGAGTTTCCAAGAACACATTTATAATTCCTATAAATCAACCAAGCAAGAAAATTAGGTATATGTCTATCCTAACCTCGAATCCGTTCCCCGGTGCCAGGTTCAAGAACTTGCTCTATTCAATCCTATATGCAATCTAGAATTCCCACTTTCGAGTTCAACTCTAGTATCGTAGATATTATTCAAATGGTGATCAAGAAATCAAATAATTAAGTGCATGATTGAATAAATAAACCAATATGACAAACTAAGAAATCAAACTCAATATCCCAATAACAATAGTCATAAAAGAACCACAACCCTAGAACGTGAAGTATAGCTCCACATAGACATGGTAGCCAAAGAAAAAATTATACAAAGAAACATAAAAATTACAAAGTTGGGGGAAGAAAAGATGCAACCCAGACTCCACGGCGGCTCTGTGCTTGTGTTTTCCTCTAAAAAACGTCCTCCTCCCTCAAAATACCATTTTCCATGGATATATACCAAGTAGGATTGCACCCAAACAATTATACCTTCTCCAATGTGAAAAAAGAAAATTTTTCCTAGGTTTTACTAGCGCGGTCGTGCATTTGGGCTGTAATGGCCGCGCTAGTTGGATAACTTTCTGTCCTGGGGGCGCTAGAACTAGCGCGATCGCGCATCTTGGAATGTTTTACCCTGTTCCGTTTGAAATTTGGAAAAATATAAAACATAAAAGCTGTAGCCCTTTGAGTTACCTTTCAAACCATATATTGCAGAGTCCAAATGGAGTTATGAGCAAAAGATTATGTATACTTTACTAGAAAGTGCACAATGTGCCTGCTCGATTCTTCGTTCACTGTAACTATCATCCGTTGACCCCCAAACGCGATCCCATATTAATTCCTTGAGCTTTTACTCAGATTTAAAAGCTAATAATCACTAGCATTCATTGCATAACATCTATATAGATTGGAAACACTCCTACAAGGCATAAAATACACAGTTAGTGCAAGACAGTAGCGATTAAAGCTCAAACTCAATCAAAGTGCAGTAAATTTGAGTGTAATAAGCGACTAAATACATAATTATAGCCCATCACCAACACACCACACTTAAATCATTGCTCGTCCTCGAGAAATCAAACTACACTTTTTATAGACACAACCTTTTTATTCAATTCTCCTAACTCATCACACAAGGAATATTTAAAATAGACTAAGCTCAAAAGTGTAACATCTTCACCTCAAAATTTGAATCACAAGTAACACGCATTATTCGCACCTCACCAACTTGCTCTAATATAGAGGTCACTGACATTACCTTTTCTTCATGAATTAAGTGCCCTCACACAACAAAAGAGAGTAGTTCCACACAATAAAAATTTAAGAAAACTTAGGAACTCAAGATTGAAAGAATTCACACACTCTTAGAAATAACATTCATATGCCAGAAAATATGTACCATAAGCTTTCCCATAGTGTACTACTCCACTAATCGAGCTCATTTAATCTAGGATCAATTAAGACTTTATTTGGTTATAATGTAGGCTACGGGACGGGTAGGATACGTTTAGATATAAGAGTGACTACACCTCCCTAGGAACATTAATACATACATTTTAACATTTAAACCACATACTTATGTCGAACCAAAACTCCACCTTCACATCAATGTAATTTACCCCATTCTTCTTTAAGCACACTTACATCAAGAGCCACCGCTTATCTTTTTTCACAATTATCCAACTATTTTCTTTTTCTTTTTCAATTCAAGTGGCTATTACTTTTTTAAAAAAGTGCACCTTTCTCCTTATTCAATTAATTCCACTCAAAAGACAAACCAACCACCCCACACTTTAACTTATACAAAATTCATAACAATTCAAGTGCTCATGAGAGGTGAAAAGGTTCAAATAGATGGTTAATTCAAACAAATGGGTAAGGCTTGTAATGTGGTTGCCAATGGTTAAGGATTGTAGGCTCAAAGAGGTTAACGACGATACATAATAATTAGGCGGGTAATATATACATATCTGGCTCAACAAAGAAATGCCAATATCACTTCCAAGACTGAACAAAACTACTATTTTGCTTTGCAAACAGACGGGGCAAGTTCTAGACATCAAATGCAATGCACTAAATAACGTAAAACCTTACACACACATGGCACATATCTCACCCGGGATTGAATTCATAGACACTCTAGTCAAAGCAGTTAAGTAAAGTTAAGATAGTACAATTTAAGGTAATTCTACAACATTCAAAAATCGAGCCTAAGCGTCACAGCCAAAGTATTCACTATTCTCAAGGGATAACCAACTCAAGAGATATTGCTTCAATTGAAAGCACAACACTATGGCTCCTACTCCCAAAAAATAAACTAACTACACCCTGTTCAAATAAAACCCTTGGAAAAGAATTGTGGCCCAAAGAAAAACCAAGGAGGAGTTACCACGCTACCTAAAACAAAACAAAAGATCTTTTTAGTATTTTCTTCAGACTTACTTCCCTCAAAAAATTGTCTATAAGGTTCGTCATCAGGAAAAGTCCAATCTTAAAAGATATTTATTTAATTAAACAAACACAGCAAAAGTAGCATGAAAAGTCACCCAGATAACTTTTTCACCCCACACTTAAAATTGTGCATGGTCCGCTCAGACTGCCCGTTCGTTTGAGGATGAAACGATGTGCTCAACTCAACCCATGTGCCAACTCTCTCTGAACTTCCCCCAGAAGCGTGAGCTAAACTGCGCACCTCTGCTCGAAATGATAGAAAAGGGCACACCATTAAGGCGAACAATCTCCCAGATATATATCTCAGCTAACCTCTTAGAAGAATAGGAGATTGTGAAGTGTGCTGAGGTCCGCCTATCAACAATGACCCATACTGCGTCGAACTTCCTCTGATTCTATGGGACTCCAACAATGAAAACCATAGTGATCCGTCCCACTTCCACTCAGGAAGCTCAATCCTCTAAAATGGACCACCGGGAATCTGATGCTCGTACTTAACCTGCTGACAATTCAAACACCGAGCAACATATGAAAAGATATCCTTCTTCATTCTCCGCACCACTAGTGGTGCCGCAAATCCTGATACATCTTCATGGCGCCCGAAATGAATAGTGTACCGGGAGCCATGCCATACAGATAATGCCTCCAAATCTTCCATGCATGAACAATGGCTAACAACTCCATATCATGAACCGGATAGTTCTTCTCAAGAATCTTCAACTACCACGAAGCATAAGCAATGACCTTGCCATCCTGCACCAATACTGCACCAAGACCAATACGATACGCATCACAATAAATTGTATAAGGCCCTGAACTTGTCGGCAAAACCAACACCGGTGTCGTAGTCAAAGTTGTCTTAAGCTTCTGAAAGCTCACCTCACACTCGTCCGACCATCTGAACTAGGCACCATTCTGGGTCAACCTGGTTACCGGGGCTGCGATAGATGAGAACCCCTCTATGAACCGACGATAGTAGATGTCCAATCCAAAGAAACTTTGAATCTCCATAGCTGATGCTGGTCTAGGCCAATTCTTGATTGTCTCAATCTTCTTCCGATCAACCTGAAAACCCTCTGCCTATACAACCTCACCCAGGAATGCAACTGAACTCAACCAGAACTCACACTTTGAGAACTTATCATATAACTGACTATCCCTCAAGGTCTGAAGAACCACTCTAAGATGCTTCTCATGCTCTTCCCTACTGCGGGAATATATCAAAATATCATCAATGAAGACTATCATGAACAAGCCCAAATAAGGCCTAATCACTCGGTTCATCAAATCCATAAAAGTTGCTGGGGCATTTGTCAACCCAAATGACATCACCAAGAACTCATTATGGTCGTACTGAGAGCAAAACGTTGTCTTAGGGACATCAGATGCCCTAATCCTCAACTGATGGTAGCCAAATCCGAAGTCAATCTTTGAAAATACCTTGGAACCCTGGAGCTGATCAAACAAATCATCAATCCTCTGCAATGGATACTTATTCATGATTGTAACCTTATTCAACTGTCGATAATCAATACACATTCATCGACCCATCCTTCTCAAGCAAGTCTTGTAATTTCTCCTTCAGCTCTTTCATTTCAGGCGGGGCCATACGATACTGAGGGATAGAAATGAGTTGAGTGTCTAGAGCAAAATCAATGCAAAAATCAATATCCCTGTTGGATAGCATATCCGGCAGGTCTGAAGGGAATACCTCAGGAAACTCACGAACAATGGGCACAAAATCAATAGAAGGAACCTCAGCACTAGAATCACAAACATATGGCAAACAGGCCAAATACCCCTTCTCGACCATATCTCGAGCCTTTACATAAGAGATAACACTACTTGTAGAATGACCAGGAGTCTGTCTCTATGCTAAATGAGATCAACCCAATAAGGCTAAGGTTATAGTCTTGGCATGATAGTCCAAGATAACGTGGTAAGGTGATAACCAGTCCATCCCCAATATAACATTGAAATCAACCATGTCCAGAAATAACAAATATATGCGAGTCATAAGACCCTAATCACGACTATACAAGAGCGATGGATTCGATCTACCACAACAGAATCACCCACCGGTGTAGATACATATACAGGGGCACTCAAGGAATCAGTAGGCATGACCAGATATGGTGCAAAATAAGAACATAGGAGTACGTAGACCTTGGATCAAATAAAACTGAAGCATCTTTGCCATAAACCAGAACAGTACCCATGATAACTGCATCTGAAGCTACAGCCTCAGGCCTGGCTGGAAGAGCATAACATCGGGGCTGGGCCCTGCAACCCTGGACTACCTCTCTAGGATGCCCCGCAGCTTGCTGGCATACACCTCTAGCGGTCGGAGCTCCACCTCTAGTACCTCTACCTATATCTCTAGTACTTCTACCCCCGCTTCTAGCTAGTTGGGCGGTCTGTGGAACACATGTTTCCTAAACCATAGCACGGGAACCTTGCTGCTGCTACTGAGTACCCACCAATCCCCAACAAGCCCTCATGATATGACCATACTCACCAAACTCAAAACATCCACTTAAGTGTTGCGGCTGAAAAAACTGAGACTGACCCTGGAAACCTGAATGACCACCCCGAAAAATCTAGAGCGGCAGTGCACTGATAGGAGCTAGCGGTGCACTGTAGGGCTGCTGATCAGAATACTTCATGAGGGAACCACGGACGCCTGAAGCACTGTGAGAAACTTGAAGTGCTGACAGAAAGGTCCTAGAAGGATGGCCTATACCATATGAATCCCTGCCTCCAGATGAGGAACCACTGAATATGGCTGAATGACAAGACCTCTTGTCCGATCCATGACCACCTCCCACCGACAGAACCATCTCCACTCTCCTTGCCACATTGGCCGCCTTCTAGAAAGTAATCTCACTCTTAGTCTCCATAGCCATCTGAAGATCAATCTGCTGAATAAGTCCATTAATGAAACTCCTCACGCTCTCTCTCTCTCTTGATTGGAAGTATGATAAAAGCATAACGAGCCAAGTCGATTAATCTGGTCTCGTACTGGCTAACTGCCATGAAACGCCGTTGGAGACGCTCAAACTACCTCTGATAGGGCTCTCTTTGAGTTATGGGGAGAAACTTCTCTAGAAATAGCTGGGTAAGCTGCTCCCAAGTCAAAGTTGGTGATCCAGCTATCCTAGCCAAACAGAAATCCTTCCACCAAATCTTGGCAGATCCAGACAAGCAAAAAGTCGCAAAATCGACTCCATTGGTCTTATCCACTGCCATGTTCCTAAGAACCTCATAACAACTGTCTAGATAATCCTAGGGATCCTCAAAAGAAGCATCGCTGAAGTAGTAGTGAAGAGCTTTGTGAACCTATACAATCTCCACAAAACATCGGCAGACATAGCTGCTCCATCATCGGTTTGAGCTACCACAACCGGGTGAACTACTCCAACTAGCTGAGCTGATGGACTCTGAAACTGGGGAGCTATCTGCTCCAGAGTGCGAGTAGCTGGAGTATGGCTCCTCCTCTGGCTTGAGAAACGGCTAGTGCTACATGAAGCAAGCCTACCCGGGTGACAGTCTCCATGAGGCCCACTAGATGGATCAGATCATCTTGAAGTACTAGGTTAGCTATAAACCCCTCTGGGACCTGAGCTGGGCCCACCGGAACTGTCTAGGCCAGATCCTCATCATCAAAGTCAACTTGAGGCTCCGCCGCTGGTGTTGCTGCTCTGGGCTGAGCTCTGTCCCTACCTCGGCCTCGCCCTCTACCCCTCGTAGGAACTACTGTTGGGGGCTCAGGCTGCTGATTGGTCGATGAGGAAGTGCGTGTTCTCGCCATCTACGAAAGAATAGAATAGAAATTCAATTAGCATTGAGAAACAAAATCGCATGACAAGAAAGAACAAATGTGAAGTTTTTCCTTACTTTGTAGCCTCTGGGGATAAATACAAACGTCTCCATACATATCCCTCAGACGCTACTAATCCTGTCCGTGAATTGTGAGACCTATGTAACCTAGAGCTTTGATACCAACTTGTCACGAGCCAGATTTTCCACCATCGGGAGTCGTGATGGCGCCTACTCGTATAATCTAGGCAAGCCGCAAAATACAGAAATTACTAACTCGTTCATCTTAATCCCTTTTCACGATTTGATTTAACAGGTAATCAACATTTAAATATTAACGATAATAGAACAAGTGAAGGACTTAAACAGATAAAAATAACCAAGCCAGTACTACAATGTCAATATACTTCTCTACCCGAAATCTGGTATCACAATATTCACGGACTGTCTATGAGTACTACATACAATTTTCAGAAAGAAATACAATATGTCTCGAAATCTAATGAAAACATAGCATATAATAAAGTAGAAGAGAACGCCAGGCCTGCGGACGCCTGTAGGACTACCTCGAGATCTTTGTCTAGGCTGAAGGTAGGATCCCAAGTGATACTGTCCAAAAGCCGCTTCAAAATTTGCATATAGTGCAAATGTAGCATCAGCACAACCGGCCCCATATGCTGGTAAGTGCCTGGCCTAACCCCGGCGAGGTAGTAACAGGGCTAGGACAAGACTCCAGATAACCCTATGCAGTTATATAATATACATCGAAAAATAAATAGGAATAAACAATTAAAATGGGGGGGGGGGGTACATGCTATGGGAGAAATATCAAATCAAGCAGAAACTTAAGAGAAATATGAGGGAACAATTCAAGATCTACAACAAAAAATAATAACACTGTTACCACGCGCAATCTGATCCCTTTTATTTAACAGTGTTGCAGCATGCAACTCGATCCATATCATTTAACACTGTTGCGGCGTGCAAATTGATCCATTTATATCACTGTTGTGACGTGAAACCCGACCCAATATAACATTATTGTGGCGTGCAACCCGTTTCATATATAGTATTATTTCGGCGTGCAACCCGATCCATATATTTATATACCTTTAGCAACAACCATACCAAGAGTCCCAGCAATGGATCAACAATAGACTACAATATCCCGGAAGGGATTCGACAGTAAAAGTAAATACGTCCCGGCAAGGGAGAAATAACTATAACCAATCTTAGCCCAACTTCTACTCATCTCAGCTAATATCAATACTCAATCATATGTAATTTCCACGAAAACAAACTTAATCCTTGCTCAATATTGAGAATCATCAATTAAAGCATCTGTAGTATCATTTAAGAACACAACAAATTGCAATTTAAGACTCACGGTCATTCTTGACACCAACGTATAGATACTCGTCACCATGCCTATATGTCGTACTCAACAAAAAGGAAATAGAAAATAGGACACAACTCCTAATCCCTCAAGCTAAGTTTAGACCAAACACTTATCTACAACTTCCACGACCAACTCAAGCCTCAAACACCGCCTTTTCTATCAAATTCGACTCCAGATCAATTATATCTAGACATAACCGACTTTATAACATCAATAAATGCTAAACAATCCAATTCCAATACTTAATTATATCTTTCTAATCACTCTTTCCAAGAAGTCAAAAATTGGTTCAGGGCCCGCTTGGTTAGGACACGAGGTTTGGACCAAAACCCAATCACCCATTCATCCACGAGCCGGAATATATAATATATTTTGAAATCCGACCCCAAAATGAGGTCAAATTCCCAAATAATCAAAAAGACATAACTCTACCCAAATCTCTAATTTTCTACCTTTAATCCCATGTTTAAGGCCTAGAAATCTAATAGGTCTTGATAAAAATGGAAGAAAACGAGCCTAGGATTACATACCTATGAAGCTATGGTGAAGTTCCTCTTCAAAAATTGCGCAAGTGGTGTGGAAAAGATGAAGTTTATAAAAAATGGTGGAATTCCCATAATATATTATACTTTTGAAACTTAAAATAACTGGGAAAATTTGGTCTTCATGTTCGCGACAGGCTCATCGCATTCGCGATGCGTTAGGCCTGAGAGACCTTCTCATTCGCATAAGTGGGCTCGCGATCGTGGAGCAGTAACTCCTCGAGCCCTTGCATTCGCGTCTTGGTGGTTGCGTTCGCATAGGTATAATACCCCTCCCCTTGCCCAGGCTCATAAGCCATCGTGTTCGCGAAGGTTATTCCCCCTTAGCCTCGCGTTTGGGTCACCAGCTTCGTGTTCGCGAAGAAGAAAATAAGAACCTGGGAGATTTTCCTTACGGGTTCATGAGTGCACCCACGCGAACGCGAAGAACAAAATTCCTGGGGACTTAATAGCAAAAACCTACAAGTTTTGGAGTTCGAAAAACCTTTCGAAAGTCACCCGAGTCCTCGGGGCTCCAGACCAAACATACACACTAACTCAAAAATACCATATGAACTTATCCGTGCAATAAAATTGCCAAAATAACATTATAAACATCAAATTAAACCTCAAAATCAATAAAATATTTCGAAACTTCTTAAAACACTAAATTTTGCATTTATGGTCCAAATCAGGTCAAATGAAATTCGTTGCTTCCCAAACTTCACAGAATTATCTTAAATCTTATATAAGACATGTACCGAATGCCAGAACTAAAATATGGGCCATATACCATTGTGTTTTAATCAAAATTTATTTCCAAACCTTATAGACAAATCCAGAAAATACATTTTCTTCAGAAATTCATTTCTCCGGCTTGGGACCTTGGAATTTGATTCCGGGCATACGCCCAAGTCCCATATTTTCCTATGGACCCTCTGGGACCGTAAAGCTTGGGTCCTGGTCTGTCTACCCAAAAATTTGAATGAAGTCAAATTAATTCATTTTACTGCCAAAATTTATCATTTTTCACAGATTTTCACATATAAGCGTTTTCGGCTATATGCCCAGACTGTGCACAAAAATCGAGGTAATGCTAAAAGAGGTTTTTATTGCCTTAGAACACATAATTCAATCTAAAAGATTTGTCTCCTGCAGTTACTTTGGATGGTAATGTCTCAGGCAGAGTTTGGTTTACCAAAGATGTTTCTTATGATCACCTGAGAGTATTTGGGTGTAAAGCTTGTGTGCTTGTTCCTAAAGATGAGAGATCAAAACACAATGTAAAAACTAAGTAGTGCATTTTTATCAATTATGGTCAAGATGAGTTTGGGTATCGTTTTTATGATCCTGTTGACAATAAACTTATTAGAAGTCGTGATGCAATATTTTTTTAAAACCAAGCTATTTAAGATATTGACAAAGCTGAGAAGATAGTTTCTTCGAGTAATGAGAGCTTAGTTGATATTGATCCAGTTTCAATTTCTAAGGCACCTATTGCACATGAAGGAACCCAAGACAATGATGGAGATAGTGATTAAGATTAAAATGATCATCATGGAGTAAATATTATGGATTCTTTAATTTTGTGGTTGATCAGCAAGTAATTCCTCCACAGATACTACTTTGAATGCTCTTGAAACATCTCTTAGAAGATCTACAAGCAAGAAGCAAAAATCCATGATCCTCCTAATGAGTATGTAATTTTGACTGACATGGGAGAACTTGATAATTATGATGGAGCCATGCAAGATACTCACAAAGATCATTAGATTTACGCGATGGAAGATGAGATGAATCACTCCATGAGAATGGCACATATGAGTTAGTGAAATTGTCGAAAGATAAGAGAGCTTTATCTAGCAAATGGATATTTAAAATAAAGTAAGATAACCATACCTCTGCACCTAGATAAAAGGCAAGGTTAGTTGTTAAAGGTTTTGGCCAGAAGATGCGAGTTGACTTTGATAGAAATTTCTCCATTGTTATGAAGATCTCTTATATTCGTGTGGTTCTAGGCTTAGCCGTAAATCTAGATTTAAAAGTTGAGAAGATGGATGTCAAGACTGCTTTTCTTTATGGTGATTTAAATAAGGATATTTACATGGAGAAACCTGAGGACTTCGTAGTTAAGCTTGCAGATAAGCATGCGTTTTGCAAAAAATTGGCATGCATGAAGCTCGTCAATAGTTTCTCTACTTGAAGACACATTTGTCCCCTTGACTGGAGGGGGAGCTTGTTGGGCACATACCCATGTTATCCATCCCAAGGCCCATTGGCCTAATCCTATTCTCTTTTGATTCCATTTCTATTTGGAATTGGATTCGGTTTATTCCTATTTTACTGAATTTTGACTTTACGAGAAAGCACCACTCATGATCTATAAATAGGAAAACTTTGGAAAATTATTCTATGCTCATTGATACATGTCTTTGAAAATTTTAAGCACATAAGAGCTAGTTTCTAGAGAGCTTTCATCAAGAGAGAAGAGGGAAGAAAAGTATTTGTTTTGCTACAGATTTTTATTCCGACCAGTCAAATTCAAATCACTTTTTCGGTTCGTTAACCGTTGGATCGGGCTGAAAGTTTGACTGTGTATTCTAACATCTTGATCTTAGATTTGAACGATAGAGATCTGATTTGGAGACTTGTAGCATTTGATTTTGAGCCTCGAACAACAGCTTTATTTTTGTGGATTATACTCTTTCTTCAATTGATTAGTTGTTGCTCGTGTTGCTACTGTTGCTCCGTATTTGGCGCTTATTGTGTAGCCAATTTGGAGAACTTTTGTAAATCTATTATTGTTATAGTAGAGTTTTTTTAGATATTTATGATCCCGTGATTTTTACATTCGATTTGAAGGGGTTTTCAAGTTAAAATTTGATGTTCTTTATTTTTTTTTATTTTTAGATTTTTCTCTTTCTCGACATAACAAATTAGTTATATAAAATTTAAAGTTAGTTAGTAGGTGATTTTGTATTTCTGCGACCTTCGATGGTAGACAGAAAATTGATAATAATAGAGTACTTATGTCAACCGTCCCTCTATCTAACATACTGTATTTCTTATAAAAGGTGACAAATAATCAAACTTGAATAAAAAATGATGGCAATAGATAAAATAGTATTTCTTTATACTAAAGAAAGTTTAAAGTGATTTATTTATTGCAAAAAAAAATTGTTGTGCAATTCTTTTTTATTTTTTTGTTGGAAAGATAGACTTATATTATAGTTAAACGAGTACATTACATGTTTGCAGCAGATGCATTAGTGGCATCAGCTGTTTCAAGCTTCCCTCGTGGGGGATACAGCTAGAGATATCAAAAGTAGATAACATAGTACTAGTACTAGACTGGTTACTACTATAACATAACATTTGATTTAGAGAGCAGAAAATATAAATTCCTAGAACTATCCTTAACAAGCCGTTGGAGGATGAAACCTTCCTGATCCTGGCGAAAGGAAGGCATAGCAAAAGGTGGTGGTTGGCCAAAAAGTCTGCATTGTTCTTTTTTATTTGTGTCGCTCTAAACCTAGCCAAGCTATCAGCCACTCCATTTTGCTCTCTGTAGATGTGATGAACTGTGGGGCTATCCAGCTACCGAAGTAAGAACCTGCAATCATTTAAGAGATTATAATATTTCATAATAGGTGTGGGAAATATACCTAGGAGTGCATGGGCATCCGTCTCAATAACTAGTGATATGAAATGATATTTGACTGTAACTTTTAAGCTCATGAATAGTGCAAGTAATTCTGTTTGAATGCTTGTGCCTTGCTGGACAGTCCCCAAAAAATCCAATATCCGATTCTCTTGTGTGTTCCTAACCCCCCCCCCCCCTCCCCCTAATGCTATAACTATCTGTATCCGAGGAACAGGAGCTATCAATATTGAGTTTGTAAGTAGAATGGCTTGGTGGGTTCAAATTTATATAAAGAGGATATGAAGTAGAGTGAGGTGTTTTTGAGGGTTGTGTGAGGAAGTGAAATTATGCCGCAGTTTCAATAAGAAAAGGTATGTTCAGATTAGTTTTGGATTTTTCAAAGAGGAATTTATTTCTGACTTGTCAAATGTGCCATAAAGCCAAAGGCATTAGTGTTGTGTAGGGGATATTGTATGGAGTGTGATGTGTGAAAGTATGTAGTAAGTTGTGCAACCACTCGAAAGTAGAAGAATGGATTAAAGAAAAAATTGTGGGAGTAGGAAAGAGGCTTACGGTCGACAAAAAAAAATATTTTGTAAGGGCACATTCCCAAAAGAGATTGCATATTGTCTCAGGTGATGTATGGCATTGTTGACTTATTACTAAGGGATTGATCCCCAACTTTCCATGGTATGAAGCTATTGGAAACCTCTCATGGAACGGTATCCATAAGAAAAAAGTTATTTGGGGGGGGGGGGGTGTGCAGCTTCCAAATCCATCTGTAGTTTTGAGATGAAGTAGAGTGTGTGGAAGATGCAGATGTAATTAAAGACTTATAGACAGATTGAGTTGTAAAGGTGTCATTTTCATTAAGTGGCCAGTAGATTTGATCAACCCCAACTGGTGTTATGGGCATGTAATGATTTATAATGGAGGACTGCACCTTTGAGGGGACTTGGAAAGGTAAGGTATCGAAGTACCAAGTGTTACTGTAATAGTAATTGGAAAAGGTCCAGTTACTAAACTTCTTGGGCTTTATTTGGAGTGATCTAGGGGTCGGTTCAGAATCTGACATGGTTTTCTATGGAAAGGTTCCATTGTATCCCTAGTTGACAATAGGATCATCCCTTTATTACATTATTCCAAGTATTGGATCCACCTATTCGTGGGGTTGGTTTAACTCTAATAAGTTCAAGTAGAAGTACCTGAGCCCACAACTAGTGTGGATTGTTAAATAATATCCATGCCAGTCCCGCAAGCAGTGCTTTATTCTTAATATGTAAGTTAGGAATGCCTAAGCAACCCTGATGGATGTGTTGAGTAATTGTGGACCATTTGATTAAATGGAGTTTGTTCTTCTGCGATGTTGTGCCCCAGAGAAAATTTCTTTGATACCTATTTTCCAATACCTCTTGTCGGGGTGAAAAATTCTGTAGGACTACCATTTAACAAAATAGAGGTTATTGTAGTTGTGATACAAGACATAATAAGGTTAATGAGATTTAGAGAGAAATTGGGAGTGATTAAGTATGATGAATAAAAGACCATTCTAACTTATCAAAAGCCTTCTCAAGGTCTAATTTAAGCAGCATGGTAGATTGCTTGTCTTTCTTTTTTGAAAGTTACGAAGGATCTCTTGAACTATTATGGAATTGTGAGCTACTCTCTTGTTCTTTGTAAAACTAGACTGACTAGGGTGGATGATTTTGTCTAAAAAAAGTTTTCAGTCGATTTACAATATTTTTTGTTACGAAGGCTAATAGGCCTATGGTGAGTGATAATGGAAGCGTTATCATTTTTTGGAATAAGGCAAATATAAGTAGTGTTAATAGAGGGGTCAATATGACATTCTTGAAAAGCTTTATGGCAGAAGTATTTTACTGCATCTCCTACGATATGCCAATATATTTTGTAAAATAAATGGTGTAGACCATCCGGACCAGGAACTTTTAGAGGTTGAAAAGATTGAACTGCAGTATAGATTTCCTCATCATTTAAAGGATTATTGAGAATTGTTTGATCACCACTGGTTAACGCATTGTGGGAAAACTGCACAGTGGAGTGTTTTGAGGTGATCTTAGTAGTGGTGAATAATCTTTGATAGAAAAGAGTTATATGTTCTTTTATTTGTCTAGGATTATCAATCCAGTTACCCCCTTGATCCTGAATAGCCGTAATTCTATTGGTACGTCTACGATTGATAGTAGAGAGATGAAAAAACTTTATATTAGCATCACCTTGATTAAACCAATTTATACGGGACATTAATTTTCAAAAATCATCTTCTAGATGGAGGATGTGATTATACTCATGTTGTAATTGTTGTTCTAAATTGTGAAGAAACATACTTGTAGGATAATAAATTGAGGATTATAATCCCGTTAACCAGGCTAAAACTTTATTCTTTCTTTTGAAAATATTTCCAAAAGTAGAAGCATTCCATTCTTGGACATCGTTAGTAAAATTATTTATTGCAGATAGTGGTTTATATTAGGCTGCCAGGCTTGATGGACTACAAAAAGAAAGGAAGGGTGTGTAGTCCAAAAAGTATAAATTCTAAAAACTTTTTGCCAGGGCAGTGTCCTGTGTTGTACTTCTAGTTTAATGGGACAGTGATCAGAAAAAGTACGAGGTAAATGAGTTACCAATGCTTCCGGGAAATGATTAAGCCAACTATAATTTGCTGTTACACGGTCAATACGTTTATAAGCAGTGGAATTATTATGCCTTCCATTAGTCAAAGTGTAACAACTTCCTTTAATCCCTAAGTCAATTAAATTACAGTAATTCAAACAGTCTGACAACTTATTTGATCGTGCCATATTCATAGGAAGGCCCCGAAATTTATCGCTAGCATGGGTTAGCTCATTAAAATTCCCTCCAATAATCCATGGTCCTTTATAATTATCGTAAACATGCCTTATATTATTCTAATTTACTTTTCTAATATTATTGTAAGTACTTGCATAGATGGTAGCAAACAAATATTTGAAAGGGTAAGGACTTACCTGGACATTGCAATGTACTTCCTGTGAGGTGGTTCGTACCCGTTCAATGTCAAGAACATTTGCAAGCCATTAAATAGCTCTCCCAGCCGCTTGCCTTGTCAGCCACCTCTATTAACCCCGTGAAATTAAAATCTACCTTCAAGGTCTCATGTGTTTTGCAATGAGTCTCTACTAGTACCACCATAGCAGGCCTATTGTAGTCCAATAGTGAACGAAAATTTCATCTAAAATTCTCAGATTGTGCTCCTCTATAGTTCCAAATGATAATATTCATATTATATGTTTTAGATTCAAGCAATTGACTGCTCCTTTGAGACCCCCAGTTGGTGTTCTTCTCCTCCATACGTGGACGATATGTTGGTAGGAGAATCATAGCATATTTTCCTACGTCGGGATTTGTGGTTGGCCTTATCCGGAAAGACACCCTCGTTAAATTTTAAGGACATCTTACATGGATTTGTTTCATATTCCTCCTTCTAGACAAATACCTTGATCCTGTCTAGGCATGCATGCACTGGCCGTGTTTTTCTGTTGTACACGATTACTACATCGAGTTCTACCTGAAAATTCATTTCTTGTCCTGGAGAGTTAAGAGTGTGAGGGGGTGCATGTGTTGGAGAGGGCGGTGGTGTTGGAGGTGGAGTTGGTTCCAACGTTACCAAAAGGGGTTGGGGTGTTTGGTAGGATTGAATCCATGGAGTATTTGGTGTTGGGGATGGATAAAATGGGAGATGAACTCTGTGGGGATATAGGTGTGTTGGATCCCACTAGGGAGTTGGGAGAGCTAAGGGTTGATAGAGTTGAGATGTGGAGCTTGCATGAGTGCTAGTGGTACTGTCCGTACATGTTGGTGCCTATTTGCATGTCCTCCGCCACTATTTATGCAATGTCTCGTGGATTGTTGATGAGAATGGTGACCTCCTGATTATTGACCTCCATTGTGAACGTGAGGGCAGGGTTCTGTAGGCCTATCTCCAGCCTAGATACAGAAGTTAGAGTGGTGGGGGGAGTCTAAGCAGTGTAGATTATGGAATTGGGTTCCATGATCAAATGTGAGGGTGGACGTGAGTAAGGAGTGAGCAGGGAGTTGTGTTGTAGCCGGTAATGATTCTGCTATGTTTGAATATTGAGAGGGAGACTGATGTTTTGGAAAGGAGGTGGGTACATGTTGGGACGTGGGAGAGGAAAGGTTAGGAATGAAATTAGAGCTTTGTTCCAAGGGTAGACATGTATAACGGCATGCAACAATATTAGTGGTTGGGATAGGCGGTGAGACTGATAGATTTGAAAGGTGAATTGTTGACGGAGATTGTTTTTTAGTGCTCTTTGTGGAGGCATCAGATAGCTTCTTTGCATGGGAGATGTAGGTGAAGTGATTGAATTCAAAGGGGAATTGTTGGAGTCGGTCATGGGGAGATTGTTTTTTTCGATTGTCTTTGGTGAGGGAGTGTTGGTGTAATTTACTAAGATAGAGTGGGATGGATTGTGCAATATTTCTTACATTGTGCAATATTTCTTACATGTTGGAGTGGCCAACGTGTCCCTTTCCATGTATTGTAATAGGTTCATTTTGATCACTTTTTTATGATTGGGACGAGTGAGTCTTTGGGAAGTGTTTGTCTGCAGTGGTCTTAGGTTGTAATGACCCGACTAGTCGTTTTGAGAAATTAAGCTTCGTTCAGCGGCATAAGGTCTGGAGAAGCTTTGGAACATGAGCATCGACTTTCGTGCATGGTGGAATTCGGTTTTCGGATGCTTTAGAGTCAATTCTAGAGAAGAAAACTTATTTTGTAAGTTACAACGGTGAAAATTTGACCAGAACTGGACTTTTGGGTAAACGACCCCGCAATGGGTAGTGGATGATCACAATAGCTTCGTATGGTAATTTTGGACCTAGGCGCGCGTCCGGATTCAGGCTTAGAGGTCCATAGAGTAAATTGAGGAAATTCGGTAAAGTTGAAGTTGAAAAATGAAGAAGTTTGACCAACAGTTGAATTTTGAGATGTCGGGGTCGGAATGCAATTCCGAGAGTTGGAACAGCTCCGTTATGCCATTTTGGACTTGTCTGCAAAATTTGGCATCATTCTAAGTTGAATTGATAGGTTTTGGCATGAGTTGTGTTATTTGAAGATTTGGAAGTTCATAAGCTTGATTTTTAGTTTGATTCGTCGTTTCGATGTTGTGATATATGATTTGGAACTTCGAACGAGTCTGTGTTAGGTTATATGACATGGGAGTGTGATTAGATAGGGTCCCAGAGGCCTAAGGTGTGTTTTGGATGGGCTACGGATCCTTTCCTTCTATTTTCGAACTGCTGAACTGTTGCTTCTAATATCCTTATACGCGATCGCAAAGCTTCTCCCGTGATCACGTTGCTTTGTTTAAGACCGCCTCAAAATCCTTCTTCGCGTTCGCATCCTTCCCTTCGCGATCGCGATGCCCTGCATCTCTCTTTTCCGCGTTCCCGTTCTCGCCATGGTGTTCATGATGAGCAATCTGGACAGCCTTGAAATTTCTTCTACGCGATCGCGATCGCGACCGTCCTCCCGCGATTGCGATGTACAAATACCTGAGCAGACAGATTTAATCCCCAAACTCGAGGGTTTCACTATTTTATCATATTTTGACTTCTAGAGGTCGATTTTTGCCGATTTCTGAAGGGATTTTCACCTGGGCAACTTGGGTATGTATTTCTCACTCGATTTAGACAAACTTCCATGAATCTCCTCTTAATTTCATCTTTTAATTTCAGTTTTTGAATGTAAAATGGGTAGAACATCATAGACAGAATTGTTGGGTTTTGAAGGAGTGTTTGACCTCCGATTTGAGAGATTTTTATATGGTTAGACTCGTGAGAGTACGAGGGTTCTGAAAATTTTATATTCATCCGGTTCAGAGACATTGTCCCGAGGGGAATTTTTGTTATTTACCTATTTTCACACTTTAGCTTCGAATTAAATTGTAGAATCAGTTGCTCGAGATATTATTTAAAATGTGTGATTTAATTGAATATATTTGGGCCATATGGAGTTGAGAACTCGTGGCAAGAACGTGGTTGCTAGTTGATTTTAGCCAGTTTGAGGTAAGTATCTTGCCTAACCTTGTGTGGGGGACATCCCCATAGGATTTGAGTCTTCTCTGCTGATTGTATTCCGTGTACGCGAGATGACAAGTGTGTTCTCGGATTTATTTTTGCTAAATTGTTCCTTTTAGGCTCTTATACTCTTGAAATCACCGAGTATGAAGATGATATTGATACGATTTAGTTCCCTGTTATTAGTTTCACCTCTACATGTCTTACTTGGTATTTGTTTGCCCTTTCTTGATTAATTCTTGTTGTTTAATGGACTTTTATGTGATTAAATAAAGACAATTACCCTTCTATTGTTATATTATCCGTCCTAACTACTCGCCGTTAATTGCAAATCATAAATGTTATATCTCATGTAATTAATCGGTCTTAATTGGAAAGAAGATAGATATCTTATGTTTAGTTGAAATTTCCTTAAATTGTAATTATTTCATTCATGTTAACTTCCTTACTGTTTGGATACTTCTTGATTGTAAGTTCACATGTGACTTATTGCAAATATATTACATGTCCAACTGTTGTGGTATCGGTGTAGTTATTATGCACTAATTATGTCTTGTTTTGTCGTTGAGGTTATTGTTTTTTTCCTTGGTGTTCTGTGACCTTATTAGGTTTTGTTGATTCCCTGACCGGGAGGTTATCGTTTCTGTTATTGATTCCGTTGTCGGGACGTTATTGTTTCTGTTGTACTTCATTTTTTTAAATATTTCTCTAATTTGGTTGCGAATTTACATATAGACTACAGGTTCGATTCCTGGGAGATCCTCCAGAAATTGATATGATGGACTATGGGTTCGATTCCCAGAAGATCCTCCAGAAATTGAAATGATGGACTACTGTAACGAGCCGACCCTTCATCTCAGGTATCTCCGCCCCGTTTTCCCCATTTTATTCTTCTATATGTTTCATTATATGTGTTTGGAGAATTTAAAGTAATTTGGATAGTGTTCGGTTACAAATGATTTAGTTAGTCTCTTTGTGAGAAGGTTAGTTTGGAAAAGTCAATCGGATGTTAACTTATGTGTTGGAGGGATAGGAATTAATTTCTGATGATTCGACTAGTTTTGGGTGATGATTTGTGACTTAGGAGAGCAATCAAAATTGAATTTGGAAGTCCGGTGTAGAATTAGGCTTGAATTGGCTACGCTTGAATTTTGGCGAATTCCGATTTATAGGTGAGATTTTGTTACGACGGTCGGAATAGAATTTCGGGTAGTGCAGTAGCTCCGTTAGGTGATTTTTGATATGCGTGCAAAGTTTTAGGTCATTCAGAGGTGTTTAGGTCGGGAATTTGATCAAATGCAAGTTTTAGAAGTTTTAGTTTCACATAGGCTTGAATTCGTGGTAAGCCGATGATTTTGATGTTTAAGATAGTGTTTTTATATTACGAGCAAGTTTGAATGAAGTAATAGAATATATCCGTGCTTTTGGTTGAGGTCCCGAGGGCCTTGGGGTGATTTCGGATGGCTAACGGTGAATTTTGAACAAGAAAAGTGCAGCAGAAAAATTTTCAGAGGAGTTTTCCTCTATGCGATCGCGAGACCTGGTTGCGATCGCATAGAAGGCCTAGAGGAGTCTCAGAAATTGTTCTACGCGATCGCGTAAGGGGGCTTGCGATCGCATAGGTATGAGGGATGGTTCAGTGCGATCGCGTGGAGGCGTATGCGATCGCGTAGTAGGAGGATGCAAAGCTCTGGGATCGTAAGGGGTTTCCTGTGATCGCGTAAGAGGATTTTGAAGGCCACGATATTTGGCCTATGCGATCGCAGGGGGTCGCTACAATGGTCTGACAGAATGTTTTAAAACCATTTTGTCCGCAACCCACATCATTTTTCCACCATTGTTAAGCAACCAAGAGAACTTTTTGAGCGATTTGAAGTGCGTTGGGTATTGATTAGAGGTAAGTCTCTTGACTTAAAAACACCATTTTTATGAAGAATCAATCCTCAAATCCATGAAAATATGTTGAGATTGTGAAGAACTAGGGCTTAGTTTTTAGAAAGGAGTTTTCTGGATTTGAAACGCCATCTGAACTCTGATTTTGGTAAACTTTATATGTACGGACTCGTGGCAAGATGAGGAATCAGTTAATGTGATCCTTGGAATATTTAGAGAAGTGGGCCTGGGGCTTAGGTTTTACCAACTTCATGATTTTTAGTTTTTTTCAAGTAATTTCGATTGGGTTATGTTTCCTTAGCATAAAATAATGTATTCGTTGTGATTTTGACTAGATTAGTTGCGCGAGGAGGTCGATACAAAAGGAAAAGGCATTGCGGACCATTCTACGACCGGTTAGAGGTGAGTAGTTTGTATAGATGATGGCTTGAGGGTTTGAAAACCCGGTTTATTACATCCTGATGCTATGTTAGGGCGTGACTCGCACCCAATGACAGGTGCAGGACTGTATATGATTGGGGATTGTGACTTGATCCATCTCGAGAGCTAAGTAAAATTATTGGCGGCTGATACGCACCCTGTAGTGAATATATCTGGGCTTATTTCCATGTTTGGGGCCTTGTGTATCTGTAGCATCCGTCTAGGATGAATATCTTTGTGATAGAATGGTTTGCATAATCATTGATCTCAGTCATGTGCTTAATTACTGTTATTAAATGCTAAGTCACCTTATTCCTGAAATTAAGTAACTAAATTATATTCATCTTAATAATTGGCAACTGGGAAATTAAATTGAATTTGTTATGTGACTCATATGCATACTGTGGACTGAGTATGAGTCGAGTTGCACGTCGTAGCACTGATATGATGATATTGCGCTTGGGTTGAAGGAGCCCCTCCGGAGTCTATACACACCACCAGTGACCCCATCGACGTTAAATAGATCGGGTTGTACACCGCAGCGGATCATGTGCATTGCATTGTTGCATTATATTAGTCTGATATACTTGATACTGTTATGTTGTTAGTTTGTAGTTAAGGTGTCAGACTGTTAGTTTTAGCTTTGGTTTATGGAATTTTGTGGATTTATTATCTTCAGACATTTTCTACGCTTATTACTCACTGAGTCGGTAGTACTCACCCCTACTCCCTGCACCTTGTGTGCATATTCAGGTGCACCGGAGGCTTAGCAGAGCAGTCGCTGTCTCCGGAGATTATGAGAGTTGTTGAGGTAGCTACTTAACGTTTGCAGGACCTAGCTACTCTTCCTATTTCAGTTTATTATTATTATGTACATTTCCAGACTTATGTATTTTCATCCAGATATTGTTATCCAATTTGTTTTAGAGGCTCTAGACTCGTGACCCCAGATCTATTGGGAGTGTTTTATCGGATTTCATATCTCTCCGTATTATTTTACTATAAATATTTTATTATTATTATAAAACTATTTCATTTTCCTTAAATTATCAGTTTTGAGTTTTATTGACGAATTGAGAGCGAATGTTGGTCAGGCTTGCCTAGCTTTAGGGTTTGGCGCCATTACGACCGGGTTTAGGTCGTGACAAATTGGTATCAGCCTAGGTCACTAGGCCTAGCGAGTCATGAGCCGGTTTAGCAGAGTCTTGTAGATCTATACGTGACGTCCGTATCTATCCTCGGGAGGCTACAAAACCTCTAGGAAATACTTCACCTTCTTGAAATGTTATCGTGCGTCTTTGATTCAGCTTGAAAGAGTAACTCTTGAAATTCGTTCCAGGGGTTCGCATACGCGCATGAGCGCTCGGTAGCAGATGTGCCTTGATTTCATATGATTCCCCGATCAAGGGGTGAGATGTAATCTTTGTGATGTTGATGTCGGGCCAGTCTGGTGTACTTGAGGCCGGATCTTGAGTATGTCTTGAGGACTGAGGTGCTGATCGTGTGAGCAAGTGTTTTAAACTTATGTGTTTGGTAATGTCGCTATTAGCTGGAAATGGTTCCGTTACCAGGAATCTCATAATCTATTCTTTCTGAAATCACACTTTTCCATTGTCAACATCATGTCAAACAACAACGATAATAACACTCAAGAAAATCAGATCCATCAAGTGGTGGGAGATGAACTCAATGACGCTATTCCTCAAGCTTCTCCACGTGGATCTCGAGAAGGAACTCCTAATGATATGTCTGAACATGCTGATGGAGGAGTTGAAACAAGAGATGAACTTCTACAAAAAATAATTAATGCACGAATTGACAATGCTTTGGAAGCTTTAGTTAGTCGATTGCCTGCTGCGCCAACCACGCCTAACAATAACACGTTGGAAAATCCCCGCTCTGGTCTGGTTAATTCTGGTAATTGAGCAACCCCCAGTGATTCACAAGAAGGAGAACAAGGTAATTCAGATAATTCTTATTTTCAATATTTAGTACTAACCTTGCAGAAACAGCTCAAGGAGCAAAATGATCGTATCGAGCAAATCCCTAGAGTACCGCTTGTAATAAAAGGAGTAGATGTGGACAAATACTCACAACAATCTTGGAAGCCAAGTTTTTCTCCCCTTCCAATTCCGAAAAAGTTAAAAATGCCTGACATCTCAAAATATGATGGTACAACAGACCGACGTGACCACGTAACTGCATTTACAACAGGAGTGAAAGGCAACGACTTGACCAACCAAGAAATTGAATCACTATTGGTCAAACAATTTGGAGAAACACTCATCAAGGGTGCACTAACCTGATATTATCTTTTACCTGAAAATTCTATAAATTCTTTTGTTGAGCTTGCAGATTCTTTTATTAAAGCACACTCGAGGCCTCAAAAGGTTGAGAAAATAATGGATGATATCTTCAAAATTAAACAAGGGAACCCTGAACTGCTCAAAGAATTTGTCGATATATCCCAACGCAAAAGAATGACTTTACCCAGTGTACCAGATAATTGGCCAGCAATAGTTTTTGCAAGAAATTTTAATGACAAAAGTTCATAAGCCACGAGAAGGCTCAAAGAAAGTCTTCGTGAATTTCTTGCAACCACTTGGAATGATGTTTATTACAGGTACAGTACAAAGCTTACAATTGAATATGATACCGTACCTCAGTACCATCGTGAAGAAAAGAACGGGTGCAGGAGGTCAGAAAATGAAAAAAAATCAAGTAAGAATAAATACGATCCATATATGGGACTTGCAGGAAAGGATTCACGATCGAAAAAGGATAACCAACGATATGATCAAAGGCGAAGAAACAGGGAGACCAGGTCTTCATCCAGGTTCAAAGGTGATCGAAGCAATCAAGAACCACGAGATGACGATAGGAATTTAAAGGCATGATTCGGCGGCTATAATTTCAACGTAACTAATTATGAGCTCGTAGCTATTCAAAGGAGTATGGGCGACAAGGTACGGTGGCTAAAAAATTACGGACAAATCCAAACAGGCGTAATCTGGACCATTGGGGAGAATTTCACAATGACCATGAGCATAAAACATCAGAAAGCAGATTCCTACAAAGGGAAGCGGACCATCTATTGAAGCAATGATATCTCACTGAGTTGTTTGGTGAAAAGGGAAAACAGGCTTACATGAGCCACCAAAACCACCATCACCTAAGAGAACTGTGAAAGTCATCAGTGGAGGAGAAGATATTTATGGAGTAACGTATACAATTTCAAATAAGGTTTCCAAAATGACGATCCCACAAGGGAAGCAAGTACGGCAAACCTTACATCACGAAAGCATATACTTTGATGACGCAGATACAAAAGGAGTGATTACTCCTCATAATGATGCACTAGTAATATCTTTACTTGTACATGACACTAATGTAAAATGAGTTTTGATTGATCCAGGGAGTTCTGCAAATATCATCCTACTAAGGGTATTACGAGAATTGAAAGCTGAAGATAAATTGATATCCAAGGCCCGTACTTTGTCAGGCTTCGACACTTCGAGTGTGGTAACAAAAGGAGAGGTAATTCTAACAACTTTGCTATAGGTGCTATTAAAGAAACTAAATTTCACGTAGTTGATATGGAAATAGCCTACAATATAATCATGGGGAGACCGTGGATCCATGATATGGATGATATTCCATCAACTCTGCATCAGGTTATTAAATTTCCATCATCATGAGGAATATGTAAAATTCGAGGGGATCAACAAATAGCCAGTAGTATCAACGTCGTAACAGATACGAGCGCCATAAGTAAAGAAAAATAGCAAATACAGGAAACAGTTGGGGTGTCAACAGCCAAACTTCAACTGAATAAGAAAAAACATATTTAGACTCGAGACCTGATGTAATTCAAGAACCTAAAGAAAATGAGAACATTAAAAAACAATAGAGGAGCTCGAGGCTGTGGTGTTATTTAAGCAATGTCCTGAACGAAAGGTTCATGTAGGAGCCAATCTAAATCCCGATATGCGAGGTATGTTAATTGTGTTTTTAAAAGCTAACATAGACTATTTGGTCCCAGCTGATATGACAGGGATACCTCAGGATGTGATGACTCTCAAACTCAACGAGGACCCATCTTTCACACAAATAAAGCAAAAGAAAAGAAAGCAAGATACTTTCAAGAACCAGGTGATTCAAGATGAGGTCCAAAAATTATTAAAGATTGGGTCGATCCGCGAGGTAAATTATCCTAATTGGTTAGCTAACACGATGGTCGTACCTAATAAAAATGGTAACTGCCGCGTTTGTGTGGATTATACTGATCTAGATAAAGCTTGCCCAAATGACTCTTTTCATTTACCGCATATAGATTAGTTAATTGACGCAATTGCAGGTCATGAATTTTTAAGTTTTTTAGATGCATATTCAGGATATAATCAAATTCAAATGGATCCCGATGATAAGGAAAAAACTTCCTTCATCACAGACAGGGGGACTTACTGTTATAAAGTAACGCCCTTTGTCTCAAAAATGCTGGAGCAACCTATCAAAGGTTGGTTACCAAAATGTTTCAAGAACATTTAGGAAAAACTATGAAGGTATATATAGACGATATGCTCGTCAAAACCCAGCATTCCCCCGATCATATTTCTCATTTATCTATTACATTTGAAATTTTACGAAAATTTAACATGAAACTCAACCCGGAAAAATGTGCATTTGGAGTTGCCTCAGGTAAATTTTTGGGTTTTCTTGTTTCTAACCGTGGCATTCAGGTAAATCCTTCTCAGATTAAAGTGATAGAAGATATCCCCGATATCCTTACCAATGAGAAGGAGGTACAAAGATTAACGGGAAGAATCGCAGCCCTGGGAAGATTTATTTCAACATCTTCAGAAAAATGTTTTAACTCTTTTCTGCTCTCAAAAAGAAAGACCATTTTGAATGGAATGAAGATTGTCAACAAGCCCTTAAGAACTTGAAAGATTATTTGACAAATCCCTCGCTGTTCGCAAAACCAAAGGAATGTGAAACACTACTCATCTACTTAGCAGTATTAGAAGTCGCGGTAAGTGCTGTTTTGATACGAAAGGACCAAGGTAAACAATCTCCTATTTATTATGTAAGAAAATCTAATTTAGATGCTGAAACATGATATCCACAACTAGAAAAGATAGCACTAGCCTTGATCATGGCATCTAGAAAATTAAGACCTTATTTTCAATATCATCCAATTGTCGTAGTTACTTCTTTTCCATTACGAAACATTTTGCATAAACACAAATTGTCAGGAAGATTAGCAAAATGGGATATAGAACTGAGTGAATATGAAATAATTTATCATCCTAGGACTGCTAGAAAATCCCAAGTTCGCACTAATTTCGTAGCAGATTTTAGTCAAGGGATGCATTTAGAAGAAGAAAAGGAATTACAAGTTTTTAATGGAGCAAACCCGGGGACTTGGATTTTGTGTACTGATGGTTCATCTAATGTAAAGGGAGCCTGTTTAGGAATTGTTCTTAAACCACCTATGAGTGAGACCATTAGATATGCTATAAAATGTCACCCTAAAACTAACAACGATGCGGAGTATGAAGCAGTAGTTGCAGGTTTAGAATTGGCACGGGAACGTGGCATCACACAAATCATAATCAAAAGAGATTCCCAACTCGTGGTAAATCAAATGCTGGGGACTTATATAGCCCTGGTGGAACATTAGCAAGGTGTCTTGGACCTTCCCAAACTGAGTATGTAATGGGAGAAATACATGAGAGACATTGTGGAAATCATGCATGGGGGCAGGTCACTAGTAAAAATATTGATTCGAGCATTATACTATTGGCCTAAGATGGAAGAGGAAGCAAATGATTTCGTGTCTAAGTGTGATAAATGTAAAAGATACAGTAACAATATGCATGGACCAGCCAAATTATTACACCCTGCTATATCTCCGTGGCCCTTCCATGAAATGGGGAATGGACATCGTAGGTCCATTGCCACAAGCAAAAGGTCAGGTAAAGTTTCTACTTGTACTTACTAATTATTTCTCTAAACGTGTAGAAGCAGGGGCATTCAAGCAGGTACGAGAGAAAGAAGTCAAATATTTTATTTGGAGAAACATAATATGCCGCTTTGCGGTACCAAAGGAAATCGTATGTGATAATGGTCCACAATTTATAGGAGCACAAATCACAGAATTCTTCAAAGTTGGCAGATTAAAAAGATAACATTGACACAGTACCATCTGGTAGGCAATGGACAAGAGGAATCCACAAACAAGGTCAAAATCAATAATTTAAAGAAAAGATTACAAGACTGAAAAGGTAAGTGGCCTGAGGTGTTACCTTCGGTATTATGGGAGTATCGAACAACGACAAAAACAAGCACAGGAGAAATGCCATTTTCAATGGTTTATGGAGCGGAGGCCTTGATACCAGTTGAAAAAGGGGAACCAAGCACACGGTACGTTCAAGAAATGGAAGACTCAAAAAACGAGGAATTACGGGCGAAACTTGATTTACTCGAAGGAACAAGAGAAGCTGCATTAATAAGGATGGCAGCTCAAAAGCAAGTAATTGAACGATACCATAAAAGGAAAGCACGTCTCAGGTTCTTCAAAATTGGGGACTTTGTGCTAAAAAAAGGTGTTCCAATCTACGAAGGTTGCTAACTCTAGAAATCTAAGTCCAACATGGGAAGGACCCTAACGAATCAGTGAAATTGTAGGGAAATGAGCATACGAGTTGGAGACAATGGATGGCAAGGTTTTACCTTCACATTGGAATTTTGTCCATCTAAAGAGATACTTCTAAGGGAGTGGTCACGGTCAGGTATCACCATGTTAAATTTTTTCTTTAAATTTTTAAAATTTTACTAACGATTTTAAATGATAAGCAAAAACCCTAACTCCTACCAAATGATGAGTCACTACCTGCACGGCAAAATGGAATACTCTTAAATTCCGAGCCTAGGGTTACATTAATCTGATGGAAATATACCCTACTCAGGTAGTCTTCATCTATAATCATACGTCCGAGTCTCGTATATTTTTCTGTTTCACTAAAAAGACCAAATTGAAATAAATAAATAAGTGCTCGAGTCTTCATACTTCACCGCTCAAACACTTGGGGACTACATATCATACACACATACGAATATCACAAGATACGAATATCGAACAAAAGTTGGTCAAAGTTTTGGCAAGATTCAGCTACAAAAAGACAAGTATTGAGAGGAAGTTACGAAATACTCAGCATTCAAGCGCAAAACATTCATCATAATGTTTTTTCTCATGACAACAAGAGTCATCTCTCAAACTCACAAATAAAGTCACTTCTCAAACCCTTCCTAAATATGTAAAGATAGGGTTATGACTATATATTGAGACAGATTATGAAGAAAAACCTTGTCTATTATATCATGTAAAAATTTGTTACAAGAAAAATAGTTACGAGAAAGTAATAGATGTATTTTAATACATGTAATAATAAAAAAACTTGATAAAGTTCATGAATAAAAACTTATCAATGTTATTTCATAAAAAACATGTGTATTCCTATTTCTTTCATTGTATTATAACAACATTATGAAGTTGAGACGTCTTCTTCATTAAGTGTCAATAAAATAAAAGGGTCATCTTTTATAAACCTCAAGTTGATATTCCATGAGAAGAATCATAAAGCATATTAAAAAGATAAAAATGCTAGGCTATTCTTTATGTTCTAAATAAGTAAATAGGCATGGATAAAATATAGAGAAGTACCCATAAAACCTCTTAACATAAAAGACTAAAGAAAAACTTAGTCATCAAAGTATTTGTTTTACAAATGCCTCATTATGGTAACTGGGGACTTCATCAAAAGATCCCTTACAAATTGCCAAGGGATGATATTAACAATCACTAAAAAACAGTAAAAACTTAACATATTTAACTGGTCACTGAACGAGTTGGAGCTTCAGAAGTAGTAACTTCACTTTCAGAGGCAATAGCAGGCGCGATAACAACTTCTGAAGGAGCAGCAATAGTAGCGGTTTCAACTGAGCTTGAAGTAATAACATCATCGAGGGAAGCAATAGTCACGAGAACTTCAATTCCTATAGACTGTGTCACCCTCGGAAGCCGGAATCAAAACTTCAACTACCTCAGTAACTGCTTCAGAGTGCAATAACTCTTCCATTCCATGAGCTTCGAGTGCTGGAGAAGGGGTATCAATAGTTCCAAATGCAGGAGAACGAGTATCAGCAAGTTGTTGGCTTTTCTCGATAGTGTCGATGACTTTGGCCAATTCAGATTGCAAGTTGAAGTTTTCTTGTGTAACCTCCATCAAAACATCACGGCGAGAATATAGAAAAGCCCAATTCACCTCTATGTTGAAATTTTCTTCAAGAGCATTATATTCATTCTTCAAAGCCTCATACTCCCTTTCCCACATAGCAAGATCATTTTTTGTCACTTGATGTTCAGCTAAGTAAGAATCCAAGGAAGCTACAAGAGAGGCATGGGAACTTTTCAAGGCACGGATTTTATTAGAAGAAATCCTTAAGTCATTTTGAGCTTGAGTTAAGTTTTGAGCTAACTCCCTTGCGTATTCTTCTTTATTTTCCATAAGTGCCTTAAGCTCTTTAATCTTTTCATTGGATTTTGATAGAGAGCACTCCAAAAGCTATTTGTCCTTTTTAAGCTGGCCCCAAGAAGCATTGGCAATTCCTAGCTCAGAGGATAAACCACGTGTTTGTTGCTCCAAGTGAGCCTTACTCTCCTGCAACTCCTCTATGGTCCCTTGGGCATTCTCAAATTGTTCTTTCCAGTTTGATGCCTCAAGCAAGGCATCCTAGGCTATTTACCTAGCCTTAGAGATTGAATTTGTGGACTCTCACTCCTTTTTCTCCAACAAATAGACTCTCCCCATCAGCTCACTTCCAATAAGATTTTCCTACAATTATAAAAGCATAAAAGTGAGAACTTTGAAGGAAAAAAAGGGAAAGCATTCAAATTCAAGAAAATTACCTTTCAAGTTTAATGAACTATGTAATTCATCAAAGTATTACAACTATGGCTCTGCATCTTGTCCTTCTCAATCTCTCCAATAAAGGGTTCGAGCCAAGTATTAGCTCCACCAGATTTTCTTAAAAGGCATTGATTGGCAGGGACTTCGAGTGTCACACTCCTCATAGTCATGCCTCTATTGTTGGAACTTACCTTTATAGGTTGGAAAGATAAAGAGGGAACAGCGGAAGGGGGAATATTAGAAAAGGTAAACACAAAGGAGTCGTAGAAGTTGAAGCAGGAACAGAAGGGATAGATGTTGAAGTTAACACATGAACGAAAGTAGAAGCAGTTTAAACTGGTAGAGGAATGGAAGCAGTCAATGCTGGCAAGGAAACACTTACGGTTGGAAAAGGAATGGAGGAAGTAGGAACGAATGAGGAAAGAGGGGCTTCATAAGAAATAGGTCGAGCTCGCCACTCTCAAAACCGCTATCAAATAGACATTGAGTCGATTCATTAGTGTCTCTTGGCACAGTGTTCTCGTCGGAATGAATCAAAAGAGGCTCGGTGGTCGAGGTTTGACTAGGAGTATCTTTTATTTCATCATCATTAATGGCTCATCTCCTGACTCTTGGCCTGGCTATCAAATAGCTACCTTCCTCTTCCTCATTCTCAGAACCCTCTCCCATAGCTTTCCTTTTTGGAAGCAAGGCTCGATCCTTGTCCAAATCAAGTGCAGCGTTAGAAGACATGCGAAGGGTCATAGCTACATCAGGTGCCATTCCTTAGCGCCAAATCCTGATTTAAAGAAGGATATACAATCAACATTAAGGAAAAGGTGCTTAACATATAAAAAGAAAAAAAAACGTGTAAAAAGGGCATACTGTGTGTTTTCACTTCCAGCCATGTAAAGCAGAAATTAATTTCCATGTTCTTTGCTCCTTAGGAGCAATCTTCCAAATTGATTCTACCCAACCACGGAAGTTGGGAATAGGTTCCACATCTCCCATGGTTGCTACAAAAAACAAAAAAGAAAAGAAGTTAGAAAAAGAATCAAAATTCCCAAAAAATAGGTACGGTAAAATAAAAGGAAACTTACGTGCAAAATTTCACTTCTCAGGGAAGGGAATATTTGTTTCACCAAGCAAGTCCACAGTACGTACAACAACGTAACGAGTATACCATCCATGATATTTGTCATCTTCAAGGCTTACCAAAACCTTCTTGGTTTTTGCAGTTAAGGTAAAAACCCCATGGTGCATTAAATTGGGATGGTATAAGTGAATAAGGTGAGAAATGGTGAAACTGAAGTTGAGATAAGAATCTCAAACAAGCCACTGCTCTCCACACTAGGGGAAAAACTTGGGCCAAATAAATTTTAAAGAAACGGCAAAAATCAAGAATAACTGGGTCAATCGGAGGATTAAAACCCAAAGAAAAGGGGTAAGTATAAACAAAAGAGTACCCACTTCTAAAAGAAGAAATTCTTTAATTTGGGGAAGGAATTGAAATACGATGACTATTCTTCCAATTACAATCTCTTCTGATGGTAGGGATTGTAAGCTCGGTCACTAGTGAAGGATAAGTGTCATCTTTTTCTAAATTTACAACTTGCTTTTGAAGAGATGCCCTATCACTCCCAAAAGACAAATCACTGGGAACAATCTCATCGACTAAAGGTTCTTGAGAAGAGTCAAGAACTTCTTTACCTTTAGAAGAAGGAGTTTTTGGGATAGAACTCCTAGAAGAAGAACCAGAAGAGCCTCCACGAGTAGATTTTAACCCCGTTCAAAGCCTACCTCCTCTGCCTCTTCTATATCTAATAGGGTCATTGGGAACCGGTCTAAAATTGGAACTCTTTTAGGGTTAGAGTTTAGAGACGACATTGTTAAGCAAGGTTGAATTGAAAGAAGCAAAAGTAAGGAAGAGAATGTTTGCAAAAGATTTATGAAGAAGAAGACAAAGGAAGAAAAGGTTAAATATGTATATGCAACCGTCAATCTTAGAAGTCTAATGATGGAAAGTCTATAATAAAGGTAACTATCACTTCGTGAATAGTGGGAGTGAAGAAGTCTTGAAAAAGAGTGCAAAATAGCAGAATCAATCAAAAAGTGACACATAGACAGAACATTAAAAGGAAACCACAACTGAGACACCAATATTGTCATACACATTGATTATGACAAAAATTCTCTTTTTTATGAAGATCCACTTTCCCATTATTTAATTGATAATAAATAAAAAGTGGGGGGACTATCTATATTAGGAAAAGACTGAATTTAAATTTATGATGACGTGGCATTACACATGGACTAGTCAAGTAGTCAAAGCATAACAATTGAGTAAAAGGCACGAGAGATGACATATACGGGAAGAGAAAGTTAAACAGGTACGAGAAGTAGTTCAGATACGAGTCTCGTACCAATTCAAGTTATTTAAAACCAACGGATCAAAAGGCATCGAAGACAAAAAGGAGTCCAAATTCAGTATTAAATACCTGATACATTTGAAAATTGGCATTTAATAGGAATGATTATGTAACGTCTTATTTAATGTCATTTATTACTCATAATTGTCTCATTAAAGCTGAGGTTTCATTCTTTTACCTAGGATCAACTATAAAAGGAAGAAGTCTCATCATTTGTAGGGACACGAAAAACTTGCTGATAGCATACTGAAATACAAACTTTTTACTGCTTTATTCTTATTTTCAAAAAATTTATTATTCTTTTTTGGTATCTTGATTATCAGTAAACCGATTTTTCATCTTAATGAACTCTTATCCATGTAGGCCCACGAAATATCTGCTACCTTCTACTTCACTAATGTACAGAGAGAAGGAAAGAAGTTATGTAAGTTTGACTTTTCTTTGGGTAAATTCTTTTATTATTCATGTTTTGAAATTACTGGTTTTACTCTCACTATATAAATTAGTTGGAATGGCGAGGCAAAATATTATGAAATTAGGTTTTCAAGTTGGATTAAAGAGATAAGGTATCAAAACAATAAAATATACCAAAGCACATGATCGATAAGTTGACTGTAATCCAATTCAGTAGCGCCATTGCCGGTACACCATTTACGTTCCCAAAATGAAACTTCATAAGGGCGAGAAAAACAAATAAGAGATATAAATTTTAAAAGTGAATAGAAACAATACAATATACCTTATTTCTTAAATAATGAACTCTAGATGTTCAAATGAATGTTAAGAAAGAGATGACACCGAAATCTTAGCCACCCCACGCCACGTCTAATTCAACAAGAAAATTTAATTTAAGTTACATATGAAACAAAAAGTAAAGATAAATGCAAGTGGAGCTGAAATAACATGCAAACAAGTATTTTATGAATAAAATAATTTTGAAGATACGTACAAACTGCGATAGCCACTCAGTATTATCATTTGTACGTAAGTCGTACTTATAAGATTTTTCATTGCTTTATGGGAGTTTAATCCTGCTAAATTCTACGCTGAAAATTCAAAAATAAAAACTAGACAAGTTACTCCCTCGGTTTCAATTTATGTAGACCTGTTTAATTGGGCACCAAATTTAAGAAAAAATGAAGATTTTTAGAATTTATGGTCCTAAACAAGTTAAAAAGAAGCTCGGAGAATTTGTGTGGTTATAAAAATTTCTCATTAAGGGTAGAATTGTAAGTTTAAACTAAATTGTTTCTAAATTTTAAAAGGTTCATTCTTTTTGGAATGGACCAAAAAGGAAATAGATCCAAATAAACTGGAACGGAGAGAGTACATGTTATATAAGGTAAACGTGGTATGATGGTATGAAGTATAAACAAAAATCTTTTTGTGGTGAATTTCTCCGGATATTTACTTATCGTTTATCTGAGAACCGGAGGAACTTAATTAATCTCGATATAAAAAGTAATAATAAAATGCTTTTAACCATTAAATAAAATTTATTAAAAAAGAAGAAGGAAATGATAAGCCAGTAAAATTAATGTTGAAAGTTCAGATTAGAATTGTTTCAGTGTTTTAACTTGCAGGGATTCACGTGCCATTTAACTAAATTCAGTAAGATTGGGAAGTTCTGATACAAGTGTTTGAAAATTGAAACCTGACTCTGATGCCAGACTTTGTTTCTACATATATATATATATATATATAGAGAGAGATATATGGGAGCAACTTCAGTTGTCGTTGTTATGTAGGTTTTGGAAAAATACAACCTAAAATCCATTTTCATGCATACAAAGGTGACGTGCCGATTCTTAAGAAGTTTCTTGTCTATGTTTTATTTGGATTAGTTGGGAAGAAGCATTAGGCTTCACTGAAAGAAAATTTTGCCAATTACGTTGATCAAGTCAAACATGTTAGATCCAATATGACAAAAAAAGAGGTTGAGTAGAACAAATTCTCAAGTGATTTTGTCGATAATTAGCAAAATAGTTTAGGTTAATTAGTAGGCGATGTATGATCTTGCATAATGCAGAAGGCAAACTAATTCACGTTCTCTATATTTCTAAGGTTCTAATATCCGAGATATGTGGTTAAGGGTGGATGAACCTTTATCATTTCACTGCATCTTTTGGTGAATCTAGAAGTTGCTTCTGGTTGAAAAAAAGGAGGAGACTGCACTTAATCTTTTACATATGAGGGTTCAATTTACTTTAAAAAATGGGAAAATAGAATACGACGTGAATTTTGTGAGTGCATAAATTCAGCTGTCCTTAAAAACAGTACACTACTATTTAATTCATATAAGCATAAGCGGACCTATGTAAGATGAGGGATAACCAGCAGTGGTGCAGCTATTAATACATGTCAAGAGTGGTCAAGCGCACACCCTTCGTCGAAATATTATACTGTATATAATATAAATATCACTTTATATGGTTATATATTATATTTTGAACATTCTTATTGCAATTGAATGAGGCAGCCCAACAGTTTATAAGTGTTTTAAGTGTCATGTTATTCACGGATTTAAAGCTCTGCTCATTTTGTTTGTCAAAACAAAACGGAGACCATCATGTATGGTCTATTTGATTCTTTTTCAATCTAAAAACTTTCCTAATAAGATAACTTTTTAAAACTTAAATTTCTGAGAAATAAACAGCTAATCTTAAAAGTAATTTTGTAACTAAACGTTATTTCTTAAATTAATTTTATAATTTAAAAGTCAAGCTCTGCAAAATTTCTTCAACAAAAACTCCTACAAACTACAAATTCTCTCTATTCTCTTTTTCCTTTGATTTTATGCTTACTTTTATGTAGTAAAATTTGTAATATTATTTTCTTGTTTTTTAATCCCCAGACTCCACTTGTGGGATTATACTGGATTGTTGTTGTTGTTGTTATTTTAATTTTTCTTTACAAAAGTATAGTTCCATTAATATGTTAAACAGATTATTAGTTCCGTTGGAAGCCCTTTGGTTCTAGATGCTGCTACCCATGGAAGAACTAGGCCAAGTATGGCCAATATAAGAGTGGACGTTAACCTCCTTAAGCCTCTGCCGAAAAGTGTATTCATAAGCCAGGAATATGAGGGTTCGCCATTAGATGGTTACATTCAGAAACTGGAATATGAGGGCATACCTAAGTATTGCAAACATTGTAGAAAACTGGGCAACAACGTGATTGAACACATGGCATTAGATAAGAGGATTGCGACTAAAGCTGAGGAAGTGCAGGACAAAAACAAGGAGCAGCAAACAAAAAACAAAGCTTCTGATAAAGAAGATGAACAACAAAAAAGAAACTGATACTATGCAGAATCATGAACCATCAGAGGGTGAACAAATCCTGAAGAATATAACTAAAATACTGAGGAGAAAGAGATAACACAAAAAATAGACAACCCTATACTACAACAAACGACTGAGGCTGAAACAAAAAGGAAGAATAAAAAGAGTAAGAACATAAAGAAAATTCCACAAAAGAGGAGCAGTGTCACAACCCTACAAGTAAAGGAAGAGGAAACAAATAACAACCCTCCCCCTTAGCCCAATCATTAGTACAATCTTCTCGAACAAAAGAGGGGTGAGATCCAAGAAAGATATTCACATACACTTCTTATCAACATCAATTAGGTGGTTTTGTGGCAATCTTTGAACCCTTGTTGATATGAGTAAGACTAATGGATACAAAAGGTTCTTAGGATTTCATCATTGTCAAGCTAATGTCAATGGTAAGATCTCGTGCTTCTAGAACTATTTGGATCACACTGAGGTTTTGGTAAACAGTGAACAACAAATTATTCTCAACATGAAAGAAAATGATGCAGACTCGGGAAACTTCATTATATCTGTCGCACCCCTTTTCTTTAAAAACAAACCTCACTTAACCCTCTTTATTTAATAAAAGGATTTTAGTAAAAAACTTGAAAGGGTTTTCAATTTTGAAAGTGACAAAAATTGTGTTTCAAAAGGAAATAACTCAGAGTCCCCACCTGACATTTGATTTCGGTGTGCCAGGTCACTTTATTTTCATACACTTCTTAAAACATTTTGAGAAGGTGTTAGGCACTCCCCACGTCCTGTGAAGGTCATAGTTGCGTACTCGATCTAGTTGGCTTTTAAAATATTCAAATTGAGGCAAAAACACGCAAAAAGAGACTAAACAATCAAAGAAGCTCAAGGTCGTCCCCACCTAATAGAGGAAAAACAAAAGCAAAAATAAAGTGTTATTCTATGCTTCCTCGAGTTACTTCGTCTTTGGCCTTCATTTACATTCCCTTCAGGGCATACCCCTGAAATAAAATATACACAAATTCTTCGGGGCATTCTTCGGATAAATTTCACTAACGGGGGCGACCTCTCGCCTCGAAACCAAAAGAAAATAAAAAATTCTAAGATTGCCTACCCAAGTGTGGTAGGCCTTAGCATGCTACTAGCAGTTAGAGTAATAAAATAAAATTAAACAAAGTATTCCTGTTCTAATTTGTCTTTCAAGTTATACGTCCAACCCGAATCTCGGATCGTCACCATAAACTCGAACGGACACCGATTTGGACCCACATATTAATTAAAATCTAACCTTGAACACAATCTGGAATCAAAATGAATAAACAGAAGTGTGTTTACATATTCTTTTCAAATTTTCAACTTTTCCTTTCCTTTTTTTCTATTTTTTTAATGGATCAAGGGCCGTTGGTTTTTCCGCGCTGGGTTGCGGTTGCGGGGGGATCCAGTGGCCAAATAGAGTGAAGTCCGCTGCTCTTCTTAGGATTCGATGGAGTGATGGTGGGAAGAGGGGTGTCGTGGGTGTTGTGGTGCTGCTGGTTTGTGTTCTGCTGGAGATGGAGGATGCTCGATTGGCTGTTCTTGGTTTTTTGGTATGTGGAGAAGAAACGGCAGAGGCGGCGGTGGTTATGGAGGTTCAGGCGGCGGTACTTCTTGGTGGTTCAGCTGGAGGCGTCGTGAGGGTGACGGCGGAACAGTGGCAGTGTCGATGAGGTCTGGCGGCTGGAGTGTTAGCTAGGGTTTCTCCATTGTTGTCCTAGTTATCTCTCCAGGGTTTTTTCAGAAGAAGAAGGAGTGTAGCAGCTAAGGTTTTTTCTAGGGCGCCATTGTTGTGTGTGTCTTGGTGTTTAGGTCTTGGTGTCTAGGGTTTTGGTGTGGAAGAAGGGATAAAGTAGCTAGGGATTTTTGGTCTTCAAAACTTTGATGGGGTGTGGGCTATCAAGACTTGGACTTCAAAATTGGTCTCTAAAAATGTGTAAAATTATGCATAAAATGACTGAAAATTCAAATTAATTACTTATAAAAACTCTACATCAATTTTCATAAATAAAAATAAAAATAATAATTGAAATTATTGTTGGTATTTTCAAAGATTATATTAAGATTAAAATAGGCTTAAAGTAATATGCCCTTCTAATAATATCTAGTACGCGAATTAAGTAGAGAAATATGGAACTATTTTTGTTATTTTAATTTTATTCTTAATGTAATGTAAAAGAGCCAAAATTAGTTGAAGTAACTATATTAAACCTAAATTGAATATTTTACGCTAAAATGAGTGAAATTTTGGAGAGGGTCAAAAATCACGTGTCTACAGCTGCCCCTCTTTGACTGTAAAACTGAAGTATTTTCAGACAAAGAATGACTAGACAGGTATTTTGATCCGACACTTATTTGGAGAGACTAAAACTAAGATGAAGGAGAATTTGAACGAGCCCTGGGATATGAGCTGCCCACATATCCTTCTCCATAAAGGAATCAGCCCATGTGTAGTTCAGAGTTGAGTGAGATTATGGAGTGTACCGAGGTGGTGAGCCGATTGAGGTACCATTCCGTCGAGGTTCCGATCCATGGTCCTGTTATTACATCAAAAATGAAAAATGAAAGACTAACTAAGCCTGTCAACTATGAGTTACAAGATTCCTATCTATAAGTCTTGTGAAGCTTGATCTTGGATCTTGAATGGTTCTTAAATGATTTTTCCTTTTAAAACATTTTGAACTCTAAAACTAAGTCTATACCAGAGATTCGGGTAAGGGGGTTCATTTGACTCGAGGAGAAGGTGTTAGGAACTCCCCACGTCCCGTGAAGGTCACGGTTGCGTACTCAATCTAGTTGGCTTTTAAAATATTCAAATTGAGGCAAAAACACAAAAAGAGACTAAACAATCAAAGAGGCTCGAGGTCTTCCCCACCTAATAAAGGAAAAACAAAAGAAAAAATAAAGGGCTATTCTATGCTTCCTCGAGTTACTTCTCCTTTGGCCTTCATTTACATTCACTGCGGGGCATACCCCTGAAATAAAATATATACAAATTATTCGGGGCATTCCGCGGATAAATTTAACTAACGCGGGCGACCTCTCACCTCGAAACCAAAAGCAAATGAAAAATTCAAAGATTGCCTACCCAGGTGTTGTCGGCCTTAGCTTGCTACTAGCAGTTAGAGCAATAAATAAAATTAAACAAACTATTCCCATTCTAATTTACTTTCAAGTTATATGTCCAACCCGAATATTCCAGATAAACCTATTCATGTGTTAAATAATTAAAACACTTCCTTATGACTAAAATTTCTAACAAAGAACTAACTTAAGCAAGCATGATATTAACACAACAAATTATCACATGAGAGCAACTAGAATGCAGTAGTAAACTAACAAAAAATATCCAAAATGAACCTGAGCCTTACAAGTATTCGAGCGAAAATTGAGGGATAGGGCTGGAACAGGACCTCGACTCGGAACCACGGACAGAACTCGAATTGGATCGGGCAGCTGAAAAATCAGTCGAATCTCGGATCGTCACCATAAACTCGAAGGAACACCTATTTGGACCCACATATTAATAAAAGTTAACCTTGAACACAATCTGGAATCAAAATGAATAAACAGAAGTATGTTTATATATGTTTTTTCAAATTTTCTACTTTTCCTTTCCTTTTTTTATGTTGTTATTTTTAATGGTTCGGGGGCCGTTGGGTTTTCCATGCTGGGTTGCGGTGACGGGGGGATCCGGTGGCCAAATAGAGTGAAGTCCGCTGCTCTTCTTAGGGTTCGATGGAGTGATGGTGGGAAGAGGGGTGTCGCGGATGTTCTGGTGCTACTGGTTTGTGTACTGGCGGAGATTGAGGATGCTCGACTTGCTGTTTTTGGTCGTTTGGTATGTGGAGAAGAAGCGGCAGAGGCGGCGGCGATTATAAAGGTTCAGGCAGCAGTACTGTTTGGTGGTTCAGCTGGAGGTATCGTGAGGGTGACGACAGAACAGTGGCATTGTCGACGAGGTCTGGCGGCTTGAGTGTTAGCTAGGGTTTCTCCATTGTTGTCCTAATTATCTCTCTAGTGTTTTTTTCAGAAGAATAAGGAGTGTAGTAGCTAGGGTTTTTGCTAGGGCTCCATTGTTGTGTGTGTCTTGGTGTTGAGGTCTTGGTGCCTAGGTTTTAGTGTGGAAGAAGAGATGAAGTAGCTAGGGTTTTTTAGTCTTCAAAAATTTGATGGGGTGTGGGCTATCAAGACTTGGGCTTCAAAATTGGGCTCTAAAAATGTGTAAAATTAAAGATGTCTGAAAATTTAAATTAAATACTTATAAAAACTTTACATTATTTTTGATAAATTATTTGTATTAAAAATAAAATTATAAATTATAGTTGGAACTATTTTTGGTATTTTCAAAGATTATATTAGGATTAAAATATGCTTAATTTAATATACCCTCCTAAAAATATCTAATACACGAATTAAGTAGAGAAATATGCTTTTTCAATTTTATTCTTAAAGTAATGTAAAAGAGCCAAAATTAGTTGAAGTAACTATATTAAACCTAAATTAAAAATTTAACGCTAAAATGAGTGAAATTTCGGAGAGGGTCAGAAATCACGTGCCTACAATATCAGTATATGGAAAATGTACTACTAGTGAAAGAAGAGATCTGTGGGATAGTATTCACAACATGAACAACACCAGATGGCCCTTGGTGTATTGGTTATGACTTCAACATTATCATGGATACAACTGAAAAACTAGGTGGTAATCCTCATCGAGCATATAGAAGTTTGGATTTTATTAGCACTATGGAATCTTGTGGATTAATAGACATTGGATTTACTGGCCCAAGATACATTTGGTACAATAATAGAAGACCTAGCAAAAGAATTTGGAAGAGACTGGATAGGATTATGATCAATGATCAATGGGCTCAATACTTCCAAAATGACACTGTGAAGCATTTGGTAAGAAATGTTCTGATCATAGACCCCTTCTTTTGAAGTGCCACAATGACCAACATTAGCACATCAAATATTTCAGATTCCAAAGTAAGTTGAAACTTCTTGCTTAGAATCTCATCCAATGGTCAAGGGAAAACATAGGGGACATTCATGAATAAGTAAGTTCTTGGGAAGCTAAGGTGCAAATCCTAGAAGAAATGGATATGCAAAATAACAATGAGCAAGGAAGAGAAAAGTTAAACAAAGATTATGCTGAATACACTAGATGGCTGGGAATGCGAAAATCCTTGATGAAACAGAAAGCTAAGATTAATTGGTTCAAAGAGGGTGACTGCAACACTAGCTACTTTTAGAGTATTCATTGAGACAGAAGAAGAAGACTACAACTACACAAAATGAAGAATCATAGAGATAGGAGAATTCAAGGTGAGAATAAAATCGTGAAGGTTGTTGTCAAGCACTTTAAGAGTTTCTTCAATCTCAACCAACAGCCTAATATACGTAATGATATGCTCAATTGCATCCCCAACCTTATTACAGAGAAAGACAATAAAAGGTTGACTACCATGCCTTCGGAAGAGGAAATCAAAGACACTGTTTTCAGTATGAGCATAGAAAGTTCTGATGGACCTTATGGCTTTAATGGGAATTTTTTCAGGCTACATGGGATATCATCAAGCATGACATCATTGAGTTTGTAAGAGATTTATTTAAAGGGAAGAACCTCAATAAATTTTACTCTCACATATGCATTGCTCTTATCCCTAAAGTGGAATCTCCGTCTAGATTTGAAGAACTCAGACCCATCAGTTTGTGCAACTACACTAGCAAGATCATTTCAAAACTTCTATCTAGAAGGTTGAACCCTCTTCTTTCTAAGCTCATCTCTTAAAACCAAAGTGGTTTTGCCTTTAGAAGACTAATCACGGAAAATGTCATGCTTGCTCAGGAAATCATTCATGATATCTCAAAACCAAACAAAGGAGAAATATTATTATGAAGCTTGACATGGCTAAAACATATGACATGTTATCTTGGGGCTTCCTTATTAATGTCTTTAATAAATTTGGGTTCTATAAATAATGGTCTGATAAGATTTGGAGAATGGTCTTGAATGTTTGGTACTCGATTATCATTAATGGTACTATACATAGCTTCTTCACCTTCTCTCATAGGCTCAAGCAAGGTAATCTTTATCCCCGTCTCTCTTTATTGTTGCTGCACAAGTATTAACAAGATCCTTGCCTCATTCATAAGGAGGAGTTCACTAACTTCTCTATGAATAAGAGAGGACCTCAAATAAATCATCTTGCTTATGCTGACGACATTGTTATCTTTTGTGGTAGTAATTCAAAATTGTCAAGATGGTGAAGAAAGATATCAGAAAATATGAAAACGCTTCGGGTCAACTTGTCAATAAGGATAAAAGCTATTTCCTCACTGGCCCTAAAGCTAGTGATTACAGAATCAACAGATTAAGAAATTGCACAGGCTTTATAGACAATAGCTTCTCTTTCATCTATCTTGGTTGCCCAATATATGTTGGGCGGAAAACAATATGTTTCTTTGATAACATGGTTGCAAAAGTTGTAAAAAAGGCTTAATGGATAGGGAGTTAAAATGTTAACCTATGGGGGAAAAGTGGTTCTCATCAAGAATGTTCTGGAATCATTGCCCACTTACATGCTTACTGCTCTAAACCCTCCTAAAGGCACTCTGAACCTCATTGGAAAACATATGAATAGGTTCCTTTGAGGAGCTACTGTGGATAACAATAACTATCATTTGAGTTATTGGAAAAACCTATTCTATCCTAAAGAGGAAGGTGGCATCGGTATAAAAAGTCTGGAAGATATCTCTGCCACCTTAACTATCAAGAGATGGTTAAAATTCAGAACAAAACATTCATTATGGGCTGATTTTCTCAAAGCTAAAATACTACACAGTCACCCTATAAAAACAAATGGATCTCGGGCGATTCACAGGCTTGGAAACACTTGATATGGGCTAGAGATAAAGCAGAAGGAAATATCATATGACTTGTTAACTATGGTGACTGCAACTTCTGATGGGATAACTGGACCATGACAAGTCCTTTGGCTTATGGCAATAACAATATCACTACCTCAATTGGTAATAAAACTAGTGTTAGTCAGTTTATTAGCAATGGTGGCTGGGACTTGAACAAGCTAAGCAACACCCTCACAAATCAAATGGTGGAAATTATTAGTGATATCAACATTGGCCAGCAAACTAATATAGATGCTGCTATATGAAATTGCACGGAAGATGGCCAATACTCAATTAAATCAGCTTGGCATTCTATCTGCAAACAGAGACCTACCAATCGTTTCTTCAGTAAGCTATGGCGCAGTTCTATTCCTTTTAAATTCTCATTTCTTACTTGGAGATTGTGTCTACGTAAACTACCCTTTGATGAAGTTCTTGCGAGATTTGGCAACCAAATAACATCCAGATGTTACTGTTGCAATATGCCTAACAATGACTCTATCCATCACACTTTTGTGGAGAGAGATGCAGCTAAGCATATTTGGAGATTCGTTGGTGCTCCGTTAGGAATCACTCACCAACAGTGGCCGACTAAAAGAGTTATTAAGGAATGGTGGGACACTAAACCAAATAATGCTATTCACAATCTTCTATTACATATAGCGCCAATGGTAATTTATTGGGAACTTTGGAAGAGCTGGACGACATGTAAATATGGCGACCAATAAAAATTCTACAAAAGCAAGATGGAGTTCCAAACCATCTGGTACATTCAAGTAGCCATTCAAATCACCTATCCAAATTACAACTTAACAGGTACGTGGCCCAATATTTTCAACATGATTGAAAGACTTCAACACAAAGTGAATATCACGCAAATCACGTGGAATAAACCTATGGCGGTGATGGTCAACCTTAATAGAGATGGAATAAAGAAAATAGAAAGGCTGGGAACGGAGGCATTGTCAGGGATAATGAAGGAAATTATCTGATGGCCTTCTCTCTTCTTGTACACACTAGCAGCAACAATCAGACTAAAGCAATGGCGGCCATCTGTGGCACTAAATGGTGCTTACAACATGGGCTACACATGATACATATTGAACTAGACTCCATGGTGATTGCCAATATGCTTCTCAACAGAGGAACATATAATCTTAAGTTAAAGAACATTATCATGGATACTATTCATGTGCCGAAAGACGCTGCTGTACAGATTTGTCGTTGCTTCAGAGAAGCAAATCAAGTGGCGGATTTTCTTGCTAAGTTAGTACCTTCAAGTGGAAATAGCACCTTATATTACTCTCTCCAACAACTGCCAAAAGAGGCCGATGGACTATTTCAACTAGATAGATGGTAACTTCCTTCAATGAGAAGAAATATGACAAATGTAACTTTTTTGTAAAATGATTGTACAGTTGTCCAAATGAAAGGAATCTAAGCTCTTCTTTCTTTCATTAGTATAGAGGTAAGGTTCATGTCCCCTTTTATGTTGTACCTTTTTTTTATATATAGACATGGTAAAGGTCTTGCCTAACGCCCCACACCAAAGACTATTGCCAGAAGGTGATAGTTTCAATTAAAATAAAATAGTTCTATTAAAAGTTTTTTATTGCTTAGCTAAAAATGTTGTGTAATTTAATTTAAAAATATTGGTACACCATTCATCGACAAAAAATATATTGACTTGTTTAAAGTTTAAACATCTTTGACGAAATTCTTGTCTATGCCACTGATCACAGGACTCCGTTAATATTGACAAAAATCCTAAATTTATATATACATATATATTTAAAACGGTGTTATATATTTAGCTTGAAATTCTTAAAATCAAAAGTTTAATGCGGCATGGGCACTGGTTGAGTTGTCTTCTCATGTGTCTTCGCGTCCTTCAAATTGTGGGCTGCCAACTATAATACGGTAGCACCATACAAAGCTTGCTTAAATAAAGAAAAAAAATTACTGCATTCAGCTAAATTGAAGCTGCTGCCTTTAAGTTGATCAGTTCATTCTAGTAATTTTAATTGTTGCACATTAAATGGAGCACTACAAATTAAGGGTTGTTAAACACTTAAACACATCATAATAGATAAATAACAGTAGTTTCGCTATTTTCTTCTATTTTACAAAAGCATACCCATGTGATGCCATGTGTAGTGCTTTTTTAATGTCAACTCTCTGAAACTCTATAAATACCGTACCATTTTGCATTCCCATAATCACCTCAACATCAAGCTTTTTGCTAATTATCTTCCTCAAATCTCGTTAATTTGCTACTACTCAACCACTAGCCCTTCTCTAAGCCTTTAATTTTTGTTTATCGACAAAAATGGCTACTTTTGAAAGTCCCCTAGGTAGCTCATTGCATGGATTAACTTGGCAAAGAACAATCATTTGCATTTTCTGTTTCTTCACATAGCCATAATAACCCTGATAATAATGGCCTAGCCACAAAATCTGATTTGCCAGTTGATTCAGAACACAAGGCAAAAGCTATCAAAATCTTCTCATTTCCACATGAGATCTTTTTCGCGTGTTTTATCTCGACTTTTGCTGCAGCTCCTTTAGTTCCCATTATTCGCGATAATCTTAACCTAATGAGAGCAGATATTGGCAATGCCGGGGTTGCTTCTGTTTCTGGTAGTATTTTCTCTAGGCTAGTAATGGGTGTACTATGTGACTTAATAGGTCCAAGATATGGTTGTGCATTTCTCAACCTTTTAACAGCTCCTATTGTTTTCTCTGCTGCATTTATCTCAAATGCTGAGGGATATTAAGCTATGAGATTTTTAGTGGGATTTCCATTAGCTACATTTGGTCATGTCAATACTGGACTAGTGCTATGTTTAATAGCCAGATTATTGGACTTGTTAATGGTGTTGCAGGGGGGTGGGGCGATATGGGGGGTGGTGTTACTCAACTCCTTATGCCTTTTCTTTTCCATATAATTAAAATAACTGGGGCTACTCCATTTACAGCGTGGGGTATCGCCTTTTTTATACCAGGTTGGTAACATATTATTATAGGACTTATGGTCTTAACTCTTGGTCAAGATTTCCCTGATGGAAGCCTTAGTACTCTACAGAAAAGGGGTGATGTTGCCAAAGATCAATTTTCAAAGGTAATTAAACTCTGCTCCTATACATATAGTATAAACTAATGAAATTAATTATTATCTCGAATTGACTGATTTTCTTTTATATTCTTTTTCTGTATTGGTTCTTCTGTATGAAGTGACAAATTATAGGACATGGGTCTTTTTCCTTCTCTATGGATTTTCCATGGGAGGTGAGCTATGCATAAACAATGTCATAGCAGAGTACTTTTACGACAAGTAAGTTCTTTAACTTAATATATATTTGATTGCGTAAAATATTTTTACACTGTAAGTAATTTTTTATATTTTATGCTATATCAGTAATAAAATATTTTTACACTTTAGTAATATTTTATAAGGGGAGTCTGGAGCAACGATAAAGTTGTGTGACCCGTAGGATATGTTGCTTGAATTCTCCAAAAATATCGTCGGTTGCGTGTAGATTCTCGTGTATTTTTGGAGAATCCGACACGCGTGCGGTAGTATTTTTGAGAGTCCGCGCAACATAGCCTATAAGTTATAGGTTCGAGTTGTGAAATCAGCCACTAATATTTGCATTAGGGCAGGCTGTTTACGTCATACCCCATAAGATTTGAAGTTAAACATCCCAATTTCAACATACATAGCTGACCATTTTCCTCAAAATTTTGACAGGTTTAATCTGAAGCTACACACAGCAGGAATTGATAGCAGCAACATTTGGGATGGCCAACTTTATGGCACGTCCATTTGGAGGATATGCATCTGATTTAGCAGCTCGAAAATTCGGGATGAGGGGCAGGTTATGGGTCCTATGGATCGTACAAACACTAGGAGGAGCCTTCTGTATTTGGTTGGGCCGAGCCGAGTCTCTTCCTATAGCCATAGTTTCAATGATTCTCTTCTCGTCGGAGCAGAAGCTGCATGTGGAGCAACTTATGGAATCATTCCTTTTGTTTCGCGACGATCATTAGGCTTGATTTCGGGCCTCACTGGTGCTGGAGGAAATTTCGGAGGTGGCTTAACGCAATTGCTTTTCTTTTCAACGACAAGATTTTCGACAGCGATGTGACTAACTTGGATGGGAGTAATGGCTGTGGCTTGTACAATTCCTGTGGCGTTTATGTTAGAATTATGATTCCGACTAAAACACAATAGCCTTCATATCGAATAATTTGGAAACAACAACAACATGAGCGGAAGCGTACCTGAATCCATTTGTGGAAATCCTTAAACCTCCTTTGATGATTGTTTGAAATCTCCTTAATCCTAACTTCAAGATTGTCTTGAAGTTTTACACAAGAATTTCACAAGAATGTTTCACAAGTATGTCTTCCAAAACAACAAATATTGGAGATTGTTTTCCACAAGAATATGCAAGACAAAGATTGGCTCTCTTGATTCAATGGGAAGAAGAAGAGATTGTCTTGCTATAATGTGGGAACCATAACCCCCACTTTATAACAAATGAGTTACAAAACTCAAGAGTCATAAGCATGTAACCATGGTTACATATATGTAACCTTAGTTAGCCCATCATTAACTAAGGTTACCCTTTTGGGTATCTACACATTAGTCCTACACTTTATATGACAACACATTGGCCCCCTTAACTTAATGTCCATAAGACCACTTATTTAGGCCAAACCAAAAGATAGCACATAACATATAATTTATCCATATATTGTTCATATGTATGTAGATATAAGTCCATATATCTTACAATCTCCCACTTGAACGAGATACACATACATAGGTACAAACCTTAGCATTATATGTTACAATATAAATTTATGAGCTCAAAATTGCTATCACAATAAAATTGTCATGAACAATCCGGTCCATCAATCATACCAACATAGGAACTAAGAGCTCTTCGTTACTCTTGCATAACTAGAACCAACATAGATCACGTATATCAGTATAACCAACAACATGGATCAAGTGTAGGTATGTAGCATGAAAATAACATAAAGTGTGGTCAATAGAATGTCTATTTCCAACTGGTTCTCTTTATTGAGATCAATCAAAAACTGTAAGAGTACAAAAACCTTAAAACTGAATATCTGCGCAGATATAACTGAATTACTGAATTTCTGAATATAATGGACAATACATAAATATACAATACAAACTTCCACTAAAATACATAATCCTTATCTGATTTGACACCCATACAAGCAATATGCTCATGAAATACTTTTGGTGTCAATTCCTTAGTGAGCGGATCCGCAAGCATGGAGTTTGTACTAATGTACTCAATGCACAATTGTCCATTTTGTACACTTTCTTTAACAACCCGAAATTTGACGTCCATATGTTTTGCTTTCGTCAATCTACTGTTGTTATTAGCATAAAGGACTGCCGATCTATTGTCGCATAATAGCCTAATTGGCTTTTTAATGCTATCAACAATGCGTAGTCCACCAACAAAATTCCGCAGCCATAATGCCTCATTGGATGCTTCATAACATGCCATAAATTCCGCTTCCATGGTGGAAGTGGCCGTAAGAGTCTGCTTAATGCTTCTCCAAGAGATAGCACCGCCAGCAAGCATGTAAATATAGCCTGAAGTAGACTTCAAACTATCCTGGCATCCAGCAAAATCGGAATCGGTGTACCCAATGATCTCAAGCTGGTCCGATCTCCGATATGTAAGCATGTAATTCTTTGTTCTCTGTAAGTACCTCATGACCCTTTTGGCTGCCTTCCAATGGTCCATTCCCGGATTGCTAAGATATCTGCCTAACATTCCAACAATGTATGCTATATCAGGTCGTGTACATACCTGAGCATACATCAGACTACCTACAGCCGAAGCATAAGGCGTCTTCTGCATTTCCAAAATTTCATATTTATTATTTGGGCACTGTTTGAGACTAAACTTGTCTCCCTTAGCAACAGGGGTGTTGCCTGGTTTACAATCCTGCATGCCAAATCTTTTCAGAATCTTATCGATATAGCCCTTGTGTGACAGACCGAGAACACCTTTGGAGCGATCTCGTTGTATCTGAATTCCTAATACAAAAGAAGCTTCACCAAGATCTTTCATTTCAAATTTCTTTGAAAGAAATTTCTTAGTTTCATGCAATAATGCTATATCATTACAGGCAAGCAGTATGTCATCGACATATAAAACCAGAAAAATATACTTACTCCCACTGAACTTATGGTATATACAGTCATCAGCAATATTCGGTTCAAAACCAAAAGATGTAATGACTGCATGAAACTTATAATACCATTGACGGGAAGCCTGCTTGAGCTCATAGATGAATTTCTTTAATTTGCAAACCCTTTTCTCTGATTCATCCGAAACAAAGTTTTCAGGTTGCACCATATAAATTGTTTCCGCAATGCCACCATTGAGAACGCTGTCTTGACATCCATCTGATGAAGCTCAAGATCAAAATGTGCTACTAATGCCATTATAGTCCTGAAAGAATCTTTCGATGAAACTGGAGAGAAAGTCTCTTTATAATCAATGCCTTCCTTCTGAGTGTAGCCTTTTGCCACAAGACGAGCTTTATACTGTTGAAACACGTTCTCAAGTCGCTAAAACTAAACGTGTGTTCATCTTTGTAGGTTTTGATAAATGACAAACCGGCGCGCATGGAACATTGACATATGCCGAAGTCCAAGCACAAGAGAAACAAAGAACAAGATCAACTAAAGCAACAAAGTTATACATGAGTCGTTTTATATTGTGATCTTGGTCCGACAATAGATTCAAGACTTGGCTTCTCTCGTAAAATCATTTTTATCAAACCATGCATCTTTGATTTAAAACAAAATGATTATCAAACAATTTTGTTTTAGCCAAAATGAATTTTAAACATGTCTTTCAAATCTGGACAGAAATAATCGATTATGTTTTTCTGATAATCGATTATGTTAAGACAGTGTAAACCGGAATTTACAAAACAGCAAAATAATCGATTATGTCTTTTTGATAATTGATTATGTTAAGACAGTGTATAACCGGATTTTACAAAATAGCAAAATAATCGATTATGTCTTTCTAGTAATCGATAATGTTAAGACCGTTGCCAAAGTATTTTTAAACGCTGAAAGATAATCGATTATGCACAAGGCAATAATCGGTTATGCTAGCATAAAATCAGCGTCTGATTTTTAAACGTTATCAGGTAATCGATTATGCAATTTGAATAATCGATTATTCTGCTTAAAATCTGCATATGATTTTTGAACGATTTGCAGATAATCGATTATGCAAATAAGATAATCAATTATCCTAGCACAAATTCAGCAATTAGTGATTGGCAATTAAGCAACGGTCTTGGTGACTTTAAGTACTATAAATACACCTCAAAATCACTCTTTTAAGCACAACAACTGATTACATTCTTGCTTAAGCTTACATACTCTCATATCAATCATTTTATATTTATTTCATAGTTTTTGAGAGCCAAATTCTTGACGAAGTTGTTGTGTTCTTGAGCGTATCAATTTTACTCACATCTACTCTATAAGAGAGTCTTGTCTTGAGTGCTAAGTGTTTGCATACACTTGAAGGGAAGTTCTAATCCCTTGTTGTAAGAAGGAAAGTTTAGTTCCTTGACTTGAAGTCTTGAGGTGAGGTATCCTCGAGCAAGTTGAAGTTTTGTAGAGTGTATATCTACGAGCAAGTGTAACGGTTTGTTAGGCACCCGTAAGCTTAACGGAGTTAGTGTAAAACTCGAGAGAGTCTCTCAGGGACTGGACTAACCACACGTTCTGGTGAACCAGTATAAATTCGGTGTGTTCTCTCCTTATTACTTTAATTACTGCACTTACTTTATTCCTGCAATTTTAATTCCGCAAATTTATCTTGATTTTTATTAAAACGCTATTCACTCCCCCCCCCCCCTAGCGTTAAGCGTATATTCTAACAATTGGTATCAGAGCCTAACTCTCTGAAAGACTTAACAGTTTGAGAGAAGCAATCCATGGCTTCTACTCGTAACGTTTATGCAGGACTAGGTGAAGGACAATGCTTCACAAGGCCACCACTCTTCGATGGCACCAATTACACTTATTGGAAGGAGAGGATGAGAATATTCATCCAATCAAACAATTTTTATGCTGTGGAAAATTATAAAGAATGGAGAGCAAATACCAACCAAAAAGGTTGAAAATGAAATGGTTCCTAAATCCGAAGATGAATACGATGCGGACAATATCAGAAAAGCGGAGAACAACGCCAAAGCCATCAACATGATGTACTGTGCTGTAAACCCCGATGATTATAGGAAAATATCGTGTTGCACAATGGCCAAGCAAATGTGGGATAAATTGGAAATCACCTACGAAGGTACGGACCAAGTAAGAGAAGCTAAAATAGATTTTCTAACCCATGAATACGAACCTTTTCATATGAAGGAAAACGAGAAGATAGATGATATGTTCGAACGATTTTCATAAATAGTTAATGATCTTCATGCTCTTAAGAAGACGTTCACGGATAGGGAACTTGTCCGTAAAATTCTTCGAAGTCTCACTCGGGAATGGCGCTCCAAAGCCGACGCTATTCAAGAATCAATCGGCATTACAAATGTCACAATCGACGGGCTTAGAGGTAATCTCAAAACCTATGAATCTACTATTCTTAACCCTCCTTTGGATGATCAAAGGAAACGAAGAATCGCCCTTAAAGCAAGCACGGCTCAACCTCAAAATGATGAGGATTCAAGCGACGAAAATAACGAGTTCGGACTTGTTATTAAGAAATTTCACAAGTTCATGCAAAAGAAGTATGAACGAAAAGGTAAGCAACAAGGAGACCAATTAAAGTGCTATGGATGCGGAGAAATCGGGCATATCAAATCAAATTGTCCAAATACCAAAAAGGAGAAGAAACCCGTCAAGAAACAAAGAGCATACATCTCTTGGGGAGGCGACTCCGGAGACGAATCAAGTGATGGAGAAGGAAACGAGACCGCAAACTTGTGTCTTATGGCACACGAAGAAACTCAAAATGAGGTATGTACTACTTCTAAGAACTATTTCACTTTAGAAGAAATGCAAGATGCATTTGATGAGTTGTATAAAGAGTTTGTTAGCGCTTCTAAATCTATAAAAGATTTAAGAAAACAAATTTCTTCAAAAGAAAAGGATTTTGAAAAACTAACTCTTGGAAATGAGAAATTAAGAGGAAAACAAGTTTTATGGCAAAAGAAGCGCCGATAAACCCGAAAGTTCAAATAAGGATTGTACTTCTTGCAAATCTCTAAAGGAAGAAGTAGAAAGTCTTAGAAGCACTTTGCACAAATTCAATTCTTCACACAAAAATCTCAATGAAGTGCTTGTAAATTTGAAATCCACTAAGCACGGTATAGGCTTTAAACACGAGCCAAAAGAAAAAGTTGAGTCCATTCCTAAACCACCTAAGACTCAACTTAGGCAAAACAAAATAAATGTCAACACTCAACCTAGAAATTGTAATCCTAGAATTGCAACTCATCCTAGAACAAATGCTAGAAGAAATAATTGCATGTATAGACCACCTAGACAAGATTTTCGAAAACTACATCAAAACTATATTCCTAAAAATAGAGTGAATAAATTTAGACCCCCAAATTATTATCATCCTAGAAAATGCACAATCCGAATGTCATTTGTCATTATTGCAATAAAATTGGACATATTGCTCCCGCATGCTTCACTAGACATAGACATTTCACTGCAGGTCAATCACACCACTAATTTGCACCTAACACACAAGGACCCAAAATGGCTTGGGTACCAAGATCTCATTAATTTGTTTTGTAGGTATGTTTGAAGGGATCAAGTGTACTTTGGTACCTTGATAGTGGATGCTCCAAACATATGACCGGGGATGCATCAAAATTCCTTCAACTAAAACCCACGGAAGGAGGAAATGTTATTTTTGGAGACAATAACAAAGGAAAGATTATCGGCATTGGATCGGTCGGTAAGGACGAATCCTCCTCCATTAAGCATATTCTGCTAGTTAAAGGTCCTAAACATAATCTCTTGAGCATAAGTCAATTATGTGACAAGGGAAATCTTGTATTGTTTGACTCCGAAGAATGCTTAGTTATCCGTCGTAGTGATCTTAAAGTTATTCTTCGTGGTATTAGAATGGATAATATCTATATGGTTGATCTTGAAAATTCTTCATCAAGTTTTGTAAATTGCCTTATGAGTAAAGAAGACAACATGTGGTTATGGCATCGTAGAGTAGCTCATGTAAATATGAATCTTTTAAACAAACTAGTTTAACAAGATTTAGTAATTGGTCTTCCAAACATGAAATTTGAAAAAGATTCTACTTGTGATTCATGTCAAAAAGGGAAACAAACAAAAGCCTCTTTTAAATCCAAAAATGTTGTTTCAACCACTAGATCCTTACAACTTCTACACATGGATCTTTTCGGACCATCTAGAATTAAAAGTCATGGTGGAAATCTTTATGCTTTTGTTATTGTTGATGACTACTCTAGATTTACATGGACGTTATTTCTTGCTCATAAAAGTGATGCTCTTCAAGCCTTTAAAAGTTTTCTTAAACGTGTTCAAAATGAAAAGAACACAACCGTCACTTCCATAAGAAGTGATCATGGGGGAGAGTTCGATCATAATATCTTTGCGAATTTTTGTGACGAACTCGGTATTGAACATACCTTTTCGGCTCCACGTACACCACAACAAAATGGAGTGGTGGAACTCAAAAATCGATGTCTCGAAGAGATGGCTAGAACCATGCTCGATGAGGCTAAGATTCCCAAACAATTTTGGGCGGATGCCGTGAGTACCGCATGCTATGTTTTAAACAGGGCTGTCATAAGACCGATACTCATAAAAACTCCCTATGAACTCTACAAGGGAAGGAAACCTAACCTCTCCCATCTTAGAGTCTTCGGTTGTATATGTTTCATTCATAACAACGGAAAAGATAACTTGGGAAAATTTGACGCGAAATCTGATGAAGGAATTTTTCTTTGTTATTCATCGCGTAGTAAAGCATATAGAGTTTTCAATAATCGAATCAAAACTGTTGAGGAATCTCCTCATATAGTATTTTGTGAAAATGATGCTCGCTTGGCGAGAAAGGATTTTTATGATGGTCTTGCAGATGCTTTAAACAAAATCAATCTTCAAGACGGGGTGCACAAGGAGAATCCAAAGGAAGTTCAAGATGAAGTCATGGAACAACTTTCGGAAGAAGCACCACCACAAGAAGAAGAATCGATGATGCCTAAGGCTTGGAGGACGTCTAAAGACCATCCTCTCGACAAGGTAATTGGCAACATCGAGAAATGGGTAAGTACTTGAAACCTTCTTAAAGACATTGTAGGACATATGGCTTTTGTTTCACAAATAGAACCTACAACCATTTCCGAAGCAATTGGGGATGAGCATTGGACCTTGGCAATGCAAGAGGAGCTTAACAAATTCAAACGTAATGATGTTTGGGAATTGGTGCCGAGACCCAATAATCACACCATAATTGGTAAGAAATGGGTTTTTCGAAATAAATTAGATGAAAATGGTATAATCACTAGAAACTAAGCTAGGCTTGTTGCTAAAGGTTATAATCAAGAAGAAGGAATTGATTATGAAGAAACATATGCACCAGTTGCACGACTAGAAGCTATTCGTTTATTACTTGCTTTTTCATCATCTATGAATTTCAAATTATTTCAAATGGATGTCAAGAGTGCCTTCCTCAATGGGTTTATTCAAGAGGAAGTGTATGTTGAACAACCCCTGGGCTTTGAAGACTTTACATCTCCCGATCATGTCAGCAAGCTTAAGAAAGCGCTATATGGACTTAAACAAGCTCCTCGAGCTTGGTACGAGCGCTTAAGCAAATTTCTTTTGGACAATGAGTTCGAAAGGGGGAAAGTTGACACTACACTGTTTATCAAAAATAAAAACAATGACATTGTATTAGTTCAAATTTATGTCGATGATATTATTTTTGGTGCTACTAATGATCTTTTATCCGAGGAATTCTCTAAGTTAATGACTAGTGAATTTGAAATGTGAATGATGGGTGAGCTAAACTTCTTCTTGGGGTTGCAAGTGAAACAAATGAAAGAGGGAACTTTCATTTGCCAATCTAAATATTGCAAGGAGTTGCTAAATCGTTTTGAAATGAGCAACGCCAAAGCAATGGCCACTCCAATGAGTACATCCGACCATCTTGACAAAGATGAGAAAGGTAAGGAAGTAGACACAAAAAAGTATCGAGGTATGATCGGATCCCTTCTTTATCTTACTGCAAGTAGACCGGACATCATGATTAGCGTGTGTTTATGCGCTCGATATCAATCATGTCCGAAGGAGTCGCACCTAACTGCGGTAAAACGGATAATGAAGTATCTTGTTGGAACTATAAATGTGGGACTATGGTATCCCAAAGGTTCTTCATGCCAACTTGTTGGCTATTCCGATTCCGATTTTGCGGGTTGCAAATTGGACCGCAAGATCACTAGTGGCACTTGCCATTTGCTCGGTAGCTCTCTAGTTTCTTGGTTTAGCAAGAAACAAGTAAGTGTTGCATTATCCACAACCGAGGCTGAATATGTAGCCGCGGGGATTTGTTGAACTCAAATCCTTCTGATGAAACAACAACTCTCGGATTATGGTCTTAGTATCACTCATATCCCTCTTCGATGTGATAATACTAGCGCCATAAGCTTGACGAAGAACCTTGTTCTTCACTCAAGAACGAAACACATAGAAATTAGGCACCACTTCATAAGAGATCACGTTCTCAAAGGTGATGTCGAAATTGAGTTTGTTGAAACCAAATATCAATTGGCCGACATCTTCACAAAGCCTTTAGAGAAAGAGTCCTTTTTCCGAATTCGTAGTGAACTCGGGATTCTTGACTCCACGTTGATCTAATACATGCATTGCATTTTTCTTTTCAACGATTTCTAACTTGAGCGCCGGAGGCGCCTAACTCTTTTTTGCAGGTATCGCCCCAAAGACAGAGGGAATTCTCGGGCACTGGTGATAAATAATCGATTTTTCTTAGACAATAATCGATTATTACTCCTTTATGTTTTCCTATTATTCTACTGGAAAAATAAACTAATCGATTATACTAATACTAGAATCGATTATCTAACATTTTGATTTTGCAGGAATCTGGCAATCATATTTAATAATCGATTATCAATATTACTAATCGATTATTGAAAGTTCAGTTTTACAAGTATTAATAAAATAATCGATTGTTGAGAACTGAATAATCGATTTCCTCTTACCGTCTCGGTTTTTCATCGCACTGCCTAAAAATAATCGATTATCAAAGTTCAGTAATCGATTATTCCCCGAGTCCGTATAACACACTGTGCAGCAATAATCGATTACCAAAGTTCAGTAATCGATTACCAACGGTCAGCTCATCAAAATTGTTACCGTTTTTGACCGTTTGGCTTAATAAATCTACAGCTTTTTGTTCAATAAATGCCTCACTTTTTTCAATTCTATAAATAGTTGATTTCATCCTTCAAATTTCTCTCTCCAACTTCACTCTTAGCTTCAAACAATCTTCAAAAGCCCTCAAATTTTTGCAACAGCTCTTATTTCTTCATACTAATGGCGAGCAAGCACTCTAAACGCGCTCGTTCCGACAAAAAAATTGCCTCCTCTTACGTCGCTCGTCCGCTCTCCCACTACTATAAAGACGGATCCTTCTTACGTTTCGACACTGAACCCGAACTCCTTCGATTCGTCGAAAAATTTGAAAATCGGGAAATCCTTCCTCCTCGATTCTCCACTGGTCGATTCCTTAGCCACAGCGCCCCTCCATCCACAGTAAATATCCTCATGCAAAGCCAACTCCTTGAATTCATATATCTTCAATCCCTTACATTCACCCTGCTCTAATTCGTGCCTTCTATTCCAATCTCGGGAAGGACGAAGATGGTGACCTAGTCTCAAACATCAATGGAGTTCCAATTCTTTTAAATGAGGACACATGCAACTCCTCACAAAACTTCCACGAAATGGGGAAGATATTTCACTTTACACTAGAGAAGAAGGTGCTTTATTTGATGAACAACTCCTTTTTAACCAAATTGGCATTGGCGAATTAATTGCAAGTCCGGAGCAGCGTCGCCAAACCATTACGCACATGCTCCCTGAATATCGCCTAATCTTTTATTTCATCACCCGCGTTCTAAAACTGCGCAAATTCAATCATACAACTCTCTCTCATGAGGATTCAAAACTCATGCATGCAATTATCACGGGGGCTCGCATTAGTTGGTGTCAGTTCGTCATGACCCACATGTATGATGCAATTGGGGACGATAACCCACTCCCCTATGCCTTTGTCATAATGGCTCTTTTTCAAGCCTCCGCTATCGATACCTCCATCGGTCTTCTCAAAAAGGCAACAAAACATTGGGAAATTCAAGAAACTTCATTTCCCAATATCGGTGATCATCCGGCTCCTCGTCCTACTCAAAGACGTCGTCCTCAGGATCCTTCCGTTGCTACCCTCCAAACCATTTCTGAGCAACTTGCCTCCTTATCCACGTCCATGACTCGTATTGATAGGAATGTCACCCGATTATCCCACGAGCTTCATGGATATTTTGACCACGTCCGCTATCCATATGCCCAAGTTATCCTTCTGGAAGAAGTGCCGGATGCCGAGGCGGATGTTAATGTTGACAATGAATAATATTTTTTTGTATCGGTTGAATAATATTTTGTCTCTTTTTTGCTTTGTTATGTATTTTCAATATTGTTTCCTCAATAAAAGTTTTTTTTGCTAATGTCAAAAGGGGGAAGAATAAGGGCTATGCACACTAATACATATTGGCATAAATTAAGGGGGAATTCATAAATTAAGGGGGAACTCATTCATATATTTATATACTTGTCTTGGATTGTCATTATCAATTATTTAATATGCATATCCCGATATTGGTTTGCCATTATCAAAAAGGGGGAAATTGTTGAAACATGTTCTCAAGTCGCTAAAACTAAACGTGTGTTCATCTTTGTAGGTTTTGATAAATGACAAACCGGCGCGCATGGAACATTGACATATGCCGAAGTCCAAGAACAAGAGAAACAAAGAACAAGATCAAGTAAAGCAACAAAGTTCTACATGAGTCATTTTATATTGTGATCTTGATCCGACAATAGATTCAAGACTTGGCTTCTCTCGTAAAATCATTTTCATCAAACCATGCATCTTTGATTTAAAACAAAATGATTTTCAAACAATTTTGTTTTAGCCAAAATGAATTTTAAACATGTCTTTCTAATCTGGACAGAAATAATCGATTACGTTTTTATGATAATCGATTATGTTAAGACAGTGTAAACCGGAATTTACAAAACAGCAAAATAATCTATTATGTCTTTTTGATAATCGATTATTTTAAGACAGTGTATAACCGGATTTTACAAAACAGCAAAATAATCAATTATGTCTTTCTGGTAATCGATTATGTTAAGACCGTTGCCAAAGTATTTTTTTACGCTGAAAGATAATCGATTATGCACAAGGCAATAATCGATTATGCTAGCATAAAATCAGCGTATGATTTTTAAACGTTATCAGGTAATCGATTATGCAATTTGAATAATCGATTATTCTGCTTAAAATCTGCATATGATTTTTGAACGATTTGCAGATAATCGATTATGCAAATAAGATAATCGATTATCCTAGCACAAAATCAGCAATTAGTGATTGGCAATTAAGCAACGGTCTTGGTGACTTTGAGGACTATAAATACACCTCAAAATCACTCTTTTAAGCACAACAACTGATTACATTCTTGCTTAAGCTCACATACCCTCATATCAATCATTTTATATTCATTTCATAGTTTTTGAGAGCCAAATTCTTGATGAAGTTGTTGTGTTCTTCAACGTATCAATTTTACTAACATCTACTCTATAAGAGAGTCTTGTCTTGAGTGCTATGTGTTTGCATACACTTGAAGGGAAGTTCTAATCCCTTGTTGTAAGAAGGAAAGTTTAGTTCCTTGACTTGAAGTCTTGAGGTGAGGTATCCTCGAGCAAGTTGAAGTCTTGTAGAGTGTATATCTACGAGCAAGTGTAACGGTTTGTTAGGAAACCCTAAAGCTTAACGGAGTTAGTGTAAAACTCGAGAGAGTCTCTCGGGGACTGGACTAACCACACGTTGTGGTGAACCAGTATAAATTCGGTGTGTTCTCTTCTTGTTACTTTAATTACTGCACTTACTTTATTCCTGCAATTTTAATTCCGCAAATTTATCTTGATTTTTATTAAAACGCTATTCACCCCCCCCCCCTCCCCTCTAGCGTTAAGCGTATATTCTAACATATACTTAATAACATTGCCCCCTGAATCCCTTTTGGTTTTAAAAATCCATTTACAACCAATAGGTTTAATACCTTCGGGCAATGTAACAAGCTCCCAAACGTCATTATCGCTCATAGACTTCATCTCATCATTCATGGCATCAATCCACTTTTGAGAGTTAGAACCCCTAATGACTTGACGGAAGTTGATTAGATCATCTTCCTCAAGTCCAATATCACTTTCTTGTTCTTGGAGAAATACAACATAATCATCCGGAATTGCATTTCTCCTCTCTCTAGTGGATCTCCTTAGTGGCACTTCAGTTTCTTGAGGTTGTTGAGTTTGATTTTCATTAGTAATTTCAGGATCCTGATTGGGGAGATTTTCGAGATTGTCTTGAACTGGAGTTGTGTGATCCGTGTCAGGAATGAGAACACCCTGACCAAGATCAACAACTTGAGGGAAAGACACATGTTCTTCCTCAAAGACAAAATCTCTAACAACTTTATCTCCCCACCCCCCAATCTCAATATCCTCAAAAAACCTAGCATTACCCGTCTCAAAAATAGTTCTAGAAGTGGGATCATAAAACTTAAAATCCCTGGACCTTTCAGAGTATCCAACAAAATAGCTACTAACCGTCTTAGCATCCAGTTTCCTTTCATTCGGCCTATAAGGCCTTGCCTCAGCTGGACAACCCCAAATGTGTAAATGCCTAATACTGGGTTTATGCCCAGTCCAAAGTTCATATGGGGTTTTGATTGTAGCTTTAGTTGGAACTCTATTAAGAATATAAGCTGCGGTTTTTAATGCTTCTCCCCAGAGTGAGTCTGGCAAAGTAGTACGACAAATCATACTTCTTACCATATCCTTAAGGGTCCGATTTCATCTCTCAGCTACATAGGACTTCCTGGCATAGTATACTGAGGGACGATCTCACACTCATCTAGGAATTTAGCAAATGGCCCTAGACGTTGTTCACCTGAACCATCATATCGACCATAGTATTCACCACCACGGTCAGATCTAACGGATTTAATTCTTTTGCTTAGTTGATTTTCAACTTCAGCCTTAAATGATTTGAACACGTCTATGGATTGGGACTTTTTATGAATAAGATATAGGTACCCATAACGAGAGTAATCGTCTATTAACGTGATAAAGTATTGTTGACCATTCCTACAAGGAGTAGGGAATGGCCCACAAATATCCGTATGTATCAATTCTAAGACGTCCGAAGCTCTCTTAGCACCTAATCTTGTCTTGTTTGTTTGTTTTCCCTTTATACACTCAACACAAATATCCGAATTTGAGGAATCAAGAGAATAAAGAATTCCATCTGACACGAGTTTCTGAATTCTTTGAATGGATATATGACCCAAACGTTTGTGCCAGAGTGAAATAGAATTCTCATTAGTTAATTTTCTTTTGGTACCACTTAAACTTGTATGCAAGGTTTCATTATGTGAGGTTATTGTGTCAACCAAATATAGGCTATCAAATGTTGATAAAAGACCAGTACCAATAAGATTTGAATTCTGAAAGAGACTAACTTTATTGTCACCAAAAGAACATGAATAACCGGATATGTCCAATTTGGGAACAGAAATTAAATTCCGTCTAAAAGACGGTACAACAAAAGTCTCATCCAAATCTAAATAAAAACCGGTCTTAAACAACAGCCTAAACTTTCCAATAGCCTCAACTGGCACCTTCTTGCCATCACCCACATAGATGTATCTTTCACCATCATTTGGTTTTCGGCAGTTCAGGCAACCCTGCATAGATATACTTATGTGAGTAGTAGCAGCAGAATCTACCCACCAAGTATTACTAGGTACCGAAATTAAATTAACTTCAGAACAAACAAGAGAAAGAAATGTACCTTTTTTCGCACGCCAAGCGTGGTACTTGGTACAATCCTTCTTCACATGATTAGTCCCCTTACAGAAAAAGCAACCTAATTCAGTAATTTCAACCTTAGGTTTCTTATGTTGCTTATTCTTGGGCCTTGCAACCGCAACTTCCTTGCCTTTCCTCTTCTTAGGATCCTTAGAAGAGGATGCCAAATGAGCACTTTCAGTCTTCTCTTGCTTTATCCTTTCCTCCTCTTGCACACAATGTGAAATGAGCTCGTTAAGAGTCCATATCTCCTTCAGGCAGTTGTAACTGACCTTAAACTGATTAAAGTGTGCAGGAAGAGATATCAAAACTAAGTACACAAGCAGTTCCTCAGGTAATACCAGCTTGAGTGACTTAAGTTTCGAAGCAAGATGAGACATTTCCAAAATGTACTCCCTAATGTTTCCTTGTCCTTATACCTCATGGAAACAAGTTTACTCAAAAGAGTACTTGTCTCCGCCTTTTCGTTTTGTTCAAAACGCTTTTCAAGGTTTTCAAGGAAAACTTTGGCATTAGCTTCATCATTCATAGTGCCCCTGAATGATTCTGGAATTGCACGTTTCATGATCATTAGACTCATGCGATTCGAGCGTTCCCACTTCTCCATCTCCCTCCTTTCATCAGGAGAGGATGTATCCTCAAGAGAAGCAGGTTGCTCATTCCGAAGTACAAGGTCAAGATCCATGCAACCGAGAACGATCATAATGTTCTCTTTTCATTCCTTATAGTTTGTGCCGTTAAGCACAGGGATGCTATTGATGTTGGCAGATATCGAAGCAGCAGAAGAATTAACTGAAAATAGAACAAAAGGATTACTTAATACATGCTTACAATAACTTGAACTTTAACTTTAGTTTTCAGATTCAAAATAGGCAAATCCCATTACAAGATACCTAGCACAATATTGATTTTAGTCTTTGGACAGAAAATCAACTTGTAAGTGGTACTCTTGGTGTAGTGATCAAATATTGACAATAAACTCCTGTCAAATATCAAGTCTTCCTTTGGGCCGACTTAATATTCACATGGAAAACCAAATAATTGTCACATATTATCACCACAAGCATGTTCGAATTCCTGCCAAATAACAACCTTCCTTTGGGCCGGTGTTAAACGCATGGAAGACTAACATCCACAGTCATCTTATATTTCAAGATCAATCAATCTACACAATAGAGGTTACTTTGGCAACATAATGCTTCAATTGACTAATTTAAAATATTAGATGCTAAAAAACTTTAGTTCCTTAAGCCATATTATGAATCTAAACTTAATATGTTACATGTTTTGACATGCAACATCTGAATATTAATTGTTTTAGACTTAGTTGGACAATTCCAAAATCTGAAGTTTGATGGACTAAAACAATTAATATAAAAACTGAATATTAATGTATAAAACATTAATAATTTAATAAAAACTTAATATTAATTGACATATTATAAATATTCAATTAAAATCTGAAACTTAAAAGACTTATGACGTTTTATTAATTATAAAAAACGTTTCTTATATTAAGTCCTCAATAAACAACCAAAACAAACGTTTTCAGCACTTAACTGCCTGATAATCGATTATCAGGTCCTTGATAATCGATTATCAGGGCTTGCTGGTCCAGGATAATCGATTATCTTAAACAGATAATCGATTATTCTGGCATTCTGGAATTTCCAAATTTTGCTGAAAATTGAGATAATCGATTATTCAAAATTGAATAATCGATTATTCCACTGTTCTGTTTCAAAATTTTTATGAACTTAATTTGCATAATCGATTATGCTCAATGCATAATCGATTATGCTTCTGTTCTGTCCCAAAAAAATTTTTCGACAAAATTGACATAATTGATTATCAAAAATTGATAATCGATTATTCCCTGTTTCTGTTTTGCAAAATTTTGATCACATATTCAACATAATCGATTATTTTTCCAGCATAATCGATTATATTATTGTTCTGTCCAACGACTTAACAAGTTTTTCAACAAGAAACTTAAACATGGAATCATGTTTTCATCAACCAAAATCACGCAAAATTCAATGTTTCAATTCAAGTAAAGATAACATGATATTAAAACATCAAGTTCATCAGAAACATAACATTCATAAAAACATGCTATTTCATGGTACTAGAATTTCATAAACAAAATTCTAACTTAACTTGAACATGAACTTTATATAACATGAATCTTATGAACATCCAAATTATCCAAATATGAAGGTGGCTCTGATACCAATTGTTAGAATTATGATTCCGACTAAAACACAATAGCCTTCATATCGAATAATTTGGAAACAACAACAACATGAGCGGAAGCGTACCTGAATCCATTTGTGGAAATCCTTAAGACTCCTTTGATGATTGTTTGAAATCTCCTTAATCCTAACTTCAAGATTGTCTTGAAGTCTTAAACAAGAATTTCACAAGATTGTTTCACAAGTATGTCTTCCAAAACAACAAATATTGGAGATTGGTTTTTCACAAGAATATGCAAGACAAAGATTGGCTCTCTTGATTCAATGGGAAGAAGAAGAGATTGTCTTGCTATAATGTGGGAACCATAACCCCCACTTTATAAAAAATGAGTTACAAAACTCAAGAGTCACAAGATATAAGTCCATATATCTTACAGTTTATTCATTTTCCGCAGTGGGGAAGTATGTTTTTTCCAGCTTCAAAAGATGGGAAATATGATGAAGAGCATTATTATGGTTCAGAATGGACTGAAGATGAAAAATCAAAAGATTACATCATGGAAGTGTTAAATTTGCAGAGAATCGCCGATCTGAACGTGGAAATAAACATATTGTTTCTTCTGTAGACACTCCACCTTACTCACCAGAACATGTTTGAAAAATTCGTACAAGATTAAAATGAATGTATTGGTAATGTTTTAGTGGAGAGTGATTGGTTGTTTCTTTCTAGTATTATGAGATACAATCATGAATCCATTGTAGTTTGTATTAATTAGTATGAGCGTATCATTTTTTTGGTGTGTGATGTAAATAACTCATGAGCAATAACATTTCCTTATAATCTATGGTTCCTATGACCCTTAAATTTATTCGCCAATTCTCTCCTTTTATGTGGAAATTATTACGGTTCCTTTGAAGGGGGCATTAGAGTAATAGTAAAGTTATTTCTGTGTGACATATAGGCTATTTCGAACCGTGAAAGTAAATACTAATGTTTATGTTGAGTCTGTGTACATCACACCCCTTAAGGAATGATCCTTAATTTTCCGGATCCTACGTAAATGTTGGATGCATTGTGCACCGAGCTGCCTTTTATTACGGTTCCCTGGAAAGAAATCGGCACTCGGGCTTAGGGAAGCTCCTATTTGTACAATTAAATACAATATGTGGATTTGTTAGTATTTTAAGTTTACATCCGGTATAACCGACAAGGGTTGTGGTGGAGTGGTAGTTACTCCTTCATCCTTAACCAGATGTCACGAGTTCGGGCCCTGGGAATTGGGTCGCCATTGTTAGGGAGCGCTTTATCCTCTAATATGGGACTTCCCGGCGCGAATCCGAATTTAATCGGGCGCCAATATGGAACCGGACACCGAATGAAAAACAAAAAAAAAAGGTTTAGATCCCATATATATTTTTTGTTCAGATGAAAATTATTATGCAAATCAGAATTTGTGCAGAAGTGACATTACTAAGTCGATGGAAATATTAATACAATTAGCCTTATTATACTCTTTCATCAATGAGATCACAACTTAAGCCATGTCTACGCAAGTACGCACTGACATGATTAAATTTTACTTAAACTCAGCAGTATGTATATAGCTAATAGAGGGTGTTATGTATATTAACTCATTTTCAGATTTTACAGAACATAGAAATTATTTCTATTGGATTTTAAATAAACAAGTTTCCTGTTTTCGGGTATAATTCCCATGGGTCAATTGTTTTTGTGACCCATTATAAACTTGTATTTAGTTTTATGACCCCGTCTTTTCTTTTTACACATGAAAGATTTGCTTTTACATATGAGAGATGTATCTTTTACACGTAAGATTTTTAAAAAAGACGTTTTCTTAAATTCAATATTGTAAAAAGCCATGAAGGCCTAAAACATCTAATTCCCATGCATTACAAATGTGAATTAAATCTTTGTATGTTTTTCTTAGCCTTAATTTTAATTATACGCTAGTCAAATCTTTTCTTCTTCTTTCTTCTCCTTTTTTCAGTAATAAAATTTACAACGCATGCTGAAAAAGAACCTTATAAATGGGGAAGTAATACCCTTATTTGTTGTTTTAATGTATAATACACTAATTTGATTTTTTTCACCGTAATATTATACTCTCTCTGTTTCGTTAACATGAACCTATTTCGTTTTTGGTCCGTTCCAAAAAGAATGACCCATTTTTAAATTTGGTAACAATTTAGCTTAAATTTATTATTCTATCCTTAATGAGAAGCTTTTATAACAACAGAAATACTCTAGGCCCCTTTTTAACTTATTTATGATCACACATTCCAAGTCTTTATTTTTTTCTTAAACTTGGTGCCCAACCAAATAAATTAACATAAATTGAAACGGAGTGAAACAGATTTTGGTATGTCCGTTTTACTTGGAAAAGCCGCACACTTTGAGTAGATGGCAAGTGTTTTCATGGTATCGTATGCTCTCTATCCCAAAAAGTTTGGAATTTATATTGTTAAAGTTGAATTGTTGAAAGCAATATCTACATTTTCTAGGTCTATTTCTTTCTTATTTTTTTTTCCTTTTTATTCCTTTAGCTTTTTTGTCTATACATTTACTTCATACAATACAACAACAACAAGAACCCAGTATAATTCTACTTTGTGGGGTCTTGGGAGGGTAGTATGTACGCAGACCTTACCCCTATCCTTGGGTAGAGAGGCTGTTTCCAAATAGAACCCCGGCATCCTTTCCTCCGAGAACTTCCCACCTTGCTCTTGGGGAGACTCGAACTCACAACCTCTCGGTTGGAAGTGGGGGTTGCTTACCATCAGAGCAACCCCTCTTGTCTTTTACTTCATACAATATGTAAGATTAATGGAGAAATTAATTTCTAAAAAACGACTATTCCAGTCTAACCGAAAGAGAGCTACATGTTGGAACTCTATGGCTAATTTTTCGTTCGATAAGTGGAACTCCAGGTTCAATTTTTTCTGGGAGTTAGATGTCAGTTCAAAATTCAACAAACATTTTATGGTGTCCACGGTATATAATCAAAGTTTTTAAAAGTTTCGTGTTTTAGTCTATGGGTATATGATTGATCAGATAATATTTTCCTATAGAAAGGTGACTAAATTTGATTAGCTGTTCAACAAAGTGGCTATTTGGCAAATTTTGTACGTGTATATATATATATATATATATATATATATATATATATATATATATATATATATATATATATATATATATATATATATATATATATATATATATATATATATGTCAATGGTAGTTATCCCGCTTAGGTTTAAATCAATGATAAATTTCATGATAGGTTGGATTGTTCTTTAAATACGTAAAATAAGGTATCAAAACCTATAAGCTAAGCAAAAGGACATGTCGTAGCTGATAACTTGACCATAATTTCTTTAATTTATAGCTGATCAACAGTCAAGAAAACACCATTTAAGGCGCACTATTAGCTTTTCATTTCTCATTTGTCTGATTCGCATCTTACAACTCAGTATGAAATTCACATGTGCAGCTTTCATCCGAAGCCCAGTTTGTATGGTATCGTTCAGATTTCAAAAGTTAGATTTCTTAATTTTGTTGGTGCACTTGGACGTAAAATCTTTAAGTGTTTTGAAATAAAACTTATATTTGAAAATTATGTAAAAACTATTGTAAATCACAATAATTAAAATTTTAAAATATTAAAAAGCTATATAAAAAATTACAATCAAAGAACAAAGCGTTTAACTCTCGAATTCCGAATAATGTCATATAAATTGGGGCAAAAGAACAATAAATTAAAGATTCCCTAATTATGGCATTTTTATCGTCATCGACCATTATGAACTACCACCAATGGTACGATCTGACAAGTCATTTTGCTTTCCAAATTTTGTTCCCATATTTAAGACTTTTCGTATGTGCTTTTTCTGTTTTATGCCTCGTGAGAATGACTGATTTGGATTTGGAAGAGTTCGGGTTAAATAGTTCCATAGGAGTTGCCTAAGGCGTCCAAGCTTGACTTAAGTCAACACTTTGATTAAACGACCTCAGAATTGATATTTGAAGGTCCCAATAGATTCATATGATGATGTTGGACTTGGACGTACGTTCGGATTTAGCTTCGAATGGACCGGGAGCGTTTCATCATTTATTGTTGGAAGTTGGCATCTCAAATTTTTTAGAGTTTTCTAAGTTTGATTTGAAGTAGACTTAGGTGTAACCGTGTCTGATTGGATTTTCGAGACTTGTAGTAGATTCTTATAGTGATTTCTCGCTTGTGTGTAAAATTTGGTGTCAACCCGAGTTGTCTAAGTATAATTTGTCGCGTTCGAAGTTAGTTGGAAGAAGTTTGAAGTTCAGAAGTTGAATAACTTGATTTTGAGGTGCGATTCTTGGTTTTGTTATTATTCTATGTATTCCGATACTTCGAATAGGTCCATAGTATATTCATGGACTTGTTGTTTCATTTGGATAGGATTCCGAATGGCTCAGTTGGCAGATTTTGCTGGTGTCCGATGTGAATCGCGATCGCGGAGATGGTTTCGTTATTGCGAAGATGGTCTCACGATCATGGTGTGTGGCTTGATAGTGCTTCACGTTCTGGGGCTTAAGACCCGAACCCACTGCGTTAAAGGTTTGGGCCAAGGGGAGCAGTTGGTCTTCGCGATAGTGTGGAGGCAATCACCATCGTCTAGGGGGGGATTGCCGGTAGAGGCACTCGTAAGCCTTGACGAACGCGACTGTGGGACCGCGAACACGGATGGCCGGGGACTATGAGAATCAAAAACATGACCTGGGCGTCGCGATGGCGTTGAAGATTTTTGGGCTGAAGGCAAATTTGGCCTTCGCGATAGTGATTAAGGATCCTTAGGCAGAATGTATATTTAATTTGGGACTTAGGTTCATTTCCCTCACTTTTTACTTGGCTTGGGAGATCTTTGGAGTGAGATTTTCATCAAGCATCATAAGATAAGTGATTTATACCAATTATGAGTGAAATACATGGATTAGGTGATGATTTTAATATGGGAATTAGTAATATTTTGGCGTTGACCATGAAATTAGTTATGGAATTTGGTATATATTATATATTTGAGTTCGTAACACTATGGATAACTCTTATTTTCGAAATTTTTTTGGATGGGGACACGTGGGCCTAGGATTGACTTTTGTTGACCTTTCGAGTTGGGTTGGGAATATATTATAATTGTTAAATTATGAGCTTTTGAGCATATATTGATTGATTTATACGATCTTTGAGTAGTTTTGAGTTGCTCGGCATAGATTTGAGGCGACTAGTGAGGTTTGAGAGCCGAGTCATGGGCTTGAAAATAAGTTATGTCTCCTACATAATCTTGTAAGAGGAAAATTATCCCCGTGGGTATTTTAATTATTGTGTGCTACTTGTTATGGGTGCTATGTACGTACGAGGTGACGAGAGTCCATGCGTAGCTAGATTCATATTTATATCCTGATAGACTTAGATCTATACCATGCCTTAACTGTACTATTTGAATTAAACTTATTTGTTTGTTTAATTGAATTTATAACTAAAACTGGGACTAGAATAAATATATTGACTGAACCTCTTACTTTGGGTTTCCAGTAATAATATTTACAAGGCATGCTGAAAAATACCTTTTGAATAGGGGAATAATGCTAAAAAAAATTTCCACCATAATATAGGAGTGGACATCGGCCGGTTAAGTTCGATTATGAATATTATCGGTTCGTCTTATCAGTTATCGATTTATAAATACGGTAAACCTATAAGATATTGGTTATCAAATATCGGTTAGTCGATTATCGATCCTTATCGGTTCGGTTATCAGTTGACCCGATAAGAGTAAAAACTATCAAAAAATTTCATGTTTTTATTGTAGAAATCGTCATCATACTGTTAAGAGAAAAGAACGGAATTTTTGCCCTTAAGAAAATAGGGATTAAATTCAGAAAATAAAACTTTCTTTGCATTTGAAAATTCCAATGAATAATCTCAATTTTCATAGGTAAAAGTTATAGGAGTAAGAAATAAGACATTCAACAATCTAATCTTTCTAACTATCTCACTGTGGGCGAGCATAATTCACAAGAAAATAATAAGATCTTAATTTTGTAAATACTGAAAAATCAATGCAACAAAAGAAACAACTAGAAAAACTAAAAATCTGAACAATTAATTCTTTAATGTTTAGAACTAAAAATCTTTACTGAAGAATTAAAATGAAAAATTTTAAAAAGTTTAGAACATACTCTAAGAATAATGGTCTGAAGATGAAAAGTAACTACCGAGAGAATTGAAAGAACGATAGAATGAAGTCATAAAGTAGCTTTATATACTTAGCGGCTAAAATTATAATTCTGCTAAAGCTTATTGTGCTATCAGTTAAACCGTTAATAAAATTATTGAATGCGCACGTTAGCACGCTGCTAATTCCGTCGATAATGGCGCGTCGCCGGCGGCAAATCGTACCTACTCCTCCACAGATCGTCACGCCAGAGTAAGGAACTGCGAAGGAACTTGAACCCTTGACATTTGGAAGCTTTTTGCCTGAAAAATTTCAGCTGAAATCACCTGTGCATGCAGTGGAAAATGCAAACTCTAAGGTTCAATCGAAGGAGATAGTGGAAGATTGTGAGAATCAAGCTATAAGGAAACTTCAATTTTCAGATGTTGCTGTCGATGACCAACCTCAACCTCAAGCTCAACCTACTATGGCTGAAATAGTAAGAGGTAAGCATAATATGGGGAAGGTTTTAACATTTGTCCCTCCCACTGATAAGGATGGGAGGAAAATTGTTAAAATTGATATGGAAGAACTGAAACCTCAAGCAGAGTACTGGAGCAATTCACTCATAGGTTATATTATCGGTGATAATCCAAATGAGAAGGCAATGGAAAATTTTGTAGTGCATGTTTGGAATTTTGTCACTAAGCCACAAATCTTAATGCACAGAGATGGATATTGTATTTTTAGGTTTAAATCTGCAGAGGATATGAACCAGGTGATGCAATTTGGTCCTTATTCTTTCAGAAATAAACCGATGATACTTAAGCCTTGGGATGTTGATTTTTCAATGCAGAATGGTATCCTTAGCACAATCCCTATATGGGTGAGATTCCCTGGGCTACCTCTTGGCTACTGGTCCCCTGAGATTCTCAGCAAACTAGCCAGTACTATTGGTAGACCTCTATTCACTGATAAAGTAACAGCTCAATTTGAGAGGATATCATTTGCAAGAGTGTTGGTGGAAGTTGATGCAGCTTTTCCTCTCCCTGAGGAAATTGAGTTAGAGACCCCATTTGGTGTGAAAATACAGGATGTTGAATATGATTGAAAACCTGAATTTTGCAATCATTGTTTGAAGTTTGGGCATAATGCTATGGATTGCTGGTACAATAGTCATACAGATGGAAATCATGAGCAGGAAGTAAAAGCAAACCTGGAGAGGAACAAGGGGAGGACAAAGAAGCAAAGGCAAAAATGGATCCCTAAAGGTAACATTGCAGCAAATCCCACTGTTGACAATGCTGAAGGCAATGTAACAGTTCCTAATCTTCCAATTAGTCAGTTACCATTGGCTGAAGGCAATGTAACAGTAAATCCTAATCTTCCAATGAAATCACCATTGGCTGAAGTAGGAAATACTGTCAATGCAGGACATCATAGAGACATATCAAGGGTCTCCATTGGTACTGACATGGCTGCTAGTGTAGAATCTTTGGATACACATGGAAGACCTGAGATTGTAGCTGCTGTGAACATATTGCAGGAGGTAACTGGTGAGATTGTGCAAGTAATGATAGATGATGGGAGAAGGGGAAAAGTGCAGGATCCTGGACCTTCCTTAGGGAAGTCTAGTTTCTCATGATTGTGGTCACCTGGAATATTAGAGGCTTAATAAAGCCCATAAGCAGAAAGAATTAAAAAACTTTCTGTTGAAGAATAAGGTGGATGTACTAGGATGCATTGAAACCAGGTTAAAATGAACCTAGAGCACTTACTATAATAAATAAGATTGCTAAAGGATGGAAGTATCATTACAACTATCCTATGGCAACTAATGGCAGGATTTGGCTACTTTGGAAGGCACATATACAGCTTCATATTTTGGGAACCACAGAGCAGCTTATTCATTGTAGTGTTGAGGATCCAGCTTCAGCAGTTAAGTATCAATTGAGTATCATTTATGCATATAATACAATAGCACTAAGGAAGCAGCTTTGGAATGATATCAGGGGACTTCCTATTTCTGGGCAGGAAGCATGGCTACTTAGTGGAGATTTCAATGCTGTCCTATCAGCTGAGGACAGGATTGGCTCACCTGTAACAGATGCAGAGGTAAAGGACTTCAAGGAGCTGATTTATGATCTCAATCTTACTCCCATCAGGTCAAAAGGCTGGAGGTATTCTTGGACAAACAAACAGGTCTATAGTAAGATAGACTGGGCAATTGGGAATCTTCAATGGTTACAACAATACAGCCATGTAGAAGCTGACTTCTTAAATCATTCTATCTCTGATCATACTCCTATTTTCTTAAAATTTGGAAGGCAAAAACTGATTCATCCCAAACCTTTCAGACTCTACCACAATGTTATGGAGGATCCTAAATTTGGTGACATTCTACAACAGGTATGGAATCAAGGAGGACAAGGATCATCACTGCAATTAATTTGGCAAAAACTCAAAAGTATGAAGCAACAGTTGAAGGGCTTAAATGGACATATGACTTCTTATCAGCAAAAACTAACTTGTGCTAGGGAACAACTAGACATTATCCAGAGTCAGATTATGAGGGACCCTGCTTCAACTCACTTGTACAAAGCAGAAAAGGAAGCTCTCCTTAGCATAGAAAAGTGGAGTAATGTTGAGGAACAGATCCTGAGACAAAAATCAAAGGCAACCTGGATAGCTTGTGGTGATTCAAATACAAAGTACTTCCATGCACAATGGAAGATAAGGTCCAGTCAAAGCAACATCACTTCTATATATACAGAAACAGGTATAAAACTTACTGATCCTTTGGCTATTGAGCAAGAATTTATTGAAGTATTCCAGTCCTTGATGGGGAATAGTCCTAGTGAGCTTCCTTGTTTAAACTCTACTGTTGTAAAAGAAGGAGTTTGTCTCAACCTTGAACAACAGAAGATCCTTATTAGAGAAGTGACTATGGAGGAAATTAATGATGCTGTGAAGGAAATGCCAAGTGATAAGGCTCCAGGGGTTGATGGCTTCCCTGTGGAGTTTTTCACCAAGAACTGGGAAATTGTCAAAGTGGATGTCTTTGCTGCTGTTAAGGAGTTCTTTGCTACTTGTCACATGCCACACATAAATACCACTGCCATTGCACTTGTCCCAAAGGTGAAAACTCCTCAAACTGTAAAGGATTTTAGACCTATTGCTTGCTGCACCACCTTATACAAGATTATCTCTAAAGTTCTCACTAGAAGAATTAAAGCTGTAATTGATCATATCATTGGGAAGGGACAGTCAGCATTCATAGAAGGAAGAAGTATTCTTGATAATATTCTACTCAGTCAAGAATTGTTTAAAGTGTATGGAAGGAAAGGTATATCACCTAGGTGTGTACTTAAGGTTGACTTGAGGAAGGCATATGATACAATTGAATGGAGATTTCTCAGGCAGATGTTGGTTGACCTTGGATTTCCTGCAAAGTTTGTGGAATGGATAATGGCTTGTGTTTCATCAGTCACATATTCTTTAGTGATTAATGGGGGCCTCACTAAACCATTTTCAGCCAAAAGAGGTGTTAGGCAAGGAGATCCTATGTCTCCTTACCTATTTGTTATTGCTATGGAATATCTCAACAGGAACCTCATCCTACTTCACAAAAATGGTGACTTTAACTTTCACCCTAGATGCAGGAAACTCAACTGTTCCCACATCTGTTTTGCAGATGATTTATTACTATTTTGCAGGGCTGATCTTACTTCTATTCAGCTTCTTCAAGATGCATTCTCATCCTTTTCTGTGGCTTCTGGACTCTCAGCTAATAAAGCTAAGAGTGCCATATATTTTGCTGGTATATCTCTTGCTGAAAAGGAAGCTATTCTTGAAGACTTGGGATTCAATGAAGGGCATCTCCCTTTCAAATATCTGGGCATCCCATTACACTCAAAGAAGCTGAACATTCATCAATACTTGCCTCTGATTGAAAAAATCACTGAAAAAATCACCTGTTGGTCTGCAAAATTTCTGTCCTATGCTGGTAGAAGTCAACTTATAAAATCAGTGCTGTTTGGAGTTCAAACTTATTGGTCTCAGATCTTTATATTGCCAAAGAAGGTGGTGAAATCAATTGAAGCCATTTGCAGGTCCTTCTTATGGACAGGCAATGGAATAGTGTCCAAGAGATCACTTATAGCTTGGGACAAAGTTTGTCGACCTGTTACTGCTGGAGGATTAAACATCATTGACATCCAGACCTGGAATAAAGCAGCTGTATCTAAATTGCTGTGGGACCTTGCAAGGAAGAAGGACAGTCTTTGGATTAAATGGATCCATTTTTACTATATAAAAAATGGGGACATTGAAACAATGACAAGTCCTAAGAATGCTTCTTGGATGTCTAGGAAGATCATTGATTGCAGATCTCATATAATGAACACTCACAGCCTACAAGGTGATCTCATATCTAGGTTGCAGCAGGTATGTAAGGCAGGAAAATTTCAAATTCATGTTCTCTACCTTTCTCTGTTACCAATATTTCCTAAGATGGATTGGAGGAACTTGATGGCAACTCCCAATGTTTTGCCTCGACACATGTTCACTATATGGATGGCTCCACATGGTAGACTACCAACTGTTGATAGACTCCTCAAATGTGGGATTCTAGTGGATGCAGGATGTGTGTTTTGTAACCATCACAGTGAAGATTTTGAACATCTGTTTTTTAATTGCTCAGTCACTAACAGAATTTGGTGCAAGATTTGTCATTGGCTGGGATATCATAGAAGACCTGCCTGTTGGGAAGCTGAATTAACTTGGATATGTAGCAATGCAAGGAGTAAACAGTTCAAAAAAGCTGTGGTAGCTACTGCATTTGTTACGACTGTTTCATTGATTTGGAGAGGGAGGAATGCATTACGTTTTCAGAAACAGCCTTTTGATGAACACAAATTGTGCAGAGAAATTGCTATCCTCATTCATGCACGAGGTAGGAGATGCAAGATTTGGTTAAAAGGATTACGACAACTCAATTACTATCCTTAGTTATTGTCAGTTTATAGGTGATTTGTAATAATTTAGCTTGATAGCAGTGAGAATTGTATAGCATGATTAAAGGATTAGGATGTGATAGTTAGTCTATACTATCACAAAAGAACACTCTATTGTATAATTGTTGATATTAATAGAAGCAATCGTTCAACTAAAAAAAAAAAAAAAAAAAAAATTATCGAACTATTTACCCAATAACTCGATAGCAATAACCCAATAGTATTTTATCGGTTCAGACTAGCAGTTATACCCGATATATGCACAACCCTACCGTAATGTAATAACATAATTTGATAAGTTCGTTGTAGGAAACAGCCTCTTGCAGAAATGCAGGATAAGACTATGTTTAATAAATCCTTGTGATCGAGTCTTTCTTCGAACCTTGTATATAGCGAAAGCTTAGTACACCGGACTGACCTTGGTTGTAATTGGAAAAGCCGTACACTTGGAGTAGATCAAAAGTGTTTTCATGGTATCGTATGCTCTCTATCCAAAAAAGTTGCGGAATTTATATCGTCACTAGAAAAGAATAGGAAAAAAAAAAGAATTTTGCCAATTAAAAAAACAATCTAAAGGAAAGTGAATGACTCTTCCCAACCATTACTGTGTTGTTTCAAGAAAATCAGTAACCTTTTCCTTTATGGGATTACGTTTCTTATGGATATGTTATAGAAGGTAACTTTTTTTTTCTTTTCTATTTCTGATATATTAGTTTTTGTGCTAAAATATATATATTATCTCTTTCAATATAGTATCGCTATGTGAAACATTAATGTAATGTCCTATTGACATATGTTAAAGGGAAAATTGTTCCTCTACTATACTATATCGTTTACTGCTGTCATCTGTTATACTATTTGTCCATTTAGCCCCTACCGTTGATGAACTGAAAATATTTGCCCCTCGATCACGCCCAACTCCAGTCCTAAAAAGAATAAGCGATCGCTGCAAATATAATCCGGTCTAAAAGTCCGAAGTCGAATCCCACAAAGAACTAAGGTTTAGCTACAACTGTTCAGTATCGCCAAAAAGACAAGTTTGAACAATTTCTAAATTATAAATATGAAAATTCTTATGTCTAACTAATTAACTAACAAGCTGAAATAGAAAACTAACAACTAATGATACTAAGAGTTGGAGATAAGATTAATGAGGTCTAGAGTTATGATTTTCTCAATTGTCGAAATCCTTCCTGTTTCTGTACTGATCGTGACCACTTCAGGTGTCATAATTCTCTTCCGAGTAACTACAATAATTTACCAGTCATATTCTCCCGAAGTATGCTAGCTGGCACAATCTTATCGCTCGCTATGACCACATCAAGGCCTTGTTATTCCTTAATTCACCTTTAAACCTCCCGTATTGATTCATCATATACATTAGAAGTGATGTTATTTAACAACTACTTATATATGTACGCTTCCCAAACAATACATAATAAATAGGCACAATCAATTGATGGTCATTCAATCAACTAAAATAAGCATGTAGTTGAACAAGTAAAGAAATTCAAATACTAAATTATATTCAAACTTAACATGAATTCATCCTTCAAAAGGTTCCATCAAAACTCAAAATAATAAATTAGCTACTTATAGTAGTATGTGAAAACATAATACTAAAATTCATCACTAACAATAGAAAACAGAATGAAGAAATGGAAAACACGTGATGGAATCTTCCTCCTTGCTCCTAGTGTATTCCTTTCTCCAAAGATGTTGTGTAACCCTAAAGTAGTGTCTCCTCCTCCAAATTTATTTCTTAGTATGTTTTTATATGACCTAGGTAGGGTGGAGGGTCATCCAAGGAAATCCAAAATCGGATAGGAAAATTGGAGGGCACGTGTGCCTTTGCAAAGCACGCGACCATAGACGCGGACTTACCTTTTGCAATTTATCAGTTCGCGAAGCAATCCGTGCCTTCGCTTCAGTTCACTGTTTTGTACCTTCAATTTTCTCTTTATTCAAGTCTGTTTTCGTGCCACACACGAAATTAGACGAGTTTCCAATTCTTTCCACCTCTTCTCTTTGTGTCGAATTATCATCTTTTGATCATTTATCATCCAAACTCGTTCCTACACATAAGAAACACATAATGAGCATATTTCACTTCATAAACCATGTAATCTCCGTGTCATTTCCCTTTTTTTACCTTCCTCCTCATGGAGAGAGGGGTCCGGGTTTGACATTCCATGGGTGTGATAACTTATTTCCATTTGGGTATTTGAAGATTCGCCACTGTCGCGCCCCCTTTTCCCTCCCTTTTTGACGGGGAAGAGGTCCGGGTTTCGACATTCACCGGGTGTAATCACTCATTTTCTTTTGGGAATTGGGTATTTGAAAGCACCTCTCTTGGTCCACAAATGTGGGTCCCGACGGAACTTATATTCACAAATTAGTCTATTATAAGTAATACGTTGAATCAAATAGGTTGCAAGTAAAGTACGTTAGAATAACTCAAGTAGTAAGATAAAGGTTTGAACAAGTTGTAAAATGAAGGCTTAAATAAAGAAAGGATTTGGTAAAGAGGGGTCCTAAGTTAGTTATCCTATAAGATCACCCCACGCAATGTCTGGTAAACACTCCTCAATGAGGGGCTAAACGTGACATTAACGCATAGATATCATATCCCATGTCTACTCTTCCCATATCCCATTATTGATCACGCAAAGCGAGTGTTTGGTCAACGATTCGTATTATGTCCTACTGCCCATCCCTTCTTAATGGTCTTGGGGGGAGTTAGGACCTCTACCTATAGGTGGTTCTAGACGTACCCCTAAGGTTTTAAAAGGCAAAAATTCAAAGGCGACAGTCAAAGGTATTTATGTCACGACCCCAGTTTGTCCTCCGTGAACATGTCATGATGGCACCTAGTCCCTACGACTAGGTAAGCCTAAAAATACATAATATAAACCATTTTGTGGAAGAAAAATAATTAAACCGAATAGAGAACTAAATCAGTTTTTATGGTGCCTCCAGACACATACATAAACAAGTCTCGAAGTTAACAAATATCCCCAAAACCCGAAATCTCACAAATCACAAGCTAAGTGATACATAAGAGTCTCTAACTCAAGAATATCTATACAAAGGAGAAATACTGAAAGAGTTATACTAATTAGAGAAAAACTGGAAAGGGATTCCTTGGTCTGCGGACGTAGCAGATATACCTCGAAATCTCTACCGATACACCTCCTTCCAAGGTTGATAGAACTGAATGGGAGTACGTGTATCTGCACAATGAAAATGCGCAAAAGAGTAGCATGAACACACTACGGCGGTACCCAGTAAGTACCAAGACTAACCTCGATGGGATAGTGACGAGGAACAGTCAAGGCATCTACTGGTCAAATAAACAGTATAATCATGGGAGATAAGAAAACGATATATAAATTTGTAAAGTCTGCATGGATGGCATAAAATGCTACAGTTCACAATAAAGGGAAAGGCGACAAGTAACAACGAACATATAATAAATGATGATACAAAAATGACGGCTGAATCACAATCCAAATCCGAAGGTCAAGACACTGCAAAGGAAACTATTCAACAACTCCTATCCTCCAATGTTGTGCACATATGGTCTTATTCAACTCTTACCACAATTTACCAAGTCTCGGATGAATCACAACTCACGAAAGCGTGACATCTAAAATCTAACACCTGCCATCATGTTCCCCATCAATCTCACGGTCATGCTGACAACTAACTGGTTAACTAGGGTCACTCTCACAAATATAATAAATAAATGAAGGCGTATGCCCACCCTTAGCATAATCGGAAGGTATTCGCCTCTAATGTGGAGAGTCCACTACGTGTATGCTTGTGCAAGTGTGTTTAACAAGAACTCTACCAACTAGTAGGTATAAGAAATGGAAAGGCATGCACTTGAAATGACTGCACACGGATAAAATCGACGAAAATATCAAATCATAACACAATGAGTTTAACAGGGAATCTCCAAGATATCTCCTGTAGTCCCAAACATAAATATGTGTGCTAGGGATCTCTTGGTATCCGGAGGATCTCTTGGTATCGTCAATATATGTACTAGAGATCTCTTGGTATCCTCAATATATGTGCTAGGGATCTTGTGGTATCACGAGGATCTCTTGGTATCCTGAATATTTGTACTTGATATCTCTTAGTATCTCGAGGATCTCTTGGTATCCTCAATATATGTGTTGGGGATATCTTGGTATCCCGAGGATCTCTTGGTATCCTCAATATATGTGCTAGGGATCTCTTGGTATCCCACATTACAACCCATTCAACATAAATGTACATGTGCACGGCATCACCCTTCTTGCCTTAACACTCTTCCTCACCCAATAATAGAACAACAACATCCCATCAAGGGAGTCAACAATAAAAGACAATAACATCCCGGTAAGGGAATCCACAAGAGAAAAAATAACGCCCCGGCAAGGGAATCTACAAGAGAAATGATAACGTCCCAGCAAGGGAGAAACAATAACGTCCCAGTTAGGGAACCAACAATTGAAATAATAGCGTCCCGGAAAGGGGATCAATAATACCTAAGAAGAATCACGGAAAACCAAGAAGCACGATAACCCTAACAAATAACAAGACATAATAAATTTGTGATAGCTACCGGTAACCAACACAATTGCACATGTAATATATTTGCACGAAGTCATGGAGATAATTACAATCAAGAAGTGTCCAGACAATAAGGAAGTTAACATGAATCAACTAATTACAATTAAGGAAATATCAGCTAAACCTAGGATATATAACGTTTTTTTCCAATTAAGACCAATTAATCACATAAGAGATAGAAATACTGTTTTTCCAAATAAGGACAAGTAGTTAGGAATGACACTGTGACTATATAAGGGTAAATATCTACAGTTAAACAAGTGAAAGTCAATTAGGTAACCAGAATACTCCAAGAAGAGTAAATAAATTCCAAGTAAGACATGCAGATGCGAAACTAATAACAAGGAACACAATCGTATTAAGAAACAACTTCATGTTCGGTGATTTCAAGAATCTAAGAACCTAAAAGGGACAATTTCCCACAAATACATCCGAGCACGCACTCGTCACCTCGAGTACAAGAGATACAATCAACATGGAAGACTCAAATCCTAAGGGGAAATCCCCCACTCATGGTTAGGCAAGATACCTACCCCGAACCGGCTAAAATCAACTAGCAACCGCGTTCTTACAACGAGTACTCAACTTAAAATGGCCCAAATCTGTTCAATTATATCACACACTACAAATAACATCTCAATCAACTGATTCTACAATTTAATTCAAAGCTAAAACGCGAAATTAGGTAAAATGACCAAAATGCCCCTCAAGAAAACATCTCGGAACCTAATAAATTTAATATTTTCAGAACCGTCATACTCTCACAAGTCTAACTGTATAAAAATCTCTCAAATCGGAGGTCAAACACCCCTTGAAAACTCAATAATTTGGTCTGTGAAGTTTTACCCATTTTTCATTCAAAATCTGAAATGAATGGATGAAATTAAGAAGAGATTCATGTAAATTGGTCTAAATCGAGTGAGGAACACTTACCCAAGTTGCACAGGTGAAAATCCGTTAAAAATTGCCAAAACCCGAGCTCTAGAGGTCAAAATGTGATAAAATGGTGAAACCCTCGAATTTGGCATTAAATCTGTCTGCCCGGTCATTTTCTTCTATGCGATCGCAAGAGAAGGAATGCGATTGCATAGAGAAAAATTGGAAGGCCCAGAAAAGTCCTATGCGAACGCATATGGGGTCATGTGATCGTAGTAGAGGAAAGGACATAACTGTGCTATCGCGAACAAGGCTATGCCATCACATAGAAGGAATTGGAACCCCTCTGGAATACACTATGCGATTGTAGATGTGATGATGCAATCACATAGAAGGAATTGCTCCTGCAAAAATTTGTGCTATGCGATCGCGGGATAAGGAATGCGATCGCAATGAGGAAATACCAGATAGTAGAACAGCAATTCAAAAAATAAGGAAAAATGACCCATAGCACATCCGAACACACGCGAGGCCCGTGGGACCCTTTCTAGTCACACACACAAGTCTTATAACCTAACACAGACTCGCTCGAAGTCCCAGTCACATAACACAACATCGAAACGATAAATCAAACCAAAAATCAAGCTTATGAACTTCCAACTCTTCAAATATCAAATCTCATGCCGAAACCTATCAATTCAACTTGGAACGATGCCTAATTTTGCATACAAGTCCAAAATGGCATAATGGAGCTGCTTTAACTCTCGGAATCGTGTTCCAACCCAGATATACCTAAAGTCAAATGTGGGTCTAACTTCTTCATTCTCCGACTTCAACTTTCATCGAAATGCCTCAATTTACTCTAGGTGTAATCAAGTTGATTTATTAGACTACATTGGATTAATAAACAGAATTGCAAGTAGAGCTCCCTATGGGCATGATATCTAGACGTATTACTGATTTTAATGGATTTTCTGTATGACAACATATAAAGATACTCGTTATAACTAAATTTGAATTGACTCCTATAGGCATGGTGTCTATTATCAAACTGATTTTAAGACATGATTGTTTGGAACCTATAAACATGGTTTCTAAACATGAGAGAATGTAAAACCATATGGACATGGTTTCTACTTGATGTGCAAACAGACTTAAAAGTGAAATACTACGGACATTATTTTTATTAGGCAAAGATTTTAGAATAAAGAGTAAAGTCCTATGAGCATGTTTTCTATTTAGTAGAGCAAACACACTTTAAAAGTAAGGTCCTAGGAGCAGGATTTCTACCTGTACTACCCCATAAAGTATGCATCTACCCACACTTTTTACTAAATACCCCAATATCTGTTTACAAATGATTACATGCCAATGAATGAATTACATAAGGAAAAATAGAAAATTAAGAAGCAATTCTATTGGGAGCCTTCAATTAGGCCTAGATTTCCCAAAGCCTCCAATGGCCTAAGACACCTCAGTTCCATAGACAAATCAGAGTCTACGTGCATCAAAGTTCCTTAAGGATCTCAAGGATCCCAGGTCGTGCTTACACCTAGACTTAGCAACCAGGAATTGAACAAGTGCATTGTGGAAAGGCCAGCCTCAGTATGCTAGAGTTCAGAGGGTTCTCAAAAGGATCCAAAGGCAGTACACATACTAGAGGGGGCGAAACTTATGGACTATGAGTAGAGTGAGACACCTCATTGGAGCAGTTAACAAAGTCAAACACCTTAGGATAGGCTCATACATAGTTAGGTTACAGAACCAAGTAAATTAAGTAGTCACACACATGGGTCAAGGGGTTTGGTACTTATAGAACATTTGACCGCAAACACATAACCCAGCAAAGGTCTAGGACTGGTTTGGACATGGTCACAAATAGCTGACACTGGCATAGTCACAAAACCAGACATAAAGAACATAGCTACATAGATGTGTGATAGGGATTTTGGGGATTTATGGGATATATGATGGTAAGTACACAAAAAGTAAGAGATAATTGGTAAGACATACTCAGAAACACACATAAAAGGAATATACTGATCTAAAGGAAGGGGAAGGAATAATAACATGCTAATAATATTACTCTTAACTACAAGTTTCACAACAGAACCAAAAATAATAGCAAACCATAAACAAGAGGAACTAAAACAAAAAAAGAATCATGTTGTTGTTGGAACATTGAATTCAAACTAGGACATACCGGTGAAGAGGAGAGTAAGCATAATGAATGAACAAGAGATCAAAGATGGTTAGCCTTGGCTTGTAGCCGGCTAACTTGGAACAATAGCAATTAGCACAAGAGAGAGAGAGGGAGGGAGAGAGAGAGAGAGAGAGAGAGAGAGAGAGAGAGAGAGAGAGAAAAGATTCTTTTTAGTATGAGAGAAAGTTCTAAACCAAAGTGGTCGTGTGTTGTGCTAATGAAATAATAGAGTATTTATAGTTTGAGAAATGATAGTAAATAAGGTAAGAGTCATAGAATCATTGTAATTAAGGAACTCAAAATCAGTTAATAAAAACATCAAGGCAAGTACTCCCTGAAGTTAAGGGGGTTAATCAAACGGTAAGAACAAGTAACATATAAGGCAAGAAAAATCAGTACATGACTAATAAGGAAAGACTCAAAGTTCAGTAACCATTGGGTAGTCAATTAGGGATAAGTTCAGAAAACTCCAAGTAAGGAAAGGATTCAGCAAGAATAAAGCACCCTAGCAAATAATGTAGGGGGACCAGTTAATTTAAACAGACGAGGTAAATTTTAGGGGTTTGAAAGAAAACCTTTTAATCAAACCATCAAATAAGGAAATCAGAATCAATTAAGAGAGAGTTATGATTCTTTACTTCAACATATAAACAGAGAAGAACAAATAGACGTAGCTAATAGGCAATGTCAGCAATATCGAAAGAAAAAGGAAAGTCTTGAACAATCAAGAGGAATATAATCACCCAGAGGTGATATAAGTAGGCTAAGGACTCAGTAAAACCCATTCGAATCAGGGTAAACACAGAATTTAACAAATATCGAGTAGTCATGCTAACACACAGAGCCAAAACAAAAAAGATCTAAAAATTAGGGCTTTTAACATAGGCGAGTTAAAAAGCAAGAACATAGAATCAGTCATGATATGAATGGAAAATGGTTTAGACCTAAAGAAAAATCATTTTACACAAGTGTAGAACGAAATCCGAGAAACTCTAACTTTAAAGGAAGTAAAAATAGCTTAAAGTTGATGATTTTTCAGAAGAGGTCTGAGAACAGCGTAGAACAAAAAGAAACATGCTTGAATCGTTTAAAAGTGGACCAAATCTAATAGATACAAAAGAAAATTATGGTTTCAAAGGAAACCCAAGTAGATATAGAATAACCTGCTTAGAACTTCATAGATCATAACAAATATGGTCTGATTTTTCCCAAACTCACACGGGAGAACCATGAACAACCAAAACAACAACCCTAGATACAAGTCAGCATGACCTAGGGCCCTTGAAGGCGATGGAGGAACCATTAGAGGTTTGGGATTGAAAGGTGGTCACCAAAGAAGAACGGAGAAGGAGGCGACGGTTGAAGATGGATTAGGGATAGGTTGAGAAAAGAGAGAGGACGATAGCATCTGAAGGCGGCGGGTATGGAAAAGTTATTAGGGTTAGGGGGTTGTTTAGAATCAAAAGGAAAGTTCTCCTTGCAGTTCTAGTGTCTTTTGTTCCGGTCTCAAAAGCAGGTCATTCGGAGCCGGAGTACTATGGCCGTCGGAAGTCTCTACGTTCTCACTGTTTTCCTTTCATATTCCACATATGTCGTCTATCTTTGCTTTCCCTCTATTTTTTGTGTTGCTTGGAGGAAGAGGAGGTTGGAGGGTCTCTATATCTGGTATGATATGGTGATGAGGCCAATATAGTGAACCAACCTTATGGGATAGGGATAATAATAAAAATAAACAAAAACAAAAGGTAAGAAGTTAATAAAGATTCTGAAATTCATGCATTATTTAAACACATATTGCAAAATGTAAACTCGCGTCCTAATTTGGGAGCCTAATTGTGCCCGAGGTAGGCTAGTGACAACTAAATTTGGATAACTTCAAATGTGTCACGACCCAAACCCCGCTCCACTCGTGATGACGTCTCGTGAAGAAAAGGCTATCCAAATGACCTTAATTGTCTTTTCAAAAATAAATAAACATGAATAAACAATTTTAAGGATTATTTAATAACATTACTTAGCGAAAGTACAACCAAAACAAAGCCCAAACTGGGATGTCACAAGTAACGAGCATCTATGAGAGTGTAACTGCATTTACTAGGTCTGGAATACACTAAACATGAAGAATGAATAACATAGAAAGTTGCTGCGAACTATGGCTGTCACCTCGCTAAACTCCTACAGCTCTGTCTCCAAATAGCCAATACCCGCTACAGGGTAAATAAATACCTGCATATGCACACAAGGTGCAAGGAGTGAAGTGAGTACTCCAAGTCAGTGAGTAATAAAGGTAAATAACAACTAAGCAGTAAGAAATCACATAAACCAACCAACATGCTTTATAGAAGCAGTGTACAATCCTTTGAGAAACAGTAAAATTGCAAAATCTTTAGAAAATATCTTGGCTCACTTTAAACCTCTTTTGAAAATGATCTTTTCAACAGTTTCGAACTAATTTCAAAACAATTAGTGCCAATATGCACATAAATCTGCCTTTCGGGCACAAATACCACATTATATCAGGTAGAAGACAAGTAAGTATGCAAAATGAGCACATAAAAGCTCGCCCCTCGAGCAATATCTCAAGATAATACCATCCCCTCGGGCTACCGCAGAATCACTCATATCAGCCCCTCGGGCTCACTCTCAGAAACACTCATATCAGCCCCTCAAGCTCAGCATCTATCACTAAGCATAATGGGTACCCGCGCTCACTGTGAGGGTTCAGACTCCGGAGGGGCCCCTTACGGTCCAAGTTCTATATCAATATAAGGCCTGAAAGCTTTATCTTATCACTCATGAGTCCATAAAGCCTCCTCACAGCACTCAAGAAGCCCGAAAGCCTCCTCACATATGGCTCACGGCCTTACTTAGTCCGAAAATCATCACAAGCCCCTCGGGCATTTGTAAAATAGTAGTTCTCAGCCCAAAATATCATTTAGAAATATCATTTGAGTTTCAAATCCGAGTAAAAGTGGTTGAGCTGTAAAACAATAGATATAAACAGGGTTGAGTTCATGTATAAGTCAAAACAATGAGGAAACATAAATAAAAACTCCCCGATGGGTTCAAATAATTTGCATGAAGCCCAAATATGGAAGTCAGCCCAAATCATAATGATAGCAAAAAGTCTTAATTAAATACACGGAAAAATCATCAATCGAAATGGACCAAGTCACAATCCTCTGTAGAAAACGACCCCACGCTCATTATCAAGTGTGTGTCTCACCTCAATCTAGCACTACGATGTGCAATCCGTGGTTTCTAACCCTCAGGATGTCATTTACAATAATCACTCAGCTCGAACCGATGAAATCTCTAGCTCGCGACACCTTTGCCCCTCAAATCATCCTCCACAAAAACATTGCGAATACATCACAATATGCTAAGGGAATAAAAACCAAGCAAAAATAATCAATAACTGACACAAATCCCGAATTTACCAAAACCCGATCCCAGGACCACTGCTCAAGTCTCAGAAATTTTGACATTGATAGATTACTTATCTTCTCGCGAGTTCATACATACCAAGAACTCTAAAATCCGAGCACAAATGACCCATCAACTCCCAATTTGACATACCAAAGACTCAAGCCCTAGTTCTTCTATTTTAGGCTTAAGTTCCATATATTTCAAGGTTAATTTCACATAATAATCGTGTTTTAAGATCATAAAACTCACATCCGATCAATCCCAATCGAGAACCTCTTAAATTTCCGTCCAAAAGCTCTCAAGGTTGCTCAAAATGGTGGAAAAGTACCTTAGCTCGCGGAACAAAATGAGCTTTTAAAACCCTTCTCTGATTAGATAATTTTGCATATGCGATTACTTTACCGCATATGCGGTTACCACTTCTATGAAAATTACAATTTTGCTCAGGACCGCTTTTGCAGTCTAAATGTGTTTCTGCGGACACTGCATCTGTTGACTTCTTCCCGCTTCAGCGGAACACCCCCAAGGCAATTATCCACTTCTGCGGTCCACACGCCGCATCTACGACATTCAGATGCGTCTCCAAGCTAGCACATATGGAAGAACATTTCCTCAATAAGATCGCACTTGCCTCTCCCTTACCGCATCTGCGGCCCCTTTTCCACAGATACGGAAATACAAGAAACCAGCAACTCAGAAATTCAACAAGTCTAAAATTCATCCCGATGGCCATCCGAATTAACCCCGAGGCCCCTGGGACGACAATCGAAAGTGCCAACCCATCCTAAAACATCATTCAAACTTGCTCTAATCATCAAAACACATCAAACATCACTAAAATCATCAATTTACATCAGATTCAAACCTAAGTTATTTTAAAACTCCCGAAACACGCATTTGATCAAAAACCCGACAAAAACACCTCCGAATAACCTAAAATTTTGTGCACACATCCCAAATCACCTAACGAAACTACTACAACCCTTGGAATCCCATTTCAACTCCCGGATAGAAATTTCACCTATCAACCAGAATTCGCCAAAATACTATCTTCACCAATTCAAGCCTAATTCTAGGAAGGACCTCTAAATCACTTTTGATCACACTCATAAGGCATAAATCATCTAACAAAGCTAACCAAACCATAAAAAATACGATCCGAGCTGGTATACAAATAAGTCAACTCTTGGTGAAACCTTTCTATTTCAAAGTTTTCAACTAAACTATTCTTTCAAAATCACTCCAAATTTTCCTGAAACCAAAACCAAAAATCTACATTAGTCAAAACACATAACATGGGCAAGCCATGCCTGAGAATTGGTGATCAAAGTGCAAAAGTTCAAAACGACCGGTCGGGTCGTTACATCCTCCCCCACTTAAACACACGTTCGTCCCCGAACGTACCCAAAATTGTTCTAAAAGCCAGCCAATCACTGAACAACATTACATTCATATAACCATGGTGATCCCACGTCACCCTATCTCATAGAGGTACGATAACACATTGTAACTGAATTCCACCATCCAATCTAGCCCATAGGCCATAGAACCACATTTCACTTTTCGAAATCATACACAAGATCAGAGCCTCACATCTATATTTCGAACAAGCCCGAACCAACTGTAATAAACCATACCTGCAACCTCAAGTGCAATTATATGATATACCACGTAACTCAAACACTCGAAACGATAACTTTTATTCATAGTTGCTACACATAATGACCGAATATCGATAGGAAACCTCTTATCAACTAAAGTGTCATTCCAACACTTTCACATAGTGCCAATGATAAAGGAAGCACGAAAAAATTCATAACCATTTCTCAGGTCAACCATTCATGAAGTCACTTCCCTTTTTGGCTAATACCACAACAGACTTTCGAGCCGAACCTCGATATTTTTCTTCCAAAAAGTTGAAATCAACTTTGTTCTTATTCATTAATGATCCTAACGATAACCTCAAATCCAACAAACCACCCTGGTGACATGACACATCCATGCAGGCCTAAGATAACTTGTGTAATTCGCGCACCAATAAGAAACAATCTGAAAATAACGAAAGAGATGTACCTAAAGCACACCAGTACCATCACAACACAAAGCTGAGACCCAGTGTCACATCATAGAAATAGAACACATGAGTCTACACCAAAAGGTCATATCTTAATATAGCCTTGCTACAACGCACGATCCTATCAAAACACTGCTACACATGAAACACCCCAAGTCACTATGATCAAAATCGAAAGCCACGCACAATTTGATATCTGGAAACAAAGCACATCCTTACACCTACGGCGAAACAAATAACATACACCAGTCAAACTCGATAGAATATAACCAGTACATCATTCATGGAGCAAGTCCCATTTACTCTTCCGGCTTGACTTCCACTGTGAAACCCCAATGGAACTGCATCGTCTGTGCCCATAACCAATAAATCATAACGTCTCGCAAAAAAAAAAGGGAAGTCACAGGTCTCCCAGATCACTAGCAAGCTCAATAACGATCGAATCAACCTACCCCTCAACAATACAATTTGGGGCCAACCAAGCCAACTAAGGCTAGAACACGCATCCATATTGACCTGCCTATTAACTCATTATGAAGGAAGCCTGAAGTTGCTCCTTCCACTGCTATAACTCCTACCGGAGCCATATGATACGTTGCCCAGCACCAAATCAATAATGAAATCCACAACCTCACCTGGCGACATGCCTGACCATAAGAAATGCCTCTAAAAGTCCTACAACAGTGGAATTGAATCAATGGTAGAAACCTCTGCACTGACATCCATCACGAATGCCCAATTAAGAAATGCAATCCTTTCCAGCCATCCATTTGGTCTTTGAAATGTAAACCACTCTACTAGAATGTAATCCACGCACCTCGCCACTCAGCACGTGGCATTTTCGGCATAACCCATAGCGCAATAGTTCAGAATCACTCAACTCTAAGACGACTAATCTGAGTTCCAACATCACATCCAATCAAGCATACCAACAATTAAAGATCAACTCGAGCCTCCAAATCCTAATAGTCTCTAAACAGTGCATATACATACGATCTACAATCCAAACATAGCCTGATCATGAGAACTCCCAGTCTCCAAGTCCACATGGCACATAAATCATCATACCTGATCCAAATTTCACCGTCCGAAAGCATACCACACCTTACATACCCCATCATTCCACAATAGCTACCCGAAATTATCCCTGTGCCACCAAGCAAGCCCAAATATCACCAGTCGATCTAACAAGAAAGTGCCGCAATACTAACCGAAGTGTTGTCAACTTAATCACATTACCTTTTTTCTGAATATATACTATCGTCAAATAACTTCCAATTTCTTTCCCTTAATTATTTGAGGCTACCCGATGCGTAAGCTTTTTATGAACCCCCACTGAACTGTATCTTAACACAAGCAAGTCTCGGTACTCCACTACATACTGCATGTACCATACCACTTGAGGATAGCATGAAAACCTTATCTCCCTTTTGAGCCACAGATGCATACGCACTCAAATAGACAAAAATTATCCATTGGTCCCACCTAGAAGAAAACTCCATATGCATCCCATGATCCGCATACCCATAGAAAATACACATCTCTAACCACGGTAGGAATCAACAACAACTCTTCAAATTCCATTTGCACAAACTAAACTGCATGGATTTATAAGCAAGTCGTCAGAACCCAAACTCATCGTTACCAAAATACATGTACGAACTCATTACCTCGAACATACATAAGGATTAATCATATTCCTACCATACCGGCTGGGTCTACTATCAAGCTACTCCCTCTATGTAAATTTCGTTATGATTCATCTTCAGCTTGATATTCCCCCTGGTTGTAGCACCACAATTCCTCAACCCATACTCACTACACAAGACCCAAGCACAAGACCACACTATCTAAAACCCATAAGCCGTCAAATACTCTCTCAACTATTACAGAAACATCACGCTCCGGAATATTTTAATCTGGAGAACTTTCTGCGAATCTGAATCCGTTCTTTTTACTTTTCTGATACTGATCATAGAACCCCATAATCAACTCAAAAATACCATAAATCTGAACTCTTCCAATGAAAACGCAGTTTCTAGCCAAACATGGATCTTAAATACCCGATTGTTCCCTGCAGAATCTTGAACACATTAGAACTATTCTCGAGAGTCATTCACATTCAAACTACAAATTACCTGACCCAACGAATAGGACCACCTATGCCTCATTGGCATTCCGATGCCACAAAATGAAATCCTTATCCTGATACGACCAATAAACTTCCCGCTCTATTCACTGGGCATTCTTTACGAACAACAACTTAGGATGCCCTACGATCTCCTTACCTTATGAAGCATAATATAGCCTTTGTCAAAATTTTCCCTTACTAAAACCATCCTTAGTCTCATATCCAGCAAGCCATAACCGATTCACCTGTACGCCTGAAACTAGAACCAACATAGCACTTGATCGTCCAATCAACTACTCACAGAAGACTCCCCACTTGGCTCGAAGCCATAGATTAAAATACCCTCAATAACTCATAACACTTTTACTCTATTGATGCCACAATAACATAGTGAGATTAAACTCAAATTATTTATAAGTTTGTGATACCATAAATCACCTAGTACTGTAAGTCTTCTACAACCCTTTGCATTCATCCACGCAACAGTTTAGTCCTCTCTCTTAGGCAACCCAAAATTCTAAATTTTAGCACACATTTATCTTTGACACATGAAATCTTCCAACATACATATGAGGATCACACCGCTTCAAAACACTTCGCAGGATATAACCCATTTGCTTCGCCTCAATATAACATTTCTGTATACCATCCACCGTCATACACATTACACAGTCACTTACTCTTCCCGATTCTGAACTCATACCGCAACATGCAATTTACTTTTCTCCCAACTATGAGACTTGAAAATATTCTTCACACGCCCATAACTCGGAGCTCCACCTCCATTTACAATGGAAATCATACACTTAATAGTTCACCTGTCCTCCAACGGATCTTTCTCGACACTTTCAAGTCATATAGAAACATCTCGCAGTACTAACATACTCATCACATGGCTATCCATCCGTTATTCCCACTAATAAGGACAATACCAAACATATAAGTTCAAAATAATTTCTCACACAATCAGCACCTCGCTGCTTAAGCCATAGGCAAAGGTCCGGTATCAAGTCTTTTAGACTGGCCAAACATCAACTCATAGAGATCACGTCCCGCCCCTCAATCAGGGAATCACAAGTCATCGAGGCACATCTACTACTAAGAGCTCATGCGCACATACAAATGCGTGGAAGGAATTTCAAGAGTTTCTTTTCAAGGTGAACCAAGGACGGACGATAAGAATTCAAGAATGTGAAGTTTTCCTAAAGGTTCTGCAGCCTCTCGAGAATAAATACAGATGCCTCCGTGCCAATTCGCGAGACTCTACTAAACCTGATCATGAATCGTGATACCTATGTAACCTGGGCTGTGATACCAACTTGTCACGACCCAAACCTCGCTCCCGTCGTGATGGCGCCTCTCGTGAAGACAAGGCCAACAACCCAACCCTAATTGCCTTTTATAAAAATAGATAAACATGAATAAACAATTTTAAGGATGATTTAATAACATTACTCAGCCAAAGTACAACCCAAACACAGCCAAAATCGGGGTGTCAGAAGTCACAGGCATCTATAAGAGCGTAATTACATTTATTAGGTCTAGAATACACTAAAAATGAAGAATCAATAACATAAAAACAAATGGTGCTGCGAACGCTGGCAGTCATTTCGCTAAACTCCTACAACTCTGCCTTCAAACATCAAATACACGTTACCAGGTGAATAAATACCTTCATCTGCACACGAGGTGCAGAGAATAAAGTGAGTATTCCAATTAAATAAGTAATAAAGGTAAATAACAACTGAACAGTAGGAAATCACGTAAAACAACCACTACACTGTATATAAGCAGTGTACAATCCTTTGAGAAAACAGTGAAACTGCAAAATCTTTGGAAAATCTCTTGGCTCAGTTTAAACCTCTTTTGAAAATGGTTGTTTCAATAGTTTTGAAATAATTTCAAAATAATTAGTTTCCGATATGCACAGAAATCTGCCTCTCGGGCACAAATACACACAGTATATCATGTAGAATACAAGTAAGTATGCAAAATGAGCACATAAAAGCTTGCCCCTCATGCAATATCTCAAGATAGTACCAGCCCCTCGGGCAACCTCACAATCACTCATATCAGCCCTGTGAGCACATGATTTTTCCCTATATTTGAAATATTCCAAAAAAATCAAACAAAATGATCTTTTCTTTATTTTTACAATTTTTGTGCATTTTTGTGACATTTCCTGATAATTGTTGCATTTTATGCGTGCATATTAATTCATAAAAAATACAAAAATATGCATTTGCATTTAGAAATTAAATTTCATATTTGAATATCAATTAGGGGTCAAATTGTCTTAGGACAATGCATGAAAGATCACAAAAAATAGTTTACTTTTGCACTTTAATCGTTTTAATTGTGAATTTGTCGTGAAATAAATTTTAAAATAATTTAGGAATTGATTAGTTTAATTTTTAATTATATTTGGACTTTATTTTTAATTGTTTCTATTTTATCAAATCAGAAAAATACAAAAAAAATATATACAAGATGAAATACAAAAAATAGATAAAAGAAACAAATGAAAAGGAAAAAAAGAAAACAAAAAGAAGGGGAATACAAAGAGGGGTGCCCAATATTTGGGCTGTTACAGTGAATGGAGTTAGCCCAGAAACGAACAGGCTCAATCTCACAAATGCCCAACCCCGGTCTGCTCACCCTCACCATCAAATGACGTCGTTCCGTCGTCCATCAATCTGGGCCATCAATCTCCCTGATCCAATGGCCATGAGTGGTTCCTCTTATTGTGTTATAATGGTCCGAATATACGTATAGCCTCAGAGATCATCTCGTCTTCTTCCTCGTACGTGTCACCTGTAACACCATCGGTGAGCTCACCGCTGGCGAACACCGTGTATGCCAACGAGCTCAAAATTTATACCACCGGTTCACCTCATTCCCTCTTCCCATTCCCGCCATATTTTTCCCCTAAAATATCACCAGAGCTTGTCAAAATATCCTTCTCAAACTTTCCGGCCATGTCAAAATTTGGCCCAAATTGGCCTAAAAAAACACCACACAACCCCAGACCTCCCTCAACCCAAATCCACAGTCATTTGGCTTCAAATTGCAGTTGAACGGCTCGATTGTTAATTCAAAACTGGCCGGAAGTCATAGTTACTCTAAACACAACCACATCGGTATTACACTGCTTCCTCATCCCCTTCGTGGAAGGCTCGCTGTCAGTAACGTTAAATCCACGCCCAAGGCACTCAAATTTTGAATCAAAAAAGCAGCATGAATGTTCGAGTCAAGCCGTGAGTCCTTGTTTTCGTCTTTTCTTATTCCTTTTTCTTCTTCTGACTTAGACAATGAATACCTAAATTAAGTTTCTGATTAGTTTGATTTTTTTTAATTTCAGTGTCGATTTGATTTCTTTAGAATAGTTAATTTTGGTCTGCTTATTGTTCGTTCCGTTAGTTTAAAGGTTAAATGTTAGTGTAATTAGTTCAAGCAATCAATTGTTAGTTAATTCCTCTTTTGCTTCCCTTTCATTCTATCAGTCTTAATTAGTTTAATTCGATTCTTATATAGTTTAATTTTTAGATATTCTAATTGGTAGTCTAATTTCTGTAGAGTTTATTCTTGTTATTGTTAGCTAATTCCGAGTTGATGTCTTTTCTTCTTAGTTAGAGGTTTAATTGTTAGATAATTGTTAAAGTGTTAGCTTAGTTTCGATTAGTTTCGATTTGATTAGTTTGGTCGAATGTGCTCCTTGAATCTGATTTTTGTTTTTGATCCTGTTTCCAGCTTGCTTTGAAATTGTTTGATTCTCATCTATTTGAAATAGTGATTCTGTTAGGTTTAGTTTAATTGGTCTTCAATCTTCATTTGCAATTTGATTAGGTTCAAGGTTTGGTTATAGCTATTATTTAGTTTAAATTCAAGGGCAAGATAGGTAATTCAAGGGTAGAGAATCTAGGATAAACTTCCTAGGAGCTTCTAGATAGGGGCTTTTAGGCGATTTGCAAAAGATAGGTGTAGTTGCTTGGGAGAAACTAAATGGGTAAATAAACAAGGGACAAGTTTGAAAACAGAAAAGTAATAGTTTGCCTATATAAGGCAGTCATTTATTCCTTGAGAGACAAGTTTGGAGCCTCACAAAATTTCCCCCATTTCTCTACAAGTTTGAAATCTGAAACTTGAGATCCAAACTCCAAAATCATAAGAAAAAAAAAACAGTAGTGATTTCCAATAAATCCAAAGGCAAAAAAAAAAACTCTTCCAAAAAAAACCAAAAAAAGTATTGTTTCATTGGAATCTCGCAATTTAAATTCAAGGTTGGCTGCGAGTTTGCCATTTTAGTTCAGTAATTTGTCATTGAAGTTCTGAAACTGCTTGATTTGGTCTTTGAAGTCAGGTTGAGGTCAATTTGAGTTGTTGTGTAGTTGTTTCTGTTGCTGAAGGTAGTCTGGATTGCCTGGATTCAATTGTGAGTTCATTTGGATGGATTCACGTTGTTTAAGAGTGGTTTTTCCTGATTTTGTCCTCTTCTAAAATTTTTCTGGACTATTAAACGCATATCTGGGCTAAAACTGGGCTGACTGGTGTTGTTTAAATTCCAATTATTGGTTACTGCAAGCTGCTGTCTGCTCTTCTGTTGCTAACGTCCATTTCTGCTACTTATATCTCCAGGTACTTCCCTTTGACCTCATGTAAATTGTGATGGATCCTTGTTATTCAATTTGAAGGATAAATGAAGTTGAAGTGGATCGTTGAATTCATTCTACTGTGTTTGGTTTTAATGTGTTAAAACAATCATGTTTAATCGATAGGTGGAATTTTGTAATAATCGTACTACAAACTGTGATCTCTTAGTTTTATACAAGTTTGTTTTTCAAGTGTAGTACTAGTTGTAGTTAGTTTTCCATTAGTTTATTCATATACTTGATAACTACTAAATGCAACTAGTTTCCTGTCATAGAATTTCCTGTTAAATTCTTTTTTTCGAATCCATTAAGTAGTTGTTCTCCTCACTGATCATTAGTGAAATAGGTTTGGAAGTATGCAAGGTTAAGTCAAATAATTGTTGAACATGATTTGGAGCTGATTTTATAAATCTAGGTTGTTCATCTTTGGTTACAATGCATGATATAGGGGATCACTTAGTAGAGGCGTAAAAGTTAAGTCCAGGATAAAGGATAATTGGTTGAGTTTAAATAGAATATCACGTAACATGTCCAGGAGTATTAGTTAAACCTCTACGTTTGGTCTATTTTTGGGTGTAAATCTCAGCCTATTAATGAGCAGCCAAGGCTGGATCTAAAATTGGAGTTCGTTTGTTAATTGAGGGACTAATTTGGGGCGTTTGGTGCTTGCTTCTGCCCAGGCTCGATCGGGTAGCCGCAGGATGCCACTTGGCACTATAAACTTCATTTTGGGCCAACAATTGAGCTCATCTTTTGATCTAGGCAATAATATGAGTTTGTGTTTTGAGTTAGGTAGCGGGTTTTAAACTAAAAGGTACCCGAACTTGAACTCGGAGCCCGGGTTTTTAATAATTATCAATTACGAATTTTCTTTTCTCTTAGAGACAAAAATAAAATTAGAAAAATATAGTTTATTTTAGGTTAATCCTTTTAAAAATAATAAAATGAGACGAGCCTCGTCCAACGAAACACAATATTGCGGGGCCCTCAATAAAAGTTTTAAAATATTTAGAAAATCTTGAAGGGTCGTTTGGCGAATTTCATGACCCTCCCAAAAGATTACAACGCATTAGATCCTATTAGGCGCGACTTTAATAAATTACATTCCTAAATACGAGTGAGCATTTATGCGGCCCAAATCTAAATAGGTTGTTTTATTATTTGTTGAAAGAGAAAAGAAAAGAGTCGTTTATTTTTAGTTCGAAAATAGGTGGTTTTATTGTTTGTTGAATAATGAAAAAAGAGTTTTTTCTAGTTTAGGGAAATAGGTTATTTGTTGAACATGAAAAGGAAAAAAATCGTTTGTTTTGTCTTGTTTTCAAATTAGAAAATGAAAAATAGCTTGTTTTGCCATGAAAAATGAAAAAAAAAAAAAATCTTTTATTTTAGTCTTGTTTTCAAAAATGAAAAACAGAAAAATAGTCTGTTTTGCCTTAGAAAATAAAAAGTAAAAAAGAGAGAAAAAGAGTTTCTTATTTGTTTGTTAAAAAAGAAAAAGAAAAAAAAGCCTTGTTTATAACAGTAGTTTTTTTATTCTTTTTATTTTATTAAATGCCAAAAATTAAAATAAAAAAGAGTCGTATAATAGTCCGATTAATTTTCCGAACTACGCATGGTTTGATTCTCACAAGGCATGAGATATGTAGGCAACCCTCATCGGGTCCAACCTCCCCTTTACAAAAATAGCCAAAAAACATATCAAAATTTTAATTTTTTCATAAATAAATCAGGTGATGCCGTTTTGTCAAAAATAGCCAAATATTCCCAAACGGAACGGCGGAAGGCTGAATTTCCATAAACAGCCACCTTTGGTCATATTTTGATTTTTGACCCTCACAGCATTAAATTTTCGTCCCCAAAGTGCTAAAAGGCCGTGTTTGCAATACCGGGTCATTTATTTTAATTTGAAAAACAGAAAAAAGATCAGTGGTCAAGTGAATACCGTTCAGATTTTGGGTCAAAATTGGCAAATAGGGAAAGGAATCCGTCGGTGGTTTTTAAGTTTGTATTTCTTTTGATTAGAGTATGCGGGTCATTTGTATTTGAGTCTATCAGAGGTTGTTTGTTTAAGTTTGTCGGTTTTAAACATTTGTAGTGAGAGTTAGTTTTATTATGAAAAATTGAAAATTCAAAAAAAATATTTTATTGTTGCTTATCTTCTATCTGCACGAACTATGCCTGGTCTGATTCGTGCGGGGTCACGATACGTAGGCAGTCCACATAGGAATCGACCATAACCAATTAATAAAAGAGGAAGAGCAAAGAGAGGGAAGACAATAAAAAGAGAAAAGAATAAAAGATCAGAACAAACAAAGGCGAGTATAAGAGAAAGAAAGAAAAGAGCGGAAAAACAAAGGCGAGAATAAGAGAGAAATGAAAAGGAAAGAAAAGAGGGAGAAGATAAGAAAAGGAAAGAGCATGAAAATGAAATGAAACATAGAACGAAATGTCGGGATTACACATGTGGTCGAACAAATGCACGGTAGAAATGATTAATTGTATAGGTGCATTCACGCCAACGTGCATTTATCAAATTGGTTAAAGCCTAATCCCTAGCAAAGTGGTTGTTCAAATGTGTGAGTCCGGGTAGGTGGTTAGTTGATTGGCAATTTTGGCAACTCACAAGTACAACACCCGGTCGAAGGATAAGATAGAAATGACTGGACAAGTTTAAGATACTAGTATTATAGATCCCACGAAAGAGGTCGAGGTGACATATGTAGGGGCTATGAAAGAAGAGATGAAGATGTTGAAAGCCCAAATGGATTCCATGCACCGAGCTTGGTCTCAGGAGCACTCAGCACCGATATACCCCGCCAACCCCTCGTATATCCCACACCTAGTGCAGGCTCAGGAGCCTCCCACCCCGAAACATCTCCACCCTTTCAGTATAACACCCAAGGGTATGCCACCACTTCATATGCCCCTCCAGCTCCACCACCGAAAATAAATCATCCTCCACCCATGGCTCCAATCTTTGTGGCCCCTCTTACAGCTCCACTATAAAGGTCCTCTAGTGAACCACTAGTCCAAGCCCATGACACCCAAATACTACCCTCCTGAACACACTTTTATGGCTCCTGATCCATACTCATATACCCCTCACTTTGAGATCCCGGAAGAAGTTGAGAAACCAGTTAAAAATGCAGAGCATGAGGAAGTGATCAGAAAGTTCAAAATCTTGGAGAAATCTTTCAGGAACATGCACGGGTTAGGTAGTCAAGTCAGTGTTTCCTACAAAGATCTGTGCCCTTTACCTGACATCAAGTTGCCCGCATGGTTCAAGATGCCTAAATTTGACCTGTACGAGGGACATGGCGACTCGGTGGCCCATGTCCGAGGGTTCTGCAGTAAGATGAGAGGTGCTGGGCGAAAAGATGAATTGCTGATAGCTTACTTTGGTCAAAGTCTAAGCGGGTCTGCATTGGAATGGTACACAAGACAGGACCCTAGCCGATGGTATACATGGGATGATTTTGCTCAGGCATTCATTGGCCATTTCCAATACAACCTCGAGATAGTCCCAGATCGTTTGTCATTGTTGAAATTTGAGAAGAAGCCTGGAGAGAGCTTTAGAGAATTTGGTTTCCGCTGGAGGGAACAAGCAGCCAGAGTGGATCCTCCGATAAGGAAGAATGAGATGGTAGACTACTTCTTGCAAACCTTTGAGCCGACATACTTTGGTAATCTAGTGACGTCCGTGGGCAAGTCATTCAATGAAGTGGTAAAGATGGGCGCCATGATTGAAGAGGGTCTGAAGTATAACAAAATCTTGAGTTATTCAGCACTGAAAGCAACTTCCCAGGCCATCCAAAGTGGCATTGGTGGTGTGCTCGGAAAGAAAAAGAAAGAAGAAGTTGCAACAGTGGAAGCGAGTACTTGGTCCCAGTCAAGAAACCCTCCACCCCACTATAAACAAACCAGACCACACCACACAAATTACCCATATACCTTATACGGCCCTCCAGAACCCTACTATCCACCACCAGAGCCACGTTTTTCCGTCCACCACGCCCAAATATACATCCAGCCTCCGGATCACCCGCAATGGCGTGCAACGATTCCCGAAAGCGCATATCCAGCTCCACAAAACACAGATCCCCACCCAAGGGCTTACAAACCAGGATCCGGCTTCCGCCCGATCCAACCTTTCATAAATGAGAGGGTCCAGAACAAAAAAACATTCACTCTGCTGGCAGAGTCTTGTACCATTGTTTTCCACAAACTGAGGTAGTTAGGCTTGCTAACCCCGATGAAGTTAAAATGCTAAATCCCCTTCCTAGAAATCTGGATCACTCTGTGAGCTGTGAATTCTGTTTGGGAGCCCCCGGACATGACAATGAAAATTTTTGAAGGTTTAAAACTGTTGTGAGGAGCTTATTGACACAAATAGGATCGAGGTTCAGGCCCTAGAGGCACCAAACACTGACCAGCATCCGCTGCCATCTCACCATGAGGCTCACGTGATCGAATTGACACATAAAGGAGGAAAACCTAATAAACCTTCGCAGACGGTAATCCGTTCTACCAAAACCAATTTGAACGAAAAGTCGACCAGTGAGAAAATGGTGGTCAAGTTGAAAGGGGTGGATAATAAGCCGCTATCACAAATGGTTCTTGGGTTATTGAATGGTGTGTATGGAAACACGGGAAATGGGTTCAAAAGGTTATTCAATGAGGTAAACATGGTCGAAGCAAAGGAAGGCCCAAGCAAGGCAAATATGCAGTTCGCCAGACCACGGGCAAAAGTCAATGATTGGAGGCTTTGGTAGTGGGTTTTGTTTTTCATTAAACTGTCTGGATTATTCCAGGGTCTGCAGTCTAGATATTATGTTCCGTCCGTTTGGATAAGTTAAAACCCTGTTATCTTTTCCTTCAATGAAATGTAATTGTCTTTCCTTCTTCTTAATTTTGTTTCAGTTTGTTTTTTTCTCTCTCTGTACAGTTCTTTTATGCTGATATCAATAACATGACATGCATGAGGAATCTCGACTTAGTTTTGAAAACTGGCCTTATTCTGAATAATAATACAAGAAATCGAGTGTGATAATTAGTTGGAACATGATGACGATTTCATCCGCCTTGAACAATTGGGTTTGACTAATGAAAATAGATTAGTATCAGTGCGTCTAGGCCAATTGTACCCAAAAAAATGGCAAAAGCGTACAACAAGCAAATGCGCCCGAGGAAATTCGAAGTGGGACTATTATTGTTTAGTGGTATCTTGCCTCATTATGTTGAAGGAAAAGGAAAATCCGCCCAAAGCTGGCAGGAGCCACTTGTGGTAACTAGAGTGTTGTCTAGTTGTAAATTATATCCAACAGATGTGGAAGGAAAATGTGTAGAAATGACCATGAATTCTGATTTGGTCAAGAGGTACTCTATATAGTTTCTTTATTCTGATTGTACTTGGCATATTTTGAATATTGAAATGGCGAAGGGGTTTTGTTCTGCCAACTGAAACACTTTATCCTTTGTCACATATTTTGAGCCGTATTTATTTTCTTTCGTACCCCTCTTTCGAAATCAATGGCACAATTAAGAAATGCAAGTGCCAAAGACGAGTACATAAAAGGAAATAAAGAAGAAAACAAAAGAAAATGAATAAAAGAGAAAAGAAGGAAAAATAAAAGAAAATAGGAAAAGAAACAAAAGAAAAAGAAAAGAAAAGAAAAAGAAAAGGAAGAAAAGAGAAAAGAAGGAAAAAGAAGAGAATATAGGAAAAGAAAGAAAAGAAGAAAAAAAGAAAATCAAAGAAAAGAAAAGGAAAGAAAAGAAAAGTGAAGGGAAAAGAAAATAAGAAAAGAAAAGAAAAGAAAAAGTTCACAACAAAGTAAATTCTATCAAGTAAACTACGCTTGACTTGATCGCGAAAGGGTACGTAGGTAGCCTCTCCGAGGTTCACCTATACCAAAATAAAACTCCAAAAGTCCCCAAGTAAGAAACTGGGGCATGAGTTGTGATTAATGAAAGAAATTAGATTTCGAAAGTTGTTATTTTAACCCATTTTGAAATCATTTTGAGCCTTTTATACCCTTTCTATCCTAACCCATCCAATTTTCTACATTGCGGTCCAAAGAAAGACCTTCTGATCATTTTTTGAGAAATGTCACATTGAGTAGGTTGAAGTAATTCATGACAGGGCAACACTTTGGTTCAAGCAAGAAGAACAAAGTAAAATAAATGAGAGAGTCTTATTGGTGAAAACCTTCACAGGCACCATAAGGCGACAAGAGCTGAGAGGAAAAAATAAATGAGAGAGTATTATTGTGAAAACTCTCACAGGCACCTTGAGGCGAAAGTGAGTTGAGAAGTGGTTTATTGGTGAAAGTTCTGTGGGTGGAAAACTGTTTCAAGACATTGCAGGAATGAACAAAGTCAAGGTTTGGGTAAAGTAATCAAGTGACAAAAATTTTTGGGCAACAAAGTGTTGTAATTGAAAGCTGGTTAGTTGGCCAGATTGGATCGATTAGTCTGAAATGCATGTCATGACCATTGGTGCCAGCTATTCCCGTCAGATATGTTCTCTTCTTTTTCCTTCTAACAGTCATATGGGTTTGGATTCTTCTTACCTTTAACTCATAAAATCATTGCATTTCATCATTTTTGGGGGTTTTATCTATCTAAGATGTTCCAATGTCAGTTTTGTTCAATGCAAGTAGAAAGAATTTCAAAGATCACTACCAACTTCCGAAAATGGTAATGCATAATATGGTCATAGCATGTCAAAAAGAAACATGATGTAAAGTGGAGTATGGGAAGTCACCGGAAGTTTCATCGGTGGAATAATTTGGAAATGTTGTGGGTTCGGACAAAGGGATCAGAGGTACGAAACTACAACATAGGTACGAAACATCCAGGTTGTCACGGGTTGGGGAATTTGAAAGTGTCTCAGAAAGTCGAGCGGTTCAGCGACAATTTAAGGAAGCCGGAGGAAACAAAGCAATGCAATTAACAGCTGTCTTAAACTAACAAAATTTTTTTTGATTGAAATAAGAGCAGAAAAATTGGTTGTTAAGAAGGAATTCTCCATAAAGAGAAAACAAGCAGTAATCAGATTTGACCTCAGAGTATGGTGTGGTTAAAATACAAGAATATTCAGGAATAACATAGGGGATGAAAGTTTGCTTGTTTAGGATAGTATTCAAGTAGGAGTGGGCAGGACCTTCTAGAATTATAGGATGTATTGAAAACCTTGTAAATGGAATAATGTAGTGGGAGCAATACCTTTAGAAATATAAATCAGGTTCATAATTGTTAGGAATTGTCAGGACCCCCATGAATAATAAGACTTAGCTTTCAAATTCTTAGTAATAGTCGGTTTATGATTCAGTAGCACACACGCACGTGCATAGCTACCAAACTGGGGAAAGAAATTTTCCTTGTTTTCGTATGTTTTGTTGAAATCAAGAGCCCGCCTGGATAACAGAGGAATACATTTTCAAGGTTTGAAATCAGGAGCCCGCCTGAAAAACAGAGGTATTGCAATCCGAGTTTTAGTGTTCAATGCTTACTAAATGCCCGGTAACATGTATCCAGTTTCCAAACTGGGTCAGAAAGTCTTCTTTGTTTTGTCTATTTTATGAAGTCAGGAGCCCGCCTGGAGAATAGGAGAATTCATTTCAAGAGTTAAAGTTGGGAGCCTACACGTACAACAAGGGAATACATTCATGTTCAAATTCAGAGGTCGGGATCCCACCCACATAACAAGGGAATACATTAAAGTTCAAATTCAGAAGTCGAGAGCCCATCCGCATAACAAGGGAATACATTCATGTTTGAAGTCGGGAGCCAACCCGCATAACAAGCGAATACATTCAAGTTTGAAGTCGAGATCCTACCCGTACAACAAGGGAAAAGTTCAAATTCAAAAGTCGGGAGCCCACCAACATAGCAAGGGAATACATTCAAGTTCAAATTCAGAAGTCCGCAGCACATCTGCATAACAATGGAATATATTCATGTCAAAATTCAGAATCCGTGAGCCCACCCGCATAATAAGGGAATATATTGAAGTCCAAATTCAGAAGTTGGGAACCCACCCGCATAACAAGGGAATACATTCAAGTTCAAATTCAGAAGTTGGGAGCCCAACCGCAGAACAAGGGAATATATTCAATTCCAAATTCAGAGGTCGGGAGCCCACCCGCATAACAAGAGAATACGCTCAAGTCCAAATTCAGAAGTCGGGAGCCAACGCGCATTAGAAGGGAATATATGCAAGTCCAAATTCAGAGTTCGGGAGCCCACCCGCATAACAAGGGAATACATTCAAGTTCCAATTCAGAGGTCGGGAGCCCACCCGCATAACAAGGGTATATATTCAAAGTTTGAAGTCAGGAGCCCGCCTGGATAACAGAGGAATACATTTTAAAGTTTTGAAATCAGGAGCCCGCTTGAAAAACAGAGGTATTACAATTCGGGTTTTAGTGTTCAATTCTTATTAAATGCCAAGCAACACGTACCTAGTTTCCAAAGTGGGGCAGAAAGTTTTCTTTGTTTTGTCTAGTTTTATGAAGTTGGGAGCCCACCCACATAACAAGGGAATACATTCAAGTTCAAATTCAAAAGTTAGGAGCCCACCCGCATAACAAGGGAATACATTCAAGTTCTAATTCAGAGGTCGGGAGCCCTCCCGCATAACAAGGGAATACATTCAAGTCTAAGTTCAGAGATCGGGAGCCCACCCGCATAACAAGGGAATATAGTCAAGTTTGAAGTCAGGAGCCTGCCTGGAGAAAAAAGTTCAGAGGTTGGGAGCCCACCCACATAACAAGGAATACATTCAAGTTCCAATTCAGAGGTCGAGAGCCCACCCGCATAACAAGGGAATACATTCAAGTCCAAGTTCAGAGGTCGGGAGCCCACCCGCACAACAAGGGAATATATTCAAGTTCAAATTCAGAGGTCGGGAGCCCACCCGCATAACAAAGGAATACATTCAAGTCCAAGTTCAGAGGTCGGGAGCCCACCCGCATAACTAGGGAATATATTCAAGTTTGAAGTCAGGAGCCCGCCTAGAGAACAAAGGTATTACAATTTAAGTTTTAGTTTTCGAATTCGTATTAGTATCCGGAGCCCAGTTTTCCAAACTGGGGCAGAAAGTTTTTCTTTGTTTTTTTCAATTCTTGTGAAGTTAGGAACCCGCCTGGATAATAGAGGAATATATTTCAGTCTTTAAATTTGATGTTTGAAACATCTCAGTCTTTAAATTTTCAAGTTTTGAGATCAGGAGCCCGCCTGGATAACAGAGGAATACATTTTATTCTTTAAATTTTATAGTTAAATTTCAGTCTTATCACAATTCAAGTTTTAGTTTTCAAGTATGATAATATATGGTAACAAGCACCCTGGTTTCCAAATTGGGGCATAAAGTATTCTTTGTTTTTTCTATTTTTGTGAAATCAGGAGCTCGCCAGGAGGACATAGGAATACATTTCAGTCTTTAAATTTTATGGTTACATTTCAATCTTATCGCAATTCCAGTTTAGTTTTCAATTTTTAATAAAATATGACAACAAGCACCCAGTTTTCCAAACTGGGCAGAAAAGTTTCTTTGTTTTGTCTATTTTTGTGAATTTAGGAGCCCACCTGGATAACAGAGGAATAATTCAAGTTTAAGTTTATTCAAGTTCAACAATTTGGAGGGGAAAACATCTCAGTGCACGATTTCAAGTAACAACAATGAGTTTCACCAAAGAAAACACAAGGCAACAAGAGATAATACAAGACAACAAGAAAGTACTGTTAGAATATACGCTTAACGCTAGAGGGGGGGGGGTGAATAGCGTTATAATAAAAAACAGTGTAACTTGCGGAATTTAATAGTTGCAGGAATGAAATAAGTGCGATAAGTAAATAATAAGGAACGAACGCACCGATGTTATCCTGGTTCACCACAACCCGTGGCTAGTCCAGTCCCCGAGAGACTCTCTCGAGATTTCCACTAACTTCGTTAAGCTTACGGGTGCTTAACAAACCGTTACAAACTGAGAACTTGAGTCACACAAGCCTCAACAACCTTTGCTCGAAGATACAACACTTCAAGACTTCAACCAAAGGAATCACAATGTTCCTTCTTACAATACAAGGGATTAACACTTCCCTTCAAGTGTATAAAAATACTTTGCACTCAAAACAAGACTCTCCTTAAGAGTAGATATGAGTAAAATAAATACGCACAAGAACGCAACAACTTTTGTCAAGAATTTGGCTCTCAAAAACTTATGTAATGAATAGAAAATGATGAATAAGAGAGTATGCAAGCTTTAGCAATAATATGATCAGTTGTTGTGTTTAGAAGACTGATTTGAAGATGTATTTATAGTGTCAAAAACATGCATAACCGTTGCCTAATTGCCAATCAAGAATTGCTTATTTTGTGCTACGACAATCGATTGTCTAATTGGCACAATTGATTGTTTTCCAATCGTTCCAAAAATCATTCCCAGATTTTACGCAGCATAAATCCATTATCTAAGACGTATAATCGATTACTGGCAACGTTCAAAAAATCATTTCCAGATTTTACTTAAAACAATCGATTATCAGAAATATACAATCGATTACTTGGCAACGTTCAAAAAATCTTTTCCAGATTTTACTTAAAACAATCGCTTATCAGAAATATACAATCGATTACTTGGCAACGTTCAAAAAATCTTTTCCAGATTTTACTTAAAACAATCGATTATTAAAATCCTATAATCGATTATCTGTCAGAGTTTGAAAATATTTTGGCAACGGTCATTTACATAATCGATTATGCTATATGGACAATCGATTATTTTTCAGTCTTGACAAAACTAATAGACACTGCCTCAACACAATCGATTGTCATAAGGTTCACAATCGATTATTTTGTATCTTTGAAAAATCTGATAGACACTGCCTCAACACAATCGATTGTCATAAGGTACACAATCGATTGTCATGCAGATTTCAAAAATCTGATGGACATTGCCTCAACACAACCGATTGTCATAAGGTACACAATCGATTGTCTTGCAGCTGCCTTAAGATAATCGATTATCATAAGTACATAATCGATTATCTTTGTCCAGATTTTAGAGACATGTTTAAAAATCATTTTGTTAAAATAAATATGCATGATTTAAAATCATTTTGCTCTAAATTAAATATGCATGATTTGATAAAAATGTTTTTATGAGAGAAGCCAAGTCTTGAGTTAAATTGTCGGATCAAGATTACAATTAAAGAGCGACTCATGTATAACTTTGTTTAATCTTGATCTTTGTTTGTCTTGTGCTTGAACTTCGTTACGTGACATTTGCGCGCTTGTGCTTGGACCTCGTCATATGTCAATTGCGCATCGTTTGTCATTTATCAAAGCCTACAAATATGAACACACGTTTAGTTTAGTGCCTTGAGAACGTGTTTCAATAATTTCCCCCTTTTTGATAATGGCAAACCTTAATCGGGATATGCAGATTAGGTAATTCATAATGACGATCCAAGACAAGTATATATATATATGCAATTAGCTCCTCCTCAACATATGAATTTCCCCTCAATTTATGCGAATAAATATTAAGTGCATAGCCCTTATTCTTTCCCCTTTTGACATTAGCAAAAAAATTGGTAAATAACTTGTTTATTGATTAATCAAAAATTTCAACTTCATAAAAGGGATAATAAAGCAAATAATGTCAACATAATCGATTATTGATACTTGATAATCGATTATATACTAAAGAGAAATCGATTATTCTAAAGAGGTATCGATTATTCTGCACCAGTCTTTATAATTCCCCCCGCTTTTAGGGCGATACCTGCAAAAATACGTTAGACGCCTCCGACGCTCAAGTTAGTAATCATGTGAAAGGGAAAATGCAATGCATGACTTAGATCATTGTGGAGTCAAGAATCCCGAGTTCACTACGAATTCGGAAGAAGGACTCTTTCTCTAAAGGTTTTGTGAAGATGTCGGCCAATTGATCTTTGGTTTCAACAAATTCAATTTTGACATCACCTTTGAGAACGTGATCTCTTATAAAATGATGCCTAATTTCAATGTGTTTTGTTCTTGAAAGAAGAACGGGGTTCTTCGTCAAGCATATGGCGCTAGTATTATCACATCTAAGAGGGATATGATCGATACTTAGGCCATAGTCCAAGAGTTGCTGTTTCATCCAAAGGATTTGAGTGCAACAACTCCCCGCGGCTACATATTCAGCCTCGGTTGTGGACAACGCAACACTTACTTGTTTCTTGCTAAACCAAAAAACTAGAGAGCTACCGAGCAAATGGCAAGTGCCACTAGTGCTCTTGCGGTCCAATTTGCATCCAGCGAAATCGGAATCGGAATAGCCAACAAGTTGGCATGAAGAACCTTTGGGGTACCATAGACCCACATTTACAGTACCAACAAGATACTTCAATATCCGTTTCACCGCAGTTAGGTGAGACTCCTTAGGACATGATTGATAACGAGCGCATAAGCACACGCTAAACATGATGTCCGGTCTACTAGCAATAAGATAAAGGAGAGATCCAATCATACCTCGATACTTCTTGGTGTCGACTTCCTTACCTTTCTCGTCTTTGTCTAGATGGTTGGATGTGCTCATGGGAGTGGCCATTGCTTTTGCGTTGCTCATTTCAAATCATTTTAGCAATTCTTTGCCATATTTAGCTTGACAAATGAAGGTTCCTTCTTTCATTTGCTTTACTTGCAGCCCCAAAAAGAAGGTTAGCTCACCCATCATAGGCATTTCAAATTCGCTTGTCAATAAATCAGAAAATTCCTTGCACAAAGCATTTTTAGTAGCACCAAAAATAATATCATCCACGTAGATTTGAACTAATAAAATATCATTGTTTTTATGCTTAACAAATAGAGTGGTGTCAACTTTCCCCCTAATGAATTCATTTTCCAAAAAAAATTTGCTCAATCGTTCATACCAAGCTCGGGGAGCTTGTTTGAGACCATAAAGCGCCTTTTTAAGTTTGAAAACATGATTGGGAGATTTAAAATCTTCAAAGCCCGGGGGTTGTTCTACATAAACTTCTTCTTGAATAACACCATTTAGAAAAGCACTTTTTACATCCATTTGATATAAATTGAAATTCATAGAAGAGGCAAAAGCAAGCAATAAACGAATAGCTTCTAACCTTGCTACGGGTGCATATGTTTCTTCATAGTCAATTCCCTCGTCTTGATTATAGCCTTTTGCTACAAGTCTAGCTTTGTTTCTAGTGATTATGCCATTTTCATCTAGTTTGTTTTGAAAAACCCATTTCGTACCAATTATGGTATGATTTTCGGGTCTTGGCACCAAATCCCAAACGTCATTTCATTTGAATTGGTTAAGCTCCTCTTGCATTGCCAAGGTCTAAAATTCATCCCCAATTGCTTCGGAGATGGTTGAGGGTTTAATTTGAGAAACGAAAGCAGTATGTCCTAAGGTGTTCTTAAGAGTGTTTCGAGTACTTACCTGTTGTTCAATGTCGCCAATTACCTGTTCGAGAGGATGGTCTTTGATTTTCCTCCACGCGTTAGGCAGTTTCGTTTCTTTTTCCAGTTGTGGCGCTTCCTCCAATAATTGTTCCAAGATTTCATCTTGAATTTCCTTAAGAGTTTCCTCTTGTACTTTGTCTTGAGGACTCATTGAGTTTAAACTACCTGCAAGTTCAAAACCAGAATCCTTTCTCGCCAGGCGAGCATTATTTTCGGAAAACACAATATGAGGGGATTCCTCCACAGTTTCGGTTCTATTATTGAATACTCTATATGCTTTGCTACGTGAAGAATAACCAATAAAAATTCCTTCATCGGATTTGGCATCAAACTTTCCCAAATTGTCTTTTCCATTGTTATGAATAAAACATTTACAACCGAATACTCTAAGATGGGAGATATTTGGTTTCCTTCCCTTGTAGAGTTCATAGGGAGTTTTCATGAGTATTGGCCTTATGACTACTCTGTTTAAAACGTAGCATGCGGTACTCACGGCATCCGCCCAAAAATATTTGGGAATCTTAGCCTCATCGAGCATGGTTCTAGCCATCTCTTCAAGACACCTATTTTTCCTTTCCACCACTCCATTTTGTTGTGGTGTGCGTGGAGCAGAGAAGGTGTGCTTGATACCGAGTTCGTCACAAAAATCCGTGAAGAGATTGTGATCGAACTCTCCCCCATGATCACTTCTTATTGAAGTGACGGTTGTGTCCTTTTCATTTTGAACACGTTTAAGAAAACATTTAAAATTATGAAAAGCTTCACATTTATGAGCAAGAAATAGTGTCCATGTAAATCTAGAATAATCATCAACAATAACAAAAGCATAACGATTTCTACCAAGACTTTCAATGCGAGATGGTCCAAAAAGGTCCATGTGAAGAAGTTGCAATGGTCTAGTAGTTGAAACAATATTTTTCGATTTAAATGATGCTTTTGTTTTCTTTCCTTTTTGACAAGAATCGCAAATGGAGTCTTTCTCAAATTTCAAATTTGGAAGACCAAAAACTAAATTTTGTGAAACCAATTTGTTTAAAAGATGCATGTTGATGTGAGCTACTCTACGATGCCATAACCACTATCATCTTCTTTGCTCATAAGACAATTCACATACTCAGATGAAGAATTTTCGAGATCAACCATATAGATGTTATCCATTCTAAAACCACGAAGGATAATTTTAAAATCGCTACGGCGAAAAAACTAAGCATTCATCCGAATCAAATAAAACAAGATTTCCCTTGTCACATAATTGACTTATGCTCAAGAGATTATGTTTTAGTTTAACTAGCAATATATACTTAATGGAAGAAGGTTCATCCTTACCGACCGATCCAATGTCGATAATTTTTCCCTTGTTGTTATCTCCAAAAATAATGCTTCCTCCTTCCTTGTGTTCTAGTTGAAGGAACTTGGATTCGTCTCCGGCCATGTGTTTGTAGCATCCACTATCAAGGTACCAAAGTACACTTGATCCCTTCAGACATACCTACAAGACAAATTAATGAGTCTTTGGTACCCAAGCTGTTTTGGGTCCTTGAGAGTTAGGTGTAACATGCTGTTGTGCTTGACATGCAGTTAAGTGTCTATGTCTAGTGAAGCAAGAAGGAGCAATATGTCCAATTCGATTGCAATAATGACAAATGACATTAGGATTACGCATTCGTCTAGGTTGATGGTAGTTGGACGGACGAAAATTGTTTACTCTATTTTCGACAATATGAATATTGCGTATTTCATGAAAATCATTTCTCCTACTATTTGTTCTAGGATATGCAGCATTTCTAGAATAGTTATTTCTAGGTAGAAAGCCATTTCTAGGTGTCCTATAATGTTCAACGTTTCTTCTAGTGCTTGGTCTAGGATATGCATCATTTCTAGAATAGTTATTTCTAGGTTGAAGGCCATTTCTAGGTGTCCTAAAATGTTCAAAGTTTCTTCTAGTGTTTGGTCTAGCATGCATGTTGATTCTAGGATTGTTATCTCTAGGATGAACATTTGTTTTATTTGTCCTAGGTTGAGCCTTAGGTGGTTGGGGTTTGGCTTCAACTTTTTCTTTAGGCTCGTTATTAAAACCTATCCCATGTTTGGTCGATTTCAAATTAACAAGAACTTCATTCAAATTTTTATGAGAAGAATTGAACTTATCTAAGGTGCCAATAAGTCTTTCTACCTCATCTTTTAGATGCATGCAAGAAGTACAATTTTTACTAGAACTCTCGGGTTTGTCGGCGCTTCTTTTGCCGAAAAAATTGTTTTCTTCTTTCAACTTCTCATTTTCCAAAATCAGTTTTTCCAAATCCTTTTCTTTCAAAGAGAGTTGTTTTTCAAAATCTTATTCTTTCAAAGAAGCATTTTCCTTAATGTTTTTAACAGTTTTGGAAGCTTTAATGAATTCACTATACAACTCATCAAAGGCATTTTGCATTTCCTCAAGATAATAGAAGTTTTTGGAAGAAATTTGATATATCTCTTCTTGATTGTTTTCGTGAGCCATGAGACAAAGATTTGCGGTTTCGTCTTCTTCTTCCTCACTCGACTCGTCTCCGGAGTTGCCTCCCCAAGATATGTATGCTCGTTGTTTCTTGAGGGGTTTCTTCTCCTTTTTGACATTTGGGCAATTTGATTTAATGTGCCCGATTTCTCCGCACCCATAGCACTTTACTTGATCTCCTTGTTGTTTGCCTTTTCGTTCATACTCTTTTCGCATGAACTTTTGAAATCTCTTAATAACGAGTTCGAACTCGTTATCTCCGTCCTCGTTATTTTGAGGTTGGCTTGTGCTTGCCTTGAGGGCGATTCTTTGTTTCCTTTGATCATTAACAAGAGGGTTAAGTATAGTAGATTCATAAGTTTTAAGATTACCTCTTAATCCGTCGATGGTGACATTTGAAATGCCAATAGACTCTTGAATCGCGTCGGCCTTGGAGCGCCATTCCGGAGTGAGACTTTGGAGAATTTTCGGACAAGTTCCTTATCCGTGAAGGTCTTCTTACGAGCATGTAAGTCATTAACGATTTTTGAAAATCGTTCGAACATGTCATCGACCCTTTCGCCTTCCTTCATGTGAAACAGTTCATATGCATGGGTTAGAAAATCAACTTTAGCATCTCTTACCTGGTCCGTACCTTCGTAAGTGATTTCCAGCTTATCCCACATTTGCTTCGCCGTTGTGCAACATGATATTTTTTTGTAATCATCAGCGTTTACAGCACAATATAATAAGTTGATGGATTTAGCGTTGTTCTGCACTTTTCGGATATCATCCGCATCGTATTCATCTTCGGATTTTAGAACCCATTCATTTTCAACCTTTTTGGTTGGAATTTGTTCTCCCTTTATTATAACCTTCCACAGATGAAAACTATTCGATTTAATGAATATTCTCATCCTTTCCTTCCAGTAGTTATAGTTTGTGCCATCGAATAGTGGTGGTCGGGTGGAGCATTGTCCTTCACCTATTCCTGCAAAAGAATCACGAGTAGAAGCCATGGATTGTTTCTATCAAATGGTTAAGTTTTTCAGAGAGTTGGGCTCTGATACCAATTGTTAGAATATACGCTTAACGCTAGAGGGGGGGGGGGTGAATAGCGTTATAATAAAAAACAGCGTAAACTTGCGGAATTTAAAAATTGCAGGAATAAAATAAGTGCGATAAGTAAATAATAAGGAACGAACGCACCGATGTTATCCTGGTTCACCACAACCCGTGGCTAGTCCAGTCCCCGAGAGACTCTCTCGTGATTTCCACTAACTTCGTTAAGCTTACGGGTGCTTAACAAACCGTTACAAACTGAGAACCTGAGTCACACAAGCCTCAACAACCTTTGCTCGAAGATACAATACTTCAAGACTTCAACCAAAGGAATCACCACGTTCCTTCTTACAATACAAGGGATTAACACTTCTCTTCAAGTGTATAAAAACACTTTGCACTCAAAACAAGACTCTCCTTCAGAGTAGATATGAGTAAAATAAATACGCTCAAGAACGCAACAACTTTCGTCAAGAATTTGGCTCTCAAAAACTTATGTAATAAATAAAAAATGATGAATAAGAGAGTATGCAAGCTTTAGCAATAATATGATCAGTTGTTGTGTTTAGAAGCCTGATTTGAAGATGTATTTATAGTGTCAAAAACATGCATAACCGTTGCCTAATTGCCAATCAAGAATTGCTGATTTTGTGCTACGACAATCGATTGTCTAATTGGCACAATCGATTGTTTTCCAATCGTTCCAAAAATCATTCCCAGATTTTACGCAGCATAATCGATTATCTAAGACGTATAATCGATTACTGACAACAATCAAAAAATCATTTCCAGATTTTACTTAAAACAATCGATTATCAGAAATATACAATCGATTACTTAGCAACGTTCAAAAAATCTTTTCCAGATTTTACTTAAAACAATCGATTATTAAAATCCTATAATCGATTATCTGACGGAGTTTGAAAATATTTTGGCAACGGTCATTTACATAATCGATTATGCTATATGGACAATCGATTATTTTTCAGTCTTGAAAAATCTAATAGACACTGCCTCAACACAATCGATTGTCATAAGGTTCACAATCGATTATTTTGTATCTTTGAAAAATATGATAGACACTGCCTCAATACAATCGATTGTCATAAGGTACACAATCGATTGTCATGCAGATTTCAAAAATCTTATGGACATTGCCTCAACACTATCGATTGTCATAAGGTACACAATCGATTGTCTTGCAGCTGCCTTAACATAATCGATTATCATAAGTACATAATCGATTATCTTTGTCCAGATTTTAGAGACATTTTAAAAAATCATTTTGCTAAAATAAATATGCATGATTTAAAATCATTTTGCTCTAAATTAAATATGCATGATTTGATAAAAATGTTTTTACGAGAGAAGCCAAGTCTTGAGTTAAATTGTCGGATCAAGATCACAATTAAAGAGCGACTCATGTATAACTTTGTTTAATCTTGATCTTTGTTTGTCTTGTGCTTGAACTTCGTTACGTGACATTTGCGCGCTTGTGCTTGGACCTCGTCATATGTCAATTGCGCATCGTTTGTCATTTATCAAAACCTACAAATATGAACACACGTTTAGTTTAGTGCCTTGAGAACGTGTTTCAAGTACAAGAACAAGTTTGAAGAATTTAGATAGGATTTTCTTAATTAGTAGTTCATAGCTCAGGCTAGCCTCTTTTATTTTTGATTGGTGTAATAAGGAAGGTCAGCAAGCAGTAGCAGCAGCAGCAATCGCAGTGAAATCACAGCTCCTGGTAGTCCCAGCTACCAGACACTCCCGAACTACACTGACCTGATTTCTGTTTAGCCCATGATGTGTAGGCAACTTCTGAAGCAGGGTACGGTCAAACTTTTCAAAATGCTTTACAACGGAATATTTGAATGGGCAAAAATTGCTTGTATTTGCTCACTTATCTTTGCTGAAAACATTTCATGTTTCCAAGCAAAGAGGGGCAGCTGTGAGCACGTGATTTTTGCCCTTTTTTTGAATTATTACAATAAAATCCAACAAAATGATTTTTTTTCTTTATTTTTACAATTTTTGTGCATTTTTGTGACATTTCTTGATAATTACTGCATTTTATGTGTGCATGTTAATTCATAAAAATATAAAAATACGCTTTTACATTTAGGATTTAATTTCATATTTTAATATCAATTAGGGGTTAAATTGTCTTAGAACAATGAATGAAAGATCACAAAAAATAGTTCACTTTTGCACTTAATCGTTTTAATTGTGTATTTGTCGTGAAAAAGATTTTACAATTATTTTAGGAATTGATTAGTTTAATTTTGAAATATATTAGGACTTTATTTTTTATTGTTGCAATTTTATAAAATCAGAAAAATACAAAAAAATATATACAAGAGGAAATACAAAAAATACATAAAAGAAACAAATGAAAAAGAAAAAAAGAAAACAAAAAGGAGGGGAATACAAAGAGGGATGCCCAATATTTGGGCTGTTACAATGAATGGAGTTAGCCCTGAAACAAACAGTCCCAATCCCACAAATGCCTAACCTGGTCTGCTCACCCTCACCACCGAACGACGTCGTTCTGTCGTCGATCAATCTCCCTGATCCAATGGCCACGAGTGGTTCCTCTTATTGTGATAATGGTCCGAATATACGTATACACTCAGAGACCATTTGGTCTTCTTCCTTGTACATATTAGCTGTAACACCATCGGGGAGCTCACCGCCGGCGAACGCCATCTATGCCAACGAGCCCCAAATTTACACCACCGGTTTGCCTCGTTCCCCTCTTCCCATTCCCGCCATTGTTTTACCTCAAATCTCACTAGAGCTTGTCAAATATCCTTCTCAAACTTTCCGGCGATGTCAAAATTTGGCCAAAATTGGCCCAAAATCACACCACAGAACCACCAGAATTCCCTCAACCCAAATCCACAATCATTTGGCTTCAAATAGCAGTTGAACGGCTCGATTGTTATTCAATACTGGCCGGAAATCCTAGTTGCTGTAAAAACCAGCAAATCGGTATTACACGGCTTCATCATCCACTTCGTGAAAGGTTCGCTATCAGTAACGTTCAGTCCATGCCCAAGGCACTCAAATTTTGAATCAAAAGGGCGGCATGAATGTTCGAGTCAAGCCGTGAGTCCTCGTTTTTGCATTTTCTTATTCCTTTTTCTTCTTCTGACTTAGATAATGAATACCTAAATTAAGTTTTGATTATTTTACTTTTGTTTAATTTCAGTGTCGATTTGATTTCTTTAGTTTAGTTAATTTTGGTCTTCTTATTGTTCGTTCCGTTAGTTTGAAGGTTAAATGTTAGTCTAATTAGTTCAAGCAATCAATTGTTAGTTAATTCCTCTTTTGCTTCCCTTTCATTCCATCAGTCTTAATTAGTGAGGTCATTGCATTTTAAGTTTGTTTAATTCGATTCTCCTGTAGTTGAATTTCCTGATATTCTAATTGGTAGTCTAATTTCAATAGAGTTTCTTCTTCTTGTTGTTAGCTAATTCTGAGTCGAATTATTTTATTCATAGTTAGAGTTCAATTGTTAGATAATTGTTAAAGTGTTAGTGTAGATTCGATTAGTTCTGTCGAACGTGCTCCTTGAATCTGATTTTTGTTTTTGATCTTGTTTCCAGCTTGCTTTGAAGTTTTTTTATTCTCATCTATTTGAATTAGTGATTTTGTTAGATTTAGTTTATTGGTCTTCAAACTTCATTTGCAATTTGATTAGGTTTAAGGTTTGATTATAGCTGTTATTTAGTTTAAATTCAGGGGCAAGATTGGTAGCTCAAGGGTAGAGAATCTAGGATGAACTTCCTAAGAGTTTCTTGATAGGGGCTTTTAGGCGTTTTGCAAAAAATAGGTGTAGTTGCTTTGATAACAAGTCAGAAAAAAGGGACTAAATGGGTAAATAAACAGGGATTGGATTGAAAACAGAAAAGTAATAGTTTGTCTATATAAGGCAGTCATTTTATGCCTTGAGAGACAAGTTTGGAGCCTCACAAATATTCCCCATTCCTTTTCAAGTTTCAGATTTGAATCTTGAGATCTAAACTCCAAAATCTTCAAAAATAAAAAAAATAAAAGCAGTAGTGATTTCCTGAAAAACCAAAAACCAAAAAAAACTCTTCAAAAAAAAAAAAAAAAAAACCAAAAAAAAGTATTGTTTCTTTGGACTCTCGCTATTTAAATTCAAGGTTGGCTGCCAGTTTGCCATTTTAGTTTAGTAATTGATCATTGATGTTCTGAAACTGCTTCATTTGATCTTTGGAGTCAGGTTGAGGTCAATTTGAGTTGTTGTGTACTTGTTTCTGTTGATGAAGGTAGTCTGGATTGCCTGGATTCAATTGTGAGTTCATTTGGATGGATTCACGTTGTTTAAGAGTAGTTTTTCCTGATTTTGTCCTCTTCTGAAATTTTCTAGGGCTGTCAAATGCATTTATGGGCTAAAACTAGACCGACTGGTGTTGTTTAAATTCCAATTGTTGGTTACTTCAAGCTGCTGTCTGCTCTTCTGTTGCTAACGTCCATTTATGTTCCTTATATCTCCAGGTACTTCCCTTTGACCTCATGTAAACTGTGATGGATCCTTGTAATTCAATTTGAAGGATAAATGAAGGTGAAGTGTATCGCTGAATTCATTCTACTGTGTTTGGTTTTAATGTGTTAGAACATTCATGTTTAATCGATAGTTAGAATTTTGTTATAATCGGACTACAAACTGCGATCTCTTAGTTTTATACAAGTTTGTTTTTCAAGTGTAGTACTAGTTGTAGTTAGTTTTCCATTAGTTTATTCATATACTTGATAACTACTAAATGCAACTAGTTTCCTGTCATAAAATTTCCTGTTAAATTCTTTTTTTCGAATCCGTTAAGTAGTTGTTCTCCTTACTGATCATTAGTGAAATAGGTTTGGAAGTGTGCAAGGTTAAGTCAAATAATTGTTGAACATGATTTGGAGCTGATTTTATAAATCTGGGTTGTTCATCTATGGTTACAATGCGCGATATAGGGAATCACTTAATAGAGGCGTAAAAGTTAAGTCCAGGATAAAGGAAAGTTGCTTGAGTCTGAATAGAATAACACGGAACAAGTCTAGGAGTATTAGTTAAACCTCTATGTTTGGTCTATTTTTGGGTGTAAATCTCAGCCCATTAATGAGCAGCCGAGGCTCGATCTAAAATTGGAGTTCGTTTGTTAATTGTAAGTGACTAATTGGGGGCGTTTGGTGTTTGCTTCTGCCTAGGCTCGATCTGGTAGCCGCAGGATGCCACTGGGCACTTTGAACTTCATTTTGGGCCAACAATTGGGCCCGTCTTTTGATGTAGGCAATAATAAGATTTTGGATTTTGAGTTAGGTAGCGGGTTTTAAACTAAAAGGTTCGTCCTTTTGTTTGAACCCGGACTTGAACTCGGAGCCCGGGTTTTTAGTAACAATCAATTAGGATTTTTCTTTTCTTTTAGAGACAAAAACAAAATTAGAAAATATAGTTTATTTTAGGTTTATCCTTTTAAAAAATAATAAAATGAGATGAGCCTCGCCAACGAAACATAAAATTACGGGGCCCTCAAAGGTTTTAAAATATTTAGAAAATCAGGAAGGGTCATTTAGCGAATTTAACGACCCTCCCAAAATATTACAACGCATTAGACCCTATTAGGCGCGAATTTAATAAATTACATTCCTAAATACGGGTGGACATTTATGCGGCCCAAATCTTAATACTAAAACGTTGAATAGAGTATGCCTAGGATTGCAGGTTCATTTGATGCGGCGCAATCCGAAAATACAATTTAAACGACGTTCACTTTCTCTTAAATAGATATTATATTGAATAAAAGCGGTTAAGCATAAAATTGGCACATAGGTTATTCATGTAATAAAATCAGATAAAAGCTAAATGCAATAGTTGAGCGACCGTGCAAGAACGACGGAACCCAGGAATACCTAACGCCTTCTCCGGAGTTAAAAGAATTCCTTATCCGGATTTCTTGTTCGCAGACTGTGAACAAAGTCATCTTTTTCCTCGGTTTGGGATTAAATCGGTGACTTGGGACACCATTAATCTGCCAAGTGGCGACTCTGAATAAATAATAAACAAATCACATACAGATTGTCCTTCAATTGGAAAAACTCCTGTACGCCCTTGCGGGTGTAGTGAAAATGGAGGTGTGACAAGCCCCTTGGGCTCACTCTCAGAAACACTCACATCATCCCCTCGGGCTCAGCATAACAACTCAGCATAATGGGTACTCGCGCTCACTGTAGGGGTGCAGACTACGGAGGGGCCTCTTATGGCCCAAGCGCTATATCAACATCAGGCCTGAAAGCCTTCTCATATCAACATAAGGCCTGAAAGCCTTCTTACATTAATCATGAGGCCCGAAAGCCTCCTCACAGCTTTCATATGGCCTGAAAGCCTTCTTACATTAATCATGCGGCCTGAAAGCCTCCTCATAGCTTTCATATGGCCTGAAAGCCTCCTCACATATGGCCCATGGCCTCAATTAGTCTGAAAATCATCACAAGGCCCTCGGGTATTTGTAAAACAATAGTTCTCAGCCCAAAATGTCATTTAGAAAAATTTGAGTTTCAAATCAAAGTAAAAACGGAAGAGTTGTAAAACAATAGATATCAATAGGACTGACTTCATGTATAAATCAAAATAGTGAAGAAATAGTGATAAAAACTCCCCGAAGGATTCAAATAATTGGCACGAAGCCCAAATATGACAGTCAACCAAAATCATGATGGTAGCATAATGTCTCAGTTAAATACGCGAAAAAATCATCAATCGAGACAAACAAAGTCACAATCCCCATAAGAAAAATACCCCACGATCATCATCAAGCGCGTGTCTCACTTCAATCTAGCACTATGATGCACAATCATGGGTTTCAAACCCTTAAGATATTATTTACAATCATTACTCACCTTGAACCGGCAAAATATCTAGCTTGCGATGCCTTTGCCCCTCAAATCAGCCTCCACGCACATCGAAGCTATCCAAAAACATAGCGAATACAACACATTATGCTAAGGGAACAAAGCCCAAGCGAAAATAATCAATAGCAGGCACAAATTCTTTATTTATCAAAACTCGAGCCTTGGGACCACTTCTCAAATCTCAAAAAATTTCACATTAATAGATTCCTTATCTTCTCACGAGTTCATACATGGCAAGAACTCTCAAATCCGACTCAAATGACCCATCAACTCTCAATTTGACATACCAAAGACTCAAGCCCTAGTTCTTCTATTTAGGCTTAATTTCCATAATTTCAAGGTTAATTTCACATTATAATCTTGTTTTAAGATTTTAGAACTCATCTATAATTAATCCCAATCGAGACTCGCTTCAATTTCAGTCCAAAAGCTCTCAAGATTGCTCAAAACTGGTAGACAAATACCTTAGCTCGCGTAACAAAATGAGCTTTTAAATCCCTTCTCCGATCAGACATTTTCGCATGCGGTTATCGCTCCGCTTCTGTGGAAATTACACTTTCTCTTAGAATCGCTTTTGCGGTCTAAATCCACTTATGTGGACACCGCATCTGCGGACTTTTTCATGCTTCAGCGGAACACCCCCAAGGACCTTATCTGCTTTTGCAGTCCACACGCTGCATATGCGGCATCGCAGATGCGGCTCTAATATCGCACCTGTGGAAGAACATTTCCTCAAGAATCTCACACCTGTGTCTCCCTTACCGCATCTACGTAACATCATCTGTGGCCCCTTTTCCGCAGATGCGGAAATACTAGAAACCAGCAACTCACAAATACAACAAGTCCAAAATTCATCCCCATGGACATCCAAAATCAGCCCGAGGCCCCCGGGACCTCATCAAAAAGTGCCAACACATCCTAAAACATCATTCAAACTTGCTCCAATCATCAAAACACATCAAACAACAATAAAATCATCAATTTACATTGGATTCAAGCTTAAGTTCTTTTAAAACATCCGAAACACAGTTGATCAAAAACCCGACCAAAACAACTCCGAATAACCTGAAATTTTACGCACACATCCCAAATCACCTAATAAAGCTATAGCAACTCTCTCAATACCATTCCGACTCCCAGATCAAATTTCACCTATCAACCGGAATTCGCCAAAATACTAACTCCGCCAATTCAAGCATAATTCTACAAAAGACATCCGGAACCACTTCTAATCACAATCCTAAGCCATAAATCATCTAACGAAGCTAACCAAATCGTAAAAACTCTGATCTGAGCTCGTATACATATAAGTCAACTCTTAGTCAAACCTTTATAATTCAAAGCTTTCAATTGAACTGTTCTTTTAAATTTATTCCAAATATTCCTGAAACCAAAACCAATAATCTACATTAGTCATAACACATAACATAGGGCAATCCATGTTTGAGAACTTGCGATAAAAGTGCAGAAGTTCAAAATAACCGGTCGGGTCGTTACAAAATGCCAACAAATGTTTCGTTTCATAATATAAAATAGTTGAATACCAAAATGACACTAAAATAAACTAGGTCACTACTGACATTTGGCCTTATTACATTTTAAGAAAAGCAAGTAATCTAATCTATTTTGTCTCAAACGGACCTTCCTCATTTTGAATGTTCTCGTTGATCAAATCCTCCAGTTCGCATAGGTTCATCATTAAGAACTCCTTTGCTAAATGTCCTCCTTCGTTTCCCTCAGTGTTCTGGTAGTCGGTGACTCTCTTCCTCACTTTTTCTTCCAATTCCAGCAGACTGTATTCCAGATATTCTAGCCTTTTCCAAAAATTGACGGCCCATTCTTTCAATTCATTGATTTGGTCATTTGATGGAAGATTTCTGCACCAATCTAGCAAGAAGTGAGGGTGTGCTAACCATACCAAAGTTGGGGACCTCATGCCTCATTTTCTGCAAAACTAAAGGGTTAGACCTTACCCCTACTGAACTCGACTATTTATACATTTATGATCAGAAAATCGATATTTAGTTCTCCAAATTAATGCATAAAACGAGGTTGCTTCCGTTGGGATTATGGAAACCCGATGGGCTTTGGATAGGGATTGTCTTAAAGGATCATTATTCGGACAACATAACTAATCCGAATAGGTTCGACCTTGATGCATGCACAATTTAAACGAAGTAAGGTTTCTATGGGGTTTCAAACAGGTACCCTCTAGCGGAAAACTTGTGGGGAAATGCACGGAACGGATGACTGCCTCACTGGCTGACTGGTTTTATCGCAATAAGCCTTTCCAAATAGAAGGTTAGTAAATAGGAAGAGCGCAACCACTCACAAAAGTGTCGCTATTGGATATGATGCGGAGCATGATTTATGCAGCAATTAATAACATGTAGTCAAGTATTTTGACGTAAGAAAAAATAAATACAGTATTTAAATAATTGAAAGACAGTTACAGGAAAAAGGAAATAAGGAGACAAGTCAGTTTCAGGGCAATAAAGAAATCATAAATGCTTAAAAAATAGGCAGTTAAATCCAAATAAAAGTGCAGGGTACAGTATAAGCATGCTTGGACTAATTTTTAAAAGACAAGTTAATTATGGTAAGAGCATAAAATTATCCCTAGCAGGGTCGCCATGTTATCAAACTCTCTTTTTTCCCTCTCTCCTCACAGAGAGAGAGAGAGAGAGGCCCGAGTATCGACATTCCATGGGGTGTGATAATTCATTTCCTTTTGGGAATTTAGGAATTTGAAGAGTCGCAATGGTTGCGCCCCCTTTTCCCTCCCTTTTTAACGGGGAAAAGGTCCGGGTTTCGGTATTCACGGGGTGTCATGACTCATTTTCGTTTTGGGAATAAGGTATTTCAAGAGTCGCTACCTAACAGATTGTAGTGCGTAGGGAACCTGAAGCAATCAACTCTTGGGTTGGTTTGCATTAACAGAGATTAGGGTAAGGTCTCGAAGTAACCTCAATGGGAAGGTGTTAGGTACCCCTCTTGGTCCATAACTATAGGTCCCGACCGAACTTATATTCACAAATGAATCCATTACAAGTAAATAGTTGAATCAAATAGGTTATAAGAAAAGTACATTGGAATTACTGAAGTAGTAAGATAAAGGCTTGAAAAAGTTGTAAAACAAAGGTTTAATCAAAGAAAGGATTTGGTAAAGAGGAGTCCTAGGTTAGTTATACTATACACTCCTCAATAAGGGGCTACACGTGACATTAACACGTAGCCACATATCCCATGTCTACCCTTCCCATCCCCTTATTGGTCATGCAAAGCAAGTGTTTGGTCAACGATTCCTACTGCGTGCTGCTACTCGTCCCTTCTTAATGTCCTGGAGGAAGTTGGGGCCTCTACTTATAGGTAGTTTTAGACATACCCCTAAGGTTTTAAAAGGCAAAAATTCTAAGGCGACAGTCAAAAGCATTTAGGACTTTCACACATAATGGGAGCAATTAAGAGGCTCAGAGTTTTCTCCTAAAACAAACACATAAGCAGCACGACTAAAGCACAATTAAGGTCTTTTATTAGACAATGTCTTAAAGCAGGATACCTAAGTGAATATGCAACAACAGACAACCCCTGTTTTAGACTCAGAAGTTACACCCTAGTAGTTGCCTAGTGACTCTTTTTAAAAGCCTTTTAGGATAAAAAAACGTTATGTGATGGAGACAGTTTTAAAGAATGTAGTTTTGAAAGCACCCTAAAGGTTTTCATATACGCAGAATACTGATGTCTATATTTATTCAGAAATAAATAGATTTTGAAATAGACTCCTTTAATACCTATAGGCATTATATCTAAATGAGATTGAGGCAATTTGAAAAAACTTGTTTTCGAAATGCTTAATACTTAATAAGACAAATTTAAAAATGGACTAGGCATATTCAAGTTGATTTATTAGACTACATTGGATTAGTAGACAGAATTGCAAGTAGAGCTCCTTATAGGCATAATATCTAAGTGTATTACTAATTTTAATTGATTTGCAGTATGACAACAAACAGAAGTACTCGTTATAACTAAATCTTAATAAGTCATATAGCCATGATGTCTATTATCAAACTGGTTTCAAGACATGATTGTTTGAACCTATAAACATGGTTCTAAACATGATAGAATGTAAAACCTTATAGATATGGTTTCTACTTGATGAACAAACAATCTTTAAAGTGAAATCCTATGCACATGATTTCTATTAGACAAAGCAATCAAATTAAAGAGTAAAGTCCTATGAGCATGTTTTCTATTTAGTAGAGCAAACAAACTTTAAGAGTAAGGTCATACGAATAGGATTTCTACTCGTATTACCCCATAAAGTATGCATCTACCCACCCTTTTTTATTAAATACCCCAATATCTATTTATAAATTATTACAAGACAATGAATGAATTACATAAGTAAAAATAGAAAATCAAGAAGCTATTATGTAGGGAACCTTCAACTTGGCCCAGATGTCCCAAAGCCTCCAATGACCTCATACACCTCAGTTCCACCGAAATATTAGAGTCTAGGTGCGCAAAAGTTCCCTAAGGATCTCAAGGATCCGGGCAGTGCTTACACCTAGACTTAGCAACCAGGAATTGAACAAGTACAGTCTGGAAAGGCCAGCCTTAGTAAGCAAGAGTTCAGAGGGTTCTCAAAAGGATCCCAAGGTAGTACACATACAAGAGGGGGAAGAACTTATTGACCAAAAATAGAGTGAGAAGTGATGGACACAAGTTGAATGATTTTAGTAAGAAACTATATTTAACAAAAGCCTTTCTTAAAGTAATTTAGTAAAGCAATCTAGATTGTTTGAAAAAGAGATTGGAGTAGTTAACGAAGTCGAAATACCTTAGATAGGTTCATACACAGCTAGTTGACATAACTAAGTAAATTAAGTAGTCACACACAAGGGGCAAGGGGTTTCGAACACATATAACGTTTAGCTACAAGCACATAGCCCAGCAAAAGTCTAGAACCGGTTTAGACATGTTCAGAAACAGCTGACACTGGCATAGTTACAAAACCAGACATAGAGAACACAACCACATAGATGGGTGATAGGGATTTGGGATTTCATGGGATATAGGATAATAAGTGTGCAACAAGTAAGAGATAACTGGTAAGACATGCTCATAAACACACATAAAACGGAATATACGGATCTAATGGAAGGGGAAGGAATAATAAAATGTTGATAATGTAACTCTCAACTACAAGTTTCACAACAGAACAACAATAGAAGCATAAAAGAAACAAGAGGAACTGAAACAATAAGAGAATCATGTTGTTATTGGAACTTTGAATTGAAACTAGGACATACTAGTGATGAGGAGAGTAAGCAGAATGAAAGAACAAAAGAGCACAAATGATTAGCCTTGATTTGCAGCCGGCTATATTAGAACAGTAGCAAATAGCATAAGAGAGAGCATAGATTCTTTTTAGTTTCAGAGATAGTTTTGAACGTAAGTGTTCGTGTGTTGTGCTAATGAAAGACTAGAGTATTTATAGTTTGAAAATAGGTAGTAAATAAGGTAAGAATCATAGTAGCATGGTAATTTAGGAACTCAGAATCAACCAATCAGAAAATTAATGCAAGTACTCCTTTAAGTTAAGGTGATTAATTCATATCGTAAGAACCAGTATCATATGAGGCAAGAAAAATCAGTAAATAACTTATAAGGAAAGAATCAAAGCTTAGTAAGCATAAGATAGCCAATTAGTACTAAGTTCAGAAAACTCTTACTAAGGAAAGGATTCAGTAAGAATAAAGTGTCACAACAAATAAGGTAGGGGATCAATCAATTTAAACAGACGAGGTAAAGTTTTAGGGTTTTGAAAGAAAACTTTTCAATAAATCTATAAAATAATGAAATAAGAATAAATGAAGAGAGAGTTGTGATTCTAGACTTCAACATATAAACAGAGAAGAACAAAATACATAGCAAACAGGCAAGGTAAGCAATATCAACAGAAAGAGACAAGTCTTGAACAATCAAGATGAATACAATCACCCAGAGGTGATATAAGTAAGCTAAGGACTCACTAAAAGCCATTCGAATCATAGTAACCACAAAACTTAATAAGAATCGAGTAGTCATGCTAACACACAGGACCAAAACAAAGAAGATCTAACAATTAGGGCTTTTTATATAGGCAAGTTAAAAAGCAGTATGAAAATAGAATCAGTCAAGATATGCAAAAAAAGAGGTTTAAACATAAAGAAGAATCAATTTAAACAGGTGTAGAAGGTAGTTCAAAAAACCCTAACTTTAAAGGAAGTAAAAACATGTTAAAGTTGATGATTTTTTAGAAGAGGTTTGAGAACTGCATAGAACATAAAGAATAGGCTTGAATCGTTTAAAACTTGACCAGATCTAAGAGATACAAACCAAAATTAGGGTTCCAAAGGAAACCCAAGTAGAGATAGAAGAACCTACTTAGAACTTCATAGATCGTAGCAAATATGGTGTGATTTTATCCAAAATCATACTAGAGAAGCAATGAACAACCAAAACAGCAACCCTAATTACAAGGCGGCATGGCCCAGGGCCTTTAAAGGCCTTGGAGATGATGAGAAAGGCGATGGAGGAACCATTGGAGGCTTGGGGTTGAAAGGTGGTTGCTGGAGAAAACCGGAGATAGTAGCGGCGGTTGAAGATGGATTAGGGTTAGGTTGAGATAAGAGAGAGGACAAGATCATATAAAGGCGGCGGGTATGGAAAAATGATTGGGGTTAGGGAGTCGTTTAGAATTAAAAAGGAAAGAATGAACAAGGGCCATTGATCTTTTAGATCAACGGCTAGGATCTGATAGGTTTTGGGTCGGGTAGGTGTAATTACGGCCTGTGTCGGGTATTTTAATCCTAAATTGGGCTGGGGTATTGTTTAATTTGTCTAAAATTGAAGCCAAATCTTGTATAAAGCGAATAGCTAATTTTCCACATTTTAATTTATTATAAATAATAAGTAGTTTCTGGAAAATAATTTAATTTTCCAATATATTTTAAAATATATAATTGTTATTTTAAAACTATAGAGACCAATTACGCTCATAAAATATAATTATACACTATATGGGCTAACATTGCAATTAAATGCAATTTAGCTTATAAAATACCAAATACAATTATACAAATGCATAAACAATATATTAAGCATATTTTGGTATAAATATAGAAAATAAATGAATAAATAATCATAAAAATAATTTTGAAATTAATTATTGGAGATTTTTTGAATAAAAGGCCAGAAAATATACCAATTTAAATCCTTAAAATTATGGATTAAACCTTGTGCATGCTTATATATGCATATACATGCGATTTTAAGGTATTTATGCATATCTAAAAATATATAGGGAAAACTTGGGTATCAACACTCTGTGTCTCACACAAGACGTAATATGCAAATATACTAAAAAGTTATGCGCTTTTCATCATTTATCACCACCCCACACTTAAACTCTTACTCGTCCTCGAGCAACTTAAAATTAAGCGCATAGGCAAGAAGTACCTTTCAAAACATACTCAGGCATCACATCAATGACAATGGTTTATATCAACGCTTAGAACCCAACATATGCACTCTTCATACATTTTCTCAAGTTCTAAACCTATACCAAGATTTAAAATATTTGTGGGACTCTTCTAACATCCTAGCCTAAAAAATTAACTCCACTACATTCGTCTCTGTGACTCACTTTTTGTGCAAACTAAAGATACAAGTTCATTACAAATCTGTTGTAAAACATGTGCCACACCAACACAATAAAGAGTGTAATTAATCCACACACTAAAATATGAATTCAAGTATAACTTAAGCACTCGCAGAATGAAATAATTCATTCACTCTCACAAAAAATCTCATGTGCCCCCAAAGCTCGTACCTTACGCTTACCCGTAATGTAGGTCTACTAATTTAAGCTTGCAAAGTCTAGGATCAATTAGGTCTTCACATGTTATAATGTAGGCTAAGGGATGGGTAGGATACAACAACAACAACAACAACTACAACTACAACAACAACCAAGTATAATCCCACAAGTGGGGTCTGGGGAGGGTAATACGTACGCAGACCTTACCCCTACCCTAAGGGGAGGAGAAGTTGTTTCTAGGAGACCCTGGGCTCAAGAAAGAAACAAGAGACAATATATTAGTACTATCAATATACTCATACTAAAATAACATAATATACATAACATAAAATAACAGAATAATAGCAATATAAGAAATATTGAAAACACAAAAATGATGGAAGGTATACTAATACCTAACAGATAAAGCACATCCTCTTTATGATTACTCAACATATCGCATGAAACAGTTGATAACATAGCCCATTCACTTTAAGCACATATATATAAGCACTAGCACATATCAAAGTGTATTTGAGGGTTTTTGTATTTTGTATTTTCTTTTTTTTTCTTTTTTTTTTTCAAATCATTTCAACACCCTCCATAAACTGGTATTTCCAGCAAGTGGCTCTCTCAATGCACACTTGCACCTTTTTTCCTTTCTATGATTCCACTAAAAAACTACCCAATCTCTTTTCCTTCACTATTGGTGACTTAAGTGCTTTTTGAGGTAAATGTTCAATTAGATTTAACTAAGAACAAAAAAGATTCATCTTGTAATGTAGGTACCAAAGAAAATTTTTACCGGCTCAAATGGGATAATAAAGGATAATTTTTATCACTGGTAGGTAATAGACTGAAGGATCAATCAAAGAAATGCCTATATCATTTTTTAAACTCACATGACTTAATCATTTCGCTTCGACTCACACACGGGGCAAGTTCTACACTAACAAGGATAACACAAAGTACACTAATATTCCACCTCACATAATGCACATGACTCACTCAAGATGGTTTGGACTCGACTCTCAAGTTAAAGTAACTAGAACAATCATCATATAATTTAAGTACATAGGAATTAATCACAAGAGTCAAAAGATGAGCATCAGTGCCAAAAGAAAGTTACACATATTTTCAAGGCATGTAATTACAAAGACCATGAAGAAACTACTTAGTTCAAATGCTCCAACCCTAAGCCCCAATATAAAACATGTCAAAAAGCATAAATACTCAAGTTCTCTACTCTCGATTTCCTTAAGAATAAAAAAAACTACCCGGTTCAACTTACATCCTTTGGAAAAGAACCAACGCCAAAAGAAAAATCAAGGGAAATTGTTATCTACCTACGACTAACTAAAAAAATTATTTTTGGATTTTTTTATTGGACCTTAATCCCTCAAGCAAGCTGTTCAAGAGTTCTATTTTCAGGAAAAGTCCAATTTATATTTTTTTCTTCTATTTTTCTAAATAACAAAAAAATATTAAATTAAACTAACACAACTAAAATAGCATAGGAAGTTACCCAGACAATCTCCTCATCTCACACTTAAAATTGTGCATTGTCCCAATTCACACTATAAACAATAAAAGCGTAAAAGAAACTTGCTGGTAGGCAAAATACCAAAGTAGTAGCAGCTCATAGGGTACTCAGACTTATCCCATGCTTAGTTATTTGAGCGGGTACCTCACACTTAGTTCCAACCATCTGGTTTGCTATTGCATCCTTCCAATAGCTTTGCTTTCTGTGCTCCTATAAATCAAGAATAGACACTACAAAAATTATATAATTAAAATAAATAAATAAAAGAAGACAATAAATCCGGGTTGCCTCCCAACAAGCACTTGATTCAATGTCGTGGCACGACATGAATCACTTTCTGCCTCCTGTTAGAACTTATGAATTGGACCCTATGTTTTGATTTTGCTCTATGATCATTCTCTTGGGGCGATTCAAATTGTTGCAAGCCAAAAATTGAATAATTTTTCATGCATTTTTTGGTTTTCCACTAAGGAGTGTCACTCTACCTAGACGGTCTTAAAAATTTCAGAATATACGGCTTATCTACCTCTTCATTTGACTATTCATTGGATCATACATATTAATTTCTATTTCACCATTTGAATAACGTAGAGAAGTGTTTGGAACGAGGTCCAACACGCTCAAATACATGAACTTCAAGATTTTCAATCTCCTCAACATAAATCATACTAAAGACACCTAAATTTGTATCTTCAACGTTTCTGGTGGACTCTAGTATTACTTCTTCAACATCAGCATCCTTAAATTCTAGTTGGTCACATTGTTGGTGTTCTACTATGACCTCCTTCATTAGAACATCATTTTCGGTATCTAATTCATGCTCTTCTCGGCTACTATCCACAATATTGGCTTGTTGAGCATTAAATGCTTTAACTAGTTGACTCACTTGTGCCTCCAGGTTGTGAATAATAGTATCTTGCATTTGTATGTGTTGTAACAACTCGGCCGGTTATTTTTAATACTTATGCCCCGATTCCCTATTAACTACTTCCCCTTAGTTCATTTCTACTATGTTGGTTTGCCGGGACGTTCGGTGTTGGATTTCAGAGAGTTTTGGGACACTTAGTCCCTCAATGAGAGCTTAAGTATTGGAAAATGGTCCATAGTTAGAACAGTGAGAAGACAATATCAAAATAAAAAACCGGTGGTTTTTTTAGCTCCGTTAGGTGATTTCGAGATTAGGAGCATGTTCAGAATGCATTTTTCAAGTTTGTCGCTCAATTAGGTTGGAAATGCCGAAGTTTGAATTTTTGAAGATTTCAGTCCGATAGTAAATATTTGATCTGAGGGTCCGAATGAAATTCCAAAAGTTGTAGCAGCTCCTTCATGTTGTTTGGGTTGTGTGTGAAAAGTTTTATGTCATTTGGATGTGTTTCGGTTAGATTTTTGATTGAAAGCATGTTTTGATGAAATTTAAAGTTCTTAGGCTCAAATCCTTGATTAATTCGGGTTTCCGGTATTGTTTTAGGTATTTTAAGGATTGGTATAAGTTTGATAGGGTATTAGGTGTTATAGGTATTTTTGGTTGAGGTCACGGAGGCCTCGAGGTGATATTAGATTGTCGACGGGAAGATCGAAGAAGTGTTGCAATAGCTGAAGCAATGCTGCTTTTGGTAATTTTGCATCTGTGGCTTGGGAACCGCATGAGCGATTATTGGGGTCATTCCCTCAAAAATCGCAGAAGCGGTGTGAGACCCGCAGAAGTGGAACCGCATGAGCGATTACTGGTCCGCAGATGCGAAATTTGGCCACTTAAGGGAAAGCAGCACAAGCGGCACATGGTCCGCAGAAGCTTATCTAGTCGTAGGGACTAGGTGTTGTCACGTCATATTCATGGTGGGTGAACTAGGGTCGTGACATGTGCAGTTATTTCTCATTATTTTGTTTCATAAGGCATCTTCGAATATCCTTGATCTCTTTCAGGTTATCATCCATAAGTTATTTGTTCCTACTAACTTCATAAGAAAAAGAAGAATAATCAAAGTAAGGGATTGGGAGAAGATAAGAAATATAAGTAAAATTATGAAAGTGACCATCTTGACCACCATACATGTCACACACATTCCACCAATAAAATTGAGTTGGTGCGCATAAATCGATTTCAGGAATATTTTGACCATTTTGCCATGGGTGGTTTCCTCTACAATATGCATAAGGAGGATTAACAATAGAATTACCAATAATAAAATTACGATAATTCCATAATGCCATGTTTCTCAAATTAACAAGTAAAACTAAAATTAAAAAATCAAATACTAGAAAACAAAATAAAATTTCAAATATGAAACCTAGCAATATGTACACACGACAACAGTACCAAAATATGATCGCCCCAACTCTAGTCCTAAACAGGATAAACGGTACCTGCAAATATAATCCGTTCTAAAAGTTCGGAGTCGAATCCCACAGAGAACTAAGGTTTAGCTACAATTATTTACTATCACCAAGAAGACAAGTTCCAACAATTTCTGAGTTATAAATATGAAAGGTCTTATGTGTAACTAATTAACTAACAAACTGAATTAGAAAATTAACAATTAAAGATACTAAAAGTTGGAGAGAAATATTAAGGAGGTCTAGAGTTATGATTTTTCAATTGTCGAAATTCTTCCTGCTACGTCTCCTATAATTTCGCCCAACTAGACTCTACTGATCGGGAGCACTTCAGGTGTCGTAATTCTCAATAGTGTAACTGCAATAATTTACTAGTCATATTCTTCCGAACTATGCTAGCTGGCGCAATCTTACCGCTCATTATGACCACATCAAGGATTTATTATTCCTAAACCCACATTCAAAGGTGCCGTATTGATTCCTCATATACATTAGGAGTGACGTTATTTAGAAACTACCTTAATATTTATGCTTTTCCAAGCAATACATAATAAATAGGAACATTCAATTAATGGCGATTAAATCAACCAAAATGAGCACGTAGTTGAACAAGAAAGAAATTCAAACGCCAAATTATATTCAAACTTAACAAGAATTCTTCCTCAAAAAAGTTCCATCAAAATCCTAAATAATAAATTAGGTACTTATAGTAGTTGTGAAAATACAATACCAAAATTAATAACTAACAATAGAAAATAGGAAGAAGAAAGGAAAAACTCGTGGTTGAATCTTCCTTCTTGCGCTTAGTGTATTCTTGCCTCCAAAGATGTTGTGTAACTCTAAAGTAGGTTCTCCTCCTCCAAAGTAATATTTTAGGATATATTTATATGACCTATATAGGATAGAGGGTCGTCCAAGACAATCCAAAATCGGATAGGAGAACAAGAGACCGCGTCTGCCTTCGCGCAACGCGCTACCATAGATGCGAACGTAGCTTTTGCAATTTTTTAGTTCGCAAAGCGATCCTTGCCTTCGCTTCGGTTTGCTGTTTTGTGCCTTCATTTTTCTCTTTTTCGTGTTCCTTTTTGTGCCACGCACGAATTGGACGAGCTCCTAATTCTTTTCACCTCTTCTTTATATGTCGAATTGTCATTTTTTGATCATTTATCATCCATACTCGTTCTTACACATAAAAAACATATAATGAGCATATTTCACATCACAAACCATGTAATCTCTGTGACTCACACAAAAATAAAAATTAATATGCAAATATATTTAAAAATATGCACTTTTCATTATTTATCATCCTTATCCTTAGCGGATCTACACCGTGGCAGCTGACCCGCTCCATTTTTTTCATATCAGCTGCCAAGTCATACGACCAAATGCCACCTTACCATACTCTTCACCTACCATTTCTTCTTCAAACCCCCATTTAAAACCACAAGCACCTAAAGCAAGAAATTCAATAAAAAGTTGGTCAACAGTACTTTTTATTATACAAATTGACCAATTGAGACAGAGTAAATAATATACTAGCTAGTATGAACTAAATGAAGTTGCCGAAAATTCTTTTTGTTCATGATAATTGTGGCCCTCTCTGTAGCAGCTGTACGACGATTCAGTTCAAGTATCAAGTATGGAATTTTACTCAATAATGGCAGTAGACACTAACATGAATGAGAAATAAAGAGTCATCCCCGAGTAAGAGTATAGATCATACATGGAGTAAGATTCCAGTAAATATATTAGTACGACATCCCTCTATCCTAAATTTCGCTCCCCCCATATAGCATATACTATAGTAACTGAAATTTAACAAATATTTAAAATATATTCTTTCATGAATAATTGATACAAAGAAAATTACATCCTATAATTTTTCGTAATCTTTGATATGTTAATAAAAACTTAAAACAAATTTTATGCCATTTAGTTTTGCATTTTGGTCAAAACGGTCCTCAGCAAAACAGAAGTGCCAAAACAATACTGAAAGTGAACTACACTAATTACCTAGCTTATGTGCGAAATCGTTGATGCCATCTTGGTGTGGATTAAGTTTGAAATAAAATCGAAACTCATTGCGGGTTTTCAAGTTGACTGATCTGAAAATTTAATGGATTTTCAGTAATTTATCGTTTAAAGTTTCTAGAAATCATTTATTCGTGTAAGATTCGGAGTTTAACACTTAATTTATCAAAATTAAAGTGAAGAAAACTTGAAACCTCCATTTCTAAATAGTGGAAAAAGTTGAAGAACTCGTCATGTTCTTCGAAATTTGGAAAAGTCGTTGTGAAAAAAAAATGAAAATCAATAGTTGTTGTTATTTTGGGAAATATGAAGTTACATAATCCGATTTGGGATTGTTTGGTTGTAATAATTGTTGGAGCCTTGGAGGTGCTGGTGACTTTGAGTGCAGTGGAAAAAGAAATGGGAGAGGAAGAGGATGGTGAGGTAGCATTTGGTCGTGTGACTTTGTAGCTGACACAAAAAAATAGAGTGAGTCAGCTGCTGCGGTGTAGATCTGTTAGGCGCAGGGGAAAATATTTTAAGTTCATTAACGGTAGAAGTTAAAATGGACAAATTATAAAACGGGTGATAGAAGTAAAAAATATAATATAAAAGAGAGACAATTTTTAGACCTTTTCTCAATGTTAACGGAATATTTTTACAGTGTTCATTCGGTTATTTGTTTCGTAAAATAGTTAAAATATCCTTGTACTTTCAAAAATAGTTTAAAAATACCCTTACTATTTGACTATTTGAATCCTTACCACTATACCATAATTTAAAAATACCCATCAATTTAACGGATTGCCATGTGACATCACTAAATTAAAATAACTAACTCCTTTTTTATTGCCCGGATCGGTAAAATTAAACCCGAAATCCGATCCAAACCCCCCAACTTATAACACATCTAAGCCTCAAAAGAGAGCCACTACCTTTTCATTTTATAATTAAAGTAAAAATCCAGCATTTTTACTTTTAATAATTTAAATAATTTCTTCTAAAAGAATTTTTTTTCATAGTCATCTTCTTCGGTACAACTTTTCCATCTATTCTTTCTTGACCCTAGTTCGCCCTCCGCGAACTATCGTGAGGGCACCAATTCTCTACGACTAGGTAAGCCTAACAATGCGAAAAATAAACTAACTTGAGAAATAAATAACCAAACTGAAGAACTGAAGGAAAAATAGTATATAAAAATGTCACTCGGCATATATAACTCAACATCATAAAATCCTACAGTACTATCCCAAATCCGGAAACTCACGAGAACACAAGCTAAAAAAAACATAGTTCAATGCTCTAACTCTAGAAAACAACAACACTAAGAAAGAAGGCTAAATACTAAATGATGGAATAAGACAAAGACTTCTCAGTCTACGTGCGCGACAGATGTACTTTGAAGTCTCTGATATATCTCCCTGCCTCAAGGGTGATAAGCCTGTGTATAGGTACTTGGATCTACACATGAAGAACATCCTAAAAGGGCATGAGTACACCATAGCGGTACTCGGTTAGTGTCAAGCCTATCCTTGATCGGGTTATGACGTGGAAGGTCCGGGCCCTACTGAGGTTAAACATAATATAATGTTTTAATAGTATGAAATTGACAATATAAATGAGTACAATAGTGAAATAAGACAGGTTATACACGACAACAACAAATATACAAAGAACAAAATAAACATGAAAGTAAGAACAAGGCTGGGCAATATCAGCATTTGGGCTTAAAAGAGTTTCTGCAGCTGTAACATTTGAAGCATAAGCAGCTTTAGTAACCAAAATGCTAAAAGATTTGGACAAAGAGCTAAGGATTTACAAGATAAAGATGGTAATTCGGGAGTTGAATTATCAAAACTCTCACAGCAGACTTTACAAAGTGCAGAATGAGTGACAGTGGAAAAAAATGCAGAAGTGACGGATGCTGTTGATCCAATTGATTCTGCTGCACAAACTTGTATGGTAAAGGATGTTATGAAAATGACTGCTGACACTACACAACCTACTGTGAATGATAGAGGAGATTCTGATCAATATGAAATGGCCAGGAGTGCTGTGGTTACTAAAACTGCTTCAGCTTCAAATGTTACAGTTGCAGAAACTCTTTTAAGCCCAAATGCTGATATTGCCCATCCTTGTATAATGCCATCTACTGTTACATTGAAGCTGCCCTTGAATGTTTTAACTGAAAAGGAGATGTTAAATTTATCTTCTGTTACAGCACATAACAATGCAAAAAGGAAGGAACATAGTTTGATCGACAGCAACACATGTTGCAGAACTCTATTCTTGTTGATCAAGCAACTGGTACAAAGTTGGAGGCTTCAGATACTTTCAAAGTAGTTACAGATTCTACATTTTTGTCAATTCAACCAGCTGACAGGTCAACAGTAACAAATTTACCTGCTGCTTCAAAAACACCTGGGCAACAAGAAAGCAATGGATTGAGTAAAGCATCAGTTTTGGTTAATTCTACCCCTCCCAATGCAGCTGAACTATCAAAAGGACAGCAATACATGAATAATGTTCAGCAGCTAGCAGCAAAAGAGGTACATGTACAAGATACTATTTATCCAGCTCTAGCATTGGATGGCATTAATATGACCGGGCAAAATGAAGAGGTGGATGATCAATGTGATGTTATGGAATTGGAATTTGCAGCATCTTTTACAAAGGGTAATAAGAGTACCAACTGGACATTGCATAACGAAGCAGCATCTGCAGTTTCTATTTTGCCAAAGCTGGATTCTACACTTCCTTTACAAAGTCTTGCTGATCGAGCTATATCTGCGAGTGATGATGCAACACATGCAGCAGTTGAGTCGATGGAGGAGGTATTGAAGTTGGAAAAAGGACTTACTAAGCCTTCTAGAGAGGTAACTGTTTCTAATGTTGGGGCAATGCAGTCTACTGCAGATAGTATTTCTTCTAGTATACAGGTTGGGCAGGTGGTTGTTTTTTAGGGTGAGACATTACATGTGAATTAAAAATCAGTTTTGGTTACTTCTGAGCATACCTAAACAGATGATATTCACAAAGGACATAATCAATGCTGCAATATGGAGCAGCTAGGAGGTGAGGCCAGGGAGTACCTTATTGATGCAGCTCAATCCTTATCTGCTTCAAATGTTACTCCTGCAGAAACTCTCCCAAGGCCAAAGGGTGATTCTGCCCAGTTTTGTAAAATGGCATCTACTGTTCCACTGATTTTGCCTTCTACATTTGTGACTGAAAAGATGGTATCTAATTTGCAACCTACTGCTCCATCTAAGGTACCAGAATCCGACAACACAAAAATACATGAAGACATGCTGATTGAGCAACAACACATTTTGCAGAATACTAACAATAAAAACACAATACAGTTTAGTCAAGCAAATGCTACTAATGTGGAGGTTTCGAATAACTAAAGATCTTCTACAGATCCTAATGGTTTTACAGTTCAACCAGAGAAAAATTCGACAGTAAGAAATTTACTCGATGCTTCAAAAATTTCTGGAAAACAACATTGTAAAGAATTGAATAAAGCAGCAGTTTTGGTTACCTCTGAGCATACCAGAAAAGAGGAAACTCCCAAAGGAGAGCATCTCAGCTGCAATGTGCAGCACCTAGCAACAGAGGAGGATAATGTACCAGCTAGTGTAGATCAAATTCTTAAGACAAATTTCCAAATATCAGCAAGTCTTACAGATGATGAGGTTGCGCATAACACATTTCAACAAGATAATGCTAATCAACCTGATATGGTTCAACAGGGCAGTGTGACCTCTTTGATAGATACATCAGATGCAGTTTCTAATGAAGCCTTTCTATAGCGTGGTTTTGATTCACATCCTCTTGCTGTTACACAACAGAAAAGTGAAGATGCTCAACAGTCCATAAATAACTGGTCATTTTTTTCCAATAGAAAAGCAATTTCAAAATCCAAATTCAAAACACACATTGCAGATAAGAGTCCAGCTTTACATACAACTCCAAACTTTCAAAAGTCAATAATGAGGATGCAATCTTCACTGGACAGAATAGGTAGAATCCAATGTTCAGCTTTCTCCAATCATACCTTCCTCCACTACACATGTCGAGAAAACTTTCAAAGATTATGGAAAACCATTAAATTCCGATGGAAATAACAAACCAGTATTTGTTAACATGAGGACATGGTCATTAAATCGAAACTGTGGAAAGACCGAAGAGATTTTGACAATGACGAGGGATGGGGAGAAGGACTTGCTGGTTATTCATCTTCAGAAGACGACCAAGAGTTTGACGACGACTGTGAGAGAGAGGACATTGATGCTCAATTCAAACAAAAATTTCAAGAGAAATCAGCGATAATCAATGGTCATGCAAATACGAAAACTGCAGAAAACTCAAACAACAACTTGAACCATAATGCTCCAGTATTTTTTCCACGAAATACTTCAAAATAAGGTGAATCACAGCTGATGTTCGCATCGCAACAGCACTGGAAACATCTGCCCAGAATCAGATTGTACCAATAAAATCAATCACTACTTTGGAAGAGACGAAAAATATCAGATGCAATGTTGCAACCTTCCCATAAGCTACTGGATGCGAGGGCAGGAAGACATATATATGCAGGGGAGGAAGAGGATATGTTAAAGCAATGCCGGGCGGACGCGTCAAGAAAAGGTGATTTTTCACCAATGCATAGTAAAATAAGTAAGAAGTCTTGTGAAAGGGGGATAGAAGTTTGGACGGCAGGATGTTTGAAGACTTAATTATAAGAAGACCTCCAATGAGAAATGCAAAACAAAAACAGGTCACTCAAACAGTTATTACAAAGGCCAATCGATCGAGGAACAAAGCATGAATTTTTAACTCATATTGAGAAAAATTGTTGATGAAGACCTTAATCTACCAATTAAAATTGTTACAAAATTGGAGAAAAGAGAGCACCAAGATGGTTTCTTCAACTTTTTATATTTCCATCTCATTTGTAATTTTCAATGTAATATCATCACAGAGCATGTTATAAACTCTGGGATGATCATACTTTTCTTAATTCTTGCTACTTCTTTCTTTTTACATGCTTGTTAGTTCATGAGGCTTTTATTAGCCTCAATAGGATTAATAAGGTAAGATTTTCGCCGATTATTATTATATAGGTAACAATACCGGTGCTATCCCCCCTTATTTTATTTTTCCTATTTGCTGTAATTTTTATTTTAATTATATTAATGAAAACTATCCCTAGGCGCTTGCCTTGTGGTTTGCCAAAAAACAAAATACCAATAGTAACAACGAGGATCTCCTAGGATACCGTCCTGTAGTCCCTTTCATCAACTGTCCAGTGGATCTCTCGGGATATCATACCATAGTCCAATTATCAATGCATGGGGATCTACGAGAATCATGATCCGTAGTCCCAAATGTAAATGCTCAGTACTGGAGAATCTACCAAGTGCATTCCCGTAGTTCCATATAACTATGTAGGGTGATCTATTGGGAATCTAACCCGTAGTCCCAAAGTAAACAAACAAGGAGGGGAGCTACTGAAGTCCCACATTCGCAGTCCCATTATAAATACGTAGCAACAACAAGAAGATATACAAAAATAAATATTCACATCAAGGAAATAAGTAATTATAGCCTAACATGCTTAACGTAATGCAATCAAGGCAATTTAACCAAATAGGCCATTTAAGTAACCTAAACATGCTTTTCTAACTAACAACATGCTAAATTTTGTATGTTTAATAAAGAAGGAAAGAAAACATGCTAATAAATACTTTAAGAAAACCAAATTTTCAATAATTTACACAAGTACGCGCTCGTCACCTCAGGCACAATTGAATTTAGTTACCAAACATACCAATCCTAAGGGGAAGGTCCCCCACACAAGCCACTTACCTCGAATCATCTCAAAATCAACTTGAAACCCCACTTTTGTCACGAGTATCCGACTCCAAATGGCCCCAATCTATTAAATTCATTTGCATATTATAAATAACACTTCAAATAACTGATTCTGCAATTAAAATCTAAGCTAATACGCGAAATCATATTAAATGAACAAAATGCCCCTAGGCGAACGCCTCAAAATCAGGTGAAATTTATATTTTCAGAAACCACGTACTGTCACGAGTCTATACATAATAAGAATAATGAATCGGAGTCTAAATGCCCCTAAAACCCTCAATTAAAGGTCTCTTAAAGTCAAGCCCTAATTACCCATTTTTCTCAAACGTCTCACAATTAATTAGGTCTTTAATCACATTTAAATGAGTTATGAAATCAAGGACATTACCTCCAAGTGATTTCCCTTTGATTTCCTCAAAACCCCCTCTTAGAAGCTTTAAACTCGGATAAAAATGGTGGAAGAATAGCCAATTTTCACAAACGCAACTATTTATATGTTCTACCCAACGACTTCCGCATTTGTCCTGGGACCGCTTTTGCGGACCAAATGTCGCATCTACGACTTTCACTAAATGGCCGATTTCCGCACCTGCAGTTTACCACTCGCAGATGCGGTTCCGGTCTTGCGAAAGATCCACCGCATATGCGGAATCTGCTGAACAAACCAAAATCCGCTTCTGCTCAATCAAAAGCACCATCATCACTTAATACCTTATTCAAACGTGTATCAATCCTTAAATCACCTAAAAACAACATTGAAAACTCAAACTAATGAAGGATTCAAGTCTAAGAACTCCAAATTTCCACAAAATACGCTTTCGATAAAAAACATGACCAAACCACGTCTGAATCACCTGAAATTTTGCACACACATCCCAAATTACATGACAGAACTATTACAACTTCCAAATTCCATTTTGACCATGGGATTTAAATCTCACTATCGAACAGGAAACATAAAAAATTCGACTTTTGACATTTCAAGCCTAAATTAGCTACGGATCTCCAAGACACATTCCGATCAAGCCCCTAAGCCCGAAATCACCTAACAGAGCGAATGGACCTATCAGATATTCATTCCGAGATCGTCTTCATACTATTTCGACTATAGTCAACTTTCCAATACTTAAGCTCTCATTTAGGGACTAAGTGTCCCAAATCTTTCCGAAACTCGAAACTGAACATCCCGACAAACCATATTAGCAAAAATAAACTTGGGGGGTGTAATTATTAGGGGATCGAGGCATTAATTTTAAAAACGACACACCGGTTCGTTACATTTTCCTTTCTCCGCTGCCTCCTTCGTTTCTTTTTTCTTTTCATAAATTCATACATATAAATATTCTTCTTCTTTGTCTTTTGGGTCTGTTGCTGAAGTGAATGACTTTTTGTTTTTATTTTTTTGTTTTATCGTTCATCCTTCTGCCATTTCAAATTCAAGTTTTTTTTCGATAAACCAATCTAGTAATCATTAATGGTAGTTAAAAAGAATACTTATGAATAAATAATAAATACGATTGATGAAAGCTTTGAGGAAACTCAATTTCGCAATACCTAGTAAATAGAGTACTCAATTTCTTCTATTAATAGTATTTAAATCATTTGAGGGTTTTCAATATGCTACACTGATGAACGAAAAATTACTATTGGATGATCCCAAAGGTCACGCAAAAATTATTCGCTGCTTTTGGGGAGAAGCTATCTGTTCGAAAATGGTGGATGCTACTAACTTTTTGTCGTCATATTAAATTTATTTTGGGGAGAAATTAAATTTTGATGTTGTCTGAAAAGGATCCTGATCGTGACGAAAATGAAGGGAATGATGAAGGCGGAACTTAGGATGGATGTGGTGTGGCAGCCATGGATGATGAAGGGGAAGAATGGAATAGAAATTTAAATTGGAGAATTTGTTAATTGAGGGTAAAACGATAATTTTGGGACTCTTTTGATGTTTAGATGTGTTTTAAGTTGTGTTTTTTAGATCCGCTTTCAGGTTTAATATAACCGAATCGCGTAACAAAAAAGTGGCGGGTTATTTTAATTTGGTGATGCCACGTCGCAGTCCGTCAAATTGAGGGGTATTTTTGAAGGGAAATTACCAGCTATGTTCATTTAGAAGTAACTCATTACAAAAATTGGCCAATTAATAAAATATTACTAATATTAGCCAAAATGTCCAATTCGCTATTTGTAGCAAAACAAATATTAAATTTTTACTTTCTTTTGAGTGGGTGCCATTTGGATAGATTGGGTATATCTTAAGGGGCTTGAATCTCAGTATTGGGATGATTTGGTAAAGTTTTGAGGTGGTTTGAATTGAATATTCGAAGTAATACCTGAATATGCAAAAAAATTATAAGTGTATCACATTGTGTATCACATATGTATCATATTTGTATCGATTATGTATCACATGTATATCCGTGTATATCTATGTGTGAGATACATGCGTGATACATGTGTCACAGAAGAATTTTTTGACATCAATTTAAATATGAATTTTGATACAAAATCAGTCCAAATTACCTCGAATCTTCCTAAAATTTTGTATATTTACTTATCTATATGTTTTCAATGAATTTCGACTAAACCCATTACAAAATTTGTTATTTGTTTTGATTTTTGGAATATTACTTAGAGGTTGGTAAGTTGAAACTTATATGGGACATTTCTGTAAGTTTCTCATTTTTCAATGGCAAAGGGCCAAATATAGCCTTGTATTATGAGAAAAGATTTAAATATTTACTTCGTTATACATTAGGTCCAAATATACTCTTGTCATAATACTATTGGTTAAAATATATCCCTCTATATGTATGTTTCTTCAAGGTAGACACCAAAGCGTGTCACTAATATATGATGAGGTGGCATCAACGCCCCTAATCCCTAAATAAAAGAAAAAAATTTAAAATACAATATTTTTTATAGTAGTGGAAATGGTAACAATACTAGTGGAGAGGAAAAAATGGAGGGGGGGGGGGGGGGTAAAATGGGTCATAGCATCCACCAAATCTAGTGTATAACGACACGACCAATCGTTTTGAGTCCTAGCGCATCGTTCAGCGGTTTGAGGCCACAAGTAGATTCAGTTAAGGTATTATGAATTGTACGCGTGGTAGGAATTGAAATTCAGGAAGTTCGGAGTTGATTTGGAAAGAAAATTCTCATTAGTTCATTAGAAGTTCCGAGAACGGTGGCCCCAAAGGTCGCTCACCCATGAGAGACAGTTCATAGGGAGAGACTCCATACCCAAAATCCAAATATCAATAGGCATTTTGAGGAGAGAATAAGGTATAAATGGGTCACCAACAAGTTAACGAATGCTAATGAATACCATGTTAAAGAGTTCCATGCAAACCTTGCCCACATCAAAAAGGGCACCACTGTGACAAAGGTCCTAGATTTGATAATCGGATTTGATGGCCACACGCTGCATGAATATGAAAATTTCGTGGATGTGAAGGCCGTGCAATACTTGGAGAAGCTGGAACTTGATGAAGGAAACTCGTCCATGGTTGGCGGAGATATTAGCCCCAGGAACAACACCGACATGGCTCTCAGCTGGAGTCCCAATATACAGAAACACCCTCAGCTTTGAAGCCAAGGGGTGGTCCACCTTTGTGAAAAACCGACTGGATCCGTGTTAGTATGACAATATCCTCCCAGTCATCCGGTATGTCTGGATAGCCTCCACCATGGCGGGATATCCTATTAATGTGGGGAACCTCATGTACTACCACATTACAAAGGCAGTTGGAAGGAAGAAAGATCCTACCCCAACCCCAACTTCCTAGCCAAGTATTTCGAGGATGAAGGAGTTGAGAAGAAGATATATGACACAACGACAAAGCAAAATAAGCCCTTCTCCTAGTATAGCACCAAATGGCCGGACATCCCTAAAGCAAAGGGTAAAGTTGCTATCTCCACTGGCCAGTCTGAAGAGCTAAGGGTAGTAGCCATAGGGTCAGATCCTTCCACAGCAGGGGAATCTTCATCTGCCATATCCCCTCCTACATCTGGGCCATCCATCACCATGCCATTGTCCGTGCCCTCATCTTCCACTTACCCTCTGACTGCACTTCCTGTTTCTTAGACATTATCTACCATCAACAACTGGATGTAGGCGGCTTCATCAAAGTTGTCTATCTTATCCAGCACAGTAGCAGCATAGTCAGCCCCAACACATCCTCAGATACCTTCATCCATGGAGAAGTCGTTGAAGGAGCTTCAACCAGAAGACAATCATGGAAACTTTGGATATTAATGGAAAGGCTATAAATGGTCTTTGAAATAAGGTCAAGAAGCTGAATAAGACTCGGGCCTCAAAGGAGTCAGTGGAACAACTGACGAAGTATGTAGAGAGGTTCATTGCTCTGGGAGACATCCAACTGGACTTGCTCTTGGAGGAGCAAGTCACAGCAACACAGGGGGTAGAGTATGAGGCACCAGTGTCTAGCCAGTCTAAGGAGCCACCCCGTGCTCCCCTAGTCTGATTTGGAGATCTTGTTAGAGGTCCCGGAGGGAGCTGCTGATCGATCCTATGCAGTCTCAGGACCCCACTTATGTGCCGGACCCAATGCAGACCACATAGGGAGTTTTCATTACCCTCTAACCTTTTCCTTGATCTTATTTTGATATTAGCATTAAGGACAATACTATATTTTATTTGGGGGAGGGGGTGATCTATTTTGAATTTATGATAATTGGATAACATTGGTATGTAATAACTATGAGACTCTTTTTCTTTCTTTTATTTTTTTATTTTGCTTTTAGTATGTATATATTCGTTACTTTCACATTTGGTTTGTATATAGTTTTTCCATTTGATCTATATATTCTTTTTCATTTATGTGAATATTTGCATTACTCCAACTTTGTATATATTCAGTTGATTTCCGTAATTTACTTCATTGCTACTTATTTCCTTTAGTATTTTCTTGGTAAGTGGTTAGCTTTTCTTTTTTTACATTTTATGCGGACAATAAGCCTTTGATTTTCTTAATGTTACGGTTCTTTTCAAAGGTGAATATTTTGTGAATCGGGTGGATCTTCCCGATGATGGATGGCGTGATAACCTTCTTATAGGATTGAGTATGTTTTCTTTATGATTTTGTGTAAATAGTGATAGTGAATAAAAAGTGTCTCAGGCAAGATTCTCTTGGGCCAAACACATTTACCTTCGACCTTATGGTTTCAAACAAGTTGATTGGAAAAGAACATTTCTAGTTGTGACCTTTAGACTCTTGGGTTAACAATCATCGAGTGCTTTCTTGTAGCCATTTTTTATGCTCAATCGTATCTAGGGTTGTTGTGGGCCCTTGACTCTGCTCTCTTTAACAATCCAATAACTTGTGAGGTGAGGTATTGAATTGCAAGTCCAACTCACATTCCAATAAGCCTAGAACTTGCCCTGAATGTTGTCTAGGCAAAATTCTAAGTGTAGATCAACTTTAGAAATGATTATAGGCTCTCATTGATCCTATTTGAAACTTCAAAGCATACATAACCTACCAAATATGATATCCCTAGACAACCCCATTGAGCCGAAGCCCTTTTTCTTTAAATAACCATAATACAAGTATTTATCTGTTCTATAATGACCCTCTCTTGGAACCGATCTTTCTTTAGCATTCACAATTGAAAAAGCATAATTTTAGAGGAGAGACGAGGAATGTGAAAGTGATAAAAGGTACAAAATTAAGAAAAGATAAGGCAAAAGTGTCATGCCCTGAACCTGGGCCTGGACGTAACACGGCACTCGGTGCCTGACTACATGTGATCGAGCGAACCTACTAGCTGGCTGAATCAACACGTGATATCATAAAAATCTAAATTCAGAAGATAAACTAACACACGCTTATATACTGAAAGTCTGGACGCCATAAATCAAAGTGCGGAAGTACAAATATAATTTTGAAACATATTTATCGCCAGCATAGCTTAACATGAAAAGCCTGAGACTCTGTCTATTTGTTACTCTAGTCTATGAAGCCTCTATTTAAGTACTGAAAGAACTAACTATTTTTAAATACTGAAAGGTTGTAAAGTAATGATAATGCCCTGAAAGAACTGGAGATCACCAAATAGCTGGTACGAGAATCCTAGCGCTTTCCGTCGTTGACCTATAAATCATTACCTGTATCGTGAGATGTAGGCCCTGCGCAAAAAGGAACGTCAGCATATTTGAATTGTACTGGTATATAAAGTAACTGAAAGAAAGAATTATAAATGCTGAAATTGAAACTAAGCCAATAACTGAATTGATAACTATTGAAACTGAAACTGAAGTTAGAACTGGTAACTGAACTGATCACTGATAACTGATAACTAATAACTGAACTGATAACTAAAAAGATAACTGATAACTAATAACAAAAAAGATAACTGATAATTGAATTGATAAGTAAAAAATAATTGTTAACTGATAAATAAACTGATAACGGAAAAGATAACTCATAACTGACAACTGAACTGAATAAAAGAAGTAAGGATATGAATACTCCCTCTTCTAAATGATGAACAACCTGTTTATCTGAATATTAGACTGCTACCTTAGGCCCAATATATATATATGTGTGCAAAACTGCAGCCTCAGGCCCAAGTAGATGTATACATAACTGCTACCTCATGTGCAAAATGCATAAAACATAAACTGCAGCCTCAGGCCCAAAGATGCATAAAGCATAAACTGCAGCCTCATGCCCAAAGATGCATAAAGCATAAACTACGGCCTCAGGGCCAAAGATGAATAAAGCATAAACTCGGCCCTAAGCCCAAATACAGGCGTTCAACATTCAGCAACTGATAATCATACTGCAATACATAATAGTGAAATACTGAATTGCACTGAGTTACATGACACTGGAATGTTGGATCACACTGAGTTACATAATAATGGAATACTGAATTACATTGAGTTACATAATATTGGATACTGAATGGGACTAGACTAAGACATGTATTCTTGAACTGATTATGAATACTGAAATTTCAATTGTATATCGCATACTGAGTAATCTATTCTAAGACTCAAGGTCATCAAACCCAATTCTATATTAAATACGTACTGATCTCACAACGATCAGAATGAAAGTCATGAACGAGTTATGAAGATAAATAATAGAAGTTCTACCATTATTCAAGGAACTAGACTTAACTATATTTCTGAGCCAATTAGTAACGTCATAAAAGAAATGTAGTGTGGGGAGAATCATTAACATTCCCAAACATAGAAAGTTAGCCTCACATACCTTTACTTCCTGCTCTTGAGCGTAATGCAACATTCGCCACCCCTTTCAACTTTAATCTATATCAATACAAGTCAAAGGGATTCAATATTAGCATAAATTCTCATGTTTTATTCACTTAAACATTTTCTCAAATACTTGGTAACGTAAAACTTCATAGTTCTTGTTAATGGTGTCTCTACACCCAATAACCCATTATCTTGCTCCTAGAAAAATTCTAAAGTCTCAAATGGTTACAATCAACATCATTCTTTATTATCCATAAGGTAAATAATACCCTTAACCAATAATCAACAATCAAAGACCCAACCTATAATCCGTTCATGCTTTCCTGTCAAACTTATCAACTCATAACTCATGAACTTGTAGTCTACAATTATTAGTCCAACATTATAATCAATTAAAGGGTGAATATATTACCTTGTTGATGTTCAATCTTTTTAAATCGAGTTTTAGGGTTTCTTCTATCAACAACGATGTTCCAATCAAATATCTAATGACATGGAGGGTTTACCCATGTCAATAAGATGCTGGAAAATGGAAATTAACTAAGAATCACCATTAGAACTTACCTTGGGTGGTGGAAAGAACCTTAAGGAGTTAGGTTTTTTGAGAGTTACCCTTTCTAGAGCTAGTTTTTTTGTTTTGGGGCTGTAGGGGAAAATATAGCTTTAAATCGACCTCTCACGAGCTTTCCCGCGCACTTGGAGACCTGCCCGCGTTACTGAGCATACAAAACAGCAGTAACACTACCTCAAAATTAGCGCGGTCGCGCTATGGGCGCACTACCAGGCACGTATTTTGCATACTATTGTGTAAAAGACACATAACGCGAAGATCAGTTAAGGCTCCATAGTATATCATTGGAAAGCTATTTCAAAGGCCTATAACTTTCATTCTTTGAGTTTTCCCAAATGGCTTACATGTTTTCACTAAACCCTGCTGGAAGACAGACCTCCTGCAAACATAGTTGATTTTGTTAAATCTTATGTTCCCCACTTTCAATCTTGATTTTGAAACAACTATTTTACCTATAATCATCCCGATGAGACTTCATATGCCCAAAATATAACCTTACTACTCCTTTAACTCATTCATACCTGAGCCTAATTTACGGGGTGTTACAAAAATAAAAGAAAGAAAAGCCAAAAAGTTAAAAAGAAAGTGAATAATATAGAAAAGTAAATGGATTCAATGAAAGCAATGATGAAAGGCATGGATTGATTAGCAAAGGAGAAAACGATCATCTTGAGGAAGAACGAGTGACAGTGTGTCTCTTTAGTTCCTCTAAGGAAGAAGAAAACACAAAGAGTTAAGAAAGTGTGATCTGAAATGAGAAAATAGAGTGCTTACGGAAAGATGAAACCATCATATTCCAATAAGTCCTACCTTGAACCAAAATCCTTCATTACATTCTCGCCAAAGCCCTATATAATTTTGAGTTGAGTGAGCTTACATTAGTGGTGATTTACATAAGGGGAAAGGTTATGGAACTTAGAGCCGGACTTATGACATTCCCTTGAGAGAGATGAGCATACTTCTCCACAATCATTATTTGAGTGCTACAATCTAAAGTGATATTTGCTTATGGAGAGCAAAGGAGGAAGAATTTGGGTTCCACAATGACCACGTAGTAGAGAGAGCTCCCTTGGTAAGTTAAGTCAACTCTTGATTCTCTTGTATCGTACTAGAACTATGGTACTCAAAAGGTTGTGGGTTGTTGATGATTCATTTGTGTTAAGGGTAATTGTTAGTCCAATTGATGAATGTTTGATTCACATTAGGGCAGCTGAAATATCTTCTGCTTTGTTTCAGTGGAGGTGGAAATTACCTTATTTGCTTGAGGAAAAGTAAATGTTTAAGTTTGGGGGAGTTGATTAGTGGGGATTTTAACCAATTATTTGCTTTTTCTCAATTGGGTGTTGGGCCTAAAATGCATGAAGGTATTCCCGGAAAGTAATGTAATATGCTTGTTTGTTGGGATTGTTTATAATAAGCCAAAGTAGCCATGATCAACTCATAAAGGACTCAAAACATGAACAAAGACCATGACTGGGCCAAGAGCTATGGAATGCGAACATGACAGAAAATTATGGTCGTGAAAGTATGTGATGACCCGACCCGTCATCTTATGTGTTAATGCTCTGTTTCCCCCTTATGGTGTTGCTTCATCTATCAATACCAGTATTAGCGTTGATCGGGTGTTATTGAATTGGTTTTGGTTGAAAAATGAGACCAATAGTCTCTTTAAGGAAAGCTTTAGTTGGAAAGTCAACCGGACATTGACTTGTGAGTTAGAGAGCTCAGAATGAATTTACGATGATTCGACTAGTTTTAGATAGTGATTTAGGACTTAGGAGCGAAATCGAAATTTAATTTGGAGGTCTAGTGTAGAATTAGTCTTGAATTGGCTAAGTTCGAATTTTGGCAAATTATGGTAGATAGGTGAGATTTTGATCCAGGGTGTTTGAATGGAATTCCGACAGTTGCAGCAGCTCCATTAGATGATTTTGGATATGTGCGAAAAATTTTCAGATCATTTGGAAGTGTTTAGGTCAGGTTTTGGATCGAAGGCGAATTTGGAAAAAGTTCTTAAGAAATTTAGGCTTGGATTTGAGGAATTTGGTGATTTTTGATGTTAATAATAGTGTTTTTACAGCTCGAGCAAGTTTGAATGAGGTGTTAAGTCGTGTTGGCGCTTTTGGTTGAGGTGCCAGGTTTCGGGGTTATTTCGGATGGTTGACGGAAGGACTTGTAGTTGAGAAGTGTTGCAGATTTTGAAGCTTCAAGTGTTGCAGATGTTTGTTCTATGTGATCGCAGGTTTGGCTTTGCGATCGCCTAGAAGGCTGGGGGGGGGGGGTCCTGAAGTTGTTCAATGCGATCACGTACTTAAGGATGCGATCGCGTAGGTTGAGGTCTTGGTTCTCTGCGATTGCGTTTGTGAAGATTGTGATTGCATAAGAAGAATTTGGAGGCTTCAGAATTTGTTCTTCTCGATCACAAGCCAAAGGCTGAGATTGCGTATAAGGATTTCACTAGGCTATTAATGTCTAATTGGAACATTTCATCCACGAGGGTTATGCATTTTTCTCCATTTCTGAGCAAGCTTTGAGAGCTTTGGGGCAATTTTGAAGAGGGATTCAAGGAGCAATGATTGAGGTAAGTTCCTTGGCTTAAATACACGAGATTATGATAGAAATAACATGGAAATTGATTGAAATTCATAACAAATGATCTAAAACTAGGGCTTGAGTTGTGAGATTTCAAAATGGAAATTGATGCGTCATTTGAACCTGGATTTGGTAGTTCTTGGTATGTATGGACTTGTGTGAGACAAGGATTCCGAAAATGTAAGATTCGTAATTTTTTGAGAAGCGGGGTCGGGGCTCGGGTATTGCTAGTTTCGAGGTTCTTACTATAATTCAATTGGGTATTGTTCCATTTGCATATTGTAATGTATTCACTCCGTTTTTGGCTAGATTCGACGCGCGTGAAGGCTGAGTTGAGAGGCAGAGGCATCGCGAGCTTGAGACTTTGCCGGTTCGAGGTGAGTAATACTTGGGAATGATATCCTGAGGGTTTGAAATCCCGGATTTGCACATCCTAGTGCAGTATTGTGGTGACTTGCATGCTAGACCTGAGTGTGGGGTAGAGCACCGTTGGGATTGTGACTTGGGCTATCCCGGTTGATGGGTTTTACCCGCTAAAATTGTAAATTCTTTGTTGTTATCATTATGACTTGGGCTATTGCCATACTTGGGGCTTATTGCCGATTATTTGAGTTGGAAGTACTCACTTTACTCCCTGCACCTTGCGTGCAGTTGCAGGTATTGTTCACCCGGTAGCGGGTTATTAGCAGGACCGAAGGTCATATGTGGTATTGAGCAAGGTGACCGCCATGGTTCACGGCACCGTATTCCATCCTTGAATTCCAGTTTATCTTGTATATATGTACTTAGTTGGCCAATAGTAGTGTCCTTACTCATTTGATGCTCGTGACTTGTGACACCCCGGTCGGGCTGTATTGGTATTCATATTAATTAATGTCATAAATCTAGATTCGATATGTTATATATTGTTACATACTTTAAGAGGATTTCGGGTTTTTGACTGGCCTTGTATTCATGAGAGGCGCCATCACGACCGGGTATGGAATTTGGGTCTTGACAAGTTGTTATTAGACCCTAGGTTACTAGGTCTCACGAGTCATGAGCAGGGTTAGTAGAGTCTTACAGATCGGTACGGAGACGTCTGTATTTGTCCTCGAGAGGCTACAGAAACTTTAGGAAAACTTCCCATTTTTGGAATTCTTATAGTGCGTACTTGATTCAGCTTGAAATATAATTCTTGAAATTCCTTCCACATGTCTGTATGCGCACGTGAGTGCTCAGTAGTATATGTGCCTCGATGGCTTGTGATTCCCCGATCGAGGGGCAAAAGGTAATCTCCATAAGTTCATGTTGGGCCAGTCTGGAGGACTTGAGGCCAAATATTTGCCTATGGCTTGAGCACCGAGGTGTTGATTCAGTGTTTTTCTTATTAGCCTGAATGGCGGTTAGATATCCATGCGATAAGTATGTTGGTACCGTGGGGTGTATCTATGTGATCTTGGTAGTGACGAAAGAGTCTGCTGAATAATAGCTGAGTTGTCGAGTTTTTGACTCCTATGGCGATTTTATGTGTAGTACGAGTTAAGGGCGCGTGAAGAATATTTCATGTCTCTTAGTTGGCAAGTAAGGTACATTCCATGTGGCAGTGTGAGTACAGAATTAGAAAGACTAAATGGTTGTATTTCATATATGATAGTGGAAGGTATGTGGAAACATTGAAATGAGGCGAAGCAGGTGGGTTATCTCATGCGGAGGATTTTTAGCGATATGATCCTTATGTGTATGTAAAATATCTCATGCGTAATTGAAGGGTTTGTGTTGTATTTTGAAGAATTGGGACACTTAAGAAAGTGGATACAGTTGATATGGAAAAAAATGCAGGGTTTGCAGAGAATGTTAGTGCTAGATGATCTGTGTATTCACAAAACTTGTAAATGATTTGAGTTTGATCTCAATGTGGCATCATTAGAGTAAAAGTGTTTTGAGTTGCTAAGAATGCCTTAATCTATGGCTTTGAGCCAAGTTGGGGAAGTTACTGTCGGTTAGCTGATTGCATGGTTATGAGCTATGTTGGTTCCATTTCGAGATATGTTGGCAGTTCAATTCTGGTTATAGAAATTGAGCCGGGGATGGCTCGTGTGAAGGAAAATCTCTACAAAGGTTAAATGGTTCTTTTGTAAATGTGAGAGATGCTAGGATGTTTTGAACTGTTGTTGATAAAGAATGCTCACTGTATAGTGAAGAAAGATGGTTGTTTATATCCGTATGAGATCATGTTCTGCGGTGTTAGAGTACTAATAAAGCAGGAGTGGTTCTGTCCGTTAAGGCGGGTAAATTTTAGTTGTTTACGAGTGGATGACTCTCGAGCTTGGTTTTAATGTGTCCAAGATTTTGCATGTAACGATCAAGTGTCTTAAGTTTGTGTATATGGCTAGAGATTGTGTTTTCATTAGAAAAGATCAAAACTTGTGGTAGGTTATGTTAATTATAGGATTCTATGTATCAATATATGGGAAGTAATGGTAATGAATTCAGATTCGCAGGAAGTTCTTCAAGGTAAATCATTCTGGAATATTGTATTTCTGAGAAGCGTCGAGAGGGAATTGAGCGGCCTTTGGGTCTTAGATAGTGGGGTTTTATGTGTGAGTCTCGTGCGGTAACCTTAGTTGAGGTATTATGGTGCTACAGCAATGTAGACTATCAAATTAATGATGAGTCATGAAAGAGATGAGATGAATGGAATACCTTGATAATAAGTGTTTGATATGAATGGTATGATATGATTAATTCTTGTATGTGTTTGAGGTAATGAGTCTTACAGGTGTTATGCAGCAAGGCTTTTAAGTGTTGGCAGTTTGTTTAACTTAATACATGCGATACTTGATACATTCTTCCCTTCGTAGACATCCGATAAAATTGGTATGATAAGAAGAAGATTAGCATGGATCCTGCGCAAGGATGACACACACAAATCGAGAAATGGTCCAAAATTTTCACTGAGCCGAGGGTCGATTGGAAACAACCTCTCTGCCCTTTCGGGTAGAGGCAAGGCTCGTCTGCATATTACCCTCCCCAGACCCCACTTTGTAGGAATGTACTGGGTAGTTGTTGTTGTAGTTTGTTTAACTTGATCTGGATAGAAGGATAAGCTTATGCAATGGAATTGGGAGAAAGAGAGTTCATGGTGTTTTTTACTGTGATTTGAAGATGGGCATGTTATCCTAGTGCGGTATGGTTTGTGTGTTATGGTATGGAGAATTAAGAATTACATGTTCAAGGCTTTGGTTCTGTTCATAATGGGAAATAATTAAATTCTTGAGTAGCACGGTCAGCTACAGGTGAGTAAAGAATCGATCTCCAGATGATTAAGGTGATGTATATTGATGATATGTCAGTAGTATTGCGGCATTTTCTTGTTGGACTGATTTCTGATATTTGAGTTTGTTGATGGCGCATGAAATTTTGAATATCTTTCGTGGTATGAATGGATACTTGATGTGTGTTGTGTATTCGTACGGCGGAGTGTGGGATCAGGCCTTGTGAGTCGTGCGTTATATGTTTTAGAGACTAGAAGTTCTTGTGATCCGACCATGCAGTGGTCATGGGTCGTGTGTATTTGCATCGTCTAGCAGTTGTTGAAAACTGGAGCTCCGAGTGGATCTTTCTTTGCTTGGTATGTTAAAATTGGGTTATGATGTTTGATGGCAGACTGGTTGTTCCAGGCTCAAACTTTCTAGACTAATGTGTTATGGGCTATGTCAGGAAATGCCACAGGTTGCGTGGCAAGGTGGATCGAGTTATTGTTCTACCAGAGTAGTTATATTCCAAGGACCAGCGGACGGCTGGAAAGCATTGCTTATTGATTGGGCCTTCATGGCGGATGTCACAGCAGAGGTTTCTACCATGGGTTTAGTTCCGGTATTGAGGGACTTTTTGGTTGCCTTTCTTGCGGCCGGGCATGAGGCTATATGTGATTATTGTAATAAGCAAATTTGACTCGATGTGCATCTCCTTTGGTGAAATATATGTGCGGATCGGGTGGCACACCGCCACGGGTATGGTATAAGGATCGGGTGGCATGCCGCCACAAGTATTTTATCTGGACCGGTTTGCGCGCCGCAACAATGTGATGTGGAGAACAATTTTCCTATATGTTACTTTATATGCCTTGTTTCCTGGGTTATGAGGAAAGTTCGTATTGGGTGTTGCTAGGCGAATAGCACATCAGTTGTATCCTTTCAGCATTGAATAGTGTATAATACTTGCTTCACCGCGGGTGTGATGGACTGCGAGGTTTCAGACCTCAATCTGTGCGTGCTGATTGTGTTGAGCATGGTGACTTGAGGTGCTTCATGTGTAATAGTGCTTGGATTGAATCGTGCGTTGTGGCAAGGCCGCATGATGTTTTGACATTTCGAGGATTATTCAGGTACTCTATTTCTGTGATGTGAGATGGGATTTCAGTTGTGTGTTGTGATCGTACGGAGGAATTTAAAGTTCAGCTCTTTCGTTTGAGTCAGTTGTCCTGATTTGAGTGTGTTCAAATCATTTCTTATTGGTGCCTGTGTTGAGTACGATGTGGCTTAGGCCGTTGTTGAGGTGTCATATCACCGAAGTGGCGCGTTGTAGTTGAGATGATCGTTGGAGTCATTATTGAGTACGAGCATATTTGATTTCAGCTTGTTAGAAAGTTAATATCGAGGTTTGGCTCCGAAATCTGTTATAGTATCAAAAATAAATTGGACTCATGAATGGATGATATGAGAGATGGGTTTGGTTTATCGCGTGTTTCAGTTGCCGTTGGCAGTATATGAAGGTTATGGGATAAGACTTTAGCTAATATAAAGATTTTTCTATCAGTATTTGGTTATTGTGGGAAACTGCTGTGGATAGAGACTATTGTTCCGAGTGTTGGGAGGTGGTGTATATTGTATGAATTCACTTGAGGTTGCAGGTGTGGGTTATTACAGCTGGTTCAGATTGATTCTGAGTATAGATGTGAGGTTTTGATCTTGTGTATGATTTCAGGTAATGCAATGTGGTTCTACGGTTTATGGACCAGATGGATTGTGAAATTTCAGCTGTGTTTTGTTATCGGTACCTATGTGAGTTAGGGTGACGCGGGATCACCCCGGTCATATCCCTTGCAGTGTCATTTGGCTATTGGGTTGCTTCTAGTACCACTCTGGATACGCTCGAGGACGAGCGTTGGTTTAAGTTGGGGAGGATGTGACGAACCGACCCGTCGTCATATGTGTTACTGCTCCGTTTCACCCTTATGGTGTTGCTTCATGTATCAATATTATTATTAGAGTTGATCGGGTTTAATTGAAATGGTTTTGGTTGAAAAATGAGACCAATAGTCTCTTTAAGGAAAGCTTAAGTTGGAAAAGTCAACCGGACGTTGACTTGTGAGTTAGAGGAATCGTAATGTATTTCCGATGATTAGACTAGTTTCGGATGGTTATTTATGACTTGGTAGAGAAATCAAAATTAATTTGGTGGTCCGGGATTGAATTAGGCTTGAATTGGCTAAGTTCGAATGTTGGCAAATTCCAGTTGATAGATCAGACTTTGATCCGAGGGTCGGAATGGAATTCCGAGAGTTGCAGTAGCTCCGTTAAGTGATTTTGGATATATGTGTAAATTTTCAGATCATTCGGAAGTTTTTAGGTCGGGTTTTGGATCAAATGCGAATTTGAAAAAAGTTCTTAAGAAATTTAGGCTTGGATTTGAGGAATTTGGTGATTTTTGATGTTAATAATAGTATTTTTATGGCTCGAGCAAGTTTGAATGAGGTGTTAATCCGCGTTGCTACTTTTTGTTGAGGTCCTGGGGGCCTCGGGGTGATTTCGGATGGTTCACGGAAGGATTTGTAGTTGAGAAGTGTTGCAGACCTTGAAGCTTCAGGTGTTGCAGATGTTTGTTCTATGCGATCGCAGGTTTGGCTTTGCGATCGCGTAGAAGGCTGGGCGGGGGTACTGAAGTTGTTCAATGCGATCACGTAGGTTGAGTTCTTGGTTGTCAGCGATCGCGTGGTGAAGACTGCAATCGCATAAGAGAAATTTGGATGCTGCAAAATTTTTTCTCTGCGAGCGCAAGCCAAAGGCTGCGATCGCGTATAAGGATTTCACTGGGCAGTTAAGGTCTAATAGGAACATTTCATCCACGAGGGTTATGCATTTTTCTCCATTTTGACCGAGCTTTGAGATCTTTGGGGCAATTTTGAAGAGGGAATCAAGGAGGAACGATTGTGGTAAGTTCCTTGGCTTAAATACACGAGATTATGATAGAAAATAGCATGGAAATTGATTGAAATTCATTAAACAGGGTCTAAAGCTAGGGCTTGAGTTGTGAGATTTAAAATTGGAAATTGATGGGTCATTTGAACCCGGATTTTTGAGTTCTTGGTATGTATGGACTCGTGGCAAGATAAGGATTCCGAAAATGTAATTTTTGTAATTTTTTGAGAAGCGGGCCCGAGGCTCTAGTTTTGCTAGTTTCGAGGTTCTTGCTATAATTCGATTGGGCATTGTCCCATTTGCATATTGGAGGCCGGGTTGAGGGGCAGAGGCATCGCGAGCTTGAGACTTCGTCGGTTTGAGGTGAGTAATACTTGGGAATGATATCCTGAGGGTTTGAAACCTCGAATTTGCACATCCTAGTGCTGTATTGTGATGACTTGCACGCTAGACCTGAGCGTGGGATAGAGCACCGTTGGGATTGTTACTTGGCCTGTCCCGGTTGTTGGTTTTTACCGCTAAAATTATAAATGCTTTGTTGTTATCATTATGACTTGGGCTCATTGCCATACTAAGGGCTTATTGCTGATTATTTGAACTCTATATGAACTATCATCACTGTTTTCCCTTACTGTTTGAAATATTATGTGAACTCAGTCCATGTGATTTACACTGTTTTATGAACTCAACCATATTTTACACAAACTTGGAGTTTTAACTGATATTTGAACTATCATTTGAGCTGAGTATAATTGTTTTAATGATGCCCGAGGGGCTTTTTAACTATTTTTTGAGTGATTGAGGCTGAGGGATATGTGTGAGGGAATGAGGAGCGATGTGAGGAGGCTTTCAGGCCTCGAGCATTATGTGTGCATATGCAAATACTTGCATGGATCGGGCTGCACGACCCGCAACAGTGTGATATTGATAGTGCGCTTGGGATGTAGGAGCCCCTCCGGAGTCTGAACCCCCAAAGTGAGCGCGGGTACTCAAATGGATCGGGCGGCACGACCCACAGCGGTCATATGCATTGCATTGCATTCATGCATTTACTCCTGCATGTACTACGTGGCATGAAATTTAGCACTCATATTTCATTGGCATACATACAATTATTTGCCTTGCGGACCAGATACCCTGGTGTTATATGTTGAGGAGTGCTGAGCCTGAGAGGCTGATGATGGACATTGTGATTTGGGAGTGAGCCCGCAGGGCTGGTACTGTACTGAAAGGTTGATATTGAGCCCGAGGGGCAGTTTTCCGATTATTTCTCACTTGTTGAAATTACCTTTGCAATTTCACCCATGATTGGAATTTTTCGAACCGCGTTTGTTAAGGTTCAAAGAACTCACTAAAAAGGCAAAAATGTGAAGAGCAGACCATACTAACAATATGCAGCCACGGAAGGCTCACACACAGACATGGTGACTATTATGCGGCCCGAAAAACAAGGTTCAACCTAGTCCCAGATGTGAAGTAACGCAGACCGTGCTAAATATTATGCGGCCACAAACGCAAGAGTGCAACCGCAGTCAAAACTACGCGGTCATGAAACCTTCGCAGGGGCTTTTTTGTTTGAAAATTTCACCCTCGTATAAATAAATCTCTTTCACATTTTTAGGTTATGCTATGTTTTGCTGAGCACGTTAGACGACTAGTCTTTCCTATTTGGGAAATTTTTTAAAAAATTTACCTTATAACATTAGATTTTTATATTTTAATTTAGCATTATGTATTTTATCTTCTCTTTATCTTTGATTTATGTCATTTTCATGATTAGCTAAACCCATACCTAGGGTTGTGATCGAATCCTAGTGTGGGTATTTAATGGGTCTTGAATTTTAGGTCTTAAACATGTATCAGTTATTGATTTTAGCCTAATTATTACTAGGAATGTCAAATTAGTGGTTGCAAATACTTAATTATGACTTGGTCTTTACGTGATAAAGAGGGACTATGTTTTTGAAAACCAGGCTAACAAGAAATTGGGGTGAACTAAAAAAATTGATAGTCCCAATTAAAGTGTTAAACCTAGAGATAATAATACCCGACTTGAGCTAAGATCAGTTGAATAACATGAGTACCCATTTGGACTTGAGAAAGCCAAATTGGGCAAAATACTCAAACTACCGAGAGGTATAGAGTGGGTATCCTAGTGTGATAGCTATATTACAACCCCAATTAATCACATGATTGCCCTAGATTCTTGCCACCCGTCAGATATCCCCCTAGGCGGAAGTCAATATCCTTGACCCTTTAGATCTTTAAAAACAACCAACAAAAATATTGTACTTAGTTTCAAATACTGCATTCTATAGAATAGAAGTAGAAGTAGAAAACAAAACAACAATTTGTGGAAAAGCAATTAAGAGCAAAAACCACATCTCTACTTAGATATAAACCTAACCCCAAAGAAATGAACTCTCTGTGGATTTGATCGTGATCTTTGTTGGGTGAAATAACATCGACCATCCTCTCTATTCAATTGTAGTGCAGACTTGGGCCTGATAAACTTTTGGCGCCGTTGTCGGGAAGTTAAACGGTTTTAGCTATATCTCCGAGTATTTGTGTGTTTTATTTTTATTTCCTTAAAATTTTCTAATTTATTTGTGAATTACTTTTATGTACCAAATGGCACTTAACAATGATGCCCTCGATAATTTTCCATTGGGGGAGGAGGTAGATGATGATAAGGTAGATAAGATTCAACCCAAACCTCAAGAACAAAGTTTAGGCTGACCACCTCATGATAATATTCCAAACCCTCCCCCACCTGCAGCAAGGGCATCACACCGGGTGTTGCCAAATGAAGGCTATGCGAGCGCCATAGTCCCGTCCCGAATTAGGTCAAGTAACTTTCAGATAAGCAATGTTATTTTTACACTCTTAGAACAAAGGGATTTCTTCACCAGAACTCCATACCAAAATGCCTACAAGCATCTCAATGGTTTTGTTGACACATGTTGGGGGAGCAAGCAAACTAATATTTCTAATGAAGAATTGAAGTTAAGTCTATTCCCATTTTCTCTAAGGGAGAAGGCTTTAGATTGTCATGAAAGGTTTCCCAACCATTCCATGACCACATCGGATTAGTTGACCGAGAAATCCATAGAAACGTTCTTCTCTTCGGACATTGTGTCGCGATATTAAATCAGACTCTTCTTGGGAGGCAACCTACCTGTTTTCTTTCTTTTGATTTTGTTTTCTTAGATTAGGCAATATTTTAGACTAAACTGTTGTGAAATGTATGTATGAATTGGTTGTGCAGTTCAACAAATTGACAAAGGAAAAATTTGGCTATGCGTTGGAAGCTCGTAGAACGCACCAAAATCTTCTCTTGTTTTCAATATCATCTCTTTTCAATCAAGCATTGCTTTCCTACTAAAACTTTACAACTGGTATGTTCCAATCCTTGAATTAATTTTATCTACTTCTTTTCTTTTCTTTTTGTTTTAAATTTTCTTTCCAATCTTTAGTTAGAGTGAAATACATCCCCTAATCTAAAATTATTGCTTAATCATATGTGCGTAGTGTTTACATTCCTAATGGGGGATTAGGTTAGCAACCTTGATTGCTAATTGAACGAATTTTAGGCGCTTAGTGAAAACCCTGGGTTTCAAATGTTCATCAGTGTCCATTTTGTTTTAACTTCACGGTCTGCAATATATTTTACACGGTCCGCATTCCCTAATTTATGAGAATTGAGTTGTCACGACCTAAACCGATTTGCTGCGACGGGTGTCTGAATTCTACCTGTCGAACACCCCTAAGCAAGCGTCCAATATATAAACCTCAATGATGTTTCCTGAATTACGAGAATAACATACATGAAAGAAACCATCCAAAAAGGCATTATGTACATATACATGCGGAAAATAATGGACGAGCCGGCAATGCCGCTATCGACAACTATATACCTAAAACTGAAAGCTGATAAGGCCACAAACTATCCAACTATACATTAGTGTCTACAGATCTCTAATAGAAATACAACTGTAAAAAGAAGGGGCCGAGCCACATCATACCCATGTATATATACAAGCATATCGTACCAAAATCAAAAGCAGCTCCGGATCAAGTGGAGCACCTCAACTCTCGCTGATCAAGGATCCTAAGAAGGGGGACCATCAGCTTGCCTACCTGCACATGCGGGCATGAACACGCCCCGTGAAATAGGGTGTCATTAAGAAAATTGTACTGGGTATGTAATTCATGAAAATCAGTACATAAAAGACATAGATAAAATTTGGAATAAAAAAATCCATCGAAATCTGAATAACTTTGTAAATTATGAAATATTTATAATGTCATGCATGTGCATATAAGCATATAATGCCATACCATGTATAGGTATATGTGTACATAATATCATTAAGCCTCTGAGGGTATCCCACCATATCGTTACGGCCACTGTGGACAACATAATCAACATATACCAGCTGATCATATAAATACGTGTATGTAACGCCATTGGGTCACGGGTCAACGTACATGTATAAATAAATGAAATCTATGAAAATATGTTAAAAATGTCAATATTCCTTTTGGATAAACTTTATCAATTATGTATTACTCTAAGACCGATAAACTGAAGATATAATAATATGTCACATGGGGAATTAAGAATATAGAGACCCCTAGTATTTCTACGAATAGAATCGTTCATGAAAATTGTGCATTTGTTTATTTCTTCTGTATAATTTGGATCTTGACAAAAAGAAGGAAGGAATAGCTTTAACATACGTAGTTTAATAGGAAATAATATCCAACTTGCAAAGATACAGAGACAAAACCGAAGTTATAGTCGTGAAATTGTCGAAGAGACAATCATGATTAATTCTTGCGTCAACCTCATATTTAATATGCTTGTAGAAATTGTTCTCAATTAAGAAGTGAGATGCTACAAATTGTACTCCAACTTGTAGAAATTGTTATCAAATCTAAGAAATTGAGAAGCTACAGGTTATTGTTTCAATAGCTGAATAAAACTATCTTTCAAACATGATAGAGAGAAAACTTTTATACTAAGACAAAAGTCAAGAACCATTCGTACATCTATGTTACAATGGGTTTTATCACATTTATTTTCTCTCAAGGAAACAATAACCACAATTTCAATAATCATTTTGATGGTTTAGTCATTAGTGAATATGGAAAATCTTAAAATGGAGAGAATGTGTAACATTATGCCACATAACAAGAAATGATTCTTAGTTATTTCTTTAGAACGTGGCTAGCTGCCACGTTGTGGGGGAGTGTCTTATCTCATAATTTGGTAATATTCTTACACCCCATAACTAACTAATTACTCACATAATTAAGAATTATCTCAAATTACTTAAAATCCTATTCATTTTAAATCCATTTTATTCATCATGCTATCACGGTCATATGGTACTTATCGCTTGTTATAAATAGCACAAATATGTTAACTTCAAGATAATCTCATCATCAAGTCTACATCGATTAACTAAAGACGAAACATTAACTTACGAAAACGCGAGACGTGACATCCTCCCCCCCTGAAATATTCGACCTCGAATGCTTAACTTCCCGAGGTCTATATAACTTTGGTAGCATCTCCTTTGTAACAAAACTATTACCAACTCATCCTGTAGAAACTCAATAATTCAACGCCATATAGTACCACAATCATCAATAACTACAATGGTCTTACACGACTAATGACAATAACTAACACAAGAATCCATACACGTACCTTAAGGTTATGACGTCTCAGTCAGACCCTTCTCCAGAGAAGGAAATAAGTAGGGATATCTAGACTTTATTTCTTCCTTGGCCTCCCAAGTCATTTTCCATATTGTAGTTTCGAAGCTACATCTTTGGTTCTCAATCTCTGAACCTGTCTGTCTAATATAGCAGTGGGAGTTTCTTTATATGATAGCTGCTTTGTGACCTGAACGTCGTCATATGACACAACTATGGAAGGATCACGGATACATTTACGGAGCATAGACACATTAAAGACTGAATGTACAAATTCCAAGTTATAAGGCAAGTCTAACTCACACGCTACCTAGCCTGCCTTGCATTTGATTTTATATGGTGAAATGTACCGAGGGGTAAGTTTTCCCCTTTTCACGAACCTCATAACTCCTTTTCTCGATGATACCTTTAGGAATACCCAATTGCTAACCTGAAATTCCAAGTCTCATCATCGATTATCCCCATAAGACTTCTGACGATAATGAGCTGCTAATACCTTTTCATGTATAAGCTTAATATTATCGACTTCCTGTTGTACCAAATCTGGTCCTACTAATGTAGTTTCCCCAACATCGAACAACCCTATCGGTAACCTATGCTTTCGTTCATTAAGGGCTTCATATGGAGCCATCTGGATACTAGAATGGTAGATATTATTATATGCAAACAAAATAAGCGGTAGATGATCATCCCAGCTACCTTTGAAGTCTATCACACAATCTCGCAACATATCTTCAAGAGTCCGAATAGTACACTTAGCCTGTCCGTCTGTCTGGGGATGAAATGATGTACTAAGACTTACCTGAGTCCCTAATCCTTTTTGGAAGGACCTCTAGAAGTTAGTTCTAAATTGAGCTCCTCTATCCGAGACAATAAATATAGGGATGCCATGCGGTCATATTTTTCCTTAATATAAAGCCTTGCATAGTCCTCTGTGGAATATGTAGTCCTAACAGGCAGAAAATTTGCTGACTTTGTAATCTTATCAACAATTACCCATATCGAATCGAACTTATACTGGTACGAGGTAGGACTATGATGAAATCCATATTGATTACTTCACTTTTCCATGTCGAAATATCCAGAGCCTGCAAAAATCCAACGTGTTTCTGATGCTCAATCATAACTTGTTGACAGTTAGGACACTGACCAATAAACTCAGCTATATCCTTTTTCATTACGTCACACCAATATACTTCTTTGATCTCATGATACATCTTTGCCGCACCTGGATGGACCAAACAACGAGAATAGTGAATTTATCTTATAACCTACTGACGCACCCTTGCATTATTAGGGACACATAGTCGTCCTGTCACGACCCAAGTTGAAGGGCCATGACTAGCACCCGACCATACTTGCCGAGCACCAACGTTCATTTTATCTAACCTTATTTATTATCTTTTAGGGATGACGAGATCAATATAAATGGTAGACATGGATCAGGGACAACCAACAATAAAATATGATGGCATAAACCTACATAACATGGGATGACCAGACAAATAAGAAACTATATATATATGGTATGAGCTACCACGCTACCATGAAAGACTATACAACAAAACCAACAAACAAGGCATACCAAACTATATGTGAGTCGACACCTGCATATGAACCTCTAAAAGAACATAAGTGCTGCAGCATTGCCGGAACAGGGCCCCGATATACCCATAATATCGATAACAAAAATTCATACCAAGACCAAGGCAAGTCCGGAGAAGGGATCTCGCCAATCACCGATGAACTGGACAACCTACTGTGGTGGGGGAGCTGCACCTGCCTGTAGGGGTGTTCATCGGGCGGATAGGGCGGCTTTTTACTCTTAACGGTTTGGCTTAACGGTTATCGGCTTTTAAATGTATTCATCCGTTAGCCACCCGATAATATATCGGGCGGATTGGTATCGGGTTAGCTCTTATCGGGCGGTTACCGAGCGGTTTATCGGTTTAATACCTATGGTGGTTATCGAAAAGCTTATACCGAATTACGATACTTGTACAATACTAAATGTCTGCAAAGCAGAAGACATTTCTATAGCATGTTGCAGACTAGACCATTTCTTGAATTTTACCTTTTTGTACCTTTCTTTCACTTGTGCGTTCTCTATGAATCTGTTATATTTCTTCATATTGTTTCATTTGAAGTCAAAATGAATCTCACTACATTATCTGGACAAGAACAATATGGCGATCTGCAACAGCGTGAAACCTACCATGCAAATATTATACTTACTGGAATCGAATCATTATGTTTTATTCGAATTGGTCGAGAAAGAAAGTTGTACACACAAACTCTCGCATGTACCCATGCTGACCTTTAATTTTTGCAAAATTCTCCAAATATATAAAAATTTACCAATCATACAGCTCTACTCACTGTCTCACTCAGTCAGAACAAACGGTGGGGGTGGTTTGTTTTTTGTAATTTATTTTTGTTATAAACTTATACTTATTCATTTTTAAGGTTTTTAGTTTTTATATTTAATATATATAATTATGTAAGTAAAAATAAATTATATATATATATATATTCTTAACGGGTTAACGGATTATCCGTTAAGAAAATTGAATAATCTGCCCCCAAACCGATAAGCCGTTAATAAAAAAAATTCAATCTGTTCTCCGTCCGTTAAGCCGTTAAGCCGTTACCATTAAGCCGTTAAGCTTCGGTTCGGTTTGATTTTCAGTTTCGAATAGATTTTGAACGCCCCTACCTGCATGTCTATCAGGACCTGCAGCAAGACATGCAACATCCACAAATAAAAGGATGTCAGTATGAATAATGTACTGATCATGTAAGGCAGGAAACCATAAATACTAAGAGTAATGTAAGCAGGGATAGAAAATATACAACATGTAACAGTTGAGTACCTCTGAGGGCTGCTGACATGAAATACATGATACATATATATAAATACATAAAATTTTTAAACATAATCCTATACGGGCATCATCATCATCATATCGTACCCGACTGTAATAGGCTCAGTAAAAATGTACCAGGCCATCATATGGCTCGATGGAATTGTACCCAGCCACGTAGAGCTCGGTAAACCTGACTGATTAGTGGTTGCACTATAGGAGCCGTACCTAGATGGCTATACCGTGGCTTGGTAGAGAAAAATAGATACATATATATATATATATTGCATGCTTGACTCATGGAATCACGTTCTAAACCTTTCATAGTGACGTAAGGTCGGTATCATTTGTAAATATTATTAGGACTAACTCTTCACTATGGAACTTATAAGAATCAGGAAGTACCAACAACAGTGATAACATAAGAATAAGAGAAGCTACATTAACATCAAATATTCCATGAGAGGGGAAACAATGTAAGTACTGCTAGCTTATAAGAGTAGAGTATCTTTGGAAGTTCATCCATTACATTGTGTACAATCGGAGTCGTGCAAAAGAAGGAAAGGGATAGCCTCACATACCTTGTATATATTGTCCCAATCTCAAGCTATTCAATTGATACAACTCCTTAGTCTACCATAGGAGAGACAATATTATCATCATCATTTAAGCATCAGAACTATTATCTACCGACCACAACCTATTATACGATGAAACAGACAGAACCTCCCCTATTTATGTGACTTCCCACAAGTGAAAAAAATCACCATACATCCGAAACAACATCAATGTTAATTGTATTTTACCTCGCAAAACAGTCCACCAACCAATAACATTACTACCAGACCTTTCGATATATACATTTCACAAGTTCTAGCTTCAATAACCTAGCCGCAACCTGGATAATCTTAAATACATATATATTAAGAGATTACTTACCTTTATACACAAATAAAAACTCCAATTTGACCTTAGTTTTTCATTAAATATCTCTCCAATGCTGCCACAACAACAAGAAAATGAAACTAGCAATCAATTAGTGTTTCCCGGCACTAGAATCACTATAGAAGGCTTGAAATCACCTAGGGTTGATATTAAGAACTTGTCAGAGTATTTACATAACATAAACCCTTTAAAACAACATCCCACTCGAGCTGTAATAACACAAAAATGAGCAACAACAAGAAGAACAAGATACTTACTAGTGCCACGGGATTCCCGTCACTTGATTTGTGTTGTTTGCCCTTTATTTGGGTCCTGAATCTTGAGAGAACCTTGAAAGGGTGTTTTTAGGGTTCTAAGGTCTGAAAATAGTGAAAATAAATGAATTAATACCGTTTGGAGGCGTCCTATATAGACCAAAATGTCTTAAACTGCCTATGTTGGCCCCATAGAGAGGTGCTTGTCGCAGTCTCGCAAAAACGAGAATATCTCTCAACTCCAAGATTGTATGGACGAACGGTTTAATGCATTAGAAACAGACTCATTGATATTAATTTTTGTTGTTATATCAGTTCATAATTCTATGCAAATTAGGAGAAAACCTTAGTAACATTTGACATAATGTTTAAGTAATATTATAGACTTGAGTTGCGACAACTTTTGTTGACTTTTGTCTCATTAGTTGTTTGCCTTCGAGACTTATGATACAGAAATTATATGATTCAAATACCTTAAAACACTAACACTTGAGTGTATTAAGCACCTCTATGTTTACCCGAAAATACGATTGACAACATCCTTGATTCGTTTAACTTCTAATACTTGTTAACCACCCTTATACCCCTTTGTAACATTTAAGACCAATATGATTAATTTCTTATCATCTTAAAGATAATAACTTCATAGATTTATGTTAGCTAATATTTTTAATGCACTAACACATGTGGATATGGGTTGTAATACCCTCTCCCTAGGAACAATCGTCCTTGAATGTAAGGATTCATGGGGAGTTTTTATCATCATGGATTCCGAACGAGTTTCTCCCATAAATAGAGGACAAACTTGCAAAAAGTTAACTCAACATATGACCTTACAAGAGTATACAAAGCATTATGGACATGTACATTATCAGCATATCACCATTTGGTATTAATAAAGAGTATTCTCAAGTTATTTCTTACCTCATAGAGTTCTTCCACCTTCTAATGTATCTTGTGTTCCCCAAACATCCTCGTTATCTTTATTCTTGAACAGGTAAGGGTATTTAGACTTCACCTCCTCTTCTACTTCCCATGACATTTCTTCCATATTCTTGTTTCTCCACAATACTTTGACGGAAGCTACATCTTTTGTTTTCAGCTTGCGGACTTGTCAATCTAATATAGCCACTGGCACTTCTTCATATGGTAGATCGTTTGTAAATTGAACATCTTTTATAGGGACGACTCGAGAAGGGTCCCCAATACATTTCCTCAACATAGATACATGGAATACCGGATGGACAAACTCCAATTTGTATGGCAATTTTAACTCATAAGCAACATGTCCAATTCATCGAAGAGTTTTATACAGACCGATATACCTTGGACTCAGCTTGCCTTTCTTCCCAAAACACATAATACCCTTCATTGGTGAGATACTTAGGAAAAACCAATCACCAACCTCAATCTCTAGATCACGACATCAGAAATTGGAATAAGACTTTTTCCTGATTTGTGCGTTCTCAATCATTGCTTTATCACCTTTACCTTCTCAATGGCTTGGTGAAAAAAATTTTGGCCCATATAATTCTATTACACCGATTTCCAACAAACCAATCGTGATGTACATCTCCTCCCGTATAGTGCCTCGCATGGGGCCATCTTAATACTGGCATGGTAGCTATTTTTGTAGGCAAATTCTACGAGTGTAAGATGGTCATCCAATTTGCCTTAAAATCTAGAACACATGCTCGTAGCATATCTTCTAGTGTCTGGATTGTACGTCCAGCCTGTTCGTCAGTTCGCAGATGATATACAGCGCTAAGATTCACATGTATGCCTAAACCCTTTTGAAAGACCTACAAAAGTTAGCCGCAAATTGAGCTCCTCGGTCTGATATAATAGATACCGGCACACCATGAAGCCTAAATTTTTTTTTGATATACAACTTCGCATAATCTTCAACCATGTAATTTGTCTTAACTGGTAGAAAATGAACACATTTTGTAAGTTGATCACCTATCACCCAGATGTAATCAAACTTATGATAAGAGTACGTTAATCCAATAACGAAGTCCATATTAATAACCTCCCCTTTCAAAGTTGGAATCTCTATATTCTCAAGCAATCCACCGAGTTTCTGATGTTCTATCTTTACTTATTGACAATTGGGACACTGGGCTACAAATTTTGTAATAGACTTCTTCATGTTATCCCACCAATACTGCTCTTTGACATCACGATACATCTTTGTCTAGCCGGGATGGATGGAATATCGGGATTGGTGAATCTCATTCATAATCATATCTCGCAACCCTACCACATTAGGCACACATAATCAGACCTAGTATCTCAATGCCCCATCTTTCCTATCTTAACAGCCGTAATTTACACTGATGAATGCTTTCTCTCAATCATACTAAGATAGGATCTTCATATTGCTGTACTTTTACCTCAGCTACCAAAGATTATTATGATGTATTATGTACAGAACACCTCCATCATCAGAGTCTAACAATATGGTTCTCATATTGGCTACCTGATGAAAGTCTTTAGCCAACCCCCATCTACCTGCCTCAATGTGTACTAAGCTTCCCATTGACTTACGGCCGAGAGCGTCTACCATAACACTGACTTTACCGGGATGATACAATATCTCGACGTCGTAGTCCTTCAGTAATTGAAGCCACATACGATGCCTCATATTCAACTCTTTCTACTTGAAGATTTATTGTAAGCTCTTGTGATCTATGTATATGTCAACATGGACGTCGTATAGGTAGTGCCGCCATATCTTCAAAGCATATATTACTGCAGCCAATTCCAAATCACGTGTTGGATAATTCTTTCCATGCTTCTTCAATTGTCTTGATGCGTAAGCAATTGCCTTCCCATGCTGCATCAATGCGCACCCAAAACCAAGACCTGAGGCATCACAATATACCACATAACCTTCTGTTCCTTCAGTAAGAGTGAGTACTGGTGCATATGTCAATCAATTTTCAGCTCCTGAAGACTGCGTTCACAAGTGTTTGACCACTGGAACTTAGTAGCTTTCTGTGTTAACTTGGTCAATGGTGGTGATATAGAGGAAAACCTTCTGCAAACAACCTATAATATGTTGCCAGCCTTAGGAATCTGCGGTCTTCTGATGGTGTTGTAGGTCTCGGCCAATTCTTTACTACATCAATCTTCTGTGTGTCAACACTAATACCCTCGCCAGACATCACATGGCCAAGGAATTCTACGGAGTTCAGCCAGAATTCACATTTTGAGAGCTTATCATATAACTTACAATCCTATAATGTCTGTAATACTATCCGTAAGTGGCCCGCATGTTCTGCCTCCGAACTGGAATACACCAGAATATCATCAATGAATACAATCACGAACACATTAAGATAGGGTGTGAATGCAGTATTCATGATATCCATAAATGCAGCTAGGGAATTTGTTACACCGAACGACATCACAAAGAACTCAGAGTGGCCATACCTTGCCTGGAAGGACGACTTTGGAATGTCCTTCTCCTTAACCATCACCTAATCATAACCTAAACTTAAGTCAATGTCGACGCCCCCTTTTTCTCAAGGAAAGAAATCGGGTTTATGATATTATGGGATAAATGACTCCCCTTTCGGGAATTTTGGGCTATGGAGTTTGGAGAGTCGCCACCTAATGATTATAGTACTAGGACACTTTTAGAGAAAAGAGGATGGATTTGAAAGAAAACCAGAATTCGGTAAAGGGCTTGAGATTATCTCGAGGAGGAGGTGTTAGGCACCCCTCAAGATCTACTAGTGTAGTTCCCGGCCTTGTTTAGTTTTGACTTTTTAGAACAGTAGGAGTGGACAAGCAAAGTTTGCACACAAGAAATATTAACAAATTGGCAGTTTTTGAAAGAGGAAAGGCAAAAGTAAAAAGAGAACTTGGTTTGAAGAAAACATTTAAATAACAGAAAAACAGGAGAAGAAGGGGTCCTAGGTTTAATTATAATATGGATCATTCGGTGCAATACCCAGCAATCATTATCACACGAGATATTAGTGCACCGTCATTATCTCAATATTCTACCCTTCCCACCCCTTTAAGATATTTAAATGCGATTAGTCTCGTTTACTAATTGCATGCTAATACCCGCCCCGTTCTATCAGTCCCAGGGTATCTGGACTTCTAATCTTTGGGGGGGGGGGAGAGCGATAGAGGCATATATGGAGTTTAAATAAAATACTAAGGCGCCAGTCAAAAAAAATAACAAATAAGTGGGGGGGGGGGGTATAAAGCAAACACTCAAAGGCTCATAAAAACCCCGTAGATCACAATGACAAAGTTCGATAAAAAGTGTACATCGAGCCCCTCAGGTCTGATTTCTTAGTTATTGAGGTCTTAATGCAGAAGAGTTTTAAAGAAAGTAAAACTGCAATAAATTTGTAAACGGGTTTGAAATCTGTAGACCGTTTGAGTAGAAAAATGTAGAAGAGTTACGAAAGATTTTTAGAGGCAGGAATGTCTTAAGAAAAGAGTGAGTTACAGGACTATTTAAAGACAATCTCAGGGACTGAGTAAAACATTTAGGTAGAATGATTAAAAGATGTGCAGAATTAAAGAGTTAAAAAAACATACCGGTTTACAAGAGTTTTTATGGAAAACGTTTTATTAGGACATTAAAGAGAAATTTAACGGACTATTATTATTTAAGACAAATCAGACAAGTTGAGACGAAATTTTATAGGTAGGATATGTATACCTGATTTCATCTGATTCATTAATGTTTTTAGAGCATTAAGGAACTGAGTAATTAATTAGCCTACTATTTGCCTAGCACTTTATGTGTTTCTTATAGGCATGATTTCTACGTGCTTACAATGCAAAGTCCTACAGACATGATCTCTAAATGATTTGCAATATCAGATTCCTATAGGCATGGTTTCTAGATAATTTTTAATATTAAAGTCCTATAGGCATGGTGTCTAGATGATTTGCAATATCAAAGTCCTATAGGCATGGTTACTAGAAGATTGAAGCATGAAAGATCCTATGGCATGATTTCTATATGACATGCAATATTAGTAACTTATAGACATAGTATCTAGATAATTAAAGCATAAAAGATCCTATAGACATGATTTCTACCCATTGACTTATGAAAACAATATAAACCCACCCTACACCCTTTACTAATGCTTCTCCGAATTTTATTACATAGTTATTACCAAAATGAAAAGAAAAAGACAGAAATAAGTACATCAAAACTAATGCCAGACCCGAAGAGGCTCAATGCAACATTCAATATCCAACACATGTGTTTCACCAAATCTAGATTCCAAATTGCAAGGCCATCTCGTAGAGTGTTCCAAAGTTCCAAGGGCTTTCAGGAACCCAGGCAATGATTGCATTATAAGGATTGAATGTTGTAATAGAGTAGTTCAATGTGTGGAATTACCAACCCTTAGGAGTCTATGTTTAGAGGGAAGTCTAAGGTCCCTAAGCAAGGCTTACCATAGGGGGCAGAACTTTGAGAACTAAGAATAAGTGTAAAGTGAGGGGATTAGAGGAAACCAAAGAAAAAGATGGTCATGCCCAGCCATGGGTAAGACTAGCATCCACCACCGACCCTCCACTTGGTTTTAAACAGATAAATAGCAGATATTAGAAGTCAGACAGGGGCCTGGTTGGTGAATAGGACACCTCCAAACCCTAGTCAAGGTTCAACGCATAAAAGGGGAGAAGGGAATGGGACTGATTTGAGTAAAGGGTCCAAAAGGACCTGGTTCCAGGTCATGGATAGCAATGGGATGCTACCCTAACCTAGAGCAGTACTCACACATAAATGGGTCAGCGGGAAAAGGGTTAACATGGAAAAACCTCAAGTAAGAGAACACAAAATGCAAAAACATGAAGAATGAACATAACGGACTAAAACACAGTTACATAGTCCGAGAAAGCTGATCATATAGTGAGGGACATGCAAAAAAGGCGAATTAAATACATATTTATGGAGAGTGTTTAACTTATGGGGACATACCAGTTGCAACTTTCAAACAGCAGAACAAACTAAGCAAGAGAGCAGCTAGGAAAATCTTCCGCAAATATTTGAGGAAAGCAAGAGAGATTCCAAAGTCTAGCCTTGGCTTTCAGCCGGCTAGTCAGAACAATAGCACAACTAATAGTAAAGAAGAGAGAGCTTTGAGTGTGTGTGTGTTTGTGAACCTTAGTTGTTCCTCTGTTTTAATGAAAAAGAGTGAGGTATTTATAGTTGAAAACAGGCAAGTAAACAAGGCAAGAAATAGTTCAGTATCAATCATAATCAATCAGAAGAAGAGAAGTCTTTCAATTAAGGAGTTCGAATCTGAATATGGGAGGGTAGAATTTTTTGATTTAAGGAAAGAAAATAAAGAACACATTGTGTAGTAAAAGGGTAAATACATAAGGTAAGTTATAAAAGTACACGGTTTAGATAAATAAGGTAAGAATAAAATCAATTAACACATAGTAAATTAAGGAATTAAGGATTCGTACTTAATAATGAACTAAGTCAGAAAATTGGTCCAAATCAAACAAGGAAAAATTCGAATAGGTTCACATGTTGGAGGTCTGAAATCAATCCCCAAAAATTAGGGTTATTTTGAGAGGGAAAAGTCTGACTATAAAACATGCATAAACATAAACATGCAGAGGGTATTATTAAACACACTGAGTGGATATGCAATCAAAATAGAAGAACATAGATATGCGAGAAAACAGAAGGCCGTGTAATGCTTAGCAAGAATTAGAGAACATGAGAAGAATTTAGAGATTAGGGTTTTTCAAATCAGACAGAAAACAACACAAGAATCAAAACAATCATACACAAATGGTTGAAAGCCCCCAATATTTGGGATTCCCCCCCACAGCTTACACGCAAAGACGAAGCATAGTAAATTAGGAAAAATAAACTCAAAAAAACCCAAAGAACACAGACATTTCATGAAAGCAAACACAGTAAAAGAAATCACTAGAACCCCTAGGAGGAAAATACAATAAAGAAAACTCACAGAAATCATAGTGAAAACATTTAGGAGTTACAGTAAGGCGAAATAATGTTAGAAATCACAGGATAGAAAATGCAAAAAATCAAGGAAACCCTAGGTTCGAGAAGACGAACCGTTTTGAAAGAAAAAGTTGAAAAACATGTAAGAATAACTTGAAAATCTCAGAAATAGCACAGATTTTAGGTCGATCTAGAGAAGAACAATCAAACCTCAAAAATGTCTTAGGGTTATAGAGAAACCATATAAAACTGAGAAAGGCCTCTAAAGGGGTGGTCCGAGTCGGAGATGAGCCGGAGATGGCCATAGAACCTGAATCGGAGGAATTCTGAGCCATGGTCTTCAAGGTTGGACCTAGGAACTTCGAGTAAAAGGAGTACAAGGGCACGTGGGGGTGTGTACAGGCCACCCCGGGCCTGAGATGCCATGGTGTCCGGCGAGATAAGGTGGAAACCGGTGGAAAAAGGGCTAGGGTTTCGGAGAGGAATTGAGAGGATTTGGGATAGAAAGGGTTTCTCGGGCGGCTATTTATGAGAAGTGGTTAGGGTTTGGGGGATTAGGCTAAATTAAAAAGGAAAGGGCAATCGTGAATTGTTGATTAAAACAATCCCCAACCAAGATTTAAAATGGGGTCCGGGCGGGTTTATTTAATTGGGACTTGGCTGGGTAAGAAATGGAATTGAGTTGTTTAATTAGGGGGTAAATTGGGACTGACATTGGGTTAAATTTGGAAGCAAAAGAGGTTATAATTAAAATAGCCAATTTTTCCATTTTGAATTTATAAAAAATAGTAAAAGTTGTTTAAAATCAAATTAAAAATACTTATTTATTAAAAAGTATGTAAGTACTAGCTTAAATATACTGGGAATGATTTTGTGATTAAAAATGCTATTAGATCGAGAAATAGACTAAAATTATAATTTGATGCAATTTTAGTTTAAAAATATCAAATGGACTTGTAAAAATATGTAAAAATTATGTAAATTATATTTTTGTGTAAGTGTTAGAATAAATTAAACTATTCACCAAAATGACAAGCTTTGGGAATACTTATTAGATTTTATAGTGCAAAATATGCCATAAATTGGTTCTTCAAAATCTTTAAAAATTGGAAAAATGCCAAAACCTTGGGGATGCTTGTATATGCATGTACATACTATTTAACAAGTATTGAAAGTATAAAAATACATACGAAAAAATTGGGTATCAACAACTGCCCCTCTTTTCCCGAGGAGGATGAAAGAGTTGTCGGGTAAAGATAAGATGTCCAATATTGACCGAAAATGGTGATTGTAAAAGGATTTTGACCGCGCTCTGGTTTCTGAGTTGCCTGCAAATCCCTAGTAATATTGGATTCAGGCCATATGTAGTTTGGGAACCATTGACGGAATGTGCCGATCGAAATTCGAAAAGACGGTCACGATTGCTAGACGTGAGAGGGTGCTTGGAATCGGACAGACTGTGAAGAACTGGAGTGGGATCGCTCCTGCTGAGATGGGCGTGAGCCAGCCGGAGTACCTATAAATGGGTGAGGTGCGTATATATTGCATAATTTAAGCGTGATGCAAGTTCCAATTGGACCATAAATGTTTGTCTTCGGACGAATAGGATGACGTCCTCAGACTATGATGTCCTAGGCCATGAGGAGCATAAAAGTAAGGGTTTGCAAACGATGAAATGATGTTCTCGGGCTATGCAGATGGTGCCTCTAAACTATGACGCCTTTGAACGATTTGGCGATCGTTCAACCCATGAGAAGGTTGCAATCTTTCAGCCAAATGAATGCGAAGGGTGGCGATTTCTCAGCCATATAAATGTGAATGGTGGTAATCTTTCAGCCAGAGCAAGAATTTAAAAATAAGGTGGCAATATTTCAGACCGATGAGAATTTAAAATGTAGGTGGCGATGTTGCAGCCAGTCGGAAAATGAAGCGGCGATATTTCAGCCATGCAGGTCGAGACAATGCTTAGCCTGGGAAGGCAGATATGTAGCCTCATGCGATGAGGATGGAGATAGAACTTATTCTTGAAATGAGGATAAATAGCCTTATGCAATATGGAGGTAGAGCTTAAACTCACAAGGCAGATAGTAGCCTTATGCAAAATGCAGATGGAGACAGAGCTTAGTCTCGAAAGGCAGATAATAGCCTTGTGCAATATGGAGGTAGAGCTTAACCTCGGAAGGCAAAGAGTATCGTTATGTTGAATGCAGATGGAGTCAGAGCTTAGTCTTGAAAGGAATATAATAGCCTTGTGCAACGCATGAATTTAAAAGAATGAAATGTAGTAAGTTTTCTTAGCTGATAGACGATTTGTGATATTAGGAATGCTGGGGAGTGTTCGGTGTGGATAATGAGGGTTTCGATTCTGAAGAGCGCATGTACATTGACTCTTGGCCTGAATTCCTGCATCCAAAGAGAAATTGTGAGTTTTGTAGAGGGGAGGTTAGTTCGTATCCTCCAGCTCTTGACGTCGCGTATCACGGGGTAGCGGTTGATAAATGGTGGTGATGCAAATGATATTTGTGCATGACTCAGTAAATGCAAATACTTATATATATATATATATATATATATATATATATATATATATATATGTATATATATATATAAGGTTTTATTTTTGATGAACCAATGATTGCAATGTGGTTCGTGACGCGGTGACCTTGCTTCCTCCTGGAATTTTGAGGGTCCTCCTCAAAACTCTACCCCAGTTTACTAGGCTGGCGCTACTGATGGCTCTGCTGGTTAACTGATCGCGGAACAATTCCAGAATTTTGAGGGCCCTCCTAAAAATTCTGTCAGAGTTTATTGGGCTGGTGCTGATGAAAAGACTGAAAAACTTTGTTTTGAATATTTAGGGTCCTCCTCAAAATTCTGCCCTAGTTCTGATTGGGGCGAGAAGATGGAATTTTTACAAAAATGTGACCGAACCCATAGGTCTCCCTACGTATCCCCTCTTAAATAGGAATCAGGTCAGGTGTAGTTCAAATTACATTACGAAAGAAAAAAGCGTATGATCAAACGTAGTATCTTTTCACTGCGTCTGAGTTGATAGGATTCGGCTAGATTTCCACGTCCATATTTGCGAGAATAAGGGCTCCTCCAGTTAGGATCCGATGAACTATGTACGGACCCTGCCAATTAGGAGAGAATTTCCCTTTGGCTTTGTCTAGATGTGGAAATATTTTCTTCAATACCAGCTGTCTTGGCGTGCACTTCCTTGGCTTAACTCTCTTGTGAAGTCTCTGGACATTCTGTTCAGATATAATTGACTGTGAAAAACTGCATTCATTCTCTTTCCGTCTATGAGGGTTAATTGCTGGTAGCCATTTTTGACCTATTATGCCTTATCTAACTGTGCTTCTTATATGACCCTCAAGGAAGGAATTTCTACTTCGGCGGGGATGACTGCCTCTGTACCATAAGCCAGCATGTAAGGAGTGTCCCCAGTTGACGTGCAGACTGTGGTACGATAACCCAGTAAGGCGAACGACAACTTCTCATGCCACTGCTTATGCTTTTCGATCATCTTCCTTAATATCTTCTTGATTTTCTTATTGGCTACTTCTATAGATCTATTCATTTGAGGTCTGTAAGCTGTGGAGTTCTTATGTTTAATCTTGAATGTTTCACAGATTGCCTTCATCAGGATGCTGTTGAGATTGGAACCGTTTTCAGTTATGATTGATTCCGGAACCCCGAACCGGCAAACCATACGATCTCGAACGAATTCTGCTACAACCTTCTTAGTCACTGCTTTGTAGGATGCTGATTCAACTAATTAGGTAAAGTAATCAATTGCCACTTAGATGAACCTATGCACATTTGACGCGGCAGGTTGATTGGTCCAATAAATCCATCCCCCAAGAGGCGAATGGCCATGGTGAGCTTGTTGCACAAAGCTCGTTTGGAGGTAGATTTATCATTACTGCATGTATATGAGAACGGTGGCATCTCCGGATATAATTGATGCAGTCTATTTCCATAGTCATCAAAAAATACCCTGCTCGGAGTATCTTCTTTGCCAAAACGAAACCATTCATGTGCGGTCCGCAGGTTCCTGCATGCACTTCCTCCAATAGTTTGGTTGCTTCTCCTGCTTTGACACATATCAATAATCCCAAATCGAGACTCCTCCTATACAGGATTCCTCCGCTATGAAAGAAGTTTTTGGAGAATCTCAGAAGTGTTCGTTTCTAAGTAGCGTTGGCAAGTTTTGGGTATTCCCCTTTCGTCAAATACTCTATGATGTCATGGAACCAAGGTTTCCCGTCAGCTACTTCCTCGACGTGAGCACAATATGCTGGTTGGTCATGAATCTTGTCTTGGATGGGATTAATAAAGTTTGTATCCGGATGCTGGATCATAGACGATAAAGTGGCTAAGGCATCAGCGAACTCATTTTGTAGTCTAGGAACGCGCTAGAATTCTTTCTTTCTGAATCTCTTCCTCGGATCCTTTTAATGGTGTAGATGAGGGAGTATCTTGGAATTCCTCGTTGCCCATTTTTCTCGAACCTAATGTATGAGTAGGTCCGTGTCTCCAATCACTAATAGTTTCTGAATGTTCATGTCAATTGCCATTTTGAGCCCTAAGATGCAGGCTTCGTACTCGGCCATGTTATTGGTGCAGAGGAATCTGAGCTTCACGGATAGCGAGTAATATTGACCAGTTTGTGATACCAAGAGTGCTCCTATACAACCTCCTTTGAAATTTGCGGCTCTCTCAAAAAACATCCTCCAACAATCATAGGATTCTGCAATGTCTTCTCCTATGAAAGCAATCTCTTCATCAAGAAAATACGTCATTAGAGGTTCATATTCTCCTCCTACAGGATTCTCGGCGAGATGATCCGCTAGAGCTTGTCCTTTGACTGCCCTTTGGGTAACATAAACAATGTCGAACTCACTTAACACTATTTGCCACTTGGTGAAATTGACGGTAGGCATAGGCTTCTGAAAGATGTATTTCAGTGGATCCATCCTGGATATGAGATAAGTGGTGTAAGCGCAGATGTAGTGCCTCAATTTCTGAGCTACCCAGGTTAGAGCACAACTAGTGCGCTCTAATAAGGAATACCGAGCCTCGTACGGGGTAAACTTCTTGCTGAGGTAGAAGATGGCTTGCTCCTTTCTTCATGTTTCACCATGTTCTCCCAAAACACAACCGAATTCCCCATCCAATACTGCAAGATAAAGCAATAGAGGTCTCTCTGGCTCGGGTGGAACCTAGACCGGCGGCATCGACAAGTATTTCTTGATTCTGTCAAAAGCCTTTTGACATTCCGCAGTCCATTTAGTGGCGGAATCCTTCTTTAGCATCTTGAAGATGGGTTCAAAAATGATAATGGACTGAGCTATGAATCGGCTGATATAGTTGAGTCTTCATAGAAAACTCATCACGTTCTTCTTGATCTTTGGTGGTGGAAACTCTTGAATGGACTTGACCTTTGACGAGTCCAATTCTATTCCCCGGTGACTCACAATGAAACCCAATAACTTTCCGGCTGGGACCCTGAATGAACACTTGTCGCATTCAGTCTCAAGTTGTATCTCCACAGTCTATTGAAGAATTTTCTCAAATCTTCAATGTGATCTACAACTATCTTGAATTTAATGATGATGTCGTCCACATACACCTCGATCTCTTTATGTATCATATCATGAAAGATGGTGGTCATGGCTCTCATGTAGGTAGCGCCGATATTCTTTAAACCGAACAACATCATTCTGTAACAGTACATTCCCTGCGGTATGATGAATGCCATTTTCTCTACATCTTCTTTGTCCATCGATATCTGATGGTATCCCATAAAGCAATAAACGAACATGGCAAAGGGAAGTCGTCCTTAGGACTGGCCCGGTTGAGATCTCGGTAGTCGGCACAGGCTCTAACTTTCCTATCCTTCTGGTACCGGCACGATGTTGGCTAACATGTTGGATATTCTGCCACTTTGAGAACCTTGGCTTTGATCTTCTTGGTAACCTCTTTTTTGATTTTCAAACTCATGTCTGGCTTGAACTTTCTGAGTTTATGTTTTACCGGTGCGCATGCCAGATCTGTCAGCAGCTTGTGAGCCACAATTGATGTGCTGAGATAGGTCATGTCATCATACGACCAGGCGAATATATCCTCATATTCTTTTAGAAACTCTGTGTACTCTTTCTTTTCTGATGGTGATAAGTGTACGCTGATACGTATTTCCTTGAAAGTTCTGAGTATCCTAGATTAACAATCTCAGTTTCTTCAAAGTTGGACTTAGGCCTGTTCTGAAAATTCTCGACATCTTTTACAACTTCTTTTGTTATTTTGTCCTCTTCCAAATCTATGTCTGTTTGTCGCATTATCTCGTTGCAAGTTACAGTCGTTAGTTCATCGTCAAGATATGTAATAGTAATGCTGTGTAAATGAAAGTAAATAAATTAGATAAAAATATAAAGATAAACTTGGAAAATGCTTTTGATAAAATTCATAACTGTCTGAGACATCGGAGCTTTTTTCAAAAGTAAAGACAATGCGGAAAAGTAAAATCAACTAAAAGTAAAATGCGATGCATATGCGTCGTTTAGCCTTGCTACCCCAAGGCTCTCTAGGCACTGGTGGTCCTAATTGACCAATTTGTGATGTGTTCCCCTTGGTTCATAGCTTGAATGGGAGGGCCTTATTCCTCTTCCTCCTCGAAGATAAAACAACAATCCATATCATCCTCCAGATACAAGTTCTTCATTGCTGCCACTGCCTCATCTTCTTCTGACCCATATATGACATCAGCTAGCTGAAAGGTCTGCTCTAACTGAGGTAGATGGTGATCCAGTGGGTACTAGGGACCACTCTATGGTGGCAGCCAGTTGTTGAACTCTTCCAAAGTATATTTATAACCCAGGCCAAAAGTGGTACCATGCTTCTTCAACTTGATAGGCCCGGTGACTCCCTGGAGATTTTTTCCAAGTGCTTTTCCACGCTCATACCCGCTCCAATTTAGAATGCTCTCAATTTTGTTTTCCGACCACTTGTCTTTGTTTATGGCGTTGACTGACTCGATGTGATTATATGTTTTCTCCATCGACTCTCCTTCTACCTCCGATCATCGGGATGGCGTGGCGACTGTATATGGGGTTGCTACCGTCTCCATGAATGATTACTTCTTGATGATTCCATTAAATCTTTACATCTTGATACAAATTTGACGCCACAACCCCATGCAGTGGATGCAGGGTCTTCCCATCAATAAATTGTAGGATGCTGGCACGTCAGTGACTTGGAAGTCAACATCGAACCAGTTGGGTCCCATCTATAGGCATAGGCTAATTTTTCCCATGGTGGACCTCTGAGATCCATCAAAAGCGTTGACACTGATAGCTCCATCTTTGATCTCATGCAATCCTTTACCCAATGTCTTGATAGTTACCAATGGACAATGTTGAGGTTGGATCCCCCGTAGACTAGAATCATAGTGATAAAGTGATCCTTATATTGCGCAGTGATGTTCAATGCTTTGTTGTGACCAAGCCCTTCTGGCGGTAATTCGTCTTCTTGGAAGTTGATCTTATGGCTTTTGAGTACCTGCCCCACAATATTTACCATTTGACCTCCTGTTTAGTTGCTGGGAACGTAAGCTTAACTCAACATTTTTATTAAGGTGTTTTTATGTGCCTCAAAGCTTTGCAAAAGAGCAAGAATAGAAATCTGCGCTGGTGTTTTGTTTAGTTGCTCGACGACTGAGTACTCTTTCGCTTGTACCTTCTTCCAAAGGTCACCAGGTCCAGTTTCGACAGCCCGCCCAATGGCTGGCTTGCTGGACTCAGCCAAGTGCCTTGGGGTGTATACCCTGCCTGTGCTAGTCATGCCTTGTGCGGGAATTGCTTCCCCAGTATATGTCTATTCCTTCCTTCTAGCCTCAGTGGTGTAATCCCAAGGTATAGCAATTGTCTTGAACGGGGTCACGTTTGTCATGGAGACTAGAATTGTTACCCTGGGAGGTAACACAGTAACTTCAAATGGTGCAGGTGCCTTTGGAACTCCAAACTCAACCTCGGTCGATTTTGGCGTATTTGCAGAAGGTGCTTCAAACTCGAGTGGCACCGTCACATTTACCACACCACCCTCATAGGGCTGAATCTGAACAACAATGGGATTGAGAGTAAATGTTGGTTTCTTAGGCGTGTCTCCTTCAACTATCAAATCGATTAACCCCTTGGGGTCCAAAATCATCTCCAACCTCGATCATATGGATGCCCCCACCTTTGAGGTCAGGCAGAGGGTTATTGCGGACGTTAGGAGTGGGTTCCTTTGTTATAATGATGTTGTTGTCAATCAGATTCTGAATCTTTTCTTTCAACGAGAGACACTCGTCGATGGTATGGCCTTTCATCCCAGAATGGTATGCGCAAGTCTTGTTTGGGTTGATATATTAAGAAGGATTTTCTACAGCTATGACTGGTATATGTGTAACTTAATCGGCTGCTTTGAGTTTTTCATATAATTGGTCAATTGGCTTGGCTTTGGCGGCATATTATCTGGGAAGTTTACGGTCAAAGTTAGGTCTAGGTCGAGGAAAGTTTTTGCGGTAGGTGGTGATGGGTAATGAGAAGGTTGGGAGTTATATGATTGGTATACAGGTGAGAGTTGGGAATATCGGGGTAAGGCAGGTTGATATCTGTGTGGTGGAGATAATTGGTAAGTAAGTGGTGGAATTTGGTAAGTGGGTGATGGTGCTTGGTAGTTTAGGGTAGGTTGATATGTGAGTGGAGCTAGGGATATGTTTGGTACTTCATAGGGGAATTTTTCCTTTGCGGAGCCATCATGGAATTTACATCCTTTTTCTTTGACGAGCCACCAGACTGTAAAGCCTTGTTGGTAGCCTGCAATGCCTCAAGGTTAGTGACCACACAATTTTTGATGCCTTCTTTGATCCTTTCTCCAAACTTGATGATCTCAGAGAACTTTTGGCCCTCTATTAGTATCAGCCTCTCGTAGTACTACGGATCCGGAGAACGGACGAAAAACCTGTTCATTTGTCTTCCTCCAAGGCCGGTCTGACCTTAGCAGCTTCTGACTTCCAACGAGTAGCATACTCGTGAAAGGTCTTTGTGGTATTCTTCTTGTGATTCTGGATATAGAACACATCTGGTGCGTTCTCAGTGTTGAACCTAAACCGGTTCATAAAGTCAGACGCCATGTTAACCCAACTAGTCCATTTCTTCGCATCCTGGCTAATATACCAAGATAAAGCGTCACCCTTCAAAATCCTCATGAACCGCTTCATGCGGATCTTCTCATCCCTTCCGACTCCTACAAACTTGTCAAAATACATTCTCAAGTGGACCCTGGTATTACCCGTACCATCGAACATCTCAAACTTGGGAGGTTTTTACCCCTCCGGGAGCTCAACATCTTGCTAAAAATAGAGATCTTTGTAATTCTACCATTCAACACCCTTTTTACTTTGAAACCTTGAACCCGACTAGTCAACTTTTTGATCTCATGTGGCCAAATTATGAATGAGAGAGCTCTTGTCATCTAACTTGGCTGCACTGGTGATTGGCTGACCGTAGTGCGACATAGTGTCCACAAATGTTGGAGTGTTATAGTCTTTTGTTGTGTTTTGTGGTTCAGGAATGAGCAGTCGAGTGTTATAAGTGGGTTGCATTGGAGGTTGTGGGATTTTTTGTGGAGGTGCGGGGTTTTGGGTGTTAACATTGGGAGCGGCAAAAGTGATTGACAGGGTTGCTAGGTTCCGGACTTGGTCCAATTCCTCTCGAGATCTTAGCAAAGTTTGCTCCAGATGAGCAGCAGTCTCCTTGGTGATTGCAGCATTCTGAGAAGTTTCCTCAAGTTCCATTCTAGCGCTTGTATCTCCCATTTTGCCTTTGTTCTTGTTTCTGGTAGGACTTGGAGGAGGAGAAGGTGGAGGATCCTTGGATCTTGTTGAGTATGGTGATGGTTCCAGAATGCACAAAATAACCTTTGGCAGGGGAATAAAAAATAAAGGAAAATCAAAAAGGTAGAAAGTTAGTATGGGTTATGATATAATAATATTGCGATATTTAAACATGTTGTCCAATAGTATAAGTCGTTTCCTAATTTGGGTGCCTCGTTGTGCCAGAGGTAGGCCTAGCGACAAATTAAATTTGGAGAACTTATAATGCCAAATGCCTCATTTTATTGATAAAAAGAAGACGAGTCTTAAAACACTGAATGATAAAAGCTGGAACTAACGTCCATTGGCCTTATTACATTAAGAAAGCAGAAGAATAAAAATCCTAACTACTTGGTCCCAGAAGGATCTTACCCAGATTCGATACTCTTGCTTCCCTCGTACAGCTGCATCAACTCGCGCATTCCTAACATCAGATAAGCTCAAGCCAGATGTCCGTCTGCAGTTCCTTCATCATTCTAGCAATCCTTAACTCTTTTATAAGAGTTCAGTCGCTTGCATGAAGATCTTCCCACTAACTTTGCAACCTTGGGTGAACGTTGGATACCATGCTGAATCTGGGGACCTCGTGCCTTATTTTCTTAAAAATAAAGTGTTAGGCCCTTAACCTCACCAGACTCGACTATTTAAATCAATAATTAGCAAAGGCATTTAGTTCTAAAAAAAATGCACATAACGTGGAGGCGTCCGTTTGGGTTTTGAGGAAACCCGGTGGACTTTGGTTTAGCCTATCTTAGGAGTCATTATGTGGACAACTTAACTGACTCGGCTAGGGTTGACCATGATGCATGAACAGTTTAATGAAATAAAATTTCAACTTTTGAAGTTCTAGACAAGGTTCCCTTGAGCGGACAACACAAGAGGGAAATGCGCGGAACCGTCGACTACACCATTGATCGACTGGTTTTACCGCAAATATGCCTATGCCATATTAAGGGGGTTTATAATATCAGAAAGACGCAACCACTCATTATAGGCATTGCAATAGGATTTGTTTTGGCAGGAGTGGAATATGATGCTGAGGAATGCAGTTACAATAATGAAACAAATTACATGTATTTTCACGTTCATAAGATAAATAATTACAATGATTGCTCGAAATTACAACAGTATTGAAATAAAGCAATAGAGAAGCAATTAAAGGAAAGAGAAGACATGAACAACCAAGTTAGTAATTATGATGAAATAACCAAGGACAAGAAATAAATGCGATTAAGTAAGTGATAAAGTCACAAGCAAGTAATGGTAAAAGCCTAAAAGAATCCCCAACAGAGTCGTAGTGCTGTCAATGCCCCCTTTTTCTCAAAGAAGGAAATCGAATTTACGATATTATGGGTGGAATAACTCTTTAATCCCCTTTATGGGAAATTGGGCTATGGAGTTTGGAGAGTCGCCACATAATGATTATAGTTAATTATGACACATTTAGAGAAACGAGGATGGATTTGAAAGAAAACTAATGTTCGGGTAAGGGCTTGAGATTATCTCAAGGGGAAGGTGCTAGGCACCCTCAAGATCCACAAGTGTGGTTCCCGGCATTGCTTAGTTGTGATTTTTAGGAAGAGTAATAGTGGAAAAGCAAAGTTTGAACACAAAAATATTAACAAATTGGAAATTTTTGAAAGAACAAAGGCACAAGTGAAAAGGAACTTGGTTTGATGAAAACATTTAAATAAAGGAAAAGTAAGAGAAGAAGGGGTCCAAGGTTTAGTTATAATATGGATCATTCCGTGCAATACCCATCAATCATCTCCATATTCTACCCTTCCCACCCCGTTAAGGTATTTAAACATGATTATTCTCATTTACTTATTGCATACGAATACCCGTAACGACCCATCAGTACTGGGGTATCTGGACTTCTAATCCTAGGGGGGAGAAGAGGGATAGAGGCATATATGGAGTTTAATAGGATAAAAATACTAAGGCTTCAGTTAAAACAAATAACAAATAAGTGAGGGGTATAAAGCAAACACTCAAAGGCTCATACAGACCCCGTAGATCACAACAACAATTGCTCTAGCATGACTTGCACATACTAATTTGGTCTATTATTAAGGAAATTAAGAGGCAGACGAATCAGTTCAACTCATAAATTTGGATAAAAAGTCTGCATCGAGCCCCGCGGGCTTGATTTGTTAGTTATTGAGGTATTAATGCAGAAGAGTTTTAAAGAAAGTAAAAGTGCAGTAAATTTCTGAATGGGTTTTAAATCAGCAGACCGTTTGAGTAAAAAAATGCAGAAGAGTTACGAAAGATTTTTAGAGGCAAGAATGTCTTAAGAAAAGAGTGAGTTTCAGGACTATTTAAAGACAATCTCATGGACTGAGTAAAACATTTAGGCAGAATGTTCAAAAGATGCAGATTTACAGAGTTAAAAAAACATACTAGTTTATAAGAGTTTTTATTGAAAACGTTTCATTAGGTCATTGAAGGGCAATTTAACGGACTATTATTGTTTTAAACAAATCAGACAAGTTGAGACCGAATTTTATAGGAAGGATATCTATACATGATTTCATCTGATTCATTATTTTTTTTAGAGCATTAAGGAACTAAGTAATTAATTAACCTACTGTTTGCCTAGATCTTTATGTGTTTCCTATAGGAATGATTTCTACGTGCTTACAACGCACAGTTCTATAGACATGATCTCTAAAGAAAATTTGCAATTCAAAGTCCTATAGTCATGGTTGATAAATTATTTGCAATAGAAGTCCTATTGGCATGGTGTCCAGATGATTTGCAATATCAAAGTCCTATAGTCATAATTACTAGATGATTGAGGCATGAAAGATCCTATAGACATTATTTCTATATGACATGCAATGTTAGAATCTTATAGGCATAGTATCTAGATGATCAAAGCATAAAAGATCCTATAGACATGACTTCTACCCATTGACACGAACCCAGGCAATGCTTACACTCTAGGGATTGAATGTTGTAACCGAGTAGTGGAATGTGTGGAATTACCAACCCTTAGGCATACAAGTTTAGAGGGAGCTCTAAGGCCTCTAAGCATGGATTACCATAAGGGGGGGGGGAGGGAAGAAATTAGAGAACTAAGAATAAGTATAAAGTGAGGGGATTAGAGGAAACCAAAGCAAAATATGGTCATTCCCAGCCATGGGTAAGACTGGCACACCCTTGACCCTCTACTGTGTTTTAAACAGATAAAGAACAGACTTTAAAAGTCAGACAAGGGCCTAGGTGCTGATTAGGTCACCTCCAAACCCTAGTCAAGGCTCAACACATAAAGGGGAGAAGAGAATGAGAATGATTTGAGTTAAGGGTCCAAAAGGATCTGGTCCCAGGTCATGGATAACACCTGGGATGCTACCATAACCTTGAACAATACTCACACATAAAGGGGTCAGGGAGGAAGGTTTCACTTGGAAAAACCTCAAGTAATAGAACTTAAAGATGCCGAAACATGAAGAATGAACACACTAGACTAAAACACAGTTAAATAGTGCGAGAAAACTGATCATATAGTGAGGGACATGCAGAAAAGGCGAATTAAACACATAGTTGTGGAGAGTTTTAAACTTATGGGTACATACCAGTTGCAGCTTTCAAATAGCAGAACAAACAAAGCAAGAGAACATATAGGAAATCTTCAGCAAACACTTAAGAAAAGCAAGAGAGATTCCAAAGTCTAGCCTTGGCTTTTAGCCGGCTAGCCAGAAAAATAGCACAAGTACAACAACAACGACAACAACAACAACTACCCAGTATAGTCTCACAGAGTGGGGTCTGGGAGGGTAATATGTAGACAGGCCTTACCCCTACCCGAAAGGGCAGAGAGGCTGTTTCCAATCGACCCTCAGCTCAGTGAAGGAAAGGAACAACAAAAACAAAACCAAAGAGCATTAGTACTTCAGCGGAAATAGCGAAAATAATTATCTACACATAAGAACCATAACTAAAATAGCATGCAATAATAGTAATAGATAGTAACAACCATAAATAACTACCATAAGGGAGACACAATCCAATACACAAATCGTCTATGGATAGCACAAGTAATAGTAAAGAAAAGAGAGCTTTGAGTGTGCGTGTGTTTGTGAACCTAAGTCGTTCCTCTGTTTTAAAGAAAATGAGTGAGGTATTTATAGTTGATAACAGGCAGGTAAACAAGGCAAAAATAGTTCTGTATCAATCATAGTCAATCAGGGTAAGAGAACTCCTTTAATTAAGGAGTTCGAATCGGAATAGGAGTGGGTAGATTTTTTTTATTTAAGGAAAGAAAATCAAGAACACATTATGTACTAAAAGGCAAAATACATAAGGGACGTTTTAAAAGAACGCGATTTAGATAAATAAGGTAAGAATAAAATCAATTAACACATAGTAAATTAAGGAATTAAGGACTCGTACTTAATAATGAACTAAGTCAGAAAATTGGTCCAAGTCAGACAAGAAATAATTCGAATAGGTTCACATAATGGAGGTCTGAAATCAATCCACAAATATTAGGGTTATTTTTAGAGGGAAAGGTCTGACTATAAAGGATGCATAAACTTGAACATGCAGATGATAAAATTAAACACACAGAGTGATCATGCAATTAAAAAAAAAAAGAACATAGATATGCGAGAAAATCAGAAGGTCTTCTAAAGCTTAGCAAGAATCAGAGAACATGAGACGAATTTAGAGATTAGGGTTTTTGAAATCCAACAGGAAACAACACAAGAATCAAAACAATCATACACAAATGGTTGAATGCCCCAAAAATTTAGGGTTTATCCCCCACAGCTTACATGCAAAGACGAAGCATAGAAAATCAAGCAAAATAAACTCAGGAAAATCCAAAAAACACAGATATTTCATGGAAGGAAACACAGTAAAAGAAATCACTAGAAACCCTAGGAGGAAAATACACAGAAATTATGGTGAATATATTTAGGAGTTACAGTAATGAGAAATAATGTATGAAATTACAGTAGAACAAATGCAAAAAATCAAGGAAACCCTAGGTTTGAGACGAGGAGCTGTTTTGAAAGAAAAAATCGGAAAAGTTGTAAGAATAACTTGAAAATCTCATAAATAGCACGGATTTAAGGTAGATCTATCGAATAACAAGAAAACCTAAAAATGGCGTAGGGTTTCAGAGAAACCCTAGAAAAATGAGGAAGGCTTGAAAAGGGCTGGTCCGAGTCGGATATGAACTCGCAAGGCAAGGACACGCCAGAGATGAGTCAAAGATGGCCATAATACCTGAATCGGAGGGATCCTCAGCAATGGTATTCAAGTTTGGACCTTGGAACTTCGAGTAAAAAGAGTACAAGGGCCCGTGGGGGTGAGTACAGACCACCCAGGGCGTGAGAATCCATGGTTTCCGGCGAGATAAGGTGGAAACCGGTGGAAAAGAGGCTAGGTTTTGGAGAGGAGTTGAGAGGATTTGGGAACAAAAGGGGTTCAGGGGTGGCTATTCGTGAGAAGTGATTAGGGGTTGGGGGGTTCGACTGAATTAAAAAGGAAAGGGCAATCGTGGACTGTTGATTAAAACAATCAACAACCAAAATTTAAAATGGGGTCCGGGCGGGTTAGTTTAATTGGTTCTGGGTCGGGTAGGAAATGGAATTGGGTCGTTTAATTAGGGGGTAAATTGGGGCTTAAATAGGGTTATATATGCAAGTAAAGAAGCTATAATTTAAATAGCCAATTTTCCCATTTTGAATTTATAAATCTAGTAAAAGTTGTTTAAAATCAATGATTTAATAAACAATATGTAAGTATTAGATTACACATATTGGGAATGATTTTGTTATTAAAAATGCTATTATATCGACAAATAGGCTAAAATTATAATTTCATGCAATTTTAGTTTAAAAATACCAAATGGACTTGTAAAATTATGTAAATATTATGTAAATTATATTTCTGTGTAAATGTGAGAATAAAAAAAATTATTCACCAAAATAAAAAGTTTTGAAAATAATTATTGGATTTGATAGTGCAAAATAGGCCATAAATTGGTTTTTTTAAAATATTTAAAAATTGGAAAAAATACCTAATGCTTTGGAGATTCTTGTATATGCATATAAATGCTATTTTACAAGTATTTTGAGTATAAAAATACATAGAAAAATATTGTGTATCAACAGTCAATCTTGGAGAAATACTTGGCACCGTGGAGATGGTCAAACAGGTTGTCAATTCTTGGAAGTGGATACTGGTTCTTTATAGTATACTTATTCAGCTACTTATAGTTGGTACACATCCATACAGACCCATATCTCTTCCGCACGAATAAGACTGGTGCACCCAAAGGTGAAGTGCTAGACCTAATGAAGCCCTTATCCAGCAAGTCCTTCAATTACGCCTTCAACTCTTGCAACTCTGCCGAGGCCATTTTTTATGGAGGGATAGATATCGATTGAGTGTCAGGCAACACATCAATGCCAACACAATCTCCCTTTTAGGAGGAAGGCTTGGGAGTTCATCCGGAAAATATTTGGAAATTCATTGACCACGGGGATTGATTGTAGAAAAGGAGGCTTCGCCTCCGCATACCTAACACAAAATAGATGCTAAATGTAACCTTTTGAGATCATTTTCCTTTCCTTAAGATAGGAAATAAACCTACCTTTTAGTGTAGCAATGTTACCCTTCCAATCAATGACGAGTTCACCAGGAAATTGAAACCTAACCATCTTCGTATGACAGCCAACATTTGCATAGCATGAGGCCAACCAGTCCATTCCCATTATCACATCAAATTAAACCATTTATAAATCAAATAAATTTTCCGAGGTTTGACGACTAAAAATCATCACAGTGCAACCTCTATATACCTTCCTGCAATCACAGAATCTCATATCAGAGTAGATACTACAAGGGGTTTACTTATCAATTCAGGTTCAATGCCAAACTTATTATCCACAAAGGGTGTAACATATGATAATGTAGATCCTAGATCAATCAGCTCATATACATGAAAAGAAAACATAGACAATATACATGTAACAACAACTAGAGATGACTCGAGATCCTGTCAACCTACTACAGACTAGGTTTGATTTTGACTACCACTCAAACTAGGAACTGAATCTCTACCTCTAGCACAACTTGTCGACTGTTGAAAACCCCGCGTTGGAGGCCGAACTGACAAGGAAGAACAAAACACATATCCAATCGGCTGAGCCATACTATCACCTCCATGTTAGGACAATCATGCATCATATATCCAAGTGTTGTGGGTTTCGTCTGACTTGCCGCACAGATCACAAAGGGGTCCTAGGTTTGATTATAATATGGATCACATCGGTACAATAACCCGTTCACACTCCTCAAAGAGGGGTCGCATATGGCATTAGCGCACCGGTCATCATCTCCATATTTTATACTTCCCTCCCCGTTAAGGTATTGAAACGCGTTGGTGGCGTTCACTTATTGCATGCTAATACCCGTCCCAACCTGTTAGTCCTGGGGTATTAGGACTTCTAATCCTAAGAGTGTAGAAAGAGAGAGATGATATATATAGATTTTTCAAAGGTAAAAATACTAGAATGACAAACAAAACATATAGCACATAAGAGGTATGCAAATAAGACAGTAAAAGGCCCAACCTGTTAGTCCCTGGGTAATAGGACTTCAAATACCGGTTTGGCCTTTCAAAAGAGGTTAGAAGAACGGAAAGATTAGTTTAACACATAGAAGTTGGATAGAAAATCTGCTTTTAGCCCTCCGGGCCCGTTGTTCGCAGTTGACAAGATTTAAAACCAGTAGTCTTAGCAGAAAGCGTTGGTTTCAGCCATAGGTCTGTTAAAAGAGAAAATTAAAGTTTTGCAGAAAAAGTTCAAAAATGGCTTACAATTTAGCTGAACTACTTGAGTAAAGGATGCAAGAAGAAAATTTTCAAAAGAACCTTAAAGTATATACTTAGGCAGGCCAAGTAATTCAAAGCAGCAGACTTAGCAGAGTAGTGTAAAAGGGCGGACCTGGGCCGATTTTAAAAATGGATGGATTTAGGACGAAATATACTGAAATGTTGTGAGCCCATTAAGTGAGTTTGAACCTTACAGGCGTGATACTGATTTTGTGTTATTTCTTTTTATATGTTTTAGACGACCTACTGTTTGCCTAACATTTTATATAATTCCTATAGGCATGTTTTCCATGGGAGATGCAACATTGGGATCCTACAGGCATGTTTTTTATACGAGATGCAATGTTGAAAGCTTATAAGCATGGTTTCAATATGAGATATGATATTGAAACCTATAAGCATTGTTTCTATATGAGATGCGATAGTGTAAGCTCTATAGATATGGTATCTATATTATAGATGCAGTAATGTAAAGCCTTCTAGACATGGTATCTATATGAGATTGCGATAAAGTAAACCTATAGACATGGTATCTATATGAGATGCAGTATTGAAACCATATAGGCAGAATCTCTAAGTGAAATTTTGCATGGAAAACCTATAGACATAGTAAACCTATTGGCATTCTTTCTACCATTAAATTGATGCACTAAAGTAAAGCCACTCCCATATCCCCTTTTAATATATCCCCAAGTTCTTTTATACAAATTATTCACAAAATTTTGGACAAAAAAAATATTAAAGGAGATAAGTAAATACATCAATACTACAACAGGCCCTAAGAAGCGCAAAGCAACTTCTTAATGTCCAACATATGCCTTTTACCAAATCCGGGCTCCCAAATCCGAGGCTTTCTCTTTAGAGTATTTCAAAGTTCCAAAGGCTTTAAGGGAAACCCAGGCAATGCATACACCCCAAGCAATTAGAGTAGTGCGATGTGTGGAATTATAAGACCTAAAGCATCCAAGTTCAGAGGAGACTCCAGGGTCCCTAAGCATGGCCTAACAATGGGGGGTAGGACAGAAAGGACTAAGAATAGGTGTAAAAGTAAGGAATTAAAGGAAACCCAATACGAGATATGGTCATACCTAGCCATGAAGTGAGACTGTCACACACCTAACCTCTTGCATTGTTCAACTAGCAAGAGAAGACTTGCAAGCAAGTCAGACTAAGATATGTATGGTGATTAGAACACTAACAGGTCTTTGTCAAGGCTCAAACACAAAATATAGGGGATGGGGAATGGGATTACTTATAGAATAGGCTAATAACAGCCTTAGTTTTAAACTAGGAGTGGCAATGAGGTGCCAACCTAATCCAAAACATACTCATATGTAAACAGGGATCAAAAGAAGGGGGAATCACTTAAGAATACTTGAAAGACAAGATTAAATTAAATGGTTTAAGGGGAAATGGGTGTACAGGAAATTAAAGCATGGTAATGAACAATACACATACAAGGTAAAAAGGGAAAAGGGATTAAACTTAAATTGAAATGATTAACGTAAACAGACCAGGGGGAAAGGGAAAAGGGGTTAAACATATAAAAATACTTAACATAAACAGACCAGGGGAAAGGGAAAAGGATTAAGCATGTAATAACTCAATTGATGATAAACAGGTAAAGGGAACAACTTAAGTAGACAAATAGTTTGGAGGTTGATAATGAGAAATTAGGAGCCTACCAGTTGCAAAGTTGAATAACAAAGAAAGTATGGATCCTTATAGTTAGCTTTGTCTTTCAGCCGGCTAACTCTTAGCAAGAAAACAAGTAATAGAGAAGAATATAGAAGAGAAGTGAGTTTTCAGTGAGTGAAACTAGAGAGTAGTCGTGTATCAGTGTGTCCTCGAGTGAGGAAAGGTGAGGGACTTTTAGAGTTTGAAAAGATGCAGCAATAAGGCAAGAAAATATCAATCAGTATCAATCAAAAACAATTAAGGAGAAGGTTTCCTTTAATTAAGGAACCAGTTTGAGGTAAATAGACACTAGTACAATGCCTAACTGTCCCATTCCCGCGTCGTTACATTTAATACACCCTGTACTATATAGTATTCTCTCTCCTATATATGGGGAATCCATGCCACTTTGTAAGGGACTGATGTTGCTCTATTTCTCCACAAGTATAATAATCTCTCTCTCTCTCTCTCTCTCTCTCTCTCTCTCTCTTCTTTCTAACTTGTTCGTTCTCACTGGCCCAAGGTTACCTCGATATTCAGCGCGTTCTTACTTGTTCTTCGCGTATGCCTTAGTATTGGCCATAAAGAGCCTTATTTAATTATACCTTCAACTATTATCCCATCCCCGACTATGCTCGATAGGCCGAGCTTGGCCCCGATGTCCTTCATCGATTAGACCTATACCCCGGCAGCAGGCCGTATGGTTCTATTACCAACTCATTTTATCTCGCTTTTCATCATTAAGATCCATATTATTAGCATCAACTGCTCTAACAACTAGCTCGGGAATAGATCACATATTTTTAGAATCTCATTCACAAATTTAATTATTGTTACTATTTTCACGATAAACAGTTTGGTGCCTACTATGGGGCTAATAATAATAGTGAGTATTTTCTTGCTAGTTTCATTACACAAACGCACATTATCTTTCACACTTTTTCTTTCCCAAGATCCTTTGATTTTAGGACAAAATGTCTGGATTAGTAAACGAAGTTGAGAACGACAACATCAAGAATCATAGGGAAAATAGCGTGTCTGCCCCAGTCATCGGAGAACCACTACATAATCCAGATAAGGAGCCTGTACCAATTCAAGAGGATGCGAGCTCACAGAACGCACAGCAAGTCAACGAAACATCTAACACCAACAGGAGCATACGGCACAACGACCGACAGGAAGCTCAAAAAACCCCGGCATGGGAAGAGCAGGAAGTTAGTCTTCATATCGTTTTAGAAATGTTGTAGGCACAGCAGCGAGCCATTTCTCAGTTGCAAAGCCATCCGAGAATCCGCAATACAGCAGCACCGGAGATAGTTCCCCCCGCCGAGCAAGTACCTGAAAGATCAAGCAATAACAGGTAGGTAGCTTACCCCTCCATTGTAAAGATTCTTGAGGACCTCACCAAAAGGATCGAGTCAGGTGAGAAAATGTTTGTAGCCAGCGATAAAAAGGTCGAGACCTACAACTCTAGGGTGGATCAAATCCCGGGAGCACCCCCGGTCCTGAAAGGTTTGGATTCGAGGAAGTTCATACTGAGGTCGTTCCCAGAAGAAGTGGCATCAAAGCCTATTCCTAAAAAGTTCAGAATATCGGAACTCCCTAAGTACAACGGTATCACCGACCCCAACGAACACGCTACTTCCTATACCTGCGCAATAAAAGGTAGTGGTATTAAATATGACGTGATCGAGTCCGTATTACTGAAACAATTCGGAGAAACACTTTCGAAGGGGGCCATGATGTGGTATCACAACTTCACTCCGAACTCCATAGATTCAATTTCCATTAAGCATACTCCCTCATAAAGGCACATGCTGGAGCCATCAAGGTGTCAACAAGGAAGTATGATGTTTTCAAAATTAAGCTGAGAGAGAACGAGATGTTGGGGGAATTTGTGTCTCGCTTCCAGATGGAACGGATGGAGCTGTCGCCGCTCTTCGATAACTGGGCGGTACGGGACTTAACCCCCAAGGCCTGAACGAATGAAGCTCAGTGGCCTCGAAATAACTGAAGCAGAACCTGATCGAATATCCGACCGTGACCTAGTCGGACATCCACAACCAATACCAGTCGAAGATCAGGGCCAAGGATGACAAACTGGGAGACCCTTGGGCTGAGTATACCCAAACAGACTCCTGACAAAAGAATCAAAACCAAACAAACAAAGATACCAGTCGTACCTTGAAGATAGAAGGAACGAACCAAGGCACAACCTACCTCATAACGATCGGAGGGTAGATCGAGGATAGGACACTCGAGGGTTCGTAAATAGAACCAAGTTAGATCGAGATATAGCACCAACAAATGCACCCTACTTATCGGAATAAAACTTCAGCATCGATGTGCCAGACATCGTGTTCTTCATCAGCAAGATCGGGGACGCTAGATGTCCTAGGCCGTTACATTCGGATCCTTCGCACAAGACTTACAATTAATTTTGTGAGATTCATAACTCCCCTGGGCTTCGAACCGAGGATTGCTGGCAGCTCCGAGAGGAAGCAACCCGATTGCTCGACAACGGGCACCTTCGCGGCTAGGCAAAAAATAAGTCGTGAGAAAGAGAAATGACAAAGGGATACAAAACAGATGAGCCTCAGTACGTCTTCCACCCGACCTTCTGACGGTCATCCCGAACGCGTTCAAATAAAGGACCGCTTAGCAACCGCTAAATAAGCGCCAGAACTCGAGAAGCTCTGTCGCCAGAGAGGCATAAGCTCCCATCTCTCTTCTCATCCTCTTCCTCACGGATACCTTTGTGCAGGACAGTAACCAAGGTAATCCGCACGACATCCCGGCTCGAAGATTCCGAGGCTTCATATCGTTCCTTGCACTCTTTTTCTTTGATCAAACTTGTATCCCGAAATGGTTTTTCGAATGGAAGGGGTTTTTAAAGAGGCAACATCAACACACTTCCCAAGAAGGATCTATCAAGCCTACGGAACATCCATTTTGACCGGCCACATACAAAAAAGTGATGTGCTAAGCCCCAATAGGGAATAATGCAATGGGTAGAACGGTCCAAGGAGCTGAGCCCGTTCGAGCTGAGCCCGCGCAAGCTGAGCTTGCAAAAGCAAAACAACATTTATTCACGGCATATATCTACACCAAGCAATAAGTGATATATTTTCAGCGTCTTATTCTTTAGACAAGGAAATCTCAAGTATATCCCCGACAGGGGCCTCTCCACCAAACGCATCCCAAGATACTCGGAGACTTGGCATCAACAATTCAACATTTGCGCAACCCCAGGGTTGGAACTCCGGGCTCATAAAGCCCCCACAAGGCAACTCCGAGCTCAAGAAAAGTTGTCTTCACGTTAAAATAAATTCGATGACTCGGAGACTGTCGTTCATCGATAATCTCCATGCAATGGAAAACCCAAAACTGTAAGACCCCTTGCGGGCAGACTCGGCGTAACAAGATCTACTCTAATAGAATTGTAAGGCCTCAATAGGCAAAAACTGTAAGATCTCAACAGGAATGAAAATTCTGAAGTTCAGGATATACCTCGCATTTGTAAGAATCCCGAAAGGGCATACCCTAGTTGTAGACGCCTGAACAATCACTCGAAATAAAAAATGGATTTGGCGAAACACATATGACTAGGGCCAAAATGGCTGATACATCCAAATTAACGCGACTCGGTGATGCCCGATTGTTGCTTAACAAAAATTGTAGGCCACTACTCCTGATATACTTCGGAAAGAACCGATTAAAATAGGCTTCCCTGAATAGGCAAAGCTGAGCGTCAACCATGTCAGCTCCAAATCACACGGCTTCGACCTACTCAGCCTACGAGCTTTGAACCTTTTGAGGTACTCAAAACATCACCTATAATGACTTGAAATTGAGGTTCTCCGAAACCGAAGACGGATTAGGAAAAAATCATTCAAAAGACCTTAACGAGCAGAAAGCAAAGCCTACAATAATCCCACAGGATAAATAACGTAAGAGCCATTGTCGCCAGCTAAGGAAGCTTTCGGGCCACATATTAAAAGCTCTCAACAACCAAACAGCGTAAGAGATATTATCGCCAGCTAAGAAATTGACAACTTTAGCATTAAAATGAGCTCGAATCGTAACCCGTATTGGAGACCGGATCCAAAATAGTTAACTATTTAAGCCTTTCAGCCACATATTGAAAGGTCTCAATGACGAAAATATTTAGGGTCAATTAAAGCTCAAATTGCAACGCGACTCCGAGACTGGAGTCGAAATGGCTAAACAACAACGTGACTAGGGGCACGGCATAAATGCCACTGACTACCAACCGATTGAGCCTTCGGGCCACGCACCTGTAAGGACGCTTCGATCCGAAGCACGAAAGGTCATCGTCGTCCACCTATGCAGGCAAGAAAAAGCATAAGGGTCAATTAAAGCTCGAATCGCAATGCGACTTAGAGACTGGACCCGTAATAGCTAAAATACAATATGACTAAGGGTACGGCATAAATGCTACTATCACTGAGCTTCCGGGCCACCCACCAGTAAGGACACTTCGACCCAAAACAGAAAAGGCCATCGACGTCCGCCTATGAAGGCAGAAAATAACTTTAGGGTTAATTCAAGCTGGAATCGCAACATGACTCGGAGACTAAACCCAAAGACAATTAAAGTATTCAATCCTAAGGTCAAATACGGGATCAAATCGACCCGATTAAAACTCCAACAAGTAGAAATATAGAAGATATAAGTTGTGGGTTTTCCCCTCTTATTGCTACATATTGACGATGAAGCGCGACCTCAGCCCCCGTTGCATAATGGAATCTATATATATGCACAACAAAAAAGGCGGGGAATGATCATTCTGCTTCTTTCCGGGTGTTATAGCCCAGCAGTCTCCTCCTCATCATCCTCGGTATTGAATAGTAGGAACTTAGCATCGTACTCCTCTCCTTTGGCTTGCTCGATCCCCCCGATAGGTCAAAGCCCTTGGCATGAATCTTCTCAAGGATTTCCCTCCGGGATTTGCACCTCACGTACTCCTTGCTATTGTTGGCACGATTGATGGTCTTCTCCAACTCAGCTTTAGCAGCGGCAGCTCCTCGAATAAGATGTCATTTTCTATCCCGCCCTGGTATTATTCATCACAACCTCGGCCCAGATATTCACCACCTCAATTTTTAGCCTTGAAACCTCGGATGAGAGTCTCACAATCGTCTTCGCCCGAGAAAAATCATTCGCACAAGAAACCTGAATTTGCACCTGAAGAATGATAGCCCCGGCCTGAGCCCTCTCTTTGGCCTCAGAATTGGCATTCACATGCGCCTTTAGCTTGATGAATTCACGTTAAGCCTTGCCAAACTCGCACCATAGTTGTTCCAGCTCATCCATCTTATCCTTCAACTGAAACATCTGCACGTCAAGACGGAGAGATAGAAAGGGAATACATGCCAGTGCGAGATACAGAATACATGTTTCTCTAAGAGGGCCTCCCGGGCCCGACTCTGGTCCACCTCAAACCATAAGGAGACAAGCTCACTTTCCTTTGCCGCACAAAGAAGCCTGGGAGATTTCTCTCTATCTCGAGCACCCCACAATGGGGCCTTACAACGAAGTAGTTCAGCTTTGAGCCTGTCAAAAGCCTAATAAAGAAAGCCAGGTAAATAAAAAGAAAAGAGAGGAGCACATGGCCAGAACATCCTTGCAGCGGCTGAAAGTCACCATACGGCCAAAGCAATGAGCCTCGCCGAAGGCCGAAGCAACCTCCGATTATGCGCCAACTCCAAAAGATTGCCGGTCAGCTGAATCGCTTCCCCTTAACCGCTACAAAGGAGGCTCCTCATAACAGGACTCCTCGCACCCCGGGGCATCTTTCCTTTATATGGTGTTCCTTGACCACATGGCCAGAAGTCTATCCTTCTTCTTCGAAGGACTCGACCTCGCTTCAAAAAAAATCCCAGCGCCTATTGCAGACAATTTAAATGATCCAGCAAGAAGAAAGTTTTCACTTATGGGAGTAAGACGCCGGACATCTATTGTGATGTTTCACCTCCCATCTCCTTTTTGATAGATCTTACCACCGGAGCCTATCGTAGGCTGACTAAGATGCGAGTTACGAGACCATTCGGCCAAATCAAGGATCTCATCGGGCAATAGAGAATAGAAAGATACTGGTACAGGACCAACCCCATACTGAGTTAAAAGATAGCTCAAACGAAGCACTTCCGTGTGAGTTTCCATCTCTTAGGGAACGGTAGAAGTTCTTCGTAGATAACATCGATCGTCCGAATTTGGACGAACTGATTCAGCCATCCACGGTCCTCATCCTCCTTAGCGCCTATCTTGGGAGCTCAGGTAGATCTACGCTAAAGAGCAATCAGGCCCCGATAGCGCAATAGACGATACAACCTCACGAGGTGGCTGAGTGTGTTCTATCCTGACTTTGTCTACAAAATATCTCATCGACTGCACTATTCTCCAAAGAAATGGATGAACCTTTACCAACCTTACTTGATATTTCCTCCAAAAAGCAAGCACGACCTGATCCAGGAACCTGATGCAAGGACGTGGATATACACACTCAAGAACCACTCAATATATGTCATGATACTTTCCTCGGGGGAAGGTGCTCGCAAAATCACGCCTTCCCACTATCCACTTTCTTGCCTAATCATCTCGAGGTTTTCCACCCTCACCAATGAAATAATCCTCGACACATTCTCTCGATGGCCTGGAACATTGGGAGGTCTCCCTGGTGTGACAGTCTTCTTCAAGGCAGGGCGACTCGAGTCTCTCTCTCCCGATAACGGGCGCGAGCCACTAGTACCAACCAAGGGCGGAGCATAGTAGGGACTCCCCTCCATTCGAGGATGAGCCATTGAAGTGGCGACCATGATAACAGCAGAATAAGGGGAAGAAGATATGGATCCAGGAAAAATTTTTTGAAGCAGGGGAGCGCAAAGATTCGCACGCCAGGCTCTACAGAGGAGATAGGCTTATCAAAACTTCAAAATCGTCGCTTGAAGGGCGAACGAGCAAATATATGAGGCTAAATGAAAACTGCTCCTTTGCCTAAGAGGGCCAATTATATCTGACCACCTTAACGTTAACTTCTCCTTGGGGAGTGCACTGGCAGAATCATTCCAGGCTCCCACATAACTCATAAAACCGAAGGACCTTGGGAGATCCCCGACGTCATAAATATTGATTTGGGAGGAACTAATAATCCCACCTCAGGATGTGGCTAGTCTCAGAGCCCCTGGTCTGCCCCACGGAAAGGCCCCGAAGGGCCGGCGCTAGAACACAAAAACAAAGAAACAAGGAGAAAATCTGACAAGATATAAGCTCCTTTTAATATACATTGGCAAAGAGAGAAAACATCTTTACACTATTTGTTTCCCAGGGTAGGGAACAAATGAAGCAAAAAAGAAAGGCACAAAAAAGGGCTCGGAGACTACTCCTCACCACTATCATCTTCACCCCTATCAGGGCAAATCAAAAGCGCCAGTCTTCCTTCCAATGCACAAGCCTCCTCCAGATTGGTAGACAAATCAAAGCCTCTGGCCTCGAGCTCTTCCAGGGTCTCCCTCTTCGCCTCCGCTTTGACGTGCTTGACAGCTCAAATTAGTCTCTACTCAGCCGCCATGGACACGTGGCAAATCAATGTATGCGTCGTGGCCGCATCCTCCTTATAGGAGGCAGCATCTCGTTCGACCTATGACTTTGCCGCGGCCCAAGTAATAATCTCTCTGCGAGCGTTTGTGAGAAGATCCCTGGATGTCATCAACTCCCCGGCCACAATCGCATTTCGCTCTTTCAGCATGGAGGCCTCCGCTTTCAACTGACTAATCTACGAGTTACTCTACTTGACCTACGAAGTAGGCAAAGTCGATGAATACATGAATCCAAATTATGTGCAGATAAGAGGTAGAAGGGAGGGCATGAGTGAGGCAGGATACCTTAGCAGCAAGAGCGGCCTTCTCCTGGAGCACCACCTACAAGGTAGTTCGAGGTTCTCCCAAATCTTTGTCTTCCTAGGCACGATGAGCCTTGATTCATGCAGCTTCGAAGCAACGTTATTACGCTCCTTCTCGTAGCAAAAACGTTCCCCTCGGAGCCAAAGAATGGCATGATCATACATCTCGTTACACTGCAGCACAATGAGAAAGCTAAGAAAGACGGTGAATAACACCTGAGAACGAAAAGGAACACACATAGGAAAACCAACACATGTTGAATGGACTTCTCCACCGCCTTAACGGCATTGGAAATATCGAGATCGTCCCTGTCGATTACACCATCAAAAATGTTGGCAATAAAATCTCCCCCTTTTGAAGGAGTCCCGGTTGTGACACCGACCATCCTTTCAGCGTCCCTCAACTCTCCCCACGAGACCGGAAAGCTCAAAATAAGGTCATTTGGTTCGTCGATTTCTCCAAATATCAACCCACGCTCCTCGAAGGCCCCAACATCCGGACCCCAAGGTTCAATGCCAACGGCCCTCCTAGCAGAAGCTGCATCAGGTGTCCTCTTCAAGGACCCTCTGCTCACCAGCCCGGTCAGAGCCAGCCATCCCGGATTCAACTGCCTTCGGTCGGGGCATCTACAAATTTTTTGCGCTAGACCTTGTTCTCCTTCTCAACGGACTTCCATCATCGTCCTCCCTCTTGACGCCACGATTTGATCTGCAGGTTATGGAAGTAGCCCTATCAGGTAGAGCAACAGCTGCCCTGCTCTTCCTGTTTTTGTTCACGTCAGACCCTAAGGCCTCTGCTTCACCAACGGGGGGTGGCCTCATCTGGATATTCTAACCAAGGCCTGCACCAGCACAATAACCACGATACATTTTTCTAAGGGCTCGAAAGGAAACACAAGATTCGAAGCACAAGCTGTAAAGGAACCTCATCGTGATTGTTGGCCACCCAACACTTCTTAGCCATGACAGTCCAAGACCAAATGCGGTACGGGAACCTTTCATCCAAATGCCTGATCCATCTAGACAAATCTAGGACCACCTCTGCATTCTAAGCAGTGGTCGGAGAGAGCACAGAGATGTTTTTATGACAAATGAAAGAGTAATCGGGAAGCGGTTAAAGGGAAGTTTTCTTACCTAGATTGTTCCACTGCTAAGGAAAGGGCATCTTCCGTGCCGGGATATTGTCCGAGTTCCTCACTCGGATAATCCTGCTCATCCATCCACGGTCCTCCACCATATCCAAGACTTTTTTGACCGGTGGTGAAGCTTGATTAAGCCTCGATACAACCGAGGGCGGTACAATATGATTAAATGGCTAAGGTTGAAAACATCACCTCTAACCCCTTCGGTGAAATGCTTAAGCATTAATACTATCCTCCAAAAATGACGGGTAGATTTGACCAAGGGTCAGCTGATATCGGGTGCAGAAGTCAAGAACAACCAGGTCGATTTCCAAGGGGGAAGATTCGACGGACTTATCAGGGCCCAAGGTGAATGGGTAAGTCTATATGTAAAGGAAATCGGCCTTGATGTTGGTAATGTTATAATTGGGTCCGGGAATCTCTATCTCCACTACCTCGCTCCATCGTCAGTCCTTGCTCACTTTGAAATAATTGACCATGACACTAACGTATCAAGACACATACTCGCACCGACTCGGCATAGATGAGGGAATCTTGATGTCAAAATCCTGCGATGTATCAAGATCAGGAGGAATGCATTGCTCTAAAGTGGAAAGCAATTTGTTTTCCCCCTCAGGTAATCAATGACGCAACATCGTTCCATCGGGTGACCGTCCTGTAAGTCCTAGCCATGAAAAATGATAAAAACCCTTCCGTGAAAAGAGGGAAGAATGGCATTTTAGTAGAGCAATATAACAGTACCATACACGGCACACAATAGCAAGGTGCAATTGACGCCGGAAATGGCCAGACGCTGGCGAAATGCAGCTCCGACGACCACAATAACTCATCCTTAGCTCGTCACCCCTGCTCACGGTGTCACTACGACACTCGAACCCCTGACATTTGGGAACTTCCTCCCACAGAAGTACCAATCGCCAGTGATTATACATGCAGAGGTTGAAGGAGCTAACAATACACTTCCGAAGAGTACTGAAGAGTTGATTAACTCGACTGCGAGGAGATTAGAATTTTCTGAAGTGAATGAACCTGCTAAATCAGTACAAACTGCTGCTGAAGTTGTCAGAGGTAATCGAGATGCACATATGGGTAAGGTACTCTCATTTGTTCCTCTTTTTGATCGTAATGGGAAAAAAGCTGTGAAGATTAATGAGGAAGACCTTAAACCTCAGATGGATTACTGCCAGAATGCACTGATTGGATTTGTAATAGGTGATAATCCCAGTGAGAGGAATATGGAAAGCTTTGTCATGCATGTATGGAACTTTGTTGCTAAACCTCAAGTTTTAATGTATGCTGAAGGCTACTGTATTTTTCGTTTTAATAGCACTGAGGATACAGATCTGGTGTTGCAATCAGGGCCTTACACCTATAGAAATAAGCCGATTGTTTTAACGCCCTGGGAGGTTGATTTTGATTTTCATAATAATGTTCTTAGCACTGTTCCAATTTGGATTAGATTTCCTGGCCTTCCAGTGGGCTAGTGGTCTACTGAAGTTTTAAGTAAAATGGCCAGTGCAATTGGTAAGCCATTATACACTGATAAATTCACTGCACATTATGAGAAGATCTCATTTGCCAGAGTTTTAGTTGAAGTAGATGCTGCTTATCCTTTGCCTGACCAATTGGAAATTGAGACTCCTTATGGTTCAAAAGTCCAGACAGTTGAGTATGACTGGAAGCCTTGCTTTTGCAACCATTGTTTGAATTTTGGGCATGACATCTTTGACTGCTGGTATTCTGCTGAGAACAATGAACATAAGGAAGTGAAACAGCTGGATAAACTACCTAGGCAGAAAGGAAAGGGCAAACAACTAGGTAAAACAGATAGGCAGGTCCAACAAACTGTAGCAGAGGTGCAGGTAACTCATGAGGAAGCTGTAACAGATAAAGTGCTGGGAAATCAGATAGTGCAGGAATCTAGTAGAATAGATGAGAGCCTATCCAATTCTCAGCAGATTGCACTGACTGAGACTGTGTGTCAAGGGGTGCTTGTTACTACAGGTAATGGAGTTACTGACCAAATGGTTGACAACTATGACAAGGGAAAGGCAATAATGAATGTGGAGAGTAATAGGGTCCAACAGATTGATCCAGGACCCTCTTATGGAGGTTCCCCTCCCCTTCAACTGTGGCATGATCTCAGAGCTATACATGGTTCCAATCAAGATGTTTGGCTAATTAGTGGTGACTTTAACTGTCAACTCTGAGGACAGAATTGGTTCCTTAGTTACTGAGGCTGAAGTGAAAGATTTCAAAGAAACAATGTCTGATTTACAACTTACTGCTTTAAGAGCTACAGGATGGCATTATACTTGGACTAATAAGCAAGATGCTGATACTAGAGTATATAGCAAGATAGACTGGGCACTGGGCAATTATCAATGGCTTCAGCAGTTTGGACACTTGGAAGCTGACTACATGAATCCATTGGTCTCTGATCATTCCCCAATACATTTACTGATAAGAGGAATGTAAATATATCATTCGTCCGTAATACGATGGACGGAAAATAAACACAGTACTGGAAAGGGAATACCCTAGCTGTGACCGCCTCGAATGATGCAGCTCCCTAGTCCCCAGAATCATCCGTGCTGCCACGTCCAGCATACTACTGAAATCACATATACCTATGCAACAAAAGGCACAACAAGTGTAGTATGAGTAGTAAAACAACGTGTACCCAATGAGTGTCACGCCTAATCTCGAAGGAGTAGAGACGAGATGGTCAATCCTGACACTCACTAGAAGTCCAATGACTATTTACCATATTAATATATCCAAGCAGTGAATTTATTTTATAAACAGGTTTCTAATCTAGATATGGAAAGAATAGGTAGTCAAACAATTATTTCATGGCAAATTTCCTTAGTTTTCTTGTTATTATTAAATAAATGATCTTGAGTGGCATAAAACAACTCAAATGAGTTCAAGATAACATCACAAACATGCGCAAATCATGCCGAGGCGATGGCTCACTCCAACAGAAATGTAAATTTGTGCACTGCCAAGGGTCGAGCAGCCCGTATCATGAATGCATCCATTTCGCCGAGCGATCAGCCCGTTCCAACAAAAATATAAACATACGCAGATAGATAATCAGTCAAACAATCAGCGTGGAGCAAATATCCAAGTAAAGGTACATTCCCTTGTAATAGTCTGAGAAAAACATAGCTTTATTCTTTTTAGAAATCCGCTTATTGATTTAAATTTTTTAAAGCATTTCAAGCCATCAATGGTTTACAAATGATTCAAGTATAACATGCTTTTGGGTCCTAGACTACCCGGACAATAGCATGATAGTAGCTACGCACGGACTCTCATCACCTCGCGCGTACGTATCCCCCACAAATAGGAGCACACAATCAATTTAACTCACCTATTGGGTAATTTCTCCCTCACATGAATAGAAATGAGACTCACATCGCCTAAAGACTCAATATCGGCATTCTTCATCCCTCCAAAGACTTAAACCAACACACAAATGCTTCAAAAGTAGCCAAACAACGGCAAACTAATGAGAATATTCTTCAATTCTTGCTACCAATTCAAATCATAAAATTTCTCAACTTTGTTTGTGAAATGACTAAAATGCCCTCGGGACTGCGTTCCTGGAAATCCAAAATTTCTCGAAGATAAAGGTTACCCATGATCTTAGGAAGTCAAATCTATAATTTACTCCTAGTTCTACTCTCAAATTCGTGGCTAAATTCAAAGAACAATAGTTTTTTAGGTTTTCCTCTAACCCTAAATTTTCTCAAAATTTTCACGGCTAAATCCTTGGTATAATCTTATATTTAGCTTGGAAATGAGTAAAAGTAACTCACCTTAACATATATGACAGAAATATTCTTGAAGCTCTCAAAAAATCGCCCCCAAGCCAAGAGAAAATGAGAGAAATGAGCTCCCAATCCCGATTTAAAACGGAACCCACTGCCTTAAGGTATTTCCGCTTCTACAGAGTTTCCACTGCATATGCGGTTCCGCTTCTGCGGAGCCTTAACCACATCTACGGTCCTGGCAGCACCCACGCTTGTCCGCTTCTTCGGCTTCTCCTCCGCTTCTGAAATGCGGTCCATCTCCACAGAAGTGGAAATACCAGGTACCAGCTGCTTAGCTATTTGCAAACATCCCATTTTTTATCCATTAACCTCCTGGAATTCACCCGAGGCCCCCGGGACCCCAACCAATCATACCAACCATTCCCAAAACACATTACGGACCTACTCGAGGCCTCAAATAACATCAAACAACGACAAAATCATCGAGCGACCTCCGATCCAAACTTTATGAACTTGAACTTTTCAACTTCTACTTCCGATGTTTAAACCTATCAAATCACATCCGGTTGACCTTAAAGTTTGCACGGAAGTCATATTCGACAATACGGACCTATTCCAACTTCCGGAATTTAATTCTGACCTCGATATCAAATAGTAAATCCCCAGGTCAAACTCTTCAAAAACCTTAAAATTGCAATCTTTAGCCAAAATAGATTTAAAATGACATACGGACCTCTGAATTCACTTCCGATTGCGCTCCCAACTCCAGAATCACCATACGGAGCTACTTCAAGTCTTGGAATTCCAAATGGACATTGATAACACCGAAATTCACTTCAAACCAAACTTATGAAATTTCTCCTAAAATACTAACTTCCACAATAGGCGCCAAATTTCTCAAGGGTTATCCAAAACCCACTCCGGGCATACGCCCAAGTCCGAAATCATCATACAAACCTCATGGAACCTTCAGATCCCGACTCCAAGGTCGTTTACTCAAAAATCGAATCCTAGTTCATTCTTTCGACTTTAAGCTTCTTACATGAGAATTCTCATTTAAATTTAACTGCAATGTTCCTGAATTTCAATTCCGACCATACACACAAGTCAATATACCTGAAATAAAGCTGCTCATGGCCTCAGACTGTTGAACGATGTGCTAGAGCTCAAAATGACCGATCGGGTCGTTACATTCTCTCCCACTTAAATATACGTTCATCCTCGAACGTGCCGAGAACTATACCGGAGAAGTCTGAAATGACTGATCAGTACCTTATGCACCTTCCCCTGTTGTCGAAACTTAGTCGAGCACATTAGCTCGATATATTATGAAGATACTTCTTTTATTCAAACAAATAAGTCTTAGAGCCCAATTCCAACATCCGAAATTATATGTCAGGCCTGTTTTCATGAAGGGATTATTCACCACTAGGCATCCTCAAATATGACTGCATAACCTTGCTGTATTATTACCTTGGACACAAAATCCATAGGACAACGATAATATACTATGATCAACTTAGCCAAAGTTTGACGAATCAGATGCCCCATTGCACCTCATAACCTACAAAGGTCTTGTTCTAACTTTTACAACACCGACACGACGGAAGAGATGCGCCGAGAATCATGACCAACTGTTGAATCAACAAGTCATTGGGTCTATACCTCAGACAGAACCATTACCACATTATGAACGAAATAAGGGTCTCTGCTCTTTAATATAATTCATGTGCTCAGATTGCACTGATCCTAAATTCCGTAATCTCATCTCACCCAGTATGAGCTGCACATGATATAAGGCACAATCAAGAGTCCCATATGTTGCCACCATGTAACAATAGGCTACTAATTAGGATATGGTACAAGGAGAATACAAACTCTCAAATAGACATCTAAATTCCGCGCCCGCGAATTATACGTACGACGCGAGCGGCAACTTATATGAGTTTTCTTCAGAAAAAATGGGAAACAGAACACATAAAAGAAACTAGGGGGAACTATAATGAAAATCATACTGTTGCGGCGCGCAATCCGATCCAAACAGCATAACCATGGAGGCGTTCCACCCGATCCATACCATACAACTATGGCAGCGTGTCACCCGATCCACACGTAGAACTCACATAAGGAGATACACATCGAGCTAAATCGCTCACCATATGAAAATACCAAATATCGGTCATAAACACGCCGAGGTGCATAATACCATCATTGAGGAAACATATAGCACTATAGGCTACAAAACTCAAGTACAACTGGGGTGCGATACATGATCTGAATCTCAAGAGTCATCCTGCTCATATAACATTAACGCTACTCGGAACCTGAACACATATTCAATTCACCAAGCCGTTTCACAACTCATATGGTGCAATACATCATTATCTGAAATAGCTGATGACTGAATAACACCCCAACGGTTCACCCATAGAGAAATGCTCGCGTAAAAAATTACAAAATCGGCCCGATACAAAGCCCTGTTCACATATAAACCAATCCACTGATCTCAAGCCAATTTCTGATTGCACTAACTTGACTAATTACCTTTCAAAGGTTCATAGTAACTCCTTCTTCCTAATCACATAAAAGAACAACCAATATAACTGGAGCAACCTCCTCCATTCATATCGCAATGAATAAAGTGCCTTTCAGGCATACATTTCTCAAATTAATGATATTACCAAAATCCTCATACTTTGTTTATTTCTCTTACTCAATCGAGTGACTACATGTCACACTTTCGGTGGAACAAGCTACCACAATCTTTCGAACTAACTAACAGGTCTGCACATTCAAACCATTGGTTGCACTAGCGCTGAAAAATGGTCAAGACTCCCTAACCAGGAGGCAAAGACTTTCTCACAAAACACCAATTAGTTGATACTAACAACAGTATCAATCTTACATAAAACACTGAAATTCCTTTGCTGCTCATCCTCATGGCACTACAATCATTTACGAAATTGCAACCTTTGTTCTCACATAAAATTTCTTACCACTTATTGCACCCAACATGTCGATATACAATAGACATAATTTCCATCACAACTCTAGAATCACTGTTAGACTAACACTTCACCATATAAAAATTTTCATTTAACTCACTTCAGGAGAACTGTAGCAACATACAGGCGAATTCTCATAACCATCGAATATTCCAACCTCTAAGTAGTGGTCCAAGACACCATAACCCTTCCGGGATCCGCCTACTCATAACAGGCTATAACGGAAGAATGCTTTTGAATAACATCAATCACTGCGACCGACAAGCAACACATGCACCGCCACACTTCACATGCATGACTTGATCACGCAGGATGAACTAATCACCATTACCAATATGCCAAGCTAACCATGGCTAATCAATCTACTTCCTTCCACTAAATCCTTGATTGCCTTCGAAATAATGCTTCTTCATTCAACACATATTATAGTCAATCTGCACTCACCTCGAGTGACCTTGAATCACGAGATCATGCTGTCTCGCATCCCACGAACCATTTTGTATTTCTCAAAGCTACCCGTACATCAAAAAATAATGCAGAACATTCTGGGCACCTTCTCATAAGCTGCTATAAGGCTTGTTTCTTAACTGTACCCATAGGCTCGAAATTACCGAGCACTGCACTTAAACTCCTGAATTCACTAGGACCATTACTGAGAGCCACCCACTCTGTCTTGGTCCCGAATATAACTCACTCCATAGATCTTATAACCTGCGAATACTCTCTTGGCGAAGCACTCACTGAAATCACTTAATCTGAAACCTTCATCTATACGAGGCATAAATCATGAATCTTTTTCCAAGTCCGAACATGAGCCAATAAGGCTAACCATTGCATGCATCCAACAATTCCTTTGCTCGACCACTTATGGTCTTTTCTCGTAGATGAAATAACCCATGAATATGCTAATAACCAGAAATCACACAAGTAAATCATACAACCCAATCTTTGGCGGTGGGACTCTCCCATTTAGCTTGAAGCCATCATTTCACAACCCTTGAGTTCACCTGATCCTTTTTACCTCATATTGACATAACGTTGCGCCATAAATTGTCAAATTTCTCGGAATCTTCCTGGAGAAAGAAATATAATTCCTTGCGGAAGCTTCGCCAACCACGCGGTCGCAAACCTGCTCACGGGGAATAACTTATTTGGGGGAATCACCTCCCAACATCTTTCCACGCCATTACGGAGGGTACCTTCACTATGACACCAATAAACAATCCTGAGTCCGAGCTTGCCTTCCAGTTGCGCAAGTCCCTTCACCCCTCGCGGACATCAATTAAGTGTGCGGAAATATCCTTCAAATTCAGAATTATGCTGCATCTTCCTTCACGTCAAACAACTTCTTTTCGCTATATCAAATCTTCTGCCGCATAATGTCCCATGATTCAAGTTCGCCCCATAGGCCCCAATTACTAATCTTTGAAGTTCTCCGATCATTCCAAATTCTTCTTAAGGCGCATAGTCATCCTACTACCAAGCCCATATGCAACACCCTCCACTCTCCCACTTTGGCGGAATTCATTTCCTTAATCGGTCACTTGGCCTATCTTCTCATACTTGACCTTCTAGAAATTTTAAACACCGCCTGACATTTCCCACATGTCCTTCCTCATACTTCACTGCTCAAATGTTGCCTTAAATGTAATCTATCTTCGCGGTACTTGAATCCACCATTGCTGCCAACTTTAGAACCTCTCCAAAGGTCGTCCTTATCCATCCATCAACATTAAAAATTCTGATTTGATTTTAATCCACCGCACCATGCGATATTTGAAAACTGTATCTCCAATACTGTTCCACGATATCCTGCCATAAGGCAAATTGTAGCAGGTTATAATATCATCAAACTTAGTACGTTCCATTAGGGCCACAATACCCCATCATCATAGAAAGCTCAACCACACTTGAAAATGCCAAGTCTCATTACTTCAACTAGCCACATCCGACAATTCTTAAGCTGACTGCCCTTTTCTCCCCTGCCAAAAATAAGATACTGAATCCCTTGATTACACGCTGAGTAAACTCCCCTTCAATTTATCTATTGCCCCGACACGTGGGCAAATATCCTACCATCACAGCCATACCGTAGAATAATAGCTTATAAGCATTATGTCAACCTGTGAGGCCCTTAGAGTACCATTGCTGATCCAAAACAATACGATATCCTTCTATATCGCGACTATAACAGTCCAATCAACTATACCGGGAGAAATATTCCTCACCATATCTGTAGTGCCATTGCAATTCTTCAAATTTTGCCAAGCTATCGTGTCGCGTAAGACTTAGTAGGAAGGAATCAAAGGCATAAGCTTCAAAGGAATCGAATCGCACGATACGGAAATCAAGAAGGGAAGTACTCCTAACAATCCTGTAGCCTCCCGAGGATAAGTATAAACGTCTCTATACGGATCCGCAAGACTCTACTACACTTTCTCATGACTCGTGGGACCGACGGGAACCTAGTGATCTGATACCATAATGTCACGACCCAAAAATACACTAAGGGTCTTGATGGCGCCGAACACAGCTGTCAGGCAAGCCAACCAGATTACTTAATCAAATCTCATTTTAACACTTTTGGATATACATGAATTTTCTTCCATGTTTAGAAATTTTAAAGAATAAAATTTTCAAATAAAATTTCTATTAAAGTTAAGCAATTAATACAATGTTTCAACTATCCCAAAACTCGGAGTCACAAGTACATGAGCATCTACTGATAAGAGGAATATAAATACATTATCTATCTAGAATACGATTGTCGAAAATAAAACATAGTGCTCGAAAGGAGTACCCTAGCTGTGGCCGTCTCGAATGATGCAACTCTCTAGTCCCAAGAATCATCCGTGCTGCTACGTCTTGTAGACTACTGAAATCACATATACATGTGCAACAAAATGCATAGCAAGTGTAGTATGAGTACAAAAACAACGTGTATCAATTGAGTGTCCCAGCTAATCCCGAAGGAGTAGAGACGAGATGGTCAATCCTAACACTCACTAGCAGTCCAATGACTATTTATGCTTAAAAACATATCCAAGCAGTGAATTTATTTTTTGAATAGGATTCTAATCTAGATATGGGAAAAATAGGTAGTCATACAATTCTTTCGTGGAATATTTACTTAGTTTTCTTGTTGTTATTAAATAAATGATCTCGAGCCCTAAAGTTGCATAAAACAACTCAAATGAGTTCAAGATAACAGCACAAATATGCGCAAATCATGATGAGACGACGGCCCGCTCCAATAGAAACGTAAATTTGTGAACTGCCGAGGGTCGAGCAGCCCGTACCATGAATGCATCTATTTTACCAAGGCGATCGGCCCATTCCAACATAAATATAAACGATCACAGATATATAATCAGTCAAACACTCAACATGGAGCAAATATCCAAGTAAGTCCATTCCCTTTTAATAATTTGAGAAATGTATAGCTTTAGTCTTTTTAGAAATCCGCTTATTGATTTAAATTGGTTAAATAATTTCAAGCCATCAATGATTTACAAGTGATTCAAGTATAACATGGTTTAGGGTCCTAGACTACCTGTATAATAGAATGATAGTAGCTAAGCACGGACTCTCGTCACCCTATGCGGACGTAGCCCCCACAAATAGGAGCACATAATTGGTCTAATTCACCTATGGGGTAATTTCCCCCTCAGTGGATTAGAAAGAGGCTCACCTCGCCTGAAGACTCAATATCTGCATTCTTCATCCCTCCAAAGATTTAAACACCCACGCAAATGCTCCAAAACTGGCCAAACAATGGCAAACTAAGGATAATATACTCAAATTTTTTCTAACAATTCAAATCATTCTCAACTTTGTTTTTGAAATAACCAAAATGTCTTCTGGACCGCGTGCCTGAAAACCCTAAATTTCTTTAAAGATTAAGGTTACCCATGACCTTAGGAACTCCAATACATTATCTACTCCTAGTTGTACTCTCAAATTTGTGGCTAAATTCAAAGAAAAATATTTTTTTAGGTTTTCCTCTAACCCTAAATTTTCTCACAATTTTCATGCCTAAATCCATGGTATAATCTTGTATTTAACTTGGAAATGAGTAAAAGTAACTTACCTTAACATAGATGACGGAAATATTCTTGAAGCTATCCAAAGTCGCCCCTAAGCCAAGAGAAAATGAGAGAAATGAGCTCCCAATCCCGATTTAAAACAAACCCACTGCTTTCAGGTCATTACGCTTCTGCGAAATTATAGCCGCTGATGCGGTCATCGCCTTTGCATAAAATAGGCTGCTTCTGCGGCTTCCCTGGCCTATCCCATTTTCGCTTCTACGATCTTTCCACCGCAGATGCGGTTCTGCTTCTTTGGAGCATTAGCCGCATATTCGGTCCTGGCTACCCCCACGCTTGTCCGCTTCTGCGGCTTCTTCTCCACTTCTACTGGGCCGCTTCTGCAGTCTCATCTCTGCATAAGTGGAAATACCAGTTAGTTGCTTATCTATTTCCAAACATCACATTTTCGATTTGTTAACCACCCAAAATTTTCCTGAGGCCCCTAGAACCCCAACCTATCCTAAAACACATTACGGACCTATTCGAGGCCTCAAATGAAATGAAACAACGACAAAACCATCGAACGACCACCGATCCAAACTATATGAACTTGAACTTTACAATTCAACTTCCGATGTTTAAACCTATCAAGTCACGTCCGATTGACCTCAAATTTTGCACACAAGTCATATTCGACATTACGGACCTATTCCAACTTCCAAAATTTGATTCCAACCCCGATATCAAAAAGCCAACACCCTGATCAAACTCTTCAAAACCTTAAAATTGCTATCTTTAGCCAAATGGCTTCAAAATGACCTACGGACCTCCAAATTCACTCCAATTGCACTCCCAAGTTCAGAATCACTATACACAGCTACTCCCAGTCTCGAAATTCCAAACGGACACTGATAACATCAAAATGCACTTCAAATCAAACTTATGAAATTTCTCCTAAAATACTAACTTCCACTATAGGCGCCAAAATGCTCCAGTATTATCAAAACCCACTCCAGGCATACGCCTAAGTCCGAAATCATCATACGAAATTGCTGGAACTTTTGGATCCCGACTCCGAGGTCATTTACTCAAAAATCCAATCCTAGTTCATTAATTCAACTTTAAGCTTCTCATATGACAATTCTAATCTAAATTTAACTTCAATCTTCCTGAATTTGAATTCCGACCTTACACACACGTCAATATACATGAAACAAAGCTGCTCATGGCCTATGACAGCTGAACGACGTGCCAGAGCTCAAATCAACCGGTCGAATCATTATTGTGCACTTTCCTTGCCTCATACACGGGCAATGTGGATTCAGTTCTCTGCAAGGTCCATGCATCATTATAGTGTTCCCAATAAAGAAAGCGAGGATCCACACCAGGCTCGATATGATCACCCAAACTCTAATGGAGGGAATTGGTGGGCAATCTTTCAGCATAGTGTGCATGATCATTGCAGAGATATGCTGAGCCTTGGGGAAGTGTCAACAAGGAGCCAAACACTTCGAGGGATGCAAATATTAGCAAGAGATTAAGTTAAAGGATTGGGATGATCACATAGGCTTCCATCATCCAAGACAAATGAACTACATGCCCAAACTGTTCTCCCAGCCAGATGATGCCAAAGGGTGGTTAGAGCTGTTTGAAACTCTAACTGAGGATCAAGTACAATGGATGTTCGAGTGGTTCCCTACCACGGAATTCATCGCCCGATCTAGGAATGCACCATTTTTGATAGTAATCGGTTTGAGAGGAACCTACCCTTACGTTCCTCTTCGAGTTATGAGACAGGATGGTAGGAAGAAGGTTATACCAAGGGTCGATAAGATGAGTCACTTCTGCTTCGAATTTCAGGATGATGACAGCCCTTACAAGTGCCAAGCTCAGCATTTCTGGTACTGCAAAATCTTCATGGGAAGGGATATTATCGAGCCAGACAAATACCATGGTGGTTGTACTCCATACTATTCAGGCTGGCTTGAGGATAATCATAGTGGTCTCGATTAACCCAGGTTAGTTCAAGGTCACAAGGTTATAGATGAAAAGAGTGAAGCACAAATCAAACACAATCAACTGCGCAAGAAGATTCATAAATGTGAAAGCAAGAACCGTAAAATACAAGAAGCCAACCAAAAGTTTATTGAAGAGTGGAAAGACATGGCTGTCAGTGCTAACAAACAACTGGGATACTTGGAACAGGGTTTAGTGGAGCTGAAAAGGAAATTACTCAAAATAATCGAGGATTGCCAGAATGCTGAAGGAAACGAAGGGGGACACCTAGCCAGAACCTACATGTTGCTAGGACATCGCGAGTTGGTGATGTTATTCGATGGAGCCAAAGATGTCGAGAATGGGGAAGGTCCTTCAAGGACTAAATAGATAGGAGCTTGTTCTTTTTGCTTTTCGAAATGTAATAAGGCCAATGGCCACTAGTGACATTTTTATTTCTTATTATTTAGTGTCATTTTGGGATTCATATACTTTTATCAATAAAATAAGGCATTTAGCATTCTAAGTTCTTCAAATCAATTTGTCGCTAGGCCTACCTCGGGAACAAAAAGATTTCCTAAATTAGGACACAATTTACATTGTTACACTATGTGTTTAAATATTCGCAAAATTTTTCCTTATAATCCTCACTAACTTGTTATCGTTTTGTGTTTACATTTGTTTTATTCCTCTCCATGACGGTTAGTTCGTGCACTCTGGCATCATCATCCTATTCCAAGAGATCCAGGGGTTCTCCACCCACTCTTCCTCTTACTTCTATCAGAAACAAGAACAAAGGGAAGATGGAAGATTCAAACAACACCAGAAAGGAAAACTCAACCGAACGGGTAGAGGTCACTCATGGTACTCAGGTTTGAAAAGAAAGTGCATCCCAACTCGAGCAGAAACTGTTGAAGTTTCAGGAGGACCTTGATCATGTTCAGACTCTGGCGAATTTGCCATTCTTTTCCTCTCACCACTCCAGACGTTATTTTACCAAACATTAAAAAGCCCATACCTCCACAACATATTCCAAAACCAAAAAATAATCCCGTTCCTCACCACCACTGCAATATTTTCCACACTTCCAACACTACTCGACTGCTCATACCAGAACCTTTGACCTCCACCGATGGTCATTTCCACACTCAGCATAACACCTCAATCTATGTGGACACCATGCCACACTCCAACAAACCCATCTCAAGCACACCCGAGTCTGATGATAAAGACTAACTCATCAGGAACCTGGCTGAAGAACTTAAGAGGTTGATTAGCCGAATTCAAGTCGTCAAAGAAAGTAAAGGGATTGAACGGTTGAAGTACGAAGATATTTACATAGAACCCGATGTCGAACTGTACGAGGGGTACAAACCTCCTAAGTTTGAGATGTTTGATATTACAGAGGGTCCAAGAGTTTATTTGAGAACATGCTGCGACAAGCTGGTTAGAGTAGGGAAGGACGAGAGGATCCGCATGAAGCATTTCATTCGGTGTATAAATGGAGATGCTCTGTCTTGGTACATTAGCCAAGACCCAATAAAATGGTCGAACTAGGTGAGTGTGTCATCTAGATGTGTTCTATATTTATTACCTAAAGAAAAAGCCCACGGAAAAATTTTGCGAGTATGCTACTCGTTGAAGATCAGAAGCTACTAAGCTTAGACCTGCTTTAGAGGAGGAATAAATGAAAAAGTTTTTCGTCCAGGCTCAAGACCCGGAGTATTATGAAAGGCTAATGCGGATCGAGAACAATAAATTTTTTTACATCATCAGGCTAGGAGAAAGGATCGAAGAATGCATCAAAAGTTGTATGCGTACAAACTTTGAAAACTTGCAAGCTACCAATAAGGCCTTATAGTCTTGTGGTACGTCCATAAAAGGGACGCAAGTGTCGTAATGGTTGTAGAGAGAGCCATAACTCCTATCAAATTCCAAACCTATCCAGTTCCTCCACTCACATATCAGACTACTCTGAACTACCAAGCACCCTCACCTTTTACCAAATTCCACCACCCACTCATCAATCACCTCAACCTCCCACATACCAACCTACCTCACCAAGATATTTTCAACCTGCACATTTCTACGAAGCTTACAATGCTCAAGCATCCAACTATTAATCGCCTCCTACACGTCAAAACTTTCCAAGGCCTCAACCAAATTTTGACCGCAGACCTCCCAAAAAATATACCGCCATTGTTGAACCCATTGACCAGTTGTGCAATAGACTCAAAGTTGCTGGTTATGTCACTACTATCCGTGATGTAACTCCTGAAAACCCTTCTCAAAGGGTCAATCCAAATAAATCCTGTGCATACCATTCCGGAATGAAAGGATATACCATTGATGAATGACACTCTCTGAAAGATATGATCCAGACTTTATTTGATAACACGATTATTGTGGCCAGGAAATCGGATCCAAACGTCGGCGATTACCATCCACCGGACCATAAGGGCGAA